>OX411823.1:16113506-17409756 GCA_948253155.1 Leucoma salicis
GACTTTATCCGTCCAACTGATACGAAGCATGCCATGATAGGTCCACATTTCAAAGGCCTCAATCTTTATACGGAGGTCCAACTTGATTGTCCACGCCTCGTACCCATAAAGCACCACTGGCCAAACGTAGCACTGTAAGATCTTAGTACGAAGCTTTAGAGATAGTTGTCGACAGCATAAGACTTTTTTCATCGTCATGAATGACGTCCGGGCAATCTCGATACGTGTGCGATTTCGGTATCGCTTTCCCACGTGTCTGTCAACCATGAACCCAGGTACCTATACTTGCCGACTTGCTCTACATAAAGCTTGGGGTGAGGTTTATGTGCGCTTTCTACCACCATGAACTTAGTTTTTGCCACGTTCATATCCAATCCCGCTTTTTTACTGAACTCGTAGACTCTATTGACAACTACCTGAAGACTTTCATGTGAGGAGGCTAAGAGAACGGTATCGTCGGCATAGCGCATGTTATTGATAATTTCGCCATTGATGTTTACACCTTCACTCACATCTTCAAGTGCTTCCTGGATAATTGCCTCGGAGTACAAGTTGAATAGCGTTGGAGATAAAATGCATCCTTGTCGCACACCACGTTGGATCTCAACAGGTTCTGCTTCCTCGTCATCTACCCTAATCGTCGCATTTTGGCCCCAGTACAAGTGTTTAATAATGCGAATGTCCTTGCTATCTACTCCAGTATCTTTGAGTATTTTTATAAGTACCTCGTGTTTAACACGGTCAAAAGCCTTCTCGTAGTCTATGAAGCAAATGAACACTGGTTGTTGCATGTCTTTGCACTTTTGGACTAGAACGTTTAGGGCAAACTGTGCCTCTCTTGTACCCATGCCGGCACGGAAACCGAACTTAGCTGAATCTCGTATTTTGGTCTTATGCGGTTATGTATGATGGATAGAAACGATTTCAATACGTGGCTCATTAAACTAATACCTAGTTCGGAACTCTGGGCATATTTTCGCATTTTTCTTTTTAGGCAATGTGACGAATATTGATTTTAGCCAGTCAGTGGGTAGAGTCCCAGAATCATAGATTTGGTTATACAGGTCTACGAGAACATCCACATTGTCAGTCTCCAGTAACCCTAATATTTTTATAATGATGTTATCCGGTCCTGTTGCTTTTCCTGTCTTGGCCTTCATCAGGGCAGTAAGTACTTCCGATTTCAGTATCTTTGGGCCTTCTACCTGACAGAGGTCTTGCGTAGGATTTCGGAAGTCATCTCTGAGGTATAGATCAAAAATGTTTAAAATAATTACTATTATTTTTTCATAATTTCTTATTTTAATTGTTTCTTGAAGTGAGAATACAAAAAGAAAAAATAAAAAATCCTAGTGAAACTTGATTTTTATTTCTTGGTTTTAGAGTGAAACAAAAACATTTTTCGTCAATTTATTAGTCTAGCCTGAAATAAAACGGATGATTCAAACAGAATAAAAAATTAAATTAAAAAAAAGAAATTGTATTGTTTTGGTTCATTCATCCATCCATCCATGCATCAGCCTTTCAACGTCCACTGCTGGACATAGGCCTCCCCAAGAGAACGCCGCAACGAGCGATCCCTTCATGGTGGATAATTAAAGCCGTAATCGCCACGCCTGGCAGGCGGGTTGGTGATCGCAGTGGATGTTGTTAATACTCGAGGAAGTGCTGCTGCCCACTCCCCCGGTATTCCCTTAGTAGGCTCTTACGACTCACGTGGGTAGAGAGGGGTGGGACAATTCTAAAACCAGCCCCAGACGGATGTTTGGTGCATTGAGAAATGAAATGGTGCGCAGAGGCTTGACTATATACTCTTGGCGTAGTCGAGTCCATGAGCGACGGTTACCACTTACCATCAGGTGGGCCATGGCTTGTCTGCCATCATAAGCAATAAAAAAAAATATTAGGGATTTTTTTTTCTGCTTCGGGTTCTATTATGTTTATCTGTAAAAAAAATTCATTAATTTAAAAAAGGCTCCTCTATGTATTTCCTCAATTTAATGTTTTTTTAGCTGGGACAACCCCTAATAAAAATAAAATAAATATTTCTAAACATTTGAAATAATATTTGGAGCCAAACGAAACCCACTATTCATTGAACATCAAAATCCGAGGGGTCAGGCCAATGACCGCGTGATTTGACGCGGAATGCCCCATAGGCGAAAAAAAATCATATAAAAATGCTCTGCCCTTGGAAAATTAGAGGTCTTGACGTCTGCCTCTCCGATGTTTATCGGCTTGAGGATGATTCTGACCATCAGTCCAAAAGGCAGAAACGAACAAATGATTTAGCAGACATATTTTTTTTACACTTTTAAAGCGCTGTCGATTGAAAACGCTGAGCGCTATCATGGTGGCAGACTATTTTTCTCTGGTTCTTTATATCGTCATTAATCGAATAATTCGGGTCTGCCAATCGAACAATTCATATACAAATTATTAAATCATAAAAAAATGTTTAAAAATTAATTACTTAAAAAGTCAAAGGGCTGGAGGTCTGCTGCTTCGATGTGCCTCGTTTTGAAGGTGTTTCTGACCATCAATTAAAGAGACAGAGACGAACAATGATTTAGCATACCGTTATTTTTTTACATTTTTAAAGTGCTGTCAATTGATAATGCAGGCCTGTTATGGTGCCAGACGCGTTCCTTAATGTTTTTTATGGTACAATCATCGATATTAATCATGTCTGCGTGGCCATCATAACCACGGTGGCCACGGGCTCTAGAAATTTAAAAGGCACCTTCATAAGGTGCCTAAAGAATGCCGCCACGGAGCTGTCCGACGTGGTGGAGCGGCTGGTGGCGCGAAATGAGCGCCTGGAGGCGGAGGTGGCTGAGCTCGGGGCGCGGAATCTGCGCCTCGAGGCAACTGTGGAGGAAATGCGCCTTGGGATGGCCAGTATGAGAGCCGAGTTGGGGCTCCCTGAGGCTGTCCCGAGGGCCTCGGCTGCCACTTCGGGCGCTGTCTCGCCACCAGACGAAGCGTCAGAGGAGCTGTTCCGCCGGGTGATTGACCGCGTTGCAGCCGTCTATGACCCGCGGTTCAGCGCCCTCAACGCCCGGCTGCCACCGGAGCCGCGTGTTCGTCCGCCGCTCGCCGCAGATAAGAGGAGAGCTGCGGCACCCTCGGCGCCAGCGCCGCTTCCATGTCAGGGTGGGCGCGTGGCCTCATACTCTGCGGCAGCGGCGGCGCCGCCACTGGAACGCACCCCGAAACTAAAAAAGGGCGCCAAGGCTGGGCAGCCAACTAACGCCAAGCCTAAGAAGTCTCAGGGTCGGGAAGAATTCCCGGCCCTGCCCGGTACTGCCGGGCCCTCACAGGCTCAAGCAGCTGCGTCCCGGGATGCACCTTCTGCCCCCCGCACCGCTGTGCCCTCTGACGAGGGCTGGCAGACTGTGGGCGGCGGGCGAAATTCCCGGGGTAAGAAGCGCAAGGGTGCCGCAGCCCGAGATGCGGCGCCTAATGCTCCTCCTAGGGGTGAGTCCGGTGGCGGACAAAATAAGAAAAAGAGGTCGCGCAGGTCGCGGAAATTGAAAGTGCCGAAGACAGCAGCGGTTGTTATCACGCTGCTGCCTGAGGCCAAGGAAAAGGGCCTGACATATGAGGCCGTCTTGAAACGTGCCCGGCGGGAGATAAACGTCTCCGACCTCGGGGACGTTTCCGCTCGCTCCCGGCAAGCCCGGACAGGTGCTCGGATATTCGAGTACCCGGGGCCAGAGGGCGCCAAGACGGCCGATGCAATGGCCGCGAGGCTGCTGGGCCTGTTCCCGGCTGAGAGTGGTGTCCGGGTCGCCAGACCCGTGAAGTGCGCCGAACTGCGCATTTCCGGGCTGGACGATTCCGTGACGGCGGAAGAGATCCGGGAGGCAATCGCCTCGAAAACCGGGTCTCCCAGCAGCGCCGTCCGGGTGGGCACCATTCGCCCAGGTCCAGGTGGTGTGGGTGCCGTCTGGGTATCGTGCCCTGTCGCGGCGGCCAAAGATTTGGTCGCCGCCGGTAGACTTCTGGTGGGCTGGAGCGCCGCGCGGGTAACCGCGTTGGAGCCCCGGCCTGCCAGGTGCTACAAGTGCATGGCGGTCGGTCACACCCGGCCGCTGTGCACCAACTGCTTTGACTGCAGCGGGCTTTGCTTCCGCTGCGGTCAGGCAGGGCACCAGGCGGCGACCTGTACAGCCACTCCACACTGCCCCGCATGTGCGGCGGGCAACCGCCCCGCCAACCACTGCATGGGGCGGGTGGGGTGCAGGCCTCCGGCCAAGTCAGGCCCTAAGAGGGGGGTGGGCAGCCAATCGGCCCCGGCTGCCCAACCCAGCGCGGCTGGACCGCCGCAGCGCATGGAGGAGGATGTCGTGGTCTAGTTTATGGACCACGACTCTATCCTCCTCCAAGGGAATCTCGGCCGCTCCGCCAGGGCGCAGGACCTCTTCCTGCAATCCATGGCGGAGCGGTCGATCGGTGTTGCCGTAGCCGCGGAGCCCTACATAGTCCCCGATCGCCCCAATTGGGCGGGTAGCGGGGATGGCTCCGTGGCGGTCGTCGGGTCGGCGGCGCCGCATTCCCCGCCCTTGTCAGTCAAAGACAAGGGCACGGGATATGTGGCGGCCGAATGGGGAGGAGTCACGTTGTACGGCGTGTACTTCTCCCCCAATCGTAGTCTGGCGGCCTACGAGGTCTTCCTGCACAACCTGGAGACCTCGATACGGCGTATGGCACCGAGCCCTGTGCTCGTGCTGGGGGACTTTAACGCCAAATCAACGGCGTGGGGGTCCCCCAGGACGGACGCCCGAGGTGCGGCGGTCCAAGAGTGGGCGGAAGCGGCGGACCTCGTGTTGCTAAACCGAGGGTCCGCCCTAACGTGCGTGCGGCGCGGGGGCGGGTCGATAGTGGACCTTTCGTTCGCTAGCCCCGGTGTCGCCGCACGTGTAAGGAGCTGGCGAGTCCTGGAGGAGGTCGAGACCCTATCTGACCACAGATACATTCAGATAGAGGTCTCCCGGACCCTTCAGGGCGCCAGCAGGGGTCACGTGGCGGACAGAACTCCCGCTTTTCCGCGATGGGCTGTGGGTAGGCTCGACCGGGAGCTGCTGGTGGAGGCGGCCATTTTTCAATCTTGGCTGCCTCCCCCCCTGACGGAAGACGTGGGCGCCGAGGCTGGCCGCATTCGCGGCATGCTTACGCAGATCTGCGATGCGGCCATGCCCCGCGTGCGGCGCCCGCCCCGACGGAAGGGGGTCTACTGGTGGTCCCCGGAGCTGGCGGACCTCCGTGCGGCCTGTATTCGTGCCCGGAGGTCCTACACCCGCAGCCGGCGTCGCCGAATCCGCGATGAAGAGCGGGAGGGCCGGCTGTATGCGGCGTACAACAGTGCGCGCGCCGCGTTTAAGCTGGCCATCTGTCGCGCCAAAGAAGCGAAAAGGCAGGAGATGCTGGAGGGTCTCGAGCGTGACCCCTGGGGACGCCCGTACCGCGCGGCGCTCAACAAGCTCCGCGCCCAGGGCCCCCCCCTTACGGAGACCCTCCAGCCGGGCTTCCTCTCTGAGGTGGTTGAGGGACTATTCCCTTCACGGGCGGTGCACACGCCCCCGGTCATGGCTCCGCCAGATGACGACCGGGAGGCCGACGACGGGGAGGTACCGCCCGTGACGACGACGGAAATGGGGGCGGCGACAGCGCGTATGCGGAGAAGCGCCGCCCCCGGGCCGGACGGGGATCCCGCCCGAGTGCTGGCCCTGGTCCTCGACCACCTAGAGCCCCGCCTCAGGGGACTGTTCGACGCTTGCCTGGTGTCCGGACGGTTCCCTGACTGCTGGAAGGAGGGGAAGCTCGTGCTCCTGCCGAAGCCGGGACGGTCTCCGAATACAGTCGCGGCCTTCAGGCCCATCGTGTTGCTGGACGAGGCGGGCAAACTGCTCGAGCGGGTAGTCGCTGCCCGCATCGTCCGGCACCTAGGTGCGGTCGGCCCCGACCTGTCCGATGCCCAGTTCGGATTTCGGGCGGGTCGGTCTACGGTCGACGCCATCCTGCGCTTGAAGGCCGCGGCTGCGGAGGCCGTCACCTCGAGGGAAGTGCTGTTGGCGGTGTCGCTCGACATCGCCAACGCCTTCAATAGTCTGCCATTCGGCTGCATCAAGGAGGCACTCCGGTACCATGGAGTGCCCCTCTACCTAAGGCGGCTGGTGGCGGACTACCTCGACGGCCGCAGCGTCCTCTTCGTGGACCGGGAAGGGGACGTTGTAAGGAGGGCTATGTCGTGCGGCGTCCCGCAGGGTTCGGTTCTAGGGCCGCTCTTGTGGGACATCGGCTACGACTGGGTCCTCCGTGGCCGGCTCCCCCCCGGGCTGGGCGTAATTTGCTACGCAGACGATACGCTCATCACAGCCCGGGGCGGGACCCTCGAGGAGGCGGCAACGCTGGCCACCTCAGGAACCGCGGAGGTGGTCAGGCGGATCGAGGCGCTGGGGCTTAGGGTGGCCCTTGAAAAGTCGGAGGCCCTACTCTTCCATGGGCCCCGACGCGGCCCACCCGCCGGCGCCTCGATAACGGTCAACGGTGTGGGCTTTCCAATCCAGGCCCACATCAAGTACCTGGGCCTGGTATTGGATGGACGGTGGCACTTCGACGAGCACTTCCGCCGTCTTGCGCCAAAGCTCGTCGGCACGGCGTCCGCCCTCGGGCGACTGATGCCGAATTTGGGCGGACCGAGTCTCGCGTGTCGACGACTCTACGCGGGGGTAGTACGGTCAATGGCACTGTACGGCGCGCCCGTGTGGGCGGAGTCCCTGGCCGCTCGCAATAGGGCCCTTCTGTGGCGTCCACAGAGGGTCGTAGCGGTCAGGGCAATACGCGGGTACCGCACGGTCTCGTGCGATGCAGCCTGCGCGTTGGCCGGAACCCCCCCTTGGGATCTGGAGGCGGAAGTGCTCGCCGACGTTTATCGGCGGGCGTCGACGGCGCGGGCGGGGGGCAGCCGCCCCTCGCCAAGCGCAATCTCTGCGTGGCGGGAAGATGCCCGCCGCGCCACCGTCCTAAAGTGGAGGTCTCGGCTGGAGACGCCCCGGGCTGGTCTCTGGACCGTGGGGGCGCTCCAGCCGATCTTGGAAGAATGGGCAGGGCGGCAGCACGGGGTCCTCACCTTCCGGTTGGTGCAGGTTTTGTCGGGGCACGGTTGCTTCGGCAAATACCTGCACACGATCGCTAGGAGGGAGACGACCCCAGGCTGTCACCACTGCGACTGCGGCGAGGACTCGGCGCAGCACACGCTCGAGTCGTGCCCGGCCTGGGATGTGCAGCGCCGGGAACTCGCTGCAGTCATAGGCGTGGACCTGTCGCTGCCGGCCGTTGCGCGAGCGATGGTTGGCAGTGACAGGGCCTGGACCGCGGTCGCCGCCTTCTGCGAGGCTGTCATCTCGCGGAAGGAGGCGGCGGAGAGGGCCCGGGAGGAATCCTCCTTCGCGGACCCGATTCGCCGCCGGCGCGCGGGGCGGCGTGCGCGCGCTTACCTGCGCCTGATGCCGCCCTAGCCGAGGCTGCGGATGGTGGGGTCGGGGAGTACCCTGCCGTCCGCGGAAGCCTACCGCGAAGGTGTGACGCCCAAGTGCGCGGGGCGTCGCACAAGAGAGGGTGCCCGAAGGGGCTGCCGCCTGCGGATCGCGGAGAAACGACGCGGTTCCCGTGATCCGCCGTAGCAAGGGCGGGTGAGGGCGCACGGTGGGTTTTTAGTGGGTGAGAGCCCCACACTACCCCGTTGTCTCCCCGGGCAGCGGGGTGTGCGGTAGGACATTTTTGCCCACCTAAAATAAAAAAAAAAAAAAAAAAAAAAAAAGTATCACTTTTGTGAATATTTTTTTTAAAACAACACACTACACTAGCGAGCGTTCACAGTATCGCGGGGGATCGTAGAAACATACAAGTTTTTACACCCAGACTCAGAACAATTAAAAATTGATCTGTATCACTTTTTTATGAGCCATTGAAATAATAGATAGATAGATATCTCTTTATTTGTACACCAAAAAAAAAATAGAAAAAAATTATAACAAAAATAATAATAAAAATAATGCACAAATGGGCGGCCTTATCGCTATATGCAATCTCTTCCAGGCAACCCACAGTAATAATTGGTAAAAAAAAATTTCTTATTCCCATTATATGTATATTTTTATTCAAATAAAAAGTTATATAATTACATATAAGATTTGCTCCAAATCATGCATCATAAAATACAAGTAGCTTTACATAAATTACTATTTAAACATTATAACAAGTAACAATAAAGTAATACAATAAATAGAAAAGCTACTCTTGGAAGTAAACACCACTTCAAGGCTGCAAAATTCTTGAGTTATCATTTTAATCTTCTTTTAAATTGGAAGTACAGCCAGCCATTTTTAAAAGCTATTTTCTAACTAGTAATCCCTGACATAGAAGATACATTTATTTTAAGCGTTGAAGCATTGAGCTCTAAGATATTTTAAAATTATATCACGCTATTAAAGGCTCTATTAGGGCGTCCAATATTGTAGACTATTTATAAATTGTCTAACGATTTTCAAGTAGATTTGTTAATAATAAATCTTACGCCTTTAAATAAATTAGATCTTACCAGAAAGCCTAAAGATAAGTTAAACACGCCCACAAACTTGCTCTTAAGTTATTTATTACCTGTCTTCATAAACGACTAAACTTAAGAGACACATAATGCCGGTGGACAATATAAATTCTACAATATTCTATGATATTGATGCCTATACTTTGTTGCGTATAATAATTGACGCATTCTAAGTTATTTTCAAAACTATGAGATAGTAGGATAGTACGTGTGTGTAAGGTGATCGCGTTGGGCACCCTAAGTTCACATTTTCAAACTTTGTGTTTAATTCGCAACACTCATCGATAAATAAAAAATGCTATACTGAACTGTGATTTCTGTTCTACTATTCATACACGCGATGGTGATGCGGCTGCAATGAATTAGCCATGCGATTTTTATGTGATACACAATGTTGCGAAGCAGCATCGGTGCAACTCCAGTGTCATATAAATGAAACCTAAGACGACCCAGGGGGGTTAAAATGTATCACACTCGATTATATCGACATGATGTCGTGTCATTGTGATTAGTTGAGAGATCACCGTGATTGGCCGAGGGATTATTGCGACATCGCACGCGTCGGTTTTTCTACCAGTCACAACCAAGACGATACGATGTCGATACGATTTAGTGAGGTACATTCTACGGGCTCTGGATAGTTTGTGAGCCTCGTCTCCTAATCGAGTCGCCCGATATAAAATCAAACAATAATATTCATGAGTGTAACAGGCATCCTTAAATTAGAAAAGTGCTACATGTTTAGTGGACTCATCCGTATGAAAGTAACAATGGTGTTTAGAGACGGTAATTAGTGATGTCTCAGTCACGATTTCTGTAATATTAATATATGAAATTTATAGTACACTCTCTCGATTATAATCCATGCTCTTGAACTATTTTTTTTTTGACGTGATAACGTCTTATAAATCGATGAACGCTGGCTGCACGCACGTAAATGTGTCGCGTTTCGAAAAATGTACCGACCGATGCATTGTTTGTGAAACTCTCAGAAAACATTATGAAATATTATATGACATTTTGAAATAAAACTACGTTTACGGAATCTATCGCGTTTACTTGATTTTACTACTATCCCGACGTTTCGAATACTTTACAGCATTCATGATCACGGGTGGACTTAGATGATAGACTTAAATATCAGAAAGTATTATATTATATGACGTTATCACGTAAAATTATCTTCCGTAAACCAACTTTACAGACAACTATATATTTGTTTTATATTGCATAAAACAACCATACGGCATGCTTAATGGTTTCGGGCTTACGTAACCTGTAGTCGCTAGCTGTAATGGAAGTATAACTCCCAAGTTGCCAACAGGGAAGCGGATAAGAGGTGGCGAGATTAATAAAACATAAAAGGTATGCAGGTGGAAAGTAAAGCAGATAGAAGGCATGAGGAAGGGGTTTGGAATCAAGTATTAATGAAAGAAAATAAATGGCTGTACAATTACCATAGCAGAAATTTGATCTAAAAAGTTTGTGAACTTTTACAGTAACGCTACGAAACATAAAAAATAATAAACTAATATTTTAGATAAATAAATAAAATGAACTTGTTTTAAGTATGTTTGTATATTTAAGACCGTGTGTATATACCAACGCGTATATACCGTATATCACGCCGTAGGTGACTACTGCGTCGATCGTCATGAAATTTTAAATGTGTATAGTCTGGAACCCTGAAAAATCTATAAGTTACATTTCATCCAGTAATATACACCCCTGTGACTAACCACCTCCAGACTATAATTATGATTAGTTCAGTAGTTATGACGGGATTGCTTAGGAAACAAACAAATAAACAAACAAACACATTCACTTTCATGGGCCAAATAATTTTTTTTCATGTAATCCTGAAAAATCTATAACTATAGTAGCAAAATAATGTACTTATGCTCTTTGGACGGGGGTTCTTATAAATTCTTTAAGATAAGATTTCATTTAACACAAATGCTTCCTAAAACTTCCACGAAGGGTCGCGTCTAAAGCACTTCCCTGCTATCTTAAAAGATTGACATCAGTAATCCAATTTTTGTTGAACGATAGATCAAAGACCTGCTTATCCCTATGGGATATCAAGTACATTTTATGAAAATGTTGCTATATATATATTTATTTAAAACAATTAGGCCTCGTTTACGGACAGGCGGGGCGCTTCGCAGCCGCGTCTAGCGTCGCGTCGTGCAGCGCATTGTGCGTTTTTTTCCGTCAAGTCAGTTTTCAGTCACTTCTAAAGCCGGCCCCACACGCCGGCACTTACGTTTATCATGCGATTTTCTAGAATAAACAAACTTAATTCAAAAGTTATTTTTGCCACAGGAATAAGCGTTCTCGTAGGAGCATAAGTCTCCTCTAAGAATAAAGGAGATTAAGGCAGCAGTCCACTCAACTAGACTGGCTTAGCGTGGTAGGCAGCCATCGGAGAGATTCATGAATAAGATTTAAACGTGTAACTTATTTGCTTTTGTTTAATTGGCTGAAATGTGACGCTGATTGTAGCAACAAAAAATGCCGGCTGAGTGCTTTACTGACGTGCGCCGCGTAAACCCAAGAGTAAAAACAAATAATAGACGTTGCGGGACGTCTGCGAGATGTGAAACATCGAAATTATATAGTAGGAATAATGAATAGAAATAAAATGATCATAACTTTTTCAATGTGTGCTTGCATAAAATTATGACATGTATAAAATAGTAGAAATGGACATAAATTATCATCATCAGGCCCTAGAAATCATCTAGGACCAAAGTACTCGTCAAGACGAAACAAACAATTCCAAACTCGATAAGGTTGAGTCTCGTTTTATTACAGAGTTACTGCGGCCACCTTCCAACTCCATTATCAGACCCTAGATACTATCTAGAGACAAAGTAATCGTCAGGACTAATCAAACGAGTATAAACACGGTGGGGTTGCGTCGTTTCATTACAGAGTTACTGTGGCCATCTTCTAGCTCCATCGTCAGACCCTGGATACTATCTAGAGACAAAGTACTCGTCAAGACGAATCATACGAACCCAAACTTGATGGAGTTATGTCATTTCATGACGGAGTTCCTATGTCTACCTTCTAGCTCCATCATCAGACCCTGGATACTATCTAAAGACAAAGTATTCGCTAAGTCGAATCAAACGAGTCCAAACTCGCTAGTGTTGCGTCTTTTCATTATGAAGTTCCTATATCCACCTTCGAGCTCCATCATCAGATCACTCCATGTCATCATAATATTGCATTATTACACAATGTACATATGCTTGTAAAATTTCAGCTCAATGGGAAATCGGGAAGTGTGTCTAATTAAACTTGCAAGATTTAAACGGAACAAGTAAAAAAGTGTCGCCACGCTAACAGCCGATTTTACCCTCCCTCCGCATTAGATGTTTCACATCAAATTGCTTTGGAAAATCCAAAAGTGCACGCATCATAATCTTCATTTTTCACAATAAAATTGATTATTTGATAAGTAACTAATAATGTATTGGTCTTACTAAATACTTACTTACTTACTTATCATCACGCCATTTCCCTTGCGGGGTAGGCAGAGATAACAGAGTGCCAAGAGGTTCTATTCTTGCATACATCTCTCGCTTCCTCAACATTCATAGCTCTCTTCATACACGCTCGCCGGTTTCGGAGACTCCTGACTCCACCTTCCTTCAATACATGACCGATTTGGTCTAGGTAGGTGAGTTTCGGTCTCTCCCTGTACCTACATCCTTCCACTTTCGCATTGTATATCTTCTTAACCAGTCGCTCGTCCGGCATTCTTTCCACATGTCCGAACCATCGGAGCATTCCCTTTTGCATCTTTACACCAATACTCTCTTTCATATCTACTCGCTCTCTTACGTCGTCACTACGAATGCCGTCAGTCAGTCTCACTCCACAGATTCTCCGCAGAGATCGCATTTCGACCGCATTGATTTTACTCTCATGCTCCTTTTTGCATACCCAACTCTCGCTTCCATACAATAACGTTGGGACAAGCACTGCGTTGTGTATTGCGACACGTGCCTTCTGTCTGAGGGGATGACTGCCGAGAAGTTATCCCAATGCTCCGTACACTCTATTTCCCGCATTCACTCTTCTCTCTACATCAGTGGTGTACCTTCCATCCCGACTGAATCCACATCCAAGATATGCAAATTTATCCACTTGTTCTAGCACACCATTTCCTATTGCTACTCTAACATCTGTTCTGGCTTCTTTTTCAAAAACCATTATTTTGGTTTTGCTCACATTCACACGTAGGCCCCTTTTCTTACAATCTTCGTCGACTAGGGTTTGCAGGTCAGCCTCGGACTGCGCTAATAAAACCGCATCGTCTGCATAGCAGAGACCTAACCATTGAGTTACCCATCTGAACTCCGTCATTAATTTCATTCAACCTTTGTAGACATTTATCCAGATATATGATAAACAGTCTGGCTGATAGAACGCAGTCCTGTTTAAAGCCGATATTGACATCAAACCAGGGTGACATTCCATCATCCAGCCGCACACAAGCTCTGCAGTCCATGTAGTTGGACTGCACCGCTTGTAGCAGCCTACCGTTAATACCATATTCCGGCAAAATGTCCCAAAGTTCCTTTCGTACAACCGTGTCAAATGCTTTCTCCAAATCCACAAAACTGCAGAAAACCCTGCTGACCTACAGCCAGATGCTTCACCACAATGTTGCGGAGAGAAAACACTTGATCCATGCATCCTTGTCCATACCTGAAACCTCCTTGTGCCTCACACAAAAATTCATCAGACACCATCCTCATTCTCCTTTCGATAATCTTACCATACAATTTGGCTGCCAAACTGGACAAGCTTATGGCTCTGTAGTTTGCACAGTCATAACGTGAGCCCTTGTTTTTAAATAAGGACACGATGACTGCGCTTCTCCAGTCCTTGGGAACCATTCCTGAGCTCCAACATAAATTGAGAAGCATCAGGAAGGATTCCCAGACACATGAGCCTCCAAGCTTGATCATCTCAGCAGACACCATATCAATACCCGCTGCCTTACCATTTTTCAAACTTCTAATCGCCCATTCAACTTCATCCAAACTAATGTCATCAGAGGATGCCGGTACCGAATGCTGATCTGTTAGACCACATGTGGCACCGGCATCACCCTGAACATCCGCATACAAATCTCCAAAATATTCACTCCATCGGCTTAACACATCTTGTGTTTACGTAAGAATGTCTCCACCTTTAGACCTTATTTTATTAATTCTGAAAGCTGACCAACCACTCTGAGATTTCTTCACCTCCCTCCAGAAAAGTTTAGTGTTGCTCTCGAAGTTTTTGGCCAGCCTTTCTTCTGCAATCATATTTGCTCTATCACGCTTCACTTTCACTAAGGCTTTGGTGTCATTCTTACGTTGCCGGTATATTTCTTTCTTCTGTTCTTTCATACTTGCACTCACGTTCAAAGAAGATGTATAATCCAGCCACGCTTTCTTCTTTTGGTCTACGGAAACTGCTACTTCCGTATCCCTTCATGCATCACCTTTCACTTTCCTATGCTACTTTGAGCATCCACATACTTCTTTCGCTGTATCTACCATACTTTCTTTCAATACTCTCCAGCATTCTTCCATGTCAGATTCCGGCTGACTTGCCATTGTCAGCCGTTCACGGACACCCTCTGCATACTTTTCTCTTACACTCTCTTCTTGCAACTTTTCAATCTTTATTCTTTCAAGCCCTCCGTAGTGGACACGCTCTCGCCAGTGTCTCCACTTTCTGAACAGACCACTAAATCTCGCAATAACGAGATAGTGGTCCGTATCGACAGTGGGACCCCTGTAGGCCCTTGTATCCAGAATTTTACTTCGGAGGCGACTGTCCACCGGAATTAGATCTATCATACTTCTCTGTTCATTCCTTCTCCATGTATATATATGGATGTCTTTATGTTGAAAAAATGTATTTAACATAATAAGGTTTCTCTCCATACACACTTCGGCAATGAGGCTACCTGCATCGTTCACTCTCTTATAACCAAATGAACCAAGCACGTCCTCGAAGTCTGGACGCTTGGTCCCAACCCATCCATTCAAGTCTTCGCATACTATCAAACGTTCACTAGCTTCTGATCACCCAAACTAAGTAGTTTTCAATAATTCACATAGATAGCGCTCACTTTTTAAACAGCTTTTTAACTAGTTTAAATAACAAAAATGGCATCAAAAATATCATAAGTGTTAAAAATAGTGTTTTTGCTTGATATGTGTGTGTATATATTATGTTACAAGTGCAGTATATGATAAATAGAGACATTTTAAGTTTGAAAAATCAGTGGTTTTTTGTAAAACGAGAGTAGTACTCGTGGGCTCGGAGGCGTGTAATAAAGCCAGCTTACTTATGCCTGCGGCAAAGCCACGTCTATATGTTAGACAGAACTGATACTATTCAAAACATTATTGCTTCGTTGTCATTTGTATTTAATTTTTGTCTGCTTGTCTGTTTTTTCGTTTTTCTCAAGCGTCACGTAAAAGCTGGGTACAACAGTTTCCGCCGGCGGACCACCGAAGGAATGTAACATAGTTCCAGTGGCCTGCCAATAAAGGCGGAGAGACGGCGCACGGCGGGTTTCTTTAGTGGGTGAGGGCCCTTAGGGGCCTCACACTACCCTGTTCGTTGCCCCGAACGACGGGGTGTGCGGTTAGGTAAATTTTTTCCCGCCTAAACAAAAAAAAAAGGTACAACAGTTTATTCAGTTAGCGAATTTCCAAAACTAACGTTTCCATTCGCTAGCGAATTTTTATATAAACTTTGTTAGTGACAATATAATTGGGTTTGTTCACACGTGTTCGTGTTGACGGTAGACAGTGGAGTAGCGGATTTTGTGTTCTGGAAATAGAATTAATTATAAAACTTTGCTGTTACCTGAATATTTTAAATTAACTACGTTTTTGTGAAAATGTGTAAAAATAGAACTTTAGTGCGAACAAGGAATGGAACCTGCGTCCCTTCCAATCCGGGGAAGGGATTTAACGGCTAAGCCATCGCACTGACCAATGGATGCATTTACATACATTAATTCAATATAAGTAAGTTTAATAATGCAATTAAAATTCATATTATTTGATGGCGCGATTTTTTAAACATTTTGATCTGTGTTTAGGCGTGAGTTGTAAAGACAAATGTGATGTGGAGATTGGGTATGGCCTTTGGTCAGTGCGATGGCTTAACTGTTAGAGCACTTCCCCGGGTTGGAAGGGACGCAGGTTCGATTCCCGCTCGCACTAAGGTTCTCTTTTTCCACATTTTCACAAATAATTTATTGTTTAAAGTAGCTACTTGTCTTGTTGAGCATGTCAAGTGCTAAAATACAGATCGAAATGTTTATCTAAGTTTTTTATACTATGAGGGTGACAAACAAGGATAGGCCTTGCCTGATGGTAAGTGGGCGTAGCTTATAGATGCTAGCAACACAAGAGGCCAGAAAGATATAGGGGGTGGAAAGGAAGGAGAGGATTCAGGTCTCCAGCATGAACGTTAACAACGAAATAAACTGCTATTCAAAGAATGTACCTACTCAAAGATCTTCAGATCACAAAAATGCCACAAAATTTGATATATGAGGGTAAGGTAAGTAAACCACTGAAGGAATGTAATATGATTCCGGAGGCTCGCCAATAAAGGTGGAGAAACGGCAGACGGTGGCCTTCTTTAGAGGGTGAGGGCCCCACACTGCCCTGTTCGTTGCCCCGAACGACGGGGTGTGCGGTTAGGATTTTTTTTTTCAAAAAAAAAGAAAAAGGTAGGTAAATAAGGTCATAAATAAACTATCATAGATAAAACCTTTTGTACATGTTATAGTTTAGAAAGTTATTTCTTGATTCATATCGATATAAGTTACGATTTGACTCAAGCAAGGAGTTTCCTCTTTTTACGCGGTATGAATAAATAAGTAGGAAAACTTAGGCAACTAAAAGGTATCCTAACTTCAACTAAAAAGTTGTGAAAATGGAGAAGAATGTAAGGGATAACATTTCATATCGTAATTTTGGCTTCAGACTTACTGTCCATATATACCCATACTACTACATTCCCCGCGGCTTCGCTCGCGTCATAGTATTCTCGATGAAAAATAAATTTTGGATAGGATTCCTATTAATTATTGGGTATTTTATTCTGTCCGTGTGGTGATGGACTAAGAATATAAGTGTCAGCACCCCATTTTTTCCCACGGGTGGCGTATCATCCATTGCATGACTGGTGGTAGGGCTGAGTACCAAGTGGAAGTACTCACTTGCTATCGGGCCCGAGCGGGTTGGTATATACCACTATCTCCCGTGTGTGACCGGCCATGAAGCACATCGTTGCGTTTTGGCTGTAGCAGGAGATAGCCATTTATTCTTTCATTTCATATCGGTGAAATGAAATGGTGAGCAGCGGCTTGAGAATACTTTCGGTATTGTTGAGCCCATGAGCGACGCTTACCATTTACCATCAGATGGGCCGTGGCTTGTCTGCCAAAACATGCAATAAAAAAAATGGTATAAGCGTCGCCACGCTACCCTCCCTCCGCATTAGATGTTACACATCAAAAATATAGGTTCCGGATAAGTAATCACCAACATATAATATACTAAAACCTTCTCCGAAACACGTTGCATTTTATGGTATAAGTATTATTCCGATCGGTTCAGTAGTTTTCGCAATATAACCGAACAAAAAAAACCGGCTCTCCATTTATTAGTAAGTATAGATAAAATAAATATTTATTATGATCAATGGTCTTTACACTTCTTATATGTACCATGTCGGTTGTACTTTTCATATAGAGGTATTATACACCTACGATAGGCAAACTTAGCAATCAGTTATCGCAGCGATAGAGAGAGAGATAGAAAAAAATAGTGCGTGGAGTTCCTCCGCGCGGAAGAAGTGTAACTTCGTAATGTGAAAATGAAAATAGGATTCACTCTCGCTCTGTCTCTTTCTATTCCTCCTCCCCAGGAGCGTTGAAAGTTTAACGCAACAGTGCTTTCATATCCCCTCCATGGTAGTGTTGAAAGTTTAACGCAAGTTGGACTTGGAAGTCGCATTAGAAGTTTAACTTCAATAAAATTGGTAGGTACCTACTCGTTTCTACACTGATCATGAACGATCATGACATATGATCAAATTCATGTCATTAGCAGAAGAAGCCAATCAGTACAGTGATAGCGTAGTGATAAAAACAAAGACTGAAAAATACAGTGTTATCTATAGAGTTCAATATCCAATCTGAGGTGTTCGCTTTTTCGAAATTATATGTGTATTTATCTATCATTGCTGGATGAAGGAACAATAAACACCCTTATAAAACCTGTATGTCTGTGAGATTTCCTCGATGGATTATTGCGTCAGCTAAACCAGTGTACCAGCGTGGTGAACTACGTCCTAAATCCTCTCTGACAGAAGTCACGTGCCCAATAGTGGGAGAGTATACCTACTATTAAAAATTCTTTACCAAAAATAGGTGCGTATGCAAAATCTATATTCTTTCTCTATCTATCAATGGAATATTTTCACTTAGATGCTATATTACGACCCGTTTACCCATCCAATTATAATATAGTAATCTATACATATTATATTTCTACTAGCTGTTACCCGCGACTTCGTCCGCGAGGAATTTCATAAAAATAAATAAAGCAAGAAAAAGAGCTGAAGATGGAGCTAGAAGGTGCCCGTAGGAATTCCGTTATAAAACGACATAACTCCATCGAGCTTGGGCTCTTATGATTTGTCTTTACGAGTACTTTGTCTCTAGATGGTATTCAGGGTCTGACGATGGAGCTAGAAGGTCCACAGTAACTCTGTAATGAAACTACGCAACCCTATTGAGTTTATACTCGTTTGATTCGTCTTGAGGAGTACTTTGTCAAGTTATGATCATTTTATTTCTACAAAATAATTTCGATGTTTTCACATCTGCTAGACGTCCCAAGACGTCTAGTTTTTTATTTTATCTTTCGTAAAAAATATTTTTTTTTTAATAAAAAGTATTAACTAATACATCCAAGAATATGTGTACAAAGTTTCATGATGATCAGTTAAGCAGTTTTCGCGTGAAAGTAACAAACAAACTTACATTCACATTTATAATATTAAGTAGGTATGATGAGTGCCAATCGAAGGAGGCTATACCTATAATAGATTTTATACTTCATAGTAGACTCTATTAGCTATGACTACTCTGAAGAAAAGATTAGACAAATCAGACAAATCATTCAAATAATTTTATTGTCTCGATCATATTTGGTCGTTTAATAACAGTATTTTTGTGTTTAATATATTATAATAAGAAAAAATATAAAAAATGTGACTGTGTGTGCCCCGTATGAACCATCATGTTGAAGTTCCTTCGCAGCGGCTGTGGCTTATTGAATTTGTCAAGGAGTTATATCAGCACATTCAGTAAAAATATGACAGTGCACAGTGATCTGGGGTTCTTACAACTTCGAACTCGCCATTGCCTGCAGCCGTGTCATCCGTACGTATAAACATAATTATATTTATCTAGTTTGCCTTTTGATTATTGTAATTTTTATCAGAATTTATTCTAGAACAATTGAAGTAAACCGCCACGCTTGACAGGCGGGTTGGCGATCGCAGTGGATATTGTTAATACTCGAAGGAGTGCTGCTGCCCACTCCCCCGGTATTCCCTCAGTGGGCTCTTACGACTCCCATGGGTGGAGAGGGGTGAGACAATTCTAAAGCACACGGCAAAGAGAGTACCTACCTACTTTATGTCTATTCATTTATTGTAGTTTCTAAAGCTTTTGTTCATCTTATTAAAGAACAGCTTAGCTTATGTCCCAAATATATAACTATACTATAATAATAACTATACTAGTTACCATACTGGTAGAGCCTTATATTTTGATCTATATTTTAGAACTTGATATGCTCAGCTAATTTAAAAAACAAATTATTTGAGAAAGTGGAAGTCGATACCGCTCGCAGTAAACCTCTCTTTTTCCACTTTCACAAATAGTTTGTTCTCTATAGTAGAGCCTTGTTTGTCCAACGACTATTGCCATCGGAGAATTACCAATGCTACCTATTCCCACTTTTGTGTTTCATATGGTAAATGATGTCTCTATATCGCAGGGCATTTTACAAACATAATAATTAACGGTCACAAATTACTCCCATACTCAGATCAACCATTTATGAATCACGTAAACGATTGTCTTGTCCGGACACCTAACCGTTCGTCATCTGTGCGAGCATATTAATTTTATGGATTCTTCTATTTTTTTCCCGCAACAGGCCACGACATCTGGTTTGCTTTGATAATTGGAAAGAAGATGTCATTATGGGAATCCTCACAAGTGCCATGAACTTAAAGCGGCGTGTTTGTGACAATACTCATGGAAATAAGCTGGTAGAGTACCTAGAAACCTGGTCATATTTTCGCCCCTAGAATGGCAGCTGAATTTTTCGCTCATTCAAACTTCGCTTCGTAAATGGCTGCAGAAAGATAAACAGACAAACACAAAAAATCTATAAAAAGAACGTGTGTTCAAACAGGCCTATATAGCCTAATACAGTTATTTATTCTCAAATATCTTAAATGTACAGACATAGCTCTGTTACAACTTTATAATAGTATACGTATAGATTAAAACTTAATTTTAATCTATCTACCTATATATACATTATATACACCCAGACTCAGAACAACCATTTGTGGATCACACAAAGAATTGTCCTGTGTGGGAATCGAACCCACAACACTCGGCCGGCATCTAAACCACTCCGCCATCTATGCCGCAAATTGTAATGCCAGCTGTACACACTCGTCTATTTGTCTCGCGAGCCTCTCGTCCGCTCTCGTCACGTAGAAGCTCGACACGAGAGCACACCATGTACACACCCGTTGTATCAATTGAACTTTGGATGCTCGCTGCAATGGACCTAGAAGAGACTGTTGCTGCTTTTTTTTATTAGTTATTGTAATTTTTTTGTCATTTACCTTAAAAAGAAAAATATTAAGCCATGGCGAAAAATAACTTTTTAAACTCTTCAACTATTTTATTCTTTTATTTTTTCCACGTCCATCGCGACGGGCATCCGAAGTTCAATTGATACAACGAGCGTGTACATGGTGTGCTTTCGTGTCGAGCCACTATAAGACGAGAGTGGACGAGAGGTTAGTGAGACAAATGACGAGTGTGTACAGCCGGGGTAACAGTTTACTGTTACATTGGCTGCCTTTAGGCAGCGTTTTCATTATGTCATAAACATAAAGGAGATGTACCAAATGCCCATACATTCTCGACCTGGAAAGGACATACATAAAACAATATGTTTTTGAAGATAAACGACTACCCTATTGCCCTGTGTATTTCTTTTCACACTAAAACTTTTGGATGATGAGATAAAAGACATCTAAGATGGATATAATTTTGAAATTGAAATACCTCAAAATCGAATATTTGATCAAAAATAACACCATAATTATAAATAAATAAAATCATATTTACATATATAAACAAATAATGAGGCTTAAAATCACTAAATACATAACTTACACTCATAAAATCACAATACACAACAACAGTAGATGAGTAGAATGACAGATGTAAAATGTTTTGCCAATATTTTGAATCATAATTGCTACTCTTGATTAGAAATAATATCAGTTTTCACCAAATAATTATAAAAAAATATTTTCTTAAATAGTCATATTACGTAACTACGTAATATTGTCCAAAGTAGTACCAAAGTTTTTAATGTTGTCAATTCAGCGTAGCGGCAATATCCTATTTGATTGTCAACAGATAACAATAATTCACCAATAACCATTACGATAAAGTACAAATTCAAAATAATAGCTTTTTAAACTATAATCTTTTTCTGAAGTTCTATCAAGAAAAGAAAACCACTGACGGATTTTATAAATTATTAGTTTAATTTTAAATATTGAAAAAAATATGGCGACCACAGGCCGTAAATGGTACATGTCCTTTATCGTTGAACGACTATCGTCTCTAATTTTTCCCATAATATAGTTATGGCTGTTTTTCGTCATTGTGTCGTCAAAATCTTTATCGTTGAATGTCTGTCGTATCTAGCCCATTGGATTGAGACGATACTTTTATCGTAGCTGCGATAGATAGCCGCAACCATTAGATACGATTTGCTGTCACGATTAGAGCGTGACGCTTTTTTATATTTTCATGACTGTCGTGCCATAGTAGAAAGAGTGGGAAGTAGGTTATCTTCATACAAACGCACCGCGCGCGGCTTGTATGTGTGCGCCATAGTATTGTACGCACACTCTAACAAAATCTCGACCCGTTTCTCAGTGCGCCAGTCAGGGCTAACACCGCACAAGGTTCGCGCGTCACGGCTTTTCGGCACCGCTAAATAAATGAAAAATGTGTGATAATCCCAGGAGAACTTATTGCTGTGTGTTTGGCTGTCTCAATAATTCATCGATTTCAGAGTTGTCTCTGTTCAGATTACCTACTGAACAAGAAAGGTAAGGAAATCACTTACGAGTATAATGCTTATAATTTTTACATGATGATGAGTGAGATACCTACTTATTTTTTTGTTGTATTAGGTAGTGTTTTATCAGACAGACGAAGTAGGCACGCCTACTTGCACAATTATAATGTATTACCTTGGTCGACCTCACTAACCCTGAACGTCTGGGTTCAGGGTTAGTGAGGTCGGTTTTACCTAAGCGATTAGAAGTAAAAAATACCACTTCCCGGCCCTTGCCAATTTCTAGGCACTGAATTAAAATTTAGCTAAAAGTGACAACCCTGAGACAGGCAAGTATGGTAGGTAATTATATTGCGAATTGGGCCAGAGATAGCCTACTTCCCCACTCTTTCTACTATGGTCGTGCTAACCGTTCTCATTGTCTCGAAATTCTGTAATCGCAGAAAAAACAATTCGTGGAAAAACAGTTAATCGTGCCGTTCTGTATGTAAGCCCCTCCATTCCAAGTCACAACAATTAAACCTGCATGACTATCTGTCGTCAAGAGTACCACTCTGGGAACGCGTCCTAAAAAAAAACCATAAAGAAAATATTTATTTTTCAGAATACACTTCCATATACTAAAGTATTGATTTTTGAAGACCACAATGAGCCGTTGTTACGTTTAGCCGTATCAAAGGCTACAAGTTTGTTAGGTGCCACAGATGTCCACATCACAGATACCATCCAATGGGATCAGGATTACAACGGCAGGTAAACGATATTAACGCAAGTATTCGATCTCCTGCTACAACCAAAACACACCAATGTGCTTCATGGCCGGTCACACAGGAAATGGTGGTACCAATCCGCTTAGGCCTGATAGCAAATGAGTACTCCCACTTGGTACCCAGTCCTACCACCAGTAATGCAATGGGTGATAATTACTTACTTCCCTTAGTCGCCTTGTACGACACCTGTGGGAAAGAATGGGGGACACTTGTATTCTTAGTCCGTCACCACACGGATAATGAATCAACAACTAAGGGGATAACTTGCGACCTTAAACAAGACCGTATTCAGATATTATACTCATGACAACATGACGGCTGGTACTATGCCTGCCTTCCGAAGCAGAACTCATTTTATAAATATTAAACAAGGTGAGATACGGAGATCATGCTGAAGTGGCAATGGGCAGGCCACATCGCTCGACGAACCGACAACCGTTGGGGAAGAAAGTTTCTCGAGTGGCGACCACGTATCGGACGGCGCAGCGTAGGACGGCCCCCCACCAGATGGACCGACGATCTGGTCAAAGCTGCGGGGAGCCGATGGATGCGGTCGGCACAGGACCGCTCGTTGTGGCGTTCTTTTGGGGAGGCCTATGTCCAGCAGTGGACGTTGAAAGGCTGATGGATGGAGATGGAAAAAAGGGGAGAGCTCCCTTTTTTGCCCTACAATGTTCTTTTTTAATCTCAATGTATCGTTTTTATTTACAGTTTCCATTAATAAATTATGCGTCGATATTACTGACTAAGGTATTACCTAATTTTCAGACTATTCTCAGAGATGGCCGATGTGATATTCGTATCGACACGAGTGCACGAGTGCGTCAAACGATTTTCCCGTTTATCTGCGGTCCCTGTAGTCTCGATGAGATGCAGGAAACACGCAACCCTCCAGTCCTTAGCTACTATCATGTCATTAATGGTAATAATAATAATATTAATTATCCATCAGCAACTTGCTCTTAAATACAATCTGGTGGAAACAGAAGTGCCGTACTAAAGATATGTGCCCGACCCAGTTCTCGAAAATGACCGCGCCACGTTGTACTGGGATCGGTCTGTCATTACTAACCATCGGCAGCTTGGTCCCTGCACCCGATATCGGTGGTCTACTATTTTAAATATTTTTAAATTTGTTATATTGAGTTGTTTTTGTTTGTATTTTTATAAGTATGTTTGTGCGAGTGTTTGTGTATTTTTATAATATATTTAAAAATGTTTGAAATATGATATATAGTAAATAAAGAGAATAATAATAAATATTCACAGACATTTCACACAGCGTCCTCTGGTCCCAAACTAAGCTTAACGCTTGTGCTATGGGTACCAGATTACGGATATAATACATACACTACTTTTTTTTGTAAATACATACATATAATAGAAAACACCCAGACGCAGTACCTACTAGTATCTGTGTTCATCACACAAATAAAATTGTTCTGAGTGGGAATCGAACCCACGACCTCATGCACGGAAGTCGGTTACATTACCGACTACGCCACGAGGCTCGAGGAGGTAAGGCTTAAATTTTTGACCCACACTTACTAGTTTTTCTAGCGTCTTACCACATGAGTAAAGAAATGGTACAGAGGTAAAGCTTCTTAACTGCACTGTGATAGGTATAGGTGAGGCGCATATATTATGTACGCGTGGCCTGTCACGGACGGAGCGAAACCGGTTTACACAGGATCGGCGCGTGCTCAAAAACTTCGAGAATATTTTGATCTCGAAATCAACATTTTAACAGTAGTAGGGATATGTTTGTACGCGGGGGGTACGTGTGCTCTCTAACTGTGGGGTGCGTACTATCTCTGCCTATACCCCGCAGTCTCTATGTGTGATTATACTGTAAGATGCCTCACGTCACAACCTAGTTCCTAATAACCTACGTATGTGACGTGGAATGTAATGTGCGTGTTCTCCTGACTGTAGTGAGCGTGGGGATCCTAATTGCACTGTGAGCTACTGCACCTGGCCCTACGCGAATAAAGAAAACCAATAAGTCCCAAAAAACCAACTAATTTATTCAGTAACTTATTAATTAAATTCCCCAAATCTAACACACAAGTTTACGGGCTGGCCAGTGCGCAGTAACTGGCCGAGCGCCTAACATACTTCTCGCTTGCACGCTAAACTGCTGACTCCTCAATTCTCGAAAGTGCATCTGCTACTGTATTGCTATCCGCCTTAACATATCGAATGTCCGTTGTGAATTCACTGATGAATAATAACTGTCTAGTGCGCCTTGGCGTTTCGCTACTTGTTTTAATTTTATTGAATGCAAAAGTCAAGGGTTTATGATCCGTAAAAACTATTAATTCTCTTCCCTCATACATGTACCTAAAATGTTTCATAGCCAAAAATATTGCCGTAAGCTCTCTGTCATATGTAGAATACTTTTGTTGAGCATTGGTAAACTTTTTCGAAAAGTATCCTAAAGGTAACCACTTACCATCTACCAATTGGTGCAATGCCGCCCCGGCAAAGTTGTCAGAAGCATCTGAAAACAGCGATAGGGGTACGTTACTAACTGGGTGAGATAACATTACAGCGTCTTTCAGTTTCATCTTACACTGTTCAAAAGCTTTAATCGACTCTGGTGTCCATGCGATTTTGGTTTTATCTCTTTTCTTTGCACCTTTTAAAAATTCGTTTAATAGCGATTGATGTTCTGCTGCATGGGGTATACTAGCCCTGTAAGAATTTATCATCCCTAAAAATCTTCGGAGCTGTTCAATGGTTCCTGGCCGAGGGTACTCTGTTATAGCCTTGACCTTTATGGTCAAGTGGTCGTATGCCGTCGGTCGAAACCTGATATCCTAGAAACTCTATATTTTCTTTACCAAATTCACACTTCGCTAAATTTATTGTCATACCAAACTTTGAAAATCGGTCAAATACTTTTCGTAAATGCATTCTGTGGCTTTCCATTGAGTCACTTGCAATGATGACGTCATCTATAAAATTAAATAAAAAATCTAGGCCTTCCAGAACCGTATTACTCATAAATCTCTGAAAGGTTTGACTAGCTGTTCTTAAACCAAAATTTAATCTTAAAAATTCAAAGAGTCCAAAAGGTGTTATTACCGCAGTTTTCTCAATGTCTTCAGGTGCAATTTTGACAAAATAATACGCTTTATTAATATCTAGCTTTGAAAAAATTTTCTTACCTGACAGTATGTATGTGAAGTCGTGTAGCCTCGGTACGGGGTAGCGATCCGGCTTGGTGATCGCGTTCAATCGCCTGTAGTCACCCACGGGTCGGATGTTTTTTTTTCACCACAACATGTAACGGGCTGGCCCACTCGCTTTTCGATGGTCTACAAATCCCCATTTCCTGCATCAACTGAAATTCCTTTTTAACCTTATGATACCTATCTGGCGGTAATGGCCGCGCTCTAGCATGAACTGGAGGTCCCGTGGTTTCAATATGATGATATATATCATTCTTGAAATCACGGTCCATATTTTTGAATGACACCGGCTTAGTTATCTCTGGAAATTCTGCTAATAAATCTACAAAGGGGTGGTTCCTATCTATGGTTGTAATTGACACCTGATCACACGTGGCTATGCTGCCCAGCGTTAGTAAATTCGTCTCCTTATCGACTAATTTACGCGCACTTAGATCTACTACCAAGGTGTGATGCTCCAAAAAATCCGCGCCTAATATCGGTTGGTTAACGTCTGCGACCACAAAAGTCCACCTATATGGCCGCCGTAGGCCTAAATTTACATGTAATGTTTTTGAACCGTAAGTTTTAATTTCACTACTATTTGCCGCAAATAACTTATAGTCCGTATGTGCTGCTGATAACTTCTGCTTCTTCGTGGCAGGAATAACTGATATGTTCGCGCCTGTATCCACCAAAAATTTAAAACCATTTTCTCTATCATAAACGCTAAGACGGTGATTAATCCCCGGCACAAAACTCACCGCCGCCGTATTTTGTACCGTGTCTAGTTTTCCGTCTTCCATGCGCAGGGTTTCTCACTCTTTGTCGCTCTAGACCGGTATCGAAAATGCCACCTGCATAGCCAGTCCGGGTCCGCCGATGTTCTTGATCTTGTTCTCGAGCGCCCTCTTGATGGTGTACGGCCACGGCACCGGGAAGCGCTGCGACGCTGCTCACTAACCTCCTCGCGCAGTGCTGCTACTTCGAGGCTCAGCTTGTGCATCTGCACCAACATCTCGCTCATCGGCAGTTGGGTATCACTGGCCGCCGCCGTGCTAACCTCCGCTACTTCACCTCCCCGGATATTCTCGATGATTTTATCCGCTATATTGGCCAAATTCTCCAGCGTCTGGTCTTGGCTGACAAGCAGCACCGATCTAACTGATGCTGGCAAACGGGCGAGCCACAAGTTGTGCAGAGTCTGCTCGGATATCTGTGCGTTCCTCCCCAGGTCACGCATCCGCCGCAGAAGCTGAGATGGTTTTTCCGTTCCCAATTCCATCTCACTCACTAATTTCTGGAACTGCCTTTCCGCGCTTTCTTCATATACGTGCAGTAGTCGCTCCTTTATCGCTTTATATTTATCACACTCGGGAGGTGTGATTAAAATATCGCTCACTTGTTGCAGAGCGTCGCGACCTAACTTTGCCACCACCAGATTGAACTTGGTCTCGTCACTTTGCTTCTGAGGACCGAGTATGCTCTCTATCTGAGCGAACCATAATCGCGGCATTTCCGCCCAAAAGTCCGGTAGACACGAATGCACACTAATTGCAGCCAGTTCTATACTAGGATTAGACATACCTGCAGCCGACGATGTCAAATCACTTATATTTACTTTTTGCGGCGTTTGGAACATCACTATAAATAAACACTTAGTGTCCTTATTCACCACTTAAATTACTCCTTAATCTAACCAGTGCAACTGTCCTAGCAATCCCCACACTCAAAACAGCCTCACTTAAAAACGCGGGTCACCACTGTACGCGGGTGTACGTGTGCTCTCTAACTGTGGGGTGCGTACTATCTCTGCCTATACCCCGCAGTCTCTATGTGTGATTATACTGTAAGATGCCTCACGTCACAACCTAGTTCCTAATAACCTACGTATGTGACGTAGAATGTAATGTGCGTGTTCTCCTGACTGTAGTGAGCGTGGGGATCCTAATTGCACTGTGAGCTACTGCACCTGGCCCTACGCGAATAAAGAAAACCAATAAGTCCCAAAAAACCAACTAATTTATTCAGTAACTTATTAATTAAATTCCCCAAATCTAACACACAAGTTTACGGGCTGGCCAGTGCGCAGTAACTGGCCGAGCGCCTAACATACTTCTCGCTTGCACGCTAAACTGCTGACTCCTCAATTCTCGAAAGTGCATCTGCTACTGTATTGCTATCCGCCTTAACATATCGAATGTCCGTTGTGAATTCACTGATGAATAATAACTGTCTAGTGCGCCTTGGCGTTTCGCTACTTGTTTTAATTTTATTGAATGCAAAAGTCAAGGGTTTATGATCCGTAAAAACTATTAATTCTCTTCCCTCATACATGTACCTAAAATGTTTCATAGCCAAAAATATTGCCGTAAGCTCTCTGTCATATGTAGAATACTTTTGTTGAGCATTGGTAAACTTTTTCGAAAAGTATCCTAAAGGTAACCACTTACCATCTACCAATTGGTGCAATGCCGCCCCGGCAAAGTTGTCAGAAGCATCTGAAAACAGCGATAGGGGTACGTTACTAACTGGGTGAGATAACATTACAGCGTCTTTCAGTTTCATCTTACACTGTTCAAAAGCTTTAATCGACTCTGGTGTCCATGCGATTTTGGTTTTATCTCTTTTCTTTGCACCTTTTAAAAATTCGTTTAATAGCGATTGATGTTCTGCTGCATGGGGTATACTAGCCCTGTAAGAATTTATCATCCCTAAAAATCTTCGGAGCTGTTCAATGGTTCCTGGCCGAGGGTACTCTGTTATAGCCTTGACCTTTATGGTCAAGTGGTCGTATGCCGTCGGTCGAAACCTGATATCCTAGAAACTCTATATTTTCTTTACCAAATTCACACTTCGCTAAATTTATTGTCATACCAAACTTTGAAAATCGGTCAAATACTTTTCGTAAATGCATTCTGTGGCTTTCCATTGAGTCACTTGCAATGATGACGTCATCTATAAAATTAAATAAAAAATCTAGGCCTTCCAGAACCGTATTACTCATAAATCTCTGAAAGGTTTGACTAGCTGTTCTTAAACCAAAATTTAATCTTAAAAATTCAAAGAGTCCAAAAGGTGTTATTACCGCAGTTTTCTCAATGTCTTCAGGTGCAATTTTGACAAAATAATACGCTTTATTAATATCTAGCTTTGAAAAAATTTTCTTACCTGACAGTATGTATGTGAAGTCGTGTAGCCTCGGTACGGGGTAGCGATCCGGCTTGGTGATCGCGTTCAATCGCCTGTAGTCACCCACGGGTCGGATGTTTTTTTTTCACCACAACATGTAACGGGCTGGCCCACTCGCTTTTCGATGGTCTACAAATCCCCATTTCCTGCATCAACTGAAATTCCTTTTTAACCTTATGATACCTATCTGGCGGTAATGGCCGCGCTCTAGCATGAACTGGAGGTCCCGTGGTTTCAATATGATGATATATATCATTCTTGAAATCACGGTCCATATTTTTGAATGACACCGGCTTAGTTATCTCTGGAAATTCTGCTAATAAATCTACAAAGGGGTGGTTCCTATCTATGGTTGTAATTGACACCTGATCACACGTGGCTATGCTGCCCAGCGTTAGTAAATTCGTCTCCTTATCGACTAATTTACGCGCACTTAGATCTACTACCAAGGTGTGATGCTCCAAAAAATCCGCGCCTAATATCGGTTGGTTAACGTCTGCGACCACAAAAGTCCACCTATATGGCCGCCGTAGGCCTAAATTTACATGTAATGTTTTTGAACCGTAAGTTTTAATTTCACTACTATTTGCCGCAAATAACTTATAGTCCGTATGTGCTGCTGATAACTTCTGCTTCTTCGTGGCAGGAATAACTGATATGTTCGCGCCTGTATCCACCAAAAATTTAAAACCATTTTCTCTATCATAAACGCTAAGACGGTGATTAATCCCCGGCACAAAACTCACCGCCGCCGTATTTTGTACCGTGTCTAGTTTTCCGTCTTCCATGCGCAGGGTTTCTCACTCTTTGTCGCTCTAGACCGGTATCGAAAATGCCACCTGCATAGCCAGTCCGGGTCCGCCGATGTTCTTGATCTTGTTCTCGAGCGCCCTCTTGATGGTGTACGGCCACGGCACCGGGAAGCGCTGCGACGCTGCTCACTAACCTCCTCGCGCAGTGCTGCTACTTCGAGGCTCAGCTTGTGCATCTGCACCAACATCTCGCTCATCGGCAGTTGGGTATCACTGGCCGCCGCCGTGCTAACCTCCGCTACTTCACCTCCCCGGATATTCTCGATGATTTTATCCGCTATATTGGCCAAATTCTCCAGCGTCTGGTCTTGGCTGACAAGCAGCACCGATCTAACTGATGCTGGCAAACGGGCGAGCCACAAGTTGTGCAGAGTCTGCTCGGATATCTGTGCGTTCCTCCCCAGGTCACGCATCCGCCGCAGAAGCTGAGATGGTTTTTCCGTTCCCAATTCCATCTCACTCACTAATTTCTGGAACTGCCTTTCCGCGCTTTCTTCATATACGTGCAGTAGTCGCTCCTTTATCGCTTTATATTTATCACACTCGGGAGGTGTGATTAAAATATCGCTCACTTGTTGCAGAGCGTCGCGACCTAACTTTGCCACCACCAGATTGAACTTGGTCTCGTCACTTTGCTTCTGAGGACCGAGTATGCTCTCTATCTGAGCGAACCATAATCGCGGCATTTCCGCCCAAAAGTCCGGTAGACACGAATGCACACTAATTGCAGCCAGTTCTATACTAGGATTAGACATACCTGCAGCCGACGATGTCAAATCACTTATATTTACTTTTTGCGGCGTTTGGAACATCACTATAAATAAACACTTAGTGTCCTTATTCACCACTTAAATTACTCCTTAATCTAACCAGTGCAACTGTCCTAGCAATCCCCACACTCAAAACAGCCTCACTTAAAAACGCGGGTCACCACTGTACGCGGGTGTACGTGTGCTCTCTAACTGTGGGGTGCGTACTATCTCTGCCTATACCCCGCAGTCTCTATGTGTGATTATACTGTAAGATGCCTCACGTCACAACCTAGTTCCTAATAACCTACGTATGTGACGTAGAATGTAATGTGCGTGTTCTCCTGACTGTAGTGAGCGTGGGGATCCTAATTGCACTGTGAGCTACTGCACCTGGCCCTACGCGAATAAAGAAAACCAATAAGTCCCAAAAAACCAACTAATTTATTCAGTAACTTATTAATTAAATTCCCCAAATCTAACACACAAGTTTACGGGCTGGCCAGTGCGCAGTAACTGGCCGAGCGCCTAACATACTTCTCGCTTGCACGCTAAACTGCTGACATGACTAACCTCATTCGTACTTACATGGTCCCTACATGTTAAAACGTACCACCGAAGGAATGTAACATAGTTCCAGTGGCCCGCCAACAAAGGCGGAGAGATGGCACACGGCGGGTTTCTTTAGTGGGTGCAGGCCCCACACTACCCTGGTCGTTGCCCCGAACGACAGGGTGTGTGGTTAGGAACATTTTTTTCCGCCTAAACAAAAAAAATAAAGGGATATGTTAAAATGTGTAAAAGAATATACCTACATTTGATTATGCCGTGCGAGTTCTTTCCCTTTAGATTATTTGAAAAAACTTTGTTACATTTAGAATTTATCTTTCGATTAAAAGGCACAACAAATTATTGAAAAGCAAAAATTACAACATTTGTAAAACAAATATTCTATCATAGTGGTTAAAAGTATTAAGTCAATGATTGTGTTAGATATTTTTATATAAGTATATTTTTAGCATTTGTTAAATGCTAATCCCATACAATACATTATCCACTTTGTGTTCAATGATTGTGGTTTAATAAAAAGCAGATTTTTTTTGAGTGCTCCTTTGCCAACCTTTCCGGAATAGGTAAACATTAATTCCGCTCCTTATAAGCTTTGTCTCTGTTTCGTTTCTTTACTCATGTGGTCTTACCTACCACATCTCATTGTGATTAATATTAATAAAGTATGCACATAAAACAGTTGTGTATCTATTATTTTAAGGCTTCATCAAAAATTCTGTTTTCCACGAGGGTTTCGTCGTAAAAAGTTGTAAGAATCGCTGCACTAAAATAAAGTTACGAGATACTTTCCGAGCGTGTGTATTATAAAACTATTTATTTGCTATAACGTACAATATCTAGTGGTAGAAGTTAGAACCTTGAACGTGACAGCATGAATGGGCCGGCTCGACCGAAGAAATACCATGCTCTCATTTAAGACCAGAGAAAAACAACATTAGGTAGTCTTAATGTTGGGTTTCGTATGGTGAGTGAGAATGCCGGGTCCCAAGTTCCCTTATCTACCTTATGCTTCACCGGCTATACCTTTCCTAGGAGTTGATGATGCCAGTAATGATTCTGGTGTTGCTAGTGTCTTGGTCTATAGGTAACTTTAATCTATTACCTAAATGGCTTTTTTAAAATCTTATGTAGCAGACGGTTCGTCTGCCCAGAAAAATAATGCCCAGAAATTAGCAAGTGGTAAGTCAAGCCGCTGCTCACCATTTCATTTCTCAGATGGGAAATGACCGAATGGACGGCTCTCTCTCTCTCTCGTTTTGTAAAATATAATATATTTTTTAGGAGGACTACGGCTGTCTGGAATCATTGAAATTGGCGTACGTTGGATCTCCGCATCCTGTCCTCAACGATTACCTGATTCTTTGTGCTATATTTAAAATCAATTTCAAATTTAAATGTAGCTGTCGTGTAAGTACCTATGTCTTTTAACCACGGATTTTATGGAGCTCCATAACCGATGCTACCGGATACACGAAATAAAAAATGATCTAGATTTTTTTAGCATTAGTACCTCTTATTTATTCAGGCGGGAAACTAAGGACTAAACGATCACCTTGGCAACGAACAGAGTAGTGTAGGGCCCATAAACCACTAAATAAACCCGCCATGTGCTGTCTGTCCACTTATATTGGTAGACCACTGGAACTTGTATGACATTACAGAACAAATTATTTGTGAATGTGGAAAAAGATAATTTTACTGCGAGCGCATTGGAACCTGCATCCCAAAATACAGATCAAAAAATTAAAAAAAATGCGTCATCTAATAGTATGAATTTTAATTGCAAAATTAAACTTTCTATACTGGATTAATGCATGTAAAATGCATCTGATAGGTGGCATGGGTCGTAAAGACAAATGTGATGGCTTAGCTGTGCCCGGATTGGAAGGGATGCAAGTTCGAATCCCGCTCGCAGTAAGTCTTTTTCCACATTCACTAATAATTTGTTCTTTAAAGTAGCTGAGAATGTCAAGTGCTAAAATACAGATCAAAATTTTTGTATGACATTAGTTCAGTCGTTTTGGAATTAGTAGTATTTCATACATACTGGCATAGTATAGCTCAAGCGTGGATTACTTACTCTAACAAACAATCTAGTGTTTAACAAATTCCTCTTGGATGGGATCTAAGTCAGATCTTTGATGGGAAATAAGACCTACAGTCAATGAAGGGCAAAGCATAGGTGATTTGTATTGTATCCAACCCTTTCGTACATTACAGGATTGTGCTGTCAGTCCTCTTTTGCTAGATGACTCTAAGCGTATGTGCGAGAACACCTCCGTCTCAGTGAAACAAGAAACCACAACAGCGGAGGTACTCCGCGACGCCAATGCTATTATAGCTGGTCCGACGTGTACTAAGAAGGATAAGATACCGGAATTCCAGTTGTCCACAAAAGTAAGAAATGACCTCTGATAATATTTTTATTTATAAAGGTGTTAACCGTGTAGAGACGGACTAAGAATACAAGTGTCACCACCCCATTCTTTCCCGAGGGTGTCGTACGAGGCGACTAAGGGAAGTGGGCAATTATCATCTATTGCATAACTGGTGGTAGGGCTGGGTACCAAGTGGGAGTACTCACTTGGTATCAGGCCCGAGCGGGTTGGTACCACCATCTCCCGTGTGACCGGCCATGAAGCACATCATTGCCTTTTGGCTGTAGCAGGAGATAGCCCTTTATATTTCATTTCATATCTGTGAAATGAATTGGTGAGCAGCGGCTTGACAATACTCTCGGTATAGTCGAGTCCATGGGCGACGGTTACCATTTACCATCAGATGGACCGTGGCTCGTCTGCCACTACATGTAATAAAAAAAAAAGTGTCACCACCCCATCCTTTCCCACGGGTGTCTTACAAGGCGACTAAGGGAAGTAAGCAAATTTCAACCATTGAATTACTGGTGGTAGGGCTGGGTACGGAGTGAGAGTACTCACTTGCTATCGGGCCCGAACGGATCGGTAACACTGTCAAATTTCCATACATTTTAATAGTTTTCTATTACCATTAGCGATCATAGAATGCAACTTGGCTAGACCCACTGGTCGTCTCTGTGTGCTCTAGATCAGAGGAACTCGCAAGTTGGTACCAACATCGCCTTTTACACAATACGAAAGAACGTATTATGGAAATTCATAGTTATAAATGTCACTATAGCTCATTTGCCCGAACATCTGGAACGGTGATCCATTACACGCAGGTTCAAATCCTGCTCGTGGCTATAATTTTCTATTTCGCATTTTCGCAATTTGTGTTCTAAGGATATACCTTTTCCTTCTTATAGCTTATTAAGGAGCACACAAAGTCAGATTGGACTTTCTACCACACTTTCCCTCGAGGTGCCGAGGTGGGTGACGAGCTTTTTTGGCACAAGAACGCGAGGAGCTTCAACGCCTTCAAGAATACGCAGTATATAGCTGCAGCCATCCTGGCATTCGTTGTCAACGGTTCTACTTTCTGAGATTTTTAAGATTTTGTGCTTGCTTAAGAATATACAACATTTAAAAATACATTTGTACCTCACTTTACATTAGATTATGAAGCTCATACATTTATTCCCAGAAATGTGAAACAAAAAAGTAAAAAGAAATCTTAGTAATATTTTTGCGATATATTTCCATGATTGCCAGTAGAAGAGCATTGCTTGTTCTAGCATGAACGGGCTGGCTCGACCACCCTCTCACAGAAGATCATTTTGAAACAAAGGTCTGACTTTACAGATGGCGGAGTGGTTTTGATACCGCACTCCCGCCCGAGTGTTGTGGGTTCGATTCCCACACAGGACAACTCTTTGTGTAATCCACAAATGGTTGTTCTGAGTCTGGGTGTAGGTACTTTGTGTCCGTGAAATGTGAAACCGTATGTTTGTAAAGTCCCCCGCGATACAAGGATTATTCCTTATTGCAGTGTCTTAAAAAAACACAGGAGGATATTCTCCTGCCTTAAAAAAAAGGGTGGCTTAAAAAAATTGTTGTGGTTCATAATTATGGTGACTGAGAGTACGGAGACCCATTCTTATGCTCTATTATCCTACCACTCCACGTCTTATCTCTTTCCATGGAGTAAGCGACGCGCTAGTGATGTCTCTGGTGTTGCTAGCGTCTATAGGCTACGGTAACTGCTTACCATCAGGTAGGCCGTATGCTTGTTAGCCACCCAAAAACAAATTAATATAACAAATGTGTTTGTTATTTGTTATTATTTAACGCAAAAACGGCTGAACAGATTGGTATGAAATTTGGCACACGGATAGTTTATTACCTGGATTAACACATATTTTTTATGACGGGAAAAAATAAGTTTCGCTGGTATAACTAACTTAGTGCCATAAAGTGACAGCTCAATTTCACGTCAGTCGACGTAGTCGAAGTCATGGGGGGCGGCTAGTATTTCATAAACTTATAGTGAGCATGTTGAGCGATGTTAGATCAATAGACACAAGTTTTTCAATGTACTGTTAATTTTTTTTTTGTTTACATTGGCAGGTGGGCTGTGGGTCACCTGATGGTGCGTGATAACCACGACTCATAGACTCAGTTGTACTCGGAAATAGCCGCTGTCCACCATAAAAATCAACCACTACACTTATGTAATAGGATTGGGTATATTTTATTGTGACTAGTAATAGGGTTTACATAGCATTCAACTTTAATCTTCCATTGTCCAGGGATAGGAGGTGGGTAGGAAGAATAATAAGTAGAGGATGGGTAGGATACTAAGGAGAGTATAGTCAGGATAATATGGAGAGGATAGGGAGGGGGTTCGGGGCTCCGACGCTCTCACTCACCATACGAAACAAACGGTAGGAATAACTACCGTTGTTACACGCTGATATTATGTGAGAGGGTGGTACCTCCCCGATCGAGCCGACCCATTCGTGCTGGGATAAGCATGGCTACATCACTAGTAAAATAAAAAAATAAGTAAAATAAATTATGTATAGTATAATTATATTTTATTCTAACGTAACATTTCTAATTACTAATCTAAATTTAAATCTATTTCTGCTGATACTTATATTTCCCTCTCATGAACTTTGGTAATGTGACTACACCAGAACATGGCACCTGCCCATACACTTCACAGATACATGGCCGCTCGCATCCTATGCCAAAGTTTGCAGGATTGTCTTTCTTTTCAGCAGCTACCGCTTCTGCATGCAATACTCCTTTTGATTTACCTGTAAAATAATAAAGACATATTTACAATGTATTCTATTTTACTTATCATCAATCTCCCTTGCAGGAGAACAATTACTCAACATTCATAATTTTCTTCATACACCCTTGCCCGTTTCAAGACTTCTGACTCCACCTTTCTTCAATAAGTACATGACCAATTTGGTCTAGGTAGGTGAGTCTCGGTCTCTCCCTGTACCTACATCCTTCCACTTTCACATTGTATATCTTCTTAACCAGTCGCTTGTCCAGCATTCTTTCCACAAAAACCATCAGAGACAATAAGTATTTTTATACACTTATTTCTTCAAGTTAAAAATATAATTTAATCAATTCTCCACATAAAAAAAATATCATTTTAGATCTATATTTTTTTAGCAATTGACATGCTCTGCTACTTTTTAAAGTATATATAAATTATTTGTGAATAAGGAAAAAGAATATTTTAATCTCTTTTTCCTTATTCACAAATAATTTATACTTTAATATAAATATCATCTAAAATATGCTAAATGTAAGCAAAGAGAGGACTGATTCAAACAGACTTATTAAACACAAAGTTTGAAAATGAGAGATATTAAAGTAATAAAGGGCAGTCAAACAGACTCAAGACTGAGTTATTAAACACAGAATGTGAAATCGGAAACTTTCATCATGAGCGGGGATTAAACTAGGGTAGGGGTAGGTAGGGGGTAATTGACTATTTCACATTTTAACATATATAATATAAAATCTAGCAATCCAGCAGCCATTACACAGCTATCAACAGGTTCAACAAACTATCATACATTATTTAATCATTTTAAATGACAAACTCCTGACACACAGTAGACATCAGGTCCAATTGTATATCTAAACTATCAACGGGCCCACTCAAACATCATAATCTATGTATCTATATTATATAAAAATCAATTGCTGTTTGTTAGTCTCGCTAAAACATTTTTCTTTGTGCTGTCACTCTTATACAGGGATGGTTTAAAAGATTAAAAAAATAGGGGAAAAACCCATAAAACAATAGAAACACACAAAATGTAAATTGGTAATTTTGTATAGGATTTGCCTTTTTGGAATAAGGGACTGACAGCTTTGGAATAAGGGACTGACAGCAGACGACAAAATGACACCTATTATTATTAATAATTCACAATAATAACTGTGACTAAAATTAGTGACATCTAAATCAAAACCTGAGAGGAAACAGATTGATTACGATAATCACTGATAATATAAATTGTAGGTGATACGAAGTTCACCGAGTTAACTGTATATATATTTTGACATACTGTATATATATTTATTATTATAAAGCTGTAATAGAGCTATGTCTGTACATTTAAGATATTTGCGACATAATTAATGTATTAGGCTATTTAAGTGCACATAAAGATACTGTTTTTGATGAAAATTTGTTTGTTTGATAGCTCTCGGTTAGACTTAAATATTGGTATATATTTTATCCCACTGCTAATATATTGGGAACCTGAGATATAGCCTACAAATTTTACAGTGTAATGAAATCAGTAATAACCTAAAAGTGAGAACATTATAGTTCTATACTAGTTCATTAATTCGAAACTATGGATTCACTTACAAATTAGCACAATTCAAACCTACTATTTAGAAAGGCTGATCAATAAAACAAACCTCCCAGTTGTTAACAAATCTCCCAAATATTATGTATCTACTTAATCAGTAAGAACATTACACTACCATCAGTCACAGTCTCAGTAACAATCATCAAGATAATCAGTTATAAGTACATCCAATGAAATTAATATGTCGCATAACTGTATACTTAGAGGTTAATCCCAATTATACTCAGATGATAAAGGTTGTAAATAATACAAAACTTAGCAAAACACTAATTAAATGTTCTAAAATATCTTCTTTAGACTTATTTATATCTTTCTTCCATCCTCGAAATAACATTTAATAAAGGGTGATGGCGTTAAATTCTTAAAAGTTAAAACAAAAAATTATACTTATATGATAAGGGTTGTAAATAATACAAAACTTACCAACAACACTAATTAAATGTTCTAAAATATCTTCTTTAGACTTATTGTCAACGTCAACTAATATCTTTCTTCCATCCTCGAAATAACATTTAATAAATGGTGACGGCGTTAAATTCTTAAAAGTTGCTACTTGGACGTCTGGATTTTTGTATTGGATTTGTGGTAAATACCAAAAAACGAAGTCTTTGGCCCCAGCGTTATTCTGGCCAATAATATTGTAGGCGACTGAAAATATTTTGATTTTGTCTTTCAACACGAGTCTGCCAGCATTCAGGTAGTTAAGTGTACGTCGAATGGGAGCTCTTCCTTTCATGAAAGGCATTTTGACCACAGAATAATACTACTCCTAGCGGAGATTTTGACACTGTTTTAAACGTTTATAAATACTATGCATTAAATAAAAATTGGTAAGTACCTTTCTACCTTTATCTAAACATAACCTCAACTTTTCAAAAGAATAATAAGACGTATGTCAAAACATTTATTTTTTTATAATGGCTACTCGGTTTGAGTATTTGCCAATGACTTATTTAGAGTATATTTCTCCTTCACAGGTAAGTTTGATTCATTAAACGAAGTCAAAGTCAGTTAAAGTTAGTCATAACTATGACTCATAGTCAATTCAAAGTCACGCTACAGTAAAGCGGTGCCGACTTTACTGAAGCTTCTATGGAGTTTTGGAGGCAACACGAAAATACAAGTTATGCCGCACTACATCACTTGCCAACACTTATGCACTATACCTACACATAATAAAGTTAAATAAGCAAAAGGCCACCACTATTACACATTATTTGTGTGATGAACACAGATATTTGTACTGCGTCTGGGTGTTTTCTAGCTATATATATATATATGTATGTATGTATTTACAAAAAAAAATTAGTCCTTTATGTATTATATCCGTAATCTGGTACCCACAGCACAAGCGTTATGCTTAGTTTGGACTAGAGGACGTTGTATGAAATGTCCGTGAATATTTATTTATCTATAAGTAGGTACTTACTATTAAAACGCTATAACAGAGCTATGACTGTACATTTACGATATTTGAAAAAAAATGACTGAATTAGGCTATATAGGCGTGTATAAACTAAACATAAAACGATTTTTTTTTGTCGGTTTTCTGTTTATTTATTCGTGCATCACGCAAAAACTACTGATTTTGATGCAACTTTTTTTGTTAGATTAGACTTAACAACTAGTATACATTTTATCCTGCTAATATAGCTACCGGAAACCGGAGATATAACTAAAAAACTAGCTTTTGGCTACGGCGAAGCCACGGTCAAAGGCTAGTATTTATTATTATTATTAATACTTGAAATAACACAAGTTTAGGAAAATAATGCAGAGCGACAGTATGACCTTCTTCATGTTACCGCCAAAAACCTGTCAAAACATAAACAATGCTTTTTTATTCGTCCATTTTTGTTGTATAGGCTAAAGCTTTAGATCGCATACCGCCACATCTGTGTCTACAAAAACAAGTATGTTTCACTGATATTCATAAACAAGTATTAGCTATTCTAATACATATCTTTTATACCTCTTCTCTATATCTAACTAAAGATCTGATGAATATTCCAATCTGAAAACGATACACAACAAAGGGTTACCTAAACGGTAGGTAGTAGGTACATAAAGGAACCCCCGGCTGTACAGACTCGTCTATTTGTCTCGCGAACCTCTCATCCGCTCTCGTCGCATAGAAGCTCGACTCGAGAGCACACCATGATTGTACACACTCGTTGTATCAATTGAACTTCGGTTGCCCGTCGCGATGGACGTGGAAGAAGCTGTTGCGGCGTTTTTTTTTTTTTATTAGTTGTAATTTTTTAGTCATTTACCATAAAAAAATATATATTAAACCATGGCGAAAAAGAACTTTTCAACTCTTCAACGGGAATATAATTTTATTTTTAAATCTTCAACGGGGATGTCTAATTCGATGCTTATATGCAACCAAGTGTCGTGTAATAGTTGCTTATCGATATCGTAGCGAGATAAAAATAAATGTATACCAGTTTTTAAGTCTAATCAAGAGTTACCAAATAAAAAAAACTGCATCAAAATCTGTTCAATAGTTTTTGCGTGATGCGCGAACAAACAAACAGACAAAAGTCTAAAAGAAATTGTTTTGTGTTCAGATGGGCCTATATGTATAGCTTAATAAAGTCGTTTTTCTCAAATATCTTAAATGTACAGACACAGCTCTGTTACAGCTTTATAATAATACTAGCCTTTGCCCGCGGCTCCGCCGCAGCCAAAAGCTAGTTTTTATTTAATATCTCAAGTTCCCGATATAGTAGCGTGATAAAATGTATACCAATAGTTAAGTCTAATCAAGAGCTATAAAAAAAAAGTTTCATCAAAATCCGTTCAGTAGTTTTTGCGTGATGCGCGAACAAACAAACAGATAAATAAACAAACAGAAAAAAAAACGTTTTGTGTTTAGACACGCCTATATAGCCTAATTCAGTCATTTTTTTCTCAAATATCTTAAACGTACAGACATAGCTCTGTTACAGCTTTATAATAGTATATAGATATAGAAGTGAAAATATTGTTTGAGTCTTATATAATTCTTGGCAAGCGTCCTCTCGTTATCCATAGACGAATTAAAACTGTTAGTAGTTTATTGATTGGCATTATGCTCTCTAGTTAGATGTTTTTATCGACAGATGGCGTTCAAAACAAATAAATTGGCGTGGCGACGTCGTTACGCTAACAGCTCATTTTACCCCTCCGCATTAGATGTTTTCACATCAAAAATTTAATAACTGCGGCGGCTTTACAGTGGCTGGGTATGTCCCTAAGCAATAGACACACTTTACTATCAAGGTATTCGCTCTCCAGTGTTAAAGTTTATTTGTACAAAAATAAATATATAGGTATGTCATATCCACACGTTTTATTCCATGTCCACAGTCCACGTGTATATTTTTAGAAGAATGAGGTATTACGTAAGCAGGTTATAATGACGTATTCTTAATATCTCCTCTGCTTCTTGCAAGAAAAGGTAGGTAGTTTAACTACAACTACCATACCCATATCATCAAAAATAAGTACCTAAAGCAAGTACCACCTCTCCCTTTGTTGCTTACGTAATACTTGAAGTCCCGCAGGATAACTAATCCCCACACATATTTAAACATTTATTTATTATCCTAATTTTCATGCTAGTCTAGTTACCTACTGAAATTTTGTTATATAGGTATATATAAATATTTTCTGGGTACGCCGTGTGGGGCCGGCTTTAGAATTGTCCCACCCCTTTCCACCCGTGGGAGTCGTAAGAGCCGTCTGAGGGAATACCGGGGGAGCGGGCAGCAGCACTCTTTCGAGTATTAACAACATCCACTGCGATCGCCAACCCGCCTGCCAAGCGTGGCGATTACGGCACTATCCCCTCATATGAACGCACAAAACTGCTTTTCGGGGCGTTCTCTTGGGGAGGCCTTTGTCCGTCGTCGAAAGGCTGATAGATGGATGGATGGATTTTCTGAGTCTTTGATATGGAACAATATTTTAATTTATTATAGTTAAGAATATCCCTAAAATCCTTAAAATCCCAATCATTTATAGATAATATAGAAACGTGGACAAGTATGCTGTTGTCGATGGTATTAAATTATTTATTACTTATTACTAAACGTACCTAGTGTTATATGCTCTTTGCTTATTACCTACTTCGTGACAAAAACAGAAATCCTACAAAATGACAGAAATCCAATTAGAAATATACCAACACAACTAAATACCAATAACCGCAAAACTATGCAGCAACTAAACAAAAGTTGATATAAAAAACGTAGGTCTAATAATTTATTTATTACAATGAAATAGACATAATTATAGTAAGTTCAACAAAATGAAGCCAAGACAATGTCCAAGAATCAAAAACCCTTGTAAATACTGCCTGCAAACTGTTACCCAGAAAAATGGAATACAATGCCAGGGTGCATGCAAGAAATGGGCTCACTTTAAATGCCTTAATTTTACCCCTGGCAAAATATCAGACATTAAAGCGGGTATTATAGAAGTTATGTGCCCTTGTCCCGATTGTGACACTACAGCGCCTAAAGAAATATTTACTAATCCACCCTTCACATGCTCTAACCAGCAATGTCCTGCAAATAAACTTCCAAATTGCAACTCAAAGGAATGTCCGTCTAACCGAGTGCCTCGACCTTGTCCACCAAAACCTTGTCGTCAACCATCTTGCACACCGTTACCTACATGTTCACCGCAACCGGAATCCTGCTCACCGGAGTCCTACTCGCCGGAACCCCGCTCGCCACCACCCTGTCCACCACCAAGCTGCTCGCCACAACCCTGCCCGCAAGAGCCGTGCTCTAGAGATCCCTGCTTCTTGGACCCCTGCCCAAAAGATCCATGCTCACTGCCAGCCTGTCAATTGCCAGCGTGCCCGTTGCAATCATGCTCATTGCCACCGTGTCCATTACCAAAATGTCCATTGCAAAAATACCCGCAACGCCCGTTGAAATCGTGCCCATTATCCCCACCACAGCCTTGCGCTAAACAGCCCTGCCCACAACATCCATCTCCAACAAGACCTGGCCCACAGTTTTGCCCACCACAACCTTGCCCACCACAACCTTGCCCAATGTCAATGTGTGGTAAATCACCTATACGCTTAAAGCCTTTACCTACGTGTCCAATGCCTTCGCAACGGCGTTGTGGCCAAGACGATTCTTTGGCAGGATCTGACAACGATTTTCCTGCGTACTGCACAACGACGGTGAAATCTCCATCTTGTTCTATTTTATCCTCCGAAGGTAAGACTTATTGCGTTAACCTTAGATCGTCATTGATTACATTTCATTAAGTTAATCGGTCTACCTGGTTATATTTTTTAAAATACAACAGGATGCACGTAGGAATAATCCTTGTATCGCGGGAGACTTTACAAACATGCAATTTCACGGACACAAACTACACCCAAACTTCAGAACAACCATTTGTGTCACACAAAGAGTTGTCCTGTCCAACCTACAACACTCAAGTGGGAGACCAGTATCTGAACCACTTCTCCAGCGGCGAAGTCAATTAATTACATAATTATTTGAATTCCTTGAGACCAGGGGTTAGTTACCACAAATCAAATGGTCAAATCGTGTTCTAGCGTTATACACTGAAATCTGTTGTTATTTTTATATATTTTAAACACTTAAATACTTGTGGCTGCTTACCAGTATAACGTATGTGAAGTAGAATAAGATAACTACAAGTAGGACTCGAACCTGCACCAGATGTTAAGTGGCACACCAAAACCTGTTGAGCTGCTGAGCATCAAGTGAAATTTCCATCCATCCATCCATCAGCCTCTCATCGCCCACTGCTGGACATAGGCCTCCCCAAGGGAACGCCACAGCGAACGGTCCTGTGCCACCTGCATCCAACGAATGCCTGCGACTTTGACCAGGTCATCGGTCCATCAGGTGGGAGGCCGTCCTACACTACGCCGTCCGATACGAGGTCGCCACTCGAGAACCTTTCTTCCCCAACGGTTGTCGGTTCGTCGAGCGATGTGGCCTGCCCATTGGCACTTCAGCATGCTGACCCGGCGGACTATGTCGGTTACTCCCGTTCTCCTACGGATTTCCGTATTACGGATCTTATCACGTAGAGAGATCCCAAGCATAGCCCGTTCCATGCCACGTTGAGCGACTTTGAGCCTTGATATAAGGCCAACATTTAGATAAATTTAGCAGCATTTTTTTACTATCAGCCTGTCTATTACCATTGTAATAGCTATCAACGAAGAGTTCGCGAACCTTTTTTTAACCGACGAAAAAGCCGGTGGAGGTTCTCAATTCGACACCTGTATATATTTTTTTGTTAGATCATGCATAACTTTTTACAGAGTAGACAAAGTTTTCATAATTCTTTTTTAATGTATAGGGTATACTCCGAAGTTGGACCCGTAAAAAATTTGAACAAAATTTCTAGTTCTACTGATTTCACTTAGTTATGTGTAGGTACCTCTCATACTTTGTAGTTGGTTTCATATTAATAAACGTAGGTTGATTTTTTTTTTAAAGATATAACAATATTATCAACTAACTCGTGTTTGATAAATTACAGGTTCTTCAAAGTATTTGTGCTACAAGTCGTCATCAGATTCAAATATAAAGGAACAAGCATCTATGGCGGGAGCTCTTAAAGACATGAATCTGACGCTGGGCAAACTGGCCATGCAGATGAAATACTTACTGACAAAAGTTGGGAAGTGAAAAAATGTAAAGATTATAGATACATAATTAAAAATAGTTATTGGAAAATTTACTAGCGAGAAATTTTAAGTGTATGATTAAAAATATGTAACAATAGAAATGTATAATAAAATATAAATGCTGTAAGAGTGACTAATTAGGTATACAATCGTTCTTGTGGTGACGGACTAAGAATACAAGTGTCACCCTCTTAGATACGGCGAGCAATTCAACATAAGAATGGCTAAAATATAATTGTAGAGAAAATATAAATAGGTAGGTATCAGTAAGAATGCTTGATAGCTGAATTGGTGGAGAACGAATTTATTAACACAGTGAATTGATCTTTAAATGACTTCAAAAAAGGAGGAGGTTCTATGGTCCACTGTATATTCTTTAATTTTTTTTTATGTATATTCACCCATTACTCGAAGAAGCCTGAACTGATTTGGAAAATTCTTTTTTTGTTTCAAAGGTTTCCCAGGTGGTCCCATTTAAATTTTATCTAAAACGGTGAAGCTTTTTAAAAAAAACACAAAGATCTAATAGATTTATATATTTTGATGATATTTTTTCGTTTACTCTGAAACCTCGCTGTGTCATTGGAGCTGTGCGTTTAGTTGGCGGCATACCCATATCTATACTATTATAAAGCTGTATCAGAGCTATGTCTGTACATTTAAGATATTTGAGAATAAATTACTGTATTAGGCTATATAGGCGTATCTAAACACAAAAAGATTGTTGTGCAACTTTTTTATTTGATAGGTCTTAATTAGACTTAAAACTGGTATCCATTTTACCCGCTAATATATCGGGAACCTGACGTATACGCTAAAAACTAGTCTATCTGAACCGATTTTAACTTTTCTTTTTTTTAAATGTGTGTTTTGTTCCAACTTAAGAGATAGGATACTTTATATCTCAATTTATAATTGCAATATTTATTCATGAAAAGATATATGGCGGTACGAAGTTTGGCGGGTCAGCTAGTAGTTATATATAAAGCCTTTCTTCGGCAGATTTTCCGAGACGTTGTGCTATTTTTCTTTCTCTATTGCACTTTAGACGCTCATCTTTGTCATTTTCAGACTCGATGCGACGCTTTCTCACACGAAAAGCACCCATGGAAGGCCTCCCCATCATGTACCACCTACTCTAACCTACGCACCTATTTTATAAAAAAACCATTAACGACCAAAAAAAAATATTTAAAAAGAAGGCACAGGTACTAAAAAGCAAAATATAATTGGTATTATCTCTATTACTATAAATCTGTAACAAAGCTATCTTATAATTTAATATATTTGAGAAATAATGACTGAATTATGCTATGTAGGCGCTTGAACACAAAACATTGTTTTTTTGATTTTTTTGTCTTGAGCATGAGTGCCTACGTAACTTTATGGCACATTCGTTATATGATCTGGGAAAATAGCTATCCTACAGGATTGTAGCGCTTTTCCGGAATATAAAGTATTCAATATGATAATCCAAATCTGTTTAGCATTTTATACGTGACTAAGCCTTGCCATGATCCAAACTTACAAACATTCAGATTTAAAATATTCGTTCAATTCGGGTTTGTGCCGTAAATTTTAATTTGTATGGGTTTAAAAATCTACATGATAGTTGTTCTTTTTGAAACGAGAGTAGTACCCACCTCAACGCTTCGCTTATGAGGCGTGCAATAAAAAATCGAAAATACATCCACTTGTTCTAGTACACCATTGCCTATTTATACTCTGACATGTTTTGGTTTTGCTCACATTCACACGTTTTCTTACAATCTTCTGTCATTACGTCGACTAGGAGTTGCAGGTCAGTCGCAGACTGAGCTAATAGGATCGCATAGTCTGCATATAGTATAAATATACTGGTTAGGTATATATGCAAATGTTGTATCCCAAGGGAGGATTTTTGATGGTGGTGATTTTAGAAAAACAAAACTTTAAAAGAAGCTAATTAGGATTGTCATCAGATACTGCTCTTCGATATCAACACATGGAAAAACCTTTTATCTTAGTGACGATGAATTCCCTGTTTTGCATATAATGGAAAGTTAATCTGGATTTCCAGAATCTGACTGAGGCTGTTTAACTACAGATTAAGTAGAGCTCACAGAATTGTGGAAAACATCTTTGGGATTGTATCATCCGTGTTCAGAGAGTTCTAAGAAAACCATTTTTTCTTGAACCAGAACGAGTTACTACAGTAATAATGACCTGTTTATATTTACAAGATTCTTTGTTTTTTTGTTACTCCTCTCTTAGATTTTTCATAGTTGATGTAATTGTAGAAATATTTACTAGGTAACACATATGCACGTTATGCTCTCTCGCTTCAACTGAGCGGCTGAGCGAGCAGTCGTTCGTTGTCCTTCGGCGACCATCTATAATGAGTGTGATCTAATGGTTCGATTCCTTTGATGTTTCCGCCACGCTTCGGACCGTCGGCACATGCCAACGATCGTTCGTTGGCGTTCCCTAATCCATCCAGACCATCACCATCGATATATATTCATTGGCGTTCTTTGGGCCGGTTTCTACGCAGCTTAGATAAAGTACCTATAAATTTAGCCATGGTACAGTAGGAAGTGTGGAAGTGAGAAGGGCATATACGAAATACTTGAATAAAATTGAGACAAAGTATCGTATCGTTCTGTCTCATATGACGTGCAGGTTTTTCAACTAGCGAACTTTTAAATAGTTCGCCATACAGTGCTACCACCATGACTACCATGGTGGCCATTAAATGGAAAATTAGGTGCTGTGTTTTGGGGTTGAAAAAATGCCGTGTCTCAAACAAATTTATTCAAAAAGTAGACTTTCGCACCTAATTATATATTGTTCCTGTAGTTACAGTGACTATAAAGAAGGGTTCGAAAATAATTTAGTTTTTCATTTACTTTCGAAGTAATGATTTTGTTTCTGGATTTTGTCTTGATTATGTATTTACTATTTACACCATTTAAAAAGTCTTTCTAAATCTGCGATAGCATGAAGTAGGGACAAAATGTTTATCACATAATCAACTAAACTTAAATATTATATAATTATAATAATTATATAATTGCAGGATTTTAGTGTTGAACATAAAAATAAAGCCTTTTTTAAATAGTTACGTTAAAACTACTATTCAGAGAGCTGGCATGTGTCCCGACATAAGTTATTTGCTTTGTGATCTCTTTTAATTTATTTATATGCAACTAGCTACGGCACGTCCTACACCAGGAGTTTGCGCTAAGCGTTGATATCTCACAGTCAGTTATCTATATTATTAAGTGATAGACTATAAAGCTGTAACAAAGCTACCTATGCCTCTACATCCTATTATAAAGCTGTAACAGAGCTGTTTCGCCGTGTGGGGACGGCTTTAGAATTGTCCCACCCCTCTCAACCCATGGGAGTCGTAAGAGCCGACTGAGGGTATACCGGGGGAGTGGGCAGCAGCACTCCCTCGAGTATTAACAATATCCACTGCGATCGCCAACCCACCTGCCGAGCGTGGCGATTATGGCACTATCCCCCATATAAGCGAAACACATGTTGTGGCGTTCTCTTGAGGAGGCCTATATCCAGCAGTGGACTTCGAAAGGCTGATGGATGGATGGATGGAACAGAGCTGTGTCTGTACATTTAAGATATTTGAGAAAAAAATAAGATGCGAAAGGGAATGCTCCGATGGTTCGGACATGTGGAAAGAATTCTGGACGAGCGACTGGTTAAGAAGATATACAATGCGAAGTGGAAGGATGTAGGTACAGGGAGAGACTGAGACTCACCTACCTAGACCAAATCGGTCATGTATTGAAGGAAGGTGAAGTCAGGAGTCTCTGAAACCGGCGAGCGTGTATGAAGAGAATTATGAATGTTGAGGAAGCGAGAGATGTATGCAAGAATAGAGCCTCTTGGCACTCTGTTCTCTCTGCCTACCCCGCAAGGGAAATGGCGTGATGATAAATAGTAGCAGTAGAAAAAAAACTGTAATAAGCTATAGGCGTGTTTAAACACAAAACAATTTTTTTAGTAATTTTGTCTGTCTGTTTGTTATTTCGTGCATCAGGCAAAAACTACTGAACGGATTTTGCTGCAACTTTTTATTTGATAGGTCTTGATTAGACTTAAACACTGGCACACTCGTACATTTTACCCCCTTGCTATATCAGGAACCACCCGTATATCGTGATCTTCATTTTTTTGCCACATTTAGGGCGAACTGTATGTAATAGCCACACTGAAGTGTAATCAGGCTTGTGGTGATTGCAATCGCGGCATATGGGATTAGGCCATAGTCCACCACGCTGACCCAATGGTGCAAAAGTGTGCCGGATCTGAACCTTGGACTCAGGATTGAACTCATAGCTGTTTTATGAGTGGCCATCGAGCTAGTAATAAGGGGGAGAGGAAATGACTACAAATTTACCGAGCCAATTCTTTGAAATCCAAAAATGGCGGAATTTCCACTAGGGAAGCGTGTAAAAAATATCGATATCGATACATCAGTCCTTCAAGCTATCTATAAATTTTTGGGTGGACAAAGGTTTTTCTAATTACGTAAATCTTTATCTACCTGAACCTATAATTATATCTATGTGTGTCAAATTGCATCCCAATCCATTCAGTTATATGAGCTAGTGGTTGATAGATCAATCAGGCATGCCTTCTTTTTAAACAAACAGAAAATTAAGGGCATAACACCCTATTGAATAGATTTAGGTGGTAAAAAGCATAGAGAAATAAATAATAATTGAATCCTGGGTATAGTATTCTAAGTCCAAACATACCTATATAAGTTTGTGATGTGATGACATCAGGAGAAAAAGATTTGAAAGTGAGGTATTACGATAACTAAAAACAAGTATATAATAATATATTATTCCATCCATCAGTCATTCGACATCCACTGCTGTACATAATAGGTCTCCCTAAGAGAACGCCACAATAAGCGGTCCTTTTTTTTTGTTAACATGATCCAAAACGCAAGTTTACGTACGTCACTGGGGTACCAACAGAATCCAAGGGGAGTGTCGGGCTTGATGTCATACAGGCTCGATAGTCATATAGTACCATGATAGCCCTAGATGATATTCATGATCTGGTAATGGAGCCATAATCCCATCAACTTTGGAATCGTTTGATTCATTTTGACAAGTATTTCGGTCCTAGATGATGTCTAGGGCCTGATGATGATTTATGTCTATTTCCGTTATTGTACGCATGACATAATTATACAAGCACGCATTATAAAAGTTATAATCATTTTATTTCTACTCACAATTTTTCAAATGCTTTGAATGCTTTTAATAATACAATTCAAATGATAAATCAAGTCGATAAATTAATAAACATTATTATATTTAATGGTATGCTGCTAAGCCACTGCTCACCACTTCATTCCGAGCACACAAAATTAATAAATGAACGGCTTCTTCCCACTATATGAAAATTTGTGACGAATACAAATCACAAATTATTAGTGGTGGATGCTAGGTTAAAACATAAATAGCGCAAATTAAATATTTTTAAAATAAAGGATATTTAATATATCAATATTTTTTAAAACATCGATATATGGATAGTTGTTGGTTCTTCCTGCATCCCTAATTGGCAGCTGACATACAACAGATAAAGGCTTTGTTCCGATATACACTGCGAGCACTGTGACAATAATATCACGTGATCAACAGCTTCCATAAATATAACAATTTGCACTATGGAATTTTATTATTATTTTTGAATATTGTAAGTCAAAGATACCCAAACATGGCAAATGTAAAGAAATTGTGTTTATTGCAGTGTAAAACCAATACTTTGTATGAAATGAAAGTAATGACAGATCAGTATACTGGACTGCATTCCGTTATAAAAAGTAACCAGTATAGCTAACTATAAAGGAACGACTTCACAGTATACTAAATTGACATCACACCTTACAGTGCTCCCAGTGTATATCGGAACACAACCAAATTACGCTGTCATCGTAACTATTAAGATGGCGGACGACAGCCTAAGTAAGTCACTTTTACTAGGTATATGAAGATTAGGGCGCCTCCTCCTTATTACGAACTCAATGTGAGTGGCCACACGATGGTTGCATCTATAGGTTCTTTATCTAAGCTACGCAGCATAATTTGATTGGCCAAACTATTAATTCACTTCAAACTTTTTAATATAACCTCTTTTTAGCTTCAATAGAATTTAAAATTTCTCTTGACAGTCGTAAGCAAGAAGAATAAACCAATGTCATCGCATAAATACAAAAAATAGTCAATACAAGAAGAACAAGATGTATTAATAAAACTAACTTTTAAACTACTGAAATAATAAGCCTCAAACATTACAGAAAAAATGGCCTATCAGAACTAAAACAAATTGAACACAACTTTCAAACATGAAAATGCTCTTCTGGAAATATACTTACTAACGATCACAATGAAAAGATGCAATAGAGTAAAAAACCCGTGCAAAATATGTCTGACTACAGTTACGCAAAAAACCGGATTAAGATGCGAAGGAGCTTGCGGTAGCTGGGTGCATTTCTCTTGTTTAAATTACACCCCTGGTAAAATTAAGGACATTAAACTTGGTATCATTAAAGTGACGTGCCCTTGCCCAGATTGCAAGACTGCTGCACCAAAAGAATACCGGACAGATGAGCCTTATAGTTGTAACAACACTCAGTGCCCAGCAAACCTTCCTCCTACTTGTCAAAATATGAGATGTCCCATAAATATAGAACGGAATAAAAATCCTAGCTGTAATATAGCACCTTGTCCCCTTAGTCAATGTGGGGCGGATTGTAAAAAATATAGCACTCCTCAGCTACCAAACGTCACGCCGCCCCAGTTTGCAGAACCATGTGCGCCAAAAGTACCGGATATGTTGTATACACCCTTATGCAGTAACCCTTGTAGCAACACTTGCAGCAACCCTTCTGGCAACGCTTGCACCCCTTGCAGCAAACCTTGCTTCACTCCAAACATATGCCAGTCCGGATGTTCATCAGGCTTAGATATCGCGGGTGATTTCAACGCTTTCTCAGCAGTAGGGGGCACGACTTTATCCTCTTGTAATGCAGTTGAACATATGTGTAACACTGTTGGGCAGCTATCAAATAAGATCAATCAATTGATGGTACATATGAAGCATGTAGTTAACGACAGTTATGAAGAATCCAAACGTGTTAAGAAAACAACTTGCTCTCAGCCAGGCCCCAAGATCTTATGCCCTAATCCTTGTTACTGTCCTAGGAACCCTGTAGGACCGAAAAGGTAGTCTTTGTAGAAATCTACCGACAAATCTTGATTGATGTCGTCCAATCCATTAAGACCTTATTGAAATATATATTTATTTTTGTATAATTATATTTGTTGAAAATTATAATTATTATATACATCTCTGTACAAACACAAACAAATAAATTAATGAAAAGTATAGTGGATACCTATGTGTGTAGTTTTTTCAATTTTGACACAGTAAAGGCTACAGTAGTACAAGGTAAAAGGCTCACTCCACAATATCTTTTAAGTAAATAGCGACTTACTCCAAAATTAAGTGCATTTCAGGTCACACGGCGCTCGGGCAGTGTTATTGAGCTTTTTCCTAAATTCTTAGTAGCAGCCCGGAGTTTGGAATGTGCCTGGTAGACGGCAATAGGTTCGCCGCCTATTACATGGGATTCAAACATAGCTGACGAATCGTGGGTGTGTAATACACCACCGAAGGAATGTAACATAGTTCCAGTGGCCCGCCAATAACGGCGGAGAGATGGCACACGACGGGTTTCTTTAGTGGGTGAAGGCCCCACACTACCCTGGTCGTTGCCCCGAACGATAGGGTCATTTTTTCCCGCCTAAACAAGTAAAACAAAAAACAAACGGTTGTGTAATACACCTCTGCCTACCCCTTCTGGGAATAAAGGCGTGATGCTATGTTTTGTATCTAGGTATAGATATATACAAAAAAACTAGCCTTTGCCCACGGTCCCGCCGCAGCCAAAAGCTAGTTCTTAGGTTATATCTCAGGTTCCTGCTATAGTAAAAAAAGTTGCAGCAAAAAAAAAATTGCGTGATGCACGAACTAACGAACAAACAGACAAAATATCTAAAAAAAATTGTTTTGTAAAAAATTACTGTAATAAGCTGTAGGCGTGTCTGAACAGACAAATAAAAAAATGCAGAAAAACAAAATGCAGAAAATAAAGCTTCAAGCTACTCTTACGAGTAGCTTGAAGCTTTATTGGACTGGTGTCCATATCTTACTGATTTTAAGTCGGATAAAAAAATTAAAAAAACGGATTTAACAATCTAATGGCAATGTGTTATATTATACTGATACAGAACCACTAAAAAAAAATTGCGCACTGGTTACAAAATTAACCTGTAGATAAACTGTGTGTTGGATATCAACGCTTAGCTGAAACGCCTGGTGTAGGATGTGCCGTAGCTCGTTGCACATAAATAAACTAAAAGAGATCAGAGGCAAATAACTTATGTCGTGACACATGTCAGCCCTCTGAATAGTCCCATCAAGACGGGCCCACCGGGGCCTTGTAGCTTCAAACCTAAAGTATGGAGTGTGCCTGACCTGATTTGATATGGAAATATGTAAATAGGTACATGAAACAAAAACCGCCTAACCATTGTTGTGTAGTAACTGGTTAAAGAATGTGTTGTTGTATTGAGTTGCGTGTGCTGACCTCGCTCTAATCTTGATTTACGAGAAAAGTTGTTTGTAAAAAACTTGTAACCAGACGGACAGCGCTTGTTCACTTATAAAGCAAACAAACTATAATTCGCAAACAATATGAGAAAAACGAACGAGATAAAACTGCAAATAAATGAGGAAATCATGTTTATATCGAACATCACATGTATGCCTCGGTCACGACATGGACATAATACGCTGGCTTCGAGACCGGGTACAGCGTTGCCGCACCGCTCCCCGCGCCGCCGCCGCCACACTCCCGCCGATTTCGTGACCAAGACCTAAGTTTATCGCAACGGCTCTGCGCTAAACTTTAACACAATTGGCGTCAAAACTGATACATAATACTATAGTATTCTTTTAGTTATTGTTAAAGTTGTCTTTATAGTTTATCATGTCGGAAGACAAGCAGCAATGCGTGAAATTGGAAGCTCCACTGTGTACCCACATCTATTTATCAATATTTCATACATATTCTGGATATCTGGAGTAATTTTGAATTGACATATTAGTTTATTTTTTTTACAATTAAATTTGTTAAGAATTCACTTTTAAAACTTAAATGAAACAAAGCACCTTAGAATATTTCAGCAGTAGCGGGCTCCATCCTCACTCGACTCATCCATTGATTCATTATTCATCCACGAAATTAATGGTGAGCGGTAGCTTAGCGGTATCTATTCTTATTTGTGTAGATGCTATGAACGGTGGCTGCGGCTTAACATTAGGTGGGCCATGGTCAGTCTGCCACTATAACCTATATAATTGAAGGGACCCACATCTTTATTAAATTACGAACACAGATGGTAGAGTGGCTTAGATACAAGTCGCCCGCCCGAGTGTTGTGGGTTCGATCCCCACACTGGGCACTTTGTGTGATCCACAAATGGTTGTTCTAAGTCTGGGTGTACTTTGTGTCCTTGAAATTGTATGTTTGTAAAGTCCCCTGCGATACAAGAATTATTCCTTAGTGCAGGGTGCTCTCTTTACCACTGAAGTAATCTCACACAGTTCCAGTGGTCCGCCAATACAGGCGGAGAGACGGCACATGGTGGGTTTACTTAGTGCGTGAAGGCCCCACACTACCTTGTTTGTTGCCCCGAACGACAGGGTATGCGGCTAGGTACATTTTTTCCCGCCTTAAAAAAGAGGGTGTTGTCTTTAAAATAAAAGAAAGTATTTAGATATTTTACATTTTTAGCATTTGACATGCTTAGCACTATACATTAAACACAAAGTGAAATGTGAAATTGAAAATAACAGTCACGAGCAGGATTCGAACTTGCATCTCCTGGATACCGTCCAGATGCTTTGCCAATTCAGCCATCGTGACCCTTGCTCGTGACTGCTAATTTCGATAACACATTCATACTTAACGTCTTTGGGTGACGCCTGCACCATCTGTCGGAAGTATTTTCATACATTATACCGACCAGGTAAACTTAATTTTACAATTAAGATTTTACCTAATAATGACGCAAACCCTATAAATATTTAGATATTTTTTATATATATTTTTAGCATTGGACATGCTTAGCAACATACATTATAGTGAGTGAGTGTTATTTTCGATTTCACATTTTTCACTTTGTGTTTAATGTATGTTTCTAAGCATGTCAAATGCTAAAAATATATATAAAAATATCTAAATATTTATAGGGTTTGCGTCATTATTAGGTAAAAATCTTAATTGTAAAATTAAGTTTACCTGGTCGGTATAATGGTTGGAAGTATTTTTAAATTAGCAGTCAGGAGCAATTTTCACGATGGCTGAATTGGCAAAGCATCTGGACGGTATCCAGGAGAGGCAGGTTCATATCCTGCTCGTAACTGTTATTTTCTATTTCACATTTTTCACTTTGTGTTTAATAAAAGAGAGTAGTTATGTTGTAAGCATAAATAAAATCTATTGTTGTATTTTATATTGGAACTAATAAACATTATTATCAACTATATATCTTTTTTAATCTATATTTTTTATCATTTGACACACTCAGCTACTTTTTAAAGTACAAATTATTTGTTAATGAGGAAAAAGAGAAATTTTGTGCGAGCGGGAATCGAACCCGCGTCCCTTCCAATCTGGGGAAGTGCTCTAAGCCACTGAGCTATCGCACCAACCTTTCGGTCACCCCAATCTCCTCATCACATTTGTCTTTACGACCAACGCCATCTATCGGAATTCATTTACATGGATTAATCCAATATAGTAAGTTTAATTTTGCAATTAAAATTCATACTATTTCTCTTTTTCCTCATCCACAAATAATTTGTACTTTAAAAACTATATATCTTTGTCTTACAATTATTTATCAAATTAAGAATATACCTAATAGTAGAAGAAACAGAAACATGATTATTTTCATTGAGTTGCAAGAACACACAGACAGAACTAAAACCCATATCGCATTTGCCTCACAACTGGTGCTATTTCATACAGAATACGTCCACAAACAAACTTCTAATATGTTGTATTGAGTAAGTCTGATTGCCAATCTAAGTTTAGGAAAGCTGATCTATCAGTCTGTAAACTAATTCCGGCGATCACAACAATGGTTCTTTGAGACTTCAAACATCACCTTCTTAAAGCATTACACTAAGATCACCTCTCACAAAATTGTTATGCAGCTAGCTATAGCCTACTTTAGTAAAACGCTCAAATTCGTATTTTTAAGTTTAGATGAGTCCAATATGACACATATTTAAAAGTGTGTCTTTAGTTTTTGTCCGTCAATGACGCTAAAAGGGCCGTTTTTCAAATCGCATTGCTTTAATAAAATACAGTCTTCAATGCAAAAGATATTTAGACGCGAATAACATACATAATATGAAGCCTCCTAAACTATAACAAAGCTGTAACAGTGCTGTGCCTGTACATTTAAGATATTTGAGAAAAAAATACTGTATTAGGCTATATAGGCGTGTCTGAGCACAAAACAATTTTGTTTAGATTATTTGTCTGTTTGTTCGTTTGCGCATCACGCAAAAACTACGGAACGGATTTTGAAGCAACTTTGATAGCTCTTGACTTTATTTAAAAACTGCTATACATTTATCGCGCTACTATATCAGGAACCTGAGATATAACCTAAAAACTAGCATTTGGCTGCAGCTGAGTCACAGGCAAAGGCTAATAAATAGTAATACTATTATTACCAGTGGATATACATCTATGTATTATTATAATTAATATAATATTACTGTAATCGAATTTGGAGTGTGACTCTCTAGAGCTCGACTATCTATCTATACAGTCTTCCTGACTGATATGCTCCTATCCGATATCTATACCAAGTGCGGATAGTATATACAGTGCTGGATTAAGGTAACTAGATGCCCTAAGCATTCATGGAGGAGATTCTCAATTCATCGGTATGTTTTTTTTGTATGTTTGTTACGCGATTATTCCGCCAATTATAAATTGATTGCAATGATTCTTCTTTTGTTTGATAGATGCTACTTCAGAGATTCCATTTAAATTTTATCAAAATTAGTCAAGCGGTTTTTTAAAAAATAGACAAAAATCTATAAAGTTGTTTACGCTGATGATTTTTTCGTTTACTTCGAAACCTCTCTGTCCCATTTAGGAGCAGTGCGTTTAGTTGGTGTACACATTTTATCTATCTACTAGCCTTTGTCCGCGGCTTCATCCGTCCGTCCATCAGCCTTTCAACGTCCACTGCTGGACATAGGCCTCCCCAAGAGAACGCCACAACGAGTGGTCCTGTCATGGGGGATAATGCCGTAATCGCCACGCTTGGCAGGCGGTTTGGCGATCGCAGTGGATGTTGTTAATACTCGAGGGAGTGCTGCTGCCCACTCCATCGGTATTCCCTCAGTCGGCTCTTACGACTCCCGTGGCTAGAGAGGGGTGGAACAATTCTAAAGCCGGCCCCACACGGCCTAGTATATAGGTATATATATATACTCAGTCCTGCATTAGCCAATAAGCAATATAAGCAATTGCTTAGGGCATCCCGTCTAGGGGGGCACCAGAGACGACTGAGAAAAAAAACGAGCACACGAAAGTTAATAAATTATTTTTAAATAAAGAAACCGCCTACAAATGACACCCAGGAACTAAAAAGCAAAACATAATTAGTATTTACATACGATTTCCTTGCTAGACACCTACTGATGTGTTTGAAGTCGGTGCCTAGTCCAAAAATAAAAAATTATAATGTCCCTTAAAAAGGCGGATTTTTTTTTATTTAACAATAATTTGTTTTTGCTTTATAGTGGTTTTTTATAAAATAGGTGCGTAGGTTAGAGTAGGTAGAGTGACGAGGAGCCCTTCCTTGGGTGCATCTCGTATGAGAAAGCGTCGAGCACAAGAGTATGAAAATGACAAAGATGAACGCCTAAAGCGCAGTAGAGAAAGATATAGAGCACAGCGTCTTGGTGAGCATTCCGATGACCGTGAAGAAAGGCTTTTATGCAACTAGCCTCCGTCGCAGCCAAATCTTGTCTTAAACATCCGTACTTGGTAAGCATTCAGCGTATTTCAGCGTTTAGGAACGTATTTATTTAAAGACACAAGCTGTGGAAAGCTATAAATTATGCCAATATTACAATATTCTCTAATGCTGTCATGAATTGCTTTGAAATATGATGAAAAATGGCTCTTACTGACAGCCTCAGACAATGTTATAATTTAAAAAGTAATCTCAACCCTTTAAATAATGTATTATGCATTTATAATATTACGTGATGTTGTTATAAAAATGCTAAAATGCTTATTATAAATCTCCCAGGGCAGTTATTCTTTTATAAGATTTAGCTAATTTAAACCTACCTTTCAGTATATAGTTGTAGTAAAAAGTATATTATGAAACAGGACTAGTATCTGAAAGTAGTCTTTCTATACTACACTAATTATAAAGCTGTAACAGAGCTATGTCTGTACATTTAAGATATTTGAGAAAAAAATATCTAAACACAAAACGTTTTTTTTTTAGATTTTATGTCTGTTTGTCTGTTTGTTTGTTCGCGCATCACCCAAAAACTACTGAATAAATTTTGACGCGTTTTTTATTTGAAAGATATCTGTCTTTACATTTAAAATATTTGAGGAAAAATGAATGTATAGGTATATATAAATATATATATATATATATATATATATATATATATATATATATATATATATAGCCTATATATATATATATATATATATATATATATAGGCTATTTAGGCGTCCCTGAATACAAAGCATTATTTTTTTTATAATTTTTGTCTCTTTATCTGTTTGTTTGTTCGGGCTTAACGCAAAAAATACAGAATGGATTTTGATGAACCTTTTTCTGTTTGATAGTTCCTGATTGAACTTAAAAACTGGTATACTTTTTATATCGCTACTATATATCGGTAACCTAATATAACATACAAAACAGGTATAACCGAAATAAAATTGAAGCGTCTATTTGTAATACATAATAACAGCTTTTTAGTAATATCATATGAAAGTATTACCGTTACTTTTACTAAAATACTATTTTTAGAGTTTTTTCTGACTGTTTATTCCGAATAATCTACGAAATGGCTGGACCGACTTGGACGGGATTTTCACTGGCAGATATCTAATAACCAGTCAATGCCTTGTAAGGGGCACCTGTTCCGCGGAGGGCTTGACAATCCCTCCATGGAATCTGGAAGTACCGTGCCCCGTAGTCAAGTCTGTTAAGCCGCACTGGGCCAGCGTGGTGGCCTAAGTACCCTCACTCTGAGAGGAGAGCCGTGCCCAATAGTGATACAGTATTATAGATTTTTAAAATTGGCCATAAGCTCGTCACAGAACAAGTGGAACTAATATTCCTCTTCTTCTTTTTTTATTATGGCTTAAGCCGTTGTGGCCAGTGTTATGTTTCATATTGCATCAAATAAGTTTGGTAAAAATAATTCGTTAAACATGTCATACAAAACTAGTCACAGTCAAGTCAATCATGCCTAAGTAAAGCGGTGGCCACTTTACTGGAAGCTACTATGGATATTAGAAGGCAACACGAAAAAATAAATTATAGTTTAAAAAAAAAACTAAAATAACACGCTTTAAATAGCTAGTTGAACTAAAAAGTAGTAAATCATATTACAATAAATAATGATTGTAAAAAAGCGTGGAGTGCTATTCACTATATAGAGGAAATATTTGTGACATTTGATTATGCACCACGCGCGCAGAATATAGTATGTACCTAATACGAGAATCAATAACGCGAAACCTAAGTGCGTGTATATTTAGCTGTTGTAGGTAATAATTTTAAGGCCAATTCCGAGTTAAAATACTGTATTTATTTGTATTGTGACTACGTTACTTCATTGTGAAATGGATAACGCTAGATAAGTTTATACTGAGCAACTGTGTAAGCAGTTTATATACAGTACCTACAATTATCTATTTTGCCTAGTAAGATATTGCCTGTTATAGTGGCTGCTTACACGGTCTTACTAAAGAATACTTAGGTTAATTATGATCTAGTTGAAGTTCCCTAACAAAATGTGTTTTTTTTTTACGGAGACAAATTTTTGCTGCAAGTATTGGTGAGTTTATATAAATTTCATGTAGGAATAGTGGTGTGGGTTACTTTTCGTTCTTTTATACCGAAGTGTGAACCAATTTTACGGAATAGTTGGCTCCTTTTTACGGTAGCTAATGTGTTTGGATTGCGTGCCACAGTTACCCGAAGAAGATCTTCATTCAGAATACCAACCACAACGCTCAAGTGGAGTGTAGACAAAGTGGTTTATATTAATTTACAACCGAAACAAATCTATAAGCTCGTATACATACATTGTCAATAGTTATACCATCCTTTAGGATAGTTTAACTGCCTCGGTGGTGTAGCGGTAGTGTATGCGACTGCTAATCATGAGGTCTTCGATTCGATTCCCGGGTCAGGCAATGTTATTGAGCTTTTTCCTAAAAAGAGAAATTCTCAGTAGCAGCCCGGAGTTTGGAAATGGGCACATTGGGTAGACGTCAATAGGCTCGCCCCCTATTACGTGGGACTTAAACAAACACAGGCGTGATGCTATGTTATGTTGTGTTAGTTTTTAAGGCCATAATTGCAACTGCACTCTCCGTTCCCGACTCCTCATAGTCCGATGGAATGGTATTCCGATATGCCCATAGAGAGATCAGGCTATCAGGGTGCAGGGAGAGCACGTAAAATCATTGGTTATGTACCAATGGTTTTACGTGCTCTCCGAGGCACGGAGGTGAGACAACGCTTACATCGTAACTCCAAGCCGATTGAGATTTTTTGACAGAACAACCCAATAACTTTTTATTGGCTCAGCCGGGGTTTCGAACCCAAGACCTGTTGATCCGCAGTCACGCTGACTACCACTAGACTACCGAATCCATACACAATCCAACAATTTTTTTTTTGTTATCGCTGTGGAAATGCGTTTACTCAACCCCCTGGTGAGAAACAGGGGGTATGTAGGGCTCGCCGAGCACTTGGACCTTATTTGCACCCGGAATACCCACTAAAACAACAGCGGCCCCTTCCACGCCTATTAGCGGGGCGCCAGAGGGTCGTCTTTCAACATTCTACTCTGACGCTCCAGGCGGATGGCCTATTGGCCACGCCCTGTCGTCATCAAGGCGGTGGGAGGAGGTGAGCGTAGCGACGCCTCCTTCCCCTGGCCGCCGCCGGCGGAGCGAGTCAGAATGGACCGACGCCTTGCGTTCCCGCTCCGCGTCCTCCTTCCGTGCAATCACTGCCTCACAAAAGGAGGCAACGGCTGCCCAGAACCCGCCGTCGCCGAGCATTTGGCTTACTACGGCCGGCAGCGACAGGTCTCCTCCAATTTCCTTCGACAGGGCGTGGCGCTGGAGCCCCCAGGCGGGGCATTCCTCCAAAGTGTGGCGCACGTCATCAACTTGTGCGCCACACTCGTGGCATCCGGGGGCTTCTTCCCACAAATACGATGCAGGTACTTACCGAAACACCCGTATCCGGTAAGTACCTGCGTCAACCGAAAACTGAGGTTACCGTGCCTTCGAATTAACCAGCGGTGGAGGTGTGGCTCAACCACCTCTAAAGTCTCCCGTCCTGCTCCGGGAGACTCCTGCTCTTCCCCCCACCGCCGGATCAAAATCATTCGAGCCGCGTCTTTTGCTCTGCCCAGACTCCTCTCAGAGAATTCCTCGCCTCTGGCCCGCACCGCAGCACGAAGTCAGTAGACCTCCGCCAGTGCCTCGGCCTGGAGAGGCCAAGGTGGTTCACCTGCCAGTAGCGTGGCTGCGGCCCAGGACACCGTACGGTACCCCCTAATGGCCCTCACTGTTACTGCGGGCGTCGCAAGAGGGCCCTATTAGGAGCGGTGAGGGCGTCCGCCCAGATCGGGGCACCATACAGCGCCATAGACCGCAGTATACTGCTATAAAGTCGGCGGCAGGACGACCCTGGACCTCCAGTGTTTGGCAGAAGCCTACCCAGGGCCGAGGCAGAATCAACGAGCCTAGGGGCGAGCTGGGCAAAGTGCGACCCAAAATTCCACTTACTATCGAGGTGCAGACCCAGATATTTCATCTGGGTCCGCACCGGCACGGCAACCCCCTGCACATGCAGGCATGCTCCTCGGGGGGGACCTCGGCGAGGGCTATGGAATAGGAGGGCCTCAGTTTTAGCCAGCGAGACTTTCAGGCCCAACATACCAATCCGGTCAACGACGAGCGTGACTCCAATTTCCTCCGATCGGACGGCCTCCTCGAAGCAGGCCCTCCTCACGGTGACGAGGGTGTCATCTGCATAGCAGACGACCCTCATCCCGAGAAGTAGCCGGCCCCGCAGGACCCAGTCGAATCCGACGTTCTACAGGATCGGGCCAAGGACGGATCTCTGTGGAACGCCGCGCTCTATCCGATGGCGGTACAGGCGCCCGTCGCCATCGCCATCCCAGAGTACATGCCTCCCCTCGAGGTACGCCTCTAACAGCCCCCGGAGATACGGAGGCACTCCATGGAACTGGAGCGCCTCCTTCAACGTCTCGTGAGGGAGACTCTTAAAGACGTTCTCGATGTCGAGTGAGACTGCCAGAACGACCTCCTTTCTGGCCACTGCTTCGGTGGCTAGGTTTTTCAGGGCGGCCAGTGCTTCTATCGTAGAGCGGCCTGCCCTGAATCCGAACTGCAATTCTGACAGCTCCAGCCCGACATCCTCGAGGTGCCGGACGAGACGGTCCGCGAGCACCTTCTCAAACAGTTTGGCCGTCTCGTCCAGCAGCACCAGCGGCCTATATGCCGAAGGAAAGTCAGGTGGGCGACCTTCCTTCCGCAGCAAACATAGACGTCCGCACTTCCATTGCTCCGGGAACCACCCGGACCTCAAACATGCGTTGAGCAGTTCCCGGAGCCTATCCTTGATATATTCGCCAGCAACGCCGAGTACCAGACCTGGAACGCCGTCCGGACTGGGCGTCTTCCTTCGTCCATGAAGGAGAGGGCTACCTCCAGTTCCGTGTCACTGACAGAGGGGATTCGTGTCTCCTCTTCCGCCACCGACGGAGGAGTCATTGCTGGGGGGACGTGTCCCATAGAGCGCGGCAAAAGACCCCCCACTAGCTCTGACAGGAGATCTCGTTCCATCGACTCGATGACGGGGGCGCCGTGGGCGCGGAGCATGTTCCGCACCCGTTGGTATGGGCGCCCCCATGGATCCCTGTCGAGGCCCCGCTCCAATAGCTCCTCGCGAGCCCTCTCCTTTGCCTGGCTGATGGACAGCTGCAACTCCTTTTCTTATTGCGATATTCTGTCCGCAGCTGACCCTCAAGGACAACGTCCCTGGCACTCCTTCCTCGGCACCTGGCGTAGGCACGCCGCGCACGTTTACTGGCCACCCGAAGATTAGCAATCTCGGGTGACCACCCAAAAACCTGCTGGCGTGGCGGCCTCCGCCGGGCCCTCGGCATCGCCACGTCGCACACTGCCGTCAGCATTTTCTTCATTTGGCCTGCGAGCTCATCTATGCTGTCGCTGTACCGCCCGCCTGCCGAGCCCCAGCGCTCCACTATGCAAGGCCCCTCTGGGTAGTCTGTAATTCCGGACCCCTGTACCCCCAGAGGGGCGGAGAGCCCGAACCGGATGTATCAGAGATCCGATAGCGTCTCCACCTCCTCTTCCACTTCTCCGGTCATACACACCTCGCGCGACATCAGGGTGGCGAACAATTGGTCCACCACGGACAGTTGCCACACGCAGGTATGGACGGTCCCTCTGTTGACCGGAGAGCAGGGACCACTCTTCGACGACCCTACCTTTGGCATTCGTGGTGGGGTTCCCCCACGCCCGGGACTTTGCATTGAAGTCACTGAGGACAATAGTAGGCCTCGGCAACTGTCTGTGAACCGCGGCACCAACAGAGTCCAAGAAGATTTCGAACTCCGCCAGGCCGCGGTTGGGGGAAAAGTAAATACCTATTATACTGAAGCTCCTCCACCCCGCCACGACATAGCCCGATCCCCTCTCGAGAGTGGAGAGGGGAGAGACGACATTTCTTCTTGACAGAACAGCGACATCCTCATTAAGGTCCCCTACCCAATTGGGCTGATGGGGGACAAAATATGGCTCGCAGGCCACCGCCAGGTCTACATCCCACTCCGTCATGGACCGCAGTAGCAGGTCCTGAGCCCCAGCGGAGTGGTTCGGATTCGCCTGGAGGAGACCGACTCTGTCACCTATTATGGCGACATGCTGGCCTCCCCCTGGCCCAGGCGGCTTTCTTCACTCGCGCGAGTGGCCCGAGGTCCTTGGGCCGCCACCAATCTCCCTTTTACGATGGGAGGCCTACATCACCCATGACATGCTCCGAGGAGCGTTTTGCCGCCGCGTAGACCGTACAGTGGGGTGCAGCCACGCACGATGCCGACCGGTGGCCAGTGTTACCACACCGGTAGCAAAGTTCTGATCAGTCGACATCGGCTGGGCACAGCTGGCTTGTGTGCCCCAGTGCCAGGCACCTGAAGCACCGCAGCGGCAGTGGCTCCAGGGCCTTGATCCCGGCCGTGCTCCAGGCGACCAGGAGCCTACCTGAGTCAGCGAACGTCTTGGCCCCGGCGATAGGGTAGCGAATCTTCGCCATGCCCATGCCTCGAGTCCCGGATTGGATATCGCCAACCCGGACCTCATTGGCAGCGCAGATGCATGCGCGAACCACAGCAGCGACAATTTTTTCCTTGGTCACGAAGTCATCCAGTCCCGTTACGCGAAGATCAGTGCACTTGACGGGACGGACAACATCCGCCACTCCATCTAGGGCTGTTCGAAGTTGCCCGGCCAGTGTTTCTGCAACCTCTGGTGACTGGGCCTTGGGTAGCTGAAGTACCCTGGCACCAGTTACGAACCGGCGCATCTTTAGCCCCTCGCTTATTCCCAGGGCTGCGAGGACCGTTCTGCACACAACATTGCGTCGGCATACGTCACCCCCTGTTTCTCAGCCGTCGGCTGTAATGTGACTATCACTACCGGCGAGCGGGGGGCTCGGAACGCCGACTTCTTTTGCTGCGCCTTTCTCTTCCTTTTGGACACGGCAGCGGCTGAGCGGCTGTGTCAGCGAGTGTAGCAGCAGGCGGAACAGCAGGTGCAGCCTATTTTGTAGAGGAAGGCTTTTGCTTCCCTTTGCACACCACCGTGGTCCAGCTCTCCCCCGACTAGGCCTGTGGTGGGTTAGCCAGGGCTGGAGAGGCCTCCACCACTCTTTTTGAAGCCGACTAGGGCGTTTCCTTCCGCCTGTCGGCGACAAGTGGAGGACGAAGGGATCGCTCAGGAGGCAGTCGTGTCTCCATCGCTTCCAGACGCGCGCAAACCATTGTCGTAAGACGTGTGATCGCGCGCGCCGTTTCCTCCGGCAGGCCAGCAGAGGTCTGTTCGGTGGTTGAAGCAGCCGCAGTGGACCGCGCAGCCGTATCTACGCAGTCCAGTTCAGCAGGTGCAACTCCCGCCCGCAGCACAGCCGCCTCAAGCCGCGAGAGCTTAGCCTGCAGTTACTCGACCTTGACATTAAGGTGGCTATTGTCTACCCTCAATTCGGCCACTTCCACCGTAAGACAGTCGTTGGCCACCTGCAGTCGTTCCGTCTCTTCGTTGGTGGATCGCATGGCCAGGGCTTCCACCACTTTGATATTATCAGCGGCTGCCTCCTTAGCAGCGCGCACGAAGGTGCCCTTCATATTTCCAGACTTTGTGGCCACTTTGTTAATGATGGGCACGTGGTTTTGGGCTCTCCTTTTAAGGTCCGTGACCGACAGACTGTTTACGTCCTCCGTCGATTCGGGGATCCTCATAGAGAGCTGCTCCACCTCTTCCTCGGCTTGCAGCTCCCCTTCAGCGCGCCTCGTTTTTCGGGTGGCAGCCTTGGACACCATTGGCCTCGGTGTCCTCGGGCGATTAATGCTTGCTTAACCTCTGCGCGAAGCCGTCACCTTTGGGGGAGGCATCTCAGTCGAGCTCCTATCGTCGGACATAGCAGTGCCGGGACAGGGTGCGCTTGCGCCAGAAGCGTGACGGGATTGGCTTCAGTAGAACTGGCACCTCCGCCAGCCGCGGTGACTGCGTTGTGGCCACCTCACTCAGGCCACCCTCCTCAGTGGCAGACATCTTAGTAGCTGAGGTACCTGCCGAGCTGCCCGTCGCCGAGTCGTCCCTTAGTGTCTGAGACGTCTTTTTGCCTCTGCGGCAATTGCGGCAGCCGCGCGATTTGCGCACGGTAACATTGATAGGGGCCGCTTTTATAGCCGGACCCCTTTCGGCTGAAGCGTTGGGTGTTAAAGTTTTGTGTGATAAATTTTCCATATTATTCCCACGATTGAAGGAGAAATAAAGGTCCACCCGGGCAGAGATCCCGATACCGGGTAAGCGTACATTTGTAACCCAACCAGGGGGTCCGCAGGTACCCTGGCTGGGGCCGCGCTCAAGACTGAACTACCCATCAGCCATGCATCTCCTCGCCGCGCGCCAGAGCATGAGATTCGGGGTAATATTTTATAGAGGTTGTCTTCCTCGCAGTCCGGGCGATTAAGCCTAGACTCTCGTTCCAGAAATGGGCCGCGAGGAATATAACCACAGCCCATCGCTAGTCAGGTTTACGATTTTCGCCGTGGCCCCACTGTCCCCATCTCCAGAGCCAGGGGAGCTGGCTCCGACGCCAAATTCAAATGCTAAAAATTCAAATGCTAAAAATATATATAAAAATATCTAAATATTTATAGGGTTTGCGTCATTATTAGGTAAAATCTTAATTGTAAAATTAAGTTTACCTGGTCGGCATAATGTATGAAAATACTTCTGACAGATGGCGCAGGCGTCACCCAAAGACATTAAGTATGAATGTGTTATCGAAATTAGCAATCAGGAGCAATTGTCACAATGGCTGTATTGGCAAAGCATCTGGACGGTATCCAGGAGATGCAGGTTCAAATCCTGCTCGTGACTGTTATTTTCGATTTCACATTTTTCACTGTGTTTAATGCTTTAAATAATATTTCCAAATTAATTATGTTTTTAGCATACTTGGGGCAGACGTCAGTTGGGTTTGCAATGGGATGGCCTGCCCCTGTATTGGTGATACTGCAGGATCCTCAGCAAACTCCGCTGCCTGAGGCCCTTACTGATGGACAGTCGTCTTGGGTCGGCTCGCTCCTACTTATTGGAGCGATGGCAGGTAACATCGTATTATGGAATGCAAAACTCCTAAGTTGATGTGACTAATTATAATTAGTAAATCCATATAAATTCTACTTATACTAGGGTTTCAAAAAATCTACAATCGTGTAATTTCATAGTTATGTGCGAAAATAAATGAATATTGTTTCTAACTACATACCTGGCCTTTACCGCAATAAAACTAACAAAGTATTATCAAGAGCTATCAACCAAAAAAAATACATCAAAATCCATTTAGTAGCTTGTACCTGATGTCGAAACAAAAACACAGACTAAAATTCTAAAAAATGTTTAGTGTACTTATACTTAGTACACTCATTATTCCTCACAAAAGAACTTAAATATACAGATATGGCTCTGTTACAGCTTTATAATAGTAGAGACTAGCATTTGTCAGCTGTTCCGCAACAGACAAAAGCTAGTTTCCATGTTATATCTCAGGTTTCCTATATATTATAGCAGGATAACGAACGTATACCGGTTTCTGTCTAATCAAGATCTATTAAATATAATACGTTTCATCAAAATCCTCGTACTAGTCTTTGTCTTTGTGGCATGCGAATAAACAGCAAAGTAGATAAAGATTCTAAAGAAAAATGATTGAAAAGTGCAGATAATGACGTATTTATATTATATCTGGGTGTGATGAGTGTTCTAAATTCCAGCTAAATTTCGCACACTTAACTGGATATTATAAATTAGACATGATTTTATTAAGTATTTTTGACTCCGAATGAGCATTAAAGCATTTGTTTTCGTTTTCTTTACATTTAAACGCGAACTTACACTCTGTAATAATGACTAATAGAGAATGATAGCCATGAGGATTTCAACGTATCTCTTGGATTACTGTTTCGAACCGTCTGCCAATGATATCCGCACGGGTACCTATATCAATTTCTATAACAGATTCGTTCCCAATGTCGCCTGCGCCTTCTGTTTATTTGCATAAATTGTTCCCACCAGGTAAGCTTTATTATAATACCTAATTAAGAATCGCACCAAATGACGAAGCGGCCCTTTAAATATTTTGTTATTAAAGTGAAAACTTCTATAGGAAGGTAATTCATGTAAATCGTCATCGACGTGGCCATTGGACGAGTTAGAATTCGAACCTGCATCTCCTGGATACCGTCCAGATGCTTTGCTAATTCAGCCATCGTGACCTTTGCTCCTGACTGCTAATTTTTTATATATATATAAAAATATCTAAATATTTATAGGGTTTGCGTCATTATTAGGTAAAATCGTAATAGTAAAATTAAGTTTACCTGGGGGGTTAGGCAGAATCTCATATCTCACATGTCGATCGTATCGTGATCACTGTCATTGGTAGAGAGATCACCGTGATTGGCCAACGGATTATTGCGCCTTCACGCGTCGGTTTCTCAACCAATCACAGTGTTCACGACACGATCGACATGTGTGATATGAGATTCTGCCTAAACCCCCCGGTCGGTATAATGTATGAAAATACTTCCGACAGATGGTGCAGGCGTCACCCAAAGACGTTAAGTATGAATGTGTTATCGAAATTAGCAGTTAGGAGCAAGGGTCACGATGGCTGAATTGGCAAAGCATCTGGACGGTATCCAGGAGATGCAGGTTCGAATCCTGCTCGTGACTGTTATTTTCGATTTCACATTTTTCACTTTGTGTTTAATAGAAATTAGAAGAAAATTTAATAATTAAGAAGCTATCTAATAATTAAGTAGAAAATAATATTATGATAAATAATAGAGATTGTAAAAAAAGTGTAACAGACATAACACAACATTTGCTTACCATCAAATATTGCAATAAGGTGGCTGTTTATAAGTTTTATTATGATTATTAAGATAAAAAGCGACCCACTCTTTTTTATGATGATTTAGACAAATATAATGTTCTACTTCTTAGTCAACTAGCTATTAAAGCGTGATTTTTTTTCAGTTTATATAACTATAATTCAGGCGTCACCCACATTAAGAAGGACTGTGTTATAGAAATTCACAGTCCCGAGCAATTATGACGACGGGTGAATTGGCAAAGCATCTGCACGGTATTACAGAAGATGCAGGTTCAAATCCTGCTTGTGACTATTATTTTCGATTCCAAATTTTCGCACTTTGTGTTCATTAGTAAATATATCTATTGTGTTCCCACGGTTCATATTTATCATGATAAATATATCTTTTGTTTATATAATATTTATCTATAAATATTTTTGAAAACATCTTTTTTTAACAGGTCCACATCTAAGCAGTTACATCGCCAATACAAGAGGCAGAAAGCCATGTTTATTTTTTGGTGCTGCGATCTCAGCACTATCCTTCGCAATGATGGCATTGGCCAATAGCGTAGCTGTCGTATATGCTGCGAGAATACTCATGGGATTTGGACTAGGTATCACGTTTGTCATGAACCTGGTGTATGTTGGAGAAATCGCGTGAGTATACATAATAAACATTAAATAAGTTAGTAGTAAAGCCTTGCTTCATAGGCTCAATAGGGAAGTACCTCCTTTTCACAGAAGATAAGCGTGAAACAACGGTATTTGGGCCGGCTTATTATATAAAGCTTTATTATTAGGTACCACCTGGATGAGCTTAGGCAATCAACTCGTCCAGTCTCGATTATGTTACGGGGAAAATCCCTAACCATTAAAATAATTAAAAAAAAAAACAAATATTAAAATTTAACTATTCACTATAATCCAAAAAAAAATCTTTTAGCAAACAAAATAATTTTAGTCAAATAATAATAATTATAATTAAAAAAATTTGATATGAGAAATCAGGGGGAGGTACGCAACTCAGGGGGGTTCCTCGGACCGTTACTTAGGGGGTACTCAACTTCGGGTCGGTCTTCAGTCGCGTGGACCCGGAGTCAGGAGTGATGGATGGTCTCCGATGTGCAGCTGCGGGCCGGCGTAATTAGGCCAAATAGCAGGCCCTCGTCGCTCGGGCGTGCGCGGATAGTACCGGAAGGCGAGTGAAGCCGGCACAACAGTTGCCGGAACAAGAACTTGTCGTAACCAGGAACTGGCCGTGACAGGAACTGGCCATGACCAGGAACCCCAGGAGCTTTAATTCTAGATCTTTTATATAGATATGTGCGAACAGGGTATATATAGAACACATCGCTCGCTACGGCAGTTCTCAGGGGTTTCCTAGTCACTCACTACTCTTTTTAAATGCACTATGCAAAAATATCTTTTAAAATAATTACTCTAGTAATTATTTACTTTATTTTTATTACGCTATGTTAGATTTCTGCTTCGACACACATAATAATTCCGAGTGAAAAAACGAATCTACCCGACCTGTGACTGCAGTCTCGACATATATAACGACTGCATAACTTCGTTTTCAGTCGATAACTTCTTGACGCTAAAATATACAGGCTATAACATAAACCCTGTTGGAAAATTTAGGGCTATATACGTAATCATATAGATGTTTTATATATGTAATTATAATTAAAAAAGAATAAAATGGTAGTCAGTTACAGTTGACAATCAAAATTATTTATAAAACCGACACAAGCAAAAAATGTTATTAGCTCCTATATTTACAAGTACTTGTCGATCCATAAATAGATATAATTTATGCAGGCAGTCGTCAAAAAATTAAAAATAAGAAATCGGAAAAAATATCAAACGATGTCGCACGCGCCGCTATTGTACCTATTCCTTTTATAAGCCGCCCTTTAGCCCTTAGTCTCCCGCGCAGATTTCTTTCAAACGGCTTTTTTTCAACGGACTTGTGTTTTACGAGACGTCGTATTCAATCGAGGAGTATTTTAATATGTTGATGTGTCTTGGAAAATGTGACTGCAATTATGCAGAGGTGCGCAGAATTTACGAGGTACTCTTCAGTGTTCCACGCTACATTGCATTGCCGTTAGCGAAGGCATTTCACCGTCTACACGTACGCATATACAATAATGGCAGTGTGCACGGCCATAAACAATAGCGTATTGACGCAGGAAGGCCAAGACTGCATGACAATGTCGAAGAACAAATCTTGGATATATTTGGGGAAGATCCCACGGGAAGCACGCGTTCAGTAGGACGCCAGCTCGGTGTTAACCACATGCGCGTTTGGCGAGCACTTAAAAATGATGGCAAGCACCCATATCACTATCTTCGAGTTCAGTCTCTACTTCCTACCGACTACGAGCCTAGAATGAAGTACAGCAGATGGATCTTAGATAAAATTCACAAAGATAGAGATTTTTTGAACCACACTGTACTGTGTACTGTACTTTTCACTGATGAGTGCTTCTTAGTTAAAACAGGAATCTTTAATGCACAAAATGAACACGTATGGTCTACCATTAACCCTCATTGCATAAAACCCAGTTACTTCCAACATCGATGGAAGATAAATGTTTGGGCAGGAATTATTGATAATAAGGTTATCGGACCATATTTTCTAGAAAGAACCATGAGTGGTAGCAACTACTTTCGTTTCTTGCGAGACGAACTCAGTGACGAACTTGATGAGTTAAATCTCGATCTTGTGCGTCGTATGTGGTTTGAACAGGACGGCGCACGAATTAAATATAGAATATAGGGAAAGGTGGATTGGCCGTGGTGGACCAGTTAATTGGTCAGCGCGGTCACTTGATCTCACTCCATTGGATTTTTTTCTCTGGGGAACCATCAAGTAGTCTGTATTTAGAAAAAAATGCGATACTGATGATGAAATGCGTTTACGGATAGTTTTGGTGTTTGACCAAATTAAATCCGATACATCAGTGTACTACAACATGTTTGTGAAAACATTCGTAAACGATGCGAAAAATGCGTAGACTTACAATGCGGACACATTTAATGACATCTCCGTAACCGTCAAGTTGATGTGATAATAAATTAGAATTATTGTGTGTTATCGGACAAACCAAATTAAAAGTTACAAACAATCGTATAGTAAGGTGATGAAATTTAAAAAATCTAGTTACACGTGACAAGGTCATGCCCCTTAGTGGAGGTATAGTTGGTTCGCTGAAATACTAGCAGCGCTCTTTCGTCCCGAACACAAAGGAGCCGCGCGTGTACAACGCTGCACGCAGAATGTCAGAGGTAATAAATCGATTTAATTTTACAAATATTAATGAATTAATATTTAATATGATTTTCTTTTTTAATTGAATATTTTCCAAAATTACTTGTGCTGTTACATTTGGATATTGATAGCGATAAAATAGCTATGATAACAAACGTAGTTATTATTACACGCTGCATATATTTTTCGTAATCTGTCAGTTTAAAATATCAATTGTTTTTCGTATATTATCAAATGCAATTGTCAAATTAACAATTTCGATTGATAACTTATCGAGCCCTTGGGACTGCCCGATATGCAGAAAAACTGTTGATAACATATACTAAGTAAGTAGGTACCAAATAAAATAATTTTGTCGAGAAATTTCTTGAAATTTTCGGTCCATCCTTCAAAGACAACGGCTTTAAGGATTTTCTACGAAAACGCAGGTTAGTGGGATACAATACAATTTAAAATCAACTGGGTCCCAATAATAAAGTAGCTAACTCTCCCCATTATCGGTATATAAGCTTGTTTCTGTATTTGCGTAAAAAAAATTTCATCAATCACGTTATATACGCTAATATTACACGTTCACTATTCTGATAAGATATTCTTCCCATTACCTTGTATTTTTTTTGACTGGTATTCATTTCGATATCATAACGACAGGGTTTATCGATGTCGAGACTGCAGGCACTGAACTCTTATATTTTAATTCTGATAGTACCCCCTTCTAAGAATATTATCGCTATCTCTCTCTCGCGCTATTGCGTCCCGACATGCTATTCGCTGCCAAATACATATTCGAGAACTTTCGTGATCTAAACTCCTGTGATTGGGTCATTCTCAGAACATTCTGGAACCCTGATCATACTCTGCTCGCATCCGGGATCGAATGCTGGCCATATATGGTAATGTAAAGTGATTCTTGCCTTTGTGGGAGTGGAATCATGGGACCCATTGGCAATTATTTAACAGAATAGGGATTCTAGGCAACGCGCGCTTTTTAAGTTTGCGGATATCGTATCTAGCACAATCGAATATGCGACTTTACGATTTATTTAATAATTTAATCGGTTACATCGTAACAATTAACTTAATATAATTTCTGGATTGAGAAATGAGAAATGTGTGAGTTTTGAAATGTGCCCGGTAGACGTCAATAGGCACGCCCTCTATTACGTGGGACTTAAACATAGCTGGCGAGTCGTGGGTGTGTAATACACCTCTGCCTACCCCTTCGGGGACTACAGGCGTGATGCTGTGTTTTATGTTTCTTTTTTGATTGAGAAAATCTTTAAATAGAAAACAGCAAAAAGTCTTTTGTTTTCCTTAAAATCTCTTTAATTCTTTAATTTATTTTATTAGTCTAGAATCTTCCAATCGTCAAAATTTTCTTTGACATTACCAAAACACATACTATTCCCAAAATTCTAATACTAAACTTGATGCCTCTGTCTTGGCAGTTTTCGTTTTTACCATAAGGTTATAATTACATATTCACTGTTCTTCATTGAAATAAATATACCTATTCGTTATTTCAGATCAACAAACATTAGAGGTGCGCTTCTTACAACATTAATGGTTTTTAACACCAGTGGCACAATTACAGCTTATTGCGTGGGACCTTATGCTTCATATGCTATGACATGCTGGCTGGGTTTTATCCTATCAGCTTCATTCATGGCAGGCATTCTCTTTATACCTGAGAGTCCTGTATTTCAGATGCTAAAAGGTTACGTATTATTATAACAAAAATATTTTAGATATCAATCATCGCCACACCCGAGGAGAGCCGTCGGTATGCATTGTTAATATGCGTGATATTTTTTATTGCAGGAGAAGAAACTAAAGCCAAAGATAACCTTAAATCCCTGGGTAGAGAGAATGACCTCGAAATAACTAAGGTTTTAATAAAAAATATAACTATGATGTCGATGACCAAAGACTGGGCTGAAATTTTTTCTATAAAATCTAATCGTAAAGCCATTTGTATTTCTTTGACGTTAAATATATTTCAACAAGCAAGTGGCATTCTAGCTATCGTATTCTTTGCTACTAGAATATTTGAGTTAGCTGGATCATCTGTAAAGCCCCATATAGCTACAATTATTATTGGTTTTACTACATTGGCTTCCACTTTCCTGGCACTTATATTCGTTGAGAGAGCTGGAAGAAGATTTCTTATCTTGATTTCCTCTGCATTAACTTCTTTGAGCTTGGTATGTTGTTTATTTTTTATTCATTTATTGAATAAAATCTTATCTTCTTCCCCTTTATGTAACGGATTAAGAATATATAGAGTCACACTCCAATTGTTATAAATTAAAACAATATATCACTAGATTTGCTACAAATCCATAGATGCTAGTTTTCATTTTTTAATGCAAATTACGAGGTACGCCGTACGAGGTCTGAACGTTGAGCTCGAAATTGAACTCGATACCACTGTCTTTGAAGTCCTTGGTTTTACCTAAAATCTAGGCTAAAATATGCTATCACGGCTAAAATATGTACATACATAATAGTACATTGTTAACCTAGGGATGAAAGCAAGAGACGAAGAAAGTCCCGAGACGGTGTTTGGCGCCCGATCGTAGCAAGGGCTCCAATAGTTCGAGGAACTAAATAAGTCTTTATCCCGAGGTAAACACTGCTTTTCATTACGAATACGAGGAAACTAAAAATAAAAAATCATGAATTAGCTAAAGAAAAATTTAATTTGAAATCGCCGTTTTCCCGCCGATTTTGTTTTTTTTCTGTGGCCTGTCAGCTATTCAGCCATTATTTTTAATTTTAATCATTGAAAAAATATAAATCTTCGTTATTTTAAACATAAAGTGGCAACTATATTAAAATAAAGTCATATAAAAACAAATTCTACTAAACTTTTAAATACTTTCTCTAAATACTTAACTTTTGTTATTTCAATTTTACATCGCGCTGTAATTGACTGGCTGTACAGAAAATAGAACAGTTTTTTTGTTATAATTACTCAGCTGTCACTTGAAAGTAATTTTCCCTAGGGCTGAAAAGTATTACTTTCAACCCGCTCCTCAGGCATCTTCAGGCCTACTTCAGAGTATGAGTAATGAAAAATATATAACACCTAAGTTGTTTATTTAATAAGACTTCGATCAACAATTGGTCGATGCAATTAGACTTTAGACTATAATAAGTGATCCAATGTGGATGTTATATTCCGCGTGTAATACTTTAAGTTAATAGTGAAGTAGAAATTCACTATTACCAAATAAACTTTGGTGGTCGAAGCCAACAAACTTTCATCTTAATGAAAGTTCCTGGCAAGTCAACACCCGGTTTTTATTACTTAATTCATTATTAAGGTTTCTAAATAACACACTATCAAAGAAATAAAAATACATAATTATATCTACTGTTGTATTTCAGGCTTCACTTGGATTATACTTTTTCTTGGATCGCATGGAACACCCAGTGGTGCCCAAAATTAGTTGGTTACCACTAGTATCTTTAGTGGGTGTATGCATATCCTACGACTTTGGTAAGATTAATTGTTTGGATAAAACAATACTGTTATATTAAGTAATCGGCTCGATCAGAATCATCGTCATCATTAGCTTCATTACGTATATTAGAAAATAATCACTTTTTGTATAATCAATAAATACTTCAATTTGCAATAGAATGGGACACAGTATTGATCCTTGACGCATGCTTGTGACTAATCAATTAGGTGCAGCCATCAGCATCCGACCATTATACGTGCTAAATTGACTGTAGTACGTGACCTATAGGATCAGGGGATCCTATAGGTCACGTTTGCCGTGTGGGGCCGGCTTTAGAATTGTTCCACACCTCTCCACCCATTGGAGTCGCAAGAGCCGACTGATAGATTACCGGGGGGAGTGGGCAGCAGCACTCCTTCGAGTATTAACAACATCCACTGCGATCGCCAATCCACCTACCTAGCGTGGCGATTACGGCATTATCCCCCATTCTTGGGGAGGCCTAGGATGGATGGAAGATCAGGGGATCCTATAAGTCAATAAACACGTTCACTGGAAATCTTCTTACGAAATAAGTCAGCTTTTCATTTATTTTGATGATCTCAATTTATTTATTTCAGGCTTAGGAGTGATTCCTGGAACCCTCACAGGTGAGATGTTTAGAGCAAACGTGAGAAGTATAGCATCTGGTGTTAGCTGCAGTGTAGCCTGGGGAGCTGGTTTCGGAATCTCGACCGCATTCGGCTACATGGTGCCCGCTTTGGGACCTGATTTCACTTTTTGGATATTTTCTGGATGCACTGCTACTTGTTTTATCTTTACAGCAATTTTTGTACCTGAAACTAAAGGTAAAACCTTTATAGAAATTGAAGAACTATTAAGCAAGTAAGAGATAATTGTATGAATAGGGGACCCAATATTGGAAAACCTTAACTCTTTAAAGGAGTTATGTTATACGTTTAACATTGCAGAAGCCTTAATGTTACCGAAACAAAATTTACTCGTCTAATAGTAAGTAAATAAGTGACAATAAAACAGTGGTACTAGACTCTAGATTGCTTTTGGAACGAGTTTTGTTAATAACCAACGGCATAGATCTCCCAGTCTAGTCGTCGACTTAGTAGAGTAGTCAACTTCAATTTTCTGAAATAGTATAAAGTAATATATATATTGAATATAAAAAATAATGAATAGGGATACTATAACATGTGAGTGTATGCGTGCGTGTACCATGCGGGTGTGTATGTCACTAAGTCTTTGTATTAAACTGCGTCTGAGCAATTAATTTCTGATAGATTTTGTCAATTTTGTGATGTTCGCTAACATGCCTGATGCACCAGAGCGTCGTGGTGGACTATGGTTGTAAGAATTCTAAGAAAAGACTTAATGCCAATCACGACTTTATGAATGACTATGCGTTTATTGTGGTACGGTGATGTGTATATGTAATTGATGTGTAAATGTATATCTTTTTATAAACAATAGCTAATAAATACATTGTACATCCATCGTAACATGCTTTTGATTGCCTTTATTACTGTTTTCATTTTCCGCCATAGTTACACTCATGCAGTTTAGTAGCTATCTACTGAGGAAACATAAAAGCAGTTTTCTTCTATTCAGCTAATGCGAATATTTTAATAACAAATAGGACAAGTTCTTTAAATATCACTTTTTGTTGAAATATGTTAATCGTCAAGCAAATTATAATCACATTTATTATGTCTCTACCAACAGTGTATTGTCTTATAGAGTACACGTCTTGTACGAACGTTGTTTTATTTTTATTTAACTATTAAAAAGAACATTAATCCGTGAAATAGTAGGAGATCTTAAGACATTTAATAGCTATTTTCAAAAATAAAGTTGGTGCTTGACTGATAAAAAGCAAAATCAAAGGTTTAACAAATCACAGGGCGTCTAAAGCATCAGTGGTTTCTTTTTCATCATATTTGTATCTTTTACTATTTACTCGTAGTTATGTTATATCTCTCTGACATTTAGACACTTCGTTGCTTTTGTAGCATAAGTATACAAATCATGAAATCTCAGGTTTTATTTCAGAGTCAACCCAAAAAGGGTTATTGGATTGGTTTGCACTACAATTCGATATCCGAAAACTGACATCGTTAAATTAGATGAACTTCTTCTACTACATAATAATATGTACCGAGCTAGTCTTATCAGTTGTTGTTGTCGTATTTGGATTAGGAAGATAATAGTATTATATTATCTGAGACTAGACATGCAAAAGATAAAATTACTAAATACACCGAATTTTGGAGTAGGCCATCTCTATCTACCATCTGTGCGAGTGCGTGCTGTGTGATGAAATACTAACGCAGAATTATGCGTCACTCACACGCGTCAAAGCAGAACCAAATTAAAGAATATGTCTGCAATTAAAATAATATTTACAAAGTTTACCATAGTCAATGATTTGATAAACTTTTAGTGCTCGCAATTTAGGCCGATTATTTTTGATTAGATACTTTGATCCATACCAGGTTTAGATTATTTATAATCTTGTCTAAATAATATAAAACAGAGTTATTATGGTCATCTGTATGTTACTCTACTTAATTCTTCTAAGCCACGCAATGGATTACGACACAGCTTTCCCCACATTTCAGTCATTTTTGAGGATTTATATATATATATATATATATATATATATATATATATATATATATATATATATGAGTTTCAAAATTCAATGGTTTTGTAATCAAGTTTTGTAAAAGATTTATTTTTCATAGCTCAACCTAGCTAAGCCTTAAATTAAAAATGTAGTAAGAAGTTGTAGTTTTTCGAAAACCTTAGGGATATTCTCCATTAATATATTACAGAGTTGCGAAGCCGAGGCTCCTCCCTAGCTTAAAAATAAATTAAATTATATATATAAATGATATGAAGTCTCCTGTTCAGTTTCATCTAATACTACACAAAACTATTATATTTTGAGCATACTAAAATGGAGACATATTTGAAACGACAAATTTTTATTGCAAGCTTCAGTAAGTACTACTTAAATTAATGTATAATAGTTGTTTTTTATTCTTTTATTTATTTTAAAATCTTGTTTAATTTAATCTTATTGTTTTCTTGTTTTATTTACTTTAAAATCTTTAGTAAAAAATATTAATGTTAACCTAAATGAAATTATAAAAAAAATCGCGTTCAATGTTAAAAAAGCAAAAGCCAGAAAGAATAATATGAAATTCTGGAGTGTGATTAAAAAAGATAACATATTATGCTACTAAACCGAAAATAAGTTTATTTGAATTAATAAGAAAATAAAGGTTACGTGTATTGTCAGCTAAATAAACGAAATCACGTTCTTAATTAGTAAATCTTTCAGTATATTTGGGGCAGACGTCAGTTGGCTACGCCATGGGATGGACTGCTCCTATAGTACCTATACTACAAGATCCGGAGAAGACACCACTACCAGATGTAATCACTGACCAACAGTCTTCGTGGGTTGGTTCCATCTATTATGTTGGAACAATCACTGGTACAATAATCGTTTTTCCTTTTCCCAATTAAAATGAGTAAGCTATTGGTTGTCGTCAGTGTAGTGACATAATATAAGTAGTTAGGTAACATGTTTAAAAAAAATTATATATACTATTCATACCAAAGATATCGTAAGAACTGCCTAAAGAAATAAAATAAACAGATAGATAGTAACATTACCAAAAATTCACTAATAAATGATTATGATTCATATTCCAAGGTAAAAAAATAAAATTAAAATGGCCTGCGTAATGACGTATGCAAACTTCTCTCCTATGGTGTAGCAACTCTTCCCAAGAGTTAAACATATGTGTAAATGTTCTGAAAAACACAAAGTGCGATAGTGTGAAATCGAAAATAAAAGCAATGATGATGCTTTACATTCAACCATCGTGACAATTGCTCGGGACTGTGAATTTCGATGACAAATTTCTTCTTATTGTCTTGGGTGACCATGCAAATTATTTTAAAGTGCGATAATGTGAAATCGGTAATACAGGTTGAAATCTTGCTCGTGACTGAAATATAAAAATACATGTTCTAGCGTAGAAATAGTACCTAAAAGTTAGTTTATATGAGAAGTTGCTTAAATTATCAAAAGGAAGTTCAGGCTTTCACCAGCCCATTCATGTGCTATTAATATAAAAAATTGATAGCAAGCCTGGTGATGACATTGTCTTGATCTTAGTTAATTGATGATGATTGTCTAAATCTGAGTTTTGCATACGGTAAATTAGTATTCTAAAACTTACTAAGACTACATTGTCACTTACCATCCCAGAATGTTTTCAAGCGCTGATTTGTTTATCTATACGTAGTATACCTAAAGTCACTATCCGCGTCTGTGTGATTATCATCTTATTTCTTCTAAGTCACGCAACTGATTTTGAAACAGCTGTCAGTGTCACAAGTAATTTTCTACAGTGTAATATGTATTATATATCTCAATGTTATCATTTTCTATCAAGCTAATTTGCTGCAAAGCTGGCTACACGTTAAGATGAAAAATATTGAAAACTCACCATACTTCAAATGCTACAACAAAAAAATTTTAGTTTTTTCAAAACTTCCAAAGGCATTTTCTAAAATATGATCTTTTTCTAAGCGGCGGCTAGTTATAAATATAAACAAATATATAAGGTAAAATAAAATAATCGATGTTTTAGATAAATTTACTATTGGAATAGCTAACAAAAATAATAATTAAATTAATTTTAATATCTACATGGCTTAACTTAATAAAGCCAATCATGCGAATTGAAATGCCGTAAATGTTTAACGAGCTTAATACAAAATTCTTATATAATAATAATAATAGCTATAGCTTCTCATTTACTTTTTATACTTAAACGTACTAGATATTTAAATCATTCATTTTTCACATTACTTAAATACTTTTATTATCTGTATATACGAGTATCGTTCCCCATCATACTCAAATTTAGATACATTCTTTAACAGTCTAAACATTTTAATAAGTACTCTAAACAAATTCCACAATATTGTCCTCATTGGTGGTATATATAGATATAAAACCATCTAACCGTGACCGAAATTCAGACGATTATTTAACACTTACTGCTGCACTTGGGCTGCTCCCAGCCCATCTCCGCCTAACAAGGTCAGAGAACTGTTTAGATCACGTATGATTAAAAACAAAAGATACAGCACTTGTTTTAATTCTTCAAACTCAAATTACTGACCATCTGCCAGTTATTTTGTCTCTAAAAAACAAAGGCACTCAAAACAAAAATAGTCCTAATTTAACTTTGCGATACAATTTATCAGCAATTCAAAAAGACTTAAATGATACTGATTTTAGTATGGTCACGAAAGAAATGAATCTCAATTTGGCTATGGATCTTTTGATAAGTAAAATTCAATATGTTATTGCTACACATACTCAAGAAGTACATATTCAAAATAAGGTTCGTGTTCTAAAACTGTGAATGACTCAAGGTCTAGTCTAGATGCATACAAAACCGGGACAGGATGCACTATAAACTTAAAAATAATCCTGATAATGTCATCCTTCTTATTTCTTACAAACGATAACACAATTTTCTTAACAACCTTTTCAAAAAAATTAAAAGAGCATACGATAAAAATGAATTACAAAAAGCAAAAAACAACCCTAAAGCCACTTGGAAAGTGATTAAATCCATTACGAACGTTTCTTCTCAACCCCGATCACCTAAAGAACTCTTGGAGCTCACTGAAAATTCTAAAAGTTCAGTGATACACGTCAACAGCTTCTTCACTAATATTGGACGTAAGCTTGCTTCAAATTTTATCCTATCCTTAGACCTCCCTCAAATATAATTAAATCCCAACAATCACCACTTCCTCATTCTCTAGTGATTCTACCAATGGATAAGTCTGAAATAGAAAGGGTCGTCAACTCTTTACGGTCTGATTGTGCTACTGGCTACGACATCATCTCAGCTAGAATTCTAAAGGAATCTTAGTATATACTAATACCTTCTACAAAACATATCTTCAATCTTGCTATTGAATCTGGTATCTTCCCTAATGCTCTAAAAAAAGCTGTAGTACATCCCATCTTCAAGAGTGGGAGCGAACCAAAGTTACAAATTATCGGCCTATCTCTGTCCTAAGTTCTCTGTCTAAGATATTTGAAAGAATTCTTTATAATTGTCTAAATGCATATCTCATCAAAAAATAGAGTTTTAGCTACTAACCAATATGGTTTTAGGCCTGGAATCTCAACGGAAGATGCTATAACTGACCTTAGCAATACTATAATCAATAAATTGGATAAAAATATGAAATGCTATGGTATTTTTCTCGACTTATCCAAGGCTTTTGATACAATACTTTCTGATGTTTACGCGAATGTTACACATTTTGAAATAAAACTACGTTTGCGGAATCTATCGCGTTTACTTGATTTTACTCCTATCCCGACGTTTCGAATACTTTACAGCATTCATGATCACGGGTGGACTTAGATGATAGACGTCCAAGGTTGATATGTTATTTCAACGGTTTCATCTACCCACAGTATATGATTTTACATTTTTGGTTTATTTATTTTAACCTACCTAATATTCGTTTAGAAACACAGTGAAAATATCTACATCAAATGTTTATGCTTACAATGTATGAGACTTTAAATTAGTATATTAAAATGAGTATAATACTCCTCTTTAAATTGTAAAATTTTTGTTTTTATTTAGTTTATTTAGTGGTAGAATTTTTGAGCACAGTATTCTTGGGCCCCTTCTTTTTTTACTATATATCAATAACCTCTGTCAAATTGAAATTCCAAATTGTAATATTTTTACATATGCAGACGACACAGCACTAGTAGTTTATGACACGGATTGGGATAAAGCAAGAAAGAGAGCGGAAAACTCGCTTCGACTTATTATGGAATGGCTTTCAACTCCCCCCTTACGGAGACCCTCCAGCCGGGCTTCCTCTCTGAGGTGGTTGAGGGACTATTCCCTTCACGGGCGGTGCACACGCCCCCGGTCATGGCTCCGCCAGATGACGACCGGGAGGCCGACGACGGGGAGGTACCGCCCGTGACGACGACGGAAATGGGGGCGGCGGCAGCGCGTATGCGGAGAAGCGCCGCCCCCGGGCCGGACGGGGTTCCCGCCCGAGTGCTGGCCCTGGTCCTCGACCACCTAGAGCCCCGCCTCAGGGGACTGTTCGACGCTTGCCTGGTGTCCGGACGGTTCCCTGACTGCTGGAAGGAGGGGAAGCTCGTGCTCCTGCCGAAGCCGGGACGGTCTCCGAATACAGTCGCGGCCTTCAGGCCCATCGTGTTGCTGGACGAGGCGGGCAAACTTCTCGAGCGGGTAGTCGCTGCCCGCATCGTCCGGCACCTAGGTGCGGTCGGCCCCGACCTGTCCGATGCCCAGTTCGGATTTCGGGCGGGTCGGTCTACGGTCGACGCCATCCTGCGCTTGAAGGCCGCGGCTGCGGAGGCCGTCACCTCGAGGGAAGTGCTGTTGGCGGTGTCGCTCGACATCGCCAACGCCTTCAATAGTCTGCCATTCGGCTGCATCAAGGAGGCACTCCGGTACCATGGAGTGCCCCTCTACCTAAGGCGGCTGGTGGCGGACTACCTCGACGGCCGCAGCGTCCTCTTCGTGGACCGGGAAGGGGACGTTGTAAGGAGGGCTATGTCGTGCGGCGTCCCGCAGGGTTCGGTTCTAGGGCCGCTCCTGTGGGACATCGGCTACGACTGGGTCCTCCGTGGCCGGCTCCCCCCCGGGCTGGGCGTAATTTGCTACGCAGACGATACGCTCGTCACAGCCCGGGGCGGGACCCTCGAGGAGGCGGCAACGCTGGCCACCTCAGGAACCGCGGAGGTGGTCAGGCGGATCGAGGCGCTGGGGCTTAGGGTGGCCCTTGAAAAGTCGGAGGCCCTACTCTTCCATGGGCCCCGACGCGGCCCACCCGCCGGCGCCTCGATAACGGTCAACGGTGTGGGCTTTCCAATCCAGGCCCACATCAAGTACCTGGGCCTGGTATTGGATGGACGGTGGCACTTCGACGAGCACTTCCGCCGTCTTGCGCCAAAGCTCGTCGGCACGGCGTCCGCCCTCGGGCGACTGATGCCGAATTTGGGCGGACCGAGTCTCGCGTGTCGACGACTCTACGCGGGGGTAGTACGGTCAATGGCACTGTACGGCGCGCCCGTGTGGGCGGAGTCCCTGGCCGCTCGCAATAGGGCCCTTCTGTGGCGTCCACAGAGGGTCGTAGCGGTCAGGGCAATACGCGGGTACCGCACGGTCTCGTGCGATGCAGCCTGCGCGTTGGCCGGAACCCCCCCTTGGGATCTGGAGGCGGAAGTGCTCGCCGACGTTTATCGGCGGGCGTCGACGGCGCGGGCGGGGGGCAGCCGCCCCTCGCCAAGCGCAATCTCTGCGTGGCGGGAAGATGCCCGCCGCGCCACCGTCCTAAAGTGGAGGTCTCGGCTGGAGACGCCCCGGGCTGGTCTCTGGACCGTGGGGGCGCTCCAGCCGATCTTGGAAGAATGGGCAGGGCGGCAGCACGGGGTCCTCACCTTCCGGTTGGTGCAGGTTTTGTCGGGGCACGGTTGCTTCGGCAAATACCTGCACACGATCGCTAGGAGGGAGACGACCCCAGGCTGTCACCACTGCGACTGCGGCGAGGACTCGGCGCAGCACACGCTCGAGTCGTGCCCGGCCTGGGATGTGCAGCGCCGGGAACTCGCTGCAGTCATAGGCGTGGACCTGTCGCTGCCGGCCGTTGCGCGAGCGATGGTTGGCAGTGACAGGGCCTGGACCGCGGTCGCCGCCTTCTGCGAGGCTGTCATCTCGCGGAAGGAGGCGGCGGAGAGGGCCCGGGAGGAATCCTCCTTCGCGGACCCGATTCGCCGCCGGCGCGCGGGGCGGCGTGCGCGCGCTTACCTGCGCCTGATGCCGCCCTAGCCGAGGCTGCGGACGGTGGGGTCGGGGAGTACCCTGCCGTCCGCGGAAGCCTACCGCGAAGGTGTGACGCCCAAGTGCGCGGGGCGTCGTACAAGAGAGGGTGCCCGAAGGGGCTGCCGCCTGCGGATCGCGGAGAAACGACGCGGTTCCCGTGATCCGCCGTAGCAAGGGCGGGTGAGGGCGCACGGTGGGGGAATGGCTTTCAACTAACCTACTAACTCTAAATATTGATAAAACCAAAATCATAAGATTTACCTAACCAAATACAATAACTCCACCGCATGAAACAGGTCTAATTAAAGCCCATACTTGGATTGGGGACAAATCATTTTGTAAATGTCCTTTCATAAACCTCGTGACAAACATTAAATATCTTGGAATTTACATTGATTCCAAACTTGGTTGGCAACCTCATATAGACGCCTGCACCATCTGTCGGAAGTATTTTCATACATTATACCGACCAGGTAAACTTAATTTTACAATTAAGATTTTACCTAATAATGACGCAAACCCTATAAATATTTAGATATTTTTATATATATTTTTAACATTTGACATGCTTAGCAACATACATTAAACACAAAGTGAAAAATATGAAATCGAAAATAACACTCACTCACATGAAAATACTTGCGACAGATGGTGCAGGCGTCACCCAAAGACGTTAAGTATGAATGTGTTATCTAAATTAGCAGTCAGGAGCAAGGGTCTCGATGGCTGAATTGGCAAAGCATCTGGACGGTATCCAGGAGATGCAGGTTCGAATCCTGCTCGTGACTGTTATTTTCGATTTCACATTTTTCACTTTGTGTTTAACTTATTTATATTTTAAAAGAACTCAGATACTCAGCTGATGCTGATACTCCATTGCTAGTTTACCAAAGCCTCTGTCAATCCATTATCATGTATTGTATACCTGTTTGGGGGGAACATAAAAATCTGTATTACTAAAATTAGAAAGAACTCAACGTATGATATTAAAGGTTATGCATTTCAAGTGTAGGGACTTTCCGACAACACAACTTTATATAGAAGCCGGAGTTTTGACGGTGCGACAACTTTTCATACTCCGTATCGTACTGCGCAAACACTCCACACTATACTTGGACTCTGACAAACTGAAAACACACAAAGGCTTTCCCGTGTGTGACCCAGTACTGTCGTTCCCAATTTGCCAGTCAGCAGTTTGTGGCCACAGGTACTCGACTGTATAACAGAGTCCATAAAGCCCAATCCATTTATCATCTCGATAAACGTAAAGTTAAAATTAAACTTACCAAATGGTTGCAGAAATTAACTTATGAACAAACCGAAAATCTTATTACTATTATCTCCTAATTATAGATACCTAAACTTTATTATTTTGTAATGTTTCTATGACAGTGTACAACATGTTATTAGACACTATATCTAGAAGTTCATTGCCTTTTAAAACACAGGCTCCTGGCCTAGTTTAGGAAGCAACAGTTCATTTTTTAAAACACTGTACCCTTATACATAGACCCTTCTGTTTCTTCATGTACTTATGATATTTTAAAAAGCGTGTAATAAAGATTATTATTATTTATTATTATCATTATTTAGCTCTATTTTATCTATAACCTTCAGATGTATCTGACGAATAAAAATTAAACGTGGTCTTATTTCCGTTATCTACAACATTTTTGATAAAATATTTACAAACCATTCATTGATGTGTGAGTACTTTACGTTTAACCTATTGAATTCGACTTCGTTCATGATTGAGCTTAGAAGCAGAAGTATCTGAACCAGGTGGAGTTTACAATACACATATTTGTTGTTAGTTTTGTTATTTTGTCAGGTCCATATGTCAGCAGCTACATATCTAATGTGAAAGGTCGGAGAACATGTTTGTTCTTTGGTGCTACCTGTTCAGCAATATCTTTGATCATGCTGGCCTTGGCTAAGAGTATAACAGTGATATATGCAGCGAGAATACTCATGGGATTTGGAGCTGGTATCACGTCTGTCGTAAACCTAGTGTATGTTGGAGAAATCGCGTAAGTATTAAATTGATCAAATTATTTGCATATAATTAAAAAACTCTTTTTATTTAAACTACGTGGGTGGCAAATAAGCATACGGCCCACCTGATGGTAAGCGGTTACCGTAGCCTATAGACGCTAGCAATACCAGAGACATCACTTGTGCGTTGCTATATCCAAGGAAAGAGATAGAACTAGGAAGTGCAGAGGAAGGTTAAAGGAGAGGATATACAGGATACTAAGGAGAGGATAGAACGAAAATAAGGAGAGGATAGAACAGAAATAGGGAGAGGATAGGGGAGGGGTTTGGGCCTCCAGCGCTCTCACTCACCATACGAAACACAACGGTGGGAGTAGTTGCCGTCGTTTCACGCTGATCTTCTTTGAGAGTACTTCCCCAAATAAACCGGCCTATTAATGCCGGGATAAGTAAGGCTACACCACACTGTAATCAGTAGGGCTTTTTATTCTCAGATTATTAATTAAATAATGAATGTGTATCAAAGTGCCACGCCGATAGAAGCTCACACCCCTAGCATTAAGAATACAAGTTTAGGTCATCGTGCTACTAGAATGTGAGTGTGGATTAACAGACTTCAAAATCCGTTTGTTTAATTATACATATTAACTGCAAGTGTTTTCAATAAAAAAAACACAATAAGCCTTGACGAAACTTAGGGGTTGATAAAAAGTAAGCCGCCAACGGAGACGATGATATTATTAGATATTTTACTGTATATTTCAGATCAACCAACATCAGAGGAAGGCTTCTCACAATAGTTTCAGCATTTCATACCGTTGGCATAACTTTAGTATATTCTGTAGGACCTTTCGCCTCGTATGCTGTTACGTGCTGGGTGGGGTTTTTTATATCCGCTTTTTCTATGGCTGCAATTTATTTTCTACCTGAGAGTCCTGTATTTCAAATGTTAAAGGGTACGTATTGCTGTCCTTCATAAGATATTGCAGGTAATATAGGATTGTTTATTGCGTTTGGTGGCAAACGAGCCATGACCCACCTGATGGTAAATTGTAATCGCCGCTACTCAACTATACCGAGAGTATTGTCGAGCCGCTGCTCACCATTTCATTTCACAGATATAAAATTAATAAACCGTTTTCTCCAGCTACAACAAAAACACACTGATGTGCTTCATGGCCGGTCGACAAACGATAGTGACCGGTGACAAGAAGGATGGTGGTGCCAACCCGCTCGGGCCCAATAGAAAGTGAGTACTCCCTCTTGGTACCCAGCCCTACCACCAGTAATACACTTCCTCCTCCAAATAATCATCATGAAGAGAAATCTTTAAAAATTGTTTTATAGTACGAAGGTTCTGCGCCATCCTCTTCTCTCTTCTCTCTCTTACTTCTTCCTCTTTCCTTAGACTTGACGAAGCGCAAGTGATGCCTCTGGTATTGCTAGCGTCTATAGGCTATGGTTACCGCTTAGCATCAGGTGGGTCGTATGCTTGTTTGCCAACAGCCTAATATAAAAGAACTGGGCACTATCTTCCTGCTCATAGTTTTCAATTGATTCTAGAGTAATATTAGAAGTTTGAATTAATCACTGTTTTTATATTGGAGAAGTTGTGATTATCAATATATTTTTTACAGGAGAAGAAAAAACTGCCAAAGAAAATCTCAGACTCTTGGGTAGAGAAGATGACATCGATATGGTTAAAAATATAACAATGCTGTCAACGACTAAAAACTACAGTGAGCTTTTTACTGTTAAATCTAACCGAAAAGCCTTTTTTATCACTCTAATGCTAAATTTATTTCAACAAACAAGTGGTATTGTGGCTATTACATTCTACACGACTAGAATTTTTCAATTAGCTGGATCTTCTATAGAACCTCATATAGCTACCATTATTTTCGGTGTTACGCTAATTAAACACAAAGTGAAAAATGTGAAATCGAAAATAACAGTCAGGAGCAGGATTTGAACCTGCATCTCCTGGATACCGTCCAGATGCTTTACCAATTCAGCCATCCTGACAATTGCTCCTGACTGCTAATTTCGATAACACATTCATACTTAACGTCTTTGGGTGACGCCTGCACCATCTGTCGGAAGTATTTTCATACATTATACCGACCAGGTAAACTTAATTTTACAATTAAGATTTTACCTAATAATGATGCAAACCCTATAAATATTTAGATATTTTTATATATATTATATTTTCGATTTCACATTTTTCACTTTGTGTTTAATGTATAGTGCTAAGCATGTCAAATGCTAAAAATATATATAAAAATATCTAAATGTTACGCTAATGTTCTCTGGAGCGCAGGCTCCATTTTACGTTGAAAGAGTTGGACGAAAATCTCTTATGTTATTATCTTCTGCATTTAGTTCCTTATGTTTGGTAAGTGGTGTCAATTTTATTGTATATTGTTTTTAAAGATCTTGTTAATAACACCCTACTTTATTTTAGGCTGTACTTGGATTATACTTTTTCTTAAGCCGTATAGAACACCCATCTGTGGCCAATATAGGGTGGCTTCCACTCCTATCTCTAGTGGCTTATTGCTTATCATACGATATTGGTAAGATTTGTAATTCTAAATGAACCTATGTAATAATTTCTAACATTTTTTAAAAATGGCTGACCTTAGTTGTGTCTTGCAGGTCAGATAGACACTTGTCCCTTGTAAATAGTTGTGGATCAGCTAACACTGAAAAGATCGGAGCCAACCCCAAGAAAAAGACTAATGAGATGATGATCATCACACTAACATTACTATTTCAGGATTATGAGTCATTCCTGGAACACTCACAGGTGAGATGTTCAGAGCGAACATCAGGAGTATAGGATCCAGTATTAGCTTCAGCATAGCGTGGGGAGCTGGGTTTGGTATCTCCACTGCCTTTGGGTATATGGTGTCTACATTGGGCCCCGATTTCACTTTTTGGATATTTTCTGGATGCACTGGCCTTTGTTTTGTCTGCACAATATTTTTTGTTCCTGAAACTAAGGGCAAGACATTTTTAGAAATTGACGAAATGTTAAGCAAATAAATTCATGTGATTAACTTGTAACACTGTCCTAAACCGCATTATTAGTTTTAACACGATCCTTTTTATTTTCTGAGTATGTACCTAACGCCCCACCATTGAAGAGGCCCCTATATCCACATCAGTTGTGTTGTTATAATAAAAAATTAACAGACTGAGTTCTGTACTATGAGATATTAAGGCAATTTTAATGAAGGATCATTATAACAGCAACAGAAGCCATAACAATCATTTTAGAGTTTTTATAAATATTCTAAAAGGATTGGTACAGGTACAAGTATATCCATCATTACTACTGAATGGATTTTTATTAACTTGTCTTGCTTTATAGCTCATTATACTTAAAAATTCGTAAACATTGATCCTGGGATTTAACCAAAAACTAGCTTTTGCATGTGACTGAGACAAAAGGCAAGTAAACAATAATTTGATAAAATTTTGATATTTACATAGTCATTTCAAAGAGATAATTTTTGATTAGCTACTTCTATCTACATCAGATATGAGATTATAAAAAATAAATAACATATAGATATAAATGATTTTTGAAGTCCACTGTTCAGTCTCGTTAAAATAATTAAGCACACTAAAATGCAGTTGTATTTGAAACGACAGATTTTTATCGCAAGTTTCAGTAAGTACTATTTTAATCAAATATATTTGAGTTGGGTTTATATATTTATATCAACTAACATAATAAAATCCACCAAAAGACACATTATAACATATTAAATATCTATATAAGTATTAAAATTTCCAGTATACTTGGGGCAGACGTCAGTTGGCTACGCTATGGGATGGACTGCTCCTATAGTACCTATACTACAAGATCCGGATAAGACACCACTACCAGATGTGATCACTGACCAACAGTCTTCTTGGGTTGGATCTCTTTTATATATTGGAGCAATTACAGGTAATCTATACTGTTCTTATTTAAGCCAAATATTTATCGTTGTCTGTGTGCTGATAGATAACCGTTGAGTCGAAATGGATAAAGAATATATACCACAACATCACAATCCACGGATTTCGTAAGATCTGACTAAAAAAGTTGAATTTGGCCCATGTAGTATAACAGACCAAGAATGCAACAATGTACTCTTCAAATGAACAAGAAGTAAAAAGTATACTATAGAGGTCACATTCCCTTCAGGAACATCCAATCATTCTCTGGTAAAATATGTTTCTTCACGATCAAGAATCATCAAATAAGATTACTTAATCGCAGTATCTTGTAAATCGATTCCTTTACATTACATATCACTGAAAGTAGCCTAATTTTATATATTATAATTATTATCATCCAATGAATTGTTATTTTATTATTATCATATACAATTTCTTTGATAAATCTTTAATGATTTTTGTGGCTTTAGGAAGTGTCTGCAACATGCTTCGACTTCATAATATATGAATTGCTCGTAAATTAATAAACACATTTTAAAGTACCAATTATTTGTGAATAAAGAAAAAGAGATTTTTAGTAGGAGTGGGAATCGAACCCGCATCTTTTCCAATCTGGGGAAGTGCTCTAAGCCACTAAGCTATCCTACTGATCTTTCGATCATCCCAATTTCTTAATCACATTTGTCTTACGACCATCGCCATCTATCGGCATGCATTACATGCATTCAATATAGTAAGTTTAATTTTGCAATTAAAATTCATACTATTTGATGGCGCGATTTTTTTAAACATTTTAGATCTATTTCTTTTAGCAATTGATATGCTCCACTACTTTTTAAAGTACAAATTATTTGTGAATAAAGAAAAAGAGATTTTTAGTAAGAGCAGGAATCGAACCCGCATCTTTTTCAATCCGAGGAAGTGCTCTAAGCCATTAAGCTATCTTACTGATCTTTCGATCATCCCAATTTCTTAATCACATTTGTCTTACGACCGTCGCTATCTATCGGCAAGCGTTACAAGAAATAGATCTAAAATGAAATAAACACATTTTAATTCCGATATTTGTAGTATTTGCTCTTTAAAGATGTTATTTTGATAGGTCCATATGTCGGCAGCTATATATCCAATGCTAAAGGTCGAAGAATATGTTTATTTTTCGGTGCTGCCACTTCAACAATATCTTTGATTATACTGGCATTGGCTAAGAACATAGCAACTATATATGCCGCGAGAATACTCATGGGATTTGGAGTAGGTATTACCTTCGTTATGAATCTGGTGTACGTAGGTGAAATTGCGTAAGTATGTATTACTCAATTGGTAGTCGCTGTTTAGAATATTTAACTTGAACCACTCTCTGTTATACGTATTAAACTCTGCACAATAAGTATTAGTAAACATACTTTCTCTTTAAGAAACTCAACGGATCTTACACAATGTATCGTACATAGCCAGTGTATTCATTACCTTTACTGATTTGGAAGAAAATAAACAAAAAGATCTAGATGGAACCCAAGGTTTAGAAAAATCCAAAGCCCAACAAAGGAATCATCATCAACATTATCTAAGGAACTGGTGGACGTAACAGATATTTTATCCCCATTTTTCAGGTCAACTAATATCAGGGGTATACTTCTCACAATAGTATCAGCATTTCACACAGTTGGTACAGTTTTAGTGTATTCTGTAGGACCTTACGCATCATATGCTGTGACATGTTGGGTGGGGTTTTTCATATCAGCATTGTTCATGGCTGCAATTTTCGTTATACCTGAGAGTCCTGTTTTTCAAATGTTAAATGGTACGTATCGTTGTCATTTTTAAGATGTTGTAGCAAGGCAAATTGTAAATAGGTACATAGAGTGAGTTATATTTAACCGATTCGGAGTTTATACACAGATAAAGTACCAATTAGCAGCCAATATCTGCTGCTCGCATATTTAAATTAATCAACTGTTATTAGCACCCTCGTCACGAAGGTTGAAGTAAATCACCATTTTATGGATAGCATCTACCTATTTTTTTTTAAATGTACTTAATATAGAAATTTTGTTAATAGTCACAGAAATGTTGGTTGCACATGCTGGGTAAAATATTAGAATTTCAGTTAATCAATATTTTTTTATTGCAGGAGAGGAAAGTATAGCCAAAGATACTCTAAGATTACTGGGCAGAGAAAACGACATCGATATGGTTAAGGCAATGGTGAAGGACATAACAATGTTATCGACGACAAGAAACCCCACTGAAATTTTCACGGTGAAATCTAATCGAAAAGCCCTGTTTATTTCACTAATACTCAATATATTTCAACAATCAAGTGGGATTGTAGCTATAACATTCTTTGCGACTAGGATTTTTGAGTTAGCTGGATCATCTATAGAACCTCATATTGCTACTATTATTCTTGGTATCACTTTAATGTGTTCTGGAGCATTGGCTCCATTTTTCGTTGAAAGATCTGGAAGGAAATCTCTATTATTGTGTTCTTCTACAATAACGTCATTGAGTTTGGTAAGTTCTGTAAATTCAATTTTGAAACTAAATCTAAAATTTAAAAGCCCTTTTTAACAACAGATTTTTCTAATTTTAGGCCATACTTGGATTATATTTTTTCTTGGATCGTATTGAACACCCATCTGTGGTCAACATTGGGTGGCTGCCACTGTTATCTTTAGTGACTTTTTGCTTATCGTATGACGTCGGTAAGATTATTTAAAAAAAAAACCTCTTTATATAACTTTTGGTAATATGGTATTGCAAAACTAATTAGTGTACTTTTTGGAGCTAATCTGCGAGCTGCGCTCAATGTGCTTTAGGATAAATGCACATTGGTCTATTTTTAACACGTGTTATTAATTTCAGGTTTAGGAGTCATTCCTGGCACGCTCACAGGTGAGATGTTCAGAGCAAACGTCAGAAGTATTGGAACCAGTATTAGTTGTAGTGTAGCCTGGGGAGCTGGTTTCGGCATTGCCACTGCTTTCGGCTACATGGTGTCTTCATTGGGGCCCGATTTCACTTTTTGGATTTTTGCTGGATGCACAGCTCTCTCTTTTGTGTTTACAATATTTTTCGTTCCCGAAACTAAAGGCAAGACATTTTTAGAGATTGAAGAAATGTTAAGCAAATAACAGATTGAAGAAGTTCATAATTGATTTAACAAAGAGCTCAATTGTTTGTGGGATTGCCTAGTCACTGATTTAGTGTCCTGCGCTATAAAGTTTACCGTCAATATGGGGCCCAAATTGGTCTGCCCACTGTGTATATTTTGTTTGATGTGTTTGTCAATACATATTTATAAACTAGCGATAGTGGGATATGTGTGGATGAATTTTATTAGTCGAAATAAAGATTTAAGAAATAAAAGAAGAGTTTACACTACACCAATTTGCTGGTGTAGAATTTAATAAAATTAGAATACGCTTAAGACGGATGCTAGAATGAATTCAATTTAGGTGTCGTAAAGACAAATGTGATGTGGAGATTAGGAATGGCCGTTGGTCAGTGCGATTGCTTAGCGGTTAGAGCACTTCCCCGGATTGGAAAGGACGCAGATACGATTCCCGCTTTCACTAAAGTTCCTTTTTTCTACATTTTACAAATAATTTATTCTTTAAAGTAGCTGAGCATGTCAAGTGCTAAAATACAGATCAAAAATGTAAATAAAGCTTATTGACTTTCATTTTGTATCTATAGTATCAAAATAATAAGCTAAATGACTATAAATATGCGCGATTTCCTGAAAAACAATAAGAACAATACTTGTTAACATTGTAATAAAACTTTTGAACAAAACATTTAATAGACTAACAAAGAATAGCATTGAAATCGATAATTACAAAGAAATATTTGTAAAAAGGATTTTGAGAAGGCCCTAAAAAATAACATCGTCCGTGTGGGGCCGGCTTTAGAATTGTCCCACCGCTCTCTGCCCACGGGAGTCGTAAGAGCCGACTGAGGGAAAACGGGGGGAGTGGGCATCAGCACTCCCTCGAGTATTAACAACATCCACTGTGACCGCCAACCCGCCTGCCAAGCGTGGTGATTACGGCATTATCGCCCATGACGGGACCGCTCGTTGTGGCGTTCTCTTGAGGAGGCCTATGTCCAGCAGTGGACGTTGAAAGGCTGATGGATGGATGAATTCAGAGAGGATGGTACATCCCAAACAAACCCGCCCATTCATGCATGGGATAAATAAGACCCTAACACTGCCAAAATATGTTTCAAAAAGAGAACTAAATTAATTTAATAAAACGAACAATTTATTAATTCATGACATTTATTTCTTTGATTTTATTTAAACCTAAAAAAATTTGGCCGTCGTGTACTTTCTTATAAGACAACACCTGCACTAGGGAATAATCCATGTTACGCGGGAGACTTAACAAACATACAATTTCACAGACACGATAGTACACCCAGACTCAGAACATCCATTTGTAGATCACACAATGAGTTGTCCTGCGTGGGAATCGTACCCAAAACACTCGGGCCGAGGTCAATATCTAAGCCATTCCACCATATACGCAGTCAAAACTAAAACTTAATAATATCTTACAAGAAATACTATTAAATAAATTATTTTTATTTAAATGATACATAAGATAACTATAAAATTGTATAACTATATGAATATAATAATTATTGATAGATCTAATGGTTGGTCGAATTTCCATATAATTATTTGTACCCTAACCAATTTTCATAATATAACATTTTTATACAAAACCAAAAAAAGTATAGCGTTACGCCTGTATCCCCGAAGGAGTAGGCAGAGGTGTATTACACACCCACGGTTCGCTAGCAATGTTTAAGTGCCACGTAATAGGGGGCAAGCCTATTGCCGTCTACCGGGCACATTTCCTAACTCCTGGCTGCTAATGAGAATTCTCCTTTTACGAAATAGCTCAATAACATTGTCCGACCCTGGGTCGATCGAACCCAAACTCCAAGCTCCAAAGATCTCTCTTGATTTGGATTATATTAATTACGTTTAGATATAATCACACATGTATTTAAAATATTTTTTTCACAAATACGATATGTACCTACCTTCATAATATAGCAAGATTATACTGAACAAGTTCAAGTGCAAATATATGGACTAAATTACTAAATTGTATGTATACTACTCAGTACCTAAATGCAATTATGGCCCGAAAACTACGCCAGTCTATCAGAATTTCTTTTACTGAAGTAGGCGGAGCGGTTTATGGCATACCAACCTTCTCTAGCGTTGTGGATTCGATTTCTTTATACAAAACTACAAATGTCATTAATTTATTACATTAAATATATATATATAGAAAACAATAAAATTATGTATATAATTTAGATAATCAACATAGTGATACATGATTTTGTCCTTGGGAACATTATAAGGTTCGGCTGGTTAGTACTGATCGCTATTGAATTGCCTTGAATGTATTTACTTATCACCAACACACGTATTTATAAATGAAATATGATCTATATTTGTACTAAAATGGTATACAATTAGTATTTTCTTTAACCCTGGAGTGTAATGTCCTCCAAACTTAACTCCGACTGTATAGCGGTTGTACTTTACCCTCAGACCAAGAAAAAAATATAAGCGGAACATTACGAACAATCAAGTGAAGCCATAAAAAACCATGCCAAACTCGTAATTACACGCGCTCACGCACACTAATACAAACAAAACTATGCCAAAACGAAGTGACACAGACTACAAGTATTATTTTAAATAAATTTAAAGGATTTAAAGAATTTACCCAAATTATAGGGATTTTTCTTTCCAGTGACAACACTCACGCACACATCTTTAAAAAAGTGGCTTCAATTTTTAGTTGACAATGCGGTGTCTTTATTTTTTTGATAGTCTGAGGCTCAACCAAGCTCAAGACCTTTCGATAACTAGTAATATACGTAAACGATTAAACCATAACTATTTTACTATATAATATTATAAATTACATTCTGGCCACGACATCGTACGGTGGAGTTCAGAATATAAATACGTCACTATACGCCATACGATTACTCTCTATGCTAAAATTAAATCCTAAAGGAACTATTCATTTTTCCGAGATAAAAAGAAGCTTATGTACTTTTCTCGGTTTTGAACTCTAAGTGTGACAAATTTCATAATGATCGGTTAAGTAGTTAAAAGAGGTACAAAGAAAACGCACTTTCGCATTTAATATTAAGTAAGAATAAGTGACCGGTTCGACTAATGTCTACAAGAGCATCATGGAAGCAAAGAAACTGCCAACCCTACATTATGCTATAGCATAAGCAATAGAATATATGTGAAAAAAAAATCGGGAGTTTAAAAACTCTCGATGAGTTATTTCAAATTTAGAAAAAGTTCGCTCCGGGACCCACAAACTTCTCTGTAAATTTAGACACAGAGTAATTCCCACATCACTGCAATATTTTGGTATTCCAAGAGCACACAAATAATTCAGTATGTTGACGTGGTTTCACTCGCCGTTAAATTAAACAATATTTATGTTAGTAATCATGTACATGCACAGCTCTGCTTTCCTTTATAATACTCGGTTCTTGTAACCTTTGGGCTTAGCTAAGTTGCAATCTATAATCGCTAACGCTACTAGAATACTATTAAAATGTATGGGACTTTGACATCTCTACCAATATCTATAACGCTTAATCAAGTGACTTTACGTTGAGAGGTCAAATTTCCATATATTTTAACAGTTTTCTATTGCGTTAGTAATCATAGAATGCAACTTTGTTAGGCCCACTGGCCTCAAAAACTGTTTTTTTTTACACAGTGTTCTATCTAACTTTTTACCTTTTTACTCAATTTCTAAGGAAAGTAGCATGATGTTAAACCTTCAACAAGAATAATTGGGCTATCGAATTAAAAATATCTTTTCGAATGCAATAGGTAGTTGCAGAGATTAGCGCGTTTAAACAAAATTCACACACAAACCATTTGGCTTTTTATGTTAGAACACAGACTGCCTAAACAATATAGACGGAGCATTACGAAGAATTCAGTGAAACTATACAAAACCATGATAAACTTGTAATTACACGCGCTCACGCACACTAATACAAAGTAAACCATGCCAAAACGAAGTTTCATAAACCACGAGTGTTACCAGAGTATGATTTAAAATTACCCCAAATGACTCGACGATTTGGTACGTACGTTACTATAATACGTCGTCAGCATAATATTCCGTATATGATTTGCTGTAGACTTACTTTATACTTTTACTTCCTTTATGTTTTAAACATAAACTTTTAAAAATGTACCCAAATCATAGAGATTATTTCTTTTTGGCGACAACACTTTCAAAAAGTGGCTTCACTTTTTAGTTGACAATGCGGTGTCATTATTTTTTAGTTAGTCTAAGTATAAGAATAGGTGAATCATAATTTACAAAACACATCAGATGTAGTACTTAATGTACTAAGTCTTATAACAAATTCTTTACTTTTAGCATTTTTAGTCTGCCTTGTTAATATTGACCAAATATATTACCACACAACACTATTGCTATTAATAAAAAAAAAACAGTAAAATCTAGTTTATTATTTGATCTGTATACCTATGCTTTATTAAATATATAACACCTATTCTAAATCACAAGTTCTAAATAACAACAAACAATTAACATGTGATACCAACATCAACTTTATCGTTTTTATTTCTTAAGATATCCTGTATCTCCGTGAAGCTTTTCCCTTTGGTTTCAGGTATACAAAACATGACAAACAGACACATTAACACACAGATTACACTGAATCCCCAGTACGTGTATGCGGGCCCGATTACTGTCGTCACTAAGGCAAAGTATTTCGTTGTTATAAACAAAGATAATGTCATTACTATGAGACCTATTGACATCCCCATGCTTCTTGATTTGTCTTCGAATAATTCTGCTCCCACTACCCAGAACAGAGATCCAATACCTGGAAATTAAAATATCTGAATTAATTCACATTTTTGAAGTGAAAACTTCTTTGGCCGCGGTGAGCGATAGGAAATAAATTCGTGGCTTCGCGTCACCGATGACCTCGACATGCTCGTGAGGTAAGTATTGCGCTTGCGCCAGATTACCGACGTGTAGTAGGCATAGCGGCTTGTGTACATGTATAGGTACGCATATTATACACTAATACATTGTATACACTCGACTGTTTGACTTTTCGAATGGGTAAAATCTTGTAATTCGCGTCACCGATATGCTATAATAGCAGTAAATAAAGTTATGTGACCACTTTAAAAGTTTATTTTGTGTAGTAGTTAGTTTTGACCCATCAAGGGTATGTACAATTTTTTTTTTCTTTTTCAGTGTTCACTTCTGTTGGCTGCCCTCATGACCTATGTTTTTTTTTATAATAAAAGGTTAGGCAAGGCCAAGGGCATCACTCACGCGGTTGCAGTCCTATATAGAAGGGAATAGGTTGGTTAGGTGAATTAGAGAGGGGCAGTAGTTGTTTTTTATACAACCTCCTTGTTTCCAAATCACTGTTATTTTATTCTAGTTCTCGAATATCTATTTTGTTATCCTTTATGCCCTCCGCCTGACCCTACGTCAATGTGTCAAGGGAAGCTAGGACAGGGCACTAAGGAAAAACTTTAAAGACTAAGGTTGTACAAACATAATAATCATAAAAGACTCACTCAGTAATCTTTTCCCTTAAAGCAAGAATCTTGTTTGCCTTATAACAGTTATTATTGCACGCTTCATAGGCGAAGCGTTGAGGTGGGTACTGCTCTCGTTTTATGTAGAACAACTGATTTTTCAAACTTAAAATGTCTCTACTTATCATATATTGAACTTTTAAAATATTATCTACACACACATATCAAGAAAAAACACAATTTTTAACACTCGTGATATTTTTTGTGCCATTATTGTTATTTAAACTAGTTAAAAAACTGTTTAAAAAAGTTATGTCTTGGACGTCCATTTGTTGTAGGTAATTTATGTTAACACGATAACGACCAAAATACTTTACTAATCGAGTTCTTTTTTTTCGTTTACGAATTATTGTGATTACGAATAGAGCCCTATCACTTTTCACGGTCTGATTCGATGTGGTTTAATTGTTATTAAATAAACAAAAAAATAGTGAATATTTACGCTCGACGCGCCACTAAAATCAGTGCTATCCTTATTTAGTGAGAACTATTTCTATATACCAATGTAGAAGTACTTCTTAAAATTAGCGCTAGATGGCGTATAAGACATGAGAAGGTACTTTTTGAAATTAGCGTTATCTATGTGATTTATGGTGGTGCAGCGGTAGTGTGAGTGACTGCTGATCATGAAGTTCGATCCCTGGTTCGGGTAGTGTTGAGCTTTTTCGTAAAAAGAAAAATTCTCAGTAGCACCCTGGAGTTTGGAAATGGGCCCAGTAGACGGCAATAGGCTCGCCCCCTATTACGTGGGACTTAAACATAGCTGGCGAATCGTGGGTGTGTAATACACTTTTGCCTACCCCTTCGGCTTAATACAAGCGTGATGCTGTGTTAACAAATGTGATTTTCCAGCACGGGGATGTTTTTTATTGATAAGCTAAGCAGCTTATCAACAAAAAACATCCTTGGTGCATCAGACAACTTTAACTTGATTTTCTTGGATTTCTTTTCGACTAAAGCTAAGAAACTGTAGCACAGTTTCATAGGCATATTTGAAATACATTGCTCAGCATCAGAGTATATCTCAATATTCATTCTCATCAAGTATTTTTCATCCACGTGGAATTTATTTTCTTTTTTTCACGCGTAGCCCTAATTCTTTTCCCAAAAATAAGTTATTTCTTATAAGATGATCGATCTGCCATTTAAAGTCCCATGCGAATCGGTTTAGCCGTTTCAGAGATTATGCTTCAAAAAGGACATGGTGTCATTTACGGCCTGTGGCGGACATAATGTTATCAATATTTAAAATTATACAAATAATTTATAAAATCCGTCAGTGGTTTTCTTTTCTTGATAGAACTTTAGGAAAAGATTATAGTTTAAAAAACTATTATTTTGAATTTGTACTTTATCGTATTTAATGGCGATTGGTTGGATGACTGTATTAAATCAAATAGTATATTGCCGCTACTCTGGATTGACAACATTAAAAACTTTGGTACTATTATATTACAAAACAATATTACGTAGTTATTTCTTAAATAATTTCGTGAGAATAGTAATATTTATGTCTATTTAATAAAATGATTTTTTTATAATTATTTGGTGAAAACTGATATTATTTCTAATCAAGAGTAGCAATTATGATTCAAAAAAATATTGGCAAAACTTTTTACATCTGTTATGTCATGTCATTCTACCCATCTACTGTTGTTGTCGTGTATCGTGAATATTGTATTGTGATTTTATGAGTGTAAGTTATATATTTAGTGATATTAAGCCTAATATAATAATAATTTTTTGTTTATATAATTCCGCCCATCCATCCATCAGCCTTTTAACGTCCACTGCTGGACATAGGCCTCCCCAAGAATGGGGGATTGTGCCGTAATCGCCACGCTTGGCAGGCGGGTTGGCGATCGCAGTGGATGTCGTTAATAATCGAAGGAGTGCTGCTGCCAACTCCCCCGGTATTCCCTCAGTCGGCTCTTACAACTCCCATGGGTGAAGAGGGGTGGGACAATTCTAAAGCCGGCCCCACACGGCAAAGCCGGCCCCACACGGCAAGTATGCATTGGCATTTATATAATATTATGCAGATATTATTTTATTTATATATAATTATGGTGTTATTTTTAATCAAATATTCGATTTTGAGGTATTTAAATTTCAAAATTAAATTTTGAAATAAAACTACGTTTCCGGAATCTATCGCGTTTACTTGATTTTTATACTATCCCCACGTCCCACATCTACCCACAGTTGAAACCGTTGAAACAACATATCAGCTTTGGATATCTACCATCTAAGTCCACCCGTGATCATGAATGCTGTAAAGTATTCGAAACGTCGAGATAGTATAAAAATCAAGTAAACGCGATAGATTCCGTAAACGTAGTTTTATTTCAAAATGTGTAAGATTCGCGTAAATGTTAGAAAGTATTCAAAATTAAATCCATCTTAGATGTCATCATCCAAAAGTTGTAGTGTGAAAAGAAATACACCGGACAATAGGATAGTCATTTATTTTCAAAAAACATATTGTTGTATGTTTGTCCTTTCCAGGCCGAGAATGTATGGGCATTTGGCACATCTCCTTTGTATTCTGTTATAGATAACGCATATAATATATTGTAACTGTTATTTAGACATTACAAACAGACATTCAAATTTCATTTATTTTTATAGATGTTATAAATACGTATGACGTAAACTCAGACTGACCAAAAAATAAAGACACCGCATTGTCAAGAAGAAAACAGTTAAGAAGAATATTATACAACTAGCTTTTGTTTGCGGCTCAAAACAAAAGCTAATGTTTTAGGTTTTATCTCAGGTTCCCGATATAGTAGCGGGATAAAATTTATACCAGTTGTTAAGTCTAATCGAGATCTATTAAATAAAAAAAGTTGCATCAAAATCCGTTCAGTAGTTTTTGCGTGATGCGCGAACAAATAAACAGACAAACAGGTAAAAAATCTTAAAAAAACTGTTTTGTGTTCAGACACGCGTATATAGCCTAATACAGTCATTTTTTCTCAAATATCTTAAATGTACAGACACAGCTCTGTTACAGCTTTATAATAGTATAGATAGAGGTGTATATAGGTATGTTACGTCTGTCTAACTAAAAAACTACACGCTAACATTAAGAGTGCGTTGACTGAGAAATGATTATACGATGATGTATTATGACTATAACGAAGGTCACCTTGATCGTTATACTTCTGTGTTAAATTTTAATTTTTAACCTAACTCTCTCTCTAATCTATATTATAAAAAAATAACTCACTTTCGGGTCACTACCCCACATGCCACGGGTTGCTTAGATACTGTATAGGTGACTAAGAAAGGTGCAGAAAGAATTTTACGCGAATCAATTAGCATATTTCGAAGAATTAATCCGCCTGACAACAGTGGACTTTTACCAGATAAAAACATAACATCACGTCTGTATTTCCCGAAGGGGTAGGCAGAGGTGTACTGGACACCCACGGTTCGTCAGCTATGTTTAAGTCCCACGTAATAGAGTGCAAACCTATTACCGTCTACCCAGGCACATTTCCAAACTCCGGGCTGCTACTGAGAATTTTTCTTGTTACGAAAAAGCTCAATAACACCGCGGAAATCGAACCCGAGACCTCATGATCAGCAGTCGCTTACACTACCGCTGCACCACAGAAGCAGTTTTACCAGACCACAGAGTGCGAAAATGAAAAATAGAAAATTATAGCTACGTAGCAACTTTTGAACCTGCCAACAAAATAATCAACTATACCGGGAGTATTGTCAAGCCGCTGCTCACCATTTCATTTCACAGATACGAAATGAAAGAATAAACGGCTACCTCCTGCTACAACCAAAACACACCGATGTACTTCATGGCCGGTCACACGGGAGATGGTGGTACCTAACAACCCGCTCGGGCCCGATAGCAAGTGAGTACTCCCACTTGGTACCCATCCCTATACCACCAGTAATGCAATGGGTAATAATTGCTTACTTCCCTTAGTCACCTCGTACTACGTACACCCGTGGGATCCATTTTATTGACTCGTAGAGTTTAAGTCTGATAACCTGCATTGAGTCTCCATAATATGGCGAATTATTGCCTAAATCCATTATGGCGGCAGAGCCATACCTCAAAATTGCGTAGTAATTTGTTGTAAAAAAAAATGTAGGCTTATACTGCAAATCTTGCCATGTGGATGTGTGTAACTGTAAAATTAGACCATGGTTCTTACCTGCACTATAACAGCATACCACTAACGCCAGCGATATAAGTGGAACATAGTTTATGAAGCCCACCAATATACCGTCTTCTTTGATCTTGAAGAATATGCCAAGACCAAGCTAAAAAGTTTACAAATAAAATAATATCAGTACAATATAGTTTCTTCTTAATTTTACAAGAGTGTATGTAAGTAATAAGCCGTATACTTACTAAGTATACGGCTTACTTACTTACTAAGTATACGGCTTCCCTGCCCCACTAGCCAACTGCCATAAAAGCTAGTAAAATAGAATATCATAGGATAATCAATGTTTGAGGTTAACACAAGGCTAAGACGACGGAAGCATAACCGTCTGTCAATCGAATATATTTATTATTTTATTCTATTTTAATGTCTCTGTGGTGTAGCGTTACGGTGGTCGGACAGTGTTATTGAGCTTTTTCGTAATAATATTTTTTTTCAGTAGCAGCCGGGCGTTTGCAAATGTTCCCGGTAGACGGTAATAGGCTCGCCCCCTATTACGTGGGACTTAAACATAGCTGTCGAACCGTAGGTGTGTAACACACCTCTGCCTACCCTTTCTGGGAATACAGACAAGATGCTGTGGTTTTTATTCTATTCTATTTCTGTTCTATTCTACAACGTTTATGCAACTTGGCCAGGGGGCTGTTGGTGATACGATTGCCTATAGGCGCTATCATCTGCAGAGGTACCTATGTTGCTACCCGTAGGGAACGGGATGATGAAAGAGTGTTAAGTACTGATGATTATAAGACTTGGTAGCAAGTGACTCTCATTTGTCGTTAGATCCGAACTATCTAAATATATGGTTAAAATAACTTCAGTAGGTCGGTATAATGTATGAAAATACTTCCGACAGATGGCGCAGGCGTCACCCAAGACATTAAGTATGAATGTGTTATCGAAATTAGCAGTACAGAATACACACAATTCAACACAAAGTCTAAGTGTTTTTGCCTTCAAACAAGAAGAAACTTTGTATGTGTTCTGAATCTAATGATTTTGTATGTTTCCCCTGCAATAAAATGATCATGCCCTGTCCACCTAATAATTAAAAAAATAACAATAATAAAACCTCATTACCATTCCGAAAGCCATGCCAGCGGACGTTACTGTCAAAATGGGCTTCCTCCCAAATCTGTCAGACATAAATGTTGTGCCCAAGCTTGCCAACAACTGCATCAGACCAATAATAACTGATGCGATTTCTGGCATCACAGACGTTTGAGTGGACACCAACACAGTTTGTAGATAGAAGGTTACAGCGTTAAATCCGATAAACTGACTGCCTAAAGCCAATATTACGATCATGACAACAGATTTGAGGAACAGTCTGTCTTTTAAAATATCCATTTTATTAACAGTATCAACTTTCTCGCCACTTGCTTCGTATTCTTTAATCTCTTCGTGAGCTAATGATTCTGAACCACGAAAAAATGTCAACACATTTAAGGCCTCTTCTCTTTTTCCTGAAAAAGAAATGTATGTTTTATCAATTTCTGCTCAATTTATGCATATTTTGACCGATTTGAATAATTGTTTTTTATTTTTGTTTACTGTAATACAGGGGTAGTTAAAAAAGAAAAAGAAATTTGGAACACCCATAAATACAGTTGAAAAATTTAAAAAAAATCGCTATTGGTAGATTGGTATGGGAATCGCCTGTTTGGATTGTACACCTATATTGTCTAACAGCAACACCTATATTGGCCGTGTGGGGCCGGCTCTAGAATTGTCCCACCCCTCACCACCCATGGGAGTCGTAAGAGCCGACCGAGGGAGTGGGCAGCAGCACTCCTTCGAGTATAAACAACATCCACTGCGATCGCCAACCCGCCTGCCAAGCGTGGCGATTACGGCACTGTCCCCCATTCTTGGGGAGGCCTATGTCCAGCAGTGAACGTTAAAAGGCTGATGGATGGATTGTCTAACAATCAACAAAATGACAGCTAGCTATTCATTCCAATTCATTTGAATTACAAGCAAGTTTCGTTTAATAACCTATCTAAATCAAACCTTTAAGATGTAGATTGATTAGGATTAATAAACATAGCATCACACCTATAACCCCGAAGGGGTAGGCAGAGGCTACGTGGGTATTACACACCCACGGTTCGCCAGCTACGTTTAAGTCCTACGTAATAGGAGGCGAGCCTATTGCCGTCTACCGGGCATATTTCCAAACTCCGAAAAAGCTCAATACTATTGCCCTATTTGGGAATCGAACCCAAGGCCTCATGATCAGTAGTCGCACGCACTACTGCATCATCGAGGCAGTTGATTAATAATCGATGATTAAGTGAATTGTATATGCTACGAAGTTTAACGGGTTATCTAGTCTATACTATTATAAAGTTGTAACAGAGCTATATCTGTACATTTAAGATATTTGAGAAAAAATACTGTAATAAGCTATATAAGCGTGTCTAAACACAAAACGACTTTTTAAAATTTTTTGTCTGTTTGTTTGTTCGCGCATCACGCAAAAACTACTGAACGGATTTTTATGGAACTTTTTTTATTTGATAGCTCTTGATTAGACTTAAGTAACAATTGGTTTACATTTTATCCCGCTACTACGAGTATATCGGGAACCTGAGATATAACTAAAAAAAAACTACATTTTGACCTATATTTTAGCATTTGACATGCTCAGCTACTCTTAAAGTACAAATTACAATTTGTGAATAAGGAAAAAGAGTATTTTAGTACCAGCGGGAATCGAACCTGCGTCCCTTCCTTTCCGAGGAAGTGCTCTAATCCATTGAGCTATCGTACCATTTCTAGAAATACCAAATTTTCTCATCACATTTGTCTTAACGACCAACGCTCTCTATCGGCAATGCATTTACATGCTTTCATCCAATGTAGTAAGTTTAATTTTGCAATTAAAATTCATACTATTTGATGGCGTGATTTTTCAAAGATTTTGATCTATATTTTAGCATTTGACATGCTCAGCTACTCTTAAAGTACAAATTACAATTTGTGAATAAGGAAAAAGAGTATTTTAGTACGAGCGGGAATCGAACCTGCGTCCCTTCCTTTCGGGGAAGTGCTCTAATCCATTGAGATCAAAATCTCTTTTTCCTTATTCAAAAATTGTAATTTGTACTTTAAAAAAAACTAACTTTTGGCTGCGGCGGAGCCGCGGGCAAAAGCTAGTTTAATATAAAGTTACAAGAAACAACGATTTTTATAATAACTATGTGTTCAGTGTTCCCTGTTTTTTCTTTCTTATTGTTTCGGTTACTATGTCCCACAGGTTAGGAGAACTGAGAAACATTTTATTACATAACATTTTATTACATTTTATACATAATTGGTTTAACGTTTTAGACAAAAACCAGCCGCCCCCTTAGAATGAAAAACGAAACGTTAGACGAACTTTTGTTTCGAGTCATTGTGATTAATCAACAGTCCGACGGGTGAATCCTGATTAGTCGAGATTTCAACGCTTGATTCAGGCGACCAATCACACTATAATGATATTAATCATTTTTGTTTTTTTTTGTAGACATTAACTGCCATAATGCATCACATATTTTAAGTATAAAATATACACGGAAAAAATATCATCTATCATTTAGTTGAAGGTACGCTGTTTCCAACAAAATAAAAACGCAATTACTACTTATTAACTACGTGATGAAATACATTTAAATGCAGATTGTTTTTTTTTTGTATTATTATAAAATAGTTACAGTACTTATAATTGATTAATGTCATAAAATCGTCAATCTGTAATCCCTCAGTACGAGTCATCTAACTACAATATTCGCTATTGTTGCTGTATTGCTACGGACTAGTGATTTTTAATACGAGTAGTTAAGTAGTACCTACAGCTATACCTCACATCAGGTAATGCCCGCGTATAATTTTAAAATACTTTAGATACCGATGGAAAATGAACACAGTTTGGATTTAAAGTAGCAAAAACGTCACCCGGATTATATATTATTTATAGGTATCTTGCAGACGATTAGCAACAGCCGAAAATTGCAATAGCTGCTGTCAAATGTCAGTTTCGTATCATGTAATAGCACATGGCCCAATAATACAGGCCTGCTCAAATCGTTGACAGATTGTCGCAACTACGTCATAATGACGTCACATTTTCCTTGCCGTTTTTCAAATAAAGTTATTTAGGGTAAATAATAACAGATGACAGCATTTTAAAAATAATAATACCAATCATGGTATTATTATTTTTAAAATGCTTAAATGGGTGATCATAGTCCAGAGCGTGCTCGTCGCGATCCCTGCCAGCCTGTAATCCACAGGCTGCAATCTCTGGCTCGAATGCGTAACGCAGTGTGGGTTAGGGCGTGCCCCAGAGGCGACGCGTACCGACCTGCCCCCGTCGGTGCGAACAACGGCAGATGCGGCGATGGGGGCCGCCACCCATCACGCCTTGCCCAGTTTGGCGCGTCGAGGGGAGCAGAGTGTCGAGCAGGCACGTGGAATGTAAGAGGTGGTGTGGAAGATAAGTTACACGAGCTGGTAACCGTCATGTCGGGCAGACATCTTGATGTGCTCTGTGTAACAGAGACCAAGCGAAAGGGTAGCGACGCCTGTGATCTTCCTGGTGGCGGGTTAGCTCTGTGGTCTGGTGTACCGCAGAGCGATCGAGCAAGCATGGGAGTGGGGGTGTTGCTGTCCGCTTGCTTGGCCTCAGGTGTGAAAGACTACGGCATGTTTGATCCCAGACTTCTATGGGTCCCAATAAAACTAGGTGTCACCAGGGTCTTCATGGTCGCAGCTTATGCTCCCGTAGGCTCTTTGGTGGCATCGGATCTAGAGAAGTTCTGGGATAATGTTAGGGAAGTTCTGGATTTGGCAGAAGCTAGTGAACGCGTGATCGTATGCAGAGACTTGAATGGATGGGTTGGGATCAAGCGTCCAGACTTCAAGGACGTGCTTGGTTCAATTGGTGATAAGAGAGTGAATGATGCAGGTAGGCTCATTGCGGATGTATGTATGGAGAGAAACCTTATTGTGTCAAACACATTTTTTCAACATAAGGCCATCCATATGTATAAGAAGGAATGAACAGAGAAAGGAGAAGGAATGAACAGAGAAGTATGATAGATTTAATTCTGGTAGACAGTCGCCTCCGAAGTAAAATTCTGGATACAAGAGCCTACAGGGGTCTCACTGTCGACACGGACCACTATCTCGATATTGCGAGATTTAGTGGTCTGTTCAGAAAGTGGAGACACTGGCGAGAGCGTGTCCACTTCAGAGGGCTTGAAAGAATAAAGATTGCAAAGTTGCAAGAAGAGAGTGTAAGAGCAAAGTATGTAGAGGGTGTCCGTGAACGGCTGACAATGGCAATTGAGCCGGGATCTGACATAGAAGAATGCTGGAGAGTATTGAAAGATAGTATGGTAGATACAGCGAAAGAAGTATGTGGATGCTCGAAGAAGCATCAAGTAATCAGCCCGCGGGTCTTTTTTCACGTATAAATTAGGTCAAATTTTAACTACCTTTAGTCCGACGTCTCAACTGCGTTGCAGCCGTGGTAACGGGACAACGTACAGGGCACGGGACGTTTTTGTTACTTTAAATACGTGTACAATTCGCGAATCTTTAAAAGTTACTACAGTTTTAATTTCTGCCAATCCACACTTTTATTTTATTACCCACAATTCCGGGAGCTTAGAGATCTGGCAATCCACATTTTTATTTCATTACATACCTACTAGATTATTCCCGTGACTTCCTCTGTGTGGATTTCAGTATATGAATACGTCATTCTAAGATTAGCTACATTAATTATCTCTGATGTAAAAATAACAATCCCACAGAAACCATTAATTTTTCCGAGATAAAATATAGCCTATAATATCCTTTTCTGGAGTCCAAACTATATTTATGCGAAATTTTATGGTGATTAGTTCTGCAGTTACATGCACAGCATGAAAGCATAAAAAACAAACAAATTCACTAACGCATTTATAACATCAGTAAAGAAAGATTAGTCAAGGCTGGGTAAGTGGTGGTCAACGGTGTGGGCTTCCCAATCCAGGCCCACATCAAATATCTGGGCCTGGTATTGGATGGACGGTGGCACTTTGACGAGCACTTCCGCCGTCTTGCGCCAAAACTCGTCAGCACGGCGTCCGCCCTCGGGCGACTGATGCCGAATTTGGGCGGACCGAGTCTCGCGTGTCGACGACTCTACGCGGGGGTAGTATGGTCGATGGAACTGTACGGCGCGCCCGTGTGGGCGGAGTCCCTGGACGCTCGCAATAGGGCCCTTCTGTGGCGTCCACAGAGGGTCGTAGCGGTCAGGGCAATACGCGGGTACCGCACGGTCTCGACCGATGCAGCCTGCGCGTTGGCCGGAACCCCCCTGTGGGATCTGGAGGCGGAGGTGCTCGCCGACGTCTATCGGCGGGCGTCGACGGCGCGGGCGGGGAGCAGCCGCGCCTCGCCAAGCGCAATGTCATCGTGGCGAGAAGATGCCCGCCGCGCCACCGACGACGACGAGGACTCGGCGCAGCACACGCTCGAGTCGTGCCCGGCCTGGGATGTGCAGTGCCGGGAACTCGTTGCAGTCATAGGCGTGGACCTGTCGCTGCCGGCCGTTGCGCAAGCGATGGTTGGCAGTGACAGGGCCTGGACCGCAGTCGCCACCTTCTGTGAGGCTGTCATCTCGCGGAAGGAGGTGGCGGAGAGGGCCCGGGAGAAATTCTCCTTCGCGGACCCGACTCGCCGCCGGCGCGCGGGGCGGTGTGCGCGCGCTTACCTGCGCCTGATGCGACCCTAGCCGGGGCTGCGGACGGTGGGGTCGGGGAGTACCCTGCCGCCCGTGGAGCCTACCGCGAAGGTGCGACGGCCAAGTGCGCGAGACAACGCTCAAGAGAGGGTGCCCAAAGGGGCTGCCGCCTGCGGATCGCGGTCGAAACGACGCGGTACCCGTGATCCGCCGTAGCAAGGGCGGGTGAAGGCGCACGGTGGGTTTTAGTGGGTGAGTGCCCCACACTACCCCGTTGTCTCCCCGGGTAGCGGGGTGTGCGGTAGGACATATTTGCCCAACTAAAAAAAAAATTAAAAAAAAAAGCAGGGTAAGTGGTAACAGCCGCTCATGGGCTCTACTATACTATGAGTAGATACTGTTAAGCCGCTGCTCACCATTACATTCCACGGATGTAAGGTTGGAGCACAACACAGCGAGGTACTTCATGGTCGGTCACACGGGAAACGGTGGTATCGATCGCTCGGTGTACCTAACACTAATTGATACCCAACCGATACCAACAGTAAACTAGGTATTTTAGATATTTTTATATATATTTTTAGCATTTGACATGCTTAGCACTATACATTAAACACAAAGTCACCCAAAGACGTTAAGTATGATGTGTTATCGAAATTAGCAGTCAGGAGCAATTGTCAGGATGGCTGAATTGGTAAAGAATCTGGACGGTATCCAGAAGATGCAGGTTCAAATCCTGCTCCTGACTGTTATTTTCGATTTCACATTTTTCACTTTGTGTTTAAAGTAAACTAGGTACTCCTACTAATATTAGTACTTATTTTTTTGTCTCTAACTACCCCACTAACAGCTTTAGCATGATGTTAAACAACTAATAGGTAATCATTCCCAATAAATATGCTAAATAATGGAAAGATTATTTTTTCATGTAACCATTACTTTTAAAGGTTAGCGTGTTCAACTAAACGGAAAATGTAATTCAACTTCTTCGTGTACACATAATTTTGGGGGAAATTCCAGTTCATAGTAATTATATAATATATATTTTGCTGTGAGTTTTTTACATACCTTTAGAGTAGAGGAAATATGGGCTGTCAGGCAGGAAGAACAAAGGTAAGGTGGCCAATACGTTGATGCACAGGAATGTGATATTTAAAGTTATGTACGACAAGAAAGGTCCTATTGACAGCATGATCACTACTCCGAATGAGCACATTATCTGCAGAATGGTCCCGAGACTGCCTCGGATTTCTTTCTGAAATGAGAAAAATGGAAAAATTACAGTCGTGGGGTTAATATAATTTTTATTTTAATTGCTAATGTGCAAAATAGTGGTAACCGTCGCTCATGGACTCAACTATACCGAAAGTATTGTCAAGCCGTTGCGCACCATTTCATTTCTCAGATATGAAATGAAAGAATAAACGGCTATCTTTTGATACAGCCAAAACACACTGACGTGACCGGTCACACAGGACACGGTGGTACCGATCCGTTCGGGCCCAATAGCAAGTAAGTACTCTCACTTGGTACCCAGCCCTACCACCAGTAATGCAATGGGTGATAATCGCTTACTTCCCTTAGTCGCCTTGTACGACACCCGCGGAAAAGGATGGGGACACTTGTATTCTTAGTTCATTACCACACGGACAAAAACTAAATGACTTAGCTTTACATCTTACTACACTACCCACTACTTCCTCAGTGCGGACTTCAAAATATAATTACGCAAATCTACGGCACTTTAATGATTTAATATGCAAAAACTTATATTTTCCATTTTTGAAATTAAAAATGAGTTTAAGGAATATTTTTTTGTGAAAGTGGAGATGAAGAGTCTTATTGCGAGCAAGATTCATACCTGCGTCCCTGCGATACATGCAAAATTAAACTTACAACATTGGAATAATGTATGCAAATGTATTCGATGGGTGGCGTGGGTCGTAAAGACATCTAAAACAAATGTGAAGTGGAAATTGGGTGACACCACTCGGTGATTGCGATAGCGGTCCAGAGACCAAAGCAAGAAAAAACTATCGAATTCGTATCGTAAAGGTATCGAGTCAACGAATCGATAACAAAGTATGATCCGTAGCACGAAGCGTATTGTCATGGCTATTGGAAGCTCGATAAGATTACGTTAGTTACGTCTTCCAAACGTAATTAGAGACGGCCTCACGTGAGCTAAATTAACACCTTGTTGAATGAATGGTACGTTCGAATACTATATCAGATAGTAAATATTTTTAAACTTTTCACTAAATATTTCATTTATTGGAAAATAATGAAAACTTAGAGACAGAATGACGAAAAACTAAAAAAAGATAAGGTATGAGAGATTATAAAGTATCATTAAAATTTGATCTTGGAAGTAATAAAATAGGTAATTTAGTAAGCAACAAAAAATTTATGGTTTCCGAAGGTTAAGTGAAAAATGTGAAATCGAAAATAACAGTCACGAGCAGGATTCGAACCTGCATCTCCTTTTTTACTTTGTGTTTAATGTATATTGCTAAGCATGTCAAATGCTAAAAATATATATAAAAATATCTAAATATTTATAGGGATTGCGTCATTATTAGGTAAAATCTTAATTGTAAAATTAAGTTTATGGACCGTAGCCTGTTATTGTACGAAAAAAAATTATTCCAAATTCAAAATTTAGCTTAATTTTGCATAGTACTTATAGATTATTGTTGAAGAGGTTGAAGTATGAAAAATAGACTTTCCGGCCTCCCTATCCTCTCCTTATTATTGTTCCTATCCACCTCCAAATATCTTGGAGATGGCCACGCTCAATATGCTGATGATATTTAGTATTCATTGTCTGTTACCTATTTATCGTAAAACAATAATAAGAAGAAAATTCCAGTTTCTTGTGCAATAATAGTTAGTTATGCCACTCGACTCCACCACATAAATCAAATTTATTATCATTAATGGCATAGCTTATCTTGAATACAAAGTAACCATGTGTTTTATTCGCATAGGTTAAGTCACTAGGATTTAACGTAGCTGAAAAAAAAATCAATAGACAGTCATTGAAGACTGCGTACAGATATTAAACCTCCGTGAAATAATAGGTATTTTTTTGTTTTATGTTTCCATTAGCTTTTGCTCGCGATTTCGTCTTTTCTTCAAAAGTTGGTTCATAAAGTCATTCAGACATATCCCACGACATATATCAATGCTCTGCGACTAATTATGTGTCTATAGCAAATTTTGCACAAATATTTTTAGTTGTATGTTTGAATTTATGTTGAAAACATTCTTCCTTTATGTTATTCCAGTGTCTTATCTAACTACCAAATTTCATCCAAATCCGCTGTGTTGTGTAGGTGTGATTGATGGACAAACATCCAAACATTTTAACAAAACGCAATAACGACATTAAGCCTATTAATATTATTACCTACTTATAGCGTAATATCACTTACAAATTATATACCTACTTCATTATAATTGTAAAATAATTATTATTAAAAGAAAATAAATAAATAAATTAACTTAAAGAAGTTTTCTTTTGGCACTCTGTTCTCTCTGCCTACCCCACAGGGGAAATGGCGTGATGATAAGTAAGTAAGAAGTTTTTTATTAATTTTGGTGGCAGAAGAGGCACAGTCCACCTAATGGTAAGCGGTAACCGGCCGCTCATAAACTCACAAATACTTATTAGAAATTGGGAGTATTTAGATCACCATTTCGTTTCATGGAAAGGCATCTTCCGCTACAACAATAACACACCAATATGCTACAAGGTTCACGGCAGATATTGGTTACCGCCAGTAATGCAATGTTATGGGTGGTAACTGCTTAGCCTCTAACGTGCTTGACGGTGAGTAGAACAGAGTAAACCCAGATTCAGCGTCACCTTCTCAAGCAAAAGTGAATAAAACTGAACCAGTTTTATTCACTGCTCAGAAAGAAAGCTAGGTGTGCAGGAAAATTTCACTTCAAAAAATCTAATGGCTAAATAAGACGGATAAATTATGTCTTTATAAAATAAAAAATAGCTTTATTGGATTGCCACGTAGTAAAATAAGCTGGAAATCTATATTATTATAAAGCTGTAACAGAGCTATGTCAGTAGATTAAAGATAATTGAAAAAAAATGACTGAGTTAGGCTATATAGGCGTGTCTCACAAAACGATTTTATTTAGATTTTTTTGTCTGTTTATCTGTTTGTTCGTTCACGCATCACGCAAAAATTTCTGGACGGATTTTCATGCAACTTTTTTTATTTGGTAGCTCCTGATTAGACTTAAAAACTGGTATACATTTTATCCCGCTACTATGTATATCGGGAACCTGAGAAATAACCTAAAAACTAGCTGGCAAAGGCTATATATTAAAATAACTAAATAACTAAAACCATTAAAACTATGTAAGTATATTACAATATACAGAAAAAAATCTAATCACACACTTATATTATAGACCTACTTTACATGCATAGGTACTGGTTATAAACATATTACGCATACCGAAATTCTTAATATTAAAATAATAACTATAAAAATGTCTAAAATATTTATACATATATATCGTATGTAATTAAGGAATAATTATAAACAATTACCATTTTATTTTCGCACAACATTTCTTATTGTACCCGTAGTATGTCCCAGAACCTTATCTAACTGACTACCTAATTTGTACTACATTTTAGTGAATAAACTAATAAATAAGCAAAATAAATACGAGTTCTCAATTTCTGTGAAAGCCAAATGGTAATTTACGACCAAGTGAAAACAGAATACCGAATTTCTATCAATTAGGTTTACGAAAGGTGCTTACATCCATTTATCAACTAGACAAGATGATAGTATTCAAACCGCTGATCAGGATTTTAAACCATAGTTTCAAAGAATGTCGGTCAAGTCCATAGATTTAGTATATATATTAAATCTATGGTCAAGTCACATATCAAACAAAAACAAACTAATATAAACTCGAAAAAAATATAATCTGTTTGGAAATTATGACACCTCTCTGTTTGTGTCAGGGTTTAATTAAGATATCACTCTAAAAACATACTAGTTCTTGAGCAAAGCCGGGCTAATTTAATATGTATTGATACTTACACTGGCCATTTCTGAAGCGTACATCGGGGCTAATGTAAATATAGCATAATCGGACATGCCCCCCAGGGCCCTGCCTAGCAGCAACATCCAAACTTCCGTGGCATTTATATAAATAATCCCATTAAGAATCTTCGGAAGGCAAGCTAGGATTAGCCCCCACTTACGACCCACAACGTCTCCAAGGAAGGCTATACTGAAACTGGCTGATAAAAAAATAACAATTAGTAAGTACAAATTATTTGTGAATAAGGAAAAAGAGATTTTTTGTACGAGCGGGAATCGAACCCGAGTGAGGACCAGGCCAGCAGTTCATCTAGCTTTTCAAATCTCAATAACAGCTCAGAGTTAGAAACTAGGTGGTGTATCACCCCTGTTCCTGAGAAAGTACGCAAGCCTGCTCTTGATATCTCTCGAATACCACTGAAGTAACGTATAGTGTGTGATGTGTAGTGTGTGAGGGCCCTACACTACCCTGTTCGTTGCCGCGAACGACGGGGTGTGCGGTAAGATATGTCTTTTCCCGCCTTAACAAAAATAGGATTTCAAGAATATTTGTTCTGAACGGAAATACTGAACGCATTTTAATGAAACTTTTTTGTTTAATAGCTTTGATTAGACTTAAAAACCTGTACCTAAACATTTTATGAAGCGATATGTAACCTAAGTATACTAGCTTTAACTTAGGGCGAAGTCTCAGGACTTCGCCCTAAGTTATATAAAGGTAGTATATAACAAACCGAACGCGAGATTCCCGCCTTAACAAATAAAAAGGTATGTTTTTATCACCGCTTTGTATCAGGAATATTTTGGGAATACCCATTAGTTTGAAAATGTTCAGGGTATTGCAATTTCAGGCTCTCAAAGTACGCAATTCGTCAGTTCTTAGTGAAAGGAAACTTACCAAAAATTCCCACCAAGCTTCCCATAGAAACAATCCATGATCCCTCATCCGCTGTTATGGGTTGCGGCAGTACTGTCTGGTTGCTATTGCTCAATTTGACCACGATAGGAGATGGCCACATCAGATTTGTACCGATGGCTAAGACGCAAAAGTTTGCTGAAGCAAAAAAAAAAGTCAGGTATAGTCTATTATTAATTTTTTTATTGCTGGTTATGGCAGACGAGCCACGGCCCACCTGATGGTAAGCGGTAACCGTCGCTTATGGCCTCGACTATACCGGGAGTATTGTCAAGCCACTCCGCACCATTTCATTCCTCTGGTATAAAATGAAAGAATAAACGGCTATATTTGGCTGTAGCAGTCTTCTAGTGACGTGCTTCATGACCTGTCACACAGGTGACTGTGGTACCGACCCGTTCGGGCCCGATAACAAGTGAGTACTCTCACTTGGTACCCAGCCCTACCACCAATAATGCAAATTGCTTACTTCCCTTAGTTGCCTCATACGACACCCGCGGGTAAGGATGGAGTGGTGATACTTATATTCTTATTCCGTCACTACACGGACAAAATTACACGGATATTAACACGTTTTTAACATTTTTTTATTTCAGCCCCCTCCCCGGATGATACGTGGTGAACATAAAAACTAACCACCCACTACTCGAAATCACGTGTATTTTGAGTACAAATTGTTTAAAAATTTCTGAATATTATCTTTAAATAGGTGCAGGTACCGTGGTGGCCGTATGGGGTCAGCTTTAGAATTGTCCCACCCCTCTCCACTCATGGGAGTCTTAAGAGCCGACTGAGGGAATACCGGGGGGAGTGGGCAGTAGCACTCCCTCGAGTATTAACAACATCTACTGCGATCGCCAACCCGCCTGACAAGCGTGGCGATTACGGCACTTTACCCCCGATTTGGGGAGGCCTATGTGTTTTATTTTTTATTTATTTTATTTCTATCTACAAATTCAAGCTCACTCGCCGCTTTTCGATTGCTTGAAAATCGCTGTTTCAACGACAAAATAAATACACGTGGTATCACTACACCCCCTCTTGCCTACCCTCCTTGTGATATTTCGTGATTATTGGACGACCCCTTAACCATAAAATTATTTTTACATTAAAAAAGAACCGCCTTCAAAAGACACCTACGAACTAAAATCCAAAAAATAAAAATGTTGTTGGTGTTATTTTATGATCTGTTATTTTTGTTATTATATGAGTATAAGTATTGTTTTGTTATTTTAGACCAGGCACCGGCTTCAAACACACCAGTAGTTGTCTAGCACGGAAATCGTATGTAAATACCAATTACTTTTTAGTTCCTAGGTGTCTTTTCAAAGCGGTTCTTTTTTTATTTAAAAATAATTTATTTTTTACTTTTTAGTGGTTTTTATAAATAAGTGCGTAGGTTAGAGTAGGTGGTACGTAATTGAATCTGGGCGGTCGCCCTTACTGCTTCCAATAAGGGCATCTTGCGTCGCCCGCAGAGGGTCATCGGTGAGGGCTATAAGGGGGTACCGTACGGTGACCTGCCACGCTGCTGGCAGGCGACCCGCCTGGCCTCTCCAGACCGAGGCATTGGCAGAGGTCTACTGGCTCCGTGCCGCGGCGTGGGCCAGGGGCGAGGAAATATCCACAAGAAGCCTGGGCAGAGCTCGTGAAGCGGCCCGAAGGACTATTATCCAGCGGTGGAGGGAAGAGCTGGAGTCCCCGGAGCAGGACGGGGGCCTTTAGAAGCGGTTGGGCCGCACCTCCACCGCTGGTTAAATCGAAGGCACAGCAACCTCAGCTTCAGGTTGACGCAGGTGCTTACCGGTCATGGGTGCTTCGGTAAGTACCTGCATCAAATAGGCAGAGAGAAGGCCCCCGGATGTCACGAGTGTGGCGCGCATGTCGATGACTCGCGCCATACTCTGGAGGAATGCCCCGTCTGGAGGCCCAGCGCCACGCACTATCGGCGGTAATTGGAAGAAACCTGTCGCTGCCAGCCGTAATTTCCCAGATGCTTGGCAGTGGCAGATGCTGGTCGTCCATGGCCTCCTTCTGTGAGGCTGTTATTTTGCTGAAGAAGGCCACGGAGCGGTAACGCGAGGCGTTTGCCCACGCCAACTCGCTCCGCCGGTGGCGGCCAGGGGGAAGGAGGCGGCGTTTCGCTCACCTCCTCCCACCGCCTTGATGACGACAGGGCATGGCCAGTAGGCTAGCCAGGGGCGTCGGAGTAGAATGTCAAAAAACGACCCTCCGGCGCGCCGCTAACAGGCGTGGAAGGGGTCGCTGTGGTTTTAGTGGGTATTCCGGGTGCAATTAAGATCTGAAGCACCCGGCACGTCCCACATATCCACATATATATCGAAAATGATAAACATGAGCGCCTAAAGCACGGTAGAGAAAGTAATGGAGCGCAGCGAGAGTCTTCCGAAGACTGTGAAGAAAGGTTGGCGAACCCATATACCTATATAACCATATTATATAATATGGGTAGGTACACCAACTAAACGCATTGCTCCAATGAGCCAGAGAGGTTTCGAAATAAACGAAAAAATATCATCGATGTATGTGCTGACGCAATTTTTTTAAGTTTTTGTTGATATTTTAAAAACTGCTTCATCGATAATGGTAAAATTTAAACGGGACCACCTCTGAATAAGAACCTACCAAACAAAAAATAACCATCAAAATTAATTCATAATTGGTGGAATAATCGCGTAACAAACACACAAAAAGAAAATAACAACATATATATTATATAATAGCCTTTGCCCGCGGCCCCGCCACAGCCAAAAGCTAGTTTTTGGGTTATATCTCAGGTTCCCGGTATAGTAGCGGGATAAAATGTATACTACCAGTATTTAAATCTAATCGAGAGCTATCAAATAAAAAAAGTTGAATCAAAACCCTTTCAGTAGTTTTTGCGTGATGCGCGAACAAACAAACAGATAAACAGACAAAAAAACTAAAAAAATCGTTTTGTGTTTAGACATGACTAAGCAAGTCATTTTTTCTCAAATATCTTAAATGTACAGACATAGCTCTGTTACAGTTTTATAATAGTATAGATATATAGATAACAAACACGTATTATTATATATAACATATATAGAAAAAAAATTGAGAAAATCGCAAGTAACAACAATAATACTATTTTTTTTTTAAGACAACATCCTGCACAAAGGAAATAGTCCTGGTGTCACGGGGGACTTTACAAATATACAATTTCACGGACACAAAGTACACCCAGACTCAGAACAACCATTTGTGGATCACACAAAGAGTTGTCCTGTGTGGGAATCGAACCCACAATACTCGAGCGGGAGTGCGGTATCTAAACCACTCCGCCTTATGTACGTTAATATAGTATACTTCTTTAGCTGCCACTCAGATTATTAACTTTAACTGCCTCGATGGTGTAGCGGTAGTGTATGCGACTGCTAATCATGAGGCGAGACCTCATGATCAGCAGCCATCAGCCTTTCGTCGTCCACTGCAAGACATAAGCCTCCCCAAGAAAACGCCACAGCGAACGGTTCTGTGCCGCCTGCATCCAACGACTGCCTGCGACTTTGACCAGGTCATCGGTCCACCTGGTGGGAGGCCATCCTACACTGCGCCGTCCGTTACGCGGTCGCCAATATATACTATACAATATATTATTATATCTTATTATACCTACCGACTGCCTCGGTGGTGCAGCGGTAGTGTGAGCGACTACTGATCATGAGGTCTTTGGTTCGATCCCCGGGTCGGGAATGTTATTGAGCTTTTTCCTAAAAAGAAAAATTCCCAGTAGCACTCCCCTGAGTTTGGAAATGTGCCCGGTAGACGTCAATAGGCTCGTCCCCTATTACGTGGGACTTAGCATAGCTGGCGAATCGTGGGTGTGTAATACACCTCTGCCTACCCCTTCGGGGAATACAGGCGTTATGCTATTATTAATGGATGGATTTAATGTTACACAAAATTCGTATTATAAAATATCGGGTTATAAATATTTCGTCATTAAACACAAAGTGAAAAAAAAAATATATATAAAAAATATCTAAATATTTCGTCAGTAGTATTATAAATAAATGTGAAGCACCTATATTTTTTAATCAATCACGCAAAAACGACTGAACAGATTTTGATGAAATGCAGCATACAAATGAATAATTACTCGAATTAACACATAGGATACTTTTTATACAAGGAAAATGTTATTTTCTGTGGGATTATTAAAAAAATAGTCAGTGGTAAAGTACGTTGAAAGGTTTCGATCAACTGGAAATTGAACTTGATATCTTCACAGTCTTTGGTTTTACCACTAAGCTATCACTACCCACGAGTATAATTTCCTTCCTAGTCTGATTAATATTTACCTCAAATTCATAATTTATTAATGTAAGTACCTACTTCACGGCCACACGCTAATATCGTTATCATCTCGATGCTATTCTTGGATAAAGAGGAAACAAGATGGCTTACAATGAATAAGCTGATTACAAGAAATTACGGACTTCCTATCAATTACATTGTAGACTGAAAACGTGTTTTTATTTATAGAATTGTTAATTTTTTTGAATTACCTCTTCATTGTAGTCGTTCAACAACTAAGAGTAAAAAGTACATATTATTTAAAAAAAAAACTAGCCTTTACCCGCGGCTCAGCCGCAACCAAAAGCTAGCTTTTTGGTTATATCTCAGGTTCCCGGTATAGTAGCGTGATAAAATGTATAATACCAGTTGTTAAGTCTAATCAAGAGCTATCAAACAAAAAAGTTGCATCAAAATCCGTTTCGTAGATTTTGCGTGATGTGCGAACAAACAAATAGACAAAAAATCTAAAAAAAATCGTTTTGTGTTTAGACACGCCTATATAGCCTAATTCAGTAATTTTTCCTCAAATATATTAAATGTACAGACACAGCTCTGTTACAACTTTATAATAGTACTAGCCTTTGCCAGCGGTTTCGCCGCAACCAAAAGCTAGTTTTTCAGTTATATCTCAGGTTCCCGATATAGTAGCGGGATAAAATGTCTACCATTTTTTAAGTCAAATCAAGGCCTTTCAAATAAAAAATGTTACATCAAAATCCATCTAGTAGTTCTTTTAAATAAATTCTACAATAAAATCTAGTTTAAATAATTTTATAGTCTTTCGGTTATATCTCAGGTTCCCGATATAGTAGCGGGATAAAATGTTTACCAGTTTTTAAGTCAAATCAAGGCCTTTCAAATAAAAAATGTTACATCAAAATCCATCTAGTAGTTCTTTTAAATAAATCCTACAAAAAAATCTAGTTTAAATAATTTTATAGTCTTTCGGTTATATCCCAGGTTCCCGATATAGTAGCGGGATAAAATGTTTACCAGTTTTTAAGTCAAATCAAGGCCTTTCAAATAAAAAATGTTACATCAAAATCCATCTAGTAGTTCTTTTAAATAAATCCTACAAAAAAATCTAGTTTAAATAATTTTATAGTCTTTCGGTTATATCTCAGGTTCCCGATATAGTAGCGGGATAAAATGTATACCAGTTTTTAAGTCTAATTAAGGTTAAATTCAAATAAAAAAAGTTGCATCAAAATCCGTTCAGTTGTTTTTGTGTGATGCGCGAACAAACAAACAGACAAACAGACAAAAATTCTAAAAAAAATTGTTTTGTGTTTAGAAACGTCTATATAGCCTATTAATGTCATATTTTCTCAAATATCTTGAATGTACAGACACAGCTCTGTTACAGTTTTATAATAGTATAGATAGATGAAATTTTTAGGTATGGGTCGAAATTCGTTTTATATTCGGTGGCTTGAACCAAACTTCGGCATTCGGCCAAGTTTGGTTTTAAATGCCGAACATTCGGTTTAAGAAAAAGGTAAGGTTTCTACTAAAATTTAGAGAAATCAAATTTGTCATAGCTGTAAAATAAGTCATACCTATATACTAATACTGTAGAGTAATTTAATCATGGTCAGCTGCAGGTAGGTACGTTAAACTATAATTATTATAGATAAATTAAAATGTATAAATGGATTAGTTTTTTCGCAATATCTATGAATCAATAAACCCATTAAGTAATTGGAACTGTGACGTCCTTACACTGACTGTTTTTTTATTGTTTTACGACGTTGTCTTTCATAAAAAAATACACACAGAACACAACTTTGTCCGTGTTGTGACGGACTAAGCATACAAGTGTCACCACCCCTTTCTTTCCCACAGGTGTCGTATGAGGTGACTAAGGGAAGTAAGCAATTATCACCCATTGCACTACTGGTTGTAGGGCTGGATAGCAAGTGGGAGTACTTACTCACTTGCTATCGGGCCCGAGCGGGTTGGTACCACCATCTACTGTGTGACCGGCCATGAAGCATAACTGTGTGTTTTGGTTGTAGCAGAAGATAGCCGTTAATTCTTTCATTTTATATACGTGAGATGAAATGGTGAGCAGCGGCTTGACAATACTCTCGGTATAGTTGAGTCCATGAGCGACGGCTACCATTTACCATCAGATGGGCCATGGCTCGTCTGCCACCATAGGCAATAAAAAAACCCCGAGAAAACACACAAGTTCAGAAAAAAAATCCAAACATCTAAGTTCGGCCAAATTTTGTATTTTTACCGAATGTTCGGCCAAAGTTCGGCCCACCTCTTATAATAAGAGGTGATCTATTTCGAAGTTCCCTACTTTTTTAAAGAAAAAAACAGAAAATTCAAATTTAATGGAGAATTTTTATTATCATTTGAAAGAACATTCTTTGACATTTATTTTTTGAAGATTATGTCTATCAAATGTTGGCCGTTGCTACGTCGCAGATGGTCCATATGTTGAGTCCAATTTTCGATGACTCGTTCGAGCATTTCGACTGGTAACTGGCGAATGACACGCGTGATGTTTTCCTCCAAGGTCTGAATCGAAGCGGGTTTGTCCGCATAAACTTTAGACTATACATATCCCCACAGGAAAAAGTCTAACGGTGTGATATCACACGATCTCGGTGGCCAATCGACCGGCCCAAAACGTGAAATTATGTGCTCACCAAAATGTTCTCTCAATAAATCCATTGATTGAAGCGATGTGTGGGAAGTGGCGCCATCTTGCTGCAACCAAATGTCGCTGAGATTACGAGCTTTAATTTTAGGCATCAAATAGTCGGTTATCATAGCACGATAACGGTCGCCTTTGGCGGTTACGTTTGCACCGGCATCATTTTTAAAGAAAATTGGACCGATGACTCCACCGGCCCACAAACCACACCAAACCGTTGTTTTTTCTGGATGAAGTGGCAGTTCTTGAATCTCTTCAGGTTGCTCTTCGTCCCAAATGCGGCAATTTTGTTTGTTTACATACCCATTGAGCCAGAAATGGGCCTCATTACATTGTTGTTACCAGTCGAAATGCTCGAATGAGTCATCGAAAATTGGACTCAACGGATGGACCATCTGCGACGTAGCAACGGCCAACATTTGATAGACATAATCTTCAAAAAATAAATGCCAAAGAATGTTCTTTCAAAAGATAATAAACATTCTCCATTAAATTTGAATTTTCTGTTTTCTTCTTTAAAAAAGTAGGGAACCTCGAAATGTATCACCTCTTATTTATATGTATATTTTAAGCACTTGACATTTACTAGAACACAGACTGCGAAAATGTGATAGGTATCGAAAATAATAACCACGAGCATAATTTGAATCTGCATCTTCTAGAAAACCGTTCCAGATGTTTTGCCAATTCAACCATCGCGACAACTGCTAACAATATTCTTTTCGATAACACATTCCTTCGTAACGTGTTGGGTGATACCTCTTGTCTCCGTTCAAGTCTGACTTGCTTTACGAGTTTTAAGTTCTTATCGTTCATTCCAATTATTCACTCCTGAGTTCTATGTAAATTTTATGGGTTGGTGCAATGCATCGATTATGTTGGCACTTGACATGCTCAGCTACTTTAATGTACAAATTATCTGTGAGAATGGAAAAAGAGAGCTATAAAATGTATGTAAATGCATCCGATAGGTGGCGTGGGTCGTAAAAACATCTAAAACAAATGTGAAGTGGAGACTAGTTGTCACATTTAGATGACTGCGATAGCTTAGCGGTCCAGACCCTCCTAGCCAAGTTGGATAAACGTTGTAGAATAGAATAGAATAATCCATGTATGGGATTGACAGGCGGTTACGCTTACGTTGTCGTAGCCTTGTGTCAATGTTACATCAAAATCCATCTAGTAGTTCTTTTAAATAAATTCTACAAAAAATCTAGTTTAAATAATTTTATAGTCTTTCAGTTATATCTCAGGTTCCCGATACAGTAGCGGGATAAAATGTATACAAGTTTTTAAGTCTAATCAAGGTCTTTTAAATAAAAAAGTTGCATCAAAATCCGTTCAGTTGTTTTTGTGTGATGCGCGAACAAACAAACAGACAAACAGACAAAAATTCTAAAAAAAATTGTTTTGTGTTTAGAAACGCCTATATAGCCTATTAATGTCATATTTTCTCAAATATCTTGAATGTACAGACACAGCTCTGTTACAGTTTTATAATAGTATAGATAGATGAAATTTTTAGGGATGGGTCGAAATTCGTTTTATATTCGGTGGCCTGAACCGAACTTCGGCATTCGGCCAAGTTTGGTTTTAAATGCCGAACATTCGTTTTAAGAAAAAGGTAAGGTTTCTACTAAAATTTAGAGAGATCAAATTTGTCATAGCTGTAAAATAAGTCATACCTATATACTAATACTGTAGAGTAATTTAATCATGGTCAGCTGCAGGTAGGTACGTTAAACTATAATTATTATAGATAAATTAAAATGTATAAATGGATTAGTTTTTTCGCAATATCTATGAATCAATAAACCCAATAAGTAATTGGAACTGTGACGTCCTTACACTGACTGTTTTTTTATTGTTTCACGACGTTGTCTTTCATAAAAAATACACACAGAACACAACGTTGTCCGTGTTGTGACGGACTAAGGATACAAGTGTCACCACCCCTTTCTTTCCCACAGGTGTCGTATGAGGTGACTAAGGGAAGTAAGCAATTATCACCCATTGCACTACTGGTTGTAGAGCTGGATACCAAGTGGGAATACTTACTCACTTGCTATCGGGCCCGAGTGGGTTGGTACCACCATCTACTGTGTGACCGGCCATGAAGCATATCTGTGTGTTTTGGTTGTAGCAGAAGATAGCCGTTAATTCTTTCATTTTATATACGTGAGATGAAATGGTGAGCAGCGGCTTGACAATACTCTCGGTATAGTTGAGTCCATGAGCGACGGCTACCATTTACCATCAGATGGGCCATGGCTCGTCTGCCACCATAGGCAATAAAAAAACCCCGAGAAAACACACAAGTTCAGAAAAAAATCCAAACATCTAAGTTCGGCCAAATTTTGTATTTTTACCGAATGTTCGGCCAAAGTTCGGCCCACCTCTTATAATAAGAGGTGATCTATTTCGAGGTTCCCTACTTTTTTAAAGAAAAAAACAGAAAATTCAAATTTAATGGAGAATGTTTATTATCATTTGAAAGAACATTCTTTGACATTTATTTTTTGAAGATTATGTCTATCAAATGTTGGCTGTTGCTACGTCGCAGATGGTCCATATGTTGAGTCCAATTTTCGATGACTCGTTCGAGCATTTCAACTGGTAACTGGCGAATGACACGCGTGATGTTTTCCTCCAAGGTCTGAATCGAAGCGGGTTTGTCCGCATAAACTTTAGACTATACATATCCCCACAGGAAAAAGTCTAACGGTGTGATATCACACGATCTCGGTGGCCAATCGACCGGCCCAAAACGTGAAATTATGTGCTCACCAAAATGTTCTCTCAATAAATCCATTGATTGAAGCGATGTGTGGGAAGTGGCGCCATCTTGCTGCAACCAAATGTCGCTGAGATTACGAGCTTTAATTTTAGGCATCAAATAGTCGGTTATCATAGCACGATAACGGTCGCCTTTGGCGGTTACGTTTGCACCGGCATCATTTTTAAAGAAAATTGGACCGATGACTCCACCGGCCCACAAACCACACCAAACCGTTGTTTTTTCTGGATGAAGTGGCAGTTCTTGAATCTCTTCAGGTTGCTCTTCGTCCCAAATGCGGCAATTTTGTTTGTTTACATACCCATTGAGCCAGAAATGGGCCTCATTACATTGTTGTTACCAGTCGAAATGCTCGAACGAGTCATCGAAAATTGGACTCAACGGATGGACCATCTGCGACGTAGCAACGGCCAACATTTGATAGACATAATCTTCAAAAAATAAATGCCAAAGATTGTTCTTTCAAATGATAATAAACATTCTCCATTAAATTTGAATTTTCTGCTTTTTTCTCTAAAAAAGTAGGGAACCTCGAAATGTATCACCTCTTATTTATATGTATATTTTAAGCACTTGACATTTACTAGAACACAGACTGCGAAAATGTGATAGGTATCGAAAATAATAACCACGAGCATAATTTGAATCTGCATCTTCTAGAAAACCGTTCCAGATGTTTTGCCAATTCAACCATCGCGACAACTGCTAACAATATTCATTTCGATAACACATTCCTTCGTAACGTGTTGGGTGATACCTCTTGTCTCTGTTCAAGTCTGACTTGTTACTTTACGAGTTTTAAGTTCTTATCGTTCATTCCAATTATTCACTCCTGAGTTCTATGTAAATTTTATGGGTTGGTGCAATGCATCGATTATTTTGGCACTTGACATGCTCAGCTACTTTAATGTACAAATTATCTGTGAGAATGGAAAAAGAGAGCTATAAAATGTATGTAAATGCATCCGATAGGTGGCGTGGGTCGTAAAGACATCTAAAACAAATGTGAAGTGGAGACCAGTTGTCACATTTAGATGACTGCAATAGCTTAGCGGTCCAGACCCTCCTAGCCAAGTTGGATAAACGTTGTAGAATAGAATAGAATAATCCATGTATGGGATTGACAGGCGGTTACGCTTACGTTGTCGTAGCCTTATGTCAATCATTTCCCCGGATTGGATGGGACGCAGGTCCGAATCCTGTTCGCAAGTAAAGCTCTGTTTTTTCACTTTCACAATATTTTTTGTTTTTAAATGCATCGATTGCTTTACAATGGTACTGAAATAACAATTTTGTGTCTATGTACATACTTATATTTCACCATATGAGGTTAGATATACATTAGCAAAGATATATCACGGCCATATTTCACCTATGTAACTTTATACCAACGTAGGGGGTGACTCTATGGTCACTAAAGTAATGTCTACCATTTCCAGTGGTCCGAGAGTACAGGCGGAAAGACGGCACATGGAGAGGATTTCATTAGTGGGTGGGTACACTACCCTGTTCGTTGCCCGGTATACGGTTAGGTGCATTTTTCTCGCCTTAACAAGAAAAACACAAAACGGGGGTGTCTCTGTCGCCATCTATCGTGGAGAGCTCCAGACTCCGAGCTACTACTTCGTGATGAGAGCTGACTACTGCTTCGTGAGAGATATTTAGCGTGACCAGTTTTGGTTCGCCAATCCAAAATTTCCACATACTTGACGTTTACGAATACATACATCTTATACTATACTTATTTTTCTGTATATAATTTAACTAATTGGCAGGATTAATTATTTAAAAAAACAGCACAATAGCTTCAAAATTCCATTTGACAAATGTTGTGCATTCATGAGCCATTTAAAATGTTAAGCTTATTCTAGAGGACAACGATGATATCAAAATATATTACTAACACTTGCAAGGTCCTTATTAATTAACCATCTATAGAACTACCGTCAATTCATCGTCACGGCAAAGAGAAGAGAGTGCCAAAAGGCTCTATTCTTGCATACATATCTCGCTTCCTCAATATTTATAATTCTCTTCATACACGCTCGCCGGTTTCGGAGACTCCTGACTCTACCTTCCTTCAATACATGACCCATTTGGTCTAGGTAGGTGAATCTCGGTCTCCCCCTGTACATAGTAGAAAGAGGGGGGAAGTAGGCTATCTCCGGCCCATTCCACGATATAATTACCTACCATACTTGCCTGTCTCAGGGTTGTCACTTTTAGCTAAATTTTAATTCAGTGCCTAGAAATTGGCAAGGGCCAGGAAGTTGTATTTTTTACTTGTAATCGTTTAGGTAAAACCGACCGTACTAACCCTGAACCCAGACGACACAACATAGATTATTTTAACTTACGATTTTTACTTACGATTATTACTTAGTCACTATACCTACAATACTGAGAAATCGACATGACATGACATTTAGACAGCCAAACACACAGCAATAAGTTCTCCTGCGATTATCACACATTTTTCATTTATTTAGCGGTGCCGAAAAGCCATGACGCGCGAACCTTGTGCGGCGTTAGCCCCGACTGGCGTACTGAGAAACGGGTCGAGATTTTGTTAGAGTGTGCGTACGATACTATGGCGCACACATACAAGCCGCGCGCGGTGCGCTTGTATGAGGATAACCTACTTCCCACTCTTTCTACTATGCCCTGTACCTACATCCTTCCACTTTCGCATTGTATATCTTCTTAACCAGTCGTTCGTCCGGCATTCTTTCAGAATTTCTAAGAAATTTTCAGTCTGACCAGTTCGAATTTTAAGATCCTTCAAAGAGCTTAAAATGCTGCATTGAATGCCGTAAACTACGAGAAAATCAGTTCATTCATACAAAAGTTATTGCGATTTTAAAATTCAACGAATAGTGTTTTATTAAATTTCTATCAGACTTTTGAGCCCCAAGAGCTCAAAAGCATAGAACAGTTATCTCTTTGAGCTCGGAGAGCTCAAAATTACACGAAAATTATACTTTTGAGCTCGAAGATTAGAGCTCCAGAGTTTTCCAGATTTTTGAGCTCTAAGAGCTTAAAAGCGTAATAAGTGCAAATTTTGAGCGCTTAAGTATCAAATTAGCGGGAAGTTGCAGGGATGGTCTTTAGGGTCAACCGTTTTCCAGATTTTTTTCTATGTTTAGGCAAGAAAAAATGTACCTAACCGCAAACCCCGTCGTTTGGGGCAACGAACAGAATAGTGCGGGGCCCTCAACCACTAAAGAAACCCGCCGTGTGCCGTCTCTCCGCCTTTATTGGCGGGCCACCGGAACCATATTACATTCCTTCAGTGGTAATATAGTACCACCTGCACAGTTCTTAGGCGATGTATTAATAATCGAAGATTAATAACGAAAATAAATAGAAAAATTGTTTCATTGTTCTTACTCTTTGATTATTTATTTATTTTTAGAACAGCCTACCTGCATAACTATACTGTGCATAACATAAGTATGGTGTTAGGTGTGTGGATATTGAAGATATTATCATTAATAAATATTCACGGACATTTCAAACAGCGTCCTCTGGTCCCAAACTAAGCTTAACGCGTGTGCTATGGGTACCAGATTACGGATATAATACATACCTATATTACTTTTTTTTGTAAATACATACATATTATAATAGGTAGACTGCCTCGGTGGTGTAGCGGTAGTGTATGCGACTGCTAATCATGAGGTCTCGGGTTCGATTCCCGGGTTGGGCAAAGTTATTGAGCTTTTTCCTAAAAAGAAAATTTATCAGTAGCAGCTCGGAGTTTGGAAATGTGCCCGGTAGACGTCAATAGGCTCGCCCCTTATTACGTGGGACTCAAACATAGCTGGCGAGTCGTGGGTGTGTAATACACCTCTGCCTACCCCTTCGGGGAATACAGGCGTGATGCTATGTATAATAGGTAGAAAAGACTCAGATGCAGTACAAATATCTGTGTTCATCACACAAATAATTGTCCTGAGTGGGTCTCGAACCCACGATCTCGTGCACGGAAGGCGGTTACACTACTACGCCACGAGGCCCGTCATCAATATAATTTTCATAATCGTCAGATAATAAATATTTAGATATTTTTATAAATATTTTTAGCATTTGACATGCTTATACATTAAACACATGAAAATGTGAAATCGAAAATAACAGTCACATGCTAAAAATATAGGTATATGAAAATATCAAAATATTTATAGGGCTGCGTCATTATTAGGTAAAAATCTTATTTGTAAAATTAAGTTTACCTGGTCGGTATAATGTATGTAAATACTTCGGACAGATGGCACAGGCGTCACCCAAGACGTTAAGTATGAATGTGTTATCGAAATTAGCAGTCAGGAGCAATCTGGACGGTATACAGGAGATGCAGGTTCAAATCCTGCTCGTGACTGTTATTTACGATTTCACATTTTCACACTTTATGTTTAAGATAATAAACACCTTTAATTATTATCTCTTAATCTGCAGGTTGTTTTTAATTACTTTTTTCATGTCATTATTAAAACGCGTTGGTAAGCAGTTTAATTTGATTAAATGTATAATTGAAATACTGACTTTTACTTCAGCAGGTACATTAAATCCCTTTTTACATTTTTTTTTTATTGTTTGTAGTGGCAGACGAGCCGAGCCCATCTGATGGTAAATGGTAACCGTCGCTCATAGACTCAACTATACCAAGAGTATTGTCAAGCCGCTGCTCACGATTTTATTTCACCAATATGAAATGAAAGAATAAACGAAAAAAGAGATAAAAGATAAAAGAAAGAGTACTCCCACTCGGTACGCAGCCCTACCACCAGTCATGGCAATGGATGATAATTGCTTACTTCCCTTAGTCGCCTCGTACGACACCCGTGGGAAAGAATGGGGGTGGTGACACTTGTATTCTCAGTGTGGTGACGCCACACGGAATTTCGGAATTCATTTTTAGATGAAAACTAACGAAGTCGGTACTTTTCACTAGAACATTTTATTATTAAAGAAGTGACCAACAACCATATAGTTGTCAACTTCGCTACAACTTTGACGAAATAAGTCTTTATAAAACAATGCAGGAATTTCAATAAATTTAATAAAGATAACAAGTTGAACACCTCTCACCTTAATATACCGGGTGAAACTAAGCCCATCTTTATCGATGAGTCACTTACAAGTTCGGGAAGGAGATTGGCATTCCTGACTAGACAATTTGTTAAAGACAACAAATACCACAGCACATGGACTTCATACGGGAAAATCTTCATAAAGAAGACCCAGGAATCATCAGTACTTCGTATAAATTGTGAACAGGACTTACAAAAGCTCTTACCTAAATGACTATTACCGTTCAAGTCACCCTGCATACTACTAATTTTTTATTTTAAAATGTTTTTTTATTATATTTTTTGTACCCAAAATAGTAAAGCTTATATACAAATACAATTATGTAACACAATTTCTCCCAAGTCTCCATCGTACACAATACATACACATATACTACATTTTTACAACAAAAATATATACTACAAACACATTTACGATCATTCTATTCATTCATTGCACTATTATACCATTTTTACTATTCCTATGTTAATAGATTATACTGTAAATACACTGCCATGCTTACAACTAAACTGTCACGTACTGTATTTATATAAAGCGATATACTACACATACACGAATGGCATTTATCTATCCGATCATTGCAATACCAACCCTCACGTATCTATGTCAATGACACACACAAACATTAGTCCATTTTCACTTAAACTACCATAAGCTATATTTATATATCAAAGCCACAAACTACAACTACCTGTCTGACTGCTGCATCCATCCACTTTATCAAATTATTAAACCCTTCTATTCTACGGCAACAGTACTTAATTAGTATATTTTTGCTAGCTTTCATACAAATTATACACTACATCTGAGTTCACCTACTTGTATCACGATAATATTAAGGAATTAAACAGTGACTTAGATAATTTTGCGATTGCGCAGTTAAATATTTGCGAAATAGATAAATGTCTAAATTTAATTCAATCACCATACTCTAGTCTAAAAATTATTCATCAAAATATTCGAAGCATAAATCGCAATTTTTCTAGTCTTCTAACAGTTATCCACAGGTCCAAGACAGAATGGGATCTTATCATCTTGACCGAGTATTGGTTACTGCGTACACCCTACATACCATTAATTGACGGTTATACATGTGCTCATAATGAAAATAATCGTACACAAAATGAAGGCGTCGTGGTATATGTTAAAAACAACATGCAGGTAACTATATCGGATGCAAATCTACAAAATGCTAACTGTCTAACAATAAAATTAGATTGTAATACAATTATAGTTGCGATATACAGACCCCCGGGATATAAAGACATCCAACCGTTTATAGAATCGCTAGACGACCTTCTTAAAAGTCTTAATTACCCTAATGTAATAATTGTAGGTGACATTGATGTAGACATAATAGCAAATAATAAAGACGTTAACTCATCAGTATACCTAAATCTTCTAGCCTCCCACTGCATTTTACCTGCGCACCTGCTACCAACGCATGGTAAAACTTGTTTGGATTATCTAATGCTTAAAGGTAATTTCCCATCATTCTGTTACGTTGCTGATACATCAGTTACTGACCATGATTGCGTAATTTTTATTATGGAATATTATATCAGACCGAATAAATTATTTCATACTAAGAAAATCAACTGTAAAGGAGTAGACAACCATATGGAAAATATATGTTTAAACTCGATCTATGAAACAAACGATACCAATACTGCTACTTCCTTATTAATTAAAAAACTTAATAATTTAATAGAAACTAACACACTGTAAAAATTACTGTTCCAAATCGGAAGCGTATTAAAAAACCCTGGATAATAACTACCGGATTACTAAAATGCATGAAAAACCGTGATAAGCTACATAAAAAATGTAAAAATAATCCCAACAATGAAACACTTAAGAGGACATACACTAAGTATAGAAATTTTTGCAATTAGCTATTGAAAAAGCTTAAGAGAGATTTTGAAAAAGACGCTATAAGTAAGGCAGCTAAGACTAACAATAAAAAGTTATGAGACACGATAAAAAATGTGACGAATTTAAATAAAATAACCAATCCGGCTTCAGAATTACTGTCTGTGTCAAATCCAACCACCTCAGTTAATAACATAAATAAATTCTATGTGTCTATTGGCAAAAATCTCGCCGATTAAATCAATAGTAATCAAAAACTATATGCACAATCGTACCCTTTTTCGTTTGTTTTGATTCCAACTGATGAAGCAGAGGTCCGTAACTCTATACTACAGTTAAAGAAAGTAAACACTGTTGGACATGTTAATATTTCTGGCACTTTTTAAAACGTTACCACCACATTTTGGTAGCTCCGTTAACATATATATTCAACCTAATGTTTGCTACTGGTGTTTTCCCTAAAGAACTCAAACTTGCCGAGGTAATTCCAATATACAAGAGTGGTGACAGAGGCTGTGTCAATAACTATAGACCTATATTTATTCTTCCAGCCATATCTAAAATAGTTGAAAAGCTTATAAATAAACGATTGGTTAACTATCTTGAAACTAAAAAACTAATATTAAGATCTCAATTTGGATTTAGAGCTGGAATTTCAAACAGCGATGCAGTACATGAATTGATCGATCATATTGTTTCCAAACTCGATAAGAAAAAGAAAGTAATTGCAGTATTTTTGGATTTAGAAAAAGCGTTTGACATAGTCTCTGTCCCACTCCTACTAACTAAACTCGAGAAGTACAGAATTCGAGATCTTCAGCTCAGGTTATTTCATGACTATTTGACTAATAGACAACAAAGAGTAAGAGTCGGTGAACTTACTAGTGATGATTTACCTATAGAGTGTGGTGTTCCCCAAGGCAGTGTGAGGGTAGAGCCCTCTTCCTTACCTTTATCAATGACCTGTGCAACCTTCAACTACTAAACGGAAAAACAGTAACCTTCGCAGATGACACAGCCTTGATTTTCCACGGTGACACATGGGAAGAGTTCTATGGATCTGTGCAGATGGGATTTAATAAAAATAAGAAGAGTAAATGAATAATAAGAAGAGTAAATGAATAAAGAAATAATGTCCTGAATACTCGAGAATAAATCAATTTTACATTTTACCAACAACAATTCGAAGAAGAGCGAGCCTATTTCGGAATAGTCACTATACCACCGATAAGCATCGAATAAGGAGTTAATCCAAGAATAAAAAAAATAGCGTCATCTTTTTTGTGCTGTCATTTTCCGAAACCAATATCGGTTTCGGGCGCGTGACAGCTAATTTCTCACGCTATAATACGACAAATAAGAGTTGAGATAAGATAAGCTATACACTGTCCCGTTTGTAGAACAATTTCTTTTTGCTGGGTATTACATTCACTTCGCTATTCGCGAATAGCTATTCCAAGTCTAAGCGATACGTCAGATGGCGTGGAAAAACGACTGTTGATTATCTAAGAGAATAAAATCGTGGAATAGATTAGTTATTCTAGTATATATTCAAGTTTGGTCGAATCCACTCTAAGAGAAGTAAGCAATTATCACAAATTGCGTTTCTGGTGGTAGGGCTGGGTATCTAGTGAGAGTACTCACTTGATATCGGGCCCGAACGGGTCAGTACCTACCACCGTCTGCTGTGTGACCGGTCATGAAGCATGTCAGTGTGTTTTGGCTGTAGCAGAAGATAGCCGTTTATTCTTTAATTTCAAGTGAGAAATGAAATAGTGCGCAGTGACTTGACAATACTCTTAGTTTAGTTGAGTCCATGAGCGACGGCTACCACTAACCATCAGGTGGGCCGTGGCTCACCTGCCATCATTAGCAAAAAAAAAGTCAAGAATATTATATTTTTATGGTACTATTTTATAGACATAGGCGAGCTTGAGGTCGCTGACCTGTATCCCAAGCAGTTAGATGATTTTAAAAGCGCAACAGACGGGCATCTAGATATATAAATAAATATTTACGGACATTTCACACAACGTCCTCTGGTCCCAAACTAAGCTTAACGCTTGTGCTGTGGGTACCATATTACGGATATAATACATGTATCACTTTTTTTTTTGTACATACATACTCGTATAATAGATAAAAAACACCCAGACGCAGTACAAATATCTGTATTTATCACACAAATAATTGTCCTGAGTGGGAATCGAACCCCCGACCCCGTGCACGGAAGTCGGTTACACTACCGACTACGCTAGGAGGTTCGTCAATATCCGTTGGATGATGAATAAAATTAAGAATCATTCTAAATCATTTTTGAGATCTTTTGACCAATTATACATTTTTAGCATTTGACATGCTATTTTACTAGAAATGCAAATACATCCGGTAGATGGCGTGAGTCTAATAATAATCTACAAGAAAGGACGCAAGTTCGTATACTGGTCGTAGTAAATTTCTCTTTTTCCACTTTCATAAAAAATATAGTTAAATGAGCTAGATGAGCATGTCAAATGCTAAAAATCGCAAAAAGAATAATTAGTGATGATTAACAAAATTTAAGCTCAAAATCATGCCCATAATTGCGGTGTTTGACCTTCAACAATTGAAGTATTTAGTCACTATCAAGGCTCGTTATACAATAGAATTAAAAATGAGACTTACAGCGTGCTTATTCGTTAGTCACGGAACTACTAATTGACAACACGTATTTGTTTTTAGAAATTCTGACACAACCTAAAACGCAAGTGATAGTCATGTAATGCGGTTGGGTACAAAGTGCGTCAGATGCCGCTCTAGCCGAGTGAGTGGACGTACCTGGGAACTTCCTCCATCCACATGGTCTCCGGAGAAGGTGAGACGCTCCTGTGTGCGGAAGCGTCATTCAGGAGAGGGTACTTAAAAAGGGTAAGCCGCCGACGGAACACTGAAGTAATATCATCCATTGCTCCGCCCACACCGGCAGTGAGACGGCACATGGTAGGTTTATTTTGTGGGTGAGGGACCCACGCTACCCTTTTTTTTTGTTAAGGCGGGAAAAAATGTTCCTAACCGCACACCCTGTCATCCGGGGCAACGACCAGGGTAGTGTGGGGCGTGCACCCACTGAAGAAACCCGCCGTGTGCAGTCTCTCCGCCTTTATTGGTGGGCCTCTGGAACTATGTTACATTCCTTCGGTGGTGCCCCACACTACCCCTTTTTTTTCCTTTTTTTTTGTTAAGGCGGGAAAAAATTTTCCTAACCACACACCCTATCGTTCGGAGCAACGACCAGGGTAGTGTGTGGCCTGATCCACTAAAGAAACCCGCCGTGTGCCGTATCTCCACCTTTATTGGCGGGCCACTGGAACTCATACTATAACTCACTGGAACACATGTTACATTCTTTCGGTGGTGCCCCACACTACCCTGCCCCCTTAGAATGGAAAACGAAACGTTAGACGAACTTTCCTTTCGCTTCATTGTGATTGGTCGCCTGAATCACGCTTCAAAATCTCGACTAATCAGGAATCACGCCTCGGACTGTTGATCAATCACAATCACTCGAAACGAAAGTTCGTCTACCGTTTCGTTTTTCATTCTAAAGGGGCTGTTCGTTGCTCCAAACGAGGGTTTGTACAGAGTAATTTTTTCCCGCCTTTACAAAGAAAAATATGGCTATCTGTTGTGTCTATGGTTATAATCAAAGTAAAATACTTCACGTGACACGTCCTAAGCTAGTTAGTATACATTGTACTATCTAATCGACTTGTGTATATAGTAAGTAGTGTGAATTGATAACATTTTGCTATATGTAAAGTCCAAGATCAACACACAACACGTGACTACCAGACGTTGTAAATTAAGAGTATATTTTCTAAAAACCCGTGATTATTTTATCTCTAAAACGTACCTTACGTACAGTACTTTTCTAATGGTAGAACGTTGCTTGTCCCAAGATGAATAGGCCAGCTCAATCGGAGAAGTACCACCCTCTCACAAAACATCAACGTAAAACAATGGTACGCCTTCCGTTGTTTCGTATTGTGAGTGAGAGCGCCGGAGGTCCAAACCCCCTCCCTATCATCTTCTTACTATCCTTCCTATACTCTACTTAGTATCCTACCTATCAAATCCCAAATACCCTACCTGTACACCTTCTTTCTCTTTCCTTGAAGATGGCGACGTGTGAGTGATGCCTCTGGTTTTGCTAGCGATAGGCTACGGTAAGCGCTTACCATCAGGTGGACATTATGTTTGATTGCTACCCAGGTAAGAAAAAATCTACTTCCTTCTGTGCATTGCCGTAATGTGAGTATCAGCTACCTTAGACGGCAGCACTTGCCATTCCTTTATTCAGGTATTTTAATTCAATAGAAATTATTTGGCAGAATTAATTATTACTATACAGGTTTCAATGAAAATAATGTAAGTAGGTAAATGAGATTAATGGTGTTGTGTTAAAGATACGTTTGCATAGATTGAAAAATATGCAAATTGCGCCTGAGGCGAGTGCTTCCGCAGTAACAAAGTTGCGATCGACACAAGCGACCGGATTCCGAAGTAAAGCCTTTCACGAGAAGAACCAGGCAAGAAATTCATGGGCCACTTTTTTAAAGTGCTAATTTATTACAATTTAATATAATAATCTTTATAATTAAAGCGACATTATATCATACAAAATAATTTTGAAAATTAATGAATGAGGAGCAGCTCAAGCCCATTTTGTTTTATCCTCAAGATAATTCGAAACAGTGTAATAACCTTGATTACAAAGTCTAACTTTTATGGCTTTCTTAAACTTATTTAGTTGCATGTTTCGGACATTTTCAGGAATCTTATTATAAATTGCCCCATGACTAATTCTGTGGAGACGGGTACTGTCTGCAATAAAATTGCCTTTGTTCCGATAGGACTGATTGCCAAGAGTCTTGACCAACACCTATTGCTATAGCCCTAATGATGCAAAAAGCAGTACTCCTCGACACGGCACGTTTTGTGAGGAGGTTCCTTATTCTGGAGCCCTAACCACCGGCAGCTTGGTCTCTGCACCCGATGTCGGTGGTCTACTATTTTTTACATTTTTAAATTAGTAATTTTTATTTGTTTGTATTTTTATATTGTATATTTGTGTGAGTGTTTGTTTATTTCATAATATATTTAAAAATGTATAATATGATATAAAAGATATAAAGAGAATAATAATAGTATATTTTCCTTATCTGCTTAGATCTATTTAGATATTTTTAGAATTTGACATGCTTAGCCATATTAAATCAACACAAAGGTGAAAATGTGAAATCGAAAATAAGTCACGAGCAGGATTTGAACCTGCATCTCCTGGATACCGTCTAGATCCTGCTCGTACTGTTATTTTCGATTTCAAATTTTCACCTTTGTGATGATTTAATATGTTTAGATCTAATTACAAATTTAAATGAACAACCATATTATATTATGCATTGGATTTAAAATTGTCTCTGGTCAGGGTTGTTTTTTTAAGACAACACCATGTTAGTTTTTTGTTAAGTTTGTTATATAATTAGTAAGCTATTTGGTTTAAATACTGAAAACTATCAAAACTGGTTCTAGCTCTATTTGATCGGACTACAATGTCGTTTCATCTCCTATTTTGAAAGTTAAGATAGTATTTCAGAGTCTTATGCAATTTTATAATAGCCGATAGTATCATATACTTTCTGACCGAAAGAAGATCGCACATTATGTATAGTTCTGCAGTTGGATATCTGTAAGGTTTGAAGTAGGTACATGGCCTTCAATAAGGCTCTTTGAGCTCTCTCTAGTTCCATTAATTTAGTCTTCGAGGCTCCCGATATCGGACTGCAGTAAAGTAGTAATAATTGAGCCAGGGCGATATAAACTATGGTGGCCGTGTGGGGCCGGCATCAGGAATAGCTCCACCCCGTCTCTTCCTATGGGAGTCGTAAAAGCCGACTAAGGGATTACCGGGGGACCGGGCAGCAGCGGTTCCCTGTGTACTAAAAACTTCCACTGCGATCGCCAACCCGCCTGCCAAGCGTGGCGATTATGGTAAAAACCCCCAAAAAGTGCACAGAGACAAACATCGGCCCCCAGTCACGGCTCATCCTGTGGCCTAACGGTAGCGGGCCCGATAACGGCGGAGCAGGGGGTGCTAAGAATCCCCGGTCGCGATCCGGCTACCACAAACGACTTCTGGCCCTGGTAACACACAACGTCAGGACACTGAGGACTGACGAGAAGATCACCGCGCTGGAAGAGGAATTGAGCAAGATTCGATGGAACATTGTAGGATTATCAGAAGTGCGAAGACAGGGTGAGGGCACGATAATCCTCCAGTCCGGAAATTTGCTCCTCCACCGGGAAGGCGACCACCAGTCCCATGGTGGTGTCGGGTTTATCGTTCGCAAGTCTCTCATAGGTAACGTGGAGAGGATTGAGAGTGTGTCGAGTAGGGTAGCGTACCTTATACTCAGAATAACCAAACGGTATTCGCTGAAGGTCATACAGGTTTACGCACCTACCTCGACACATTCCGACGACGAAGTGGAGGCCCTCTACGAGGACATCTCGGAAGCTATTCACGCGTCTAAATGTCACTTCACGGTGGTTATGGGAGACTTCAACGCAAAACTAGGCATAAGGAGAGACGATAAGCTGAGGGTGGGGCAATATGGATTTGGGCAGAGAAACCACAGGGATCAGACGCTGTCTGATTTTCTGGAGAAGGAAGGCCTCTTTATGATGAATTCCTTCTTCAGGAAGCAGCCACAGCGGAAATGGACCTGGATTAGCCCTGATGGTACTGTGAAAAATAAGATTGATTTCATCTTAACGGACAAACGGCACATATTCAATGATGTCTCAGTGATCAGCAGGATTAAAACTGGGAGTGATCACCGCTTAGTTAGAGGCATATTGAATCTAAATATGAAAGTCGAGAGGTCACGCTTGATGAAGTCTACGCTCCGACCAACACCTGCTCAATACCAGAACCCCGAAAACTTTCAGCTCGAACTACAAAATCGCTTTCAATGCCTAGACGAGTGCGAATCAGCAAGCGATATGAACAACAGGTTCGTGGAAACTGTCCACGCGGTCGGGTCGACCTTCTTTAAGACCAGTCGCGTCAATAGGACTCAAAAATTTTCGGACCAAACTCTTAAGCTCATGGCAAGACGGACAGAAATGACGGTGCAGTCTTCGGCTGATTGGTCCAATCAGAGGCAACTAAACAGGCAGATTTCCAAGTCTATGCGACAAGACATTCGCCCATTTAATACCCTGCGTATTAAAGAGGCGATAGAGCGGAACCGAGGTTCCAAAGTGTTCGCGAGAGATCTGTCTGTTGGGAAAAGCCAGCTAACCAAGCTGAAGATCAATTATGGCACTGTTTTTTCTTCCAAAGATGAGATATTAAGAGAGGTCCATGAGTTCTATGGACAGTTATAAAGATCCCAGAACCCTGTTTTCAGCTTGGTCCATGAGCCCAGATCCAAGTTAACTCGGAATTTTACCGAAGATATCCCGGACGTCAGCCTGTACGAGATCAGAATGGCTCTCAAACAACTAAAGAACGGAAAGGCACCGGGAGAAGACGGAATTACTATAGAGCTTCTGAGGGCAGGCGGAAAGCTGGTCCTCAAAGCCCTCCAGAGGCTATTCAATTCTGTCGTTCTCGGGGGCGACGTTCCAGAATCGTGCACCAGGAGTGTGGTGGAGCACCACCACTTCTTTTTTGGTCTTGAAGAACAGCAGTTCTTCAAGAAAGGCGACAGATCCCTCTTGAAGAATTATAGACCCATCTCGCTCTTGAGCCACGTCTATAAGTTGTTTTCGAGAGTCATTATAAATCGACTCACGCGCAGGCTCGACAACTTCCAGCCTCCCGAACAAGCCGGTTTCCGAAAAGGCTATAGTACCATAGACCACATACATACGCTGCGCCAGATTATGCAGAAGACCGAGGAGTATAACCGGCCTCTTCGTCTAGCGTTTGTGGACTATGAGAAAGCCTTCGATTCGATCGAAACTTGGGCGGTGCTGCAGTCCCTTCAGCGGTGCCAAATTGACTATCGGTACATCGAAATGTTGAAGTGTTTGTATAGAAACGCCACTATGTCTGTCCGAGTTCAGGACAAGAGCACAAAACCTATCCAACTGCAGAAAGGCGTAAGACACGGAGACGTCATGTCCCCGAAAATCTTCACCACTGCATTGGAAGATGTTTTGAAGTTCTTGGACTGGACTGGATTAGGCATCAACATAAATGGCGAATACATCACTCACCTTCGATTTGCAGATGATATCGTGGTCATGGCAGAATTGCTGGAGGACCTTGGTACCATGCTCAATGACCTCAACAGTGTCTCCCGACTAGTGGGTCTAAAAATGAACATGGACAAGACGAAAGTCATGCACAATAACCATGTCATTTCAGCACCGGTCCTAGTTGGGAACGTGGAACTATGTATACCTGGGACAAAGAGTCCAGTTAGGTAGGCATAACTTCGAGAAAGAGGTCAATCGACGAATGGCAGCGTTCGGGAAGCTGAGGAAGATCTTCTTGTCCAATATTCCACAGTGTCTGAAGACGAAGGTCTACGACCAGTGTGTGTTCCCGGTGATGACTTACGGAACAGAGGCGTGGTCATTAAATGTTGGCCTTATATCAAGGCTCAAAGTCGCTCAGCGTGCCATGGAGCGGGCTATGCTTGGGATCTCTCTACGTGATAAGATCCGTAATACGGAAATCCGTAGGAGAACGGGAGTAATCAACATAGCCCGCCGGGTCAGCATGCTGAAGTGGCAATGGGCAGGCCACATCGCTCGACGAACTGACAACTGTTGGGGAAGAAAGGTTCTCGAGTGGCGACCGCGTATTGGAGGGCGCAGTGTAGGACGGCCTCCCACCAGGTGGACCGATGACCTGGTGAAAGTCGCAGGCATTCGTTAGATGCAGGCGGCACAGGAACGTTCGCTGTGGCGTTCCCTTGGGGAGGCCTATGTCCAGCAGTGGACGATGAAAGGCTGATGGATGGATGGATATAAACTTATTCAAAAGGTAATTTGTAGCTGCGTGTCGGAGTTTTAAACACCTATATGAGCTTTCTAGTTCTATTTGCAATGAAATCGGAGCGGAATTTGGAATACCTACTATCTACTATTTTATCCGTGTGGTGACGGATTAAGAATACAAGTGTCACCACCCCATTCTTTCCCACGGGTGTCGTATGAGGCGACTAAGGGAAGTAAGCAATTATCATCCATTGCATGACTGGTGGTAGGGCTGGGTACCAAGATATCCCGGAGTACTCACTTGATATCCGGCCCGAGCGGGTTGGTACCACCATCTCCCGTGTGACCGGCCATGAAGCACATCGTTGCGTTTTGGCTGTAGCAGGAGATAGCCGTTTATATTTCATTTCATCTTGGAAATGAATTGGTGAGCAGCGGCTTGACAACACTCTCGGTATATTCGAGTCCATGGGCGACGGTTACCATTTATCATCAGTTGGACCGTGGCTCGTTTGCCACTAAATGCAATAAAAAAAATCTAAACGACAATAAAACCATTTCAAAATTGGTTCCGTGATTTATGGGAAAGACGCAAGCAAACCAGACATACAAAGCCACTTTACTTTGTGCTATATATAATTATAATATAACTAGTACATTCCCCGCGGCTTCGCTCGCGTCATAGTATTGTCGGTAAAAAATCAATTTCGAATACGATTTCTATTATTAGGTATAAGCGTCGCCACGCTAACGATCGGTTTTACCCTCCCTCCTCATTAGATGTTTCACATCAAAAATATAGGTTGTGGAAAAGCAATCACCAACATATCATATACTAAAACCTTCTCCGAAACATGCTGCATCTTATGGTATAAATGTTATTCAGATCGGTTCAGTAGTTTTCGCAATATAACTGAACAAAAATACCGGCTCTCCATTTATTAGATAGATAGATAGATAACTATACGAGTATGTGATATATTCGCAACTTGATTATATAACACTGTTTTTTTTCTACTTTAAACAGTTTAATTAAAATGAGTTATGTACACATAAAAACCTCCTTTGAAAAAACATAATTTTAAACCAGCCACACACAACCAGTGGAACGCAGGCCACGTGAGAATAATTAATTAACAAAAGTATTAAAACAACACACTTTTTTTTTACAAAAAAAAAACCAGCACCTGTTAATTAAAATGCTTATTTAATTATGGTCTTAACTCTTAAACACATATTTTCCCGCCTTAACAAAAAAAAAAAATCTAGACGTCGCGGGACGTCTAGCAGATCATCAAAATTATTTTGTATAAATAAAATGATAATAACTTGACTCCTCAAGACGAATCAAACGAGTATAAATAAACTCGATAGGGTTGCGTAGTTTCATTACAGAGTTACTGTGGCCACCTCCATCGTCAAACCCTAGATACCATCTAGAGACAAAGTACTCGTCAAGATAAATCATACGAGCCCAAATTCGATGGAGTTATGTCGTTTTATAACGGAGTTCCTATGGCCACCTTCTAGCTCCATCACCAGACCCTGGATACCATCTAAAGACAAAGTACTCGTCAGACGAATCAAATAATTCCAAACTCGATGGTGTTGCGTCGTTCCATTACAGAGTTACTGTGGTCACCTTCCAGCTCCATCATCAGACCCTGGATACCATCTAAACCCTCCCTCTGCAATAGATGTTTCACATCAACAAAACAAAAAGGATAGCTGTTTTTACATAAGTATAGATAATTAACCCCAATTTTGAAATCCATGCGGACCAAGTCGCGAGCAGCATCTAGTCTTAAATAAATGGATGTTTCAACCCGTGGCACCAGAGATAAAACATGTTTGTGTCCCCTACAAAAAAGGTTGAGTATGCCTGTCTTAAGCGATAGTGAGTTTGCCGTGTGGGGCCGGCTTTAGAATTGTCCCACCCCTCACCATGCATGGGAGTCGTAAGAGCCAACTGAGGTAATACCGGGGGAGTGGGCAGCAGCACTCCTTCGAGTATTAACAACATCCACTGCGATCGCCAACCCACCTGCCAAGCGTGGCGATTACGGCACTATTTCCCCATACAAGCGCACAGGACTGCTCGTTGCGGCGTTCTTTTGGGGAGGCCTATGTCCAGCAGTGGACGTCAAAAGGCTGATGGATGGATGGAAGCGATAGTGAAAACCGCTTTAAAATCCTTTGCGTGATTTAGAAGAATCAGAGAGACTACTACTACAATAAATCAATGATTTGAACATGTTTCTCTCTTAGAATTCTCTTCTCTTCTAAAAGCCTCGGTACCAAACATTACCACCAATATAGTGCAGGTATTACCTATTTGCTGGAGACCTATGTAGTGCGGTGTCCCACAGGGTTCATGTCCTGGGGCCGCTCCTGTAGGACATGAGTTATGACTGGATATTGCGCCCAGGGCTCGTCATCTGCTATGTGGATGACACGCTGGTCGCGGCCCGGGGCGGAAACTTCAAAGAGCCGCTTCTTTTCTGGCCACCTTAGGGACCTCCAAGGTGGCCAGGAAGATCGAGGCGCTGGGCTTAGGATGGCCCTGCTTTTCCACAGGCCTCGATCTCGGCCACCTGCTGGCCCCTTAATCACGGTCGACGAAGTCCAAATCGGGGTTTAGGTCCAGATCAAGTATCTGGGCCTCGTGCTGGATAGGCGGTAGCGCATTCACAAGCAATTCCGCGAACTGTCCCAGAGGCTCGACGGCGCGGGGTCCGTCCTTGCACGGCTCATGCCGATTATTTATTTATTTATTTAACTTTATGTAAACAGAAAACAAAAGTACATTTTCAGTTTTACAATGGCGGACTTAATGCCTGAGGCATTCTCTACCAGTCAACCATGGGTGATGCAGAGATAATAGGAGGTAGGTAAATTTATGTCAGAAAACAAGAGGCGAAAAAAATAATTTTCACAAACCTAACCCAACAATCCGTGCCGATGGCTTTACGAGGGGTGGTCCGGTCGATGGCGCTGTACCCTGCACTCGTGTGGGTGGAGTCCCTGGACATACTGAACAGGGCTCTTCTGTGGAGACCACAGAGAGACGTCGCGTTCAAGTGGATACCGCACGGTGTCAACGGCCATGGCCCATTGGAGCGCAGCTAGAGAAACCCCGGGCTGGTCTTTCGACCCGAAAAGGCGCAGGCGCGAGTAGCTGTGCCTGATACCGCGCTAGCTGAGGCTGTGAGTGGATGGACCGGGGAACGTTCACCACCCGCAAGGCCTCCCGCGAAGGTGTGATGCTCCGGAAACAAAAGCATCACTCAATTGAAGGTACCCGAACGCGTAAACCGCCGGATGACCACTGAAGTAATGTCACATAGTTCCAGTGGTCTGCCAGTACAAACGGAGAGATGACACACGGTGGGTTTATTTAGTGGGTGAGGGCCCCACACTACCCTGTTCCTTGCCCTGAACGATTGCGGTGTGCGTATGTTTTCCCGCCTTAACAAAAAAAGGTGGTATAATATGCTGATTAAACTTATTGGCTTCCTACAAAGTTCACTGGATAGGTTGGTGACATTTTTGGGATAAATATATTTTAAATTTTTAGTGACATGTTTCAGTTCAGATGTATAAAAAAACCATACTTAAAAAACATAATTGAATTCAGCGTTCAATTAGCACGTTAGTGGCTTAAATGGTTTTGAATTAGTGTATCGCATTTCTTGTATTTTCCTACGTATATAAATCTCAAGTTAATAGAACAATAATGCAAATTATTGTTTCTACTACTATTTATATGCAACCAAGTATTCAAAATAAGTTTTAATAGTTGGATTATATATAACATACCTGTCTACTGCCTACTGAAATAGTTAGCAGAAACATATAAAAACTTTATCCGTATCACAAACAAGCTACTAATAAAAAAGTAAACCAACAGCGAACAGGCCACATATAACTAATAAAAAAGTCCTCAAACATCATAGATTTATTCCAAATTCAAACACCGCGAAATGACAACAATTATGTCATAACACAAAAAGTAAAAAAAAAAAAATACACGCACCTAAGATAATCACAGCATACTGCCGGAATGCAGGAGTTTGGTAGAATTTTATCATATTTCTTATATCACTTTAAAAATAACGTATTTATATTTCAGCGTACTGTAAACTGCTGCGCGATACGTGTTCACGACACGAACGAATGAACTACAATCTTAACCGTAAGACTTAGTAGTCTGGTTGAGTACTTTGAGGGTCGATTCCAAACATGAAATTGTCATGTACGTAATAACTGTAATAGATTAATAGCTACATAGACTTTGCATTATGTCGTTCCTTTTCTGGGCAGCAGACTGTTTTTAATTTTTTTATTGCGTATGATGGCAGACGAGCCACGGCCCACCTGATGGTAAATTTTAACCGTTGCTCATGGGCTCAACTATACAGAGAGTACTGTCAAGCTGCTGCTCCCCATTTCATTTCACATATATGAAATGAACAAATTAACGGTTAAATCCTGCTACAACCAAAATATACCAATGAGCTTCGTGGCCGGTCACACAGGAGATGATGGTACCAACCCGCTCGGGTCTGATCGCAAGTGAGTACTCCCACTTGGTACCCAGCCCTACCACCAGTAATGCAATGGGTGATAATTGCTTACTTCCCTTAGTCGCCTTGTACGACACCCGTGGGAAAGAATGGGGTGGTGACGCTTGCATTCTTAGTCCATCACCACACGGACAATATTATGCAATCATGATGATTGATTCTGTCAACCAATAACTGTCTCGGTGGTTCAGCGGTAGTGTGTGCGACTGCTGATCATGAGGTCTCAGGTTCGATCCCCGGGTCGGGCAGTGTTATTGAGCTTTTCCGTAAAAAGAAAAACTCTCAGTAGAAAGGCAGTTTGTTTGTTATGCTCTCACACCGTAGCTACAGAATCAATATAACATAACATAGCATCACGCCCGTATACCCGTAGGGGTACGCAGAGCTGTAGTACACACCCACGGTTCGCCAGCAATGTTTAAGTCCCACGTAATAGGGGGCGAGCCTATTGCCGTCTACCGGGCACATTTCCAAACTCCGGGCTGCTACTGAGAATTTTTCTTTTTACGAAAAAGCTCAATAGCACCGCCCGATCCGGGGATCCAACCCGAGACCTTATCATCAGCAGTCACTCATACTACCGTTGCACCACTGCTGCACTACTGCTGCTACTTCCTATTACAGAAGACAATTAATAGGAAGTCAGAGAGGAGTGCTGTCTGACCTTCCTAAAAAACCTATAGCAGCTTAGCATTCCACATAACCTACGATAAAACCTTGACAACAGAATCGACACCTGTTGATTGCATACGTGATTTATCATCAATGTTTTTTAAAACAAGTCTTAGGTATATGTGGCAATGTCTAATAAAAGTGTCTATATTAACTTAAAGGGCTTGGCTCTGTCTCTGGTATCTTTTTGCCTCAACTCTCAATGAAGAGATTGCCACTCTCTATTATTCGATCCATCCATCCATCAGCCTTTCAAAGACCACTGCTGGACATAGGCCTCCCCAAGAGAACGCCACAACGAGCGGTCCTGTGCCGAACGCATCCAACGGCTCTCCGCAGCTTTGACCAGATCGTCGGTCCATCTGGTAGGGGGCCGTCCTACGCTGCGCCGTCCGATACGTGGTCGCCACTCGAGAACCTTTCTTCCCCAACGGTTGTCGGTTCGTCGAGCGATGTGGCCTGCCCATTGCCACTTCAGCATGGCAACCCGGCGGGCTATGTCGGTCACTTTCGTTCTCCTACGGATCTCCGTATTACGGATACGATCACGTAGGGAAATACCAAGCATAGCCCGCTCCATGGCCCGCTGAGCGACTTTGAGCCTTGATACGAGGCCAACATTCAGAGACTATGTTCCATATCATCACTGGTAACACACACTGGTCGTAGACCTTCGTTTTCTCTATTATTCGGCAATATAAAAATAAACAAAATAAATGTTTTGCTATCTTTCTAATATATAAAATTCTCGTGTCACAGCGTCTGTCGCCATTCTCCTCCGAAACGGCTTGACCGATTCTTATGAAATTTGGCGTGTATATTCAGTATCTGATAATAGGATGTAAACTATTTTTCATACCCCTAAGTGATAAGGGTGGTCCACCCCAAAACTTTATTTTTTATTTTTGGGCAACATTTTTTATCTTAACTTTTTTATGATTCGGATATTAAAAAATACATACAACCCAAATTTTCACCCTTCTACTGCCAACCTGTATTTTTGAAAAGCGATAATACTTTAATAATTTTCATTGCAAAATATTCATGACAAAAAATATGGCAGATGAAGTTTGCCGGGTGAGCTAGTTTTTAGCATTTATATTTTTTAGCATATGACATGCTTAGCCATATAAATTAACACAACGTAAAGTACAAATTATAATTTAAGTACCACCCTTTCATCGTATATCATATTATTATGGTGACTGAGAGCGCCGGAGTCCAAATCCCCCTATCCTCTGTCTATTATCCTTCCAAACCTTTCCTTATCTTGCTATTCCTTTCCTTGGAGATACTGACGCGCAAGTGATGCCTCTGGTTTGACTATCTATAGCCTACGGTTACCACTTACCATCTGGTGGATCGTATGTTTGTTTGCCACCGACGTTGTATAAAATAAAACCTTAATGGCCTTACAAATAAACAATATCTAAACCACGAATTATACCAAGAATTAGTTAAAAAGAAACTTATAAATAAATTGAGAACATATTCGACATAACTATTCCCCCGTTTAGCTATTTATGTGGAAGGTACCATTTTGTCTATGGGTAATGCTGCTTTTTTGCATAGAAGCAACGGTGTAGAACTTATTACTTCCATGCTTTTTTGTTAATACTCCGTCACTTTAAGGTTTTTCTTTAATTTGGCGGCAAGGCAACAATAATTTTATTATTGTTTGCGATTGTTGTGAAGAAAATTATAGTAACATTTAAGATAATTTCGAAAATTACTTTGATGTACACTATTATAAAGCTGTAACAGAGTTATGTCTGTACATTTAAGATATTTGAGAAAAAAATGTCTGTATTAGGCTATATAGGCGTGTCTAAACACAAAACTATTTTGTTTTAGATTTTTTGTATGTTTGTTTTATCGCGCATTACGCAAAAACTACTGAACGGATTTTGATACAACGTTTTTTATTTAATATCTCTTGATTAGACCTAAAAACTGGTATACATTTTATCCCGCTACTATATCTGAAACCTGAGATATAACACTAGCTTTTGGCTGCGGCGGAGCTGCGGTCAAAGGCTACATTATTAAATAAATTAATTTAATAAGGAAGTTGATAGGGAAGGTATTTCTGCTCCGGCGCTCTCATTCACCATACGAAACACAACGGTAGGAGTACCTACCCTTATTTCAAGCTGATCTTCTTTGAGGGGGTGGTAGGTATTTTCCCGATCGAGCCGGCCTATTCGTGATGGGATAAGCAAGAGTCTACCGCTACAATAGTAGTAATTCTTTACAAATATAGTAATTTTATTTTAATACTACGAGTTACATATCAGTAACGTAAACAATGCGGTCCCCGCACTTAACTTTCATTACAAATTTATAAGTAAAAATTGGCTATTACATAATAGGTACCTATATATTACATAGGTATAGCAATGGTTGTGGCAAATACATAGGTATAAATCTATTTACTTGGTTGCGATCCCGGTATCTCAAAGCTATCATTATTTGAAGAGTAGAAGGTAAACCACCTCCACGTATATCCATTGTTAAAGATCTACCAAATAATTGGTCTAAAAACAACACCATTTTTAGAAAATCAATAATTAACACGAAATTCTTCATCACTGTGCCATGGACGTTACGTCATTTTGCCTGTTTTTGAATGTTTGAACTTTTCTTTGAGTCTGTATTTGATTATGGATATTATTAACATGGGCTATTTCGAATATTGCTAAAATATAATCATAAAATTATGCTTACGCAAGGGAGTATTGGGAACGAACACGCTCGAGTCGTGCCCTGCTTGGGCCGAGCAGCGCTGAGCAGCGCCGAGCATCGTCAGAGCGATGCTTGGCAGCAGACAAGTATTGGACCTCGGTCACTGGGATAAAATATATAATTAGCCGTGTGGGGCCGGCTTTAGAATTGTCCCACCCCTCTCCACCCATGGGAGTCGAAAGAGCCGACTAAGGGAACACCGAGGGAGTGGGCAGCAGCACTCCTTCGAGTATTAACAACATCCACTGCAATCGCCAACCAGCCTGCCAAGCGTGGCGATTACGGCACTATCCCCCATTCTTGGGGAGGCCTATGTCCAGCAGTGGACGCTAAAATGCTGATGGATGGATGGATGGAAAATATATATCGCTATTCTAGACTATAATCTATATCTGTGCCAAATTTAACCTAGATCAGTCTTTCTGGCGTGATTGGGAAACAAACATACAAACATTCGTATTCATAAATACGTATTCACAATGTCCTCTGATTCCAAACTAAGCTTAACGTACAAATATCTGTGTTCATCACACAAATAATTGTCCTGAGTGTGAATCGAACCCACGACCTCGTGCACGGAAGTCGGTTACACTGCCGACTACACCACGAGTCCCGTCAAATTAAAAATATTATTACAGTTTATTTATAATATTGGAAAGACTAATGGGGTAAGAACAATTATAGAATACAATAGACACTGTCATATAACTTTGTTGTAACAATAATCATTGGTTATTTACAACAACTATGTGATTTACAACAGCATAGACAATATGAAATCTATCTCGATGACAAAACACTTAATAACCGTGTAAGGTCAATCTGTGCCGTTATTTATCGATCCCTTATATAAATACAACATCCATTTTTATTAAAAAAAGAAACAAATAGATTAAATAAACTTGCGGTTTACCAATGTGATCTATATTGCTACAGATTTGCCTAACATAATTTAATTAGATCGAATATTTTTGTCAATGCTTTTCACAACATTTCAATCACATTATATATTGCAGTAATAAGACTTTCTAAAGAACGCTTTCATTATCTTGCAAATTGTCAAGCGACCTCTTTTGTTATGAGTATCGAATACATGCCTATTGAAAGGGCTCTGTATTTATCGCTCAGAGTAGTTGTTGAATCATTTAGAATTATGTCTAATAACTTATATTGAGTAATATTCAGTGATACTCCATGTAGGTAATATTTCTTTTGAAGTAAAGTGGTGACGGACTAAAAATACGCGTAAGTGTCACCACCCCATTCTTTCCCACGGGTGTCGTACGAGGCGACTAAGGGAAGTAAGAAATTATCATCCATTGCATTACTGGTGGTAGGGCTGGGTGGCTGGTCACTAGGTATCAGGCCCGAGCGTGCTACCACCATCTCCTGTGTGACCGGCCATGAAGCACATCGTTGCCTTTTGGCTGTAGCAGGAGATAGCCGTTTATTCTTTCATTTCTTATCGGTGAAGTGAAATGGTGAGCAACGGCTTGAAAATACTCTCGGTATAGTTGAGTCCATGAGTGATGATTACCATTTACCATCAGATGACCCGTGGCTCGTCTGCTACTGAATGCAATACAAAAAAATAAATAAAAAAATGAAGTACGTCAGTGTCATTTGACTGCAGCAGAAGATAGCCGTTTATTCTTTCATTTCATATCTAATAATGAAATGGTGCGCAGCGGCTTGACAATACTCTCGGTATAGATGAATCCATGAGCGACGGTTACCATCAGGTGGGCCGTGGCTCTTTTGCCATCACTAGCAATAAAAGAAAGAGAGAGAGATTGTCTATACCCTAACAACCAGTGTCATACTATGATACCATCTGAAACTATTGTTTACCACATCATTACGAAGCAACTGGGTGTGGCAAAACAAGCTCTTGAATTGCTTTACTTTTCTCGCAATTCAATATTATCAGATAACTAAATTGATACTAATCATAAGTTTTATATTTATTTAATTAAATAATCTATCTCGGTCAAGTATACAGCTGAGTGGTCCTTTAATATGACTGAATGAAAACTCAACAAAATCTCTGAATAATATTCTTTGTACGAGTATCTACATATCTATATAGTATATACATCTTCGCTCCGCACACCTGCTAAAATGGAGGCGAATTTGCCGGTGGCGAGAACGCACGCTCTATACTCGCAAACGTTTCCAATACATACCTACTGAGCGGTTGAATGTGCATGGAGTGCAGTACGTAATTGAATACGGCATCCTGATGAGCCCGTGACCTTTTCCGACAATGCAGCATTGTGCTGATAATGATGTTTCACAGAAAGAAATACTTACGATGTTTCACATTGTAATGCTAAGGACAAATTATAAATATTAGTAGTCCAAAAAAGATACCCCAAAAAACAAGTTTATTGACGGTGGTTTTATTGATGTGAAACATCTAATGCAGAGGCAGGGTAAAATCAGCTGTTAGCGTGGCGACGCTTTTATTGTACTTGTCCCGTTCAAATCTTGCAAGTTAAATTTGACACACTTTCCGGTTTCCAATTGAGCTGAAATTGTACACGCATGTGTATGTCACGTGACAATACAATATTATGATGACATGGAGCTGGAAGGTGGACATAGGAACTCTATAATGAAAGGGCGCAACCCCATCGAGTTTGGGCTCGTTTAATTTGCCTTGCCGAGTATTTTGCGTCTAGATGGTATCCAGGGGCTGATGATGAAGCTGGAAGGTAACCACAGTAACTCTATAATAAAATGACGCAACCCTGTCGAGTTTGGACACGTTTGATTCGTCTTGATGAGTACTTTGTCTTTAGATGGTATCCAGCGTCTGATGATGGAGCTGGAAGGTGGACATGCGAATCTCTGTAATTAAATAGCGCAACTCCATCGAGTTAGGGCTCGTTTGAAATGTCCTGACTAGAACTTCAATCATAGATGATATCCAGGGTCGGATGATGGAACTGGAAGGTGACCACAGTAACTCTGTAATGAAATGACGCAACCCCATCTAGTTTGGAATCATTTGATTCGTCTTGACGAGTACTTTGTCTTTAGATAGTGTCCAGGGTCTGATGATGGAAGTAGAAGGTGGCCATAGGAATTCCGTTATAAAACGACATAACTTCATCGAGTTTGGGCTCGTATAATTTGTCTGGACGAGTACTTTGTCTCTAGATGGTATCCAGGGTCTGACGATGGAACTGGAAGGTGGCCACAGTAACTCTGTAATGAAACTACGCAACCCTATCGAGTTTATACTCGTTTGATTCGTCTTGAGGAGTACCTTGTCAAGTTATGATCATTTTATTTCTACAAAGTAATTTCGATGTTTTCACATCTGCTAGACGTCCCACGACGTCTAGTTTTTATATTATATATTATGCTTGAAGATGACTACTTGAATTCCCTTGACCTTAGGCTTCAATATATTATCCTAAGTTGTAAGAAGTAATGATATCTATTATAAGTTGTCATAAAATATTTTATGTTGTTATAAATAAATTTCAAGACAGACCATTGAACTTGGCACCCATTTAGATCTCACTTCTTTTGTCGTTTCGACTAAGGCATATATCATAATATTGAACGTTGCTCTCATTTCACATTTATGTTTTTGATGGGATATCATTACTTTTTGTGCAGAAATGATTAGTAGGTACTTACTCGTATTCATAATAAAATTGCCACATATAAGTAAGTGTTCCTAATAGAATCAATTAATTGAAAAATTATAATAAAATCATAAAAAATTACTAGTTTCTGATTTATTCCTTTGTATTCACCCAACTACCTATCTGAATGCCAAATTTGAACTTTCTAGGTCATCTGGAACTGAGTTAGAGTTTCGATCTATGTCAGTCAGTGATAAAAATTACAATTTTTGGACGTTAATATCTAAATAACGGTTTGAGGTGAGTTTATAAAATTTTTAACATAATTATGTGTCTCGCAATATAGGTATGAGCCAAATTTGACATGTTTATGTGAAATAGTTTTTGAGTTATGAAGGTTTCAAAAGTGGCTCCAAATGGTTCGTGTAATATTACCCACGGTACAGCTCGCCAATTCTTTAGCTTGAACTTGGCTGGACACCCGCGTGTCTAGATTTAGATATTCTACGAAACTAACTGATTGCTTTCAGAAATATACCATCTCTACGTTGCGGCCTATAGGGCCCTTTTGACAGACCCCAAGACTGTCTGCATTAGTACTTGCCTAAAGAAAATAAATAGTTTTTATTTGCACATAGTTGCTAATATAATTAAGGCAGGCGCTTAGCTTAGAACTCTATTAAATACCAACCTTCCGTTCTGAGTGTTTTGGGTTCGATTCTATTCGGTGCACTCTATGTCCGTCAAAATTATATTTTTGTTAAGTTCCACGGGATACATGGATTATTCTCTATTATAGTGCAGAGTGTTGTCTTAAAAAATGGTTATAGATTGATAAATTGGACCATGTTGTGCATAAATGAGCTAATCCACAAAAAACATAAATTAAAGTTGTGCTGATTTCAACCACTTCTGCTTTATTTTTTCAGTGTTATTCGTAGAATCTTGGGTTGGTATAACCTACCATAAAAAAATATTTTTACACATAGCATCACACCTGTATTCCCTGAAGGGGTAGGCAGAGGTGTATTACACACCCACGACTCGCCAGCTATGTTTAAGTCCCACGTAATAGGGGGCGAGCCTATTGACGTCTACCGGGCACATCTCCAAACTCCGGGCTGCTACTGAGATTATTCATTTTTTTTACGAAATATCTCAATAACACTGCCCGGCCCGGGGATCGAACCCAAGACCTCATGATCAGCAGTCGCTTACACTACCGATGCACCAGTTGGCAGAAAACAAATCTTTGTAACATAAAAATAGATATTATTTTCGATTGTTTGGCATTTGTAAAAAAAACTATATTTTATTAAATGGGAAGAAAACTGCGTTTCGGAATCCATCGCGTTACTTGATTATCTACTATGGACTCAAACTATGGTTGAGAATATTTTAGCTAAATGAGATTGCTATTGGCATAATGCTGATAAATCCAACTTAAACATAAATCCAACTTAAACATATCAACTTAAAACATCACCCAACAGACAATTACTAACCATGCGCTGGAAATCTTTTCGGTGACGTATAGTTGTTTTAACTTTGTGCGGAAACTATTCCTACTTTGTAAACCGTACAGTGGCGGTGGTAAGTCGTTCCAGCACTTAGTTGCCGCATATTTAAAACTGCCACGGAATGCAGTGGTCCTATATTTTGGAAAACTTAGTGCATTTGCCGAGGCCCTAGTTGGGTATCTAGAATTCTCCGATAGCCATACTAATTTAGTATACAGATATTTTGGTACCTTTTTCTTTATAATCCCAAACAGTAATGTAGCAAGATTTATTTTTCTTCTATAATACATATTAAGCATGTTTTTTGAATTTAAAAAAGGAGTGACGTGGTTTTTGGGTGGAATATTAAAACAAAATCGCGCGCAGGCATTTTGAACTCTCTGAATGATGTTAGCGATTTTCTTTAATAGCCTCGGTCCATAAACTGTGTCCATATAATTAAATTTAGACAATACTAGAGATTCGACCTGCCGTACCCACAGATCAATGCTGAGATAATTTCGTATTTTATAAAGTACATTTAATTATACTTACTATATCGGTTTAATGCATGTAAATGCTTCCGATAGATGGTGTTGGTCGTAAAGACAAATGTGATAAGGAGATTGGGATGGTCGAAAGACCTGTACTATAGCTCAGTGGCTTAGAGCACTTCCCCGGATTGGAAAAGACGCGGGTTCGATTCCCGCTAGTACAAAAAATCTCTTTTTCCTTATTCGCAAATAATTTGTGCTTTAAAAAGTACATTTAATCTATAAAAACAGTTCCTAGTTATTTCTGAAGTGTGTTTTTCAAATCTCAATTTCTCGTCCATCAATAGTCCGAGGTTTCTACTTTCGAATACTCGTTTGACTTAAATATTCTGAACTAAGATTAGTAAATTATTAGAGGTTATTTGTCTAATTTGATTTTTTGAGCCTAAAATCATATACTTCGTTTTCTCGGCGTTAAGTACTAGAGAGTTCTTCTGAGCCCAGTAATGTATATTAGTTAAATCTTCGTTTAGGTATTTTACTGCGTCTTCTACATTAATAGGTTAAAAAGATAAGTAAATTTGGATGTCATCCGCATAAATATGGTAATTACAATGCTTGATAACATTTACTATGTCTGCACAGTATAGTGTAAAGATTAGGGGGAGGGGGGGGGTTATGATGTGTTATCGAAATTAGCAGTCAGGAGCAATTGTCAGGATGGCTGAATTGGTAAAGCATCTGGACGGTATCCAGAAGATGCAGGTTCAAATCCTGCTCCTGACTGTTATTTTCGATTTCACATTTTTCACTTTGTGTTTAAGACAGTAAACGTATTAGAGTTACCAGGAACATTCAAAAAATGGCTATTGACCAACTCTGGGTCATTCAGGTGTACAGGTATTTCTGATGGCCTAGATGGAATAATCTTAGATTTTAGGTTTTTCCACAAGATTTTGGGATTTTTGATGTTGCTATTTATGTTTTGGTCAAAATAGCACTTCTTCTCATTATGTATTGCTACTTCGACAATATTTTTCAGAGCTTTTGCATCCAGTTTGGTATTCCTGAATTTCTGTAGTGCTGAGTTCCGTAAACTCATCATAAATTGAATGTTATTTGTCAGCCAAGGCATGGCCAACTCTCTAACTATTTTATTTTTAACAGGCGCATGCAAATCGAAAATGCACTTTGTCGCCCTAGTGAACTCGTAGACAATTGTATCCAAATCTTCCAAATCAGTCATCAAATCCCACCAGATAAGGTCGATATGTTCATTGAACAAATCTATATTGATATCCTTAAGCGGTCTAAATGTGATTATTTTTTTTGGAATCTTTGGCTTTCGAATTTGGAATTCACATGTTACAAAAGCATGGCCATTTATAATTCCTACAGACATTTCGCCTATTTAAATTAGTCTCAACGTAATAGGAGGTGAAAGTATTTCTACCAGACCAGTGGTGGAAATACTTTCAACTCCTATTATCCGTATGGTGACGGACTAAGAGTACAAATTTCACCACCCCATTATTTCCCACGGGTATCGTATGGGCCACTAAGGGAAGTAAGCAATTATTAACCATTACATTACTGGTGGTAGGGCTGGGTACTAAGTGGGAGTGCTCACTTTCTATTGAGCCTGAGCGGGTTGGTACCACCATCTTCCATGTGAACGGCCATGAAGCACATCGATGTGAGATAGCCGTTAATTCTTTCATTTCATATCTGTGAAATGAAATGATGAGCAGCAGCTTGATAATACTCTCGGTATAGTTTAGTCCATGAGCGACGGTTACCATTTACCATCAGGGGGCTGTGGCTTGTCTGCCACAGAATATGCAACTATAAATGTATGCACATGACAAGTGCAGTGTTTGAGAACGACCCCCAAAATACTACACTAGTTAGCAGTCTTACGGTTAGATCGCAGTTCATTCGTTCGTGTCGTGAACACGTATCGCGCAGCAAATTACAATACGCTGAAAACGTAATTTCAAAGTGAATAAAACATGTTCAAAATCTACCATAATCCTACATTCAGGCAGTATGCCGTGATTATCTTAGGTCTGTGTAATTTTTTTTTGTGATTTGACAATCTTTTGATTTGGCTGTGTTATGAATTTGGAATGAATCTGTGATGTTTGTTTACTTTTTTTATTAGCGGCTTGTTAGCTGTTAGTTTCTTTAGTATACGGTAAAGTATGAAAAAATGTTAATACGTATTTTTGCTATTTAAGTAAGCATATTTGTCCAGCTGATTAAATATTATTTTCAAAGTCTAGTCGTGTGTAAGTTATATAAATACACAAAGTGAGGAATATTTTACGTATCTATAAGTAATGTTTGATCATCATTTATCGAGCATATGTGCTAAATCTTTCATTTTACAAGAAAATTTACCATAGTACCATAACAATCTAATAATTCCATTACATTCCACGTTTGTCGTAGAACTCGACTAAAGAACTAAATGAGAAACTCAATGCAAAATTCATTTGTACCAAAGCATAGTAAACCGGATTTTAGTCAAGTCTTGAGAGGAAGATATAAAATTAATTGCTTTTTAGAAGCGATTGTCATTAGGATTAATAAGCAAATAATACTGAGATTGTAACAAAATAAATCTTGAAACATAATTTCGCCGGTAGTAGTTTGATAACGTGTGGAAACTGTGTAGTTTTGCATATACTTTAATTAAACGAGTTAAAAAAGGACAAAATTGAAAGACATAAATTAAGATGTTGTAAGTTCTCTTCAGTTTTTGGTTTATTCTATGTTTAACTTGTATTCAATTATAGTATGTTTATTTTGTTTTGTTTATAGCTGACTTAACCTAACTGGTGTATGGCTCTAATAACGAATTAAAAAAAAATACAATAGATATAGGTACAGACAGCTACTAACGCGTACTATGCCTGTGCACACTCTTGGCTTCGGTATGCCTTAATGATGGGAGGAAATAGTACAGAGGTGGTTACTTTATTTATATTCCAAAAAAAAATACAAAAGCGTGTACTAGACAACAAAAACCAATGCCTAATATTTAAAAAAAAATGTCCTGTAGACTTAGCTCTTATATTAGACTAGCTTAGATTAGAAAAATTAGTTTAGTGACTGATGTAAAACGGCTAGTACAGTTTATTTCAAACATTTTAATCTATATTTTAGCACTTGACATGCTCAGCTACTCTTAAAGTACAAATTATAATTTGTGAATAAGATAGCGTACCATTTACGATAGCTCAATGGATTAGAGCACTTCCCCGGAAAGGAAGGGACGCAGGTTCGTTTCCCGCTCGTACTAAAATACTCTTTTTCCTTATTCACAAATTATAATTTGCAGTTTATTTCAGTTACTCTTATAGTATTATTGCTATGTGCATTCGTGCATTTTATAATATAGGTCCAAGAGCTTCGCTTTTACTTCAAGGAATTTAAAAACATAAATATTGTAACTGTTGTGTCACAATATAAAAGTTATACGTCTAGAATCGTGGCAAAGGATTTCTTACTGCACACAATACTCGTCTCCATAGAATCAATAGATATTTTATGGGGCAAGGTGTTATTCTATCTCGCTTCTACAATACAATTCCGAAAAAAATTAAGGCACTACAAATTGTACCTGATGGAAAATGGTAACCGTCGCTCATGGACTCAACTATGCCGAGAGTATTGTCATTCATGACCGGTCACACAGGAAACAGTGGTACCGACCCGTTCGGGCCCGATAGCAAGTGAGTACTCTCTGATTGTTTGTGATAGCCACCTATAGACTAGGCAATACCAGGAGCACAGTCAAGCTGTTGTCCACCATGAACATCAACCTACGCTTACGAGGAGTGAGAATCAGAAAATGATGGTATTTATCCTTCAAACTAAAAAATATAGACGGAGCATAACGAACAATCTAGTGAAGCCATCTGAAGCCATGGCAAACTTGTAATTACACACGTTCACGCACACAAATACAAACGAAGAACGAAGAAGTGTCATAAACCACGAGTGTTACCAGAGTACCTACAATGTTTTAAAATTACCCCAAATGACTCAACGATTTCGTCGAGTCATTTGACGCACATATTAAATTGTTGTTGTCAGCGCCATAATATTCTCTATATATGATTTGCTGTAAAATTAATTTATACTTTTACTTCTTTTATGTTTTAACAATAAAACTTATAAAAAAATATTTATAGAGATTTTTTCTTTCCGGTGACAACACTTTCACGCACACATCTTTCAAAAAGTGGCTTCACTTTTTAGTCGACAAGGCGGTGTCTATTAAAAAACAAAAAAGTTAGTCTAAGACTTATCCGTTCGGATCTATTAATAACTGATAGCTTTCACTTGGTACCAAACTCTACGACCAGTTTATCACGGATGTATGTTCATAAAATTTCGGAAAGGATGATACCAGAAATGGGAGTGGTTAGGTAATCGGCTTGTTATTACGTCTTAGTATAGTAGGTGCAGCCGCAGCTCAGCTAAAAATTGCGCTCTATGAAGGGTACGTATAGTTGTTTGCAAGTTCAATAATAATCTATATAAATACTAACTCACCCGGCAAACTTCGTACCGCCATTTTTTTCGTGAATATTTTGCAATGAAAATTATTAAAGTACTAATATCGCTATTAAAAAATAAGGGTTGGCAGTAGAAGGGTGAAAATTTAGGGTTTTATATATTTTTTATGAACCATAAAAAAAAATTAATTGCAAAAAAAAAAATATTTGGCGTGGACCACCCTTATCACTTAGGGGTATGAAAATCAAATTCTCAGAATATACACACAAAATCCCATAAGAATTGGTCAAGCCGTTTCGGAGGAGAATGGCGACGAACACTGTGACACGAGAATTTTATATATTAGAAAAATTTATCGCCAAAATGTATGCACGCACATAACTACCGAGCGACTGCACTAAATTGGATAATTATTTTTTTTGTGTTCGTTATTGTTAGAACAATGTTTGTAGAAAAGGAAATTTGTAGAAAAAATGTTTGTAGAAAATATTCGAACTGATTTAATCTCACAATAATGAAAAGCGAGTGAGTAAATTAGAAGACTGAGTTACTTTAGATACATCAAACTTGTCTGGAATTATTGATATTCCGACTGATTTGATTTTACTGGAAGTATTACATTTCCTTAGTCCTGTACACCACCCGTGTAAAACCGAGGCGGGCATAAATAGTATAAAACTTATTTCAGGATTTTAGAAAATATAAAAAAAAAAATGGCGGTACGAAGTTCGCTGGATCACCTAGTATTTATATAAAAATCTTAGTGGCCTGTACTAGAAAAGAAACTCGATAGCTTTATAAAAGTAAGGTTTTCGCCACATAAATAATCTAAAGATTGGTTGATATTATGTCGACATTTTTATTTTATTTAAAACTTGCTACACAAACAAAGCCAGGATTAGCTATTAGACTATAATCTGGACTAAACATTTATTTTATCAGCCCTATCAATATCAAAGATAGTTTAATGATTAAAGAATAGTTTTTGAAGTGAAAACTTCTATAGGAAGGTTTATATAGGGAGTAAATTCATGTAAGTCGTCATCGACATGGTCACGTGACGTGTTAACGATAACACTATATATCTGTTCCTATTACTATAACTTATTGCGCTGGGCCAGCTGTGAATGAAGAAATTAATTATTTTAAATAATATATTTTTTAATGATTGAATGAATAATTTTGATTTACAAGTCGGTACTTCTGTCGGTAGGCCTCATGACTGCTTTGATTTATTTTTATTTGTAGTTTGGAGAATACTTGGCACCCACAATACTTGCCAAAGAGGACATATTAGAATACTTACTTTATATTAAACGAGCCTTTGCCTTTCTTAGGTTATGTCTCAGGTAATCTAATCGGTAAGATTAAGTAGCGGGATAAAACATATACCAGTTTTTAAGTCTAATCAACAGCTAACGACGAAAAGTTAAAAACATATCTGGTAGTGCGAACAAACAAACAAACCAAATTCTAAAAAAAACATTGTTTTCAGAGACGCCTAAATAGCGTAATACAGTTTATTTTCTATACAAATAAATACATGGGACCGTTCAGTTACAGCTTTATAACAATATATAGTACAAATTATCTAGCGATAATTACCGATGGGTAATAGATAATTTGTACTATATTAATATATAGTACAAATTATCTATTACCCATCGGCCCATTTGTCAATCTACCTACAGGTTTATTTCTAGTTTTGCAACTTAATTAATAGATTATATAGACTCGTGCCTCTTTCCCAGAGGGCTAAAGAGACAACGGATTATCATATGTCATGAAACGAAACGGCTTCCACTGACTACTTATCGCCTCCATGGGAACGAGACTTGAAAGGACGCGACTACGTCACCACCATTGTTATAAAAATCTCTAGTTACCTAAATAGTTTCTTTATTGTAACGTAATTAACGTAACAACCAAAATATCTGTCAGATTCCAGATCCGATTTTAGTTCAGGCATTTTAGTATGTCGAAATAAAAACTATTTAAGACCTAATTAGTTTTTTAAATCTTTGATATAACTGATTATCTCTGTTCAGTGCCGGATTAAGGTAACTTGATGCCCTAAGCAATCTTCCCCTGTGGGCCCCCCTACCTTTAAGAGAACTACAAAGAATTAATTTAAAAAAATATATATATACATATCGTAGATAGAATACGTGTATTGTTTCTCCGCCCCTTTTCTCATGTTAGGTGGTAAACGGAGTGGTTATACTCTCTTTGGAAGGGGTCGGCACAACATGATTTCACATGTTGTCCTAAGATTCGGCCTAACTTTCGTTGGCTTGTTGTTTTTTTTCTCGGTCGTCTCTGGTCCCTAGACGGGATGCCCTAAGTAATTGCTTAAATAGCTTATAGGCTCATTATAGGCTCCAGGACTGTCTCTGTTGCCAGACAAGAACGAATTTGTAACTTGCCTGTTGCCTGTAAGAGACACCCACCATCCACCGTCGACTATAAGATATCCTGGCGTGCATCACCCTGCAGTTAAAGTATTTTAATTGTATTATTTTGATTGTGTACAGACAATAGTCGTAATGATCCAAAATTACTGTGTTGTGAGTGAACGTGACCGTTGGTACCTCAGTCCATTAAGTCACATGCTCGTTTGATTGCACCTTATCAGTCACGGTACAATGCGCTGTTAAGCCGCCATGAAAGACGACAAAGTCATAACACCATGTATATAGACCAGGGGTAACTTTAGACCACGTTTTTAGCCCACGTGTTGTCCTTGTGAGCGTTAGAAAAAAGCTGGGGACTTAAATAAGAATAAAATAAATAGCATTTTCCAAGACAGAAATTGTTTATATCGCGCTTTTCATAAGGCTAAGTGTTTAATGTGCTTGCCGGCGGAGCACCGAAGTATTGTCAAATAGTTCCAGTACTTCGCCAATACAAGCGGAAAACGGTAGGTTGCTTTAGTAAGTGAAGGTCACTGCATTGTTTGTTGCAAATAACGACATGTGCAGTAAAATATATTATTCCCGCTTTAACAAATAAAATAAACCGTCACGGGACGTCTCGCAGATATGAAAACATCGATCTTTCTTCAAATATTTTTCGAGCCTTATATTTACAATTCTTGGTAAGCGCCCTCACGTTATCCATAGACGAATTAAAACTGTTATTGGTTTATTGCCTCCCTCTGCAATAAACCAATAACAGTTTTAATTCGTCTATGGATGTTTTTACATCAAAAAGGTGTTGTTATTGCCTATCATGGCAGATGAGTCATGGCCCTTCTGGTGGTAAGTGGTAACCGCTGCTCACCATTTCATTTTTGAAATGAAAGAATGCTATTGCAGGGACAATTAAAATACACCGAGGTGCTTCATGGTCACAGGAGACTGTAGTACCCAACCTTACCACCAGTAAATAGGTACCTGCTTCTTGAGCAAATTGCAGTTTAGCTATGCAATAATTTTTCATTTCAAATAAAATATAATTATTAAATTCTAGATTAATAGCCTACATCCTTATCATTATATCTTTAATAAAACTTTCGCATCACAAGTAATCACAACTACTTAGCCGGTCACCATAAAATTTACTATAAATTTTTTTTTATTGCATATAGTGACAGACGAGCCACGGCCCATCTGATGGTCAATGGTAACCGTCGCTCATGGACTCAACTATACTCAGAGTATTATCAAGCCGCTGCTCACCATTTCATTTCACCGATATGAAATGAAATAATAAACGGCTATCTCCTGCTACAGCCAAAATGCAACGATGTGGATGAGATCGAATCCGAGACCTCATGATCAGCAGTCACACATACTACCGCTGTACCACCGAAGATCATTATTATTATAATAAATTTTAAAATGAATCGTTTCTTTTGAAGTTACTACGTTCTCACATGTTTTTTTAATTAATGAGCCGTTGATGAATCCGAACGATATTGATTACATTTTTATCGTAATGACTACAATCGTTAGTACGTCTAGTGAGCATAATCCCTGTTTTGTGCAAAGACTATAAAGGTCGTAAATTACACTATACTTAGAACAACTATTTATCCAATAAATTGTCGTGGGATTTGATATTAGAGGTAACAAAAGAGCTATTCATTTATTTAGATATTTTTATATAAATATATATATATATTTTTTTTTACATTTGACATGCTTAACACTATACATTAAACACAAAGTCCTGCTCGTGACTGTTATTTTTGATTTCACATTTTTTCCTTTGTGTTTAATGTATAGCTATTTATATGTTTGCTTTTAAGAATTCTTCTCTAAAACAACCAGTAAAATATAAAAACCTGTTTTTGCATTTAAGAGTGTATTTATTGAAAAATATAATGCACAATCACAACAATTTTTTACGGAGATGAGCAAAGCTATAGGCCGAGAAAGTGGGTTAAGAAAATGAGAATGCTTAAAATTTCTACATTACAAAATATCATATATTGATGTAAAAAACGTCTAATGCGGAGGAAGGATAAAACCGGCTGTTGGAATTTATTTAATTGGTTTTAACGCTATCTGTTGACAAAAGCATCTAACTGAAATATAATGTCAGTCAATAACCCAATAACAGTTCCTATGGATGTCTATGGATAACGAGAGGGCAATTACCAATAATTATATAAGACTCGAACAATATTTGAAGAAAGAAAGAAATTCGATGATTTCACATCTGCGAGACGTCCCATAACGGTTCATTATTGTTTTTATGATAATCAAAACTACAACATTCTGTATGAAAGGGCAGTACCTAAACCACTACGCCATTTGTTCAGGTAAAATCTTATAAATTAGTAAATATACTTTGGAAAATCCAAAAGTGCACTCCTCATAATCTTCATTTTCCACAATGAAATTGATTATTTGATAAGTAACTAATAATGTATTGGTCTGACTAAGTAGTTTTCAATAAACGTAGCATCACGTCTGTATTCGCCGAAGGGGTAGGCAGAGGTGTATTACACACCCACGACTCGCCAGCTATGGGCGAGCCTTTTGACGTCTACCGGGCACATTTCCAAACTCCGGGCTGCTACTGAGAATTTTTCTTTTTAGGAAAAAGCTCAATAACATTGCCCGACCCGGGGATCGAACCCGAGACCTCATTATTAGCAGTCGCATACACTACCGCTTCACCACCGAGGCAGTTAAAAGTAAGTTTTCAATAAATCACATAGATAGCGCTAATTTCAAAAAGTACCTAATAATGTGGTTCTCATGTTTTATACGCCATCTAGCGCTAATTGTAAGAAGTATTTGTATATTGGTCTAAGGAAGTAGTTCTCACGAAATAAGGTGTAGCGCTGGTTTTAGTGTCGAGTCGAGCGTAAATATTCACTATTTTTTTGTTTATTTAACAACAATTAAATCACATCGAATCAGACCGTGAAAAGTGATAGGGCTCTATTCGTAATTATACTGAGCCCGAAAACTCCTTAGGTTATATTTTATTTCTCTGCTTAAAAAAATAATTAGGATGCACGATATTATATACCTACACAAACTTTCCTAGAAAAATTATATAAACAACACTGAAAATTTACGTCCAGTAGGAGGTACCCTGTTCGTTGCCCCGAATGACGGGGTGTGTGGTTAGGTAAATTTGTTCCTACTCTACAAAAAAGAGGAGGTAATCTGTGGTGAAAATCTTTTCAAAATACGTTACGTAGTTTAGAAGAAATCTGACTAAATAGACATATCTACGCTTATATCGGCTTCACTTTATACTATGTATAGACAGGCAATCAATTTAAATAGCTATTTGTTTATTTCAACTGCGTGATTACATAATTTAATATAATTTACTCAATAATGACCACGTGTATTGTGGTTAAAATAGATAATACACCTTACTTTATGAGGAAATCATGAATTTAGTTGCAGTGATTGTTTATAGAATGTTGAAATAACTTCCACGTTTTTACGCATTAGAGCTCATCCCTGAAACAGGCAAGCAGAATTAGGTATATAACTTTTCGCCTATGTACTTACTTACTTACTTATCATCTCGCCATTTCCCTTGCAGGGTAGGCAGAGAGAATGCATAATGCATTCGCCTATGTAATTATAATTTAATTTAATCCCAAAATAATATTGATCGGATCAGCAGAAGGTACCAAACTACGTGCAGTTATGGTAATATCCTGAACAATAACAATCTTACAAAAAATCTACTTAATATATTATATATAGATGAGATTAGATTTTTTGTAAGATTACACATAAATATACTTAATATAACATTCTTACCTCACAATTATGTTCTCATTGTTCTCTCTCTTATTATTCTCTGTTCGCAACTTATGCCATTAATCAAGTGAGGTTTTTTGTAAATAATAATGAATTGGATGCCAGGTATTACCTTTACTTGTATTTGCTTTTTTAAAGTTTTATTTTTATGTGAAACATCTAATGCGAAGGGAGGGTAAAATCGGCTTTTATTGTACATACTTGTCCCGTTGAAATCTTGCAAGCTAAATTTGATACACTTCCCAGTTTCCGATTGAGCTGAAATTTTACACGCATATGTATATCACGTGACAATGCAATATTATGATGACATGGAGCTGATCTGATGATGGAGCTGGAAGGTGGACATAGGAACTCTATAATGAAATGACGCAACTCTGTCGAGTTTGGACACGTTTGATTCGTCTTGATGAGTACTTTGTCTTTAGATGGTATCCAAGGTCTGATGATGGAGATGGAAGGTGGCCATGCGAAACTTTCTAATTAAATGGCGCAACTCCATCGAGTTAGGGCTCATTTGAAATGTCCTGACTAGAACTTTAGTCATAGATGATATCCAGGGTCTGATGATGGAGCTGGAAGGTGACCAAATTAACTCTATAATGAAACGACGCAATCCCATCGAGTATGGAATCATTTGATTCGTCTTGAGGAGTACTGTGTCAAGTTATGATCATTCGTCCCGCGACGTCTAGTTTTTTTATTACAGCATTTTATACTCAAAACTAGCTGGTTTCGTCCATGTGGGATTCGTTTTGTAAGATCATGCCTAGCGCGATAATGGTAGCTCGTTGACAATAGGCATGCAATTGGGGTCATTTTAATAATGCTTGGTTCTCGTCGGGTAGCCGAACTCTACCTTGCACTTAAAAGACTTCTTGCTCAAGAATTCGACTATCAAAATAGGAATAAGGTATTAAAATCCTAGATTGTGAGTTCCAGAGATTCGCGTGCTTGAACTTAAAAATCTCTTTAGTTTTATTTCGTTAGTATATATTTAGTGTTCTTTCTGTTCGTGTCGGTTACCATGAGTAATAGTACATAAGAGTAAATAGCACCGTTTACCAAGAGAAAACTGCTCTTAAGCCTGTTTAGGACAGAGTTATAAAACATGGGAGAGACTGGCGAAGAGAGTGCGTCTTAGAGACATAAAAATAAGAATTTCCAAATTAGTTACCTAACAATGTTGTTTTGAAAATTACTAAAAGCCAACGTAAGGAAAGAACAAAAATATTAACTCATCTTTATGAGTTTTTTTTAATTCATATTATTTGATGACGTGACGTAAAGTCGTCACGCCATCATTTTAATTGCAAAATTAAACTTATCATATCGGAATGTTTGTAAATGCATCCAATAGATGATGTGAGTCGTAAAGACATCTAAAAAGCAATTCTGAAGTGGAGATTGGGGGTCACCGTCGGTGACTGCGATGGCTTAACGGTCTAGAGCACCTCCCCGGAATGAAAGGAACGCAGGTTCAAACACCGCTGGCAATAAAGCTCTCTTTCTTTTTCTAATTCCACAATATTTTTTTCTGTAGTAGCAGCTGAGCTGAGCGTGTCAAGTGCTAAAATACAGATCAAAATACTTGTCTCATATAACTTTGTTCCATAGAAAATATAATTTACAGCACTATACTCGCGTGCGACCATGCAACCTCACCAATGATCTTGGGCGTTATCAATTGTAAGATGTTATTAAAATTCACGCTGTTTTATCGTGTAAGGCAATAACTAACTATCTCGGGTAACTGAATGTCTTACGTTGACGATTTAATCATTTTTGGACCGTGTATACCAAATAACTTCGTAATTTTACATTAGTCCTGACTAAACCTTTATTTGTAACCAAAGGCAAGTTCACGTTTCGCTGTAATATATTCAATATTCATTTACTTATGTTTTTTTTATTGCATGTAGTGGCAGACGAGCCACGGTCCATCTGATGGTGAATGGTTACCGTCGCCCATGAACTCGACTATACCGAGAGTATTATCAAGCCGCTGCTCACCAATTCATTTCACAGATATGAAATGAAATATAAACGGCTATCTCCTGCTACCGCCAAAACGCAACGATGTGCTTCATGGCCGGTCACACGGAAGATGGTAATACCAACCCGCTCGGGCCCGATACCAAGTGATTTCTCCCACTTACCCAGCCCTACCACCAGTCATACAATGGATGATAATTGCTTACTTCCCTTAGTCGCCTCATACGACACCCGTGGAAAAGAATGGCGTGGTAACACATGTATTCTTAGTCCGTCACCACACGGACAAAACTTAATTTAAAACGTATTTTTCGATCGATTTTATTTAATACTACGTAAGTGGCAAACAGACACAAGGCCCAGCTGATGACAAGCGGTTATCTCATAGATGACAACAACACCAGAGGCATCAATCATGCGCCGCCAACTCCATGGAAATAGAAAGTGAAAAGGAGAAATATGAAGAGGATAGGATGAATAATATAGAGAGGACAGGGAGGGGGGTTTGGGACTCCGACGCTTTCAATCACCATACGAAACACAACGATAGGAGTAGATAACGGCCGTTGTTTTACGACGACCTTCTGTGATAGGGTGGTACTTCCCCGGTCGAGCCGGCCCATTCGTACTGGGATAAACAAGGCTCTATTTATTGAACAATTGTTCATATATTATCTTCAAAACATGGAAAACTAAGTTCAAAACTAATATATAATTATTGTTATATTTCATGTTTATGTAAATTGTAGCTATGTAAGTATATCTATGTGTTTATAGCTGTTCATAGTCTGACACGTGTGTCCACGATAAAACATTGTAGATTCCTATGACAATTTTAGCGACAGAATTATTGTATACGAGTATAATTACTGTTTGTCACTAACTACAATAGTAATTATAAAGGTCAAAGACCTCGAGGTCGCCTTTATTACTCGTCTATAATAAAAAAAACACTAATTATTTCCGTCATTTAGATTTTTTTTTCTTAGACATTCTTATACGAAATCTGAAAGAAAATATCCTAAACTAAAACTTTCTTACGTTTGATCAGAACTCGTGTTACTGAGACTAAACAAAATTAAGTTTATAGATACATACATAGCTTCACGCCTGTATACCCCGAAGGGGTAGGCAGGGTTGTATTACACAACCACGATTCGCCAGCTATGTTTAAGTCCCACGTAATAGCGGGCGAGCCTATTGCCGTCTACCGGGCACATTTCCAAACTCCGGCCTGTTACTGAGAATTTTTCTTTTAACGAAAAATCTCAATAGCGTTGCCCGACCCGGGGATCAAACCCGAGACCTCATGATCAGCAGTCGCTTACACTACCGCTGCACCACAGAGGCAGTCATTCAGTTTAAAGTTGTTACATTTTAATTTGTGCCCATAATGATTTTCCTTACACTTAAATATATTCAAGGTATCTATTTTAATTTCACTACCTTGCCCGGAAAAAACTTTATAAGTACAAATTATTTGTGAATAAGGAAAAAGAGATTTTTAGTACGAGCTGGAAGCTTTTAAAAATCTCATTTTCCTTATTCACAAATAATTTGTACTTTTTTTTTTTAATTTGGGAATTATGATAGGGATATAAATGTAGAAAATGGATAAATTTGGAAAATGGATCAGAGGAATATGGAATATACAAGGAATAATTTGTACTTAAAAAGTAACGAAGCATGTCAAATGCTAAAAAATATAGATTAAAAATGTTTAAAAACTTTATAGGTATTTAAAAAATTAAGTAGGTTATACCACATTATAATTATCTACTTATTCTGTGGTTATTTATAATGTTTAGTTTTTAGTATATATACTTACTAGTACTATTCTCGAGGTCTTTCTCGAGGTTAAACGAAATAAAACCATGGCAATGCCATGGTAGCTACAATAATCATTTATTAATTGTACAAAGTAAAAACATAACCAACTTATTTCTCATAATAATATATGCGCTGTATTGCTTGTATTTGGCTTGTAATAATTATTTCTATTATAAAAATGTAACCAAAAAATAATTAATGTTATCAACAATACATGTTAACACAAAGTCAACTGAATTGGCAAAGCATCTGGGGCGGTATTCCAGGAGACGCAGGTTCAAATCCTGCTCGTGTTTTATGTATAGTGCTAAGCATGTCAAATGCTATAAATATATATAAAATTATCTAAATATTGTATATTCGATTTCACATTTTCGCACTAGTTGTTAATTTATATGGCTAAGCTTATCAAATGCTCAAAAAAATACATTAAAATATCAAAACAATACTAAACTTGTTTTGATCTATATTTTAGCACTTGACATGCTCAGCTGCTCTTAAAGTACAAATTATTATTTGTGAATAAGGAAAAAGGGTATTTTAGTACAGGCGGGAATCGAGCCTGCGTCCCTTCCTTTTAATATAGATCAAAATGTTTAAAAAATCACGCCATCAAATAGTATGAATTTTAAATGCAAAATTAAACTTACTATATTGGATTAATGCATGTAAATGCGTTCCGATAGAGGGCGTTGGTCGTTAAGACAAATGTCATAAGGAGATTGGGTATGTCTAAAAGATAGTACTGTAGCTCAGTGGATTAGAGCACTTCCCCGGATAGGAAGGGACGCAGGTTCGATTCTCGCCTGTACTAAAATACTCTTTTTCCTTATTCACAAATTATAATTTGTACTTTAAGAGCAGCTGAGCATGTTAAGTGCTAAAATATAGATCAAAATGTTTAAAAAATCACGCCATCAAATAGTATGAATTTTAATTGCAAAATTAAACTTACTATATTGGATTAATGCATGTAAATGCGTTCCGATAGAGGGCGTTGGTCGTTAAGACAAATGTCATAAGGAGATTGGGTATGTCTAAAAGATAGTACTGTAGCTCAGTGGATTAGAGCACTTCCCCGGATAGGAAGGGACGCAGGTTCGATTCTCGCCTGTACTAAAATACTCTTTTTCCTTATTCACAAATTATAATTTGTACTTTAAGAGCAGCTGAGCATGTCAAGTGCTAAAATATAGATCAAAATGTTTAAAAAATCACGCCATCAAATAGTATGAATTTTAATTGCAAAATTAAACTTACTATATTGGATTAATGCATGTAAATGCGTTCCGATAGAGGGCGTTGGTCGTTAAGACAAATGTCATAAGGAGATTGGGTATGTCTAAAAGATAGTACTGTAGCTCAGTGGATTAGAGCACTTCCCCGGATAGGAAGGGACGCAGGTTCGATTCCCGCCTGTACTAAAATACTCTTTTTCCTTATTCACAAATTATAATTTGTACTAAACTTGTTGTTAATAAAAATCATAAAAATTGATGTAATTAATAGTCTCATGATTATCATGACATACATTCAGGTTCGTCGTCATCAAAACGACATTAGCTCAAGTGTACAAACATACGTACTACATGATAGTAGGTAAGCGATAACGCTAGCAACACCAGAGGCATAATTAGCGCGTCGCCAACTCCAAGAAAAGGGATTGGAAGTGGAAAAAAGATAAAATAAGGAGAAAAAAGATAGAATAAGGAGAAACAACGAGGGGATTCGGGCTTCCGTCACTCTCACTCACCATACGAAACACAACAATCTGTACCTACTGCTATCTTACGCTGATCTTCTGTGAGTGGGTAGTAGTTGCTTCCATAGTCGAGCCGGCCCTTCAAGCTTACAAGCAACATTTGGCCACTAGAAAAAAATATGGAAATTAACGCCACCTGGTCAATTGGAATGAAAATGATGGATGGATGGATGGATTCATACCAGATTATTAGGTGCTACAGTTTTCATACTTCGTGAAGAAGTTCCAGCCAACACTCCACTAGATCATGATGCCGTAAGATTGAAGGGTATCTGAACATACATTGGAAAACACTGGCAGAATAGGTATTTGAATGGTTCATACATCAGCCTTTCAATGTCCACTGCTGGACATAGGCCCAAGAGAACGCCACAACGAGCGGTCCCGTCATGGGGGATAATGCCGGCCCCACACGGCAATTTGAATGGTTACTATGGGCTATTATTTGCTTAGCGAATATTTGCATGATCTAAAGTTGACATAGATTTTTTTAATATGTTGAATCTCTAATTCTATTTACACTAGTGACGGTGGATCGTATTTATACTGTTTACCCATATGAGGTCAGTGGTGGTATCGGTGATTCTAAGTACCTACACTGAATAGTAAATTCTTTATTTGCATGCTTATAACATAGCATCACGCCTGTATTCCCCAAAGTGGTAGGCAGAGGTGTATTACACACCCACGGTTCGCCAGCTATGTTTAAGTCCCACGAAATAGTGGGCGAGCCATTGCCGTCTACCGGGAACATTTCCAAACTCTGGGCTGCTACTGAGAAATGTTCTTTTTACGAAAAAGCTCAATAACACTTCCCGACCCGGAGATCGAACCCGAAACCTTATAATGCTTATAATTGTGACAATAAAAGGGAATCTCTAAAATTGTCCCTTCACGTCGTAATGGATTTAGAAAGCGGCTGACAGTCCGCCCGTTGCCCGTACAAAAGGTCCTAGATCTATACTATTATAAAGTTGTAACAGAGCTGTGTCTGTACATTTAAGATATTTGAGAAAAAATGACTGTATTAGGCTATATAGACGTGTCTGAACACAAAACAATATTTTTTAGATTTTTTGTCTGTTTGTCTATTTATCAGTTTATTTGTTCGCGAATCACGCAAATACTACTGAACGGATTTTGATGCACCTTTTTTTTGATAGATCTCGATTAGAGTTAAAAACTGGTATATATTTTATCCCGTTACTATATCGGGAACCTGAGATACAACCTAAAAACTAGCTTTTGGTTGCGACGGACCTGCAAGCAAAGCCTAGTCTTTTTATATAATAATAATAATATATATACTTAAGTCAGGAGAAAGACCACTGGGAATGTTTTGACTACACAGTGGACAATAGTGGTTTACGCACCGACCTCGACACACTCCGATGACGAGGTGGAGCTATATGAGGTCATCTCGAAGGCCATCCACTTGTCTAAAACCTATTTCACTGTGGTTATGGGAGACTTTAACGCGAAACTAAGCAAAAGGACAGACGATGAGCTGAAGGTGGGGCACTATGGATTTAGGCAGATAAACCACAGGGGCCAGATGCTGGCTGATTTTCTGGAGAAGGAAGGCCTCTTTATGATGAATTCCTTCTTCAGGAAGCAGCCACAGCGGAAATGGACCTGGATTAGCCCTGAAGGTTCAGTAAAAAACGAGCTTGACTTCATCTTGTCGGACAAACGACACATATTCAATGATGTCTCAGTGATCAGCAGGATTAAAACTGGGAGTGATCACCGACTAGTCAGGGGCACCTTGAATATTAGAACAAAAGTCGAGAGGTCACGCTTGATGAAGTCTGCGCTCCGAACAACACCTGCCCAATACCAGAACCCCGCGAGCTTTCAGCTCGAACTACAAAATCACTTCCAATGTCTAGATGAGTGTGAATCAGCGAGCGATATGAACAGAAGGTTTGTGCAACTGTCCACGCGGTCGGGTCGACCTACTTCAAGGCCCGTCGCGTCAGTAGAACTCATAAACTCTCGGACCATACTCTCAAACTCCTGGAGAGGAGACAAGAAACGACAGTCCATTCCTCAGCCGATTGGTCCTTCCTAAGGCGGTTAAACAGACAGAACTCCAAGGCTGTGCGACACGATATTCGCCAATTTAATACTACCCGTATTAAAGAGGCGATAGAGCGGAACCAAGGCTCGAAAGTGTTCGCAAGAGATCTGTCTGTTGGTCAAAGCCAGTTGACTAAACTGAGGACCAACAACGGCACTGTTATTTCATCTCCAGATGAGATCTTGAGACAGGTCCAGCAGTTCTATGGACAGTTGTACAGATCCCAGAGCCCTGCTGTTGGCTTGGTCCAAGACCCCAGATCCAAGCTAACTCGGCACTTTACCGAAGATATCCCGGAAGTCAGCCTGTACAAGATCAGAATGGCTCTCAAACAGCTAAAGGACGGAAAAGCACCGGGTGACGACGGAATTACTATAGAGCTTCTGAAGGCAGGCGGAAAGCCGGTCCTCAAAGCCCTTCAGAGGCTATTCAATTCCGTCGTTCTCGGGGGCGATGTTCCAGAGTCGTGGACCAGGAGCGTGGTGGTGCTGTTCTTCAAGAAAGGTGGCAGAACCCTCTTGAAGAATTATAGACCCATCTCGCTCTTGAGCCACGTCTATAAGTTGTTCTCGAGGGTTATTACGAATAGACTCACGCCCAAGCTTGACGACTTCCAGCCTCCCGAACAAGCTGGTTTCCGAAAAGGTTATGGACCACATTCACACGCTACGACAGATCATACAGAAAACCGAGGAGTACAATCGGCCTCTGTGTCTGGCGTTTGTGGACTATGAGAAAGCCTTCGATTCGATCGAAACTTGGGCGGTGCTGCAGTCCCTTCAGCGGTGCCAAATCGACTATCGGTATATCGAAGTGCTGAAGTGCTTGTATAGGAACGCCACCATATCAGTCCGTGTTCAGGACAGGAGTACGAAACCGATCCAAAATGCAGAGAGGTGTTAGACAGGGAGACGTTATGTCCCCGAAAATCTTCACCGCTGCATTGGAAGATGTCTTCAAGCTCTTGGACTGGACCGGATTTGGCATCAACATCAATGACAAATACATCACTCACCTTCGATATGCCGACGACATCGTAGTCATGGCAGAATCGCTGGAGGACCTTGGCACCATGCTCAATGATCTCAGCAGGGTTTCCCGACTAGTGGATCTCAAAATGGACATGGACATGACGAAAGTCATGTCTAATGTCCATGTCATTTCAGCACCGATTCTAGTCGGGAGTGCGCTTCTCGAAGTTGTCGACCACTATGTCTACCTGGGACAAACAGTCCAGTTAGGTAGGCACAACTTCGAGAAAGAGGTTAATCGACGAATCCAACTCGGCTTGGCAGCAGTCGGGAAGCTAAGGAAGGTCTTCTCGGCCAATATTCCGCAGTGTCTGAAAACGAAGGTCTACGACCAGTGTGTGTTACCAGTGATGACATATGGAACAGAGACGTGGTTGCTGAATGTTGGCTTCGTATCAAGGCTCAAAGTCGCTCAGTGGGCCATGGAGCGGGCTATGCTTTGTATTATACGTGATCGAATCCGTAGGAGAACGAGAGTGACCGACATAGCCCGCCGGGTTGCCATGCTGAAGTGGCAATGGGCAGGCCACATCGCTCGACGAACCGACAACCGTTGGGGAAGAAGGGTTCTCGAGTGGCGACCACGTATCGGACGGCACAGCGTAGGATGGCCCCCCACCAGATGGACCGATGATCTGGTCAAAGTCGCGGGGAGCCGTTGGATGCGGTCGGCACAGGACCGCTCGTTGTGGCGTTCTCTTGGGGAGGCCTATGTCCAGCAGTGGACGTCAAAAGGCTGATGGATGGATGACCTAAACAATGTTAGTTTTTTAAACTTTCCTTAATAGTCTAGGAAACCTCAAAAGGAATTCAATCTACGGCATAACATCATCGGCATATTTAATTAAATCATCATACTTTTAAAACTTCAAAGAATTTAAAAATAAAAATCTCTTTGACCAAAATAAATTAAGTATCTGCCGTATAAATAGCATCACTTTAGCAGCTCACAATATAATTGATAGGAAGTCCGCCATTTCTTGTGATCAACTTATTCATTGAAGTGATCTTCCTCTTTATCTAAGAATGGTATCAAGAGGATAACGATCTTAAAATATCGTTTGTCCATGAAGACACTGAGCATGATTTGACGTGAATATTAATGGGTAAGGAAGGAAAAGTTGAAACAGATCTCTACTAACAATATTTTTTTTGATTTCTAAGGTCACACACATAAGATGTGTGATGATGACCTTGCTGCTCACAATAATCTATATAAATAAAAATGAATCGCTAAATGTGTTGCTAAGCGTAAAACTCAAGAACGGCTGGATCAGTTCAGCTGATATTTTTTTACTTAAATATTCGCTGAAGTCCAAGAAATTTCTTATGAAGAGATTAATAGGAAACATTGCCGGGAAAAACGTGATAACCATATTTCTCTTCCCCCATTCCCATTGAAACTGTTGTTAGCTGACAATTCATATATTGTCGTCAAATACATAAAAGTAGTGCGTTGTGCATGCTACACGCTTGATTAAACAAAAACTATTGGTCTGCTAGCAGACCCAGTAGCTCTCAGAGCGACGTCTGTTGGGTCAGCTAGTTAGATAGATATGTTCCACTGTTGGCATGGAAATGTCACACGTGTGCAACAATACCATACTTACCCGCGGGTGTTGCACGATACGACACAACCAGCAGTCATCATCCATTACATTATTGGTAGGAATAAGACCTTTTTTTTGTTAAGGCGGGAAAAAATGTTCCCAACCACACACCCCGTCGTTCGGGGCAACGGACAGGGTGGTGTGGGACCTTCACCCACTAAAGAAACCCACCGTGTGCCATCTCTCCGCGTTTATTGACGGGCCACTGGAACTATGTTACATTCCTTCGGTGATGGTAGGAATAAGAGCTGAGTTTTATTAGTTGACCTGACACTACCCCATTGTCTCCTCGGGCAGCCGGAGGTGCAGTTAGATTATTATTTCCACTTGTACAAAAAAAATATTGATACAAGTTGCCGCTCTTTGACAGTGAGATTGTCAGCTTGATTTTTTGTTCTCAGTCAGTTTTTTACGATTGGCATTGATATGAATTTTTAATTCGTTACACAACACAGTCCAAAATTAATATGTTTAGGCATTATTTAGAAAGCGATAGCACCATTTCATTTTGCATATTATGGGAAATAAACGAATGGACGATTATCTCTATCGTTGTAGCGGAACAAAACACGCCGTGTTCTCTTCACTAATTAATGTGCAAGCAGAATTTCTAGTAGGTAATTGTATATTTGTCCCAAGTGCCCATAGAGCATAACTTGAATCACCAGAGTTATATCGCCTCTTAAATCACCAATTTATCTACAGATATACAAAGACCAGAAATTGACACGTCTAAAGCCATAACATAAGCAATTTTCATCATTCATGCATTTATCTGTCAGACTTTCATCGTCCACTGCTGGACATAGGTGTCCCCAAGGGAGTGCCATAACGAAAGGTCCTATGCAACTTAAATCCAACGGTTTCCTGCGGCTTATCGGCGATCATCATCATCTACGCAGCTCTATCCGTGAGCCACTCGAGAATTTTTCTTTCCCAATGGTCGTTCATTTGTGAATAAATCTGACCTGTAAATCACCACTTCACGAACATTAAATTGACAATTCTATAACGATATCTATAACGCTAAGTCACGTGAATTAACGTTAGAGATGTCAAACATCCATACTTAATAGTTTTCTATAGCGTTAGCGATCATAGAATGCAACTTGACCAGGCCCTCTGAGCCTCTTTTCGTTTGTGTGACCAAACTGCATTCAGAATGATAAGATTAATTTGTATTGTCAATTGTTTCACTCTTAATTTTTGTTTCAGTAAATTTTTGCGTCCTTGCAACTGGCACAAACCTAATGTGGCCGTCTCCTGTCCTGGTTAAATTGAGCAATGACAATCAGACAGTACTGCCGCAACCCGTTACCAAAGAAGAGGGATCATGGATCGTTGCTATAGGAAGCTTAACAGGAATTTTTGGTAAGTTTTCTTTAAAGGTTTTTAATAAGCACTGCCAAGGGAACCCTTTCCTTCCTCTTCCAATCGAGATAGAGCTCCAATCGAATTTTGAAAACTTTTATGGAAACAATTCCAATTTTGTATTTAGATATTTTTATACATATTTTTAGCATTTGACATGCTTAGCACTATACATTAAACACAAAGTGAAAAAGTGAAAAATGTGAAATCGAAAATAACAGTCACGAGCAGGATTTGAACCTGCATCTCCTGGATACCGTTCAGATGCTTATATCTGGATATATATGATAAACAGTCTGGCTGATAGAACGCAGCCCTATTCAACGCCGATATTGACATCAAACCAGGGTGACATTCCATCATCCAGCCGCACACAAGCTCTGCAGTCCATGTAGTTGGACTGCACCGCTTGTAGCAGCCTACCGTTAATACCATACTCCGGTAAAATGTCCCAAAGTTCCTTTCGTACAACAGTGTCAAATGCTTTCTCCAAATCTACAAAACTGCAGAAAACCCTCTGGCCTACAGCCCGATGCTTCTCCACAATGTTGCGCAGAGAAAACACTTGATCCATGCATCCTCGTCCACACCTGAAACCTCCTTGTGCCTCACACAAAAATTCATTGTCTACAAAGGTTGAACGAAATTAATGTGGGAGTTCAGATGGGCGACTCAGTGGTTAACTCTCTGCTATATGCAGACGATGCGGTCCTATTAGCGCAGTCTGCGACTGACTTGCAAACCCTAGTCGACGTAATGGCAGAAGATTGTAAGAAAAGGGGCCTACGTGTGAATGTGAGTAAAACCAAAGTAATGGTTTTTGAAAGAGAAAAAGTCAGAACAGATGTTAGAGTAGCAATAGGAAATGATGTGCTAAAACAAGTGGATGAATTTGTATATCTTGGATGTGGATTCAGTCGGGATGGAAGGTACACCACTGATGTAGAGAGAAGAGTGAATGCGGGAAATAGAGTGAACGGAGCATTGGGACAACTCGGCAGTCATCAGCTCAGCCAGAAGGCACGTGTCGCAATACACAACGCAGTGCTTGTCCCAACGTTATTATATGGAAGTGAGAGTTGGGTATGTAAAAAGGAGCATGAGAGTAAAATCAATGCGGTCGAAATGCGATCTCTGCGGAGAATCTGTGGAGTGAGGATGACTGACTGCATTCGTAATAATGACGTAAGGGAGCAAGTAGGTATGAAAGAGAGTATTGGTGTAAAGATGCGAAAGGGAATGCTCCGATGGTTCGGACATGTGGAAAGAATGCCGGACGAGCGACTGGCTAAGAAGATATACAATGCGAAAGTGGAAGGATGTAGGTACAGGGGGAGATCGAGACTTACCTACCTAGACCAAATTGGTCATGTATTGAAGGAAGGTGGAGTCAGGAGTCTCTGAAACCGGCGAGCGTGTATGAAGAGAGTTATGAATGTTGAGGAAGCGAGAGATGTATGTAAGAATAGAGCCTCTTGGCACTCTGTTCTCTCTGTCTACCCCGCAAGGGAAATGGCGTGATGATAAGTAAGTAAGTAAGTACACACGCTTGACTTGGGGTGTAAGCTGGTGAATGCGTGACATGAGCGTTACGAAACGTGTGATTGGACGAGGCGGACGTCACGTTTCGTATATTACTGTAAGGGCAAGAGAGATAGAACCGAGCACACGTTTTCTTTCTCTCTTTCTCATTATTAATATTATTAATAATATATGTATTTATTGTTAAGTTTTACTTCAGTCGTGTGGTCTAAAGCACACTCGTTTTTTTTTAGCCAGTTTCAGTATAGGCTTCCTTGGAGATATTGTGGGTCGAAAGTACGGGCTGATCCTGGCCTGCCTGCCGAAGATCCTTATTGGCATCCTCTACTTATGTGGCACGAAGCTGTGGATGTTGCTGCTAGGCAGGGCCCTTGGAGGCATATCTGATAGTGCCATATTTACACTAGTACCGATGTATGCTTCAGAAATGGCCAGTGTAAGTGTTTTGTCTTATTACTACTAAACAGTACATGTTTCCGAAATATTGTCAATCTATCTATATAAAAAATCCCTGTCATAGTATTTGTCCACGATGAACTCCGAAACTACATATCCAATCTAAAGGATTTTTTTTTCACAATGTGTGACTTAAAAGATAGGATATTTTTTATCCCGACAAGACATCCTGCACTTAGGAATAACCCTTGTATTGCGGTGGACTCTACAAACATACAATTTCACGGACACAAAATACACCTAGACTCAGAATAACCATTTTTGGATCACACAAAGGGTTGTCCTGAGTGGGAATCGAACCCATAACACTCGGACGGAAGGTTCTGAATCTGAACCACTCCGCCATCAGTGTTCCTTTATTGTTGCAAAATTAGCAATTTTATTGGGAGAGAGAATCTGAAAATGTGAGCAAAACCAAAGTAATGGTTTTTTGAAAGAGAAGAAGCCAGAACAGATGTTAGTGTAGCAATAGGAAATGCTGTGCTAGAACAAGTGGATGAATTTGTATATCTTGGATCTGGATTCAGTCGGGATGGAAGGTACACCACTGATGTAGAAAGAAGAGTGAATGCGGGAAATTGAGTGAACGGAGCATTGGGACAACTTCTCGGCAGCCACCACCTCAGTCAGAAGGCACGTGTCTCAATACACAACGCAGTGCTTGTCCCAACGTTATTATATGGAAGCGAGAGTTGGGTATGTAAAAAGGAGCATGAGAGCAAAATCAATGCGGTCGAAATGCGATCTCTGCGGAGAATCTGTGGAGTGAGGCTGACTGACCGCATTCGTAACAATGACGTAAGAGAGCGAGTAGGTATGAAAGAGAGTATTGGTGTAAAGATGCGAAAGGGAATGCTCCGATGGTTCGGACATGTGGAAAGAATGCCGGGCGAGCGACTGGCTATGAAGATATACAATGCGAAAGTGGAAGGGTGTAGGTACAGGGGGAGACCGAGACTTACCTACCTAGACCAAATTGGTCGTGTATTGAAGGAAGTTGGAGTCAGGAGTCGCTGAAACCGGCGAGCGTGTATGAAGAGAATTATGAATGTTGAGGAGGTGAGAGATGTATGCAAGAATAGAGCCTCTTGGCACTCTGTTCTCTCTGCCTACCCCGCAAGGGAAATGGCGTGATGATAAGTAAGTAAGTAAGAACCTGAAAAACGGTTTCCCCGTTAATATTAAGTATTTTAATATAATAATATATAATCATTGAAGAAATTATAAGTAGATATTCCACACCGAGTGCCCAAGTTTGCTGCTTATAAAATTCAAACAGAGATGTGTACTCTAAAGACATTAGAGAAAAATATTAGTCTATTCTTTTTTTATTGCTTAATCCCTTGATGGTGCCCCCTGATGGTACTTGATAACCACCGCTTATGGACTCAGCACAGCCAAGGTGCTGCTCACCATGAAATTCAAATAGGGTACCTATATATACTACGCTTGAAATTCGTGGGCAACACAACGACTATATTGTGCATTAAGCGAAATGCCTCATGACTGTTACAAAGAAATTTGTTGTTCCAGTTCGGGTCTAAGAAGTACTTACCTTTGATCCATCCATTCATCCATCAGCCTTTCGACGTCCACTGCTGGACATAGGCATCCCCAAATTGGGGGTACAGTGCCGTAATCGCCACGCTTGGCAGACGGGTTGGCGATCGCAGTGGATGTTGTTAATACTCGAGGGAGTGCTGCTGCCCACTTCCCCAGGTTTTCCCTCAGTCGGCTCTTACGACTTCCATGGGTGGAGAGGGGTGGGATCATTCTAAAGCCGGTCCCACACACCAATAATACCTTTGACTTGGTACCAATCCCTACTACCAGTAAATTATTATTTAACCCTCTACTGCATGAATTATTAAGGAGATGCAAAAAAAAATTTTTCTTTGTGGATATTGCTTTAACAAAAGTAATATTTATTATTAGTCGTGGAATGTAACGAGACAGTTTCTTTTATCATTGTAGCATAGAAAAACTTTGCATTTTGAGCATTTAGTATATGTTTTCATAGAACATACTATGCAATGTTGATTTTTTTTCTGGCACGTAGGCCAATGTCCAATATTGTCTATTCGGACACAGTTCAAAGGAATGTCTTGGCGCCTCTATGGCATTTTTTTCATTTTTTTAGAAGATACCGGGGTACCAGGATTGGACAACAAAAGACTTTCTTGGCTTCTTCTTCATCCGAACTTTCATCATCAGTTTCAGGTATTATAATGGTCTTCTGACTGGGACAAGTATTGAAATTGTCAACAGGAATAGGATTAGCGTATTTGTTTTTACTATAAAAGCGAGCAGTGTCCATTCTGCCAAACAAAAGCCAAAAAAACAGGTGTGATGAGAAGGGAATAGGAAAAAAGCGAAAACATAATAGCACTTGAATTTTTTATTCTTGATGAATATAAGTCTGAATGTATACGATAACATATATGCCCAAACGTATCTTCATCGTACTACCCATATATGGTAAAAGTGAGAAAATAATTGTTTATAGGTAAAGAAGGTGGTATTAACTTTATAAATCATTTTTTTTTACAAATACTTACGTTTTGATGTTGTTTTCGATACTCAAAATGTCTCTCAGGCACTCGTCTTTTGTTTCACCGACCACCCGCACAAAAGTAACGTTATTTCTAAATGTCATCAAACCATAGACAAACTTATTGCGTTTTGTTATTGCTAATTAACTATTACACGGATTTAAGAATGTGGAATGGCTTAATTATTATTTGTATGGAAATAAAACAACAATAAAATCGCCATACCATATATGGGCTCATATGTAGCACAGGGTTAAGTGTCGCGGACCACTGATGTTTTGTCACACAGTTGCAGTGGTCCGCCAATACAGCTTCGCCGACAAGGCTTATTTGTGGATTAGAGCCCCACACTACCCTGTTCGCTCCCTCTAACAATGGTGTGCGCGTTTAGTAACAAAAGTATCTGAATTAGGTACCCACTCAAAACGAGAAACGGGACATATAATAAAGATAAGTTTTGCAAAAAAATGCAAAAATATTTCATATTTTTATGTAGATATACATTCTGTTCTCTCTGCCTATCCCGCAAGGGAAATGGCGTGATGATAAGTTAGTTAGTTTATATTTTAAGCACTTGATACATGGTTGACTTTATTCTGGGAAAAATGCAAAAGCTTTAAGCATTTCAGATTTTTTTTATTGCCTAAAAGCGACAGAGAAACCGACATGGTACCACCAGTTTGAGTCTGTCAGAGAACCTTTGGAATCAAACTCAAAGAATTGTAATTTTCCTTCGTTTATATTTCCCTTAGTCAGGATGTAATACCACGAGAGAGATTAGAGTTCTGATATTATGAGTTAATTCATCTTTTTTTTTTTGTTAAGGCGGTAAAAAGTAATCCTAACCGCACACCCCGTCATTCGGGGCAACGAACAGGGTAGTGTGGGGCCCTCACCCACTAAAGAAACCCGCCGTGTGCCGTCTCTCCGCCTTTATTGGCGGCCACTGGAACTATGTTACATTCCTTCGGTGGTAGTTTATTCTTCACCTGGATTAAATAAAATGTCATCAGGCTTCTGACAAGACTGAGCAAAAATTCGTAAATAGCAGATGTGCTTACAAACTCATGAGGTTGCTTGTCGCTATATTAGCGGGATAAAATGTATACCAGTTTTTAAATCTAATCAAGAGCTATGAAATAAAACAAATGCATCAAAATCCATACAGTAGTTTGTGCGTGAAGCGCGAGCAAATAAACGGACAGACAAAAAATCTAAAATAAATTGTTTTGTGTTCAGACACGCCTATATAACTTAATATAGTAGTTTTTCTTAAATATTTTAAATGCACAGACACAGTTCTATTACAGCTTTACAATATTTAGGAAGAAGTTCAAACCCTCCTTATTGCCTTTATGTTTCTATTTTAATAGTAAATTAAAAGTAAAAGAATATTTTTTAATTACAAGCTTTAATTGCATAAATTATTTTTATTTTTCTCGTATTTTTAATTGGATATATAGACATGCATGTCCTATCAGCTTGATCTGAAATTATAAGGCGGCCATTTTGAAATCCGCCATCTTAATTTTTCCTAGATCATTTGGCAGAGGGGCTGGCACGTTAATCCAGGAGACGCGGCGCCGGTCCGAATCCTGCTCGTGGCTATCACTTACTATTTAACATTGTTTTTGTGTTTTGAATAATGAAGATAAAATCATAACAGGCATAATCAAGTATAACTTGCCGACTGAGTGTGCTACCAGCTGATGACATTGAAATATTTTTTATCTGAAGTCGTAAATTAGTCGTAACGCTCACCAACCCGTAAATGGAACGAACGCTGTTTGCGGTTACATTTGTTTTTATTGATTCTGTGTTTCTCAGTAACAATAATTATTATTTATTTATTACTCAACGAGCATTAACTTATAATAGGTATACCAGATTCTACCCGCGACTCAGTTCACGTGAACATTAAAATATAAATACATCACTCTATAGCCCATTAATTGTTTTTATATAAAAATAAATATCACACGGAATCATTCAAGTTTTCTGGTTTACAAGAAGCTGTGTCCTTTTCTAGACTACATGTATGCAAAATTTCGTGATGATTGGTTCAGTAGTTACAGTGATAAAGCGTAACAAACAAACAAATTCTTTTCTCGTTTAATGTTTATGTAGCCACGACTTATCACGAGAATTAGACAACTGCATTCACATAAATTGCCGTTTGACGTTAGGCGATAACTCCAGCGGCGGTACGTGAAATAAATTGAACGTTTAGACACTTGAGTATGGCCACCCAACTTATGGCGTTATGCGGCTCAGTTAATCGGTTGTCATTATTTTTAACACAAACTGACGAACATACTAGCAATCTAAATCGTATGTAATAGTTTACAAAGTTCATCAAACCTAATAATTCACCCCAACCTAAAAAATATAAAGTATTATAACAAATACACGTTTGTTATAATACTTTCTGATATTTACGCGAATGTTACACGTTATGAAATAAAATCACGTTTACGGAATATATCCCGTTTAACTACTGGATTTTCTACTATCCTAACGTTTTGAATACTTTACAGCATTCATGGTCATAAAAGTCTAACGTAATGTAACCGAAACCGATATAAAAGTTTCGAATAATTTTGGATAGGGGCGGAGTTTAAATGCATATTATGACAGGTTATTGTTTTTGCCTTGATGGTGCAGCGGTAGTGTGAGCAACTGCTGATAATGATGAAGTCTCAGGTTTGATCCCTGGGTCTGGCACTGCTATATAACTTGGGTTAACTCAACTATTTCGTAAAACAAAAATTCTCAGTAGCAGCCCGGAGTTTGGAAATGTACCCGTTAGACAGCAATAGACTCGCCTTCTATTACGTTGGACTTAAACATAGTCGGCGAACTGTGTGTAATACACCTCTGCCTACCCCTTCGGCGATACAGGCATGAGTCTATGTTCTAATGTTTTACCCGGCTGAGCCTACAAACAAGCCGCGTGCCTCTCCTAAATTGTTTATTAGTATTTTTATTGCTTAGTCATGACTAGTTAGTGATTGTGGGATTACATTACAATTTAATATTTAAGACATTAAACACAAACTGGAAAAAAAATTATAGTGCTAAGCATGTCAAATGCTAAAAATATTTATAAAAATATCTAAATATTTAAGACATTGTGTATTTCCCTTTTATAATTCTTTAAACATCTAATATCAATAACCGAAAGTATCCGAAAGTAGCAGATAATCCTAAATAATTTAAAAACGTCAATTGCCGCAATTTAATTTAAACGGCACTTAAATAGTGCCGCAATTAGGTATATAATATCACTTTTGCTCAATAATAAATGAATATTAACTAGATTCATTTATTATGGAGCAAAAGGAGAAGAAATAAATAAATAAATGTCATTGTTGTTATTGTATTTCAATACTAGCTGTGCCCCGTGGTTTCATCCACGTAAAATTTACTAATAATAATGATTTGTTACAAGTTTGTATAGATATGTATCGTCATAGGAGTTTCTACGATTATATTTTCAGGATTGAAAAGTTATTAAAACCTTTTTCATACGAAATGCTAAATTCAGCGTTACATATTACTAGGTACAATGTTTATTCATTTCTAGGCCAGTCGCCCATACCACCGAAGGAATGTAAAACAGTTCCAGTGGCCCGCCAATAAAGGCGGAGAGACGGCGCACGGCGGGTTTCTTTAGTGGGTGCAGGCCCCACACTACCCTGTTCGTTGCCCCGAATGACGGGGTGTGCGGTTAGGAACTAGCAAAAAAAAAGGGCATTCGCCCATACCTACTTTATTTGCCAATGTCCTTTCATATCCATAACATACTATCCCTGGTTTAAACACTAGCCAACCTCGTGTACCTCAAAAACAATAAACGCCTTTGTTCACTGATAATTGCGTAACAAATTGTTTCAATTATATTGTATCTGGTAGTGTCTTTTCTATAAGTAAGTGCGGTGACATCACCGTATTGTAAGAAATGAGTTTGTATATGATTTTTTTCATCGTTGCTACTGAAAATATTTTGTTTTACATCTATACTTCCATTACAAGTAAGGAAGATACGATGTTATTTCAGTAGATAGCAATAATTTTTTGTTGAATTGATCCTCCGAATTTATGTTTCTGTATGTATGTATGTTTATTGTTAAGTCGACGTCCAATTGAAATTACACCTTAGATTTCAATCGTTTTACGATTTTTTGAAATATAAATTTATAACAATTTATACCTAGATTTTTTATTAACGAACATTATTTCCGAACGAACATTAGGTACAGGATTTTTATTAACAAATTGCCGCGCGAATACATCAGGCTGATCTAGTTATAATAACTATAATTAAATATTGGATTCTCAGATCAAATAGGTAAACTTTTTATTTGATCTGAGATTGGATTAGAATAAGTACACATTGGACAATGTTTTAGAGTTCTGAATTTATAAATAGCGTATAACTAAGTATATCTTAACTAAAACAGTAGTTCAATGAGATATTTAAATTAACATAAAATTAGAAGGAACACATTTTGAACATAATTATTTCAACAATTCTTGTCTTAGTAATTCTCATTTTTATTTGAAAACATTTGTGTAGTAAGTAGTACTGCTAAATTTATTAAAATTTATTACTTTGCTCTACAATTGTTAACATATTTGTTCCCATGATACTTCACAGACTATTATTATTGTAAAGCTAAACGGTTCTTATACCGTGATAACAAGAAATATATAAAGAATTCAAACGTTAAGAATGTGTCAGTTTATTGTTACTGTATTCATTATTCTCCAATCAAGTATGTATTTTTTGAAAAAAAATTGTGGTCAAAATGTTGAATACGTTTATCAAAATCCAGTTATTATGAACTCAACTAAGACGAATTCACGTGCAGAATCTAGATGTAATTATGTCGTTAAATAATTCACGTACACGTGATCTCTTCAACAGTAGTTACCCACCACTGGTTGACAACCATTCTTAATTATGTAGCTTAAAGTAATTACATGGGCCCCCAGCGCCCATCGCAATGGTCTCTGTAAACAGTAATTAGGTATATAAACAACTAGCCTTTGCCCGCGGCTCCACCGCAGTCAAAGACTAATTTTTAAGTTATATCTCAGGTTCCCGATATAGTAGCGGGATAAAATGTATACCAGTTTTTAAGTCTAATCGAGAGTTATCAAATAAAAAAAGTTTCATTAAAATCCGTTCAGTAGTTTTAGCGTGATGCGCGAACGAACAAACAGATAAATAGACGAACAGACAAAAATCTCAAAAAAAATCGTTTTCTGTTTAGACACGTCTATACCTATAGTATAGTATTTTTTTCTCAAATATCTTAAATATACAGAGCTCTGATACAGTTTTATAATAGTATAGATATAGAGATGTGCAATACAATCAAAACAATAAACATCCATCCATCCATCCATCCATCCATCCATCCATCCATCCATCAGCCTTTCAACGTCCACTGCTGAACATAGGCCTCCCCAAGAGAAAGCAACAACGAGCGGTCCCACCATGGGGGATAATGCCGTAATCGCCACGCTTGGCAGGCGGGTTGGCGATCGCAGTGGATGTTGTTAATACTCGAGGGAGTGCTGTTGCCCACTCCCCCGGTATTCAGTCGGCTCTTACGACTCCCGTTGGTAGAGAGGGGTGGGACAATTCTAAAGCCGGCCCCACACGGCAAAAAAAATAAACAGGTGATAAATATTTAATCATTATTTCCTTGTAAATGAACTATATTGATAATTAACTATCATTACAAAGATACCACTTTTAAACCACTGAACCATTGGAGCAGTCTTACATTTAAGTACACTGCTCGTTATAACTATTTTCTGCCTCATTATTTTCTAAGGAATTAAGAATAGCCTTCAAAAGATTAATTACTTAGTTTGTTTCTCGTCTGGTCGATACGGCTGTCCATGTTAACGAAATGTTAAGTCATGTAAATTCGCATTACTTCAATATTATACTATGTATAATCGTAAGTTCGTTTAGCTTGTAATAACAAGCTCACGTACAACTAGATAATAATATATAAACTATATTAAAGTGCCTCGGTGATCGGTGTATGCGACTGCGGATCACGAGGACTCGGGTACGATTTCCGTGGACGGTAAGTTTCTAGTAAACTAGATCGCCTTACAGTAGGTTTTGAACAGAAACAAAATGTATATTCTAATATTACTTAGTAATAGTTTGTTACGTAAACGTTTTTTAATTTATAGTCGAACTTACATGGTGGGTTTTCTATACAAGTATTGTCGTTATTTTACTGCTGAAGGGACTGTGGCACCGCCTATGTTTCGATCGAATTGAAGGCTTTCTCTCTCTCTCTCTCACAACCTCTAGATACAAAGACCGATTATACTCCTCAGTCTTTTGTGTAATCTGGCGCAGCATATGATCTATGGTATTACAGTCTTATCGGAAAACAGCTGGTTCAGGAAGCTGGTAATCGTTAGGCCTGCGCTCTATTCAATTTGTAATGAATCTCGAAAACAACTTGTAGACTTGAATCAAGATCGAAATGGGCCTATAACTTTTCACCTTTCTTGAAGAATACCAACACCACGCTCCTGGTCCACGATTTTGGATTGGAATCATTGGAATTGAATTGCTGCAAAAGGTCTTTGAACACCGCGTGGCTTTCCACCTGCCTACAGAAACTCTGTAGTGATTCTATCGTCTCTGGGTGCCTTTCCGTTCTTTACTGTCTGAGAGCCATTCTGCTCTCGTACAGACTGGTGTCCGGAATATCTTCGTTAAAGTGTCTAGCTGGACCTATCGGAACAATTTCCCGGACTGTAGGATTATCGTATCCTCGTCTTCGAATTTCTGATAATCGTACAATGTGCCATCGGATCTTGCACAATTCCTCTTCCAGCTCAAAAACTCTTTCGTTGATCCAGATTTTGCGTACGTTGTGCGTTATAATGCCAAAGGTCGGCAAATGAATAATAAATATTTATCTAAATACCTAATATTTTAAGAAAGCTTTTTAAAACGTAGGTATAATACGTTGATTTTAAATTTTATAAAATCCATACGACGGTTAACGTACAAAATCCTTCCATTAAGCGGTATGAGACCTAGTTGAAGCCACAGGGAGTCCTGGGATGCTAGCGTTGTAAGACGGCTCGTTGTGGCACTCTCTTGGGGAGACAGTGCACGATGAAAGGTTAATGGAGAACGGTGAATGAATCCATACTTGTCGTTTAGCTCTTTCGATATATATCTCTCATTCTCCATAACTGCTTTTAGGTGTCCAGAGCACTTCCCTGGATTGGAACGGACGCAGTTTCGAATCCAACTCGCAGTAAAGCTCTCTTGTTCCACTTTCACAAGTAATTTGTTCTTTTATGTATCTAAAGCATATAAAGTGCTAAAAATACAGATGAAAATATATATCTCTCATGTTGAAAATTCGATAAACTATTGTTTTTAAGGAGGAACCGTTATGCTCTCTTTCTTGAATATTGCTGAAAGGCTTTCGAATATTCTCATGAACTATTGCCTATTCACTTTCAGCATGTGAGAATTATCGTGGCCAATATTGGGACATACTCTTTTTACTTACGGTGGCAAATGAGTCTTACAACATCTGACAGTAAATTATCGGCGCCTAAGCAAAGTCGTAACATAAGGCGTAACATAATATAGTCTAGTAATAAACATAAACCCCAATGATAATTGTATTTTTTCTCATTTCAGAAAGAAATCCGTGGCAGTCTCGGGACTATTCTGCAGATAATGTGCTCCTTCGGAGTAGTGATCATGTTATCTATTGGACCGTTTATATCGTATATACCTTTGAATATCACATTCCTTTGCATCAACATTTTGGCTACTTTACCTTTGTTCTTCCTGCCTGACAGCCCCTATTTTCTCTACTCTAAAGGTACGTTTGTAGAAGTAAGTAACCTGTTAATTTGTAATCCTAACTATTATAAAGCTGTAACAGATCTTTATCTGTATAATTGAGATAGGTATTTGTAAAACAAAAATACTGTATTAGGCTATATAGGCGTGTTTAAACACAAAACACATTTTTTTAGGTGTTTTGTCAGTTTTTTCGTTTGCGCATCACGCAAAAACTACTCAACGGATTTTGATGCAACTTTTTTTTGATAGCTCTTGATGAGACTTAAAAACTGGTATACATTTTATCCCGCTACTATATCGGGAACCTGAGATATAATCTAAAATCTAGTTTTTGGCTGCGGCGGAGCCGCTAGCAAAGGCTAGTATAATATATTTGTAATACTTTATCTCTAGAATCTCCGTGGATTTCAGAATATAAATAAATCACTTTACGCCACATTAATTGTCTCTATTGAAATATCTATAGCTATCTTACAGTTTTTTTCTGGGCTTTAGATTATATAATGCAATTCATGTTTCATCATTAAAACACAAATTATAATTTCCAGGAAAAAAAGAAGAAGCTTTAAAAGTATTGACGTTTTACCGCTGTTCAGAATCATTAGCTCACGACGAAATTAAAGAATACGAAGCGTGTGGCCTGAAACTTGATACTATTAACAAAAAGGACATTATAAGAGACAGACTGTTCCTCAAATCTGTTGCTATGATTGTTGTATTAGCTTTAGGCAGTCAGTTTGTCGGATTCAACGCCGTGACTTTTTATTTGCAAACAGTTTTGGTGTCCACGCAAACATCTGTGATGCCAGAAATCGCTTCAGTAATCATTGGTATGATCCAACTGTGTGCCAGTTTTGGTACAACATTTATGACCGACAAATTTGGAAGGAAACCTATTTTGACAGTGACATGTGTTGGAATGGCTTTTGGAATGGTAATGAGCTTATATTAATTGTTATTAGGTACTATGTATAATGTAATGTTAATGTTCAATCCCCGGCTCGGCCAGTGTCATTGAGATTTTTCGTAAAAAAAAATAAGGAAAATTCTCAGTAGCAGCCCGGAGTTTGGAAATGTGCCCAGTAGACGTTAATAGGCTCGCCCCCTATTACGTGGGACTTAAACATAGCTAGCGAGTCGTGGGTGTGTAATACACCTCTGCCTACCCCTTCGGAGAATACAGGCGTGATGCTATGAATAATGTATTTTGATCTGTAGTTTAGCACTTGACATGCTCAGCTACTTTAAAGTACAAGAATTCGAACCTGCGACTCTTCTAATCCGGGGCAGTGCTCGCTAAGCTATCGCAATGACCAACAGCCATACCAAATCTCCACATTACATTTGTCTTTTGTACTTTAAAGTATCTGAGCATGTCAAGTGCTAAAATACATAAAAAATTATTGTCCTACCTACCTATATTAAAAGTTTCTTACATTTTTCAGCTTGGTCTTGGTATATTCTTCAAGATCAAAGAAGGCGGTTCAGTGGTGGGCTTCATGAACTATGTGCCACTTATATCGCTGATATTAGTGGTATACTGTTACAGTGCAGGTAAAAACCACCAATTGCTTTTGTAATTTTTTTATTTTCTAATTTTCGCCTTAATTTTTTGAACACAAAATGCGAAAAACTGAAATCAAAGTATTAGAATCCTGCTTGGCGATACGGTTGTATTTGTCGTTGGGTGAATGAAAAATACTCGCAAGACGTCTATACTTACTCAAGAAATATTTAATATGTTCATTTTACAATATGGTTGTGGACTGTATACCTAATTTATTGCAGGTATATGCAAATTATGTAAATGTGTGAATGCAGTATGTTTGTACGTGTGAGTGAAAGATTTGCTATAAAGGTATGCTTACAGAAACACACTATACCTAATGCCTTAATTTTTTTACAACTCATTAGTCTCGCTTTTGCTATTGAATGAGATAACCTTCGTCACAATCAAACATAATCACACAATCATTTTCCAGTCATCGCTCTCTCACACAAATGCGTGTTATTTTTCAGTTAGACAGCAAGAAGAATAATATATATGACGGATATCTCATTGTTTTTGAATACTCACAAAATTTTATAATTTACATAATGAATATTTAAAAAGAATTCTAATCTCAACAAATATTTCTTACAAATACTTAATATGCTTCTCAGACTAACTAAAAACTATAGACTGAGCGTTACGAACAATCCAGTGAAGCCATTTAAAACCATGCCAAACTTGTAATTACATGCGCTCACGCAAAATACAAACAAAACCATGCTAAAACGTGTCATAAACCGTGAGTGTTACCAGACTATGGTTAATTAATAATTACCAATGACTCGACGATTTCGTACGTACGTTTCGTAGGTACATGAATGCGTCGTCAGCGCCATAATATTCCCTATATGATTTGCTGTAAACTTACTTTATATTTTAGGTACTTACTTTATGTTTTAAACATAAAACTATTAAAAATTTACCCAACTTATAGAGATTATTTCCTTCCAGTGACAACACTTTCATGGAGAAATCTTTCGAAAAGTGGCTTCACTTTTGAGTTGACAATACGGTGTCTTTATGTATTAGTTAGTCTAAGATACGCTTTTAGTTCTCCACTAGAGATGTGCTAATATGCTAAGCTATAACTTGTCTCAAAATAATATCTGAATTAAATAGCATTTACTTTTATTTCTAGCAGTAATGATTACACTAAGTAGGTACCTGTTAAACGAGGACCTCACTGATAAATATCATTGCTTATTTCACACTTTTTGTGTGTTGTACTTTGTTTGTAGTCAATAGCCGAAGGCCGAGCATGTCGAGTACTTAAAATCCAATAAGAAACGTACTTAGCAAAATATCACATCACGGACTGTATTTCCACCTTTAGACTATATAAAGAATGTAAAAATATCGGTTACTGTCGACCACCATCGTCATATGTTCATAGCTTACCTAGGGATAAAAACGCTATCGATCTTTGAAGTATTATCACACAGTTCCAGTGGTCCACCAGTGCTGGTAGAAAGATGGCACACAGCAGGTCTCACACTACCCTGTTCGTTACTCCGAACGACGGTTAGGTATACACTTTTTTTCCGCCTTAACAAAATAAAGATACAAATCAAAAGATTCAGAAAAAAAAGAAGTCGTTAAAGTGTTTTTTTTTTTCACATAGGCTATTGTGAACATTTACCATTAGGCAGACTGTATACTTGTCTGTAGTATAATAATAGCTTTTATTCAGACAGTAATTACAATTGCAAAATGAAATGAACAAGTTATAATTAATAGTGCTTTTCCTTTATCCATTACTTGATTATTTATGTTCATACATTTGACATTTTTTCCATTTTTGTCTGTCTGTTTGCCATGTGGCAAAGGCCTCCTCCAATATTTTCCATTCTGATATATCAGCTTCCACTCTGTTCCATGTTTTTCCTGCTACCTCTCTGATGTCATACTCTCACCTATGATTCGGCCTACCTTTCCTTCTCATCCCATGTCTTGGGTACCACTGTGTCAGTATTTTACTCCACTTGTCTGTAGTAATAAAACAAACTAATGTAAACTAATTCAGATGTTTTAATTTCCAGGACTTGGATCTCTGTTCTGGGTAGTGGGAGCAGAATTATTCGATGACAAATCAAGAAGCATGGGGATGTCAACAGGTCTCATAGTAATGACATTATCTTTGTTTATAACCACGAAATACTTTGCCTTGGTGACGACAGTAATCGGACCAGCCTACACGTACTGGGGATTCAGTGTAATCTGTGTGTTAATGTGTCTGTTTGTCATGTTTTGTATACCTGAAACCAAAGGGAAAAGCTTCACGGAGATACAGGATATCTTAAGGAATAAGAACGATAAAGTTGATGTTAATAACAAATGTTAATTGTTTATTGTTAGACTATTTATTCATAATTGTTTTATATAGATATGCTATTATAATATATAGATATACAAATAAGCGTTAGACCGTTATGCCCGAGAAGACAATAAAACAGTGTAGGGCCCTCACCCACCAAATTACTCGCCGCACGCCGTACTTCCTCCGTTATCAGAGGATACTACGTTAATATTCACGGTCTCACGCATTTGAAACATGCTATTCGTATTCTAACTTATAAGGGGTTGGCAGTATGTCTGCTTTCCTTATGCATAGGTGCTCTGACAGACGAGTTTGCTCTATAAATGTCAAGCGCTTCTTGACTGTAATATATAGTTATTGAATTAGATATACACAGTCCAGCCTTTCTAAAAGTATCCTCCGCGGAACCCTAGGCTACCTCTGTATAGCCTCTATAGGGGTTCCATAAGGATATTAGCCGTAGTGATGAAAAAACCATACAGGGAATTAATTCAACATAAAAAAATCTAACTAAGTAGGTATCTATTAGTAGTGGTGCAATGTTAAATCTTCCACGGAATAAAATCTATCAGGCGTGGCGGGATCAGTTATTTCTTTAGACTTAAGTGCATCTGGCAGATCTTAAATTATTTTAGAGCTCCCCCAAAAATACTAGATGTTTTCCAAAAGGGTTCCATCACCATAAAAACTTTAAGCCCTCCCTTCGCATTCGATTTTTTTTGTATTGCTTGTAGTGGCAGACAAGCCACGGCCCATCTGATAATAAATGGTAACTGTCGCTCATCGACTATACCGGAAGAATTGTCAAGCCGCTGCTCACCATTTCATTTCACAGATATGAAATGAAAGAATAAACGGCTATATCCTGCTACAGCCAAAACGCAACGATGTGCTTCATGGCCGGACACACGGGAATGGTGGTACCAACCCGCTCGGGCCCGATACCAAGTGAGTACTCCCACTTAGTACCCAGCCCTACCACCAGTCATGCAATGAATGATAGTTGCTTACTTCCCTTAGTAACCTCATACGACACCCGTGGGAAACCGTCCGTCACCACACGGACACAGATGATAGATGTTTTCACATAAAAAAAAAACATTCGTGAGAGCAACCTCCAATATTAGAATCAAGTTTTGATTCTTCTCTTCGCTTTGTTACATTTGTTTTTTTTGTTATTAATAGTACCTATATGAGCTAAGTGGGATAATCATGGACTGCGAGAATTAGGTACCTACTTAAATTGAAGTAAAAAAAATGTAAAATACGACTAATTTTGTTGTAGCAATGACTTACGTAGTTGAGACTGGCATGCCCAGTTCTATGTTGATAGGTATATACTTATGTATACATCTAACTACTAAACTTAAATCCGATTGAGATAATTTGTTGTACAATGTTTGTGTGGTTGAGTGTGTATTGTAATTTACTTATCTAAATCGCTATATATATATATATATATATATATATATATAAGAAACAACTCTTATGAAATAATTTAGGTAAAAAAATATTAAATATTTTTACTAGCTGCTACCATCTTTTTATTTTGTTAAGGCGGGAAAAAAAATCCTAACCGTACACCCCGTCGTTCGGGACAACTAGTACCACTAGTAACGGGTAGTGTGGGGCCTTCACCCACTAAAGAAACCCGCCGTGTGCCGTCTCTCCGCCTTTATTGGCGGGCCACCGGAGCCATATTACATTCCTTCAGTGGTCTGCCGGCGTACTAGGTGCTACCTGCGATTTCGTTCATGTGAAATTTTGTTATAATCTTTTTTGTGTGGTTCACTAATAATTTTAACAAAAAAAAGTTAACGTTAATTACTCCTTATAACATTAGCTATCTGCTAGTGAGTCCTGTCCAAGTCGGATATTAAACGGAACAAACAGCCCGACATGTATTTAGTATAAAGCTGTTAAGTATTTAGACATTATGTACAAACAAACAGACATTTAATTTTATTTATTTGTATAGATTGCTTTGTTATATACAAACTCTTATACACAGATTTGACTAAACCCAGGGTTTATTATAAGATATGATTATAATGTAGTTTTATAATTAAAATCCTTATCCTTACTAATACAACAAACGTGAAAGTGAGTTCGTTTGTTAGTTAGGTACCCTTTTACGCTGTAACAACAAACCCAATCATCATTAAATTTTGCAAGCTTACAGTCTGGATCTTAGAAAAGGACATATGTAAGAAAGAAGAAAAACATTTTATTGATCACCAACAACGACATAAATACACATCAAACAAAATATAATAAGTACGTCCAAAATTACATAGTGTTTTATTAATTATCAATAACTTTTAAATTATTCATAATAGGAACTTATTTTTTTCTTACAACTCTGCTTATATTAATTGAATATAAGCAGAGTTGTTATAAGAAATCATAAAATATTTCTCAGGAAAATCGACACTTACAAAAATATTTAGTATTGAATGAAGATCAAGATAAATCCGTTTTGTCCATACCGTATGGACAAAACGACACGAGCCGTATGGACTAAATGACATAAAAACCATCAACATTAATAAAATAAGTAATAACAAAAATTAATTGCACAATTCGCAAACAATTGTTTTGGTACGCTTTGGCAAATCAGCACAGGTCGCGTAATCCCAACGACTGCACCGCATGCACCTCAACCAGCCCTCACCAGGCTATAACGTGAGTAGTCCGGTCGATGGCGCACCTGTGTGGGTGGAGTCCCTGCATGGACGCGCCGAACAGGGCTCTTCTGTGGAGACCACAAAGAGTCGTCGCGTCCAAGATCATATGCGGATACCGCACGGTGTCGACCGAGGCGGCCTGCTCATTGGCTGGAACTCCCCCATGGGACTTAGAGGCGTATTTGCGCCTAATGCCGCCCTAGCTGAGGCTGTGGGTGGATGGATCGGGGAACGTCCGCCAACCGCAAGGCCTCCCGCGAAGGTGCGACGCTCCGTGTGCAGATGCGTCGCTCAGTAGGGGGTACCTGAAAGGGTAGGCCGCCGGCGGACCATTGAAGTAATGTAACATAGTGGCCCGCCAACAAAGGCGAAGAAACGGCACACTGCGGGCTTATTTATAATAGTGGGTGAAGGCCCCACACTACCCTGTTCGTTGCCCCGAACGCCGGGGTGTGTGGTTAGGGACGTTTTTCCCGCCTTAACAGAAAAAAAGGGCTATAACGTGAGTAGAGATCGTTGCAGTAAATACAGGAAAATCGTCTTCTTCGTCTTCTTGATCAAGGCAATCTTCATCTGAGTCATCATTAATATATACTTACTTAAAAATTATTTAGTAACTGCCAGTCTTCTTTTACGAGTTGTTTTTTCAGCTTCAGTCTCTTGTTTAAAAATAATATGTTCTGCCATATTTGGTGATGACGTAAGTAGAAATGTTGTCGTTCGTTTCTTTGGCTTTCGTTTACCCTGTTCAGTTCACTTACAAATTTACCACTGGGAACTGTAGAAATGACATTAACTGGAACTGCTAAAGAAGAGTAAGTAGTGGGTATCTACATAATTAGCTCATTGAGCTCTTATGGACGAAACAACATACCTTCGTCATTATGTCCATTACGTATATATGTCATTTTGTCCATATAGTAATATAAAAAATCAAAATTCAACAATATATGCAAAATAAATATTATTTAAAGAAAATTATATGCAAATGTAAGAATAAATACTTAAAGAGTGCAATAAATATACACACAAAGTAAAACCGTGAAAAATATAACGTTAAAACATAAAAATCCCTGCAATGAAAAAAAACTCATAATTTGCCAATATTTATCGTCGTCAAAGATTACAATACCCAAAATCGTCGTCAAAGATTACAATACCCAAAATCGTCGTCCATGACAGCCGAACGAAAGACTAGAACGAGACCACGTTTTGACAGGTTGGTATTACTTGGTATAAGTCGGTAAGGTCACGTGACGCAGTTGTCCGTGCCGGGCTAGAAGCGGTAGAATTTGAAATATCATGCCTGTGTCATTTTGTCCGTCTATGTCATTTTGTACGTATTTCCCCTATATTACCTATGTAGTTTTCGCTCTTTAACCATTCGTCCAAATTATATGCAGTAAAAGGGAAAAGTATTTTGTTATAATTCATAATTGTTGCTAATATGACCAATAAACATGACCTACCGATTTAAATTATTTTTTTAATATCCATCCATCCATGATGGGCCTTTCGAAGTCCACTGCTGGACATACGCCTCCCCAAGAGAACGCCACAACGAGCGGTCCCGTCATGGGGGATAATGCCGTAATCGCCACGCTTGGCAGGCGGGTTGGCGATCGCAGTGGATGTTGTTAATACTAGAGGGAGTGCTGCTGCTCCCCCGTAGAGAGGGGTGGGACAATTCTAAAGCCGGCCCCATACGGCCAACGGTTTTTTAATATAAATAACTACTTTTTGTGACTTAAATATAAATGTGAGAGATATGCTGTGGACATATGCGGACTTTTTTGTATGCATTATCAAGCTATACAACTTTTCTCTAGAACTCAATCATATATCTCTCATCGTTGAGGTTTTCGTACGACCGTTTTTTCTCCGACTTACTTTGCAAATCCGACTACCACGAAAAATTCTTATAATTTTTCGGATTTGGATATAGCCTATGACACTCGCAAATAACGTGGGTTTCTATTGGTACAAAAAATTTCAAAATCAGTTCAGTAGATCCAGAGATTACCCCCTACAACCTCACAAACTTTACCTCTTTATAATATTAGTATAGTTTTACTTTCTGAGGTCCACGAAAACGAAGACGCGGGCTGAATCTAGTTATAAATAAAACGTAGATACATGTAACCTTACGTGTAATAGAAAAAAAAATATAGTAAGTACCTACCTTTTTCTTTGTTAGTCTACTATATATATAAGGATTTATTTAAACATAGCATCACGCCTGTTTTCCCCGAAGGGGTAGGCAGAGGTGTATTACACACCCACGATTCGCCAGCTATGTTTAAGTAATATGTAATAGGGGGCGAGCCTATTGCCGTCAACCGGGCACATTTCCAAACTCCGGGCTGTTACTAAGAATTTTTGTTTTTACTAAAAAGCTCAATAAGAATAGAATTTATTTAGTTGTAAAATAATGTATAAATAAAACCAATGGATAATTCATAATTTTTCTTTTGATTAAATTATTATAAGTGCTTTTTTCACAGTAGGTACATGGTGTACTTTTTCAGAGTACGTAAACTATAACATCTACCTACTTACATGTTGTGATCTGTATTTTAGCACTTGACATGCTCAACTACTATAAAGAACGCAGGTTCGAATACTGCTCGCAGTAAATCTCTCCACAGAATTAATCGTACCGCAGTGCGATTAATTCTGTGGCAAAACCATAAGCCACAGATTTTTTGCGAAATTATTTCAGTGCTATTTTATTTCCGCATGTGCGTGCAGCATGCGTGCAGCTTCATACAATTTCCTATGTCAAAATCGCGTGAATAAAGGCTGTGTTCGGAACACATACACTGTCCAGTGCTCTTACGGGTGAGCAATGCGTTCCGTTATAGACTGATTAGTATACTGCCGCAGTATACTAGGGAAATATAAAGACGTCATAAATCATCGCCTTTTGTAGGTACTGTAAGCACTATCGTTTTCGAGGTAAGGTGCTCTCAGTGCTAAGATCACGTGATCAACAGCATCCAGAAATTTAACAACTTGCACTATTCATCCATCCATCCATCAGCCTTTTAAAGTCCACTGCTGGACATAGGCCTCCCCAAGAATGGGGCATAGTGCCGTAATCGCCACGCTTGACAGGCGATCGCGGTGGATGTTGTTAATACTCGAAGGAGTGCTACTGCCCACTCCCTGGGTATTCCCTCAGTTGGCTCTTACGACTCCCATGTGTGGAGAGGGGTGGTACAATTCTAAAACCGGTCCCCACTTGCACTATTGACATCTAATTATTATTCTTCTTCTTCTTTTTCTTCTTCTTTATGGCGATCCCATTGAATCCGCCAATGACCCGTTTTGTGAGGTTTCTTTGTTGACAGGTTTGTCGACGGTTGAGCTTAATATTGTTAAAAGACACCGAAACATGAAAAATTTAAAGAAATTGTGTTTATTGCAGAATGAAACCAATACTTTGTATGAAATGAAAGTAATGCAATCTGTTTTAATTAAACAGGAACCAGTATAGTTAACTATAAAGGAACGACTTCGCAGTATACTAAATTGACGTCACAACTTACAGTACTCGTATTGCATATCGGAACACATACGACCGCAGTGCGTGAGGTGTTAAGCCTAAGATGCCAAATTTTGACACTTTGATAAGTTGACACTTGACAGTCCCGTCACAAGCCATGGCTTGGGACATTTCACAAGTAGTATGTGAAATTTCATATGAAATGAATTTTCATACTTCGCATCTGCTACCACTCATTTGGCCTGTGAAACATCACACTCAATGAAATCGCGGGAACGAGCGAGTAGCGACTTAGCGAGCGACGAATCGCGCCCACTAGGTAGGTATATAGTTTGTTCGTTCTATCACGCTCACTGTGGGCGTGATAGAAAGAACAAACTATATTTAGATGATTCGTCGCCAGAGCGTAGCACCACGCATGCGACGTTTTAGTACTATATGCCTCAGTTTTGACCTTGCGTATCCTAAAAGAGTATTTTAAAAAAGACTTTAAATTTAGAGCCGTAAAGTATTAATTTCCTTGGAATCATTTGTCGCAGATCTCAAAATCACGTGTTTGTTTACATGAATGAAATGAAATGAAATTTCATTATTGTCACAGACCACAGCTCAGTCAGTCGAGTGTGTCTTCGATGATTGTTTGCGATTTACTTACTTTCATTGTACATCAGTCAGTACATAGTTTATTGTAATTATATAGGTATAGATTATTATTTTTTATTTAGTAAGTCAGTATATGTATATGTATAGCGTTAATATACATATGTTAGATTAGTGTAAATGAGACCAATGGATAGATAAAATAAACCTTAGTTAGGAGTATTCATACAAAACTTCCTACTTCATTTTATGCTAGCATACGAAACGTGTGACGTGGGATGAAAATTCATTGTCAATGAGATTTCACATGTGAAATAATATGATTACTTTTTTAAATTTCATCCAATGAAAATGAAATAAAAGTAGCAATCATTTCCTTAACTACTGTCAGCTCATCAGCTGTCACTCCAGAGTTCCGGACTCCAGTTCTTTAGTTTTATTTATTTACATAAAATATTTAAACGATAAGATACATAAAATATTATAAATCACACACAATACACAGCTTAAATTTAAACAGAAGTTCCCATTATGGATGATGATGATTACTGGAATACAAGTGAAACTAAAGCCAAAGCTTTCTGTTTTGACGATGATGTTGTAAGTAATTGTAATCATTAATTTATTCACAGTTAATCTCATAAAATCTCTAAAATCTAAATCTGTATCTCTTAGTAAATAGATGTAGAATACCAAAATACATAATGGACACATTATTTATGAAAGTGCAAAATAATTTGTAGCTGTACCTACATTTCTAAAATACAATTCACTAAATTCATAATTATAAATTATACAAAAAAAGGAGGAGGAGGGTGGAAAGGAGGCATAAGAAATCTAATGGTATGTCATAAATATACAGAACTGTGTTCTTTATTCGACCACACAGGCAGAGTATTCTTTTATAATAAATATAAAGTAAGTATATTAAAAATCCGTGTTGTGTTGTTACTCAATATCTGTTCCAGTTATCTCCACAAGAAATCCTGGCCATTGGCCAGACATCTTACTCCGGGCAAAGTGAAGAGAGTATATTCAGCAACTTGAGCATCACCACTGCTAAATCAGCTGCAGTACCAATCAGTGCTCTTGTGTCTTCAAAGGTTTTGGAACTCAGTATGTCTCAGTTTTATGTAATTAACTTTTTTTTAAATTTATTTATATACTTATCCCTTCCATCTCCACCCAGTCCACTTTTGGCCATGAATGCTGGAAAGTATTTGAAATGTCGTCATAGTAGAATGCAATAGATTCTGTAAAAGTAGTTTCATTTCGTAAATTAAATTCAAACATAAATCCATCCAGTACTTCCAGTAATTGACATGTTCAAATAACCAATAGTCTTCAGCTTTATTAAAACAGTAGGTACCACACAGTACTTGGTGGGAACTAAATATAGGTGATGTGTTATTATTTCTGCCTCGTGGCATAGTCAGTAATGTAACTGATTTCCGTGCACGAGGTTGTGGGTTTGATTCCCACTCAGGACAATATTATTTTTGTGATGAACACATATATTTGTACTGCGTCTGGGTGTTTTCTATCTATTATTATGTGTATTTACAAAAAAATAATAATAATATGGATTATACCCGTAATCTGGTACCTATAGCACAAGCGTTAAGCTTAGTTTGGGACCAGAGGATGTTGTGTGAAAATGTCCGTGAATATTTATTATTTTTATTATTTTAGCAAGAATAAATAACTCAAAGCTTACTAACCAGCCAGGATTATTTCATTGCTTACCATCAACTAAGAGAGTCAATGACTTTATAATAGTATAGTATATAAAAAATTTTCTCTATTTCCCTTGGTCATTGCATCACGCGTGAACGGATGAAACAATTTTGCTAATTATTTTTTTGTTGTGTTTATTATTGTTAGGAGAAGGTTCTTATGAAAGAAATTAAGAAAGTTGAACAGAACATCAGAAAAATTTAAGAAAACTTAATGATAATATTAACTTTTGAATAATATGTTTTTTATTTTATTATACCAATTTGAATTCAATATTCATAGTTAATACAGGACAAGGTCTGTCGGGTCAGCTAGTATATATAATAAAGATATTTGTTTCCAGTTCTCCTGGCCCAATCTGGAAAAGAACCTTTGAAAGAGGTAAAACAGGAACCAGAAGAGACAGTCGCTATGACTTTAAAAAGACTAACCTTGGGTAGAAGCTGCTCCCTTCATGTGCACAGGAGTTTGAAGAGTAAGACAGAATTGTTGGACGGAGCATTAGCAATTGGAGATGGGAATGCTGTTCTTACTGTGAGTTGTATGAATATTATTTTTTTCAGCACTATATGTACTACAATCAGACAATATGCTGTATCACAGCCATACATACCATGCTACAGATATTGGCTGTAGTGAAAAAATGAAACTAATTGGAAATAAAAAACATAGCATCACGCCTGTATCCCTGAAGGGCCTACCCCTTCAGGTGTATTACATACCCACGGTTTGCCTGCTATGTTTAAGTCCCATGTTATAGGGGGCAAGCCTATTGCCGTCTACCGAGCACATTTCCAAACGCTGGGCTGCTACTGAGAATTGTTCTTTTTATGCAAAAGTTCAATAACACTGCCCGACCTGGGATCGAGCCCGAGCACTCATGATCAGCAGTCGCACACACTACTGCTGCACCACCTAGGCAGTTAATTGGAAATAAACAAAACAGTAATCAAATCAATTGAATGCTACCCTATAACTCCGATTAGAATGTGAATTTAAAAATAATAGTAACAAGCAAGGTTTGATGTTGCTCCTGGAAAACCATTCCAGATGCTTTGCCAATTCAGCCATCGTGCCATTCGATCTTAATGTTTTGAGTTACGCCTGCGCCATCTGTCGCGGTTGAATTGTTAATGCATCAGCAACGATTTTCCATAAGATGCAGATTCAAATCCTGCTAGTGATTATTTTGGATTTGACATTTTCGCACTTTGTGTTCACATATATTAGGTTTTTGACAAGGGTTGTGATAATTCTAATTCTTCCTTTTGCTATCTTACTGTTGAACCCTAAAAAGAAATTAGGTACCATAATCTTAAAAGAACAATTTATCTGAACTGTGACCGTCGCTCATGAACTCAACTAACTATTTATATTTATTTTATTTTAGCCATTTTCGACCAATTTGGTGTAGGCCTCATTCAGGTTTCGCCATTTATTTCGGTCTTGCGCTACTTGCATCCAGTTCGTCCCTGAAATTTTCTTAATGTCATCTTTCCAGCGCATTTGCGGTCTGCCTCTCGGTCTTTTTTCACCCCAAGGTTTCCACTCCAAGACTGCTTTGCCATACGAGCCATGTTTTCGGGCTATGTGTCCTGCCCATTGCCATTTAAGATTTGCCACTCGTTTAACTGCATCTGTGACTTTACTCTGCTTTTAGCCAGGTGTTTGTTTTGCGGTCTCTCAATGTTACCCCCACGAGCTTTCTTTTAAGTTTCCTCTGGGCGACTTGTATTTTGTTGATACTTTGCTTTGTCAAGACCCAGGTTTCTGCTCTATAAGTTAGTACTGGTAGGATACATTGATCGACTAATCTGGCATTCTGCTCTGCTGTCATATTCATTTTGAAAGCACCCAAGTCAATCCAAGTCCAATTTTGAGTAGGCAGCCCACATGAGACGGATGCGTCTATCTGAACTCAACTATACCGAGAGTATTGTGAAGCCGCTGTGCACCATTTCATTTCTCAGGTATGAAATGAAAGAATAAACGGCTATCTTCTGCTACAGCCAAAACACACTGACGTGCTTCATAACCGGTCACACAAGAGACGGTGTTTAGAGACAGTATTTTTTAACAAAATCGTTCCTAGTTCAATATTTATTTATTTGCGCGAGCATGCCGCGGGAAACCACTAGTGTTAAATTCTAAAAAAAAAATATATATTATATTTTTCATATAAATGGACGTACCTATATCGGTATACAGTGGGGAATGTGACGTCATAGAAATGTCTGCGAAATGACCCCGTTCGAGCCCGATAGCAAGTGAGTACTCTCACTTGGTACCCAGTCCTACCACCAGTAATGCAATGGGTGATAATTGCTTACTTCCCTTAGTCGCCTTGTACGACACCCGCGGGAATGGATGGGGTTTTTGATACTTGTATTCTTAGATCCGTCACCCCACACGGACTATTCATAAATAATTGGTTTTTTAAAGTAGCTGAGCATGTCAAGTGCTAAAATGCAGATCAAAATAACATAATCTTATCAAATTTAACTGATTGGGAAATGTTGGTGGTAGATGACGAAAGCTAGTTCCCACTCCTGCCATAAGTAGCTGTGAATCTTTCTCGTTATTTAACATCAGGTATTTCTGAATCTATAAGCAGTTTAATTTGAAGTGAGTCATGCAACCATTAGCTAAAAAATATAATTATTATTCCCAGGTGGTGCTGTTCCTCGTTCAGACGTTAAACAAGAAGTTGGTATATGAACTGTTATCATCCCGGCCGCTGGCTCTCAACCACTATATTGCTTTCTTAAAGAACGAAGGCAAAGTCACCGAGCTCACTGACTTGTTAACGTAAATAGTTTTTAGAGGTTTTTAATATTTCTTAAAATGACTCCTAGCTCAAGTAATATCTGCTACGATATACGTAGGGTACATTGCAAACATACAAATATTTTTCACAAAATAAAAATACACTGACTTCCACAATTCGTATTGTAGGTTTGATTCCCATCAAACCTACAATACGAATTGTGGAATTCCATTATCCAATTGATATGTGAACGACTAGGTTATTTTAAAGAGTTCCAATCCTTACTAATATTATGAATACAAATGTTACGTTTTCACGCCATTAATATGACCTACTATTTTAAAATTTAGTATACATATACATTATATTTTAAAATATATTTTAAAATTTAGAGTACAGTACTCAAAAAGGACATAGCTTATTTAGTTTCTACCCAATAAAGGACATAGTGCAATTCATCCCGAAAAAACTGATGGTTTCTCTAGAGTAGCATCTTAACTATTATAAAGCTGTAACAGAGCTGTCTGTACATTTAAGATATTTGAGAAAAATTACTATTAGGCTATATAGGCGTGTATGAACACAAAACATTATTTTTTTTAATTTTTTGACTTTTTTCGTTCGCGCATCATGCAAAAACTACAGAACGGATTTCGATGCAATTTTTTTATTTGATAGTTCTTGAGTAGACTTAAAAACTGGTAGGTATACATTTTAATGCCTCGGTGGTGTAGCGGGTGTATGCGACTGCTAAACATGAAGTCTCGGGTTCGATCCCTGGGTTGAGCAATGTTATTGAGCTTTTTCGTAAAAAGAAAAATTCTCAGTAGCAGCCTAGAGTTTGGAAATGTGCCCGGTAGACGTCAATAGGCTCACCCCCTATTACGTGGGATTTAAACATAGCTGGCGAATCGTGGATGTGTAATACACCTCTGCGTACCCCTTCGGGGAATGCTATGTTTTATTTGCTTACATTTTATCCCGCTACTATATCGGAAACCTGAGATATCACCTAAATACCAGGTTTTGGTTTCAACCATAAATTTTTCCGGGTTAAAAAGTGACCTACGTTTTTTTTTTTGGGCTATACGAGTATGTATGCAAAATATCAGAATGATTACGGCGAGTAGTTATGGCGGACTGAAAACAAAAACGAACGAACTAACTTACTTTGGCATTTATAATATTAGTAAGGATTAACCCATTTCTGAGTTCGACGCGGACGAAATCACGGACATATAATTTTCTTTTATACCGTGTCCTTGCGGTGACGGACTAAAAATAGAAGTTTAGTGTTACCACCCCTATCCCTTCCCGTGGGTGTCGTACAAGGCAACTAAGATAAGTAAATAAATAAATATTCGCGGACATTTTTCACACAACGTCCTCTGGTCCCAAACTAAGCTTAACGCTTGTGCTATGGGTACCAGATTACGGATATAATACATATACTACTTTTTTTTGTAAATACATACATATAATACATACAAAACACCCAGACGCAGTACAAATATCTGTGTTCATCACACAAATAATTGTCCTGAGTGGGAATCGAACCCACGACCTCGTGCACGGAAGTCGGTTACACTACCGACTACGCCACGAGGCCCGTCAAGTAAGCAATTATCACTCATTGCATTACTGGTGGTAGGGCTGCGTATCAAGTGAAAGTCCTCACTTGCTATCGGGCCCGAGCGGGTCGGTACCACCGTCTCCTGTGTGACCTGTCATGAAGCACGTCAGTTTGTTTTGGCTGTAGCAAAAGATAGCCATTTATTCTTTCATTTCATACCTGAGAAATTAAATGGTGCGCAGCGGCAATACTTTCGGTATAGTTGAGTCCATGAGCGACGGTTACCACTTACCATCAGGTGGGCCGTCGCTATTCTGCCATCAATAGCATTAAAAAAAATGCTACGAGGGTGGTACAAGCTAGCATACAGCTTCCCTGGTACTGGTAGTGAGTGGTTACAGTATTAGAAGCATCACGCGCGCGTTGTCAGACCCAGGGAAAGGGATAGGAGGTGAAGTGGAAGGATAGAGAAGATAAGGAGGTGGACAGTTTGGGTCTAGGCGCTCTCAATCACCATACCAAACCATACAGTCGGAGTATCTATCGTTGCTTCATATCAATCTTCCATAAGAGGGTAGTACTTCCCCGAAGCCGACACAAGCTGGTAAGACCAAGGCTTCACCACTGCAAAGAAGTTTTCATGACATATTGAACTTATGAAATATGTTTCAGAATGCTTGGACGAAGTCCGGAGGCAGCTGTGAGTATCACTTTGTAACATGATAAATTCATTACACACAAACATGGCTTAGCACATATTGCAAACATGAAGAACATCTTTGAATGGTTTTTACCAATTAGGGCACTTAACTTCGGATGTAATGTAATCATCTACTAGAGTCTCTGTTTCTCTGGTTAATCAACCGCTCACTCACCCTTTGGAACAAAAATGTTATACAGTAGGCCCTATCTCACTTTCTAAGAAAGCTTTAAAAGATATTCTTTTAATAGACCTATTCCAATATCCCGTTATGGGTCTCAAAGGACATCTCTAAATAAGGTATGGGTAGTCCCTACTAATGTCTAAACATTGTTCCTAGTAATATGTAATTATCGCGTTAGTATTGAAATAACCTAATATGCCAGATGAGCATACGGCTGGCAACATGAATGAAGTATTTGTTCGAAGATTCTAATATTGACCCATGAGAACCGTTTCTAAGTGATGGATTAATTGTAGGTATATATTATATTCTATTTTAGATGTATCAATATCAGCACTCGGTGAAAACTCAAGGCAACAGCATAGATGCGTTATTACGGAAGCTGTTGAATTTAATGAGCAACCATTTCAATCAGCCCGGTGTGGACCAGCACCAGGCGAAAATGTTAGCTGCCTATATCAAATTATTAGGTCTGTATAATAAATATTCACGGACATTTTCACACAACGTCCTCTGGTCCCAAACTAAGCTTAACGCTTGTACTATAGGTACCAGATTACGGATATAATACATATACTTTTTTCTTTTTTTGTATATACATATCATAGATAGAAAACACCCAGACGCAGTACAATTATCTGTGTTCATCACACAAATAATTGTCCTGAGTGGGAATCGAACCCACGACCTCGTGCACGGAAATCGGTTACACTACCGACCACGCCACGAGGCCCGTTCACCTGGACTTTTAACTCGAAGGTCCAGAGCTTATCTGAAATGAATTTCCTTCTGCGATGATTCGGTTATTTAATGTCCATTTTAAACAATGCTTAGAGACAATTTTTTACCAAGTAACACAAATAGATTTTTCTATTTTTCTTCGATTTTTGAAAATTAAAGAATGTGTTACCCGTGCGAAGCCGGATTGGGTCGCTCGCAATAGAATAAAATCGCGTGAAAGTGCGAGCGGGTAAATTTGTCTTTTTCCTCATTCACAAATAATTTGTACTTTAAAAGTAGCTGAGCATATCAGATGCAAAAAATTTAGATCAAAATGTATAAAAAATCGCGCCATCAAATAGTATGAATTTTAATTGCAAAATTAAACTTACTATATTGGATTATTCCATGTAAATAAATGCATTCCGATAGATGGTGTTGGTCGTAAAGACAAATGTGATGAGGAGATTGGGATGGCCGAAAGGTCGGTGCGGTAGCTCAGTGGCTTAGAGCACTTCCCCAGATTGGAAGGGACGTGGGTGCGGTTCCCGCTCGCATTAAAGTTCTCTTTTTCCTCATTCACAAATAATTTGTACTTTAAAAGAATAAAATCTTATCATAATTGTCATCGCTAGAGAAAAAAGGCTATCTACATCTAGTGATAAAATGTTGTATTAAATCGATAATTTTAACAGTCATATTCATAACTGTCTGAAAAAAACTTGTAAAAGGTATTCTTAGGTGTTAATCCTGGTTTGTATACTGTTTTTGAGTAAAATTTTTATATATATTACTAGCCATTGCCCGCGGCTCGACACTACGATAGTGACCCCTCTTCCGAGTTTCATTAAAAAATGAGCCTTAGTTGTGTGCATAATAAATCTCCAAGCCCAGCCGCGGATTTTTTTCTATGATAAATTTTTCAAATTAGCGTAATCTAATTAATCATTTTAGAGTGGCAGAAGCATATAAACAAACCAGATTTAAACTACAAGTCAGTGATAGAGTGGTTGGCTTACAATTGTGCTCACCATTGGAACGAAGGCGCCGGCAATGCGACGTCTCCTTTAACTCTCTGTCAGCAGCATCAGGTAGCTTTTTACTTTAATTAACTGCACAGATGGCGGAGTGGTTAATGCCGACCTCCGGCCTGAGTGTTGTGGGTTCGATTCCCGTGAAGAATTCAAAATGCCAAACTCATTGCATTGCACTTGTTTTATTAACACGCTTTTATTAACTTCACTTGTATATATCTATGTATATGTGGAAACCTATAATTGGCTTTGTATTGTTAATTCCATCATGTAATTTTTCAGGTTCGGTTCCCGCTCGCACTAAAGTTGTCTTTTTCCTCATTCACAAATAATAATTTGTACTTTAAAGTAGCTGAGCATGTCAAGTGCTAAAAATACAGATCAAAATTAGCTGTAATTAATCCTCGTGGCGTAGTCGGTAGTGTAACTACTACTACTTCCGTGCATGAGGTCGTGGGTTCGATTCCCACTCAGGACAATTATTTGTGTGATGAACACAGATAATTATAATATGATACATTATACACAGATAATTATAATAAGAATATAGATACACAGATATTTGTACTGCGTCTGGGTGTTTTCTATCTATTATATGTATGTACATACATATTTACAAAAAAAAAGTAGTATATGTATTATATCCGTAATCTGGTACCCATAGCACAAGCGTTCAGCTTAGTTTGGGACTAGAGGACGTTGTGTGAAAATGTTCATGAATATTTATTATTATAAATAATGGGTTTAGGTTAATATTACAGATCAGCCCTATACAATATGACTGGGTGGTGTTAAACGTGCACGCTAAGTCTGGTAAATGGGACATTGTGGAATCTCTATTTACTAAAAAGGTGAGCAAATAGAGTGAGTACTTGTATTTATTAGTTATCGTTCAATAATCAAAATAAAACGATCATTTGTGGATCACTCAAATATTTTAACATTATTGTGAAACAAATATTTGTGGATTACCCAAATATTTTAACATTATTGTAACATAAATATTTGTGGATTACCCAAATATTTTAACATTATTGTCAAACAAATATTTGTGGATCACATTATTTTTAATATTATTGTAAGACAAGTATTGGTGTACCCATACACATATTTTAACAGCGGGCCGTAATAACGTAGACTTAGTAATAATTATTAAACAAATATTTTCAATTCATAACATCACAGTTGGTAATTCAATCCAAACTATACCTACCAATTTTTATCTAAAAGCTATATTTAAATTTATTTAAAGGACTGGCTGGGCCGTACGACTGTTTCGTCTCACATACCAATGGAAACGCTTCTAGCTCGACTGAATGAGCTGCAAGCCAGCAAAGGACTAATGGCGACTTGTGTTAACAAAGTCGCCGGCAGCGACGATAGGCTGAGACTAGCCCATATGTACAAGGTAATCATTTAAAATATCACGTGCATACAGTGGAATATTCTGAGATACGACTGCATGATATCTACGCCGACGCGACTTTTTAATTGAAGTGCTATTTGTGTAGATAATTATTTGTAGAGGTTTCTGACGGGTTGCTAGTCTAAATGTGGGCGCAAATTTTTTTAATTCACACTTATACGAGTTTTGACTTGTTTTACAGATTAATTATAATTTATTTCATAGAGAAATATATAAGGATCTTAAAAAACTTAAGGTGAGGTGAAGGAAATCGATGTGAAAGTACCTATGTAGGGAGTTTAGTGAACTTCCCCCCTCTTCTTGAATTCGGTTATGTTTTTTTATCTTAGATACACTCAGTAGTGATCGAGACATATGCGAGACAGAAGGATAGAATAGCGCTTACGAACTACAAGATGACTTTGAACCCACAGTCGGAAGAATACATTCTAGCTGAAAATACTCTGCGCGATATGGTAAGTTGGTATTTAACATAATAGTTATCTAATGATCAATTAACATGTACAATATCCCATATAATATATTTATCGCTAGATCGGTTGCCATAGAATATGGCCTAACATGCCAGGCTCGCCATATCGGTTGCCATAAAAAGTCGACTATGCCAGGCCTGTCAGATCGGTTGCTTTTTTTTTATTGCTAGTGATGGCATACGAGCCACGGCACACCTGATCGTAAGTGGTAACCGTCGCTTATGGACTCAACTATACCAAGAGTATTGTCAAGCCGCTGTGCAACATTTCTCAGATATGAAATGAAAGAATAAACGGCTATCTTCTGCTACAGCCAAAACACACTGACGTGCTTCATGACCGGTCACACAAAAGACTGTGGTACTGACCCGTTCGGGCCCGATAGCTAGTGAGTAATCTCACTTGGTACCCAACCCTACCACCAGTAGTAGGGTGATAATTGCTTCCCTTAGTCGCCTTGTACGACACCCGCGGGAAAGGACGTGGTGGTGACACTTGTATTCATAGTCCGTCACCACACTGACAAAATATCTATAGAAAATGATCTACTATGGTGGCATTGGCTTACCATAGAAAATCCCCTTACCAGATCAGCTGCCATAAAAAGTAACACATCATTCATCATGATAACACTGCAAAAGAATTTGACATGGAAATAGATCACTACGAGAAATATCTGCAATAGCTATCAAAAGCCCTTTCATCGACAACATATGAATCGTGGCTTCGAATCTGGATCGCGGTTTTTTTTATTTCTTCAACAATAAACATGCGACATGTGGATCACACAAAGAAATGTCCTGTGTGGGAATCGAATCAACAACACTCCCCGCGGGAGGTCGGTATCGAAACCACTCCGCTATCTCGGCAGTTATTAACACTGTGGCTCTAAACGCACATACTTAAAACTATTGTAAGTTCGAAACTCACCTGTGTTCTTCTATTTTACGAAGTAATTAATAAAATTGTATCTCTGTTCACAGTCAATAAAGTGGAAGAATTGAAGATACACTCTCATCTCTACATAATATAGTTAAGATAATTATAGTCTTCAATAGAGGGCGTTTTTATTACTCATGTATTTATAACTATGTATAAGTAATAAAACAACGTTTACGGAATCTATCGCGTTTACTTGATTTTCTACTATCCCGACGTTTCGAATACTTTACAGCATTCATGTTCACGGGTTAACTTAGATGGTAGACGTCCAAGGCTGATATATTATTTCAACGATGAAATATATATTTTAATTGTGCTTCTAAACGAATATTAGGTGGGTTAAAATAATAAACCTACTTTTTTAAAATCATATAACTGTGGGGAGATGTAACCGTTCGTGAACCGACTTACAAGACGGCGACTCTTCTAGCAACACAAGGAAAGCGAGCCACACGTATTCATAATGCCACTGAAGAAGAAGAGATCCAAGCCAGTAGTACCACTGGGGGGTCAGGCGAATCCGATGCGGAAGAGGACTACGTATCTATGGTCGCTAAACTTGCCTGAGCTCATTTCTTGGTACAAGGTACTGGCAAAATATCACAAAATATCTTAGTAAAGGATCAAGACGGCTATATTAATATAACATCGTCGAGAGAGCGTGGGTCCGTATGCTCGTAAAATTTGAGCTATGCCCGTTCAAAGATTGCTCGCGTTTGCCAAAGAATCAGTATTGGACGAAGAGAACCTTCAGCTGCTTGACAGTGATCTCTGGAGGACACACAAAATAACCTAAGATTGCCAATCCGCACTCTCACAGATAGAGGAGTTTATAGCAGAGGAGCATGCATGATGATTCTTGAAAAAGTACAAAAAAACTTTCTTCGCTTTTTATATAAAAAACAGTTTGGATACTATCCTTTCTTGTTTCCAACACAATTTATACTTGGTATGTTGAATTTGAATTCTCTTGAAGTGAGGCGTAATTACTCACTTCTCACTACTGCTTGTGAAATTATACGTGGCAAATCCGATTGCCCGGAACTAGTCGCTGAATTGGTTAGACTGTTTGTCCCAGATGTACCAAAACAAATACTTCGGCCCCGGAAACAGAGATTGTTAGCTATACCTCCTGCCCGTACAGTGTCACATGCCAACTCTCCTTTTATACGTGCGCTGACTATGTTAAATGCACTCTTGGCTACAGCACCTGAGTGTGATCTGTTTGCTGCAAGATGGATTGATATAAGTCGAGCATGTCTGGGTTATTGTGAGGTGATGGATAGAAGGTAATTTAAATAATTTACTGTTTATATTATGTGTCTTTTTGTTTTATTTTCAATTGTAATTATATCTATTATGTATAACGAATTGGTTTACTCTGTAATGTTATGCATTAATTTCCATAAATAAATAAATGATAATGACAAATGAACTTCCGCCAAGTGTCGCCTCATTCAATCAATTGTGGTTATTTTACTGCTAATGATGGCAGTCGAGCCACGGCCTACCTGATGGTAAGTGGTAACCGGCGCTCATAGACTCAACTATACCCAGAGTATTGTCAGGCCGCTGCGCACCATTTCATATCTCAGATATGAAATGAAAGAATAAACGGCTATCTTCTGCTACAGCCAAAATACACTGACGTGCTTCATGACCGGTCACACAGAAGACGGTGGTATCGACCCGTTCGGGCCCGATAACAAGTGAGTACTCTGACTTGGTACCCAGCCCTACCACCAGTAATGCAATGGGTAATAATTGCTTGGAGTAGTCGCCTTTTACGACGCCCCTGGGAAAGGATGGGGTGGTGACACGTGTATTCTTAGTCCGTCACCACACGGAAATGGTGGTTGAGAGAGTTGCTTTCATCCCTAGGGTAACAATGTACTATTTGTTAAACATATCTTTTGGTATACAATCTTTAAATATAACTCCTTTTGCGAACAATCTGTGGAGTGGGGCTTACTGACCACATTCGTAACGATGACGTAAGAGAGCGAGTAGGTATGAAAGAGAGTGTCCACTGAAGTAATGTAACATAGTTCCAGTGGTCCGCCAATACAGGCGGAGAGACGGCACACGGCGGGTTTATTTAGTGGGTGGGGCCCCACACTAACCTGTTCGTTGTTAAAAATAAGGTATGAAAAAGATGCGAAAGGGAATGCTCCGATGGTTCGGACATGTGGAAAGATGCCGGTCGAGCGACTGGCTATGAAGATATACAATGCGAAAGTGGAAGGATGTAGGTACAGGGGGAGACCGAGGCGCATTGAATGCAGGTGGAGTCAGGATTCTCCAAAACCGGCGAGCGTGTATGAAGAGAATTATGAATGTTGAGGAAGCGAGATAGATGTATGCAAGAATAGAGCCTCTTGGCACTCTGTTCTCTCTACCTACCCCGCAAGGGAAATGGTGTGACGATAAGATTAGTAGTATCTAGTTTTAGTGCAAAGATACTATTGTTGGTAATTGGTAATCGTCACTCATAAACGCTCAATACCAGAGGCAACGAAATTCCACATGTGTGCGCATGTATAGATGCGTTATTGAGGAAAACTAAGTATATTTATCATACTGTTGACTGGCAATCAAGGTATAAATATGTCGTGTCCACTTCTAATTTTCTGTCCCACTTTTGGACATGAGTCTCCTCTCATGGTGGGAGATATTAGGCCACCACGCTGCACCAGTGCGGGTAGACCTTACAAGCCGTCGAGAAAATCTCTCAGGCATGCAGATTTCCTCACGATGTTTTCCTTCAACGAGCTGTGATAGATAACATGTAAACTAATACACACCTAATTTCGAAAAATCAGAGGTGACTGCCGTACAAGGTCTGGACCATGGTTTTACTGCTAGGCTATCACTGCTTTCCACCGAAGGAATGTAACATAGTTCCAGTGGCCCGCCAATAAAGACGGAGAGACGGCACACGGTGGGTTTCTTTAGTGGGTGAAGGCCCTACACTACCCTATTCGTTGCCCCGAACGTGTGCGGTTAGGTCCATTTCTTCCCGCCTAAACAAAAAAAAAGCTATCACTGCTTACCTAACTTGACCTAACCTAAATTTCATGAAATGCTAAAACTATGGTAGAGTGATGACTGTACATTAAAAATATGTTAGAGAAAAAAAAAAGTACTGTAGGCTATTTAGGCGTCTCAGAATAATTATTTTTTTATTTTATTTGTTTGCGACGTAACGCAGAAACTACTGAACGGATTTTGATGAAAATTTTATGTTGATAACTCTTGATTATTAAACTACGTTTTTTTTTTCTTGCTACTATACCTATTGGGAACCTAAGATATAACCAAAAAAAGTAGGTTTACCCTGTGAAGGCGACTATAAATTATAGAGGAAACAATTCGCCTGTGAAACGTTTCCCACGTAGGTATTTGTGGTTTAAACTATTGCTGATGCTGCTCAGCGAGCGAAGATTACAACTTGGGAGCTCACGACAAACTTATGCCTAATTCACACTAGATATTACACTCATTCTCAATAAATATTTCAATTCGATAAGAGAGATAAAATCTATGAAAGCCACTGGATAAATTTCGGGTGTCGTACGTTCACCATAAGATAAAGGTCACCTCAACGTATCGCGTTTATTGCCTATGTCACTGTGGAATAGGCTAGACTCAATGTGGTGACGGATTAAGAATATCTACAAGTGTCACCACCCCAACCTTTACCGCGGGTGTCGTACAAGGCGGCTAAGGGAAGTAAGTAGGTAATTATCACCTGTTGCATTACTGGTGGTAGGGCTGGGTACCAAGTAAGAGTCCCTGCTATCGGACTGGGGCCTGCCGGGCACGGGTGGCATTATGAGGGCCCTTGTATGGATCTGTTGGAACAGTGGTGAAGCTCAATTGAGGGCTAAAAATAATTACACTCTACACGGGGCCCCTATAGTCCGGGGGACGAGTAGAGAGTATTATTGATATGGCGATACAGCAGTACAAGTACAGTACAGTGCTCAGTAGACTTCAGTTGATTTACAGACGCTCGTTCTTGTGGAATTCCTACACATCTTTATTTTTCTGTTGAGTCTCTCTAAGTATGCTATTATTCTATTGAAGGCTTGGGGCAAGTAGGATAGTGGGCCTGAACGAGCTAGGGCCCGATTGGCAAACGCCACCTTGATTGTATGACCGGTCCGACACTGTACCTACTCACTGGCTATCGAGCCCGAACGGTACCATCGTCTCCTGTGTGACCGGTCATGAAGCACGTCAGTGTGTTTTGGCTGTTGCAGAAGATAGCCGTTTATTCTTTCATTTCATATCTGTGAATTGAAAAGGTGCGCAGCGGCTTGACAATACTCTCGGTATAGTTGAGTCCATGAGCGACGGTTACCACTTGTCATCAGGTGGGCCGTAGCCCGTATGCCGTCGTTAGCAATATAAACAAGACTATTGAGCACTTCAGGAGCATGAAAATACCAACCAGCTGTAGCAGAACACACCGATATCTGCGAGTGAGAGGTAAAAATCACATAATAAGCTTTGATAAAGCTTTCGCATTAACTCTAGTAAATTTTTACGTACCTCACAATGTAGGTAAAGCTAGTCGTAGAGCCTCGTTTATCCCAGCATTAACGGGCTGGTTCAAACGGGAAAGTACCACTCTCTTAGAAAACATCGGTAGGTAGGTACTTCTACCGTTGTGCTTAGTATGGTGAGTGAAAGGTGTCAGGTGGACCCGTATGCTTGTTTGTCACCCACGTAGTATAAAAAAAAGCTATAGAAATCAATCGATATGTAAATTTTAACTGACATTGTAGATGGTAGGTGTCATCAGCGTGGATACCGGCCTAATACTACCTTGACACGGAAATTGTTGACTAGTTTGGATGGTGACACAGTAAGTGCAATGTGTGAACGTACGAGGGACGGTAACATAGTGACCGACGAAGTAGTTTCACCCACTCACGGCACTATCCCCCATATGAGCGAAACACATGTTGTGGCGTTCTCTTGGGGAGGACTATGTCCAGCAGTGGACTTCGAAAGGCTGATGGATGGATGGATGGATGGATTCATTCTTAACGTCTTGGGTGACACTGAATTGGCAAAACATTTGGACGGTATCCAGGAGATGCAGGTTCGAATCCTGCTCGTAACTGTTATTTTCGATTTCACATTTTCACGCTTTCTATTGATATTCTTAGAATTTTATATATAAGTGCTTATTATGACTCTAAAAAAACGTTTGCCATTTGAGGTGAATTAAAACGTAAACACATTGCATTAACACAAATTTAATGTCAATTTATATAACACACGCAACGGTCAATCTTCGCCACCGCAGCAATCATTGTCTACTTCCACGCCACAAAGCCTCAAGAGGAACACACACGCTGTGACACAAAGAAGACATCGCAAGCACTTTCCACATAACCCACAATCGCAGCTACATGAACAACACATTTTGATTAAAAACCGTCAGATAGTTGACAAAATTACAACGAATTCTCCGACGACTAACACGAAAAAGTTTCAAGAACACTTCCTGAAATCTTCTATTACTTTAGCTTCACAATAATTTAATTTTACAGTTCAAGTAGAAAAGACACTCTGTTTAAAGTAGATATTTATTGTTGTGTATTATCTATCACGGGGACTTCAAGGTTTGCCTTGGAACTGATTCAACATCACGACGTTACTTAGTCATGCAAATAATGACTTCATTTGTTATTACAGCATTAACTTGTACGTTTGTGTTGAGCGTTATCTGTTGTAGATAAACATTGTGATATCTCCATATCAGTGTGGGCTAGGAAAACCTAATTACATAAACGTTTTTAGCACGCCACCAAGCTGTATAACCAAGGACTGCAAAGACAGTGATATAGTTAGGATGGTGACACTGTAGGTGCAATGTGTGAACGTACGAGGGACGATAACGTAGTGACCGACGAAGTTGGTCGTAAAGACAAATGTGATGGAGATTGGGATGGCCGAAAGGTCGGTGCGGTAGCTCAATGGCTTAGAGCACTTCCCCGGATTGGAAGGGACGGGGGTTCGATTCCCGCGCTCACTAAAGTTTTATTTTCTTTTTCCTCATTCACAAATCATTTGTACTTTTAAAAAGTAGCTGAGCATGTGAAATGCTAAAATATATAGATCAAAAACAGTGATATAGAGTTACGTACGCGCGGCAATCACCTCTGGTTTTGCGAATGCCCGGGCCATTTTCTCGACGGCTTGTGAAGGCTATCAAAATGGGCCAGCGTGGTGGATTACAGCCTAAACAACTCTCGTTTACTTCTACTTCTCGTTCGTCACCACCCCATCCTTTCCCGCGGGTGTCGTACAAGGCAACTAAGAGAAGTAAGCAATTATCACCCATTGCATTACTGGTGGTAGGGTTGGGTACCAAGTGAGAGTACTCACTGACTATCGAGACCGAACGGGTATTATCTATTACTATCAGGCTCGAACGGGTCGTGGGTCGTCTTCTGTGTGACCGGTCATGTAGTACGTCAGTGTGTTTTGGCTGTAGCAGAAGATAACCGTTTATTCTTTTATTTCATACTTATCTGAGAAATAAAATGGTGCGCAGGGGCTTGACAATACTCTCTAGTTGAGTCCATGAGCGACGGTTACCAATCACCATCAGGTGGGTAGCTACCATCATTTGCAATAAAAAAATTATCTAGCTACGGTAGTAGTACTGCCGGATTAATTTGGTTTCAGTTATCTCTACACGTAAATATACTTTCTACTTACTCAGCTCTATACAGTGCGCATTTAGGCAAAAATATATGTTATAATTTTAGCTACAGACTTATTATTGTGGCGCGTTTATTATTGGGTATGTATTTAAGCCAAGAATAGTTTTACAGAATGATGATTTCCATACAATTTCGGTCAAGACGGCCAGTGACAGCAAGCACTATCTGTACGCAGTAGATAGGTATACAGGAGTGTACCACTGAAGGAATGTAACATAGTTCCAGTGGCCCGCCAATAAAGGCGGAGAGACGGCACACGGCGGGTTTCTTTAGTGGGTGAAGGCTCCACACTACCCTGTTCGTTGCCCCGAACGACGGGGTGTGCGGTTAGGATCATTTTTTCCCGCCTTAACAAAAAAAGGTATACAAGAGTGTGTGGCGCATAAAAAGTGCACTCTCCTGTTCCCTCTCATAGTCCGACACGACGGGAGAAAGATCAGGCGCAAGCCCAAAGGCTTTACGTGTTTTCCAAGGCATGGGGGTGATCACCGCCAACATTCTAACTCCAAGCTACTATTGAGAATTTGTTGACTGAAAAATCCAATAGCTTTTTATAAGACTCGGGATTCATTCGAACTCGAGACCCCATGATTAGCAGTTGTATGCGCTACCGTTAGCTAGACCGTCCAGGCTTTGTACTTTGATGAAAGGATACAGATCAGAACCACCACGGACAAGGCAAGTCAAAGTGCTAAGTAATCCGTAACAACTCTGCACGATTGTCTAGTTCATTTTACACGCCTTTATTGTTATTCCAAACATATATCATATATATAAATATCCAAAAAAAGTAACTAGGTATTTGGCAGTAGTGAAATAAAACAACAACACAAAATTCTAAATGATAGCTAATTTATAAAAAAAAACATAGTCAATCATCTGCTCCAATACCACCGCAGCAGTCATTGTCAAATTCCACACCACACAGTTGCAAGAGGTACACGCAAGCTGTGATACAGAGAAGGCACCGCAAGCACCTGCCACATGGTCCACAATCGCAGTTACAGAAACAACACATTTTGACTGAAAATATCAAAAGCATTCACGGAGTTATTGGTAAAATCGACTGACTTTCTAGCATTCATAAATTTTATTTCACATTTTTTTGTGAGCATTTAAGTAAAGCTCTCTACCCCTCTCTACCCACGGGAGTCGTAAGAGCCGACTGACGGAATACCGGGGGAGTGGGCAGCAGCACTCCCTCGCCAACCCACCTCCCAAGCGTGGCGATTACGGCATTATCCCCCATGACGGAACCGCTCGTTGTGGCGTTCTCTTGGGAGGCCTATATGTCCAGCAGTGGACGTTGAAAGGCTGATGGATGGATGAATGAAGTAAAGCTCTCTATTTGCATTTTCACTAATAATTTCACCTTTACAAAGTTAAAAGTTGTAGTTTCGAGTACCTTAAAGATTTCGTTTTGACTTATTTCATCACATAAGTACTATTGCCGATATGCACATCTCGGGAGCTGGAGTGCGTACCTCCAATATTCTCTAATTATACTTGCATTTATAATATCCTCTATCGCTCCTAAATCTTTTTCTGTAAGGAGTTTACAAGCTGCTTTGTGAAAATATTGATTTTACTTCTCAAATTCTTTGTAAGTACGTGACATATTTTGATTTAGGCTGCAAGGATAGAATTAATAACTAAAATAAGTATTTATATATTATATGCTTCACTGTGGTATCATTTAACAAGTTTACAACTTGAAGATGTGTAGTGCAGGCCACAACATCAATTATTTTCAATTCAATTCTTTTCTTGTGGCTTCTGCTGACAGGAGGTCGCAATTTCACTAACGTCCACGTTTTTCTCAAAGACTGTAAAAATATATCTTGTTGGTCGGTAGGGCCAATGACTCAATTTCCCAGGTCATAAACAGTTTCATTAACACTTGTCTTAAAGTGATTTGGTGTAATTATGTAATAATTTTGGAAAAAATGTAGTTTCAGCAGTATCAGTATCAACTATTTTGTCAACTTACGATTCAATTACATTCAATAATCAACAATGCCATAGATAATATACAAATATAAGAAAAACTATGCTGCTTTAGACAAAAAACCTATATTCTAAGTATGCTGTTATAATCACAGATCATATACTATAGTAAGGGGGTCCATGATGCTGAATGGAGATCTACTCGAGCGTCATGGAGACCTATTAGATTTTGTAGATTAGTTGATAGGAAGATAATATTATACCTTTATTCTTTTAGTGGTGGTGTAGATTTTAAAAAAAGTAAAAAAATACTATGGAAAATCCAAAAGTGCACTCCTCAATGAATATTATTCATTTTTCTCAATAAAATTGATTACTTATTTGATAAGTAACTAATAATATATTGGTCTTACTAAGTAGTTTTCAATAAATCACATAGATAGCGCTAATTTTAAAAAGTACTAATGTGGTTTTCACGTCTTATACGCCATCTAGCGCTAATTTTCACAATATTGGTCTATAGAATAGTTCTCATGAAATAAGGTATAGCGCTGGTTTTAGTGTAGTGTACCATCGAATCGAGTGTAAATATTCGCTATTTTTTTGTTTATTTAATAACAATTAAACCACATCGAATCAGACCGTGAAAAGTGATAGGGCTCTATTCGTAATTATACTGAAGCGTAAGAGAAATAAAAAAAGACTCGATTAGTAAAGTATTTCGGTCGTTATCGTGTTAACATACATTACCTACAACACACGGACGTCCAAGACAGAACTTTTTTAAACAGTATTACAAATTGGCATCAAAAATATCATGAGTGTTAAAAATAGTGTTTTTTCTTGATATGTGTGTGTATATATTATTTTACAAGTGCAATATATGATAAATAGAGAAAATTTTAAGTTTGAAAAATCAGTTGTTCTGCGTGCACAACTGTTACTACTTATAAGCTAAGCGTCCACTGGTCCGCAACGGCTGCAACGCACGCACGACATGCAACAATTTGAATGGCAGAACGGAATTGCGGGCGTTAATGAACGCAGTGCTATACAAATTCTACAAAGCAAACAATAATCCGTTGCGTGTCATGCGGTGCGGCCAGTGCAGACCAGTGGACGCTCAGCTTTAGAGGAACTCTTTGTACCGGAGCTGGTAGTTTTGACCATAGATTAATAGAAGATCATGGAGGTAATCTATACACAAAATAACAATAAAGTATGATAAAAAAATTGCCATATTTAAAATAAAACGCTGCATTTGGGAGTTATCCCTGTATCGCGGGAGTTTCTAAACGTACCTACAACTGAGCAACCCAGACTCAGAAACGCCGATTGATTGTAATTTATGTGGTGCTTAATCGAAACCCCAATAATTCAGCAAAGGAGCTCGGTATTTAAACCACTCTGCCATTTGTGTACGGCATTCCTTTATTAGGTATAAAAAATGAAAGTCATAATTTGTCAAACAAAATATTTAATTACTAAACAGAATGTCGCCGTGGCCGGATATAGAATTGTTCAACTTATATACTTTTATTCACCTGTATACAATAATTCGTATTTATATATTAGGGTGCACTAATTCTAGTAATAAAATTTATATAAAATATATAAAGCAACAACTTATCACATTAAACAACAATTTCAACAGTACAACGGAATACCTATTAAAACAAAATAAACGCCGTAAAAATGATCTAAATAAGTATTACAAGGAAATGATGATTTTCACCGACCTATCTGATCCTAGCGTAAGTATAAATTGATTCCGTCTTTATAGTTAAGTTTATATTAGTATAAAACCCTTTCAACTCAAGGCCTATACGCGACGATCAGCAACATCATACTTGCATTTATCCATGTGTGAAACCAGCTTCACGCAGTGACTAGAACAGTAGTCACTATTGAAGGCGCATCAGCCAGAACCGAAAGCTTTCTGTCTTTACCCATAACTCGTATAATAATCTCGTATTTTTTATAGTTTAATTTTCTAAGCTATTCATTCAGTCTCGTATTTTTTATAGTTTAATTTTCATAGCCAGTGACTCTGATGGACAATGTGAGAAATAGTGTGATGCGAGAATGCTGTGGCGTGAAAGAAGATGTGACAAAAATAGAGAAAGGAATGCTTAGGTGGTTCGGACACGTGGAGAGGATTGATGAAAGAAGAATAACGACTGTGAATGGGCAAGTTGGTTGAGGTCGACCTAGGCGAACGTATTTTGACCAGATCGGAGACGTTCTTAAGGAAGGCTGCGCTGATGAAAGTAGATGAAGCGAAAAATGTGTGTCAGGATCGTATCCAGTGCAGATAAGTAGTCTCTGCCTACCCATACGGAACAAAGGCGTGACAGTATGTACCTATTTTTTTTAAAAAGAATATTTCGATTCGAGTCATTCCGTTGTAACAGCTACTAAAGTGTATCTTAAACAAACATCTCAATCTGCCCTTACGTCACATACCCATGTTATATCACGTGACTTTCTCAAATATTAGTTACGACAGGCCCAGATTAATTTTAACGAATTTTCACATTTACATATTTCAACACTTCTAATGTTATTTAATAATAAAACGATTTTTTTTTGCTAATTTCCACATTGTATTGCATCTTATGAGGTGGTTTTTTTCCTCCAGTGAAGGTTGAAGCCGGTGTCTCGAAATAATTGGTCGATGTCCTCCTTATCAAGGCTCAGAGACCCCTGCAAGAACACAAAGATATTTTTCAGTCTCAAACTTATCCGCGAAAAGCTGAAAATTAAACATATGAATTCATATTTTACTCCTCAAAAAATCAACGGTATCATATCTACACGTAGATCTTTGTTTAGCCAATGTAACTCAGTCCAGATCAGTGCTGATACTAAGCAATTCCTGACGAAAAACCTATTACACTTTTCGCATGACCCAGGATTCGAATCCACCACCTCGTCGGTATACTTACCTACTAGCGGGATAAAATGTATACCAGTTTTTAACTCTAATCGAGAGCTACCAGATAAAAAGTTGTATCAAAATCCGTTCAGTAGTTTTTGCGTGATGTGCGAATAAACAAACAGATAAACAGACAGACAAAAAATCTAAAAAAAATAGTTTTGCGTTTAGACCTATATAGCCTAAGAAAGTAATTTTTTCTCAAATATATTAAATGTACAGACACAGCCCTGTTACAGCTTTATAATAGTATAGATACTGCAAATTTTACTGTTAGTTAGATATGGAACCATCTATCCATCCATCCATCAGCCTTTTAACGTCTGCTGCTGGGCATAGGCCTCCCCAAGAATGGGGGATAGTGCCGTAATCGCCACGCTTGGCAGGCGGGTTGGCGATCGCAGTAGAGGTTGTTAATACTCGAGGGAGTGCTGCTGCCCACTCCCCTGGTATTCCCTCAGTCAGCTCTTACGACTCCCGTGGGTAGAGAGGGGTGGGACAATCTAAAGCCGGCCCCACACGGCACAAACAAAAAACACGATCGTTTAAAACATGTTATGAGTGATTTTTATGCCTTTGTTTTTTCGGTTGTGCCTGTGACTTTTGAACTTTGGTCGTTACGTAGGCAAGACTGATTGGAAAACATTATAATTATTACTAATATTATAAATACGATAGTGCGTTTCTTTGTTACGCTTTTATGGCATAACTACTCAATCGATAGTTATAAAATTTAGGTATAGATATAGTTCAGAACCTAGAAAAGAACATAGGTACGTTTTATCCCGATTATATAACTAGTTTCTTAACAATTTTTGGATAGAGATCATTAGTTCGCCGTAAAGTGGCGTATAATTTATATTCTGAAGTCCATGGGATGGAAGTCGCGGGCAGAATTTAGTATGTATTTAATATATGAAACAGAAAATCTCACTATCACTGGTTTTTTGGACTGGACTTTCACCGTCGCCGTGTTTAGGAGGGCATTGGCTCCGGGTCTGTGGATTAGAAAAAAATATGTTACAAAATGTCCATCCCATCTATCCATCAGCCTTTTAAGGTCCACTGCTGGGCATAGGCCTCCCCGAGAATGGGAGATAGTGCCGTAATCGCCACGCTTGGCAGGTAGGTTGGCGATCGCAGTGGATGTAGTTAATACTCGAAGGAGTGCTGCTGCCTATTCCCCCGGTATTCCCTCAGTCAGCTGTTACGACTCCCATGGGTGGAGGGGGATGGGACAATTCTAAAGCCGGCCCCACACGGCTCCAAAAAACATAAAACATAGCATCCCGCCTGTATTCTCCAAAGGGGTAGGCAGAGGTGTACTACTACACACCCACGGTTCGCCAGCCAGGTCCCAGTAAAAGTTTAAATTATACTTTTACTTTTTATTCACGTCATCTTTTTATCTTAATCTTCGTCTTAGTCCTCCTGAATAATTGTAATAATCCTAAAATATAGGATAGTGCATTAAGGCAGACATGGTTTGCCATAAAGAACAATTTTTTTGTGAATGTGGTAAAAGAGAAGTTTAGTGCGAGCGGGATTCGAACCTGGGTCCCTTTAGACAGGTTAGACAGGAGAACAGTTAGACGTGTAATGACTTTCACGAAAAATAAAGAAAAGATGGCCACGTTTACCTTTGTGGTCTGAACCGTGTCTGTTTCCATCTGTGACGGTAAACTTGCTCCTGAAAATAATTAATCGATACATTTTTAATATTAACAAGCCTGCTGGAGTCGGCTCCACAAACTTCAATCGTCTCTCGTGTGCCCATATGCAGAATTTTACACTATCATAAAGATCTACAGGGCAGTCTTCTCACACTTAAGCAGTTCAGTGGTCCGCTTACAGGCGGAGAGACGGTATGCCGTAGTAGTAGTTATTTTATTTACCTAGAGGGTGAGGGCGCAACACTACACCGTTTGTGGGCCCGAACTCGGGATGCGCGGTACTTTTCCCCGTCTTCTCACAAGAGTTTTACACAGTTGATCATTTCACTGCTATATAATATATAACTTCCTTTTTTTTTTTTAGGTGGGCACTGCCCCGGGAGGCAACGGGGTAGTGTGGGGCTCTCACCCACTAAAAACCCACCGTGCGCCTCCACCCGCCCTTGCTACGGCGGATCACGGGTACCGCGTTGTTTCGACCGCGATCCGCAGGCGGCAGCCCCTTACCCTCTCTTGAGCGACGCCTCGCGCACTTGGGCGTCGCACCTTCGCGATAGGCTTCCGCGGACGGCGGGGTACTCCTCGACCCCACCGTCCGCAGCCTCGGCTAGGGCGATTGATCCCACGGGGGGGTTCCGGCCAACGCGCAGGCTGCCATCGGTTGATGCGGTACCCGCGTATTGCCCTGACCGGCACGACCCTCTGTGGACGCCACAGAAGGGCCCTATTGCGAGCGGCCAGAGACTCCGCCCACACGGGCGCGCCGTACAGTGCCATCGACCGCACCACCCCCGCGTAGAGTCGCCGACACGCAAGACTCGGTCCGCCCAAATTCGGCATCAGTCACCCGAGGGCGGACGCCGTGTTGACGAGCCTTGGCGCAAGACGGCGGAAGTGCTCGTCAAAGTGCCACCGTCCATCCAATACCAGGCCCAGATATTTGATGTGGGTCTGGATTGGGAAGCCCACACCGTTGACCGCCCATGGAAGAGTAGGGCCTCCGACTTTTCAAGGGCCACCCTAAGCCTCAGCGCCTCGTTCCGCCTGACCACCTCCGCGGTACCTGAGTTGGCCAGCGTTGCCACCTCCTCGAAGGTCCAGCCCCGGACTGTGACGAGCGTATCGTCTGCGTAGCAAATTACGCCCAGCCCGGGGGGGAGCCGGCCACGGAGGATCCAGTCGTAGCCGATGTCTCACAGGAGCGGCCCAAGAACCGAACCCTGTGGGACGCCGCACGACATAGCCCTCCTTACAACGTCCCCTTCCCAGTCCACGAAGAGGACGCTGCGGCCGTTGAGGTAGTCTGCCACCAGCCGCCTTAGGTAGAGGGGCACTCCATGGTACCGGAGTGCCTCCTTGATGCAGCCGAATGGCAGACTATTGAAGGCGTTGGCGATGTCGAGCGACATCGCCAACAACACTTCCCTCGACGTGACGGCCTCCGCAGCCGCGGCCTTCAGGCGCAGAATGGCGTCGACCGTAGACCGACCCGCCCGAAATCCAAACTGGGTGTCGGGGCCGACCGCTCCTAGGTGCCGGACGATGCGGGCAGCGACTACCCGCTCGAGGAGTTTGCCCGCCTCGTCCAGCAACACGATGGGCCTGAAGGCCGAGACTGTATTCGGTGACCGTCCCGGCTTCGGCAGAAGCACGAGCTTCCCCTCCTTCCAGCAGTTAGGGAACCGTCCGTACACCAGGCAAGCGCCGAACAGCTCCCCGAGGCGGGGCTCAAGGTGGTCGAGGACCAGGGCCAGCACTCGGGCGGGAACCCCGTCAGGCCCGGGGGCGGCGCCTCTCCGCGTACGCGCTGCCGCCGCCCCCATTTCCGTCGTCGTCACGGGCGGTACCTCCCCGTCGTCGGCCTTCCGGTCATCATCTGGCGGAGCCATGACCAGGAGCGTGAGCACCGCCCGTGAAGGGAAAAGTCCCTCGACCATCTCAGAGAGGAAGCCCGGCTGGAGGGTCTCCGTAAGGGGGGGGGCCTGGGCGCGGAGCTTGTTAACCGCCGCGCGGTAAACAAGCATCTCCTGCCTTTTCGCATCTTTGGCGCGACAGATGGCCAGCTTTAACGCGGCGCGCGCACTGCTGTACGCCGCATACAGCCGGCCCTCAATATATAACTTCCTTAGTTACCTTTGGGAACACTAATTAAAATTACCTTAATAAAACATATTTTTAAATAATAAAAATATATAACTGCAAACCCTATATGAACCCGTGACTAGTGGATTGCGAGTCCACAAAAGTATCTGATCATGTCATCCATGCATCAGCTTTATGTCATCACCCCAACCCGGTAGGTCCACCGTTAGGAATAAATAAACATACATCTTCAGTTAGTTCGGTGGTCTCTTCTCTTACGGTAGGACGGTACGTCTCCATGACTCTCGAGTGCTGGGACGGCCGACGGGCTACAGTCTGAGGAGCTTCCTCTTGCTCAATTTCCGAGTTATCCTCTTGGTTTTGGCTGAAAAATGAGAATATTAACAGACATCACTGAACACATAGTGCTTATAACAATCGTTGTTTCTTAATGTTTAATAACTTTATATTAAACTAGCCTTTGCCCGCGGCTCCGCTGCTATAAAAAGCTAGTTTTTAGATTATATCTCAGGTTCCCGATTTAATAGCAGGATAAAATGTATACCAGTTTTTTACATTTAATCAAGAGCTATCAAATAAAAAAAGTTGTATCAAAATCCGTTCAGTAGTTTTTGCGTGATTCGTGAACGAACAAATAGATAAAAAGACAAAAAATCTATATTCAAGATGAAGCATTTAGCCTATCTAACATGAAACCTAAATTCCCAAATCTAGCGGGCAGACTGCGTGGCCCGTGCTGCTGAAAAATTACGCGATTGATAAATAATTTCGTTTTACAGGATTCTAATAGAAGATCAACATGTCGAGTTTTATTTACAACAGAAGCATTTTTAAGTTGATATGAAAAAAAAAATCCAATGACATAGTATAGTGTCAAGCCTTTTTCCTAAAGGGCAGGCTGAGAAAACGGAGCATTTATTACAAAACGACCTCGCGCTGCCCACAATTTGTTGCAATGCCTGATAGGTGGCGAGCACATTGCCGCCATAAATTATATTTATGGAAATTAAAAATGCCCCAAAGCGGCAGGGAGTAAAAAATGGTCACTATGAGCGACACTCCCAAACGCTTAAACAGAGATGCAATGAACAAAAAAAAAAGTTATAAATAAACATTGGAACTACTAACAAATGGACCTCGTGTCCGCGCTTAAAAGTGTTCGAACCAAAAGAGAAACAATCGCGCGCCAGTCTAGTCTCATTTGGTCGACCGACTTAACTATACGTTCAATTATGCTGTACTGTATTGTGAAAACGTGTAAAAACTAGGTATTGAATTTTGAATATTTGTAAAAATAAATCAAGATGAGGATCGACACATAATATCAAAATGGTTCAAGGCTCAAATTAGAATGTTGAAGTTTGTATTTATTAATATAGACTGTCTATTGACTGTAGTCTATTGACTAGAGACACTTTTTTCGTGAAATTTGTACTGACCCGAAGTCCATTTTTATTAGGTTAATGTAAATGATTGAGAGAATTACCGCCACTGTTTAAAAGGTCTGTCAGCTTTATTTTTCTGCGTGATATATTCAGTTTGCGGTGGGTTAAATAGTTGTTCGTTCTTGAACATGGCCTTCTTCCGCTCTTCATCTTCTACCGCTTGCTCTCGTTCAATTTCTGGCCGCTCTTGCATGGGTTCATTTTTCAGTTTTGGAGTCATGCTGTTGTCGAATCGAGCTTGAAACAGTAAATGTAATTAATTAGTTTTTAAACTTACTAGCCTGTTTTTAGGTTATATCTCAGGTTCCCGATATTTTAAAGGGATAAAATGTATTTTTTTTTATTGCTAGTGTTGGCAGACGAGCCACGGCCCCCCTGATTGTAAATGGTAATGGTCGCTCATGGACTCAAAGACACCCAGAGTATTATCAAGCCGCTGCGCACCATTTCATTTATCAGATATGAAATGAAAGAATAAACGGCTATATTCTGCTATAGGCAAAACACACTGACGTGCTTCATGGCTGGTCACACAGGAGACGATGGTACCGATCCGTTCGGGCCCGATATCAAGTGGGTACTCTTACTTAGTACCCAGCCCTACCACCAGTAATACATTAAAAACAGTTAAAATAATTTTTCGGAACTGAAGTACTTTAGGAACTACAAATGTAAGGATTTATTCCGATCAGACTCCATTACAACGCAAGAACCTACAACACTTAAGAGAAGAGTTATAAAGGCGCACGGCTGATGGAGAAACCAATCAATGGAAATTAAGTACATTAAAGGTATACCTAAAACTATTACTGCTACACAAAACACGCCTATCTCAACAGTGAGAAATACAAAAAACTAATACCGTCTACGGAGAAAATCACTTATCAGTTATGTAATAATTACAATGATATATTATATACAAAAAAATCACTGCGTATATTTTATGCCAACGCTCGTAGCATAGTTAAACCAGGGAAGTTTGACGAACTTAAATGTATTATTGCTTCATTTTCAATATGCATACATATTATCATACTTACGGAGACCTGGATTAAGAGTGAAAATGAAGCAAACAGACTGCAGATACCGTGTTACTCACATTATTTTAACTATAGACAAAACAAGAGAGGTGGTGGAGTTTCAATTTTTGTTCACGATAATTTAGATCATAATCATGTTGAAGAACATTGCATAGATGATATTCACTATCTTTGGATATATGTGAAAAAAAAAATCATTAAGTATTGGTGCCATATATAAACCAGATAAGAGCAACGTTGACAATTTTTTTGAGATAATTACAAAATACTATATCAAAGTTTTGAAGATTATCCCGAAAACGACGAAGAACCAACATATAGAAAACTGGCCAATAAACTATTATTTTGTTTAAATAAAAGCAGAGTAACAAAAACAAAGATTCAAAATTCTCTAAAACAAGATTGAATAAATAAAAAAATCGTACAGGATATCAATAACCGAAATATAATATGGGAAAAATATAAACTAAATACAGCAGATATGAAGCTAAAACACGAATTTGATAAAATGAAGACAACCGTAACTTGTAATATACATAAAACAAAAAATGCTTATTATTATAAACTTTTTAAGGCAAACCTCGACAGACCAAGAAAAATGTGGAAACTTATCAATGACCTTTCCAAGAATAAGATTAAAAATCAAACTTTACCAACAAAATTTGTAACTGAAAATGGGATAATTACCAACCTGGCGGAGATATGTGAAAATATGAATGGTTACTTTTCAACTATTGGTTCATCATTGGTAAGTTTAATTGGGGACAAATCAAACGGGAATCAATTTAATTTTGTTTCAATATCAAACGAAGGAGAGGATAGTACAACGAGACTTACTAATATAGCACCAACAACTAAGGATGAAATATTAAAAATTATAAATAACCTAGACACTAACACTGGTTCTGGCGTCGACACCATTAGTGGTACTAAGTCTATAAAATGTGTAAAAGAACTAATTTTTAGTGAGCTCACAAATTGTATTTACTTCTGTTTCGCAAGAGGCGTTTTCCCTGACAACTTAAAAATAGCCAAAGTCATACCAATTCATAAATCGGGAAGTAAGTTCAATCCATATAACTATCGCCCAATATCCGTTCTACCAGTGGTCTCCAAATTTTTTGAAAAGATTCTACACAACCGATTAGAGACGTTTCTTAAATCCAAAATTTTTTTCTACGATAAGCAATACGGCTTCAGACCACACTCGAACACTCTTTCGGCAGCAATAGACTTGATAACAAAAATTAAAAACAACATAGATAAAAAACAAGTAGTACTAGGTATTTTTATCGACCTTAAAAAAGCTTTTGATACTATCAGCCCAAACAAATTACTTAAAAAATTTGCTTATGTTGGTGTCACGGATACAGCACTTGAAATCTTTAAATCATATTTTGAAAATCGATAACAAATTGTTAAAATAGGGCAATATCAAAGCGCTCCAAGACTAGTCACATTTGGTGTGCCTCAAGGGTCAATTTTTGGACCGCTTTTGTTTCTAGTATACATTAATGATATGAGTAAAATTGGACTAAAGAAATTTTCACTTGTGCGCATTTTACCGCAAAACAACAAATACAAAGAAAGAAAATGCGAAATGCAAATTATTTAATTACTCGTCGACCCAGAACTAATTATGGCATCAAGAATATCGAATTTGAAGGTGTAACACTATACAACAAACTACCAATAAGTGTAAAAGAAGCAAAAAGTATGTCTATTTATAAAAAGTTGTTAAAAAACATGTATTAAGTACTTATAAGTAAATCCGTGTCAATGTGCAATTTAAATAAGACTGTGTTACCGCATCTAGTAATTTTACATCTGCGTTTTGTTTAATTGTTTTTATTATAAAATACTCAAGTACCCACATTATTATGTATATGAGTTTAGTTCTAAGTTTATTTTCTATGTTTAAAATTACCTACAATTTAGTCTATACGCTTGCTTTGTTTTAGATAGTCTATTTAGTTTCTCAGTAAGTGAATATTGTTAATTCTTATGAGAAATAATAAAGTTCTTAATCCACATTATGATGTCTATCGAGGCATGTATATAATTATGGTTAATTAAAACAGTAATAAATTAAGTTAGTAGACAACAGTCAAAACTAATTAATCTGGTATGTCCCCATCCCCAATTTTTATAGCATTATTATTTTTTGGTAATATAATTGCGGCAATATACTGGCATAAGCAAGTTCCATCGATATTTAAATGCTTTTTACTTGATATTATATTATTTAAATGAAAAATAATTGTACATTACACCATTTTTAAAAATGTCCCCAACTAAAATGATAATTCAGCTGGCGCAATTTCATCAGCCATTTTTTTTATGTAAACATAAAGTATTCGATAAAATAATATCTACTCGTGATTGGCCGCGTCGGTTAGTATCGTCCTGTTAAACGAAGTGCTCCAAAACATGGTTTAATTTGGTGAAAAGTTACGATCAAAAGTTGTCATCTGGTGTTTGTCACGTAAGTTGCATAATTAATCTGACTTCAATAGATAATCATATATGTTTTACTTAAATTTAAGAAACTAACCAGGGTCATGGATATGTGTTCATGGTAATTTTATTTTTTATTTCAAATTTTAATAAACAATGAAGCTAGGCTTACTTAACTTCAAATTTCTAATTTATCTGGGTCGCATTAATCTAGATTTATCTGGCTCTTAAGACCAGATAATTTTGAAGATAACATACTTTACATTTTTGGTTCTTGTTACATTCTTCTTTCAGCTTTACTATTTTAAAAAGGAAAAGTCCAAAGAATCAAGCAAAAGAAGAAAGGCTAGTAAAGACAAGACTCGCGGAGAAAAAGAGATCTAAAAAAATCTAAAATAATGAGAAATTATGGAAGGACTTACATACGCAGAAAAAAGAAAGAAAAAACAACTATCAATAAACTAAATAAAAGAAAAATATGGAGAAAGAATTATATGTTATATTACTATAGAGAAAACAATCTATCTAAAATTTTATTGCAGGCTGAACCAATAGCTTTCCTAAACAATATTATCGAGTCAACATTCTAGCCTCTAGACAGAGAACAGGATTCTCATATACCAAGACCAAGAGTTACAAGCCAGCATTTTGGTCACGTAGTTGACTCTACAAGCTTTTCGGCTAAGTCTTTATAAATTTCAAAAGCGCCAGGTCCCCAGGGCCTTATTTTCTGTCCATTGGCATAAATAAGTAACCTCTGCCGAGGTTAGATATTTGCGCCATTTGTGTACTGTCAGCAGCACTCCGAGAAGACTGCAAGATTAGACGAAGACAAGGTATCCACACAGGTAGCATCCCATACTAATGGCCGTAAAGCTTCTACATTATCGCTGCATGTGCATGGGTGTGGAACGATGCATGGAGCACCGATACGACATGAAATGGCTATACGGAATGTGTTGTTAATTAAAAGTGTGCTTAACAAATATATGGACAAGGTCTGAAATAAATAAAAAATATTATTATTAATTATTATTATTAATGGTAGAGCTTTTAACCAAAGACCAGACTCCCAACGTGAAACAGCTAAGAGACAATCACATTATGTAAGGACACTGCACGTTTGTAAAAGATTATTCCGTACCAGCTCAGAAAGCGGCTTGTCCCACTGCTTTTGTGAGGACGGGCCCTTGGGTAGGCCCCACCAGGGGCTTATTCTCTGCCCATAATGGCATAAATAAGTAACCTCTGCCGAAGTTAGATATTTGCGCCATTTGTGTGATTCAGTTACTATAGTAGTGTCAGCAGCACTCCGAGAAGACTCTACAAGATGAGACGAAGACAAGGTATCCACACAGGTAGCATCCCATTCTAATGGCCGTAAAGCTTCTACATTATCGCTGCAAGTGCATGGGTGTGGAACGATGCATGGAGCACCGATATGACGTGAAATGGCTATATGGAATGTGTTGTTACTTAAAAGTGTGCTTAATGCATTTAATGGTAGAGCTTTTAACCAAAGACCAGACTCCCACCGCGAAACAGCTAAGAGACAATCACACTATGTAAGGCCACTGCACGTTTATAAAAGATTATTCCGTACCAGCTCAGAAAGTGGCTTGTCCCACTAATTTTTTGAGGGCGAGTCCATGGGTAGGCAACCATCTGGGCAGGTTATTCTCCATTTATGAGTCGATTTAGAAAATATTGATCCACATTTAATAGATTCTAGTGATGAATAGTTGAACATTTTTGATTTTTTATACTTTTATGACATTAAGTTGTACTCTACAATTTCACATTCAAAGTCCCTATTGCAGAATTAAGTCTGATTGTCTTCTTTTATTAAAGAGTTAGCTAGAGTTTTATTTTTTAATTTCAATTGTTTCAGATACTTAATTTTTTCGGTTTCTGTTATTGTTTTAGGTTTTTTTTTAATTTTATTAGAAAACTATCTGTGCCAATACGTATTCTATAAAATATTATAATTTTAATATGTTTGCTTATACGAATGTTTATTTTATAGCAATAAAGTTACTTTATTACGCAAATTACTGAGGTGTGTCAACGTTGTAAGTAAACAAAATCTAATACAAGATTACGTTATTTGAACCAAAAAGTACACTTTCTTTTTTACATTGCCAGATATTTCCCAATAACGTTGATAAACATAATATTTTTCTCATTTATGTGCCTGATTCTAATTAATATGTTGCATAATCTCATTCTTCTGCGTTGATCATCTTTAATCTGGTTCATCAATTAATCTGCATAGTTTTAATCCTGAACTACTGGGTAGAAATCAGTGCCTTTGATATATGTTGTAATATGTGTAGACCAGGATGTATTAGACATACCATTATCAATCTGAATTAAAAAAAAAATTGAGCCATACCAATGAGTCAAAAATCCTCGGTTTCGAAGAATGACCCTAACACCGAGGTACAATGGTGCATTTATACAACTTGCTTCTGAGCACTGCTAGTTCATTAAGTCCAGCTAAGCTTAATACAGCTTTATTATTATAGAATGGATATTTTAGGAGGAGAGCCCACCACTTACCCACCGATTGTCAATCCCGATTATCTTTGGACACACACAGCATATAACCTAAGATTGCCAATCCGCGCTCTCACAGATAGAGGAGAATAAGATAGCAACAGAATAGCATGCACGAAAATAAAAAAAATCTCATCAACGCGATACAAGCATGCGATAAAGTAGAACTCTCAGAACCACAACGTTGCAATATTCCGCAAAAATCCGAACACAAATTCGACACGTGTTTCGCCTCTAAACGAGGCATCCTCAGGACCGCTCGGCAACAAATGGGCAATTTTTCAAACAATTATCTTAATAAATAATCACACAAATATTTGTATTTCAAACCTATAAATATATCTCCATGGTCATTACCTGCGTTGTCCCTAAAGATCTGGCGGTCCAAATTCCTAGTGGCTGGGGGGAACACTCTAGGGGTAGTGCGAGACGTTGTGCGTATTATTTCTTTGGTGGTAGTTCTAGCAATCGTCTTTTTCTTAGCCCGCGTACTCAGCGTTGGCACCTCCCCTGCTTGAGAAACAAATTTTTATACATACTAACAATTAATAAAGACACCAGACAGTTTCCTGCCCAATATCATAGAGTACATTTCATGAAATTGTCGGCCACAACATGAAATGATAATGATATATTTACGTATGATATAGGTACGCTAATTAAGCCCTTTCATCAACACAAACTGTAAGGGTGAAATCGAAAATAACAGGCACGAGCAGGATCTGAACCCGCATTTCCGGGAATACCGTCCTAGATGCTTTGCCAATTGAGCCATCGTGATAATTGCTCGGGACTTCAAATATCGATAACACATTCATTTTTCGATTTCACATTTTCACACTTTGTGTTAATTAATATGGCTAAGCAGGTCAAATGCTACAAACAATATATAAAAATATCAATATAAGCCCTTTCAGTTGATATCTAATAAGACATTTTTAAGATTTTTTTTATTCCGTACTCTGCGCCCTCTAGAGTGTATTATACTGAATTTAGTGGGCAGCCACATAGCCTATATCCAGCGGATAACAAGGATGCTTCTAACATCTTGTCTTGCTATGATAAATAGTTTAGGAGTTACGCGGGAACAGGTGAACATACATACATATGGGTTATAACCATAACCTTCCTCTTCGACGTAGTTATAAAAAGTGGCATACCTTCAGGAGTCTCGACGTAATCCACATCATCATCGTCGTCATCGTCGTAACTGTCTGCCAGATCAATCTCTTCAGGCTCCGTGGGTGTAGGGTGACGAACCTAATCAAAGAAAAGAGATGACGTGAAATGCACCTATATATTTATAGACAAAACATAATTCTTAAAGCAGAAAATTAGAGACCGATTTATTGAACACTTTTTACTGACTTCGAATACCCATGAACAGTCAAATGTGTTGTAAACTTAATGAGTTGATGACGTTATTTATTTCCGTCCTCGATTTTCGATTTCTATGAATTAATAAAAAAAAATATGGTATTTCTGAAAGCACCACAAGTTTAAAAGCGCGAGGCAAACATCAAAACTGTTCTTAGTTTTATAAAAAAAAGGAATCTAGTTTCAAGGCATTTTAAGTAACTCTCAAAAAAATACTTCTAATTGCTACAGCGCTACTAACTTAGGCTAGACTGCAGTAATTAGCCGTCCCTGGCAGTCACTTGTGATACTACAGTGGAGAACAGAGAAGAAAGAGAAACTGGGCTTTGCAGAAAGGTTACCTACTTCAAGTAAGAGAAACTGGGCTTTGCAGATAGGTCACTTCAAGAAAGTCAAACTGGGTTTTACAGAAAGGTTCATGTTAAGAATTTCCACACAGAGTATTTTAAATTCTATTACCACTATGAACAAAACAGTTAATCTAAGTCTGAGTGTATTGATAGTAGTAGTGATATCTTGGTATCCAAGAAAAGTAAGTATATAAATAGGGTAAATATTCAATATTAAACAATTAATAATTTCTCTCTCTGTTTATTAAACACAAAGTGCAAAATGTGAAATCGAAAATAACAGTCACGAGCACTTTTCGAATCTGCATCTCCTGGATACCGTCCAGATGCTTTGCCAATACAGTCATCGTGACCCTTGCTCCTGACTGCTAATTTCGATAACACATTCATACTTAACGTCTTTGGGTGACGCCTGCACCATCTGTTGGAAGTATTTTCATACATTATACCGACCAGGTAAACTTAATTTTACAATTAAGATTTTACCTTGTGAAAAAAATCCTGCTTGTGACTGTTATTTTCGATTTCACATTTTTCACTTTGTGTTTAATGTATGTTGCTAAGCATGTCAAATGCTAAAAATATACATAAAAATATCTACATATTTCTCTCTCTCTCTTTTATAATATTCTTATTGAATAAAAAAAATTTAAGATTAAATCAATTAATGCATCACCTAAGTCTAGATAGCCACTTACATGAAAAGTTATCGAATACTGGTCTTGTTAATGAAAATTGAGAGCATTACCGGTCCACACAGCGCCGGGTACGGACTCCTGGGTCTACGCGCCGTGTGTATCGGGCAAGGGGCCATAGCTCCCGGCACCAAAGTCCTCTGTCCCAACATGTTCGTGTGAGAGAAATCACAGACCAACAGCAGTCGTGGATGTCGAGCGCCATGACGTACGGCGCCGCAGCCGACTGCTTGCAGGTTCCAAACGGCAAGCTGGCTGAAGTGACCCCACACCGTACCCCTGCAATCGTTGAAACACTCATGTTTAGGAACAAAACCTCTTACCTCTTCTTAATTATCTATCATCACGTCATTTCCCTTGCGGGGTAGGCACAGAGAACAGAGTGCGAAAAGATTCTATTCTTGCATACATCTCTCGCTTCCTCAACATTCATAGTTCTCTTCATACACGCTCGCTGGTTTCAGAGACTCCTGACTCCATCTTCCATCAATACATGATCGATTTGGTAACCTACCTAAGGTTAGTCCCGGTCTCCCCCGGTACCTAACAAACTTCCAATTTCGCATTGTATATCTTAACCAATCGCTCTTTCAGCATTCATTCCACATATCCGAACCATCGGAGCATTCCCTTTCTAGCAATTCTCTAAACACAAGCTCGCCGGTTTTGGAGGAAAGGATTCGACCTTCCTTTAATACATGCCCAATTTGGTCTAAGCAGGTGAGTCTAGGTCTAACACTACCTACATCCTTCCACTTTCGCATTGCATATCTTCTTAACCAGTCGCACGTCTGGCATTCTTTCCACATGTTCGAATCAGACACATAGATTATATAATGCAGAGGTTTGTCTACGATTAGCCTATGTTATATAGTAACCGTCTTAGTACCTAATTCTTATAGGGCTATTAGAACATCCCTTAGCTATTGTTTTGATAAATTTAACTTGGATTATAAAGAAGTCATGATAAAATAACAATAACAAGACATTAAACACAAAGTGAAAAATGTGAAATCGAAAATAACAGTCAGGAGCAGGATTTGAACCTGCATCTTCTGGATTCCGTCCAGATGCTTTACCAATTCAGCCATCCTGACAATTGCTCCTGACTGCTAATTTCGATAACACATCATACTTAACGTCTTTGGGTGACGTCTGCGCCATCTGTCGGAAGTATTTTCAAAAAAAAGACGGACGGAATCCAGAAGATGCAGGTTCAAATCCTGCTCCTGACTGTTATTTTCGATTTCACATTTTTCACTTTGTGTTTAATGTATAGTGCTAAGCATGTCAAATGCTAAAAATATATATAAAAAATATCTAAATATTTAAAGGGTTTGCGTCATTATTAGGTAAAATCTTAATTGTAAAATTAAGTTTACCTGGTCGGTATAATGTATGAAAATACTTCCGACAGATGGCGCAGACGTCACCCAAAGACGTTAAGTATGATGTGTTATCGAAATTAGCAGTCAGGAGCAATTGTCAGGATGGCTGAATTGGTAAAGCATCTGGACGGAATCCAGAAGATGCAGGTTCAAATCCTGCTCCTGACTGTTATTTTCGATTTCACATTTTTCACTTTGTGTTTAATGTATAGTGCTAAGCATGTCAAATGCTAAAAATATATATAAAAAATATCTAAATAATAACAAGACATATTTCCTATTGAATAAACTCTGAAAAACTATATAACGTGAATAATTCATTCCGATGTTTAAGCAAATACTATCCTAATATAAACATTGGTAATACTTTAGAGCATCTACGATGTTAAAATACCTATCTCGAATACAACGTCAAGTAAGTAGTTAATATAATAAACCCGATAGCATCCGTAAAAGTAATTTTATTTCATAATTTCAATACTTAGCAGTAAGCCTGAAGGGCGCAGTGAGCTGTTTGGGCTGCACGCGTCTCCGTTCGCCCCACCACGCGTCGAGCACGCGCCGGATCGCGCGTTGCGCGCTCAGCTCATCTGACTCACTAGACCTACGCCAGCGAACCTCTCCCACAGTCTGTCCAGCGTACGGGTATTTTACTAAAACAGAATATATTTCACCATAAATGTATACGTACCTACCTAGACAGCAGTGGTTGAGTCTCGCAGCATAAATAAGCAGGCTCCATCATGTAAGCACAGGTGGTACTTCTAAGAGAAAATCAACTTAAAACAACGATAGGTACCAACCTACTGCCAGACCACTGCAGTAATGTCACACAGGTCCAGTGATCCATCAATATCGGTGGAGAGACACGGCAGGTTTAGTTAGTAGGCGAGGGCCCCCACTACCCTGTTCGTTGCCCCAAATGTTGGGGTGCGCGGTTAAGTATATTTATTTCCGCCTTAACAAAAAAAGCCGCCAATTATAAGCCTTTAAGGTTCTTTATACAATGGTTTTTAATAAAGAGTAATCTTACTATTATAGAATGGATATTTTAGGAGGAGAGCCCACCACGCACCCACGGATTGTCAATCCCGGTTATTTTTGGACAGAATAATCTAAGATTGCCAATCCGCATTCTCACAGATAGAGGAGAATGTGATAATAGCAAAGTAGCATGCACGATAATGACGAAAAACTCACCAACGCGACACAACCATGCGATACGGTAGAACTCTCAGAACCACAATATTGCAATATTCCGTAAAAATCTGAACACAAATTCGACACGTGTTTCGCCTCTAAATGAGGCATTCTCAAGAACGCTCGGCAACAAATGAGCCAATGGACTTCCGCCAAGTGTCGCCTCATTCAATCAAAGAGTAGGCATCTATATTGTTACTAGCAGACCCAGCAAACGTTGTTTTGCCATATAAATTATTTCTACACTGGCAGTAGAAGGGTGAAAATATAGGGTTGTGTGCATTTTTAATGCCGAATCATAAAAAAATTAAAAAAAGAGACTGTCCAAAATATAAATAGGGGTATGAAAAATAGTTTACATCCTATTCTCAGAGCTACTGAATATACACACAACATTTCATAATAAGTGGTCTAGCCGTTTCGGAGGAGAATGGTGACAAACACTGTGACACGAGAATGTTTGATAATATATCGTTACCTGTTGCTCTACAATCATCATGAACAAAATGGCACTGGTCCGCAAGCCTCTGTGCTAGCTGCGCCAACTCCCGGTCCCATTCCTAGAAGAAAAATGATACATTATTCAATCGCTTTTAAAGTTATTTGGGCAAGGAAATAATTTAAATTCAGTCGAGTCACTTACCACGAGCATCATGATTTGTGGCTTCGGCAAGTGCAGTCCTCCGCGAACTCTCTCGTTGCCTGCAGCAATACGTTGACGCCGTCTTCGAAATATTATTTATTTTATAATTATTATCTATATTTGTTTAAACAATTCTCATTTTTATTTAGATATTTTTATATATATTTTTAGCATTTGACATGCTTAGCACTATACATTAAACACAAAGTGAAAAATGTGAAATCGAAAATAACAGTCAGGAGCAGGATTTGAACCTGCATCTTCTGGATACCGTCCAGATGCTTTACCAATTCAGCCATCCTGACAATTGCTCCTGACTGCTAATTTCGATAACACATCATACTTAACGTCTTTGGGTGACGCCTGCGCCATCTGTCGGAAGTATTTTCATACATTATACTGACCAGGTAAACTTAATTTTACAATTAAGATTTTACCTAATAATGACGCAATTGCTCCTGACTGCATAGCAATTGTCAGGATGGCTGAATTGGTAAAGCATCTGGACGGTATCCAGAAGATGCAGGTTCAAATCCTGCTCCTGACTGTTATTTTCGATTTCACATTTTTCACTTTGTGTTTAATTCTCATTTTACTTTATTGCTTAGTAATTTGTAAAGAGTATCTAGTTCCAGACTCGGGACCATTATTTGTAGCTCACAAAAAGAATTGTCCTGAGTGAAAATTGTGACAACACTCGACGTATAACCCGCTGTCATACTTATGTGCATTCAGATGTATAATATGTTTTTTTTTATTTTTTCCTGTCACCTAATAATTAATATGACTGGAATGGTGCAGTCATTTTCTGTGTAAATTTATATTAATGTACGTAGATAGGTATATATTTTTGAAAGAACTGCCCCCCCTAAACAAATGGCATAAACGCTAGTAGAATAGAATAGAATAATAAATGTATTGACATAAGGTTACGACCACTGGTTACGACAAAGTAAGCGTAACCGACTGTCAATGTCAATACCATAAATTGATTATTTTATTCTATTTCTATTCTATTCTACAACGTTTATACCGCTTGGCTTGAAGCCGTTTCTTTCACGAAGCACGATACCTCTATGTTGTAATTAAAAATTTGCTTGACTAAATATGACTTTTCGTGTCTTTTATACCCAACTTCATTGATGGTGGAGTGGTTTAGATACCGACCTCCAGTGCCGAGTGTTGTAAGTTCGATTCCCACGCAGAACAATTTTGTGTGACCCACTATAATTTGGTCTGGTTATACTTTGCATCCGTGAAATTACATGTTTGTAAAGCCCCCGCAATGCAGCGATTATTCCTTAGTGCAGCGTGTTGTCTTTATAAATAAAAAAACAAAGAACTCGAAAATCGAATCACACATTTCAGAATGACGTACAACACAATAGACATTCGAAATTGTTTGTATAAATTCGTATTATCAATTAGAGAATACCTTAATTGTATAATTCTATCGTACTCATAAATACTACAGCCTGCCTGTTAGTTATACATCTAGAAAAAACAATACCTACATCATTGCCTGTAGGTACATCTTTGTGTGCAGTAAACACGGCTGAATCAAGTATGTATACGGTATTCACAACTGGTCGTTGAGAAATTATCTAAGGCCTGTAGATTACCTCGCAATTGTTTTTTTATTTATTGCTAGTGATGGTAGACGAGCCACCGCCCACCTGATGGTAAATGGTAACCGTCGCTCATGGACTCAACTATACCAAGAGTATTGTCAAGCCGCTGCTCACCATTTCATATCACAGATACGAAATGAAAGAATAAACGGCTATCTCCTGCTACAGCCAAAACGCAACAATGTGCTTCATGGCCGGTCACACGGGAGATGGTAGTACCAACCCGCTCGGGCCCGATACCAAATAAGTATTCCCAATTGGTACCCAGCCCTACCACCAGTAATGCAATGGGTGATAATTGCTTACTTCCCTTAGTCGCCTCATACGACACTCGTGGGAAAGAATGGGGTGGTGACACTTGTATTCTTAGTCCGTCACCACACGCACAAACTTCAGTTTCGCATTTTTAACATTACTAGCTGACCCAGCATACGGTGTTTTGCCATATAAATTATTTCTACATCGGCAGTTTCTACTGCCACCCTTCTGGGTGAAAATTTAGGGTTAATCATAATCAAAACATCAGGTCATAATAAAAACAGAAAAAATGTTGTCCAAAATATAATAAATAAATATATAGGGGTGGGTCACCCTTATCATTTAGGGGTATGAAAAATAGATGTTAGCCGATTCCACACAAAATTTCATACCCGATATGCACACAAAATTTCATACAAATCGGTCCAGCCGTTTCGGAGGAGTTAGGTAACAAACACCTCGACATGAGAATTTTATATATTAGAAGTAAGGATGTTATAATTCTGAATGAATGTTTAATGATTGATTAATTGTTTGTTTGTTACCTCTTAACGCCATAATTACTCTACAGATCATCACGAAATTTGTTACACATATAGTCCGGAGTACAGAGTTAGACATAAGCTACTTTATCTGGAAAAAAATCAGAGTTCCTGTGGGACGGCTATCTTGAATCAAAGGTAGACTAGATTTTACATGACATAAACTTTAATATACACGTAATTTTGAAAAGATTATCTCAGACTGAAGATCGAACTCGATACCCCTACCATCGTCTTAGGTGCAACTACGCTATCACAAATTTTTGCTATATTTATTTAATAAATTGTATATAAATAATTTAGCAAATAAAGTTTAAAGTGCAGTACAACAAGAGTTCCAGAAGGTCTTAAATCTGAACCTGGAACAGCCCAATTCTGGTATCAATAAATTATCATAGAATCCAATCTAAATAAAATGCTGCCTTAGCAAATAATAAATATTAATTTAAGATATGCTTACCTTAAACACAAAGTGAAAAATGTGAAATCGAAAATAACAGTCAGGAGCAGGATTTGAACCTGCATCTTCTGGATACCGTCCAGATGCTTTACCAATTCAGCCATCCTGACAATTGCTCCTGACTGCTAATTTCGATAACACATCATACTTAACGTCTTTGGGTGACGCCTGCGCCATCTGTCGGGAGTATTTTCATACATTATACCGACACTTTGTGTTTAATGTATAGTGCTAAGCATGTCAAATGCTAAAAATATATATAAAAATATCTACATATATGCTTACCTATTAAGATAATGGGTAATAAAATGTTTCAAATCGTTTGTGAACTTTATTTGTGTATATCGCTCGCAGGACGTACCAGGCCCCGGCTGAAATATTGTCAACATATTAGATATGTAAAATAAAAATAAAAAATATTTATCAGTATAATGTATATAACTAAAATGATGGAGGTGTGCTTTTGGACGCACATCACGCAACTGAATAGATTTCGACACGAGCGGGATTTGAACCTGCATCTCCTGGAATACCGGCCCAGATGCTTTCCCAATTCAGCCATCGAGACAATTTTTTGGGATGGCGAATTTCGATAAAAAGTTCCTTTTATAATTTACTACAGTTTCCCGTGTAGACATCGAACCCATATTATATACCTATGTAGGTATATTATACATATCCTACTAGTATAGAGCCTTGCTTATCCCAACACGAATGGGACGACTCGATCAGGGAATTATCACCCTCTCACATAAGATCAGCGTGTAACAAAGGTCTCCTATCGATGTGTTTCGTATGGTGAGCGAGAGCGACGCAGGCCTGAACCCCCATCCCTATCCTCTCCTTAGTATACTACCTATCCTCTCCTTATTATTCTTCCTATCCACCTCCTATCCCTTTCCTTGGAGATGACGACGCGCGAGTGATGTCTCTGGTGTTGAAAAAAAAATCACTTAGATTTGTAGAAAACTATTAGGAGATTCAAACAAAAAAAATAAATTCTTACGTCTGGGAACTGGCAGGCGACATGCCGTCCCTTTCCCTGGCAGAGTCTTCGATAGCGGACAGCACAATATTGGTGTTCTTCTGGCATTCCAACCACCACCGTCACCAGCAATAGCCAAAATAAGACAGATCGGTTCATCATCCGGCGGCTAGTATAACAAGACGGTATTAAACACTCACGATATATTATTAATAAAAATCTCTGAAAACTTATCAATAACTTAACATTTTAACCAAATCTTGAGCGTTTATTTAACTATAGTTTACCAATTAATTAAAACACAGGTTAAAATACCGCCAACATATTATTACTTAATAATAAAGTTAAGTTTGATTTTAGAGTCACTACTAGTTTCTTAAAACTTCTTCGTAATTATGATGAAAAAAGATGTAGGTGTTTAAAACCACTATTTAATTTGCCTCGATGGTGTAAACCCGTGCAAAGATGCACTCGGACTAATTTTGAGTCTGTTACTGGCTGGTGAAGTAATATTTCTGTGAGATAAGTCATTATTGTCAAGTCGTTTTAGTATCAATATTCTCGCGAGTACTGCTTGTTTTTTTTTAAAAAACAATAAGACAATAGACTCAGAAGGGTCTTATAATGCCTAGATATGTGTATTGTTTATTATTTCAAAGTGATATGCACTTTTATGAGATTCGCTTTGTGATCCTAGAGATCTAGGGTTAAAACCTTCTATTGAAGTAATGTCACATAATTCTAGTGGTCTGTCAATACAGGCGGAGAAATGGCACACGATTTATTTAGTGGGTGAGGGTTCTACAGTATCCTATTCGTTGCGCCGGGGTGTGCGGCTAGATACATTTCTTCCCGCGCAAAAAAAAGGGTTAAAACCTTCCCACCGAAGTAAGAAGCCATTCGTGGATTACGTTACGCTTAATTCTGTTTCTTTTTTATCAGTGATAGCTTAGTGGTAAAACCATGGACTGTACACATTTGGAATTTATTGAAGTTGTGTGGGTAGATCCACTACCTATTTGTTGACAAATTATTTCGGAAAAGAACAGATTAATTATGAATGTGGAAAAAGAGAAGTTTAGTGCGAGTGGCATTCGAACCTGCGTCCCTTCCAATCCGGGGAAGTGCTCTAGACCGCTTAGCCGTCGCACTGACCGACGGCCAATCCCAATCTCCACATCACATTTGTCTTTACGACCCATTACGACAAATTATCGATAAATTAAGTATCTCGGTGAAGAAACTTGCAAGCCTGAACGATATTATCGACAGCTTGTGTAGTCTGCCAATCTGCACTGGTCCAGCATGGTGTGCTATTACCTCTCTTATTTTGAGAGGAGATCCGTGCTCTTCAGTGAGACAGTAGTGGGTTGTGGAAGCATTCCCCCAATCATCACAATCAATCACACTCTTTGCGATTCTTCTGTAAACTTCAGTGTATTACATCACAAAATGAGCCCTTGCTCTTTGTTACTTAAATTGCGATTAAAAATTAAGGACCCTGATTGAGCTTTTTTCACCTGGGTTAATCATAGTTAGAATGAGATTTGCGTAATCGTTTTTGTGTGGCTGATTCACCAACAGGCTAGTTAGAATTGAACCTGAAGATAGTATGTTGTAGTGAGGTGAATTTAGAAAGAGATATCTCTGTGTTAGTAGCAATAAACATTATTAGTATAATATAAGGAAACAAGTACATTATCTCAGACCCCGTGCGCGCGATAATTACCTACGCATGCAGGGCTGGTCACTTTTAGTTTATTTAATCGTCATAAATACAGAGCTAGTTTTTATATATACAAAATTAAAATAAATTGTCTTGAAACTTAGGTGAAACATCAGGGATCCTTATTACAAAGTTTCTCAATTATATGTTTTTATGCATAAAACGGGAGCTGAATATATTTTTTTGCAATGATATAATTTTTTTAGTGTTGTGATTTGAGAAGATCCCGTCTATATGTCATCCAAATACAATACAGTATTTTCTTTTCCGATATGTAGCCATCTTTGAGCTTGAATTAACAAATACCGAGCGGTAGCGGTGATCAACGAAGCCTGGGCGCACGGCAATACGTACGAAACGACGGCGCAACCGTGACGGACGCACCTTTAGCAGTTTTAAATTTTGTTATTGTGTGCGTGCGGCGATTCATAGGTACTGGCACGCACACATGCAAACAACGCTCGGTTCGTTTGTATGAAGATAACCTACTTCTTTCTTTTATGTTATTATCAATAGACTCCATCCACTTTTTAGTCTTACATGCTTTGATTAGAGCAGAAATATAGCTAAAAGCTATATGTTGTACGATTTCAATATAATGGTAAGCTGCAACCGTAGCCTAGAGATATTAGTAACACCAGAGGCATCACTCTCGCGTCGAAAACTTCAAGGAAAGGAATAGGGTAGAAAAGAAGGATAATAAGGAGAGGTGAGTCTACGTCGCTCTCACTCACCATACGAAACACAGCAGTAGGAGCAGTAGTACTACCGTTGTTTGAAGCTGATCTTCTGTGAGAGAGTCGTACTTCCCTGATCGAGCCGGCTCATTCATGCAACAACACAAGCAAGGCTCTACCATGAGTCAACTGGAAAATTCATAAACGTGAGAGCGGAAAAATATTAACAGCTTATAGGTACCTTTTATTTTTTTAAGCGTGAAAAAATGTACCTAACCGCACACCCGCCGTGTGCACAGCCACTCTCACGGGCTTCGTGAGTAGTCGGTAGTGTAACCGACTTCCGTGCGTCAATTATTATTTGTGTGATGAACACAGATATTTGTACTGCGTCTGGGTGTTTTATATCTATTATGTATGCAGGTACAAAAAAAAGTAGATAGGTATACCTATGTATTTATATCCGTAATCTGGTACCCATAGCACAAGCGTTAAGCTTAGTTTGGGACCAGAGGACGCTGTGTGAAATGTCCGTGAATATTTATTTATTATTTAATTAAACTAAGTCTTCTTACCATAGAAATCGATAGTTACAAAACAGAAGTGGTAAACGCAGTAGTAACTTTGTCTTCGATAAATATCGAACTTTTAACGTGCTGTTTAATTTATTTGGATAGCAAGACCATACTGCACAAATGACTTAGTAGTACCAAAATAATTTGGCACCAACCTCCCTTACCGAGTATGCTCGGTTCGATACCCATGCAGCACCAATATTTGCTTGATCCTCCTGGATAAAGTAACTACCTTTTACCGGTTATGTTTGTGAAATGACCCAGGTCACAGGGTTACTGTACTTACGAATGCTTTTATAGAAAAAGGTAATTTCGTATGTTCAATGAAAGTGTTGTGAACAACTACGTATCTACCTACTTAATTATTATTTACCTTAGAATACAAGAGAGTGCAAATGTAATGCCACTAATAATATAAGTAATATAGCCATTACAGCTGTACTCCTGCGATATACTCTTACCTAATAGGTACAATTTAATGAGGTGTTTCCTACCGCCAACATATCCATTACAAATCGTAATAACTCTTACCATTTACGAATTAGACGATACTAAATTGCAATAGCACATGATATATAATAAAAAAACACATAAAAGACACAAAAAAATAGTTTATTATTACTACATAACTTTAATAATAGATAATATAAACGAAATATGCGAAACGCGGTAGGACACGCGGTATTTACAAATCCTACAAGTAGGTATGACATTTGTGAAAGAATTTTATAAATATGTAACCAATAAGTTCCAATAGATGAAGTTTTATATACATATTTTCTATATTTCATAGATGGTTTATTGTCCCCTCTCAATAGTACCTAAGTATGTAGTAGGTATGGGGTCAATTTCATAATCAAACAGACCAACAAAATATAGTTACGACAAAATTATTTTTCCACAAAACTATTGTTTTACAAGATAATTATACAAATTATAATATGTGAATAAGGAAAAAGAGTAGTTTAGTACAGGCGGGAATCGAACTTGCATCCCTTCCTATCCGGGGAAGTGTTCTAATCCACTGAGCTACAGTACTATCTTTTAGACGTACCCAATCTCCTTATCACATTTGTCTTAACGACCAACGCCCTCTATCGGAACGCATTTACATGCATTAATCCATTATAGTAAGTTTAATTTTGCAATTAAAATTCATACTATTTCAAGGCGTGATTTTTTTAAAAATTTTGATCTATATTTTAGCACTTGACATGCTCAGCTACTCTTAAAGTACAAATTATAATTTGTGAATAAGGAAAAAGAGTATTTATTTAGTATGAATTTTAATTGCAAAATTAAACTTACTATAATGGATTAATGCATGTAAATGCGTTCCGATAGAGGGCCTTGGTCGTTAAGACAAATGTGATAAGGAGATTGGGTATGTCTAAAAGATAGTACTGTAGCTCAGTGGATTAGAGCACCTGCCCGGATAGGAAGGGACGCAGGTTCGATTCCCGCCTGTACTAAAATACTCTTTTTCCTTATTCGCACATTATAATTTGTACTTTAAGAGTAGCTGAGCATGTCAAGTGCTAAAATATAGATCAAAAGATAATTATATCCACGAATTGACTGTTAGCTGACCTGCAAAACCCACAGAGATAACATTATTATTCTAAGCCCTTTCCAATATCAGGGTACTTGAGGCACAAAACATATAGTTAGATAATAATTTGTCCGTGTGGTGACGGACTAAGAATACAAACAATTGTATACTTAGTCCGTCACCGCGGTGACACCACCACCCTATTCTTTCCCACGGGTGTCGTATGAGGCGACTAAGGGAAGTAAGCCATTATCATCCATTGCATGACTGGTGGTAGGGCTGGGTACCAAGTGGGAGTACTCACTTGGTATCGGGCCCGAGCGGGTTGGTACCACCATCTCCCGTGTGACCGGCCATGAAGCACATCGTTGCATTTTGGCTGTAGCAGGAGATAGCCGTTTATTCTTTCATTTAATATCGGTGAAATGAAATGGTGAGCAGCGGCTTGACAATACTCTCGGTATAGTTGAGTCCATGAGCGACGGTTACCATTTACCATCAAATGGGCCGTGGTTCGTCTGTCAATACATGCAATAAAAAAGAAAATACTTAGGGTAGGTAGTAGGTCTACCACTGAAGTAATGCAACATAGTATCTACCAGTGGCCCCCAGCACAGGCGGAGAGAGGGCACACGGCGCGTTACTTTAATGGGCGAGGCCACACTACCCTTTTCATCGCCTCGAACGGTTAGGAATATTGTTACACGCCTTAACAAAAAAAAAAGGGTAGGTAGGTCCTCCTGACTGTCATAGTAGAATCATATATATCCATGAACGACGGTACCAACGGCTGAGCATGGTTTTTATAGGATACTAGCTGACCCATCAAACGTTGTTTTGCCATATAAATTATTTCTACATCGGCAGTAGAAGGGTGAAAATTTAAAGTTGTATGTATTTTTCAATGCTAAATCATAATAAAATAAAAACAAATAATTATGCCCAAAAAATTAAAAAAAATTTTTGGGTGAGCTACCCTTAACACTTAGGGGTATAAAAATTAGTTCTAAACCTATTCTCATACCTACTGAATATACATATTAAATTTCATCAAAATCGGTCAAGCCGTTTCGGAGGAGTATATCTGTGACAGAATTGTATATATTAGATAGATGTAGGTACCTACTAGCAAAGTAGCAAACTCGATTACACGTCTAGTCATCGTTGCTTTGTGGTGACTGGTCACCTCATGAATTATTTTTTTCATATGGCAGTGTATCAGTTAATTTATATACTACTCCAGATTATATTGTCTCCTCGTATCGAGATGGCATTGGCATAGTGAATACAGCAGGTATTTGTGCCTATTTGAGGGTACCCGAAAGGGTAAGCCGCCGGCGGACCACTGAAGGAATGTAATATAGTTCCGGTGGCCCGCCAGTAAAGGCGGAGAGACGGTACACGGTGGGTTTCTTTAGTGGGTGAGGGTGCACTACCCTGTTCGTTGCTCCGAACGACGTGGTGTGCGGTTAGGAACATTTTTTCCCGCCTTAACAAAAAAAAAGGTGCCTATATTCAGTAGAATCGGTGACGTATTCCACTGATTCTATTCCGCGTGATTATATCCACGAATTGACTATCAGCTGACCTTCAAAATCTAATTTTATTTCTGTAGTGACCGATTTTATCCGATTCCTTCCCGCGGAAGTCGTACGAGATGATATAGGTACGAAATTAAGCAATTATACTTATCATGACGCCATATGCCCGCAGGCAGAGAGACCAGTGCTAAAAGGCTCTATTCTTGCATACATCTCTCACTTACTTAGAGGTCTAGAGCACTTCCCTGGATCGGAAGGCATGCGGGTTCGAATCCCGATCGCAGTAAAGTTCTCTTTTTCCATATTCACAAATACCTAGTTTGTATTTGCATGTCAAGTGCTAAAATACGGATCAAAATATTTATCATAAATTCTCTTCATACACGCTCACGGGTTTCGGAGACTCCTGAGTCCACCTTCCTTCAATACATGACCGATTTGGTCTAGGTAGGTGAGTCTCGGACTCCCCCTGTACCTACATCCTTCCACTTTCGCATTGTATTTATCTTCTTAACCAGCCGCTCGTCCGGCATTCTTTCCACAAATGCGAAACATCGAAGCATTCCCTTTTGCATCTTTACACCAATAGGTACTCACTTTCATAGCTACTCGCTCTCTTACGTTGCCATTAAGAATGCGGCCAGTCAGCCTAATACCACAGATTGTTCGCAGAGATCCCATTTCGACCGCATTGATTTTACTCTCATACTCCTTTTTACATACCCAACTCTCGCCTCCATATTATAACGTTGGGACAAATACTGCGTTGTGTATTGTGACACGCAGCGTCTGACTGACCATATAATCGAGGCGGCCTTTCCGAGCCGGGCCCCAGCTTGCGCGAGCGCGGGCCCCTCACGGGTGTATTTTGAGGGGCTTGCTAGGAAGGATAGAATGAATAATAGAACAGCAGCTTTTACGAGATCTAATTATTAACAGCTTAGCTGAAACTGTACTTTAGGTACCTAATAATATAATATATTTTATATCGTTATATTATATGTCGTTGATAATAATTAGTATATTTAATTATTTTCGGATAGTATCCCAACTACCATTATCCAGTCTCGGGCCCTGACGGGTGCCACCCGGGCTCATCCGGCCCAGTTCGACCCTGGTGACACGTGCCTTCTAGCTGAGGTGATGGCTGCGAAGAAGTTGTCCCAAGGCTCCGTTGGACACTTGTATTCCTAGTCCGTCACCACACGGATATCCCCATTAGTGAAATAAAATTATGACAAGCGGCTTTAACCGACTAGTTAGTACCTACCGTTGATTCCATGAGTGTCAGTTACTATACACCATCTGCCATCAAAAGCAATACAAAAAAATATAAAGAAATGATTACAGGTCGGAAAGAAGACTTTCTTGAAATTTATTGAATTATTCTTGTTTTTTTTTTATATTCTTTAAAGCATTTCACATGCTTATAAATTAACACAAAGAGCGAAAATGTGAAATCGAAAATAACAGTAACAAGCAGGAGTTGAACCTTCATCTCATGGAATACAAAGCAAAGCGGTGTCAATAGCTTAAAAAATATAAACAAATCTTTCTAGGGTTGCGTCTTTATTTGTAACTAGTTTAGTTTTTATGATATATCTCAGGTTCCCGATATAGTAGCGGGTTAAAATGTATTTTTGTCTAATCAAGAGCTACCATATAAAAAAGTTGCATCAAAATCCGTTAAGTAGTTTTTGCATGATGGGCGAACAAACATACAAAAATCTAAAAAAAAAATGTTTTGTGTTTAGACACGCTTATAGCTTAATAGTCTTTTTTTCTCAAATATCTTAAATGTTCAGACACAGCTCTGTTATAGCTTTATAATATCTAGTAATAGATGAATCTTAATTGTACCTAATAATTAAGCGTACCTGGTCGGAATAAAGTATGCAAATACATCCTACAGATGGCGCAGGCGTCACCCATTATGAAGTGTGGTATCAAGATTTTCAAAGCATCTGGGACGGTATTCCAGGATATGCAAGTTCAAATTCTGCTTGTGACTGTTATTTTCGATTTCACAATTTCATTCTCGCAATTTTGTGTGAATTATTCTTAGTCTATATATTGTTTCTATTTCACTTTCTCCGTCTATCGGAAGTGGCCGAGGTACTTTCGGGCTAGTAGCAGTCATATCCATTATGCACCGTATGAAAAATAATAACGAATATGTCATAGCATAATTCATAAAAGTGGTCTAATCCAACCTTATTAACCAACTTCAAAAAAGGAGGAAGTTCTCAATTCAACTGTATTTTTTTTTATGTTTGTTACTTTAGAACTTTCGGCTGGGTGAACCGATTTTGAGGATTCTTTTTTTATTTGAAAGCTGGTGCTTCCCGTGTGGTCCCATTTGGTCCAGTTCTGACAATGGAATTCATGAGAAAACCATATAAGTCTTGAATTGAAGTGTTAAAATTATATTATTTATACCGTCTCTCCGGTGGTGGACCACGGGAACTGATATTTCTTGAGAGGTTTCTACAGTCAGCGCTAACAGTATAAAATTCAAACAAACCAAATAAAAATCAAGATACAGATTGATAATTTTATTTCGAATTACAATACTTAATGATTTATATTAAATTATATTTACAATTCTTAACGCTTATTGTAATTATATTTTATACATAATGTATTTATAAAGTTAATAATATGAATATATAACAATCGGGGCAAACTAATTTTGTGTGGGTATATCTGTACTGTCAGCAAAACAGTTTTGCAACAATTATAATTTTTCATAGACTAGATGTTATTATTTTTTATAATAGGAAATATAATTGTTACACAGTATATTATTCCTTTTTTTATATTTTTTATATTTTATACTGACAGTATCATTTACAGCATATCATGTGAAATTAACTTTATTATATGGCATCCATCTCTAACTATAGCGCATACAGGGTGTTTACAAAATAAAAATGTGAAAGGAATATTTCAAAAAATATTTAATATCGCGTGCTGTTCGGTACACATCTAAAGGGCAAATCACACATGCATATTTTGAAGTGATCAAGTAAACTGAAATAGCTATGGCTGGATAATTGATTGTATTAAGGACAGGGAAGCAAAATAACCTGGGACGTTTTTGGAATTACTGTGTTTAACTTAGCACGCACTTGCAGTATACATGTACCACTTAAACATTTATTGTTTTAGTAAAAACAATACATTTTGATGGAAATTTTACTCCAGACAGTATTTATTATGAAATAGAAGGAAAGTTTTATGTTGAACTTTAAAGAAAACCAGAGTTTGCCATTATAATGATAGTAACATAATTGAGTTATAACTCAATAAACAACTTTCGGAAAATTAAAATACAATAAAAATCTTAATTAAAATTTATAAACAATTATTATACTTTGAACAATACAAAAAAAAAATATAATGTGTGAAGCTGTCAATGATACAAGTTAAGTTTTATTTTGTCTTTTTGGTTTTCATTCAAATTATTGCAACAAGTTAATCTCACAATGTGTAAAAAATGCAAACTTTGACATTGTTAAAACATTTTAATATTTTCTTCGCAGTTCTGACGTTAAGACCACCGTATATGCAGTTTTCTTAATTTCAATATTAGTTCGTAGTATAACTGAAGAATTTAAAGAAATGCTGTAGATGTACTATCTATAATGGTTATATTATTACAATTCATCTCATACGATTTATCAAATACTAGGCACCCAGCCCGGCTTCACACGGGTGCAATTTATATGCATGCCTGTATTATACATACCTTCTGGAAGAAATTATCTACCTAATGTCAAAATCTGAGTTTGCAAATCGCATTAAAATCCGTTGAGTGGTTTAGGAAGAGTTAGCGGTTATACAGACAGATGAAGAAATCGTTTTATATTATGTAAGGAATATATTAATCAGCAAAAAACATTTTTTTATTTTTAAAATTGGTATATCAGTTACAGCTCATGTATAATAAAAAAAAATAATTAAACACCAACCTGTATATGCTACGAATTGTTAATTTAATCCATTAATAATGAGCGTGCTTTTTCATTCCATAGCTTAGAAGCTATTTTTGCAAGCAATATTAGCAGCACAATTAAGTGAATATATAAGAGGTGATCCATTTCGAGGTTCCCTACTTTTTTAAAGAAAAATACAGAAAATTCAAATTTAATGGAGAATGTTTAATATCATTTGAAAGAACATTCTTTGGCATTTATTTTTTGAAGATTATGTCTATCAAATGTTGGCCGTTGCTACGTCGCAGATGGTGTTGTTACCAGTCGAAATGCTCGAACGAGTCATCAAAAATTGGACTCAACGGATGGACCATCTGCGACGTAGCAACGGCTAACATTCGATAGACATAATCTTCAAAAAAATAAATGCCAAAGAATGTTCTTTCAAATGATAATAAACATTCTCCATTAAATTTGAATTTTCTGTTTTTTTTTTTTTTAAAAAGTAGGGAACCTCGAAATGGATCACCTCTTATTTTATTATTATTATATTGTTATTTAGAGAGTAATGTTTTTTCGATGAAATAGAAGTGATATTTATATTTAATTGTAAAATAAAAAATACAAAATATAACCAAAGAATCAGAATTAAAATTCGATTCTAAGATGGAAAATAATTATAAATATATTTAATAAAATATTTCTGTTACTGTCCGCCAGTTTCCGTACCAAATTTAAATTGGGTTTCAAATGCGCTTGTAAAAATAGCTTCTACACGTTCCTCACAATTATTAAATCTCAACTGACAATAAAACAATAAATATAAATATGTTTCAATTGAGATCACTGACAAAACATAAATAATTTATTTCTATTAAAAATAAAAAAAAGTATGCAATAGCCATAACAGGCTGAAAATCATCGTAAAAAAGTAAAAAAAAAATATCTAAAATGGCATATCTTTAAAAAACCGCTATCACTTAGTACTAAAAAAAGCATATTAATATTGATTTTGGACTATAATAATTTATTAGGATATCATACAAAACTAGCTGTTTATTAATTATTAGTTTAGATAGAATAAGTTTTTTTTACATCTAACCCTATAATACAAAACGCATGCGAATGCAGTGGCTGGACCATAGAAAATTTATTATTTATTTTATATGCAAAGTAATACGCGAAGCAAGACGTAGGTACTATAAATTAGGCGTTCACTATTTCTGTCATATAATTATTTTTAACATTATTTATTATGAAATAAAACTTACTTCAGGGATATTATCCCGACATTATCCCGGTAATTTACAGTATTTATTTACGGGAAGACTGGGGCATTGAATACCCTAATATTTATAAGTAAATAATTGTCTTTAACATCAGCCTAACATCGGGATATTAAAATCGAATTAAAACTAACAAGATTCGTTTTTTTTTTAATTAAGCCGAGCCACAATATTCCGCAGCAAAAAAAAACGCACACAAAAAAAAACATATATTTTACACCATTTACATATCAGTCGTAAGAAAAATATGAATATTCGTAGTCTTATAAGCCGCACTATTTACATCTAATAATTACACGAAATAGTGACTTTACGTATCTAAATTAATCCATAGAGTTTTGTCGATTTAAAGACAATACATGGTATAAACAAACATTATTTTAATTTTACTAATTTGATTTATGGACCTTGAAGGTTCATACAGCAATATTAGTTACTCTAATTTATAAGTTAAAGGTAAGCAATGTGTGTTGAGGCAAAATTTTGCGGTGAGCGACCGCTTAACAGTACCGTTTACTTAATGCCCCGTAATTTCAATAAGATAGATAGATAGACTGTAAATCACAGCAGGGTACAATACATACACACAAATAATACACACTACATGTCTTACGATTTTATACCATTTGTCTATGAATCGACAAATATTTGTGATGTTACAAAGGACATCGTTGTCTATTTACAATCGACACACGATAACAATTCGATATAAAAACTATATTAAAAAAACACCTACAGTTTCATGTGAAAAATGTCTTTTATTCTGCAAGCATTTGTATTGCCAGCTTAAATATTCTAAATGAGAAATAAATATTATTCAATACTACATTTAAAATAAAAATTTAAATCATCTATTGAAAATAAACAAATTGATTTTTAGTTGTTGTTGTTGTGTATCTCGGGTATTTGATGATTACATTATTGTAATTTAATTACTAAATTAAAATATCATCATATACCAGGTATTCGAATATCTTTAAATTAGCATATATAGAAAAGAATACCATTCCGTAATCTCCCGAATTAATTGACAAAAATGAGGAGTGTCTATACAAAATTGACCGCACAGATGGCGAGTGGTTTAGATACCGGCCCAAGTGTTCTGGGTTCGATTTCGACTCTTTGTGTGATCCACAAATGGTTGTTCCGAGTCTGGGTGTACTTGTGCCAGTGGAATTGTATGTTTCTAGTCCCCCAAATTACAAGGATTACTCCTCAATGCAGTGTTAATTTTTTTTAGAAAATGGGGATTTATGTTATGCGAAAAATTTTTTATGGTACAATTAGGTCCCAACTCCGCATTCTTAATGATTTTCAATGATATTATGTTGGTTTGTTGTTCAGCATCAGAGAGACTTACTTCTTGTTTTTGAACGTTTAATCATGATGAGAACTGAATGAAACCTAGCCCCACAGGTATCGTAATATTTGAAGAAATCACATGATCACTGCAAGTTAAACCTTATAGACAATCACAACAACAACTAATAACGTTCCATAAAAAAATACAAACTAAAAATATAAATTAGAAATGCAATTGAATCTATAAACTAACAAAGTTATTTTAAAGCACAGACTTAACATTTTATACTGGAAATGGCATTCTAATTCTCCTGAATTCAAAATATGGTATATATTTTCACACACAACTCGGTTTTTAGTTTCCAATAAATTTAGTAACATAAGTTATTTAAAAAATGTATGTTTATATAAATAATAAGTATTCACGGACATTTTACACAACGTCCTCTGGTCCCAAACTAAGCTTAACGCTTGTGCTACGAGTAACAGTTTACGGATATATTACTGTTTTTGTTTTTGTATACACATACATATAATAGATAGAAACACCCAGACGCAGTACAAATATCTGTGTTCATCACACAGATAAATTCACCACGACGCCCGTCAAATGTGGTAATTTATCTTCTTCTTCTACTCGGTTTTCGTCGTATGCTGCTGTCGATTTATGTACATTACATGTACACGTACGCACAACTCAACGTACAAAGTACCGTGTCTACGCAAACTTGATACGCATTTTGCAACTTATGACGTCATGAGTTTGCTATAAATTCTGTCAGTACACACTAGATGGAGCTAGTGCGTTATATTCATTCGTTTTTAACATACTCTTTCTTTCTATAGTTTTCTTTTTTATAATACTTACGTATAAGATTCATCAAGCCATTTCCAGTATAAACTAAACAACTTTAATTTTATTTATTAACGTCCCAATATCATCCGGTACTAGCTTTCTATATTTGCGTTAGGGTGTCGTTAAATTAGAGTTTTTTTGGCAACATCGTGAATTGAAGCGAAATGGTCGAGAATACATTTATTTATTTTAAAATTTATTACAAGCTGTTATGAACGTTGAGTGTTTTGAAGCGATACTATATGTGATTATATCGTGTAAATATAAGCCAGCAATTCTCAAAGTGTGCTCCACGGGACCCTAGGCTAGATCTCTGGGGGAGATCCGCAAGAATATTGACCCCAGTAAAAAAAAAGGAATATTCTAACAAAAAAAATACTAACGAAATAGAGTAGGTACCACTTCACACCTACCATTAAACAAAACCGGTAACGTCAAGAAATATGAACCGAAAAAAACAATTCAATTCTTAAGTGGCAAGTGTGTGGGATTTTTATTGCCCTTATTATAGTTTACTACTCAGCTGTGATTGGTAATATTTTTTTTTACAGACATCACAAGTTAAGCGTACGAATAAAAATGTATACTCAAAACTATGTATTTGACATAAAATAAACTCTCTCAATTTTATCTCCCAGAATATATGATTTAAAAAAAATACAAAGTATTGGTATAAAATATACAAAAAAAAAAGCTGCCAAATCCCATATTAGAAAATAAAAATATCAAGTATTTGCCACAAGAACGTTTAAAATACTAGTATTTTATCACATTTATCTTAAAAAGAACAACTCTGCGATTAGTACATCCATTACTCATGGAGGAGTATACCAGATCGGGTCTGACAACAGAACAAGAGATAAATCACATTTGTATCGCAACAAAATCTTTTTATAAATGGTATTGAGTATTATAAATAGTGTTACACTTTGAGCAACGCACTAAACGAGTTCTATACACTCATACATACATTACAATGTCTATATACATCGGTGTAAATATCTGCAACAACACAAAATAAGTAATTATATTCATATTGTATAAAAATGAAATATATTATGTTAGTGTGCGTTTTTGTGAGCGAATGTTTCTGTGAGTGTGGGGTGTGTGTGTGTGTGTGTCTGGGGGTGTGTGAGTGTGTTTGTGCGCGTGTGGTAAGTGTGTGCAAGCGTGCGCATTCGTGCGTGTGCATTAGTCGGTGTATAGGCATGTATGTTTCTGTGTATTCAAGCGTGTATGTACTGTTGATTTTCAATAGAAAAAGTCAAGGATTATTACCTATATATCAGTGCGGCCTCGGCCTTTTATTAGTGACATCGTGATGCGTGTGATGGCCAAGAGTAACTAAGGCGGAGGCTACTGCTAGCCCTCCTAACGGCGGGGCCCTTCCTGTCCCGCCAGTGGGGAGCCTCACTAGAAGAGATAGGACGGCAGCTCGACCACCCCTACAAGGTTCGAGGGCGACGGGAGCTGGTACTCCTGATCCTATGAAAGTAAATAAGCTCGATAAAATTATGCAGATTTATACAAATTCCCAAGAAAGGAAGTTTTCAAATTCTTCAATACATTCAGTCAATGTGATAGTCTCCTACGTGCATGCATGAAAACGAAGTACCCACCATCTCGTCTTTCCTCCGTTTCGTTATATAGGAACTCGCTCCTATTAGAGTATACCTATATATTATAAGTTTACAAAAGAGGTTTGTAAAATATTTAAAACTTAAATCTATTTTTTTTATACTATATGGGTGGCGAACAAGCATACGATCCACTTGATGATAAGGGTTACCGTAGCCTATAGACGCTAGCAACACCAGAGGCATCACTCCCGCGTCGCCATCTCCAAGGAAACGAATAGGAGGTGAATTGGAAGAATAATAAGGAGGATAGGTAGGATACTAAGAAGAGTATAGGGAGGGGGTTTGGGCCACCGGTACTCTCACTCACCATACGAAACACAACGGTAGAAAAAACTATCGTTGTTACACGCTGATCTTTTGTAAGAGGGTGGTACTTTCCCAATCGAGCCGACCCATTCGTGCTGGGATGAGCAAGGCTCAACCACTATGAAAATACTTCGTATTCAGTAGATTGTAGACACTATCACCTACTTCCTCTCGATGATAGATGTAAGGTGCTGGATATGCTTTTACTCTTTGATATATATATCGTATATTACGAGGTGGACTACATAGTAGTGATCTTCTATCGAATATACACTCCAGTACCCTAAAGTACTGAACCAGACACACCCATTTGTGAAAATGGGGAAAAAGAGAATTTTACTGCGAGTGGGATTCGAACCTGCGACCCTTCCAATCCAAGGAAGTGCTTTAAGCCGCTAAGCTATCGCACTGACAACGGCCATACCCAATCTCCACATCACATTTGTCTTTACGACCCACGTACCGACCGTGTTTACATTATCAAGACGCCATATACATACCCACGGCTCCCCTATCAAGCTCGACGCTGACTTGACTGAACGGCCTTGAAGCCATCTGCTCCATTTCAACGAACAGACGCTGCCGTCTTCTGTACATGTCATATTTCTGAAAAGCAACATAAATTTTAATGTTTTTATATTTTTTGTTGTACACCTTGCACTAGAGCAACCTGTATACGAGACGAGGGCCTTTACAAACATACAATTTCACAGACAAAAAGTACACCACCAATCATTTGTGGATCATATAAAGAATTGTCCTGCTTGGGAATCGAACCCACAACACAAGCATAGGTCGATATCTAAACCCATCCGCCATCTGATAGGACATCAATGTATCGGCCCATAGCAGTTGAATTTTCCAGTTAAGTCTTCATACATGTATGTTAGTCCATATTCCGGATGCTGTATGTTGCTTGGTAGGAATACACTACCATTTAGTTAGAAACTATTGGCATCTATCTACTGAACTTAATTCCAGACTAAAAGCTTTTTCAAGATTCGAAACCACGTGTCCAAACCATGTGTGGTGACGGACTTAGAATACAAGTGTCACCACCGCATTCTTTCCCACGGGTATCGTACGATGCGATTAAGGGAAGTAAGCAATTATCCCTCATTGCATGACTGGTGGTAGGGTTGGATGCCAACTCACTTTTTATAAGGCTCGAGCGTGATGGTACCACCACCTCCAGTCCCGTGTGTGACCAGCCATGAAGCACATCGGTGTGTTTAGGCTGTTTTGGTTGTAGCATGAGATGACGTTAATTCTTTCATTTCGTATTTGTGAAATGAAATGGTGTGCAGCGGTTTGACAATACTCCCGATATAGATGAGTCTGTGAGCGACGGTTACCATTTACCATCAGGTAGCCCGTGGCTCCTCTGCCACCATACGCAAAAAAAACGTAGACTGATTTTTTGATCAGGGTGTACCTATCAACTAACCTGTTTAATTTTCCACAGCGCGGCCGCCACTAGTAATAGAAGTAGGAAGCACGAGGAAAACGTGATGAAGAACTGCTGAAGATTCAGCTTCGGGTACTGTGAGAACGAGATCTGGATCCACAGCGGCGGTCGAAAGTCGTACACGTACACGAAAAACGTCGTCAATGTCACGTTATCTTCTACGCCGAACGAGTGTTCTGATTTTGCGAATCTGCACCAAAAAAATATTTTTTCCACATACATATGTACAGCTTCTCTTTTAGATTTCTGGGCTGATTTACGCAATTCTAGTGGTGGAGCCTTGCTTATCACAGCATAAATGGGAAAGTACCACCCTCTCACAAAAGATCAGCGTGAAACAACGATACCATTGTATTTCGTATGGTGAGTGAGTGCCGGAGGCCCGAACCCCCTCCCTATCCTCTCCTTAGCATCCTACCTATCCTCTCTTTATTATCCTGCCTTATCCACACCCTATACGTTTCCTTGGAGATGGCGACGCGCGAGTGATGCCTCTAGTGTTGCTAGCGTCTATAGTCTATGGTAACCGCTTACCTTCAGGTGGCGTATGCGTGTTTGCCACGCACATAGTAAAAAATAATCTTTTGCTCCATAGAAACATGAAGATGATCTGATGATGGATTTTGATGACAGCTTTTATGTTAAATTATTACGCTTGGTCAATTTCAGCGACCTCTATGTAATCAATCATGTACCTTGCATCACTTGCCCACTGAAAAACTCCAGGGAAAAGCGTGGGCGAAGAGGAAGCGAGGATGACCTTTGGTCTCGTATACCTATTGTTGCCGCACGCCGGTGCGCTACGGGCGGTGTTCACTCACTTGAACCGAAAGTTGGTGCAGTTGACGTCAGAGAAGAGCGGCCGCTCGGTGGGGTCGGCCCGCGTGCGCACGGTGAGGTTCATGCGCGCGTGCGCCGAGCACGTGATGCTGAAGTCGGCGTCCACGTCGGGCTTCACCGGCGCGTTGCGGAAGTTGATCGCCGACAGGTGCCGGTCCTCCTTCTTCGATAGGTTGAACGTGAACTGGTAGTCCACCGCTAAGTCGTCTGTTCCACAAAAAATGGGATTAATCAACTCTCAATAGTATAAAACAAAGAAGGTATCAGTGTTTGTTTTATCCTGCTTTATTTTTGAAAACCACCACTTTGGATTAGATATTGCGCGGGCGTGTGAGGTGCCAGATCGTAGGTGGCAAATATCTCCAATTAGGGCCCGTAAAATGTTACTCACTAAATCGTATTGACATCGCATCGTGTCATTGGTTGAGATGATGATGAGTGATTAGGTGAGCGATTATTATGACATCACGCGTCCATGTCTCTACCAATCACAAATAAGACGATACGATGTCGATACGATTTCGCGTATCACATATTAAGGGGACAGTACTGACTTTAAAAAAGTGTGTAATAATTTTTACACGTAACTTTAACACCTGGAGCCTAAGCCAGAGGGTATGCATACGTTCTTATTACATACTAATACTACCATAAATAAATATTGTTACTCAAAAACTGACATAAAATCTGAAGATAGTGAGGTCTTAAACTAAATTTTAAAGATATATATTGAGTTAGGCTATCATTTGTGAAATCGTCTAATTCTTCATGTGCCCCTTCAATTTTAAATGAACATAAATATTTATCATGCCAAGCATGCTTTTCTATCTTGCGCTTTTTGATAGTTGGCATCAGTATTCAGGGCCTATGTACACGGCGTTAAAGACATAGGATTTAAGTCTGGATTTATTGACATTACCATGAATTTATGTTTATAAACAGACCAGCTTCATCGCCTGTTTCTATAAACTATTATTTGTAAATCATTTTCAAAAGCCACTGTCCTTGCTGCACAAGGACAGCGTCGTCTGCATAACGCTAAAATCTAAAAAAAATGTTTTGTGTTTAGACACGTCTACATAGTCTAATAACAGGCGTACATCACTCGCTCATGGCGCCGAGTTAAATGCCTACCGCTTCGCGTATCGCCCACGATGCAACCGACAGAGGGCTGGCACACGCCCGCCTGAGCGCTCGCACTTTTAGTATTTATTAAAATAAAATTGTTTACGCGATTTAGGGTATTTAGACGATACAATTTAATAACCGAGAATTCAAAGCTAAAACTCAAACATATATGACCAACAAAAAAATAGCAATTTATAAAAAAATACATAATTCGACTTAAAAATAACATTTAAAATTATATAAAAGATAATCAAATAGAAGCTACTAGAAAACTAAATTCTTAAGTTTTATAAACAACAACTTTGCTGCAGTCGGTGGAGTCAGGAGTCTCCGAAACCGCCCAGCGTTTATGAAGAGAAGTATGAATGTTGAGGAAGCGAGAAACGTATGCAAGAATAGAGCCTTTTGGCACTTTGTTCTCTCTGCCTACCCCGCAAGGGAGATAGCGTGATGATAAGTAAGTAAAATCATCATAGGTGTAACCCTAGCGCGTTTCATGACGCGGTTGCACGTGGATCATGCGGCGGGCAAAACAATCTCAATTATATTTCTGTGTAAATAAGGTACATTTCTTTTCGCTGCGAACAATTGGTATTATTATTATTTTGTAGGCTATTATAGAGAGATTTTAGTCAAGTTTTAACGTGAGTGATGTTTTTGTCCGTAGGACTATTATCTATTCTGTGCTAATACACTATTTTTTTCTGAAATATCTTCAATGTACAGATCTGTTACAGCTTTTTAATAGTACAGATAAAATAGGTTCTGTCAGGCCAGGCATTTATGTAATAGTATAAATATAATCTTAGATAAAACTAGAATACTCACAATAACACGCCCCTTTATTATAAATATCGGCATGATAATGATTGGTGTTATCGCATTTGTCGCATCGATCACCCGCCAGACCCTTCGTACTGCAGTAGCACCGACCCGTATCGGGGGCACAAGCAACGGCTTGGGCATTACATTCGCACGCTGAAACAGACAACACAATGTTTAAAAAACTTGGGTTTATCGACTATATTCAGTTCTGGTCTATGGCGCAAATATTTTGATCCACTAAAGTTCACTAAACCATTTGCCGTACGCTGTGCCAAAAGATACGGGTAACAAAGCCCAAACGATGCACAAGGATCTACTCGTATATACTAAAGTATGTCACTAGCTATACAGGGTAATTTTTTAACCTGTGCGCATATTTTTTTGGTGGTTCTATATCAGTAATAGAACACATTTCTATTAATTGTTAAATCCGTTTTTTTTATTCGACTTGTAATCAGTAAAATATGGACACTAACCTTACGAGCAGCTCGAAGCTTTATTTTCTGCATTTTGATGGTCCTAAGCCCATGAAAGTACGAAGGAAAAATTGGAACTACTCTTAAAAATAACTTCAGGTCACAACCTTAACTTAAAAAGTTTATAATTTGTGAATAAGGAAAAAGAGTATTTTAGTACAGGCGAGAATCGAACCTGCGTCCCTTCCTATCCGGGGAAGTGCTCTAATCAGTGGATTCATGGCTCAGTGGAGCTACAGTACTATCTTTAAGACATACCCTTATCACATTTGTCTTAACGACCAACGCCCTCTATCGGAACGCATTTACATGCATTAATTCAATAAAAAATTTGATTCCCGCCTGTACTAAAATATTCTTTTTCCTTATTCACAAATTATAATTTGTACTTTAAGAGTAGCTGAGCATGTCAAGTGCTAAAATATAGATCAAAATGTTAAAAAGTTTAGTTCAAACCTGATAAAATTAGCAGTCAGTAACCCGCATAGATACCTACGCGTCGATGCATCTACAGTTGTGTGACCATAAAATTAGTTACAAAAAAAACACCCTTCGTTAGCGATAACCTTATTTTTTAGTACTAGCATATCAATATTAAAAATACGTGTTTATAAAAATTTGCTTAAGTTTATTTTCTCAAAATTTGAACACTGGTTAAAAAATTACCCTGTATGTTAGTACAAGCCCTTTTGATATGAAACACAATTGACTCGGTTGAACTTAAAATTATTATTGGCCACGAATCTCCTTTCAGAGCGAGAGGGTTTATTACTTTCAAAGTGAGACGGTTTTACTTTCAGAGCGAGAGGGTATTACTTTCAGAGTGAGACGGTTTAACTTTCAGTGAGGGGGTTTACTTTGAGAGTGAAAAGGTTTTACTTTCAGAGTGAGAGGGTTTTACTTCCTGAGTGAGAGGGTATTGCTTTCAGAGTGAGATGGTTTTACTTACAGAGTGAGAGGGTTTTACTTTCAGAGTGAGAGGGCTTATTTTCAGTGAGAAGGCTTTACTTTCAGTGAGAGGGTTTTACTTTCAATGAGGGTTTTACTTTCAGAGTGAGAGGGTTTCACTTTCAGTGAGCGGGGTTTTACTTTCAATGAGGGTTTTACTTTCGGAGTGAGAGGGTTTTACTTTCAGTGAGAGGGTTTTACTTTCAATGAGGGTGTTACTTTCGGAGTGAGAGGGTTTTACTTTCAGTGAGAGGGTTTTACTTTCAATGATGGTGTTACTTTCGGAGTGAGAGGGTTTTATGTTCAGTGAGAGGGTTTTACTTTCAATAAGGGTGTTACTTTCGGAGTGAGAGGGTTTTACTTTCAGTGAGAGGGTTTTACTTTCAATGAGGGTGTTACTTTTGGAGTGAAAGGGTTTTACTATCAGTGAGAGGGTTTTCCTTTCAATGAGGGTGTTACTTTCGGAGTGAGAGGGTTTTACTTTCAGTGAGAGGGTTTTACTTTCAATGAGGGTGTTACTTTTGGAGTGAGAGGGTTTTACTTTCAGTGAGAGGGTTTTTCTTTCAATGAGGGTGTTACTTTCGGAGTGAGAGGGTTTTACTTTCAGTGAGAGGGTTTTACTTTCAATGAGGGTGTTACTTTCGGAGTGAGAGGGTTTTACTTTCAGTGAGAGGGTTTTACTTTCAATGAGGGTGTTACTTTCGGAGTGAGAGGGTTTTACTTTCAGTGAGAGGGTTTTACTTTCAATGAGGGTGTTACTTTCGGAGTGAGAGGGTTTTACTTTCAGTGAGAGGGTTTTACTTTCAATGAGGGTGTTACTTTCGGAGTGAGAGGGTTTTACTTTCAGTGAGAGGGTTTTACTTTCAATGAGGGTGTTACTTTCGGAGTGAGAGGGTTTTACTTTCAGTGAGAGGGTTTTACTTTCAGTGAGGGTGTTACTTTCGGAGTGAGAGGGTTTTACTTTCAGTGAGAGGGTTTTACTTTCAGTGAGAGGGTTTTACTTTCAGAGTGAGAAGTTTTTATTAGGTCCTATTCTGTATAATGTTTCAATAATTGAGTAATATCATTTGTTTACTCATGTTTGTTTCCTTTTGCAACAGTCAAGATTTCAGTCTAAAAATCAAGCCATAAAATGTCAAAAGTGGAGATACTGTCCGCGACAATGTCGAAGAATATGAGTATGATACTGACGTTGGCAGACGCCACCGTTGAGGGGGTTCCCCCAGTGTCCAGGTGCGCAAACGTCGCAGTGGTCACCCACGGTGCGGCCCGCACACGGCTGTATACAGCGCGCAGAGCTGTCGCACACCGAGTGCCCGTTGCACTGGCACAACGGGCACGCCGTGAAGTGCCACCTGGGAACATTTTTTAAGGGAAGTTCTAAACAATGGTTGGGAACCATAAATCGAACCAAACATTTCAAGTACATATTATTAGAAGGCAGACTTATGTGAAACGACTGGCATTTCGACCGCTCATGGTTGACCAGCGGCAAGATAGCCAATATACCAGCCGCACGCGGGCTGATGGTGGTGCACGCTGGGCGCGTGTGAACAGTGTGTGTACGTACTGGTGGTGGTGCACGCAAAGGCGCTGCGCGTGCGGCCCGCGGGCGCCGCCGGGCAGGCAGACGCCGCGGCCCCCGCCCGCGCCGTCGTCGCACCAGCCGCACGCGGGCTGGGCGCGTGTGAACAGTGTGTGTACGTACTGGTGGTGGTGCACGCAGAGGCGCTGCGCGTGCGGCCCGCGGGCGCCGCCGGGCAGGCAGACGCCGCGGCCCCCGCCCGCGCCGTCGTCGCACCAGCCGCACGCGGGCTGGGCGCGTGTGAACAGTGTGTGTACGTACTGGTGGTGGTGCACGCAGAGGCGCTGCGCGTGCGGCCCGCGGGCGCCGCCGGGCAGGCAGACGCCGCGGCCCCCGCCCGCGCCGTCGTCGCACCAGCCGCACGCGGGCTGGGCGCGTGTGAACAGTGTGTGTACGTACTGGTGGTGGTGCACGCAGAGGCGCTGCGCGTGCGGCCCGCGGGCGCCGCCGGGCAGGCAGACGCCGCGGCCCCCGCCCGCGCCGTCGTCGCACCAGCCGCACGCGGGCTGGGCGCGTGTGAACAGTGTGTGTACGTACTGGTGGTGGTGCACGCAGAGGCGCTGCGCGTGCGGCCCGCGGGCGCCGCCGGGCAGGCAGACGCCGCGGCCCCCGCCCGCGCCGTCGTCGCACCAGCCGCACGCGGGCTGGGCGCGTGTGAACAGTGTGTGTACGTACTGGTGGTGGTGCACGCAGAGGCGCTGCGCGTGCGGCCCGCGGGCGCCGCCGGGCAGGCAGACGCCGCGGCCCCCGCCCGCGCCGTCGTCGCACCAGCCGCACGCGGGCTGGGCGCGTGTGAACAGTGTGTGTACGTACTGGTGGTGGTGCACGCAGAGGCGCTGCGCGTGCGGCCCGCGGGCGCCGCCGGGCAGGCAGACGCCGCGGCCCCCGCCCGCGCCGTCGTCGCACCAGCCGCACGCGGGCTGGGCGCGTGTGAACAGTGTGTGTACGTACTGGTGGTGGTGCACGCAGAGGCGCTGCGCGTGCGGCCCGCGGGCGCCGCCGGGCAGGCAGACGCCGCGGCCCCCGCCCGCGCCGTCGTCGCACCAGCCGCACGCGGGCTGGGCGCGTGTGAACAGTGTGTGTACGTACTGGTGGTGGTGCACGCAGAGGCGCTGCGCGTGCGGCCCGCGGGCGCCGCCGGGCAGGCAGACGCCGCGGCCCCCGCCCGCGCCGTCGTCGCACCAGCCGCACGCGGGCTGGGCGCGTGTGAACAGTGTGTGTACGTACTGGTGGTGGTGCACGCAGAGGCGCTGCGCGTGCGGCCCGCGGGCGCCGCCGGGCAGGCAGACGCCGCGGCCCCCGCCCGCGCCGTCGTCGCACCAGCCGCACGCGGGCTGGGCGCGTGTGAACAGTGTGTGTACGTACTGGTGGTGGTGCACGCAGAGGCGCTGCGCGTGCGGCCCGCGGGCGCCGCCGGGCAGGCAGACGCCGCGGCCCCCGCCCGCGCCGTCGTCGCACCAGCCGCACGCGGGCTGGGCGCGTGTGAACAGTGTGTGTACGTACTGGTGGTGGTGCACGCAGAGGCGCTGCGCGTGCGGCCCGCGGGCGCCGCCGGGCAGGCAGACGCCGCGGCCCCCGCCCGCGCCGTCGTCGCACCAGCCGCACGCGGGCTGGGCGCGTGTGAACAGTGTGTGTACGTACTGGTGGTGGTGCACGCAGAGGCGCTGCGCGTGCGGCCCGCGGGCGCCGCCGGGCAGGCAGACGCCGCGGCCCCCGCCCGCGCCGTCGTCGCACCAGCCGCACGCGGGCTCGGCGCGGCACGCCGCACACGACGCGTGCGCGCCGCACCCGCGCGCCGCGCCGCACGCGCCCGCCCCGCCCGCCTGTGTCTGCCACGCGCGGCACCCGCCCAGCGGGAACGATGCGCCGTACGCGTTCTGCCGACCACAAGCCTCTTACTACACGCATGCCGATATTTATATAATTTTTATGACACCGATATTTACTAAAACCATTGCAACCAAAGTTTGACTAACAAATAACGTAGTGTAAGGACCTACCTTGGTCGATCCATATTAATATAACGTTGCTAAATATGTTGTCACGTAGTACTAAGTAAGCATCATTGTATTACCTAGTCTTAAGTATTATTTGTAACTCAGAAATAAATATCATTTCATACGATACTGACGTACACTCATTCCTCTCTATGTAACTAGAACCTATATACACCATTATATGGCGACCGTGCCACTAAAATCGACCTGCGACTAAAATCGACCTTGCCAATCAAGAATTCTCAAGGACAAGTAACCAAAAATTCAAGATGCAATTTAGAAGATTTTCATAGAGGAAAAAAGAAAATATGGGAAAAAGTAACTCAAAAGAAGAAGTTATCATAGCCCAGAACGCGAATAGCGAAGCTCAGGCCTCCACCAACCACTCCTTTGGATCTTCTAATGTCGCCGAAATACTCCTAATAGTAATGCTGGTTATATTGCTTATTGGAGTTTTACATCTCATTTACAAGAAATGCCAAAGAAAAGCAATTAGGGCACTAAGAAGAGAGCTCAACGCAAGCACTTTTAGCATTGTCTCACGACCAGAAGCAGTACCAGTTTAGAACGAGTAGAGTCCAGGGAATAGCCCGGCCAACGGAGTCCAGGAAATAGCCCGGCCCAAAATACAGCCGGTATAGCAGCACTGCAGTGTAGCAGTCTCCAGCCTCAGCCTACGTAGCCACATCGCCTGACGCCTCATTCTTGCCAGCCACTTTGTCCAGGTTCACACAGCGTAATTATCAGGTGAAATAAAATATATATGTATATATCTTTATTCTATTACAGTTATCCATAATATTTGTAATGAAATGTAGTTACCTACAAGTCACTACACTAGTTATACATATAATGTTGTCTTGTAATGCCTTTATAAGATTTATTATGTCAAATACATTGAAAGATATTAAAAACTATCTCACTAAAATCGGCCCTGAACGGAGACAAAAGTCTCGTAAAGCACATGAAAAAATATTGTTAGCTCAAACCACATATTGTAAGTTGGAGTATATTTTGGGTGAAGTTCACAGAAACATTGAAAATTCTGAGATAGCTCCCGAAAGTTTAAAAAGTATTAATTTAATAATTAATGACATACATACTTATATTAAACACAAAGTGAAAAATGTGAAATCGAAAATAACAGTCAGGAGCAGGATTTGATCCTGCATCTTCTGGATACCGTCCAGATGCTTTACCAATTCAGCCATCCTGACAATTGCTCCTGACTGCTAATTTCGATAACACATCATACTTAACGTCTTTGGGTGACGCCTGCGCCATCTGTCGGAAGTATTTTCATACATTATACCGACCAGGTAAACTTAATTTTACAATTAAGATTTTTACCTAATAATGACGCAAACCCTATAAATATTTAGATATTTTTATATATGCGACTCCGACTTTCGTCGATCGGACGGCCACCTCGAAGCCGGCCCTCCTCACGGTGACGAGGGTGTCATCTGCATAACAAACGACCCTCATCCCGGGAAGGAGCCGGCCCCGCAGGACCCAGTCAAATCCGACGTTCCACAGGATCGGGCCAAGGACGGATCCCTGTGGAACGCCGCGCTCCACCCGATGGCAGTACAGGCGCCTGTCGCCCCCCTCCCAGAGCACGTGCCTTCCCTCGAGGTACGCCTCCAACAGCCTCCGGAGATACGGAGGCACTCCATGGAACCGGAGCGCCTCCTTCAACGTCTCGTGAGGGAGACTATTGAAGGCGTTCTCAATGTCGAGCGAGACTGCCAGAACGACCACCTTTCTGGCCACTGCCTCGGTGGCCAGGGTTTTCAGGGCGGCCAGTGCGTCTATCGTGGAGCGGCCCACCCTGAATCCGAACTGCGATTCTGACAGCCCCGGCCCGACATCCTCGAGGTGCCGGACGAGACGGTCCGCGAGCACCTTCTCGAACAGTTTGGCCGTCTCGTCCAGCAGCACCAACGGCCTATATGCGGAAGGAGTCAGGTGGGCGACCCTCCTTCCGCAGCAAACATAGACGTCCGCACTTCCATTGCTCCGGAAACTGCCCGGACCTCAAACATGCGTTGAGCAGTTCCCGGAGCCTGTCCTTGATATATTCGGCGGCGACGCCGAGTACCAGACCTGGAACGCCATCCGGACCGGGCGCCTTCCTTCGTCCATGAAGGCGGGATAGGGCTACCTCCAGTTCCATGTCGGTGAAAGAACGGATTCGTGTCTCCTCTTCTGCCACCGACGGAGGAGCCATTGCTGGGGGAACGTGTCCCATAGAGCGCGGGAAAAAACCCCCCACCAGCTCCGACAGGAGATCTCGTTCCATTGACTCGATGATGGGGCGCGGAGCTTGTTCCGCGTCCCTTTGGTATGGGCGCCCCCACGGATCCCTGTCGAGGCTCGCCATAAATCGTATGGTTAATAACATAAAAAACACTACTTTTGCCCAGGTATGTCTGCGAACGTGTCAAAGTACGTAAAAAGGTGTAAGGATTGTCAATTACATAAATATACTATTAAAAATATTAAGGAACCAATGGTTATTACGCCTACAGCTAGCTCGGCATTTGATAGAATTAATTTAGATTTAATGGGCCCCTTAGAATTAGATAATCATAATAATAAATACATTTTAACTATACAATGTGATCTATCAAAATGTATAAAAGCATACCCAATACAGCGGAAGGATACAGTTACAGTTTGCAGCACATTTGTAAATAAATTTGTTCTACGGTATGGTATACCGCGTGAAATATTAACTGATAACGGCACAGAATTTATGTCATCTGTTTTAAAACATACATGTGATTTATTAGGTATAAAGAAATTAAACTCCACACCTTATCATCACCAAACTTTAGGTTCTATAGAAAATTCACACAAACATTTGGGTGCTTATCTCAGAATACAGTGTAATAATCATAAAAACGATTGGAGCGATTGGGTACCATTTTGGTGTATTTCCTATAACACGACAGTACACACAGAAACAAAATATACTCCATACGAATTAGTATTCGGAAAACCATGTAATCTTCCAAGCAATTTACAAACTCATATTGATCCGTTGTATAATTTTGAAAGTTATCCACTAGTGTTAAAATATAGACTACAAAAAGCGCAAACTGAAGCTAAAGAAAGTTTGTTAAATAGCAAAATTTTTCGAAAAAGTATATTTGATCAAAAAATGTTTACAACTAATTACAAAAAAAGGTGATTTAGTTTTGATAAGAAACCAAACTGACACACAGCTTGATAATATTTATAATGGTCCATACAAGGTTATTGTTGATATTCCACCTAATGTTAAAGTAATCAAAGATGGTAAAGAATATGCTATTCACAAAAATCTTACGAAATTATATCATACAAATAAAGTTTTGTCGTAATGTATTATTTTTTTAAATTTTATATTTTATTTTTTCTCTTTTATGGGAAGGGCTGTGATGGTCGAACTTTCAGGGGAGGTGTAAGGACCTACCTTGGTCGATCCATATTAATATAACGTTGCTAAATATGTTGTCACGTAGTGCTAAGTAAGCATCATTGTATTACCTAGTCTTAAGTATAATTTGTAACTCAGAAATAAATATCATTTCATACGATACTGACGTACACTCATTCCTCTCTATGTAACTAGAACCTATATACACTATTATAGTAGATAAATGATACCGCGCTAGCATGTACATTACTAAACGCGGGAATGGCGCATATACACAATGGATAGCGTGAAATTAATCGATGTATCGACAAACTGATATCGCCGATATCGATATAAACTATCATAAAATTGTTATTGATATATCGGCATCAACGTCGGTAGCGGATCCATCCATCCATCCACTTACTTTTACGCGCGTTAAGTAAAAGTCCACCGGGTAGGACTGGCTTTAGAATTGCCCGTAAGTATATCGAGTAGGGTAGCGTACCCTATACTCGTAATAACCAAACGGCATTCGTTGAAGGTCATACAGGTTTACGCACCAACCTCGACACACTCCGACGACAAGGTAGAGGCCCTATATGAGGATATCTCGAAGGCCATCCACTCACCTAAAACCTACTTCACGGTGGTTATGGGAGACTTTAACGCGAAACTGGGCAAAAGGACAGACGATAAGCTGAAAGTGGGGCACTATGGATTTGGGCACAGGAATCACAGGGGCTAGATGCTGGCTAATTTTCTGAAGAAGGAAGGCCTCTACATAATGAATTCCTTCTTCAGGTAACCGCCCCAGCGGAAATGGACCTGGATTAGCCCTGACAGTTCAGTAAAAAACGAGATTGACTTCATGTTGTCGGACAAAAGACACATATTTAATGATGTCTCAGAGATCAGTAGGATTAAAACTGGGAGTAATCACAGACTAGTCAGGGGCATCTTGAATATCAGCTGAAAGTCTAGAGGTCGCGCTTGATGAAGTCTAGCTCCGACCAACACCTGTCCAATGTCAGAACCCCGAAAGCTTTCAGCTCGAACTACAAAATCGCTTTTTAAAGTATAAATTACAAAATCGCTTTCAATATCTAGATGAGTGCGAATCAGCGAGCGATATGAATAGCAGGTTCGTGCAAACTGTCCACGCGGTCGGGTCGACCTGTTTCAAGGCCCGTCACGTCAGTAGGACTCGTGACCTCTCGGACCATACTCTCAAGTTCATGGAAAGGAGAAAAATAAATGGCAGTCCAGTCCTCAATTGGTCCTGCTAAGGTGATTAAACAGACAGATCGCCAAGGCTGTACGACACGATATTCGCCAATTTAATGCTACCTGTATTAAAGAGGCGATAGAGCGGAACCAAGGCTTGGAAGTGTTCGCAAGAGATCTGCCTGTCAGCCAAAGCCAGTTAACTAAGCTGATGACCAACAACGGCACTGTCATTTCATCTCGAGATGAGATCATGAGAGATCCACCAGTTCTATGGGCAATTGTACAGATCCCAGAGTCCTGTTGTCGGCTTGGTTTAAGACCTCAGATCCAAGCTAACTCGGCACTTTACCGAAGATATCCCGGACGTCAGCCTGTACGAGATCAGAATGGCTCTCAAACAACTAAAAAACGGAAAGGCACCGGGAGACGACGGAATCACCACAGAACTTCTGAGAGCAGGCGGAAAGCTGGAGCTAAAAGCTCTTCAGAGGCTGTTCCATTCCGTCGTTCTTGGGGGCGGCGTTCCAGAGGCGTGGTGGTGCTGTTCTTCAAGAAAGATGACAGAACCCTCTTGAAGAATTATAGACCCATCTCGCTCTTAAGCCACGTTTATAAGTTGTTTTCGAGGGTCATTACAAATCGACTCACGCGCAGGCTTAACAACTTCCAGCCTCCCGAACAAGCCGGTTTCCGAAAAGGCTATAGTACCATAGACCACATCCATACGCTACGCCAGATTATACAGAAAACCGAGGAATATAATCGGCCTATGTCTGACGTTTGTGGACTAAGAGAAAGCCTTTGATTCGATCGAAACTTGGGCGGTGCAGCAGTCTCTTCAGCGGTGCCAAATCGACTATCGGTTCATCGAAGTGCTGAAGTGCTTGTATTAAAACGCCACCATGTCAGTCCGTGTTCAGGACAGGAGTACGAAACCGATCCAACTGCAAAGAGGTGTTAGACAGGGAGACGTTTTGCCCCCGAAACTCTTCACCACTGCACTAGAAGATGTCTTCAAGCTCTTGGACTGTACCGGATTCGGCATTAACATCAATGGCGAATACATCACTCACCTTCGATATGCCAACAACATCGTAGTTATGGCAGAATCGCTGGAGGACCTTGGCACCACGCTCAATGATCTCAGCAGGGTTTCCCGACTAGTCTAGTCTCAAAATGAACATGGCCAAGACGAAAGTCATGCCTAATGTCCATGTCATTTCAGTACCGGTGCTAGTCGGGAGGGCGCTTCTCGAAGTTGTCGACCCTTATACCTGGGATAAACAGTCCAGTTAGGTAGACAACTTCGAGAAAGAGGTCAATCGATGAATCCAACTCGGCTGGGCAGCGTTCGGGAAACTAAGGAAGATCTTCTCATCCAATATTCCGCAGTATCTGAAAACGAAGGTCTACAACCAGTGTGTATTATCATCAGTGATAACATATGGAACAGAGACGTGGTCTCTGAATGTTAGCCTCGTATCAAGGCTCGAAGTTGCTCAGCGGGCATAAAAAAAAACTAGACATCGCGAGACGTCTAGCAGATGTGACAACATCAGAATTATTTTGTTGAAATAAAATGATCATAACTTGACAAAGTACTCCTCAAGACGAATCAAACGAGTATAAACTCGATATGGTTGCGTCGTTTCATTACAAACTCTGTAACTCTCTGTAACTGTGGCCACCTTCCAGCTCCATCGTCAGGCTCTGGATACCATCTAGAGACAAAGTACTCGTCAAGACAAATCATACGAGCCCAAACTCGATGGAGTTACGTCGCTTTATAACGGAGTTCCTATGGCCACCTTTTAGCTCCATCATCAGACCCTGAATACCATCTAAAGACAAAGTAGTCGTCAAGACGAATCAAATGATTCCTTCCATACTCGATGGGGTTTCGTCGTTTCATTAGAGAGTTACTGTGGTCACCATCCAGCTCCATCATCAGACCCTGGTTATTATCTAGACATAAAGTAGTCGGCAAGACGAATCATACGAGCCCAAACTCGACGGGGTTGCGCCGTTTCACTATAGATTTCCTATGTCCACCTTCCAGCTCCATCATCAGATCAGGTCCATGTCATCATAATATTGCATTGTCACGCGATATACAGATGCGTGTAAAATTTCAGCTCAATTGGAAACCGGGAAGTGTGTCACATTTAACTTGCAAAATTTGAACGGGTCATGTAAAATAAAAGCGTCGCCACGCTAACAGCCGATTTTACCCTCCCTCCGCATTAGATGTGTCACATCAAAACATAACATCACGCCTGTATCCCCGAAGGGGTAGGCAGAGGTGTATTACACACCCACGATTCGCCAGTTATGTTTAAGTCCCACGTAATAGGGGGCGAGGCTATTACCGACTACCGGGCACATTTTTCTGGGCTAGCAGCCCGGAGTTTGGAAAAATGCTGAGAATTTTTCTTTTTACGAAAAGCTCAAAAATATTGCCCGGGGATCGAACTCGAGACCTCATTAAACACAAAGTGAAAAACCTCATGATCAGCAGTCGCACAAACTACCGCTGTATCACCAGGCAGTTACCGCAGGCTCAGCGGGTTATGCTTGGTATTTCCCAACGTGATCGAATCCGTAATACTGAGATCTGTAGAAGAACGGGAGTGACCGACATAGCCCGCCGGGTCGGCATAACAATAAATAGCAGTTACCTTATCGACACAGCGTCCGGCAGACGCACACCATATGCACTCCTCGGCAGTGCAGTTGGCGCACGTCTGGAACGTGAAACACGGGGCACTGCAGGGACCTGCCGCAGCCACACTCCTATATATTAACCATCTCAATTTAGCATTCATCTAGAGAATCTCTTAATTAAGTTGGAAATTATTAAAGCTTTCTCCGAAATTAATTAAGAGTTATAAGAATTATATCAAATTGTAATTTCAAAAAGTGGCCCATGAGTTTCTTGCCGGGTTCTCATGAAAGGCTTCTACACAAGCCGGGTGCTTGTGACTATTGCAATCGCCACTTTGTTATTGCGGATGCTCTCGCCTCAGGCACTCGTTATTAGTGTATTCTTCACGATTTTAAGTGCTATACCCCACCCACTTTTTTTTGGTTAAGGCGAAAAAATAAAATTTGCCTAATCGCTCACCTCGTCGTTCGGGGCAACAAACAGGGTAGTGTGGGGCCCTCACCCACTAAATATACCCACCGTGTGCCGTCTCTCCGCCTGTACTGGCGGGCCACTGGAACGGAACCACCCCCAGCAAACAATATATTAAAAATTTTAATAAAATTAGTTTCAAGTACCTGATATCCTCTGAAGAATTAACGGGTTTACATTTGATAGTATCGTAATCCCAATAGCACGCTCGTTGGCTCAACTCCTCGGACCCCTGTGAGTAAAAATATGCTTATTAAAATTGTTTAGAACCTTTAGAACTTGTTGGTAACATTCAGGCTGTTAGATAGTTTTAGTGTGCTTACGTGACTATGATGGTGTTGGTGCGCAAGACACGCTGCACAAGAATGGTATCGACCACACGCCTCACGTGGAGATTCGTTATCTGTTCCACACTCTTCTATTGACAATGCCACCTAAAATCAAACAATCTCTATATACTAATCATCTTGTGCAATTAAATTATTATTATTATAATATAATTAATTGAATGAAGCGACACTTAGCGGAAGTCCATTGCTACCATCACAGAATGGACACTTTAGGAGGAGAGTCCACCACTCACCCACGGATAGTCAATCCTGGTTATCTTTAGACACACACAAAATAACCTAAGATTGCCAATTCGCACTTTCACAGATAGAGGCTAATGTGATAATAGCAGAGTAGCATGCACGATAATGACAAAAAATATCATGGCTCATTTGTTGCAGAGCGGTCCTGAGGAAGCCTCGTTTAGAGGCAAAACACGAGTCGAATTGGTGTTCGCATTTTTGCGGAATATCGCAACGTTGTGGTTCTAAGAGGCGGGTACCTGGTGCGCGTGGCGCGCGCAGTAGGCGGCGGAGGGCCGGCACACGCCGCACCACGCGCAGCGCGCCGGCGCGCACAGATAGAGGATAATGTGATGATAGCAGAGTAGCATGCACGATAATGACGAAAAATATCATGGCTCATTTGTTGCAGAGCGGTCCTGAGGAAGCCTCGTTTAGAGGCAAAACACGAGTCGAATTTGTGTTCGCATTTTTGCGGAATATCGCAACGTTGTGGTTCTAAGAGGCGGGTACCTGGTGCGCGTGGCGCGCGCTGTAGGCGGCGGAGGGCCGGCACACGCCGCACCACGCGCAGCGCGCCGGCGCGCACAGATAGAGGATAATGAGATAATAGCAGAGTAGCATGCACGATAATGACGAAAAATATCATGGCTCATTTGTTGCAGAGCGGTCCTGAGGAAGCCTCGTTTAGAGGCAAAACACGAGTCGAATTTGTGTTCGCATTTTTGCGGAATATCGCAACGTTGTGGTTCTAAGAGGCGGGTACCTGGTGCGCGTGGCGCGCGCAGTAGGCGGCGGAGGGCCGGCACACGCCGCACCACGCGCAGCGCGCCAGCGCGCACAGATAGAGGATAATGTGATAATAGCAGAGTAGCATGCACGATAATGACAAAAAATATCATGGCTCATTTGTTGCAGAGCGGTCCTGAGGAAGCCTCGTTTAGAGGCAAAACACGAGTCGAATTTGTGTTCGCATTTTTGCGGAATATCGCAACGTTGTGGTTCTAAGAGGCGGGTACCTGGTGCGCGTGGCGCGCGCAGTAGGCGGCGGAGGGCCGGCACACGCCGCACCACGCGCAGCGCGCCGGCGCGCACAGATAGAGGATAATGTGATAATAGCAGAGTAGCATGCACGATAATGACAAAAAATATCATGGCTCATTTGTTGCAGAGCGGTCCTGAGGAAGCCTCGTTTAGAGGCAAAACACGAGTCGAATTTGTGTTCGCATTTTTGCGGAATATCGCAACGTTGTGGTTCTAAGAGGCGGGTACCTGGTGCGCGTGGCGCGCGCAGTAGGCGGCGGAGGGCCGGCACACGCCGCACCACGCGCAGCGCGCCGGCGCGCACAGATAGAGGATAATGTGATAATAGCAGAGTAGCATGCACGATAATGACAAAAAATATCATGGCTCATTTGTTGCAGAGCGGTCCTGAGGAAGCCTCGTTTAGAGGCAAAACACGAGTCGAATTTGAGTTCGCATTTTTGCGGAATATCGCAACGTTGTGGTTCTAAGAGGCGGGTACCTGGTGCGCGTGGCGCGCGCAGTAGGCGGCGGAGGGCCGGCACACGCCGCACCACGCGCAGCGCGCCGGCGCGCACAGATAGAGGATAATGTGATAATAGCAGAGTAGCATGCACGATAATGACGAAAAATATCATGGCTCATTTGTTGCAGAGCGGTCCTGAGGAAGCCTCGTTTAGAGGCAAAACACGAGTCGAATTTGTGTTCGCATTTTTGCGGAATATCGCAACGTTGTGGTTCTAAGAGGCGGGTACCTGGTGCGCGTGGCGCGCGCAGTAGGCGGCGGAGGGCCGGCACACGCCGCACCACGCGCAGCGCGCCGGCGCGCACAGATAGAGGATAATGAGATAATAGCAGAGTAGCATGCACGATAATGACGAAAAATATCATGGCTCATTTGTTGCAGAGCGGTCCTGAGGAAGCCTCGTTTAGAGGCAAAACACGAGTCGAATTTGTGTTCGCATTTTTGCGGAATATCGCAACGTTGTGGTTCTAAGAGGCGGGTACCTGGTGCGCGTGGCGCGCGCAGTAGGCGGCGGAGGGCCGGCACACGCCGCACCACGCGCAGCGCGTCGGCGCGCACAGATAGAGGATAATGTGATAATAGCAGAGTAGCATGCACGATAATGACGAAAAATATCATGGCTCATTTGTTGCAGAGCGGTCCTGAGGAAGCCTCGTTTAGAGGCAAAACACGAGTCGAATTTGTGTTCGCATTTTTGCGGAATATCGCAACGTTGTGGTTCTAAGAGGCGGGTACCTGGTGCGCGTGGCGCGCGCTGTAGGCGGCGGAGGGCCGGCACACGCCGCACCACGCGCAGCGCGCCGGCGCGCACAGATAGAGGATAATGAGATAATAGCAGAGTAGCATGCACGATAATGACGAAAAATATCATGGCTCATTTGTTGCAGAGCGGTCCTGAGGAAGCCTCGTTTAGAGGCAAAACACGAGTCGAATTTGTGTTCGCATTTTTGCGGAATATCGCAACGTTGTGGTTCTAAGAGGCGGGTACCTGGTGCGCGTGGCGCGCGCAGTAGGCGGCGGAGGGCCGGCACACGCCGCACCACGCGCAGCGCGTCGGCGCGCACAGATAGAGGATAATGTGATAATAGCAGAGTAGCATGCACGATAATGACGAAAAATATCATGGCTCATTTGTTGCAGAGCGGTCCTGAGGAAGCCTCGTTTAGAGGCAAAACACGAGTCGAATTTGTGTTCGCATTTTTGCGGAATATCGCAACGTTGTGGTTCTAAGAGGCGGGTACCTGGTGCGCGTGGCGCGCGCAGTAGGCGGCGGAGGGCCGGCACACGCCGCACCACGCGCAGCGCGTCGGCGCGCACAGATAGAGGATAATGTGATAATAGCAGAGTAGCATGCACGATAATGACGAAAAATATCATGGCTCATTTGTTGCAGAGCGGTCCTGAGGAAGCCTCGTTTAGAGGCAAAACACGAGTCGAATTTGTGTTCGCATTTTTGCGGAATATCGCAACGTTGTGGTTCTAAGAGGCGGGTACCTGGTGCGCGTGGCGCGCGCAGTAGGCGGCGGAGGGCCGGCACACGCCGCACCACGCGCAGCGCGCCGGCGCGCACAGATAGAGGATAATGTGATAATAGCAGAGTAGCATGCACGATAATGACGAAAAATATCATGGCTCATTTGTTGCAGAGCGGTCCTGAGGAAGCCTCGTTTAGAGGCAAAACACGAGTCGAATTTGTGTTCGCATTTTTGCGGAATATCGCAACGTTGTGGTTCTAAGAGGCGGGTACCTGGTGCGCGTGGCGCGCGCAGTAGGCGGCGGAGGGCCGGCACACGCCGCACCACGCGCAGCGCGCCGCCGCGCACGCCGCGCACGACGCCGCCGCGCTGCAGCGCCGCTCGTCTGCCAACCGACCACAACTGTTACTCTCTCGCTACTTCTTCATATTTCATGCAAAATATATTTTTTTATATAATAAAGAATAGGATACAAAAACTTATTCAGTGTGTTTTTTCTTTATTTATACTACGAGGATGCAAACAAGCACACGACCCACCTGATAGTAAGCGGTTACCGTAGCCTATACGCTACGCTTACAACACCAGAGGCATCACTTGCGCATCGCCAACTCCAAGGGAAGTGATAGAAGGTGGAGTGGAAGGATAATAAGGAGAAAGTGGGGTGGCGAATAACGACGACGACGTCTCACTTAACTCCGTGAAACATTAAAGGAGCAAGTAGACTACGCCAATGGCTTTTATTTTGACACCGAGTTGACAGCTCTGGCTTTTTAAGCATAGCAAGAAGGAAATAGTTTTCCATGATACAGAGAACTTTCCTCATAGTTTGTATCGGGATATAAAACAATTTTTCAATGGAAATCGACAGCCGTAATAACCACAAGTCACTGGTTTAGCCCCCGGCTCGAAGGACCAGAAAAAATAACAGCTTCAAATTAACCACAACACTTCTTAATTATGATTAGATAATTGAACACTTAGTTCCACAATTATTATCCGAAAGTAAGCTAAGAGCAAATTAACTGTATGTGTATGATATCGATATGTATGTCGCGTAAAAACGATAAGCCGGTACAGATGTATGGTTGGACCGTACATATTCTTTTTATACAATTGGTTAGTTAGCCAACATTTAGATTTTTTGATATGAAACAACTAATGCGGAGGGAAGTTAAAACCGTCTCTGTTGACGTGGCAATTTATTTAATTGTTTTCAACGCCATCTGTTGACAAAAGCATCAAACTAGAAAGTACAATGCCAATCAATAAACCAATAAGTTTTAATTCGTCTATGGATAACGGGAAGCCGCTTACCAAGAATTATAAAACACTCGAACAATATTTGAAAAAAAGAAAGAAAATCAATGTTTTCCCATCTACGAGATGTCCCGTGTTTCATATTACGTGGGTGGCAAACAAGCATACTACCCACGTGATAGTAAGTGGTTACTGTAACCAACGAAAGACATAGGTGGACACGAAGGTTAATAATGAGAGGGTAGGAAGAATAATAAGAAGCAAATAGGAAGTATTATCTTTTCAAGAGAGGTTAGGGAGGATAATAAGGATAGGGACACAATGCTGCACGCTATACCGTCGTCTATAGACACTAGCGTCATCTGTTATTTTTTTACCCTACGTGGGTGGCGAACAAGCATACGACCCACTTAATGATAAGCGGCTACCGTAGCCTATAGACGCTAGCAACACCAGAAGAATCACTCGCGCGTCGCCATCTCCAAGGAAAGGGATAGGAGGTGGATAGGAAGTATATTAAACAGAGGATAGATAAGATACTAAGGAGAGCGTAGTAAGATAAAGGAGAGGATAGGGAGGGGATTTGGGGCTCCGGCACTCTTATACGGAACACAACGGTAGGAGTAACTACCGTTGTTACACGCTGATCTTATGTGAGAGGGTGGTACTTCTTGAGCCGGCCCATTCGTGCTGGGATAAACACGGCTCTACCACTATATTTGTTAGTACTAACTATCTAACTTATCATCACGCCATTTCCCTTGCGGGGCAGGCAGAGAGAACAGAGTGCCACGAGGTTCTATTCTTGCATACATCTCTCGCTTCCTCAACATTCATAACTCTCTTCATACACGCTCGCCGGTTTCGGAGACTCCTGACTGCACCTTCCTTCAATACATGACCGATTTGGTCTAGGTAGGTGAGTCTCAGTCTCCCCCTGTATCTACATCCTTCCACTTTCGCATTGTATATCTTCTTAACCAGTTTTTTAGTATACATACATTATTATTTTATTACTTTTATGTAATTGCCTACTGACTATTATATAGTAGTTATGTAAATTGGAAAATCCAAAAGTGCACGCCTCTTAATCTTCATTTTTCACAATAAAATTGATTATTTGATAAGTAACTAATAATGTATTGGTCTTACTAAGTAGTTTTCAATAAATCACAAAGATAGCGCTAATTTCAAAAACCACATCGAATCAGATCGTGCAAATTGATAGGGCTCTATTCGTAATTATACTGAATCGTAAAAAAAAAGACTCGATTAGAAGAAGAAAAAAGCATTTCGGTCGTTATCGTGTTAACATACATTACCTACAACACACGGACGTCCAAGACAGAACTTTTCTAAACAGTTTTTTTAACTAGTTTAAATAAAAAAAATGGCATCAAAAATATCATGAGTGTTAAAAATAGTGCTTTTTCTTGATATGTGTATGTATACACTAGGACGCAAATCAAACTAAATATTTGTGTAATATACTTGTGTAAGCAGAATCGCGGTCACTGTTTTTCTACTCAGTTGTCTAACTTTCTCAGCAAATTAAATGAACTGGTTCTTAGACATACAAATGATAATTTTCTGATCGTTGGCGATTTTAATATGAGGCGGCGTCTCACAAGTGATTCATTCTCACCGATCAACGCTTCCAGTAGCGGTGAGTACTTGTTAGTGGATGAATTACAACTGCTGTCATTGAACCAGTATAACGGAGTACTAAACAAATATGGTAAACTGTTAAGGCCTCGTCACACAGAGGCGGGAGCCGCGGGAAAGCGATCGCGATCCGGGACGGGATTTTTTTGTAATATTCGAATTTATATGCAACCTGTCACACAGCAACGGGCGCGTTCCTAAGTTCCTAAGTGCACATGCACTTGAACAAAAAGGTATAAGATGAAATCAATGTATCAATGTATTCAAATAGAATTGCGTATACAAGCAGCTCATGCGAGTCTCATTTGGAAGTAGGTAAAGCAGTTTATTTCTAATATAATTATCTGTGCCCAGAAACTAAAAATGTTGAAGAAGTCTTTTCAAAATTTATAGCGATGAAGAATGAAAATTAGTGTATCGCTTTGACCCTTATCTAAAATAAATACTGTTGTATTTTGATATCTTCATTTAATATAAAGTTATTAGAGTTTTAAGAAACATCTTTTTTTATAAGTAGGTACCTATTACGTGTCTAGTGTTAATAAATAAATATTCACGGACATTTTACACAACGTCCTCTGGTCCCAAACTAAGCTTAACGCTTGAGCTATGGGTACCATATTACGGATATAATAATATATATATTACTTTTTTTTTTGTAAATACATATCTAAAATAGATAGAAAATACCCTGACGCAGTACAAATATCTGTGTTCATCACAAAAATAATTGTCCTGAGTGGGAATTTAACCCACGACCTCGTGCACAGAAGTCGCTTACACTACCGACTACGCCACGAGTCCCGTTAATATAAATTGCTGACATAAGTTTGACATTTACTATAGGACGGTATCGTTCAAACAGCCACATACCTAAAAACAACGAATTAACACTATCTTTAATTATAAATATATTAAGATTAATATATAAACTTAAAAAATAATTACGCTTCAAATAAAATCATTATTGTCAATTAATACCAATGATATATTTAATTTTACGTACGACTTTTTACGAACACCATCTATTGGCAAATAGCGAAACTGCTTATCTATTTCATAGTTATTGAAACGTCAATTACGTATTCAGAAACTCGGTAACAGTTATCCTAAGTTTAAACTACAGATAACTTTATCGAAGGATACCGTTATAGGTTCTGATAGGCTGTCACTCGTTTCAGTGAGATTTGTTTAAATTTTTGATTTTGATTTTACTCTTCAAAAATCTCAAAATTTCTCATCTCTTGCCTAGCTTAGTGTATATAGTGTAATAAATAATAATTTTATGTTTTAGTTGTGTATAATTAGGTATGTATTAATTTTCATAGTAAGATTGTCATTTGGTTCATTTTTGTTTTCTTTCATTCGAGTCTTATTTTTTATTTTTTGAAGTCTGGATAAGGAAGTCTGGATGGATCCGATGGACCCAGAACCCCCTGATCCTCCCGATCCCCCAGATATTCGAAAAACCACCAAACCAGGGGAAGTAGCCCCTACTTCTACTGGTTTGTCTATTCAATCAGGAGGTAAGCGTCGTTTTCAAGACGCCCAAAATGAAAATAAAAACGCTAAGAAAACCATTGTAGACCAGGAGCTAGCTGTCGCCTCCATACAAAATGTATATATTCATCCGAAAATTGTTGTTGGCATTAAAGAATATACAGATATAGACAGTGGACCATTTATCGTCCATATTTCCCGAGCTGAACCAGATCCAGTGATTGGATCTGTAATCCGTATTATCAAGTTTGGCCAGTTTCTCTACAAAAATAAAATCGAAAACATTTGTGTAGATGGTGTTAAAAAAGAGGGGAGAAATAAGATTTCAGTCCAGTTTAAAACTGCCAAAGCAGCCAATCAATTTTTAGATAACCCTATTTTGACTACTGCAAAATATGTTGCTTCTATTCCATCTTATAATATCACAAAAATGGGTATTGTGCGCCAGGTCCCCGTGGATTTATCCATGGATGAGTTTGTGGAGGCTGTCACTCTCCCTGATGGTTGTGGCCCTGTCCTGAAGGCTCGTCGCTTGAACAGGAAAATAATAAATGATGGTAAGGTAACTTGGACTCCTACCCAAACAATTGTATTGACTTTCCAGGGTCAAAGGTTACCCTGTAAAGTCTTCTGTTTTCACACTTCTCTCCCGGTGGAATCTTATCAGTATCCTACGATTCAATGCTACAACTGCTGTAGGTTTGGCCATGTCAAAAGTCTATGCCGTTCAAGCCCAAGGTGTTATCGTTGTGCTCAACCCCATGCTGGAGACACTTGCAAAGTCGATGAATCCTCTGCTTCATGTTTGCACTGTTTGGGGCAGCATTTTGCCAACAGTAAAGACTGTCCTGAACAGGGTAGACAAAAGTCTATCAAGTTTTTAATGACAAATGATAATATCTCATTTTATGAAGCATCACGCCTCCATCCTAAATCATTTAAACCTTATGCTGAGGTAACACGAGGTGGTACGTTTATAAACTCATCTATTCAAACATCACAGTCATCCACTCTTCAGTATCAACCTGCAAATTCTCCTTCTCATACATCTTATCGTAAAACCGTTTTCTCCACCCCACGTGTTCGTGCTCCACTAGGGAAATCATATGATCGGGTCTCACATCAAAATATTATTGCTACCCCACCATCATCATTATCAAATGGATCTGCTTTGAACTCTATGTCTAATTGTTCTAACCTTCCCCAATTAGCCCAGGATGATAGTGTCCTGGAAGCTCTCCTCTCAATGGTTATTAGTTTACTGTCTAAATCCAATACTAACATACCGTCCCACGTTGCCAAGACTCTTCTACAGTTCATACCATTAAATTCAGACCATGGCTCCCACATCACTTCTCCAGTGGAACATAAAAAGCATTCGTCATAAAAAACATGAACTTCTTCATTTAGTCACTAAATTTCAGCCATCTGTCTTTGCTGTCTCTGAGACATGGTTAATTCCTGGTTCCCATTTTTGGATTCCAGGTTACTCCTGTCTTAGGGACGACAGAGCAGATGGTTATGCTGGAACTGCCTTACTTGTTAGGCGTTCTTGCTCATTCTCACAAATTTCACTTCCACCCGTATCACCTGACATCAATGTTGTCGCTGTAAATATGTGTAATATATCTTTTGTATCTATATATATTCCTCATCCCAATCCTTCACTAGTCTCAGATATTTTATATATAATTTCATCTGTTCCACCTCCCATCATTTTGATGGGTGATTTTAATGCTCACCACACTTCATGGGGCTCTGGCCATGATGACACATTTGGTCGCGCCCTTTTAGAAATTTTTGATGAAGGCAACTTATGCGTAATTAATAATGGTACTCCTACTCGTAGGGTGTTCCCTACACAGAATACGAAAAGTGTAGTTGATCTCACTGTGTGTACTCCATCCCTTGCATCAACTCTATCATGGTGTGTCTTGGAACACACTTATGGTAGTGATCACTTTCCCATTCATATTAACATCTGTGACAGATCTACTCCAGTTTTTAACTTTTGCCCTTCTCTTAAATACAGACTAAATCAAAATACTGACTGGTCATCATATTCTAACTCCCTTGATAATAAACTATTACAACTCCCTTCATTTTCCGGCTACAATATTTCTGATATATACTCAAAATTTATTAAATCTATTATTTCAAGTGCTGATATTGCTTTCCCCTTAAAAAAATCTTCCAAATTCAAAATTTCTCCCCCATGGTGGGACACTGAATGTTCAGACATTATTAAGAAAAGAAAGGCAGCTGAAAAATGCTACATATCAAATATGACGTTACAAAACTTTTTGGCATATAAAAAGATTGCTTCTCAAGCAACTAGAACTTTAAAAAAGAAAAAGAAGCTTGGATGGATACAATTTTGTGAACAGCTTTCTCCCAGAACTCCATCCAGTTTAGTTTGGAAACAAATTAAAAAATTTAGAGGATCATGTTACAATAGTAACATCACATCTAATGATCCTTCTTTATGGCTTGAGGAGTTTTTTGATAAATTGTCTCCACCTTTTGTTCCAACTAAAGATGCAATTCCCTCTCTTCCAAATTCCCTCCCGTCTTTAAACCATTTTGACTCCCATTTCACCTTTTCTGAACTTAGTCTTGCTCTTGAGGGGCTGGTGGATACTTCTCCTGGCCCAGATGGCATACCATATTCCTTTTTAAAACATGCTTCGCAAAATTCTAAACATACCTATTTGAAACTAATTAACAACTCCTTTGAATATGGAATCATACCTCAGGAAATGAAAAAGCAAATAATTATCCCTATCCTCAAACCAGGAAAGTCTGCAGCTAATCCTAATAACTATAGACCAATAGCCCTTGCCTCAGTTTTAAGTAAAATTACAGAACACATGATTAAACACCGTTTGGAGTGGTTAGTAGAAAATAGAAACTTATTAGCTAAAACTCAATTCGGTTTCAGAAAAGGTATGAGTACTATGGATAGTCTTAGTATTCTTACCTCTGATATACGCATTTCCTTTCTTAAAAAAGAATATCTAGTTGGTGTTTTTATAGATATTGCATCAGCGTATGATAATGTATTATTACCATTACTTCAAAATAAATTACTTTATCTGAACATTCCCATAAAACTGACCCGTTTTATATGTAATTTATTTATGGAAAGATCTATTTCTATTAAATATCAAAATTCCTGTTATCCACCTAGAACTGCCTGGAAGGGTTTACCCCAAGGTTCAGTGCTTAGCCCTTTATTGTACAGTCTATATACTAGTGACTTAGACACTACAGTTCAACCATTTTGCCAAATATTGCAATATGCTGATGATCTAGTTCTCTATATTGCTACCAAGTCTTTGGAAGAAGCAGAGAGCCGGTTAAACTCTGCTCTTAGTTACTTATCAGATTGGCTTCTCAGGCATGGTTTATCCATTTCACCTTCAAAAAGTAGTGTTGTCATTTTCACCAAAAAAAGAACCATTCCCAATATTACAATTAGTATTAATGACTGTATAATTCCTCAAGAAAATAAAATTAAGTTTTTGGGAGTGTGGTTAGACTCCAGATTGACAGGTACTGTTCATTTTGACTATGTGACCCAGAAATGTGAGAGAAACATTAATATTCTTCGTTCTCTTTCTGGTGTATGGTGGGGGGCACATCCTTTCACCCAAAAAATCTTATATAATGCTATTATTCGCAGTCATATGGACTATGGTTCCTTCCTTTTAGACCCTTGTACTAAATCCGCCCTTAAAAAATTGGATAAAATCCAATCTAAATGCCTGCGTATTATTCTTGGAGCTATGAAATCATCGCCTATTAACGCAATGCAAGTAGAGTGTGTTGAACCACCTCTTTCATTGCGTAGGCAATTCCTTTCCAACAGATTTTTTTTTAAACTTATTCAAAATTGTGATCATCCTCTCATCTCAAAATTAAACCAATTGGCCGCTCTTTATAACGCTCATGACCTTCAGTCATCATCAGACAAATTTCCTTGTATTCTCTGGAGTTTTCTTAAGTTTAATCAATTATCTAACTTGTTTTATCAGTCTCCCATTCTGCCACTATACTCTACAGATTATGAAGCATTAACCTTCCAACCAAAAGTAATCCTTAACTTTGGCATTGATAAGTATACAATTGAAGCTAATATTATATTTCATAACAAAATTCAAAGTGAATATAAGAATTGGTTTACTTTATACACAGATGCTTCCAAATCAGCCGATAGTGCCGTAGGTGTAGCTGTGTGGATTCCTTTCACCAGAATTGTATTGTCTTATAAATGTCCCCCTGCTACTTCAATATTTACTGGTGAGTCAATAGCTATTTTAGAAGCTATTTTATTTGTGAGATCACACAATTTGAATAACTCTATAATATTTTCGGATTCTAAAAGTTGTCTTCAATCCATCTTATCAAACCCTTTTAGATCTAAAACAAGATTCCCTATTTCCCTTAAAATTAGAGAAGAATTGTTAAAGTGTGAAAAACTTGGTATTAACATTGTTCTGTCTTGGATTCCTGGACACTCAGGTATCCTGGGGAATGAAACTGCTGACTCATGCGCCAGGTCTGCAGCGGTTTTAGGCTCCCTGACCCATTCCCAATTATATTCCCATGACATCTGTGCATCCTTAAAGACAGTCTTGTTCCAGCAGTGGACTAAAGAATGGCTAGTGTCTAAAACTTTAAAAGGAAAATTTTATGGTGATATTCAAGCTGATATTCCGCATAAACCCTGGTTTTCTAAATTCAAAAAGGCTGACAAGGCAACCACTTCTACCATCTGTCGCTTACGTTTGAACCATTCTTGTACCCCAGTATTTCTGGCCAAACTTAGGATTAGGGATAGCTCTATCTGTGAATGTGGACTAGCTCAAGGAAATGTGGACCATATTTTTTTTAGCTGCACCAAACTTCACTACTCATTGTATGATATTTTGCCTCATGAAATTCCCCGTCCTACCTCATTTAAATCACTTTTATCACTTGTATTTACTCCATTTGTTTTAATTCTCTGTAAATTTATAAAAGTAAATAAGATTAAATTGTAAATAAATTTCTTTAACACCGTACATTAGAATAATAGATTTTAGTATGATATGTAGTTAGTTGATGTTGTTTGTTTCAGAGTATTTATCCATCATAGTAATTTGTTAAGTTTGACATAATCACCGGCCTTTCTCTTATCACCGAACAATCTCCTTCGTTTGACGGTTTATCTCTGCCACGTGACATTGGCAAAGTTGTGGACATACTCCTGCAACAGCCATAAATCAAGAAGAAGAAGAAGAACTTTATCGAATCAATAGCTATTGACACTTTTACTGGGAACCTCAGAAACCGGGCATTAATCATGGCGGTACTACCGTTTCAACTGCAGTCTATATGTAATGCCTTTTCTTCTCACTTTCGTTCGTCCTTTCTTGACCCAGTCGATGACGCACTAAATAATGAGCAATTGTACCAGTGTTCGAGCTTCATCAGTTCATCGGATATCCACTCAATTGAGGTTAATACAGAGTATATACAAAACATATTAATTAAGCTTGATCCCTATAAAACGGCGGGACCGGATAATATATCACCTAAATTCTTATTAGGATGTGCTAAGACAATAGCTTTGCCAATTTCTCTTTTATTTCAAAAATCTCTGCCTAGTTGTACATTTCCTCATGTTTGGAAATCCGCCTACATAACACCTGTTCATAAAAAATGTACAAAAACAGAAGTAGCTAATTACCGCCCAATATCGAAGCTTTGTATATTGGCCAAAGTTTTTGAACGAGTGGTTTACAATCAGGTCTACGCGGCTCTTAAGAACTCGCTAAGTCCCTCTCAGCATGGTTTTTTAAAAGGCCGGTCAACAGTAACACACCTCACTCTACTTAATGATTACTTAACCAGTAAAATGGACAGTGGAGCTCAAGTAGACGTGATTTACACTGACTACACTAAATGTTTTGACCGAATTGACCACAACATATTAAAGTTGAAACTTTTGCAGTCTGGAATCAGTGGTGATTTATTTAGGTTGTTTTCTTCATATTTGGAAAACAGATCGCAAGCAGTCGTGGTCAACAACTATATTTCTAGTTGGGTACCAGTGCCAAGCGGGGTGCCCCAAGGGTCCTTGATGGGCCCCTTGCTCTTTATCATCTATGTAAACGACATCGACTCCTGCTTTCAAAAATCCCACCTGCTTTGTTTCGCTGATGATATGAAGATATATTCTGCCGTTTCATGTCCAGAAAATGCTACTAATCTCCAGTTAGATTTATCACGTTTCGAGGAAAACTGTCTACGTGATAAACTAGATCTCAATCCCCTGAAATGTAGTTGTGCCACGCTTCCTACATCATATTCACTTAAAGGCCAATTAGTTCCTAGATGTGATGTAGTGCGAGATCTGGGCATCTATCACGACAGCAAACTACTGTTTAACGTGCACATTGATGAAATCGTTGCTAGGGCCTCTAAAGCACTTGGCTTTATTATGAGGATCTCTAAAGGCTTCAAACAAGCCAAAACATTAAAATTTTTATATTGTACGTATGTTAGAAGCCACTTAGAGTACAGATCACAAATTTGGAATCCATGCTATAGTAAATACACTGACCGGTTGGAGAAAATACAAAGCGTTTTATAAAGTTTTTATGCTACCGGATGCATATTTCATATCAGTCGGAGAACTATGGAGGGGGTGGTCAACCAATTCGAAGCCAGCTTGCTGAATGGCAGCCATCGCAACTGCTGACCTGTGCGCGAGTGCGTTGTCGTGATGAAACAGCACGCCACTTCGAAGTTACCCTCTGCTTTTCTCTTTGATGGCATTCCTCAACTTGGGAACTAAAACTGCATAATATTGGCCTGTAATAGTGGTTCCACGCTCCAGGTAATCAATGAACAATATCCCTTCTGAGTCCCAAAATAACCTTGCCAGCCGATGCCACGGCACGAAACTTCTTCGGGGTCGGTCATGATGGCCGTTTCCATTGCGAAGATTGCTGTTTTGTCTCGGTATCAAAATTATGGACCCATGTTTCGTCCATTGTTACGAAACGAGACAAAAAGTTTTCAGAATCTTCTTGAAACTTGTCCAACAGTATCTTCAAAATGTCAAGTCGATTTTGTTTCTGACTGTCGGTTAACATTCTCGGCACCCATCTTGCGGAGACTTTTCTCATATTCAAAGATTGTTTCAATATGGATTGAATACTTCCATATGAAATGCCCGTTTCTTGAATTAATTATCGGATGGTAACTCTTCGATCGCTCAATACAATTTTCTTGACTTTCGCAACATTTTCTTGGGTGACTGACGTCGATGGATGGCCGCAACGATGTTCGTCTTCCGTGCTCGTTCTCCCTACTCGAAATTGAGAAGCCCACCTTGCAACAGTGGAATACGGCGGAGCAGACTCTCCTAATGTTGCCTCCAAATCGCAATGAATCTCTTGCGTCGTTAACTTTTTTAAACAGAGGAGCAAACAAATGATTACATTCAGAAAAAAACAAAAGAGAATTGAATATTTTTTTCTTTTTTAATATTACAAATATGTATCTGAGCTATGCCTGCCAGTATTTTTTTTTTCTTACCAAGGAGTATGTCGGTCTCACTACTTTTTGATCCCTCCTCGTATGTAGGACATTTTATATTCAGCCACTCATAAATCGTCGCCGACTAGCGGATTGTACGTTTTTAATAAAAATTATTGATGTGAAACATCTAATGCGGAGGGAGGGTAAAATCGGCTGTTAGCGTGGTGACGTTTTTATTGTAAGTACTTGTCCCGTTCAAATCTTGCAAGTTAAATTTGACACACTTCCCGGTTTCCGATTGAGATGAAATTTTACACGCATGTGTATATCACGTGACAATGCAATAGTATGATGACATGGAGCTGATCTGATGATGGATCTGGAAGGTGGACGTAGGAACTCTATAATGAAACGGCGCAACTCCATCGAGTTTGGGCTCGTATGATTCGTCTTGCCGAGTACTTTGTGTCTAGATGGTATCAGGGGCTGATGATGAAGCTGGAAGGTGACCACAGTAACTTTATAATGAAATGACGCAACCTCGTCGAGTTTGGACACATTTGATTCGTCTTGATGAGTACTTTGTCTTTAGATGGTATCCATGGTCTAATGATGGAGCTATAGGGTGGCCATGCGAAACTATGTAATTAAATGGCGCTACTCCATCGAGTTAGGGCTCGTTTGAAATGTCCTGACTAGAACTTCAGTCATAAATGATATCCAGGGTCTGATGATGAAGCTGGAAGGTGACCACAGTAACTCTGTTATGAAACGACGCAACCCCATCGAGTTTAGAATCATTTGATTCATCTTGACGAGTACTTTGTCTTTAGATGGTATCCAGGGTCTGATGATGGAGCTAGAAGGTGGACATAGGAACTCCGTTATAAAACGACATAACTCCATCGAGTTTGGGCTCGTATGATTTGTCTTGACGAGTATTTTGCCTCTAGGTGGTATCCAGGGTCTGACGATGGAGCTGGAAGTTGCCCACAGTAACTATGTAATGAAACTACGCAACCCTATCGAGTTTATACTTGTTTGATTCGTCTTGACAAAGTACTCTACTTTGTCAAGTTATGATCATTTTATTCCTACAAAATAATTTCGATGTTTTCACATCTGCTAGAAGTCCCGCGACGTCTAGTTTTTTCAAATGAAATTGACTGCCCTGATCTTTTGCACAGACTTTATTTTAATGTACCATATCGATATGTCCGCTTTTACCCACCCATAGCAGTTCCTTTTGCTTACACAAATTACAGACAGAACTCATACCTTTTGCGAGCAAACCATGATTATAACAATTTATGTAAAGAACTTTCGTTAGACCCATTTATTGTCAAAAGCAGCACGGTTCGAAACATGCTTAATCTTAAATTCTTCAACTAAACAATCAATAGATCATCATTTTATTTTTGTATTAGATATCTAAATTCTTTCTCTCCTTTTATATGTTCATATAATATCGAGTGTTCCATAGTTGTTGATGTTATAATCAGCTTCTATTGGTGAAAACCTGTAATTGGCTTTCTGTCACTTATACTCAATTTATGTTACCTTACTTAAGCTGTTGGTTTTCCATAAATAAATAAATAAAATAAATATATTATTTTACCAGTGCAATATATGATAAATAGAGACATTTTAAGTTTGAAAAATCAGTTGTTCTGCGTGAAACGAGAGTAGTACCCACCTCAACGCTTCGCTTATGAGGCGTGCAATAGAGCCCCTTAACATTTGGTGGGTTCTATGCTTGTTTACCACCCACATAGTGTAAAAAAAAACGATTTAGATAATTCATATCTTTTTATGTGTACACAGGTACGCTTATTGTTATAAATGGCTGGCCAAGATAGATGTCTAGGCTCTGGCTAAAGTGTAAGGATGTCACAAATATATTGTATGGTGAAACCGAACAATATTATTGCTTACATAGCATTTTTACACCACAATGCTAAATTATTAATAAGCCAGTACACGATTAGCGGTCATCGCGTGTGCTCCCTCGCTCCTTAGTATCAACTAACTTGCTCCATGAATTAAATCATTTATATTTGCCTAAATCCGTAGCATCATTTACCGAGTGCCAGCCCATTCATTGTGTGATGAACACATATTTGTACTGCGTCTGGGTGTTTTTTTATCTAATAAATGTATGTATTTACAAAAAAAGTAATATATGTATTATATCAGTAATCTGGTACCCATAGCACAAGCTTTAAGCTTAGTTAGGGACCAGAGGACGATGTGTAAAAATGTCCGTGGATATTTATTTATTATTATATTTATTATATATATATTCCGTCCATCAGCCTTTCAACGTCCACTGCTGGATATAGGCCTCCCCAAGAGAACGCCACAACGCGGTCCCGTCATGGGGGATAATTCCATAATCGCCACGCTTGGCAGGCGGGTTGGCGATCGCAGTTGATGTTGTTAATACTCGAGGGAGTGCTGCTGCCCACTCCCCCGGTATTCCCTCAGTCGGCTCTTACGACTCCCACGGTTAGAGAGGGGTGGGACAATTCTAAAGCCGGCCCCACACGGCCCACGCATATATATTATTTCCGGATATATCTGATATATTAAAGTGATATCGTGGGGGACTTCATAAACATATCAACTTCATGGACACAAAGTACACCCAGACTCAGAACACCCATTTGTGGATCACACAAAAAGTTTTTCCTATGTAGGAATCGAACCCATAACACTCAGGCGGCAGGCCGGTATCTGTTCGGTATTGGTCAAATAGTTTTACTATGTTTATATCAATTTTTATAAATGGATAGACAAACCCTTTATTATACATTAAACATATAATTTTAAATAGAAAAATGTTAAGGAATTTAAAATTAAATGAATCTATGTTTATCCTTACCGAACCTAGGTTCTGTGAGGCACGCCTTCACTGTTCCGTCGAAAGATTTGTTCCATCCAAAATCATCGAGCTGTAAAAACATATCATTTAAATAAATACCATCCTTTAGATATAGAATACGATTGACTCAACAAGATTTCAAACGTAGACAGAGAAACCTATACGAGTGTTAGATATTCCTTTTCTTTCCCACAAGAAAGAAATGCAAAATAGTAATAATTCCTTATAACAAAAGAGTTGATATTTTGCATCTCTTTCTGCGTGCAGGCTTTTACATTAATCACGTTTGACATTTGCCAATTTCAATAAAGAAATTTGTGTATAACCTAAGATTTTATTTTGTGCAAATATAGACTAAACTAATATTAATTGTATTAATCCGATTATAATAATACAAGTACATTCCCCACGGCTTCATTCGCGTCATAAATTGAAAAATAAATTTCGGATAGGATTTCTATTATTAAGTATAAGCGTCGCCACGCTAACAGCCGCTTTTACCCTCCCTCCGCATTAGTTGTTTCACATCAAAAATATAGGTTCTGGATAACTAATCACCAACATATCATATACTAAAACCTTCTCCGAAACACGCTGCATCTTGTGGTATAAGTATTATTCCAATCGGTTCAGTAGTAGTCGAAATAAAACCAAACAAAAAACCAGCTCTCCCTTTATTAGTATAGATTATTTTTGATCTACGAGGGATCAAAAAGTAGTGAGAATGAGATAGAATATAATGACTATTGATAACTTAATAATTTATTTTTCTACATAGTCTCCGAGTCTCTCTACACACCGAGTCCAGCGCTTTTCCAAGGCTTTTCGGATAGGATTTCTATTATTAAGTATAAGCGTCGCCACGCTAACAGCCGCTTTTACCCTCCCTCCGCATTAGTTGTTTCACATCAAAAATATAGGTTCTGGATAACTAATCACCAACATATCATATACTAAAACCTTCTCCGAAACACGCTGCATCTTGTGGTATAAGTATTATTCCAATCGGTTCAGTAGTAGTCGAAATAAAACCAAACAAAAAACCAGCTCTCCCTTTATTAGTATAGATTATTTTTGATCTACGAGGGATCAAAAAGTAGTGAGAATGAGATAGAATATAATGACTATTGATAACTTAATAATTTATTTTTCTACATAGTCTCCGAGTCTCTCTACACACCGAGTCCAGCGCTTTTCCAAGGCTTCAAACCCTTTCAAAAAAAAAGTTTTGTCTTGGTCCTGCAAAAAGCTCTCCACGGCATCCATCACCTTGTTATCGTCTTCGTACCTGTTTCCCCTTAAGTACTCTTTCAATTTGGGGAACAGATAAAAATAGCTAGGCGCCAGATCTGGTGAATAAGGGGGGTGGTCAACCAATTCGAAGCCAGCTTGCTGAATGGCAGCCATCGCAACTGTCGCGGGTGCGTTGTCGTGATGAAACAACACGCCCCTTCGATGTTTCCCTCTCCTTTTTTTTTTTGATGGCATTCCTCAACTTGGGAGCTAAAGCGGCATAATATTGGCCTGGAATACTGGTTCCACGCTCCAGGTAATCAATCAACAATATCCCTTCTGAGTCCCAAAATATTGAGGTCATAACCTTGCCAGCCGATGCCACGGCATGAAACTTCTTCGGGGTCGGTGATGATGGGCGTTTCCATTGCGAAGATTGCTGTTTTGTCTCGGGATCAAAATGATGGACCCATGTTTCGTCCATTGTTACGAAACGAGACAAAAAGTTTTCAGAATCTTCTTGAAACTTGTCCAACAATATCTTCGAAATGTCGAAGTCGATTTTGTTTCTGACTGTCGGTTATCATTCACGGCACCCATCTTGCGGAGACTTTTCTCATATTCAAAGATTGCTTCAATATGGATTGAATACTTCCATATGAAATGCCCGTTTCTTGAATTAAGTATCGGATAGTAAATCTTCGATCACTCAATACAATTTGCTCGGTGACTGACGTCGATGGACGGCCGCAACGATGTTCGTCTTCCGTGCTCGTTCTCCCTACTCGAAATTGAGAAGCCCACCTTGCAACAGTGGAATACGGCGGAGCAGGCTCTCCTAATGTTGCCTCCAAATCGAAATGAATCTCTTGCGTCGTTAACTTTTTTAAACAGAGGTATTTAATAACGGCTCGCACTTAGTTTTTCTCCATTTTCGAGAACACGTTCCGACACGAAGCAAACAAATGACTACATTCAGAAAAAAACAAAAGAGAATCGAAGATTTTTTTCTTTATTAACATTACAAATATGTATCTGAGCTCTGCCTGCCAGTATTTATTTCTTTTCTTACCAAGGAGTATGTCGTTCTCACTACTTTTTTACCTCGTATATTTTTTTAACATTTGACATGCTCCGCTACTTTTTAAAGTACAAATTATTTGTGAATAAGAAACAAGAGATTTTTAGTACGAGCGGGAATCGAACCCGCGTCTTTTCCGATCCCGGGAAGTGCTCTAAGCGACTGAGCTATCGTACTGACCTATTCGGTCATCCGATAGATGGCATTGGTCGTAAATACAAATGTGGTGAGGAAATTGGGAGCATTTTAGCATAGAGTTTAACGTGCATTAGTGACATATTTACATTCTGTGGCACACGGAAGCGAAGTCGCAGGTATAATCTAGTTTATAATAGTAGGATTATGTAAAACTTTAAGTTAAGAGTGATGGAGCCTCTATAATCAATGGGTTTATACAAGATTTTCTAAACCTTAATCCAACATCAAGGGAATATCTACTTCAATCGTCTTTTCTTCCACTAAATGTCTATAAAATAAAAAACTATATGGTTGTCTGTAAAGTCGGTTTACGGACGATAGTTTTACGTGATAACGTAATATGTTTTCGGAGATATTCACAAAATGTTACGATCGCGCGTGCTGCTATACACTAATTGAGATAGGCGTGTTGCCCGGGACGCATTCGGGCGAAGAATGTGATGTGGTCGGTGAGCGCAGCCGGCCGTCTCCTCCCGCAAACTCTCTTCAGCCCACGGCTCTTTTGTGGGCGCGAACATCAAACAATGTATCGGTCGCCATACATTTTTCGGAACGTGAAACTTTTTCGTGCGTGCTGTTGGCGTTCATCGATTTATAAGACGTTATCACGTCAATAAATACTTACCGATAAGCAAGTCTTATCTTTGGGTCGCCACACGCATGCCACTGCACTATTCTGCGAGGAGGCGAGGCAGGCTGACTCGTGCGTGTGCCGGGAACAGCTCTCGCCAGCTTCGAATATCAATGCGTCCGATCTCAGCTGACCATCGAATCTGGGATAAATTTATATTATATTATATACCACAAGCTTTTATTTAAAATAGTGACATGTATCGATCAGCCTTTCATCAAGAGAGTGCGACGAGCGATCCTACACCGCCTGCATTCAACGTCTCCCTCGACTTTGCTAAGAGATTTAGTGCCCCTACGCTCCACCGTCCCATAGCGGTTACCTTTTTTCCAGCATTTGACTCCTCCCTGTGGCCCCAACCCTAAGGCGGCCTTATAGAATAAAGAAAACGAGTGTAAGTAAGCTCGGAGGGCTCCCCGTCAGTGCGACAGTGCTCACCCCGCGTGCAGCAGCACGACGCGCCGCTCGCGCAGCTGCAGCGCGGCCGCCGCGTGCGCCGCGCGCGCGCCGCCGCGGGGGGGCGCCTCCGCGCTCCACCACGCGCCACATCTGGAACGGCACCACCACTGCGTGAGCTCAGTGTTTACACATTAGGTACGTTACACTTCATACTCACAACGATCACGCTCACAGCAGCAGTTTTACCGTTCCCCTTGCTTGTGAGCGTTTCCTTCGTAAACACAAGAACTGTTGTATTTTGATCTATATTTTAGCACTTGACATGCTCAGCTGCTCTTAAAGTACAATTTGTAATTTGTTAATAAAGAAAAAGAGTATTTTAGTACGAGCGGGAATCGAACCTGCGTCCCTTCCTATCCTGGGAAGTGCTCTAATCCACTGAGCTACCGTACTATTTTTTAGTAATACCCAATCTCCTTATCACATTTGTCTTAACGACCAACGCCATCTATCGGAATGCATTTACTATATTATACATGTAAATGCCCCGATAGGAAGGGACGCAGGTTCGTTTCCCGCTCGTACTAAAATACTCTTTATCCTTATTCACAAATTATAATTTGTACTTTAAGAGTAGCTGAGCATGTCAAGTGCTAAAATATAGATCAAAATGTTTAAAAAATCACGCCATCAAATAGTATGAATTTTTTGCAAAATTAAACTTACTGTATTGGATTAATGCATGTAAATGCATTCCGATAGACGGCATTGGTCGTTAGAACGAATGTGATAAGGAGATTGGTTATCTCTAAAAAATAGTACGGTAGCTCAGTGGAATAGAGCACTTCCCCGGATAGGAAGGGACGCAGGTTCGATTCTCGCTCGTAATAAAATACTCTTTCCTTATTCACAAATTATAATTTGTACTTTAAGAACTGTTGTAGTTATCTAAACACTCACTTCGACTACTGGGCAGTGAAACAGTAGCAAGGCGTAGACGAACGTTCGTTTCGTTTGTTGTAATCGGTCAAAAGTCCGTTGCAGGACTAACCTGATTGGAAAGACTGAAGCAGTATCCACGCGATCGACGCGCGAGAAAATAATTATGTTTCATAGACAATACAATAAACTTACCGATAAAAAGTCACCCCTTGACTAATATTTGATTTTCTAAAGTGGTTTGAAGAGTATCTCAGTACACATGAAGGCATTTTAAAAATAAACTCTTTTCATTCAAACACTTAAAAGCATCGAAAACAGCCCGGCGCAGACTAAACGAGTTCTGTTCCATGGACCATAACCCATTGGCCTCAGCTGTCATAAAAATCTATGACACCTTAAATCTCACTATCAAAAAAATATATATATATATATATATCAAAGAGGAAAAAGAGAGGTTTTCTGCAATCAGGATTCGAGCCTGCGTTTCATCCAAATTGGAAAAGTGCTCTAGGCCGCTAAGCTATCGCAGTCACTACCCGTTACCCCAAATCTTCACTTCACATTTATTTTAGATGACTTTACGACGCATGAAACATCTATTATATATAATTCCAGTGTCACGATGTTTGGTCGGGATGAACTCCGAAACTATTCAGTAGTTTTAACGTTGACCGATTTTAACTTTTCTTTTTTTTTAATGTGTGTTTTGTCCCAACTTAGGCGCAGACGACGTACTATCCGCGGCGCACACTTTAGTCTGTAAAAATAGAACCTATGTAATTATATGCAGTAACGCATACGACACACAAAGTCCGTGAGATAAAAAATCCGCGTGATTCTTGCAGACCGCGCCGCGCCGCGCCGTACAAAAAGTGCGCGAAAAAAATAGAACGTTTGCTTCAACAAGCGTTAACGCAGACGGCGCACACTTTAATCTGCAATCTGCACTCGTTAAGTGGTGGAGGTAAAGTATGGCGCTATAGATCGATGTATCGATGTTAAAACAAGAAGTACAAAACAGCCCAGCAATTTATTTATGATAAATACTTCTAAGCCAGAATATCATGATAGACATTTAAAGAGAAAAATGTGGGAAGAAGTGCGCTGTAATATTTATTCCGCTCCTGTCCAAACAGGAGTCCAACTTATACTATACATTTTAATCAATTAACATCCTGATGGTATTCCCATAACGGGATACCATCAGGATGTTAATCTCATCGTCAAGTTCCCATGACTCGAATGCGTGCCCTGGAGGAATGATACACGATGCCTTGCTCAATGATTACAATGTTTTGTAACAACCACACAAATAAGAGTATACAATTATTATATAAATTCACAACAATATATTTTTTTAAATGGCTCCCTATGTAAACACTGTTGAACACAACAACACAAACTGATAGAGAGATTACTTTTGTACCAGACCAGAGGGGTCCTTACAGGAATCATAGATCAATCAATTAATAATATATATCAATCGATTCACGACAGTAAATATATCTATGTGAGAAGGTTGAATGGAAATACTATTATCCTCACAACTTCAAGTATAAAATAATACATCGCGATCTCTGCATTTCCACAGCGTATACGTCCCTACAGTTCTGCCGACAAAATGATCGTAGATGTGTGTCGTGTGCGTTAAGTCTGCGAAAAATCCGCGACGGACTTTTAGCGCGCCATGCAGACTTTTTGTCCGCCGCAGATTCGATCGCACAAAAAGTGTGTCGTCTGCGCTGCACCTTAAGAGATAGGGTACTTTATATCTTAATTTATAATTGCAATAATAATTCATGAAAAAAAATATGGCGGTACGAAGTTCGCCGGGTCAGCTAGTAAAATATAATTATTCTTTTGGATTGCAGAAGTGGGATAAGAGAGAAATTTTGGCAAATAATTTTTCGTCACTAAAATGTGAAGTACCACTGATTAAAATATTTATAATGACTCTTTCGTTCCTTACTACATGATTTAGTCTCACCTAACATCATAGAGTAGTGTGCCTGCAGAGTAGCACTTAGACGCGGCAGGGTTAGGCACTAATGCCGCTGCGCTGTCGTTGTGAGCATTACCGCCGAATACTAGCATCACACCTGTAACAAATGAGGGTTAACTGAGAGATTTGTGCTACCACAAAATGTGAAGTGAATCACCAAAAAAAGACAATTATTGAATAATTTTACGTTAGATTTACTAAGCTCACCTCTAAAAGATATTGAATAATATTGACGGGCTTCGTGGCGTCGTCGGCAGTATAGCCGACTTCCGTGCACAAGGTCGTGGGTTCGATTGCCACTCAGGGCAATTATTTTTGTGATGAACACAGATATTTGTACTGCGTCTGGGTGTTTTCTATCTATTATATGTATGTATTTACAAAAAAAAGTAATATATGTATTTATATCCGTAATCTGGTACCCATGGCACAAGCGTTAAACTTAGTTTGGAAACAGAGGACGTTGTGTGAAATGTCCGTGAATATTTATTTATTATTTAATTAAACTAATAATTTATTATTATTTATTTGTTTTGATATGTCTGTATACTGTGTAATCTTATTATAAAGTTGAGAAAAAATTACTGCCTATATAGCATAGGCGTGTCTGAACACAAAACATGTTTTTTAGATTTATGTCTGTTTTTGAAATAGAAAAGACCGATTACCCGATCATCATGCATACAAATAGTATTGAGCACAGGAAAGGACATAGTTACTTTTTATACTGAAAAAATGGACGGTTCCTGAGTTGTTCCTTCAAGGAACTATACATTTTAACAGTATCGCTGATCAACCGGATTAAACACAAAAAATAGCAACAATTCTGAGACAAACGAAGCAACTACAATTTGACAATGTCCATCGCGCCGATAGCGCCATCTGCGCTCTGCTTTACCCGTAGATCCACATTGAACAAGGACAGACACTTTTTAAAGTACAAATTATTTGTAAATAAGGAAAAAGATATTTTTTGTACAAGCGGGAAACGAACCCGCATCTTTTCCAATCCGGGGAAGTGCTCTAAGCCACTGAGCTATCGTACAGATCATCCCAATTTCCTTATCACATTTGTCTTTTACGACGAGAGTGGCGGAACATGTCAAATGCTAAAAAATATAGATCAAAAAAGGGATAGACACAGTAATATTCAGATACGTTATGCGACTTACGAACACGAAGTTATAGCTTTCTTTAAAAGGACACGAAGGTGGACAATTTTACAAGTATCAAACAGTAAATCTCATTTACCTGGGGTGATGAATGTGGAGCTATGTAAATATCTAGGTGTAGGCGCCGACGGCAGAGGGCGCCACAGTCTTATCTCCGGGTCATACTCGAATAGAGAGGCGGATGGTGCCTGGGCAGATAAATATATTTATATGTTAGTATGTGTGACGTCACCTGATGTGCCTAGAGCAGTCCGTCACCTTAGCAGATGCAGACCCAAGATGACGACATGTTCCGCAGGTCTCTTTCGATGAGAGGAAGGCCTAGGCCCTCCAAATCAGACGGGGCCATCGTATGGCTCGCCTCTAGCTAAAGGCAGTCTGAAGGGACATTGTTTTTAGCAAGTGTACAGCGTAAATCGGAACAGGTACTGCTGGGGGTTTCCATAAGCAGAGACCCCTCCCCCTTATGGATACCCCCTACAGTGTTTTATTATTTGTTCGCTTAAGAAAAAGAAAGTGTGACGTCATAAAGTGTATCAAAATATAAAACAAGCATTCTGATCTCATCTCATAATATTATATTCCAGGAAACTATATTACTGCACGCCTCGTAAGCGAAGCGTTGAGCTGTGTATTATTCTCGTTACACGCAGAAAAACTGATTTTTGTAACTTAAAATGTCCCTATTTATCATATATTGCACTTGTAAAATAATATATACACACACATATCAAGAAATATCACTATTTTAACACTCATGATACTTTTGATGCCATTTTTGTTATTTAAACTATTTAAAACTGAAAAAGTTCTGTCTTGGACGTCCGTTTGTTGTAGGTAATGTTAACACGATAACGACCAAAATACTTTACTAATCGAGTCTTTTTTTTTCTTTTACGAATTAGTATGATTACGAATAGAGCCCTATCACTTTTCACGGTCTGACTCGATGTGGTTTAATTGTTATTAAATAAGCAAAAAAATTGTGAATATTTACGCTCGAATCGACACTAAAACCAGCGCTACGCTATACCTTATTTCGTGAGAACTACTTGAACTATTTCTATAGACCAATATAGAAGTACTTCTTAAAATTAGTGCTAGATGGCGTATAAGACATGAAAACCTCATTAGTACTTTTTAAAATTAGCGCTATCTATGTGATTTATTGAAAACTACTTAGTAAGACCAATACATTATTAGTTGCTTATCAAATAATACATTTTATTGTGAAAAATGAAGATTAAGAGGCGTGCACTTTTGGATTTTCCAAAGCATTTTTATATATATTTTATGCACTTAATAATGTGAATTAGAAAATTAATTGCGCGATTGTACACTCCGGTCGTGCCGGTATGCCGTCCCTAGGACTAGAGAGTGAGGGAACAGTTGTGTTTGCGCACACGCTGGTGCACTATATCTTGTGCGTAGTTAGCTAGTCTCCGTTGACACTGGCCGCTGTGCCCAATAATGGTCTGGAAAACGTTATAATTAAACACTTTAACGTACAGTTGCTGGCTTATTACTTACTGATTATTATTTACAGTATACATATACCAGCATGTTGCCGGCTTGGTCGAGGAAGTACCACCCTCTCACAGATGATCAGCGCGAAACAACAATAGGTACTCCTACCGTCGTTTCGAATGGTGAGTGAGAGCGCCGGAGGCCCAAACCCCCTCCCTATTCTCTCCTTATTATCCTTCCTAGCCTCTTTTTGTTATTCTCCGTAACCTTGTACTCAGTATTCCTCCTTTTCACATCCCCTTCGGACATGGCGACGCAGGAGTAATGCCTGGTGTTGCTAGCGTCTATAGGCTACAGTAATCACTTACCATCAGGTGGACCGTATGCTTTTTAGCCACCTTAGTATAAAAGAAGTAATAAAAAATGTGACTCGAGAAATACCTGCGTCGCCTCTGACTCGGACACGAGGCCACCATGCACGTAAACTTTACGCGACAGCGGGTCCCAGGCAGCCGTATGCCCAAAACCCCCTCTCGCAGCCCACCCCCGCGTTGGACTCGCTGCCCACTCATTATCGTCTACGTAGTATTCCTGGAAATACAACAAACCGCTTATTTTTATCCAGTGATAATATATTATACGACATCAAGAATGCCAACAGACAAGGTAACACTCAGATGATTTACATAAATATTCATGTTATTTTATTTGCAATTGAATCAAAATACTTTTGTCCCCGTAATGCCGGCCTAAGAGTAGGTAATGATTCTTCCCCCAAAGACTAAGGAAAGTAAGAAATTATAATTAAATAAATAATAAATATAACTGCCGCGGTGGTGCAGTGTGTGCAACTGCTTATCATGAGGTCTCGGGTTCGATCCCCGGGTCGGGCAATGTTATTGAGCTTTTTCGTAAGAAAAAAATTCTCAGTAGCTGCCCGGAGTTTAGAAATGTACCCGGTAGACGTCAATAGGCTCGTCCCCTATTACGTGGGACCTAAACATAGCTGGCGAATCGAGGGTGTGTAATACACCTCTGCCTACCCCTTCGGGGAATACAGGCTTGATGCTATGTTTAAATATTCACGAAGATTTTTCACACAACGTCCTCTGGTCCCAAACTAAGCTTGTACTATGGGTACCAATTTACAGATATAATACACATATTACTATTTTATTGTAAATACATAGATATAATAGATAGAAAACTCCCACACGCAGTACAAATATCTGTGTTCATCACACAAATAATTGTTCTGAGTGGGAATCGAACCCACGACCTCGTGCACCGAAGTCGGTTACAGTACCGACTACGCCACGAGGTCTTTGGTTTTACTCACTTAATATCTGGACCGACCAGCGGGAGATCATCTACTTCCCATCCACAAAATGGTGAGCAGCGTTTTGATAGTATTTTTAGATAATACTTTCTAATATTTACGCGAATGTTACACGTTTTGAAATAAAATTTTACGGAATCTATCGCGTTTACTTGATTTTCTACTATCTCGACGTTAACCGTTAACAACGGTTAACCGTTGAATTAACCTTGGACGTCTACCATCTAAGTCCACCCGTGATCATGAATGCTGTAAAGTATTGGAAACGTCGGGATAGTAGAAAATCAAGTAAACGCGATAGATACAGTAAACTTAGTTTTATTTCAAAAAGTATTTTTAGAATTATTGGCTACGAGCGGCGGTTAGCACTTACCGCAAAGTGGGCCGTCGCTAGTGCAATAAGTAAAATTCTCATACTTTTGTATTTGCAATATTAAGAAAATATTCCGTGTGGTGACGGACTAAGAATACAAGTGTCACCACCCCATTCTTTCCCACGGGTGTCGTATGAGGCGACTAAGGGAAGTAAGCAATTATCATCCATCGCATGACTGGTGGTAGGGCTGGGTACCAACCCAGCACTCACTTGGTATCGGGCCCGAGCGGGTTGGTACCACCATCTCCCTTGTGACTGGCCATGAAGGACATCGTTGCGTTTTGGCTGTAGCCGGAGATAGCCGTTTATTCTTTCTTTTCATATCGGTGAAATGAAATGGTGAGCAGCGGCTTGAAAATACTCTCGGTATAGTTGAGTCCATGAGCGACGGTTACCATTTACCATCAGATTGTCCGTGGCTCGTCTGCCACTATATGCAATAAAAAAAAATTATCATGTAATTATTTTGAACAAATTATTTATTTTGGTGAAACGACGGCTAGTGAACTCTACCAACCCGCATTGCGCCAGCGTGGTGGACTATGGCCGAGAGGCCATAAGAGGGACCCATGAGTGTTCAATAGTGGGACAGAAAAAGGGTTGAGCAAAAAAAAAATTTAAAAAATGGTGGCAGACGAGCTATGGCCCCCTTAAATGGTAACTGGTAACCACCATTAACTTGAGACCAGAGACTGGCAAATTCTTATGTGACTAAGCGAGACGTTATTAATACATTTGCACACCACTACACACAATACTAATATCAATTACATTACTACTCGTTTATCGTGTGAAGCAGTGTGCAAGTCACATAATACATATATGAATTTGCCAGGTTCTAGTATAACACCACCGAAGGAATGTAACACCACCGAAGGAATGTAACATAGTTCCAGTGGCCCGCCAATAAAGGCGGAGAGACGGCACACGGCGGGTTTCTTTAGTGGGTGAGGGCCCCACACTACCCTGTTCATTGCCCCGAACGACGGGGTGTGCGGTTAGGTACATTTTTTCCCGCCTAAACAAAAAAAAAAAAAAAAATTTATATACTATACTCACTTGCACTGAAGGCAAATAACCATAGTGCGGAGAATGTCCGAAAAAGACTAGCATCACAGGTTTCTTTAGATCTCCTAGGTACACTAACACAGCCGTGTGACCAGATACGTGTAGACCACCTGCAAAAAAAAAAACTAATTTTAGTATAAGTATCCTATAACAACAATACATTTTTTTTTCATTTGCCGTGTGGGGCCGGCTTTAGAATTGTCCCACCCCTCTCTACTGAGGGAAAACCAGGGGAGTGGGCAGCAGCACTCCCTCGAGTATTAACAACATCCACTGCGATTGCCAACCCGCCTGCCAAGCGTGGCGTTTATGGCATTATCCCCCATGACGGGACCGCTCGTTGTAGCGTTCTCTTGGGGAGACCTATGTCCAGCAGTGGACGTTGAAAGGCTGATGGATGGATGGATGGAACAACAATACAAATATAATTGAGGTCGAATCTAAACTGGGGGGTTAGGCAGAATCTCATATCTCACATGTCGATCGTATTGTCGTGATTGGTTGAGAAACCGACGCGTGATGTCGCAATAATCCGTTGGCCAATCACGGTGATCTCGCAGCCAATCACAGTGATCACGATACGATCGACATGTAAGATATGAGATTCTGCCTAACCCCCCTGGGCTCGTAGAATGTAACTCACTAAATCGTATCGACATCACATCGTGACATTGTCATTGGTTGTGAGCACTTGAAAGATCATCGCGATTGGTTGAGCGATTTTGCGACATCAGGCGTCTATGTCTCTACCAATCACAAATAAGACGATACGATATACGATATCGATACGTTTTTGAGAATCACTTTCTAAGGGGGCTGATATAATAAAAGTAGTCTATTTATTCGCAACTACCAGTCGGATTAAATTATTATTAAAGAGGCTATAAATGTACCTAACCGCACACTCCGTCGTATGCCGTCTCTTCGCCTGTCTGAAGACACCCTACGCTAAAGAATCCTGTATGTGTTTCCCTGTATCGCGGGATACTTTAGAAACTTATAATTCGGATTTGGATTATTTTGTGGTTTGCTTTTATTTCGTAGCTAAATCCATAGTGAAAATAACAACAAATAAATTTAATAAATATTCACAGACATTTTCACACAACGTCGTCTGGTCCCAAACTAAGCTTAATGTTTGTGCTATGAGTACCAGATTACGGATATAATACATATACTACTTTTTTTTTTGTAAATACATACCTACATAATAGATAGAAAACACCCAGACGCAGTACAAATATCTGTGATCGTCACACAAATAATTGTCCTGAGTGGTAATCGAACCCACGACATAGTGCACGGAAGTCAGTTACATTACCGTCTACACCACACGAGGCCCTTTTTGAAATTGTAATTAAAATTTCCAGAAATATTAAAAAAAAAAAAATTTTGCCGCGGGCAACGCCTAGTATAAGTATATATACCTACCTATTGTTTTTGTTATTACATGAATATTAGTATTATTTTTGTTATTTTTGGACTAGGCACCGACTACTTCCCGTACCCCACAGAGTATTGTACTCACCACAATGGTTCAAAGGCGCCGGTTTGTGCTTGCACGCTGTAGGCGTGTCGTTGCGCCACTGTGGTCGCTCACTCTTCAGACTCACTCGCCAGATCTCGTTCGTTACATCACGAGCTCGACCTTCGAGCCCTGCTAAGCCTCCCCTGCAACAAATACTCATATTTACGCAAATCCTACACATTATGGAATTAAATTACCATTATTCCGAAAAGAATCTTGGATGTTGTAAATTATCTGAAATCAGGACGTAAAATTATGATGGCAGACAAGCGTCGACAGGACATTGCTAAAAATCAGCGTAGCTATGATCACATAGCAACACTAGCCAAGCAAAAGAGAGAAGAAAAGAGGCCGAACCTCTTTCTACATTCATTATTAAGTTCAAAACGTAAATTGTGCTTTGTCCTCACAGCTTTATTTATAACTTAATAAATACTTTCTTTCTTTCTTTCTAAGCCACAAGTTGTGGTAACTGCCGCTGGTGGACACAGCAGTATCAAGAGCACAAACAAGCTTCGTTGGACCAAACCCCTTCTCTATCCTCTCCTTATTATCATTCCTATACTCTCCTTATTATCATTCCTTTCCTCTCCTTATTATCATTCCTATCCTCCTTATTATAATTCCTATCCTCTCCTTATTATCATTCCTATACTCTCCTTATTATAATTCCTATCCTCTCCTTATTATCATTCCTATACTCTCCTTATTATCATTCCTTTCTTCTCCTTATTATAATTCATATCCTCTCCTTATTATCATTCCTATACTCTCCTTATTATAATTCCTATCCTCTCCTTATTATCATTCCTTTCTTCTCCTTATTATAATTCCTATCCTCTCCTTATTATCATTCCTATACTCTCCTTATTATCATTCCTTTCTTCTCCTTATTATAATTCATATCCTCTCCTTATTATCATTCCTATACTCTCCTTATTATAATTCCTATCCTCTCCTTATTATCATTCCTATACTCTCCTTATTATAATTCCTATCCTCTCCTTATTATCATTCCTATACTCTCCATATTATCATTCCTTTCTTCTCCTTATTATAATTCCTATCCTCTCCTTATTATCATTCCTATACTCTCCTTATTATAATTCCTATCCTCTCCTTATTATCATTCCTATACTCTCCTTATTATAATTCCTATCCTCTCCTTATTATCATTCCTATACTCTCCATATTATCATTCCTTTCTTCTCCTTATTATAATTCCTATCCTCTCCTTATTATCATTCCTATACTCTCCTTATTATAATTCCTATCCTCTCCATATTATCATTCCTATACTCTCCTTATTATAATTCTTATCCTCTCCTTATTATCATTCCTATACTCTCCATATTATAATTCCTATCCTCTCCTTATTATCATTCCTATACTCTCCTTATTATAATTCCTATCCTCTCCTTATTATCATTCCTATACTCTCCTTATTATAATTCCTATCCTCTCCTTATTATCATTCCTATACTCTCCTTATTATAATTCCTATCCTCTCCTTATTATCATTCCTATACTCTCCTTATTATAATTCCTATCCTCTCCTTATTATCATTCCTATACTCTCCTTATTATAATTCCTATCCTCTCCTTATTATCATTCCTATACTCTCCATATTATCATTCCTTTCTTCTCCTTATTATAATTCCTATCCTCTCCTTATTATCATTCCTATACTCTCCTTATTATAATTCCTATCCTCTCCTTATTATCATTCCTATACTCTCCTTATTATAATTCCTATCCTCTCCTTATTATCATTCCTATACTCTCCTTATTATAATTCCTATCCTCTCCTTATTATCATTCCTATACTCTCCATATTATAATTCCTATCCTCTCCTTATTATCATTCCTATACTCTCCTTATTATAATTCCTATCCTCTCCTTATTATCATTCCTATACTCTCCTTATTATAATTCCTATCCTCTCCTTATTATCATTCCTATACTCTCCATATTATCATTCCTTTCTTCTCCTTATTATAATTCCTATCCTCTCCTTATTATCATTCCTATACTCTCCTTATTATAATTCCTATCCTCTCCTTATTATCATTCCTATACTCTCCTTATTATAATTCCTATCCTCTCCTTATTATCATTCCTATACTCTCCTTATATAATTCCTATCCTCTCCTTATTATCATTCCTATCCTCTCCATATTATCATTCCTTTCTTCTCCTTATTATAATTCCTATCCTCTCCTTATTATCATTCCTATACTCTCCTTATTATAATTCCTATCCTCTCCTTATTATCATTCCTATACTCTCCATATTATCATTCCTTTCTTCTCCTTATTATAATTCCTATCCTCTCCTTATTATCATTCCTATACTCTCCTTATTATAATTCCTATCCTCTCCTTATTATCATTCCTATACTCTCCATATTATCATTCCTTTCTTCTCCTTATTATAATTCCTATCCTCTCCTTATTATCATTCCTATACTCTCCTTATTATAATTCCTATCCTCTCCTTATTATCATTCCTATACTCTCCTTATTAGAAAAAAGTTATACTTGGTGTAGCGCGTGACTCACCCCCTCTCTGGCTCATCAGATATAATAACTCCACCGTAGACAATAAGCTCATCTCCGTACAACACCGCCGAGTGCGCGAACCTTGGTGCGGGCGTATCGTCCGTATGAACCACCACCCATTCCTCCTCTTCCGTTTTGTACCTATATTTTATAAGATATGAGTTTATTGAATCTTAGATATATATATTTTTAAAGACTAAGGAATAGTCCTTGTATCGCGGGGGACTTAAAAAATACAATTCCTCGTGGCGTAGTCGGTAGTGTAACCAACTTCCGTGCACGAGGTCTTGGGTTCGATTCCCACTCAGGACAATTATTTGTGTGATGAACACAGATATTTGTACTGCGTCTGGATGTTTTCTATCTATTATATGTATGTATTTACAAAAAAAAAAGTAATGTATATGTATTATATAGCACAAGCGTTAAGCTTAGTTTGGGACCAGAGGACGTTGTGTAAAAATGTCCATGAATATTTATTACTATTTGTTAATTACACGGACACAAATTACACCCATTTGTGGATCACACAAAGAGTTGCCCTGTGTGGGAATCGAACCCACAACACTCGAGCGGGAGACTAGTATCGAAACCACTCAGCCAATTGACCAAAAAAAATACGCTAGAGAAATACTCTAGCCTATTATACCCCTCATTTTAAAGCTTATCGTGCTGGCCAACGGTCTGAAAATGTACAGCCCCCTTACAATTAAAAACGAAACGTTAGACGAACTTTCGTTTCGCTTCATTGTGATTGGTCGCCTGAATCACGCGTCGAAATCTCGACTAATCAGGAATCACGCGTCTGACTGTTGGTTAATTTTTTCCGTGTGGTGACGGATTAAGAATACAAGTGTCACCACCCCATTCTTTCCCACGGGTGTCGTACGAGGCGACTAAGGGAAGTAAGCAATTATCATCCATTGCATGACTGGTGGTAGGGCTGGGTACCAAGTGGGAGTACTCACTTGGTGTCCGGTCCGAGCGGGTTGGTACCACCATCTCCCGTGTGACCAGCCATGAAGCACATCGTTGCGTTTTGGCTGTAGCAGGAGATAGCCGTTTATATTTCATTTCATATGTGACATGAATTGGTGAGCAGCGGATTGACAATACTCTCGGTACAGTCGAGTCCATGGGCGACGGTTACCATTTACCATCAGATGGACCGTGGCTCGTCTGCCACTTCACGAAATAAAAAAAAATCACAAATGACTCGAAACGAATGTTTGTCTAACATTTCGGTTTTCATTCTAAGGGGGCTGTTTGACTTAAATTTGAGATTTAAAATCATCTAAGAGGAGGATCTTTAATGGATGACTTTGAAATAAAGATTTTTAAAATGTTGTTTTAATACAACTCTGCTCTTATCTGCTGAAGGCTCTTATCGTTTTATGGTGAGGGATCATGGTATAGCCTAGTACGTTAGTCCAGTGCGGGTTGGCAAACATCACAAGCCATCGAGAAAATCTATGAGGCATGCAGACTTCCTCACCGAGCTGTGATAAATTGTAAAATACACATATAATTTAAAAAAATCTCGAAAATCAGAGATGTGTACTGTGAGATTTGGGCTTTGGACTGGGGATTGAACTGAATGTTGTCTGCTATTGTTGGTTTTACCACAAGGCTATCATTGCTTATAATATAAATGCAAAAGTGAGTTTATTGAAGTTCAGAAAAGGGCATTCATTTCGGAAGAATAAATGGTCTCTGTGGGCTGACTATTAAATATTTAGCTAGTTAATAAATTTTTATTTATTTATTTATTTCATCATACAAAACTTATATAAAACTTAGATAGCTACGGTGCAAACATAAACCTTTTTAGGTTTTTCTGTACACCAGCAGAACCATCGACAATCACTAGTCGTAAACTCATAAACATTGTAATAATTTTACTTTACAAATGAAGTGGGTAAACACAAAACAATATATGGCGCGCGTACGCACCTACCGCCTTCTTATGTTATACAATAGTATATACAGCATGTTTAAGTTTTATATCTAACAGTGTGATTTTCAATGATCATAATATTATCATTTATCAATATATTTTATTACTAGTTTTTGTTCGTTTAATAAAGTATTCTTTAAGTTTATATTTAATGTTTTTGGGAGTTATTTCATTTTAAACATTCAGAGGTAGCGCATTTATTAATTCAGGTAGGATATTTGCTAATCGTGATTTACCATAGAAATAAAATAAAACGTCCTCTGGTCCCAAACTAAGCTTAACGTTTGGGCTATGGGTACCAGATTACGGATATAATGCATATATTACTTTTTTTGTAAATACATATATAAGAAAATGGCTGTGAATATTTATTTATATATAATAGATAGAAAACATCCAGACGCAGTACAAATATCTGCTTTCATCACACAAATAATTGTCCTGAGTGGGAATCGAACTTATGACCTCGTGCACGGAAGTCGGTTACACTGCTGACTACGCCACAAGGCCCGTCTAATTAATGTGTCGTAGGGTCATGTATCTATATTTCGAAGTCCACGCAGAGACGCAGTTGCGATCAGAATGTAGGGTAAAACTATTAAGGTTTAAACTTGTAGTGTACCTGTACAGTAGGCCGTCTGGGGCCGGCTTTAGAATTGTCCCACCCCCTCTACCCATGGGAGTCGTAAGAGTCGACTGAGGGAATACCGGGGGAGTGGGCAGCAGTACTCCCTCGAGTGTTCACAACATCCACTGCGATCGCCAACTCGCCTGTCAAGCGTGGCGATTACGGCATTATCCCCCATGACGGGACCGCTCGCTGTGGCGTTCTCTTGGGGAGGCCTACGTCCAGCAGTGGACGTGGGAAGGCTGATAGATAGGCAGACGGTACCTGTACAGAAAGTGCGAGTGCGCGAAGCTCTCCCCGCCGACGCGCAGCAGGTCGTCCCCGTAGGCGAGCAGCGCGTGCGCGGCCACGGGCGGCGGCGCGGCGCGGCGCGGCGGCGGCGCCCAGCCCGCGCGCCCCGCCGCGCGCGCGCACGCCGCGCCGCGCCGCGCCGCGCCGCACGCGCAGCCCGTGGCGATGCACGTGCCGCCGCCGTACTCCGCGTTGCACTCCTCTGTTGCAACACACATTGCAACTGAATTATCTTACACTGGTACACTCCCCGCGGCTTCGCTCGCGTCATAGTATTGTCGATGAATAATCTATTTCGGATAAGATTCCTGTTAGGTATGAGCGTCGCCAGGTCAACGGCCGGTTTTACCCTCCCTCCGCATTTGATGTTTCACATCAAAAATATACGTTCCGGATAAATAATCACCGACATATCATAAATATACTAAAACCTACTCCGAAACACGCTGCATCTCATGGTATAAGTATTATTCCGATCGTTTCAGTAGTTTCCGAAGTATAACCGAACAAAAACACCAGATCTCTATTTATTAGTATAAATTATTGAGACAACACATTGAACTTTCAATTATTCCTGACCCTGGTAATATGTATAATAAACGACAAGGTGAGCGGTTAATAATATTTGACACGCCTAAAAAACGGTTCACAATGTCTAAACCCCGTTTACCTGGACACAGAGGCTCATCACAGGCATCCCCAATCCATCCCGACTGACACCGACAAGTAGCGTCTTCACATTCACCGTGATCTGCAATTTTAAAGAGGAATAATGATATTTCCCTCTAATATGGCGTCAGAGGTAAAGCTGAACCATGCATAAGACTCGTAAGTGGGTTCATTATTTGAGTACCATATTCTAGTCACAGACATGTAATATGGTCTGTGATATAACGATGTTTTTTAATTAGAATTTGCCTATCGATTAGATAAAGTAGAAACCAGCTGCCTAAATGGTCTGATAAGCTGGTCAAAAGGGAACAGATTATCTATCCTGAATACAAATTAATTTAGAGACAAGAGTATATTGGAAGACCTACATCAAACTATAGACTATTATACCAGTTGATTTATTTATATTCCAAAAAAAACTAGACGTCGTGGGACGTCTAGCAGATGTGAAATATCAAAATTATTTTGTAGAAATAAATTGATCATAACTTGACAAAGTACTCCTCAAGACGAATCAAACGAGTATAAACTCGATGGGGTTGCGTTGTTGCATTACAGAGTTACTGTGGCCACCTTCCAGGTCCATCATCAGACCTTGGATACCATCTAGAGACAAAGTACTCGTCAAGACGAATCATACGAACCTAAAATCTCGAATGGAGTTATGTCGTTTTATAACGGAGTTCCTATGGCCACCTTCTAGCTCCATCACCAGACCCTGGATACCATCTAAAGACAAAGTACTCGTCAAGACGAATCAAACGTTTCCAAACTCGATGGGGTTGCGTCATTTCATTACAGAGTTACTGTCGCCACCTTCCAGCGCCATCATCAGACCCTTGATATCACCTAGAACTGGAGTACTAGTCAAGACATTTCACACGAACCCTAACTCGATGGAGTTGCGCCATTTAATTACAGAGTTTCGCATAGCCACCTTTCAGCTCCATCATCAGACCTTGGATAGCATCTAAACACAAAGTACTCGTCAATCCTTCCAACAGCCTTTCATGGTCCACTGCTGGACATAGGCCTCCCCAAAATGGGGGTTTTACTATAATCGCCACGCTTGGCAGGAGGGTTTGCGATCGCAGTGGATGTGTTTAGTACACAGGGGAACGCTGTTGCCCGGTCCTCCGGTAATCCCTGTGTCGGCTTTTACGACTCCCATAGGAAGACACGGGGTGGAGCTATTCTAGATGCCGGCCCCACACAGCAAAGTACTCGTCAAGACGAATCAAACGGGTCCAAACTCGATAGGGTTACACCGTCTCATTATAGAGTTCCCATGTCCACCTTCCAGCTCCATCATCAGATCAGTTTCATGTCATCATAATATTGCATTGTCACGCATATGTATGTGTGTAAAATTTCAGCTCAATGGGAAACCGGGAAGTGTGTAATTCTTGTAAGATTTGAACGGGACAAGTAAAATAAAAGCGTCGCCACGCTAACAGCCGATTTTACCCTCCCTCCGCATTAGATGCTTCACATCAAAAAAACATAGCATCACGCCTGTATTCCCCGAAAAGGTAGGCAGAGGTGTATTACACACCACGATTCGCCAGCTATGTTAAGTCCCACGTAATAGAGGGCGAGCCTATTGCCGTGTCCATCCATCCATCCATCAGCCTTTCAAAGTCCCCTGCTGGACATAGGCCTCCCCAAGAGAACGCCACAACGAGCGGTCTCGTCATGGGGGATAGTAAGCACGCTTGGCAGGCGGGTTGGCGATCGCAGTGGATGTTGTTAATACTCGAGGGAGTGCTGCTGCCCACTCCCCCGGTATTCCCTCAGTCAGCTCTTAGGACTCCCGTGGGTAGAGAGGGGTGAGACGATTCTAAAGCCGGCCCCACACGGCGGTGTTATTGCCGTGTAACGGGCACATTTCCAAACTACGGGCTGCTACAGAGAATTTCTCTTTACGAAAAACATCAATAACACTGCCCGACCTGAGTATCGAACCCTAGACCTCATGATCAGCAGTCGCTTACACTACCGCTGCACCACAGAGGTAGTCATTTTGCAAAAGGACAAATAATTTAAACATGAAGTACTTACTAGAGCAGTTGGTTCTGTAATCATTGGAGGGGCAGGAGTATGCTGCATATGTCACATTGAACCCCTCCATGGCGTACGCATCATCACTAAAAAAGTGTATCAAGGCGCTCCCTGACCGCGCTATAACTTGTCGCGTCCAACTGGATTCGCCATTTTCTAGTACACCACTGCAATTGAGAAGAGATCTATAGTGCTATTCATTTAAAGCAATTTATCCGGGTTGCTACTGAGAATTATTCTTTTTAAAAAAAAGCTCAATAACACAGCCCGTCCCGGGGATTGAACGAAGACCTCATGATCAGCAATCGCTTACACTACCGCTTCCCCATAAAGTTATATAACAGGAGTCTTTATAATTTTTTGATATAATATTATGTAATTTTCTATGAAGATATTACTTACCTGAACACAGCAAGCAGTTTCTCAGCTCTCACGCTGTCACCATCATAGACATATAGGTGGTCCCAACCACACTCGGTTGCAAAGCTTTCCAGTCTCACCCTCAGGGGTGGTGCTGTGGGACCCAACCGCGGTGGTGTCAACAGCCAGGAACACTGAGTGCTGACGCTGTAGTTGCCTGGGCCATCGGTTATGAAACCCGTTGTAGAAGTAAGGCTGAAATGGATATGAATAACAACAGTTATTATTACAATTTGAGAGATATTGACAACTCGGAGGGGGCCGCTGGATAGGAGACAATTAGATAGAGGTTCACGGAAGTGGAACTGGGCAGGTCACATAGCAAGATGCAATGACTACAGATGGGCTTACTGAGCAACAAAATTTTGGGCCCCTTAGGAAAAGAAAGTATAGGAAGGCAGAAGAAAAGATGGGCTGATGACATAGTAAATACATTAGGAAAAAAAAATTAATTACAGTTTAAAAAAGTAGAATAACACGCTTTAAATAGCTAGTTAACAAATAAATATTCACGGACATTTCACACAACATCCTCTGGTCCCAAACTAAGCTTGACGCTTGTGCTATGGGTAACAGATTACGGATATATAATACATATTATACTACTTTTTTTTTGTAAATACATTATAATAGATAGAAAACGCAAACCCAGACGCACTACAAATATCTGTGACATCACACAAATCATTTATTGTCCTGAGTGGGAATCGAACCCACGACCTCGTGCACGGAAGTCGGTTACAGTACCGACTACACCCTGAGCCCCGTCAGTTGAACTAAAAAGTAGTAAATAATATTACTATAAATAATGATTGTAAAAAAGCGTGGCGTGCTTTTTACTATAAGTGAACTATTTGTAACATTTGATTTCAAACACCTCACTTTTATTAGCTTCATACATATATTATTATGTACCTATGTACCGGAATCTTCGAACGTGATTTTCAACCACTTCAAAACGTCGGATTTATTTGAAACTTTGAACACTTATCAAGGACCGATGACATAAGTTCATTCGTTTTTGAGGTTCCATAGCCAACAAGGAACCCTTTATAGTTTCGCCATGTCCGTCCGTCTGATGAAGTTTTAAAGACAAATTATCACAGCTTAGTTATTGTATGGAATAATAAGCTGAAAATATAATGCTAAGGGTTCTTACTGTGCTCCAGCACAGAAGCACAATGATGTTAAACTAAAGCATCAAAATAGGTAGAGAAGGCGCCCCAATGTGATACTTGTATTTCATCAAATTCTGAATGTTGTATTCCGAGTTATATCCATTGAAATACACACAAAGAACTTCATAGCATGTGAACATTCACTACAATTCATTGTGGTTGGTGACCATTTTTGTTTTAATTAATTATCAGTTTGTTTTATGTTGATTTCAGGAAACGATATTCAATTATACAGTCAGTTATTGTTGTATTTGAAGTGATGTTATCATTCATTAGCAAGGATATAATTACATATCTAAATCAAAATGGTCTTTTTTGTATTTATTTGAAAGAGTTCAATGACTCTTCTACTTACTTATGTATTTTAAGTATACTGGTGCACTATTCATGCAGAATATCCTAACTCTATCGATTGTTACTCGTAACTGAAGTAACAATCAGACCAAACTCTTACCCTTGGCCTCAAAAGGCGGAGAGACAGCACATGGCAGGTTTATTCAGTAGGTGAGGGCCCCACACTACCTTGTTCATTGTCCCGAACGACGGGGTGTGCAATTAAGTAAATGTTTGCCCACCTAAACCAAAACCAAAATAAAGGGGCAGTGGTGTGGGAGCCAACGCAGGGGTGTCAGCAGCCCCACCGAAGGAATGTAACATGGTTCCAGTGGCCCGCCAATAAAGGCGGAGAGACGGCATGGTTCCAGTGCCCCAAACGAAACATTTTTTAACTCCTTAACAAAAAAAAAATTAAAAAAAAGGGGTGTCAACAGCCAGGAATATTGAGTGCACTAATATCTCAAGATTTAAATAATCAAAGTAAACAGTCTCTATAATATGTATAGGTAAGTAGTTGAGGAAGGATACAATTATTTAGAATAATTTTGTATTATTAATTTATGGACTGTTATAGATGGACAATAAATAAGGTAATACTAATAACATAAACTACTTTTTGGTGTACAATTATATAAAACATTGACCTTGTGATCATAAAATGTTGATTGGTGTATTAATTTCTCTCCTAAAAAGAGCAGATTTTTTTTTTGCCACAACCCACCTGGTAGTAAGTGGTAGCCCTCATAGACTCTATACCAAGAGTATTGTCAAGCCAAGCAAGCGTGCAATGGTGCACCATTTCATTCCTCAGATATGAAATGAAAGATTAAACAGCTATCTTCAACTACAGCCAAAACACTGATGTGCTTCAAAAGATGGTGGTACTGACTCGTTTGGGCCCGATAGCAAGTGAGAACTCTCACTTGCTACCCAGCCTTACCACCAGTTGTATTCTTACTCTGTCACACGGCTTAGCTATGTCTCTGGTAGAGCTTTAAGAGCAGCACTTACTATGTTATAGTCAACTAGGTCCTGATGATCTTACTAGTGTATAAGCTTAATTGGTTTGTTCACTTCCATGCTATATCTCAAAATAAATGACTGATATTTACTATCTGCCTTACTAATAAAAATTTGTATAACCTCTGAGTAATTATTCAGTGTCTTCAGCCTTTGTCACTAATATGACAGTTTGACATTAAAAGAACGGAACAAAACACTAAATAACTACAGGGAGCTTATACAATGTTTATTAGTAAGGGCTTATCAGTTTCACAATGACTTAATTTGTATTATTAACATTTTATAAGTATCAAGGAAGGATTGAAGTAAATACATACTTATTGTGGACTCAGCACCACAGACATACATCATTCTTATAGTATGTCATAAGGGATTTGACAAAATGTAAAATTTATTTCTTAATGAATTCACATCATAAGATTGAATGAAATTATTTTAATTTTAGTATATTAAAAAGTGTTAATACAACATGTCTTGATTAAGATAAATCCATAAAAGTTCTCATACAGATAGCTGATCTATTATTATTGAATAAAAATGTAAATAAAAAGTGCTACACACATCTGCCATCGATGATTCATAGCATAAATTGTATACCAATATTGTTAAAGAAATGTGTAGCATATTATCAAGCATGCCTATAGATAACCCGACAGTAACACCTTGAATTCTATTCAACAACCAGCTCTTTCTAAAAAGTTGTTTTCTATTGTTACAGAAACATGACAATACCTATGTAAATTTACATGGAACGTAGCGAACGTTCCGCGACCTTCTCACCTGAGCTTGGGATCAAGGAAAGAAGCCAAAGTATATAATTGGATAATCCTCGCAGGCTTTCTCTTGCGAATTCTACTAACTTGTTATTATAAGGCGCGCCTCAGAAAGAGGTCACTGAACTAAACAAATCAAAACCTATGTTGAAGCTCGTGGGCCGACTTACTTGACTTTACCACCACAGTACTGACACTCTGGACCCTGCCAGCCCTCGAAACATACGCACGTTTCATTTTTACAAACACCGTTTAAACAGTTATGATCACTACACTTAGACAAACCACCATCACAGAACAATAACACTATAAGCACTGAACACAAAAACGGCGAGAACCATGAACATTTTCGTCTGTATTTAGATTTAAATAGAAATAAAAACATTTGTAGTGATTCTACCATTTTGATGTATGCATTTTCAACGAGTTTTATTAACGCGGACGTAAATGGCTAAATGTAGCTCCAACGTCGCCTAGTTTCGTACGGTACTAAATTTGGGGTGGCTATACTAGAGAGGAAAAGTATCCTGATTTTGTCAAAGGAAACATTTTAATCCTTTCCTTGGTTCTGGATATAGGTAAAAAACTTGAAAATCAGACTTCTGGCAGAGGCATTAAAAATTACCAAATCTGTCTAAATTAAAATTAAAATATTCGTCCCAGCGATAAAGCGATTTATCGTATAAGAGAACTTTTACTTTTAAGCAAGCTTTTTAAGTATAATATAGTGTGTATACATTTGTATAATAATGTTAAGTTGATATTTGAATATTAACTAATTTAAATATTGTCCCATATACTTGACATAAAGCAGCTATCAGAATATCTTGTTTTTTGGGAACGTGGTTACTTATGGCAACCCTAAAATGACATTTTCAAATCCCTTCTATTAGGTACAGATACAAAAAGTTATCCGCTACGTTCACTGCAGTCATAGTAAACAAAATAAATAACATTTATTATGCTTCAAATTTTATAAATCAATTTTATTAAGTTTTAATAACAGATATTATTTCAATTTATACTTTAAAATAGACTTGGATGCCATCTATGCGGGGTTTACATTCAACATTCCTTTATGCGCTACTAGATGTCACTATACTACACATAATGGTACTGTTGTGAACAAGATGTTATAAGACTGCCCAATGTGCCGCAAGCCCACAGAACTAAAGATGGGTTAATACCGATATTTGTCAATATCGCTGATATGAATATATTCTTCAAGCAATATCATGATATGTAAACTAATATATGAATATCACTAATATTTAATACGGAGGATATAGAGATATGCCGCATATCATATCATGTATGCATATCAGTTAGTTTGTGCTATTCGTTTCAGAATAATGTCTAACTATCAATATCGCTTATTCACATTATATTCACATTAATATCTGTTTAATATTGTTACTTGTTTTAATAATGGTATTCTATAGCATTATTAAAACAAGTAACAAATTTAAAAAAAATCCATTATTAAAACAAATACCAATATTAAAAACTTGCTGTTTATAGGTGGACACTTTTTTTCAACTTATCCCATATACAAGACGGTCCTCTACTCCATAATAGATACCACCATTTTTATTTCAATGATACGTACGATGTTCTCACCGATATGATACGTACGATGTTCTCACCGATATGCGATTCTATCTAGTCTATGGATATGGATATAGCAACACACCCATGTTCAGTGGTCACTGTTCATGTTTACGATGTGAATATGGTATATTAGCAATACGGCCGTATTAGCATATCAGATTGAGTCGAATTACTGATACATGAATACCTCCAATATCACTGATATCTTAATGGATATTAATATATCGGTTCCATCTTTATACAGAACATTTTTATTCTACGAGCGCAAGCCGCAACCAAAGAATATAGTATTCTCTACCGAGAGCAACCCAGTGACATTGCCTACCGTTGTAGAAGAATTTTGGAGAAACCTGCATGACAGAGATTTTTCAACGGCTCGTAAAGTCTGCTAAGTGCCACCCTGCGTCGGGCCAGCGAGATGGTAGAGCTAAATGCCGCTCCTTCTGAGAGGTCAACCATGCCCTACAGTGGAACAGTAATGAATTTCAAAAATATGTGAATGTTATAGTTTCAAAACATCGTAATAAATAGAAAATGTAGGTACCTAATCTACTAAACCTATTGAGGTTCTATGTAAAGGGTACCTAATCAATAATGTAGACTATGAAGAGCAACGACATGATTCTTTCATGTTCCCGCCAAAACTCGGTTAAAATCTTTATATACCTACATAATTTCTATGTAGGTCTTAGACGAAGAATAATATAGACTCGCTACTATTTTGACATTAAGGATGAAGAAAAGGATGCACATACTAGGTTTTACCAAGAGTGAGAGAGACACAGATATACCTAAGTATATTTATCCTTTTCGCGTATGCGTCAGTTGTATTTGGATCCAATGAACTGGGTCCAAACAATAAGGTGACCAACCGTCCCCATCATCAGTATGTAAGCTTGTTTTTGTATTGAATTATTTTTTTGCGTGTAGTGCCAGACGAGCCACGGTCCATCTGATGGTAAATGGTAACCGTCGCCCATGGACTCGACTATACCGAGAGAATTGTCAAGCCGCTGCTTACCAATTCATTTCACAGATCAGGGGGGTTAGGCAGAATCTCATATCTCACATGTCGATCGTATCGTCTCGCTTGTACGATCACCGTGATTGGCCAACGGATTATTGTGACATCACGTGTCGGTTTCTCAAAAGGTTTTGGATCGCCAATGGAATTTCGTGTTCGGAGTCACTGAAAATGTTACAGAAGGCTTACGGTGAATCGACTTTATCAAAAACACGTGCTTATGAGTGGTACAAAGCATTTAAAAGCGGTCGAGATGTGATGGAAGATTTGCCTCGCTCTGGTAGGCCATCAACGTCTGCAACTGAAGTTAACATTGCAAAAGTGAAGAAGAATAGTGACTAAAAATCCTCATTCAACTTTGAGAGAGATTGCCGCTGAACTTTCTGTGTCTCGCAAGTCGATCCGTACCATTTTAAATAATTACTTGGGTAGGTATGAAACATGTTTCCGCTCGGCTAGTCCCAAAATACCTGAATTTTCTCCAAAAACTCAATCGCATGAGAGTCGCTGAGGACATGCTAGAACGATTCAATTCCGACTCAACATTCATGAAACGCATTGTTACTGGTGACGAGACGTGGGTTTACGAGTTTGACATGCAAACTAGTCAACAAGCTTCGGAGTGGCGACTTCCAACTGAACCGTCAAAGTGAATGTCGTGAAAGTCGATCAAAAGTCAAAGTCATGTTGACTGTTTTCTTTGACTATCGCGGTGTTGTGCACTCGGAATTCTTGCCAGAAGGTCAAACAGTAAATAAAGAATATTATTTGAGCGGCGTTTAAGATAGCAAATTCGACGAAAAATCCAAGAATTTTCTTTCCAGATTTGTGGAAAGAAAATTCTTGGATTTTGCACCACGATAATGCGCCTTCGCACAAGGCCATCATTGTGAATGAATTTTTGTCTAAACACTCAACAAATACCATCGAGCAACCACCATATTCACCAGATATGGCTCCAGCCGACTTCTTTCTTTTTCCTAAACTCAAATTACCACTTCGTGGCACCCGTTTTCAATCGGTAGAGGACATATAAAGGAGAATTCTCGGCGAGAACTGATCTCAATTCCGGAAACAGCGTGAAATGTTTTGATGATTGGATTATTCGTTGGCGTAGGTAAGTCTATCGTTTCTGAAGGAGCATACTTTGAAGGTGATAAAATAAATTTGTATGAATAACAAAAATTTTGTGTATTATTGATCTTTTCCCGGTACTTTCTTGACAGAGTAGTAGGTACCTACCTACTGCCAAGACGCTGTTCATCATTTCATTTCACGGATAGTAGGTAGGTAGGTTCCTACATGATTGAATGGATGGCTACCTACTTTCTACAACAACCAAAACACACAGATGTACTAGATCACACGGCAAACGGTGGTCACTACGCGCTCGGACCCACTCGGTACCCCATAACCTTAAGCCCATCTATAACAAACATATTTAACTGCTGTCGTTTCAAAGTGCTTAGAGCAATTTCAAGCTTAGATACACTACTTTTAAGGTCGCAGAAAGGCGGAGATTGAAGTTGGTGGAATGAGAGACTATTAGTTAGTAGGTACCTACAATACCTATTTTAGGTAGATATAAAGACATCTAAAACAAATGTGAAATGGAGATTTGGAGTCACAGTTGACTGCGATAGCTTAGCAGTCCAGACCACTTCACCGGATTGGCTAGGAAGCAGGTTCAAATGCTGCTCGCAGTAATGCCCTCTTTTTCCACTTTCACAAATAATTTGTTCTTTAAAGTAGCTAGTATGTCAAGTGCTAAAATACAGATCAAAATAGATATAGATATGGCTTATGGTATCTATCTTCACTATTATAACAGTAGAGAGGTACAAAAACAAATGTCTTTCATAATGTAGAACAATGGGCGGCCTTATTACCTAACTAGCCTTTGCCCGCGGCTTCGCCAGTCAAAAGCTAGTTTTTGGGTTATATCACAAGTTCCCGATATAGTATCGGGATAAAATGTATACCAGTTTTTAAGTCTAATCAAGAGCCATCAAATAAAAAAAATGCATCAAAATCCGTGCAGTAGTTTTTGCGTGATGCGCGAACAAATAAACAGACAAAAACTCTAAAAAAAATTGTTTTGTGTTTAGACACGCCTATAGGTTTAGCCTACTAGCCTTTGCCAGTGGCTTCGCCGCAGCCAAAAGCTAGCTTTTCGGTTATATCTCAGGTTCCCGATATAGTAACGGGATAAAAGGTCTACCAGTTTTTAAGTCAAATCAAGGCCTTTTAAATAAAAAAAGTTGCATCAAAATCCATCTAGTAGTTCTTTTAAATAAATTCTACAAAAAAATCTTGTTTAAATAATTTTCTAGTTTTTCGGTTATATCTCAGGTTCCTGATATAGTAGCGGGATAAAATGTATACCAGTTTTTAAGTCTAATCAAGGCCTTTAAAATAAAAAAAGTTGCATCAAAATCTGTTCAGTAGTTTTAGTGTGATGCGCGAACAAACAAACAGACAAACAGATAAACAGACAAACAGACAAACATTCTAAAAAAAAATGTTTTGTGTTTAGACACGCATAAATAGCCTATTACAGTCATTTTTTCTCAAATATCTCTAGCTCTGTTACCGTTTTATAATAGTATATAGATAAATAAGAGTAGATAATTTCTACCAGGCAACCATTGAGTGAACACGATTTTTTAGCTGATAGAGTTGTAGGTACCTACTAGTAATATACCATAGGTATTATATAATATAGGTAGTAGATTTAGACATATTATGTACAAATGAAAGACGGTACACGGCGGCTATTTGTTTAGTGGGTGAAGGCCCCATACTAATTTCTGTTCGTTGCGCCGAACGACGGGGTGTGCGGTTAGGTAAGTACCTACATTCTTTCCACCCTTAAAAAAAGTGTTGTTTATTATAAAAATTGATTGGCACTTACCTTTTTTTTTTATTTTAGGCGGGAAAAATTGTTCCTAACCGCACACCCTGTCGCTCGGGGCAACGAACAGGGTAGTGTGGGGCCCTAAGGTTGTGTGGGGCCCTAGATTGGTACCTACCTAACTAACGTCATTATGATTCCTATTAGTACTTTCACTCTTTGTTGGGGGCGTCCTTAGTAGGTACCTAATTTTTAATGTCCTATAAACAAACATTACAGATATTTGTACCTATTTATCAAAAAAATAGGTACATAGAGCATTCCACCTGCCGTTAATTCACAGCTTGCGTGTTCCGCTGTGTTTAATTGTTGTTTAATTGTTGTTTTTGTGCTAAATAGGCCTGATAGGGGCTGTATATACAAATAAGTAGATATACCTCTTTACCTTTTTTATTTTGTTAAGGCGGGAAAAAATTTAGGTACTTAACCGCACACCCCATCGTTTGGGGCAACGAACAGGGCAGTGTGGTGCCCTTACACACTATGGAAATCCGCATTACGCCTCAGTAAGACTTATTTACATACTTTTTATTGTTTTTGTCTTATTACTTGAAAAATTCTTTGCGAAATTAGCCCTTCTTGAAAGTCACATCATATAGGTATACCTACCTAAAACATCTATCTCATATAAGTACGTAGGTACATCTAAACTACAGAGCTCTTGGGGTCTTGGGTAAAAAAATATAGAAATGTTAACTAGATGGCGTTAGTAGTAGGTTTATGTTTACCAACCATAATTATAAAGTATTTTTTTCACCTACCCTCGAAGTGAATCATATACACGGAGTACGGAAAAAGAGCGGAGGTGTTTCCAGGCAAAATCTCTTTAGAACGAAGCGTCGCTAAATGCGGGTGTTCGGGGGACGAGGTACAACTATAGTTCCACCCCTAGATCAAAATCCATCTAGCGGTAAAATGTATTTTGCAGCGTAATAGAGCAAATTTTTCATTAATTTAGTTTGTCTTTTTACCACTACGGCGTTACAAGCAAAATAGTTTGTTCCAGAACATTCCATATGCGTTAGGATGGCTGGACCACATCTATACTAATATTATAAACGGGAAAGATTTAATTGTTGGTTTACACTGAATAGGCTCCAAAACTAATGGACCGACTTAAAAAAATCTAGTCTAAAAAAAGCTACAAATTCTATATATAAAAGAGACGCCGCAGGCGCGCACTGTCCGCAGAGGGCGAGGAATTACGCCGCCTCTTACACCGGGGCCAATTGTACGGAGGCTGCCGCTCGTAGAGCGTGCCGAAGTTGAGCTGCAGGCCGAAGAGGAAGTCGAGTAGCTCTCTTTGAAGATCCGCGAATCCAAGGAGTACGTTAACTCCCTGTCAGTTGCGGATCTGGAAAAGAGAGCCCAGGACCATGCGGCCATCCTTAAAAGTGAACCTTCGTGCGCACCGCAAAGGAGGTGGTCGCCGACAACATGAAGGTGGTAGATGCGCTGGCCAGGTGCTCCACCGATGAGGAGACAAAGCGACTACAGGCCGCTAACGATCGCCTCGCGGCAGAAGTGGCAGAACTGCGGGCAAACAATTGCGGCCTCAATTCTCACGGAGCTGGAGGCCACGCTCATGCGGCTTGAGGTGGCTATGCTGCTGGCGGGGATCGGACCAACTGAACCAGCCCGTATGGAGGTGGCTGCATGGTCCACTGTGGCTGCCCCGGTCGTTGAACAGACCTCTGCTGGTCTGCCGGAGGAGACAGCACGCGTCGCTACGCTCACCTTCTCCCACCGCCTTGATGACAACAGGACGTGGCCAGTAGGCCATCCGCCTGGGGCGTCGGAGTAGAATGTCGAAAGATGACCTTCTGGCGCCCCGCTAATAGGGGTGGAAAGGTTCGTTATGGTTTTAGTGGGTATTCCGGGCGCAACTAAGATCCGAGAGCTAGGCGAGCCTTACATACCCCCACGTTTCTCACCGGAGGGGATGTGTAAATGCATATGTGGATATGCATTTACCACATATGCATAAACTCAAAAAAAAGGGACGAAAACTCAAAAATAAAAGGGACGACTACCACTGCTGACGGGCATCTTGGTGCTTGGGATAAATTAATCCATCACTATTAGCACAATTTCCGTCATGCAGTCCTAACGTATTCATGTGTTTCTAATTTCTGTATAAACCTTAACAAGAAGAAAAAAAAATTAATAGGTAAATAATGTATATACTATAATAAATTTTTAAACCTGACCGAACGCCTGAATGTGACTTTGTCGGCGGCGTACCTTCGGGAGGTACAACGGCATAGCCGACCGTCTATCCAGGAATTGATTATTGCTAGATTGGCACTTGTTGTCCCCGGCCTCGGAGGCCGTATTCAGAATATGGGGCGTACCAAAATCGACATGTTCGCTTGTGAAAGCGCCGTCGTAAACTCCTACATATCATGCTCAACTCCAGAGAAGAGTCAGCTATATTTTGCGATGACTTTAGTCGACCGTGGAGTTACAAACTGACCTGGGTTTATGCCAAATCTAATTGCACGAGTACCTACTCTGACATGTCAATTTAGCAACCGGAATCTACGTTGCGATAGCACCTCAACGGACACAACGCTTTAGCTAGCAGCTCTCAAGGCGCGAGCGCGCCTATAAATATACGGGAGATACTAAAAACCTTGATAGACCTAAAAACAAGAAAAAGCCTTCTCCATGTTTAGAAGTTGGAACTTATGTAAAGTCGGGGTAGGCCAATCAAGTAACTCACTGGTCTCCGTGAGGAGAGAATTCTTTCGAAGACGAGTTGCAGAAACTCTACTTTGATAAACTACAGAGCTCTAATTGGATATCCTTGGTTGCACAGAAGAACGCCGATTCTAAATGTCCATAGAACACCATTGTTGCTCAATTTTTGACGAAGTTGTGTAATGATTGTCAGCTGGGTTATGGGACATAACCAAGGATTTCTTTGTGCAACAGATACTTAATGCTATATCTATTAAAGATTTTTTTTTTAATTAACCCCAACAAAACAGCGATATCAGATATTTTATACGACATATCTCGTAGAATCATTATTATCTTATTAATGTTTTTGAGTTGAAGAATACATAACTTAACAATTTGAGCTCTATCTAAAGACATCTGTATGTAGGTAATAATGTATTTATAATATATATGAAATTAAATAATGTTGTGGCCAATAATCGTTTCGAAAAAAAGATAGGTAACAGCGTCTTAATGAGAGCATTATGTCCAGTTATATATATTGTAAAATTAGTGAAAGCCTTAGGGTGCTCGTCCAAATCTTGCCCCAAGCAAAATTAGACTCAGAAACGGGTGTGTGGTGGACTAGTGCTGGTGTTGTTCACTACACCTTCCTAAGATCTGACCAGACAATTACGGCAGATCTGTATTGTCAAAAAGGTTATCAAGTATTATTAATTATGATATCCATCCATCCATCCATCAGCCTTCCATCATCCACTGCTGGACATAGGCCTCCCCAAAATGGGGGTTTTACCATAATCGCCACGCTTGGCAGGCGGGTTGGCGATCGCAGTGGATGTTTTTAGTACACAGGGGAACGCTGCTGCCCGGTCCCCCGGTAATCCCTTAGTCGGCTTTTACGACTCCCATAGGAAGAGACGGGGTGGAGCTATTCTTGGTGCCGGCCCCACACGGCAGTAAGGCAGGCAATTATGATATATCAAGAGATAAACCTGCCACTCGTACCATTATGGGTAGATGAATATGCAAAGTTTTAATCAAGCCTGCATAGTTGCTTTACCAGGCAATGTAAGGTCAGCAGTTAGTTATCTCAAGAAGTTTCTTAAAAAACTAGCGAGTGGAAGAATTCTTAAAACAGGAAATATTAGAAGTTCTAATAATTTTAAAATGTTTTACTGTCGTGGATTTAAGAATAAGTACTTGATTACTTTTTAAATAACTTTTTAATCCCAGAATGTTAAATTAACATTAGGAATAAGTATTTTAAGAATTTATGAAGATGTTTAGTATTGAAGCAAGGTACCTACTTGCTGGTGGTTGATAGACGACTATGACATAAAAGTTGGCTGCAGAAGATCGAAAGTTCGGCTGCCAGTACCATAAACAAGCGAGAGGTAAGGATAGTTTGTATGATCTAAGGCTAAATAATGGACGTGTCTTCAACAAATGCTGTGTGTTTTTCCACACACATAATAACCGTTTTGTTTTAATGCAAAACGGTCTTATTTTTAATTTTTAGCATTGGACATGCTTTGTCATATAAATCAACATAAAGTGTGAAAATGTGAAATCGAAAATAACAGTCACGAGCAGGATTTGAACCTGCATCTCCTGGATACAGTCCAGAATAATGTGTGAAAATACTTCCGAAAGATGGCGCGGGCGTCGTCCAAGACGTTAAGTATGAACGTGTTATCGAAATTAGCATTCATGAGCAATTGTCACGATTGCTGAATTGGCAAAGCATTCCTATGGACGGTTATTTTAGATTTCACATTTTCACACTTTGTGTTGAAATACACACATATTCTCCAAAAATCTCGAAACGTCAGAGGTGTATTGGTAGCTTGCCTAGTGTTATGGGTTTGATTCCCATACCGAGCAATAATTTTGTTCACAGCGACTTTGTTAACAGACACTAGCAATGTGCGCAGGAGATACTATAGTGCACTAGTGTGTGCGCAAACACATGTGCACTCTCTGTTCCCCACTCCCATAGTCTGATGGGACGACGTTCCGATACGACTGAAGAGAGACCAGGAGCAGGACCAACAAATGTCCAAAAGGCGTCTTTTCCTCAACTGATTATCAACATTAGGTTAGTATGAACTCACCTAGCTCGGTAATCTAGTATACAAAGAAATAAAATTTAAGTCTGTTTAGAGCGTCAAACAATTTTTTTAATAAATGCATATGTAAGTAGAAATCAAAACCCACCAAACAGGTACTACTGTAGGCCTACTGGCAACTTTTCCTAGTCTCAAAATTACCAAATAAAAAAGATTTACAAAATAGTTTAGGGACGTCGTAAACAATAATTTGTATTTATTTAAAAATGGAACTGTGCGAGCGCCGAAATGTCGTGTCGATTTTCGTCCCCCTACGCGCAGCTGCATTGACCAAGGTCAGTGGCATTGTACGAACGAGTGCATTGCCCAAACAACTGCACGTCGCGAAAATGTGCACACATGCACGCTAAGCACGTAATTGTGTGTCTCATGTGTGTAGCCCGACAAAAAGTATCCGAATTACAGGGCAAAGCCAATAATCAGCAGATGTGGCATACCGATTAATTTATTAGCTGACTGTACAAAATAAGATAACACAATCTTAGTCAGATTTAAACATAGCATCACGCCTGTATTCCCCGAAGGGGTAGGCAGAGGTGTATTACACACCCACGACTCGCCAGCTATGTTTTTAAGTCCCACGTAATAGGGGGCGAACCTATTGACGTCTACCGGGTACATTTCCAAACTCCGGGCTGCTACTGAGAATTTTTCTTTTTAGGAAAAAGCTCAATAACATTGCCCGTCCCGGGAATCGAACCCGAGACCTCATGATTAGCAGTCGCATACACTACCGCTACACCACCAAGGCAGTTCAGTCAGATATAACATGATTTTATTAAATCGATTAGTTAAAAAGCAAAAAAACTCTTTAAAGACGGCACCTTGCTAGCGCTCAATTTGTACTTGGGATAGGTATCTACCTACTAAGGGTACAGTGCGACAAACTTAGACTGGCACTTTCTTACGGCGGCGGCGCCCCAGGGTGGCATTAGGTGGAAATCCAGCTCTGATTATGTGTGTGAGTGGCATGGATATTACAATGGGAAACATTGTCTTGTTTATCGGAAAACTTCAAAACAGCTTCCAAACACAAACCTAATAGGTACTTCACACCTGTCTCGTGTATTATCTATTGGTAGAAGTGAATTTTCCCTGTCTTTAAAACCCTTTTTTTCTTTCTTTAAATCTCCTTGGTGGTTTAAGAGTATTCGCCACAGTGTGAATATACTGCAAATACACTGCAGCACTGATCAGACGGATGCATTTTGAGGTTTTCTTCGCACTTAGCTAGTAATGATCGAATTAGAATGGGGATTTACCATTAGGTTTAGTCTTATATAGTTCATCGCCACATAAGTCAGGAAGGAAAATATAAAACGGAGATTATTAACTACACTAGATGCACTAAAATCACTACATTATTCATAGTTATTTTAATAAGTGTCCCCTCTACAACAATCGCATTCCTTATTATTCTTTGACTGTCAAGCAAATAAAAACATTCAACTACACTTAAGTACCTACCCAAATTATATACGATATCACACACACAAAGAAAAATAAGTGAAGAGTAAGGTCAGGGCCAAGGTTTTGGTGCGTTCGTGTATTTTCGGCTGCTTTCGGTTTCGTTCGGCGCCCGCGCAGGGTCGCGGTTGGACGGCGATTGCTTTATTTTTTGTAGATCTCTTTTGTGTTCCCAACTTTTTAAATGTTGAGGCAGGTTTTATGTTTCTACATATTATGTATTTTATTTTTGTACTTTTTCGTTTGTAGATGTATTTTCGGGCAGGATTAGGTACTTTGAAAAAGGCGGGGCTGTAAGCTGATTTGAATTTTGATCAGGGAATATTCATGTAGGTATAGTGTAGTCAGTTTGACTATTGTCAAAATGTCATTAACAAAATGTTTTAATTAATCATCATTAAGATAAAATAGGTACTTGTCTAGTCTAGGCTTTAAATGTAAGAATATTATTTTAAATTAAGTACCTAATTGATAAAGTAATTATCAATTAGGTAAGAATTGATAATTTATCGATAAATAAAATAATTTATGATCTTGATATCATCTTTATTAAGTTTAATTTAATGGCAATTGGTAAGCTCTATGTATTTCTAACCTAAGTTTTAAAAAAAAATGTTAATTTAATACTTAATTCTTAAACCACAATATTCTTTAATTTTATTTGCAAAAATATGTAGGCACATGGCATGTTTCATAGCCCACAGCAAAATAGCCACCAAAATGAACAGGCTTCAAACGAGTTTTGTTCTTTTTTGTTTCTTTTTTATTGAGGGTACCAGCCAACCGCCATCTTGATATTTTTCTTTTTTTTACAATTCCAAAACCTCGACCTTGTGCGCAAATGGCTCTGCCGTCGGCGATGCGAAAAGTTTTTGATTCTGAGCTGAGTAATAATGTAGGGAAACATGTCATTTGTGGTCAAAATTACTCAGCAGCTGTTTTTGGGTATTATTAGGGTTCCTTAGATATAATGTAGTTATCGTTCTAAAAATGTAAGTAAATTTAGTAGGTGGATTACTTCAATATACTAAGTGGTGATAGGTAGGCATATCTAGATAGAAAAGTTTGTTAGTGGGATGTGAACACACAACCTTTCACAATTTCAGCCCAAATTCCATTTCACTTTCAATATCTACGTGTGGCAGGTAATGACACTGTCTAGGTATTCCTAATACTTATTCTACCTATTCCTAATACTTCATCACAGGGACATTGAGAAATTTTAGCCTTTGAAATATATGAACGGTAGCCTATAACTTAGCTATTTTATTTTTCGATTGTAGAATAGCCACGGAACCATAGACATTTTACGATGATGCACTGAACTTATAAATTCATCAGTTAAAATTGCAAACGATGTAAAATATGACATTTGGTGAACGCGACCTGTCAAATTAGCGCGCGTTTTTTGTATTTTTTTTTTTTTTGTTAACTTTTGCTGTATCGACCTGGTACTATTAACGTGTGGTTTCTGACCTAGATTGAAACCATCTCTTTATTTTGTAGGTGCAACACGAAACCAACTTGTAATGTCGTGTACCTACCTATTTTGCTCATATATCATAGGTATAGGAATCTATTACAAAGGAGTGGTGCTCCTGCTTGCGATGTTTCGGATGCAGATAGTGATGAGCAAACATTGACCGCACAGATGGCAGAGTGGGTTCGATACCGACCTACCGCTCGAGTGTTAGATTCCCAAACAGGGAAAATCTTTGTGTGAACCACAAATGGTTGTTCCGAGTCTTTGTGACGTTGAAAATGTGTGTTTGTAAGGTCCCCACAATACAGAGATTATTATTAGGTATAAAATACAACAGGGTGTTGTCTTTAAATGCTGAGTCTTTTGTTTAGGTCTGGTTCTTGCTAATTGCTCTCTCAACCTGTCTCTCAAACTAAGTGGTCAACCTTCGCAGTGGGCAGTGGCTTGGCTGTGCCCCTGGTATTGATGAGACCATGAACGCCAGTTACCACTTACTATTAGTTCAAATTCCTAAATTCAAAAATATCTTTATTTCATAAACCTGTTATTAGGTAGCACTTAAAATCGTCAAGAATTTGCGAAAAAAGCGCTTGAGGCGAGTGCATCCGCAATAACAGTGGCGATTGCAATCGCGGTACCACTATCTCCCATGTGACCGGCCATGAAGCACATCGGTGTGTTGTGGTTGTAGCAGGAGATAGCCGTTTATTCTTTTATTTCATATCTGTGAAATGAAATGGTGCGCAGCGGCTTGACAATACTCTTGGTATAGTTGAGTCCATGAGCGACGGTTTCCATTTACCATCACGTGGGCCGTGGGTCGTCTGCGACCATACGCAATAAAAAAAAGAAGAAACACAAGTCGAATTTAGGCAGCATCCGAAGCGGAGATCGATATTGACCGAATTCATAGAGTATTGGGAGAAGGAGCTTATCTAAGTTTAAGCAACGCTAAGGTAACCATCGACAATGAAACAATAAAATCAACAAATGAAAGAAATTTATTGTATACAGGTTTTAAATATCCTCGCACAATTACACCTGCCTAACCAGCCATTTCATTATGATATTTAACGTAAGATATAAAGGTCCTATAGATAAAGGAAATTACATAATAACATGTTATTTTCCAAATTCAAATCATTCCTTTCAAGTTAGAATAGATAATTATGTTAAAAACAGTATTTTTACAAAGAGGATACAATTCCACGTATTCAAATCAACATTTTTAAATCGCCAAGCGAAGTTTTTGGACGTTTAATTTTTTTTATCAAAAGTTCAGTCAAACCGTCGTAAGCTTAGCTTATTTCCAATTGTTTTCAACTTCCTACAAATTTGACTAGATTTAATACAATAGTGTTGTGCCAATCACATTGAATGTGCCAAATTTAATTTTCAATATGCTTGTGGAGATAACACATAAACATCACTTTCTTACTGAGGAATTGGAAGATAGGTATATAAGTTTAGATATATGTATTTATATACTTTATAGTAAACATAATTATGAGTCGCTTAAATTAAACTCGAAATCTATGAATGTTTATTATAAACAATAATAATAAAACTAAAGGAACAAAATAACAAAAAATAAAGAGGCGAGTAAGGTATATTGAAAAAAAATATTTCATTAAAACTTGTACTCAATAATAAATAACAATATTATAATTTGATCTTGTTAACTCATTTTACTATTGTTATAAAAAAATCGTGAGCCATTTATCGATTTATTAGGAAATAACAGTTTCATTTACCTTATACATTGGTCCATAACCTAACTGATTTATATTTAATCACAAATAAGAATCCCAATAACTATTTGCAAAGAAACATCCTAAATGTTCCCCAGCAATGTGATGTAATTTTTTAAGTGCTAATTCAAAATAAATAAGTACTTGACGCGACAAAATATCAAATTTCCCGCGACAATTTTGTAATTTTTAAATGTAGTTAATAATTCTAAAATTAAATGCTTGTTGTTGTACATAATTTTTATATAAAAAAGGAACGCGACTGTTCGCGTTCTGTCTATCCAGACGTGAAAAAACTTTATTTCAATATTCTATACCGTTCCACAATAATGCTAAATGTCAATAATAATGAATCAATTATTGTAATAATAGTACAATAATCGTTTATGTTTAAAAATTAACCATCTATAAATACATACAAGATATAAAAAAAGGAAAACAATTTTATTAGTGACGATAATAGGTGATTCTTACATTTACAGAAACTCATCGTTTTCCAACTACACATGGCCGGTGTACTGAGGCTTATTAAGTTATAAATAACATCTCCGGTATTATCCAACGAACACAGCAACTGTGTAGTTAGCAAACATCACACAAAGTTAGGTAGAGTCACACAACAAACATGTGTCCACAAAAATGCTTCATAAAATAACATTCTGGCAATGTCTTTTGCGAGTTACCAGCCATATCTTTCAAACTTTTCAAATTCAAAAACCGAATTTCAGAATTTGAAAGTTGCATTTAAATAATATCCCAACGTTCGAACTTTGTTTTTTTTTTCGGGTATTTAAAAGTAGAGCATCGCTGTCGCGGTTAGGCTTACTAGGTTTTATATTTTACAAAATGCATAATTCCCTTCATTGTCTTTTGTTTCTGGACCAGTTGAGGACCGTTCGAGACTAACCTAACCATTACGGAGAATTGTATTAAACTTGAGGGAAAAAAATGACAAGAAAAATATTAGACTGCTACGGACTACCTATTTAATTGAAAAATACGCTATAGTATTAACTAAAATACTTAAACTATGTGGAAAAATGATTGAACAATTTACAATATAAGTGATTAACTAAAAAACCAGTGATCTCTTCAATCTTAAAAAGTTGCTGTTGGCAAAAACCCTTTCACCATTTGAATCTAAACAGAAGTATAGGTTTTTTTTCTATAGCTATTGTATCGTGTAGGCAACGGCAACCTTTATTCTGCCTGTCAAAAGTTAATTTAGCATACACAACATTTTTTAAGTAGTTGAACTGCCGAACGACCCCTTTATTGAAAAGATTGTAGACATCACTGACAATAACATTTTTAAGTGTTAAGGCGGCGTATACCATTTGTACCGACCATACCAGTGCCTGCCTGCACTCAGTTATTTTCTACTACATATCAGTCGCAACTCTCTTTTTACCTGGAAAAGAACCCCTAACACTGCACAAAAAACAATGAATGTGTAACATCTCAATATAATTATGACAATTAATCATACATAATTAAGGTTATTTTATAAAATAAAGCCACTTAGAATTAACTAACGTTACAAAATAAGATTAAACAACATAATTATTTGTTCCCAATGCAAAAAATAGTTATATAATTAATTAAAAAAATCTTATAACATTCTAAACGGAATGTTGATTATTACCTAAATTCTCTTTGCAAATTGTCCCATCCTATTATCTGTACAAACTTACACAAATAACCTTTTTCTTTAATATCTATCAACAAATTTATGTCACGCATAACACACAGATTTGTCTACGTATTTCAAACGAAAAATAAGTTGTTCGATTTTTAACATTTCAAATGTCGAAATGCGGCCTGGTAGGGATGTCAACACGACGGTAAATAATCATTTATCTGTTTACAATATACAAAACACTTCATCACTGAGATTAAATGCACATAACGTTTATAGATTATTTTAAGATTAATGCTAAAAAGACGTCGAAAATTATGCACAGAGAAACAAAAGTGAAAGATATGCTATCGACTAGTTTAAAATTTTGAATATAAAAATTTGTTTTTTATTATTATTTTGAAACTTCGTATTCGGCATCTCGACATTGGGATATGTATTTTAATTTGGATTATATCTTTAGATAACGCTATATATATTAGGTATAATAAAAATTATTTTGTTTGGGTTCGAAATTGATATATAGATACTTAGTTAATATAATAATTATGTCGAAATGTCGAGTACAATTTCATGTACCTATTTCTTTTTATTTTGCACGTTATTCGTGGTCTCCGAAGAAAAAATGTACGATATTCAATTTTAACTTGTATATAATATATAATTATGTATATTTTAGTTACACACATAATACAAAGACTTCTTAATTTCCCTGAGGCGACATGTACACATAACTTACAATAAGTATCATATGATAATTTTATATCCAAATAGTTTTTACTTAAATTTATTTTGGGAGAGCGTATACATTTTTTTCATTTCGTACTTCAACACTTTTTGTTTGAACACCAAAAATTTTACAAATTTGAAGATATTATTTTATGAATTTTTGGACTAATTATATTTATTAAAGTCGACAAGAATATAATAATGGTTATCCACTTTTTTTGTATAGTCGATAAAACATTTAAAACTTGGACCATGAAAAATAAGAATATTATCTTCTTAAGATACAATAATAGTAGATAAATATATAAGTTCACTAGATGTATTTAACATACGTACGTGTGTATATGTAAGGGGCCGGGCGGTCCCCGTAGGTCTTCAATCAAACCGCACTCGTAATACCTAAATATCACATTCAGTATTATGGAAATCCACGTGTTAGCTTAGACACAGTTAAAATTACTATTTTCATACAAAATAATAATTGCACATAAGTCCGAACATAGCTTCGTTATGCGAAGCTGAGTTGACCGCTGAGACGCGATTCCCCTTTCTACAGCTAGTTCCCTGGAGTCACTCGTCACCGGGGTGCGACTTAACCCGACTCGTTGACGTTGCTTCAAATACACTATCCGCCAATAGCGCTAATAATTTCTTTCAATATATATTACCTATCTAATTATAAAAACACCGCACAAAATCTGCAATAGTTCACTTAAAATCGATAACATTTACACTCATAGCTAGCTTTATAATTAATTTGTTACATTGATTTTTATCACTTAAAAATATTTTAAAAAGGTAATTTTATAACATTAACTTTTGGTTGTCTTTTACTTAAAACAAGGTCAAAATGGAGTTTTGGATCTGTGTGAATTTTGGACAACCCTAATATCGATTGTTACTTGCACTACCATGACCTAAAGGTCTTAGTAACCAGGTCATAAAATAAAAAAATAAAAAACACTTGCACTACCATTTAAATTTAGAAGAAATATTTTTAAAATGACAAATTGTAGCCCAACAAATTTCAGCTCCTTTATAATGTTTTTGGAATAAATCTTTTTTGCAAACATTTAGATCGCAACTGCAAGTAACAATTGGAAGTTGGAACTATTTCACCCGAATGTCTTGAGACACTAAACACTATTTCTATAATGTGTGATAATGTAATAGTAAAGCTGTGATATTGAACTGGTTGTGACTTTTAGGTAACTATTGTGATATTTGGTGATATTATGTGTCTTAGATACTTGTGTAAATATCTGTCCGGATTGACCGAAGGAAGCGGAAACGAAAAATTGAGGACATTACAATACATTTAGTTATGTAACGTGTAATAAATGCACGAAGCGACGACACCGATAGCGCGTTCTTTATGCGACTAAGTCTATTGTCACTGTAGCAGTTACACACGGACAACGCGCGGACTTTATACGTGACGTCGGCGGAATGTACTTCAGTACTTTACTTTATATTATCACAAGGGTATTAGGCGCGGTCCGGCGGCGCCGGGGCCGGAGATACGGCGGGCAACGGCGCCGGGCCCGGGCCGGACAAGGCCGAGCCCGGCGGGGGTGTCGGCGTACCGTTGCGAGGGCGAAGCTTGTCGGCGCGCAGTCGCTGGACAGCCTCGCGCATTTCGGCCGCCAGGGCCTGGTCTGAACTGTCGAGGCGCTGTCGGCGCGCAGGTGGCTCGTCTTCGGCCGCCAGTCGCCGTACCAACCCACTAGACGCCTCACTGACTCGCGGATCGCTCGTCAGTCGCTGTAGTAATGCTGGCCGTTCTAAACTGGACCTTATTATCCCCTCTAGAAACGATCCGTTAGCCGGCGGCGCTTCTTCTCGGAGTCGCCGCATCATGTGCGATGCGTACAGATCCGGCGCCGGTGGCGGGGCAAATCCACCTCCACCCCAATAAGGATAACCAGGTGGATAGCCGGGAGTATCTGGCCCATTCATTCCGTTGGAAAATGGCTTCGTCGGTGGTTTAGGCGGGGGTGGTTTTGGAGGCTGTGGTTTTGTGTCCTGCGGTGGCTTTGGCTCTCGTTTCCTCGGCCGCATAAGATGACGCTCCTTGACTTTATATTCCAGCGTTGAGTGTGGGACGCCGTAGTAAGATCCAGCTCGGTGAACAGACATCTCACCTCGCTGAACAGCTTTAACAGCTTCGACAAGACTGTCGCGGTCGTAGTTGCGATATTTACCACGCTTAGGCCGAGTACCCTTGCCACCAGCGGCAGGCTGCCCATTATTATTGGTAGCTTTGGAGTTCCCAGGTGTGGGATAGCGTTGGTTATCTGGAGGGGTCTTTATGACAGATACATGGCGGTCAGGTGCACGTAAAAATGGGAGATCCGGCTGATGATGCGGCCTTTCTAGCGGCTGCTGGAATTTTTGACTGATACTTTTAGCAATCACGTCACTGAGGGAAGTGAAAAGATGTTGTGTAGATGGCGGGTCAGCAAAGACGGAAGGTGGTAAAAGCAACGGCTGGGGTACAACAGGAGTGATTGGCGTAGCAGACGCGCTTTGAACCCCAGCTGGTGAAGGGCTTTTATCGTCTGGCGGTGGGAACGTTGGGATTTTGAGAATGACTGAATGTGGGGATTCTGGTCTATCGTCGCTATCTGGCTCAGAGTCGACATTCTCTGTTACGGTGCCGAACTTGTTGAGCTTATTGCGCAGAGTGGAGCGAGGAATATTGTAAACGAGTGCGGCCCGACGGGTTCCAAGTCTGCCGGTTTGGATATCCCGCACTGCTGAGAGAAGCTCTTCCTCGGTGTACGCTCGACGAGGAATGCTGTTTCCCACTGGAATACCGTCTGGAGCTGGCCGCTTTAATCTGCAACAAAATATCGCTCAATTAGCGAAGAAATTTTACTACTTTACTTTTTTTCACGTTTAATATAAATATTAATTCTATTTTTATCAATAATATGATACTGGCAGAACATTTCTCAAACAAGGTTAATTTGGCGGATTCGAAAGTGAAAGTACCACCTTCTCATATAATGTGACGTAAAATAGAGGAAAGTAGATATTCCTATTACGTTCCGCTTGGTGAGTGAAAGCGCCAAACTTAAACCGCCTCCATTATTTATATTAAAACTAGCGGACCTGGCAGACGTTGTCCCGTCCGAACATTGGCGTTTCGTTTGGATGGAGTAATTTATTTTAGCTATTAAGGATTATTTATTTTTTATATAGAATAAATTGAAGAAAAAAGCCTGAAATTCTATCCTGGCGCCACCTACCGGGTCCCAATGTAAATCTCAACCATCGCGGTACTTACTCAAACATACACAAAAAAATTCGTCAAGATCGGTCCAGGCGTTTAGGAGGAGTTCAATTACTAATACACGGACACAAGAAACATATATAATAGATAGGTAGGTATATTAATATTATATTATCCTTTCTTTATTTCATGTGCAGATATCTGTTTTCCCTAAAATTGGTAACAAGCGAGGTGTAGGCTCTGGTGTTGCTAGCGCTCATAACCTACGGTGACCACTGTCACCCATCCTTGAAGCGTAAAAATAGCACATTTTGTAACTGACTGGTAATAGTCAGTACAGGCGTACATCACTCGCTCAAGGCCCTGAGTTAAATGCTTACCGCTTCGCGTACCGACCACGGTACAACCGATAGAAGACTGTCGCACGCGCGCCTAAGCGCTCGCGCTTGTAGTATTTATTAAAATAAAATTATTTACGCGATTTAGGGTATTTCAACAATAAAATTTAATAACCGAAAATTCAGAGCTAAAACTCTAAACATAATATGATCAACAAAGAAAAACAATTCATAAAAAAATAATCCGACTTGAAAATAACATTTAAAATGATATAAAAATAAATCAAATAGAATCTACTAGGAAAATACATTTTTATATTTTATAAAGGACAGCTTTGTTGCTGTCGGTGGAGTCAGGAGTATCTGAAACCGGCGAGCGGAAACCGGAGAGTGTATGAAGAGAATTATGAACGTTCAGGAAGCGAGAGATGTATGCAAGAATAGAGCCTTTTGTCACTCTGTTCTCTCTGCCCACCCCGCAAGGGAGAGAGCGTGATGATAAGTAAGTAAGTAAAATCATCATACGAGCAACCCTAGCGCATTCGTTGAATGACTTGGTTGCCCGAGGATCATGCGGCGGGCAAAACAATCTCAACTGTATTCATGTGTTCATAAGGTACATTTCTTCTCGCTACGAACAATTGGTATTATTATTAAGATTTTGTAGGCTATTATAGAGAGATTTTGGACAAGTTTTAATGGAAGTGATGTTTCTGTCCGTAGGACTAGTATCTATTCTGTGCTATTACTGACTGATAGCTGACGTATTGAGCCTTATGAGAAACTATTTACCTGCACTATCAATTGAAAGTTTGTCTTTTAGACAATAGTCACCAGTATACCTATCTACTTAACAGTATAATATACCAGTAGGCCTAGCCAAGTTGCATTCTATGCTCGCTAACGCTATAGAAAACTATTAAAATATATATGGGAATTTGATATCTTTAACTATATCTATAACGCTACATCACGTGACTTAATGTTCGAAATGTGAAATTTCCATACATTTTAATAGTTTTCTATAGCGTTAGCGATCATAGAATGCAGCTTGGCTAGGGCCCCAGAATATGTTTCAAACAATAACACGAATAGATAAATGTTTTAAAACAAATTTTTTGATAGAGATTATCTTCGGCCGCACGTCCATCCCATTACGAAGGAATGCTTTACACTGCTAAGCTTTAGTAGAAACCTGCTACTCCCAATCTCCTTATGGACTCAGCTATACCAAGAAAAATGCTAAGCCGCTGCTCACCATTACATTTTGTAGATAAGAAATCAATGTATAGAAGGTTATTTTCTATACAAACAAAACCACACCGAAGTATTTCACTATCGGTCAATTCTCTCAGGTTCTAAACGAAGTGCCGATACTACTAAATTCTTAATCAATACTATTAGACTACCCCTGAATATGCAACGGGAGGAATCAATCAACTTTGCATATTCGTTCAGCTTTAAGACGTAAAAAGAGCAGGGTGAGTACAAAAACCGTTTTCTTTTTGTCGTTTTGCCTTGTAGATACTCGTAGCGCTGACTGACTCAACAGTCAGACATTTCTTTCTAAATTTAAACACTCTGGAGTCATTATTGACTCTTATAATAAAACTAATTGTTTATAAAAACTGACAGTGGTAAAACCTTGCTTATCCCAACATGAGTGCGCCGGCTCCATCGGGAAGTACTACCCTCTCACAAAAGCCCAGCGTGTAACAACGGTAATTAATCTTACCGTTGTGTTTCGTATGGTGAGTGAGAGCGCCGGAGCTCTAAACCCCCTCCTTATCCTCTCCTTATTATCCTTCCTATCCTCTACTTATCCTATCCACCTCCTTGGAGACTTTTCCTTGGAGAAGGCGACGCGCGAGTGATGCCTCTGGTGTTGTTAGCGTCTATAGGCTACGGTAACCGCTTACCATCAAAAAAAAGGCCTTAGATCGCTCTGTGGTGGTTGAATGGTCTCCTCATAAAACTTTCGCAGCTTTTAATGTAGCTGGTGAGTAATGCTTCTGTATAAATGCTAAAATGCGTTTGTTTGTTAAGCTTTTCGACATAACTCAGTCGATTGTCATAAAATTTTGCATACATATAATCTGGAACCAAGAGAAGGATATGGCTACTTTTTATCCTTTTTTTTTGTTAAGGCGGGAAAAAATGTTCCTAACCGCACACCCCGTTGTTCGGGGCAACGAACACGGTATTGTGGGGCCCTCATCCACTAAAGAGACCCGCCGTGTGCCGTCTCTCCGCCTTTATTGGCGGGCCACCAGAACTAGGTATATTACATTCCTTCAGTGGTGGCTACTTTTTATCCCGGATAAATCGATGGTTCCTGTATGATAACAATTTTTACAAAGATACCATTACTGTGACGTATATATAGTAGACGTATTTGTATATAGTAATGGTCAACGTCCCACAATCGTCTAAATACAATATTTCAAAACATACATTGTGTTTTTAATCCTGAGATAACGCGAAATGTGAAATATTTACTTTATACTCACTGATAACGATTAATGCATCCTTATCATATTTCCTACAGAAAATAACTATAAAAAACATCTTTAATTACTTTGAAATAGAGCTTAAAATTATTTTTTTATTGCGTGACGTCTTCAGTTTCATCTTGAGACATGCTTTTTTATTTTTTTTAAAAAGGTTTTCATTCAAATTGCAATTTTGTAGCGGATGTTTTAAGGTATACTTTCGCGTAGTGGTGACAGAAGATGCAAGGTCGATGCACTAGCTGTCTATCGGTGCATTTTTATTTGTTTCGGCGAGTCATACGACCCAGATCACAGTCCACGAGAATGAATTTATTCAGTTATCGATCGGCGATTGTGTTTAATATTGCGAAGTTCTTTGTATATAGAGACATAATGAGGTTATTTAACTTGTTTTCACCTCCCTAGCCTCCTAAACTTTATTGGGGACGAGGTACAATCTGTTCGGTTTTAGTTGATCCACTACGATCCAACTATGGAGACAACTGGTGTCCATAGAATAAGACCGCAGTTAAAATATTTACGTACGAACTGTAACGACTGTCAGGAAAGTATTCGACAGTCGAGCCCCAATACTAAAAGTGCTTTTCAAAGCACGGAGGAGGTCAGAGGTCTACAAATAGGTGTTATTTAATTTGTTTTAAAAACGGGAGTCTACCTTTGCCTATAGAAGCTATCAACACGAGAAACATCACTCGCGTATGCCGACTTTAAGGAAAATGATAGAGGAAGGATAATAAGGAGAAGGTAAAGAGGTGGTTTGGATAACCGGCGCTCTCACTCACCATATGAAATACAAAGAGTTAGGAGTACCTATCATTTTTTCACGCTGATCTTCTGTGAGCGGCTTGTAGTTCTTCGATTGAGTCAGCCCATTAATGCTGGGACAAGCAAGGCTTTATTTTTCATCAAAAGCTAGAAAGGAGCGTAATGGGATAAACTGACTGCTAAAATCACCCCACCATCTAACCTATCCCCTGTATAACAACATAGGTTTCTTTTCAATTTTAGGACGTAAAGGTAGAGGCCGCAAAAATAAATATAAAATATAGCTAAAAGTCCTAACATCCAGATCTATCTTATCCATGAAAACAAAACAAGTAAAGCTTTTTAATAAACAAGGAACTGCACATATAAAAACCTACAATAATGTTTAATTTCATCACGCACATGAATCACCGTGAACAATAAATTCCCGTGGAGGGCTGGCTACGATAAAGACTTCTTTTGCAATGTTTCCGCAAAAGTAGAACATTGACACTCGCTCATATGGGTTCTTTGACTTGACAAGTAAAATGTGATTGACATGTGACAAATAATGAGTGTTTCTCAAAGTTTAAGTGCTCCTTGGACCGTAGTGCACCCAGCTCGGTGGTCCGTGTTTATCACATGTAAGGTATTTCACTGCAATTTTATGATAATCCTTACGATGTAAATGCTTAGAATAGGCTCTCGGTGTAAAAAATAACCTTTTTTATCCTTAAAATGTATTAGGGTCGTTTTGGGAAAGAAATGTAGTGTTTTGCTAATAAATGCTGTATGTATTCAAAACGTCGGAATAGTAGAAAATTAAGTAAACTCAATAGATTCTGTGAGGTTACTTTTTTTTATCATAGGTATTCTTGAAATGTCCTTAAATTATAGGCAAGTCTCAGGTGTCCCATGTGCATACTTTAACACAGTTAAACTCGATACATAACGCTCGAATTAATCGATAATAACGTACCTATTATGCATTATTTTTATGACCGATAAAATGGCGTCATATTCGAACATCTGTCATCTATATGGCGGGCTGTCAAAAGTTCGTTGACCCTCGTTGATCGTTCAAAGTTTCGTTTTCATGTTTTAATGGGTGCGTTCACATTACTATTGTTTGTGTTATCCGAGTTTCAATAGGAAGTTCGATTATTATGTACGTCTAGCGAATGTTCCGATCGCGTTATGACCAGTGCCATGGCGCTAGCGTAGCGAAATGTTAATGCGACACGACGACTTATTGTGAGAACAGGTTTTATTGCGTTTTAGTCGAAGATTGGCTGTTAAGCGTTCAGCTTCAGTCACTTCCTAAATCGCTTAGAGATTTATAGATCATCTCAAGTAATATGTAAATAAAATGAATTAAATTTAACAAAGAATGTACATTTCTGGTTGTATTGAGCAGATTTCACCCCAGCAAGCTTTCAAATTTTGCAAATTCAATTTTAAATTAATAAAAATGAGAGCTTTCCAAATACGACTACAAAGCGCTTTATAGAATCCTTAGGTATAGCAAATTATTATCATATTAGGCGATACGCATTTTCAAACTCTTTTGGGCACTAAGGCTGGATTTCCCGAATTACGTGGCCTTGGTAAATCTGTAGAGATCTGTTTTAGAGGTTATCAAACTGTCTGCGTGTCTCACTAGGCACATGACACCCAGGTATACCAAAGGGAGCACCTATTCATAAAATGACCACAACATCCATCCATCCATCCATCAGCCTTTCAACGTCCACTGCTGGACATAGGCGTTCCCAAGAGAACGCCACAACGACCGGTCACGTCATGGGGGATAATACCGTAATCGCCACGCTTGGCAGGCGGGTTGGCGATCGCAGTTGATGTTGTTAATACTCGAGGGTGTGCTGCTGCCCACTCCCCCGGTCGGTAATTGCCACAACAAATTTGCATAATCGGTACAAAATCAGTAACAAAACTATGTCAAAACGAAGTTTCATAAACCACGAGTGTTACCAGTGTATGATTTAAAATTACCCCAAATGACTCCGTACGTACGTTACATACATGAATACGTCGTCAGCGCCTTAATATTCCCTATGTGATTTGCTGTAAACTTACTTAATACTTTTACTTCCTTTATGTTTTAAACATAACATTTTTAAAAATGTACGTATGTGTAATCATAGAGTGTATGTATGTATGTGTAATCATAGAGATTATTTCTTTCCGGTGACAACACTTTCACGCACACATCTTACGAAAAGTGACTTCACATTTATGTTGACAATGCGGTGTCTTTATTTTTTAGTTAGAAAGTCGGTATGTAAAGCGCAGTATAATGGTCACATAAATGGCACACCTTTTTCCCAGTTTACCACTTAAATACAAACTAATTATAGCTGCCCATCAAAGTGCATGTTTAACTAACACAGTTGTTACTTTAATCTAGTTAAACGCAACTAAATTGGATTATACATTGGCCTCAGATGGAATCACCAGACTTAATATCATTTAACTGCGTATAGTCACGGTCATGTTTATAAAAGCTGTATCCTTTAGGACTGATGCAAGGAATGTAATATGGTTCTGGTGGCCCGCCAATAAAGGCGGAGAGACGACACACGGCGGGTTTATTTAGTGGGTGAGGGCCCCACACTATCCTGTTCGTTGCCCCGAACAACGGGGTATGCGGTTATGTACATTTTTTCCCGCCTTAACAAAAAAGAAACAAAAAATAGTTTGAAGGTGAAGTAATTCTTTCTATACCTACTTTGAGCTTGCAGTCAGCTATAATTTGTATCAATGTAGTGTCCTTACCTATTATCAAACAGCTTGGCATCAGGTGGTGGGGTCCCGCTGGTACTGGAGGTGGATTTGTTGCTGAGGTCGAGAGGTTGCTCCGTGAGGTTTGGTGAGGAAGACGCCGGCGCCTTCTCACCCACTTCTGGTAGCCTGGAGGTGAAAATGACGCTTAATTAAACATTAGCAGGAGGGTATTTTTCTTATATCAAATTCCAATCACTTTCTCAATAAATCACTATGAAAATTAGTCAATTTCTAGTTCTCTTTCATGCCTACGTTATTATTGAGAAACGTGGAGACAATCTATCATGATACAGCCTACTTATATAAAATATTATTCTACAACAATACAACAAGTCGATATAGATAAGTTGGTAAGTATATTAAATAAAATTCATACCGAACCATTTTTTTAAGATAGGTACATTATTTTTTTAAGCGAATGAAGATAAATTAAAAAATATTTTGATATACTCTCACGAAGGGATATGAAGTTTACTACCACATATGGGACCGAAGGGAATTGGACGAACTGTGGACCACTGAAGTAATGTCTCACAGTTCCAGTGGCCTGCCAATACAGGCGGAGAGACGGCACACGGCGGGCTTATTTAGTGGGTGAGGTCCCCACACTACTCTGTTCGTTGCCCTGAACTGGGGGGTGTGCGGTAAGGTAAATTTTTTACCGCTTTAAAAAGTAGTTAAGTACTATGTGCTAAAGACTGCACAGGTGGCGGAGAGTGGTTTAGGTACCAGCCTCTTACCTGCTAACAGCTTTTAACTAATTGCATATGAAAGTATACGATACCTATAAAAAGAAATAAAAAATGTTGTCTGTCTGTCATTTCTTACAGCTAATCTCCAAATCGGATTGACCGATTTGGGCGAGGTTTTCACTGGCAGATAGATAATGTTATGACGTAAAATAAAAGTAGGCAAAGTTACTTAGGCAATTTATATTTAAAAAAAATAAGGGTTCCGCTTAGGAAAATATAACTAAATTCGCGGTTAGCAGCTAGTATTAAATAAATCTACTCACATATGGATATTAATATATAAACCAAAACAAGCATAAACACTGTAACATATATCACACATTTTATTTTTAGGTGTACGTGTCACAGAGTACTGAAGAAAGTATTTAAATGTAATTATTAATTAATCGTTTGTGTAATAGATAACCAGCAAATATTATTAAATTTATTTACAATTTAGTTTATATAAATCAAGAGTTATTATAAGAATTAGGATATATTAATTATTACTCGAAATTAATTTATGTTTTTTCAAAACTTGTCCTAATTCTTTCGTTTATGAAATAATACTGGGGCAGGATACTCGTCGTGACTTTTATAATACGTTAAATAAAACTAACACAATTTGCATAATAACATTTGTTTCGATATTTGAACAAGTGCAGTCGAATGCAGTGCAGAATGCACACATTGTTACAAAATTTACATTATTTAGTAAATAGGTACTACAAGTATAAACAACTTTTAATTTTATTGTGGGTCATTGACTTATATAGTAATAGGTAATACTTTATTGATGTGAAAACGTCTAATGCGGAGGGAGGGTAAAACCAGCTGATGGCGTGGTGACGTCGCCACACCAATTTATTCAATTGTTTTTAATGCTATCTGTTGACAAAAGCATCTAACTAGGAAGTATAATGTCAATCAATAAACGAATAACAGTTTTAATTAGTCTATGGATAACAAGAGGGCGCTTACTAAGAATTATATAAGACTAGAACAATATTTGAAGAAAGAAAGAAAAACTATGTTTTCGTATCTGCGAGACGTCCCGTGACGGCTCATTTTTCTGTGCCATGTCTTTGAATCTGAATGAAATATGATCTGTGTGACCTTACTTCAGAAGTATGTTGCAAATCAATAGCTTACTTCGGTTGTATAGCCAGAACAGACGCATAAATTGGTACTCATAAATACAAGTAACCCTTGAATTCTGAAGGTTACAGACAAAGGGCAGATACCTTTACCCAGGTGCTCACGAAATAAAAGCACATTTATCAATAATGTTTGTGTAGTTTTTCACTAATATTTGTTTTGCGATTTTATAGAAACTCCTACGTAATTCGTCTGTTTATTATTCGGTGAGTTTATATTAATACTAGCTTGTACCTGTGGTTTCGTCTATGTGGACCTCTAAATTTGGTCTATAGAGCAGCTCTAGGGCCATATCGCACTGAACTCTTTATCAAGATTAAAAGCATTCCATGAGTTGCCTCGGTGGTTTAGCGGTAGTGTATGCGACTGCTAATCATGAGGTCTCGGGTTCGATCCCCGGGTCGGACAATTTTATTAAGCTGTTTTCTAAAAATAAAAATTCTCAGTAGCAGCCCGGAGTTTGGAAATGTGCCCGGTAGACGTCAATAGGCTCGCCCCCTATTACTTGGGACTTAAACATAGCTGGCGAATCGTGGGTGTGTAATACACCTCTGCCTACTCCTTCGGGGAATACAGGCGTGATGCTATGTTTATGAGTTTGGAGGTCTTTAAAGGTTTTGTGGTCAAAAAAAACTTATAATGGGCATAAAAATTGGGTACATTTGGGATAGAGCCTTGCTTATCCTAGTACGAATGAGCCGGCTCGATCTGGGAAGTACCACCCTCACACATAAGATCAGCGTAACAACGGCAGACACAACATTGTGTTTCGTATTGTGAGTGAGAACCTTCAGATGCCTATCCTCTGCTTATTATCCTTCCCATCCTCTTTTTTTTATTCCTACTCAACACCTCCTATCCATTTCCTTAGAGTGGGCGATGCGTGATTGATGCCTCTGGTGTTAACCACTTACCTTAAAGTGGGTCGTGTCGTATGACTCTTTGCTACTCGCTTAGTATAAAAAACACCCCAAAATGTCTTTCGGAAACAATTTGTTTCGGGATATAATCATATTAAGTACCTATATTAATATTGTATCTCATATACCTATTCGTGTATCAAACCCGTTTAGTAGTTTTGGCGTGATACATTATATAGCTACCTAGACCACCTGTATATAAAACTATAATAGAACCGTGTTGGGACATTACAGATATTATTTGAGAAAAAATACTCTGTATTGGAGTATTTAGGTAACTCAAAACCCAAAATAATTATCATAATACCAGCTGACCCGGTAAACGTTGTTTTGCCATATAAATTATTTCTAGGGAATTTTTAGGGAATTTCTAGCGCAGAAAAAAAATAACTAACTTATATGCCGAATCATAAAAAAATAAAAAATTTGGTCCAAAAAATTAAACAATATTCTTGAGGGGACCACCTTTATCACTTAGGGGTATGAAAAATAGTTTACATCCTAATCTCAGACCTACCGAATATATACACAAAATTTCATAAGAATCGGTCTAGCTGTTTCGGAGGAGAATGGCGACAGACACTGTGACACGAGAATTTTATACTATATTTATTTGCACAAAAAGCAAATGGTTTTAATTGAAACCTTTTTATGATATAGAGCTTGATTAGACTTAAAAACTGATCAATATCTATGCATTTTACATAAGGGATACGACATATACCTAGGTACAGATAAAAAAAAAACAGTTTTGTCTATAATAACTAAAGTTATTACCTATCTATGATTTTTTAAACTATACACCCAGTACTAAGGCCTATAAGGGATATTTTACAAACGTATATTGGGCTCTGAATAAGTACCGGTGGATTGAACAAATAATTGTCCTAATTAAGAACCGAATTCACAACACTCGGTACGAAGCTGTTACATAAACCAACGTATCCTCTGCACAGTCATTAATAGGTCATAACTAAAAGGTTACCAGTTCATACTTGTTCCACATCTTTCATAAGTTTGGATACATTCGTTTTCTCAGAGAATCAATGGTGTCCTCCATTCTATACGGCCTCTATAGTGAGTAAGGCCGCAACAGTATCTTCGGCGTGAATTTCCATCTAAACGTGGCCGCTTTAACGTCTCTGTTGTAATGAATAGGGAAACATTCGAACAGAACAGGTGATGGTTATACTGAGGAACGAGACCAATATGGTATTGAGACGATAATAAGAGTATAGACCAATTTGGAACGTGTGTCATAAGTCCCATGATTCTGAATGTGTACGAGAAAAGTATCTAATTTCAAGCAGACACATAGTACAAATTATTTGTGAATAAGGCAAAAGAGACTTTTTTTCCCGCTCGTACAAAAAAAAATCTTTTTCCTTATTCACAAATAATTTGTACTTTAAAAAGTGGCGGAGCATGTCAAATGCTAAAAAAATATACCTAGATGAAAAATGACACATAGTATATTAGCCAAGCTACTTATCAAGTGGTTATATTTAGAGCAGAACTCTAAAGTATAGGTGCGTGGAAAACAATCTTATCAATTTAAATTTACAATAAGCTTGATACTTAAAACTTGTAAATATACTATTTTACAGTAAATACGAATTCAATTATGAAAATTAGTCACAATTTTATTTTCATTGAAGCTTAATTACAACTAACATTATTTTCTATGCATAAGTCAGTTATTATGCTACAAAGGCTACCAAATATTGTGTCGTTTTAGCAATGTAACTAAAGCTTCATTTATTCTTTTCAATGCCTAACAAAGCCATGCCATACGTATGCATAAGGTTTTGTATCGTTTCAATACGCGTCTTCCACATAACAACAACGAAACACATGTCAGTTACAGTACAGTATTGTTGACAGGTGATTCTCTAGACGTGCGTTCGATATTCAATTTCTACGCCATCTTGTAGGTATGCGCCGTTGCTATTTTATAGTTCTACTGTTAACAAAACACATTATGTTAATTGTTGTACACTTGTTAGTCTTACAGTCAGTTAGATACTGCACAGATGACGGAGTAGTTTAGATACCGGCGGGGCCCACGGATTGTGGGTTCGATTTCCACACAGGACAACTGTTTGTGTGTTCCACAAATGGTTATTCTGAGTCTGGGTGTACTTTGTCTCCATGAAATTGTATGTTTGTTAATCCCCCGCGATTCAAGGATTATTCCTTAATGCAGGGTGTTGTAATTGCTTCCTCTCTGAGGTGGTCGAGGGACTTTTCCCTTCACGGGCGGTGCACACGCCCGCGGTCATGGCTCCGCCAGACGACGACTGGGAGGCCGACGACGGGGAGGTACCACCCGTAACGACGACGGAAATGGGGGCGGCAGCCGCCCCTCGCCGAGCGCAATCTCATCGTGGCGGGAAGATGCCCGCCGCGCCATCGTCCTAAAGTGGAAGTCTCGGCTGGAGACGCCCCGGGCTGGTCTCTGGACCGTGGGGGTGCTCCAGCCGATCTTGGAAGAATGGGCAGGGTGGCAGCACGGGGTCCTCATCTTCCGGTTCGTGCAGGTTTTGTCGGGGCATGATTGCTTCGACAAATACCTGCACATGATCGCTAGGAGGGAGACGATCCCAGGCTGTCACCACTGCGGCTTCGACGAGGACTCGGCGCAGCACACGATCGAGTCGTGCTCGGCCTGGATGTGCAGCACCGGGAACTCGTTGCAGTCATAGGCGTGGACCTGTCGCTGCCGGCCGTTGCGCGAGCGATGGTTGGCAGTGACAGGGCCTGGACCGCGGTCGCCGCCTTCTGCGAGGCTGTCATCTCGCGGAAGGAGGTGGTGGAGAGGGCCCGGGAGGAATCTTCCTTCGCGGACCCGATTCGCCGCCGGCGCGCGGGGCGGCGTGCGCGCGCTTACCTGCGCCCGCCTGATGCTGCCCTAGCCGAGGCTGCGGACGGTGGGTTCGGGGAGTACCCTGCCGTCCGCGGAAGCCTACCGCGAAGGTGTGACGCCCAAGTGCGCGAGGCGTCGCTCAAGAGAGGGTGCCCGAAGAGGCTGCCGCCTGCGGATCGCGGTCGTAACGACGCGGTACCCGTGATCCGCCGTAGCAAGGGCGGGTGAGGGCGCACGGTGGGTTTTTAGTGGGTGAGAGTCCCACACTACCCCGTTGCCTCCCCGGGCAGCGGGGTGTGCGGTAGGACATTTTTGCCCACCTAAAATAAAAAAAATAAAAAAGGGTGTTGTAATAAAAAAAAAGATCTGATGTTACAGCGTTTGAAGAAAAATGTGCAACGTTCATATAAAATAAATAAATACATAAATAAGACAGTGCAGCAAAACAGCGCAATGGCCAGCGTGGTGGACTATCACCAGCATCCCTCTCACAATGAGTGATGTGCAAATTCATATATTTTGAAATCGTTTTAACATCGTTCCTCAGAATATTCCCGCGCAAATCATACAACGTTTGACGGGGTGCACAAAGGCTGGTGACGGTATTGTGGGCCGCTTCTTCAGACATGTGCTCGATATCAAATTTGTGTGGCAGACTTTTGATATGCGCTTTGTAAATATATCTCTACGATAGATATATACCTAGTTTTTAAATACTGTTTTCAGAGCGGTAAAGCGTTTTCTATACCTATATCCACGCCTCTTTCAAAGGTAAAGGTGGATCTTATGGTATTAGATATATATATTCCTTACTACGCGCCTTATCTGATAGATATCATCTACCTATACTATTAAAGCTGTAACAGAGCTGTGTCTGTACATTTAAGATATTTGAGAAAAAAAACTGCATTACGCTGTATCGTGTGTCTAAATACATAACAATTTTTTTTTTAATTTTTTGTTTGTTTGTCATTTTATCTGTTAGATCGTTCGCGCATTACGCAAAATCTAATGAAGGGATTTTGATACAACTTTTTTATTTGATAGCTCTTGAGTAGACTTATAAACTGGTAGGTATACATTTTATCCCGTTACTACCTATAGCGATCGGAAATTTGAGATATCACCTAAAAACTAGCTTTTGGCTGTGGCGGAGCCGCGGGCAAAGGCTAGTTAATGACAAATATATATTTATATAATTCTGCAGTTCTACTTCCGAAAAAGACATGGAGATATTATACGTAATAGTGCCATATTGAAATATAATACTACATAGATGGCGTGGCGGATCTTGCACCTAGTGATGTGGCTTCGATTCCCCAGGACAACTCTTTGTGTAATAGGTATACAAGTGGTTGTTGTGAATCTGGGTGTAGATACGTCGGATTCGGTCGATACAAGGATTTTTACACAGAGTAGACGGGAGTCTTTATCTCTCTTACTCTGAGAGGAAACCTGTGCTCAATATTGGGACAGTCATTTGTGTGGTTTTGGTGGTGAAAGCTTCGCTGACGGCGAGTACGGGACGTAACACATCGCTCCGTACTCGCAGATGTTAATAAACGGCGATTGCATTCAGCGGAAAAAGCCTATATACCTGGTATTTTTCGGTTGTATATCTGTATATTGGGCAAAGAGTAAATAATTTTGCAAACAAATATTTACTATACTATGTCTTGCGGAAGGCTGCAAGTTCCCTTGTAACAAAGACCGTTGTTACCGGATACGTCTCCGACAATCTCAGTTCCGGTAGGGACTTACCGTGGGTAGATTTTGTTTCTTGGAGCGAATAAGCCGATATATTATCGTAATATTAATAAGAATTGAGGTATATGTAATATATTTTATGAAAATTTGGAAGAATTTTATTGTGGTAGCGAGTTTTCATACTCTTTTTTAGACTTTGGTAGACTAGGCCTTCACGTTCACTTCATAGCCTAGTTGTGCACTTGCAGCTCGAACGATCGTCAAGGTTAAGCAACTTTCACTCGGCTGGCATTTCATGGGTGACCAAAAAGTTGCGTGTAATTATATTCGTGCAGGTCATATAGGCAGTTTCTCCGTGTACCTACTGGTGGATCAGCTACAACCGATCAGAAGTCTACCTAAACGAAGTTTGGGATAAGGCTACGGAGATGATGATGATGAGACCAGGCCTTCCAAAGATAGAATTAACAAGCTCTACATAAGGTGCTATAAAGATTTTCCTGGGAAAATCCTGTGCAACCCAATGCTTATATCATCACGCCTGTATTCCCCGAAGGGGTAGGCAAAGGAGTATTACACACCCACGGTTCGCCAGCTATTTTTAAGTCCCACGTAATAGAGGGCGAGCCTATTACCGTCTACCGGCATATTTCCAAACTCCGGGCTGTTACTAAGAATTTTTCTTTTTACGAAAAAGCTCAATTACACTGCCCGACCCTGGCAGGGGATCGAACCCGCGACCTCATGAGCAGCAGTCGCTAACGCAAAACGATGCACACTCCTGTATTTTACGTTTTTTTAACCTGATGTAAGCGGTAATACCGTAGCCTATAGACGCTAGCAACATCAAAGGCTACACTCGCGCCATCTCTAAGGAAAGCGATAGGAGGTGAATAGGCAGGATAATAAAAAGAGAGGATAGGAATGAGTGGGTAAGAAAGGGGGTTTGGGTATGGTATTAAATATTAAATTAAATACTCTGTTACAGAAAAAAAATGCGTAATATGTTTTTTTTTTGTGTTTATTCAATATTATATTCGCACATAATTTAAATGGATCGATAAAAATATATTACAAAACGTGTGCAATCGTGAATCTAAAATCAGTACAAATTGTATTAAAAGCATCTCCTACAATGGTCCATTAAGATTGTTTAACGAAACATTGAAAGTGCAACTTAAACTTTGCTCCAATGCCATTAGAACGGTACCTACCATTCAACAGACTAGGTATAATTTTGTATGGAATCATCATAAATTCTATGCGTGGCCTTGTTATAGCTGTATTAGGGTAGATCCACACCGTGTGCGATAACTTCGAATACAAGTGTCATTCGAGGGAACTATGCAGTTTTCCATATTATTATCCATTGTAAATGTTTTGTGTGTAGTGCAGCGGTAGTGTGAGCAACTGCTGATCATGAGGTCTCGGATTCGATCCCCAGGTCGGGAGGCGCTATTGAATTCGTAAAAAGGAAATCAGTGGCAGTCCAATAGGCAATAGGGTCACCCCCTATTACGTGGGACATAAACATAGCTGGCAAACCGTGGGTGTGTAATACACCTCTGCCTACCCCTTCAGGGAATACAGGCGTGATGTATATGTGTGTGTACGTACCTATTAATGGTAGGGTCGGGTTCAAGTAGGAGTACTCAGTACTCACTTTTAATCGGCCTTGAAAAGTAAGTACCACTGTCTGCTCTGTGATCGACCGTTAAACATCTCAGTGTATTTTGGTTGTGAGATGGGTTCATTCGATTCATTTATTGCACGCCTCATAAGCGAAGCGTTGAGGTGGGTACTACTCTCGCTTCACGAAGTACAACTGATTTTACAAACTTAAAATTACTCTATTTACCTACCTATGTGCAATATATTTGCACTTGTCATGTGACCGTGTGTGTGTGTGTGTGTTGAAATGACCGAAATACTTTACTTATCGAGTTTTTTTTTCTCTTATTCTTCAGTATAATTAGGAATAGAGCCCTATCACTTTTCACGGTCCGATTCGATGTGGTTTAATTGTTATTAAATAACCAAAAAAATAGTGATTATTTACGGTCGATTCGATGGTACAGTGGCACACTAAAACCAGCGCTATCTGCCTTATTTCGTGAGAACTTTAAACACAAAGTGAAAAATGTGAAATCGAAACACACGACATTTTTATATATATATATATTTTTTTTTAGCATGTCAAATGCTAAAAATATATATAAAAATATCTAAATATTTATAGGGTTTGCGTCATTATTAGGTAAAATCTTAATTGTAAAATTAAGTTTACCTGGTCGGTATAGGTAATGTATGAAAATACTTCCGACAGATGATGCAGGCGTCACCCAAAGACGTTAAGTATGAATGTGTTATCGAAATTAGCAGTCAGGAGCAAGGGTCACGATAGCTGAAATGGCAAAGCATCTGGACGGTATCCAGGAGATGCAGGTTCGAATCCTGCTCGTGACTGTTATTTTCGATTTCACATTTTTCACTTTGTGTTAAATGTATGTTGCTAAGCATGTCAAATGCTAAAAATATATATAAAAATATCTAAATATTCGTGAGAACTATTTCTATAGAACAATATAGTAGTGCTTTTTAAAATTAGCACTAGATGGCGTATAAGACATGAGAACCACGTTAGTGCTTTTTGAAATTAGCGCTATCTATGTGATTTATTGAAAACTACTTAGTAATCCATCCATCCATCAGCCTTTCAACGTCCACTGCTGGACATAGGCCTCCCCAAGAGAACCCCACAACGAGCGGTCCCGTCCGGGGATAATGCCGTAATCGCCACGCTTAGAGATAAGCCGAAACATACGGATAGACAGACAAAAACTTTATAGTATAGTAGTAGTATTTTGTTATAGGTAACGTATTATACTTGTATCTCTATGCAGTTAGTAAAAAGCTGTTATTTAAACATTACAAACAGACACTTCAAGTAATCAATTAACACAAAGTGCGAAAATGTGTCATCAAAAATAACAGTCACGAGCAGGATTTGAACCTGCATCTCCTGGCATACCGTCCTTTGCCAATTTAGCCATCGTGTAATTTCGATAACACGTTCCTTTTTAATGTCTTCGGAGATGCCTGCGCCATCTGGTGGAATAAAATCTCTGACCGTGACCACTTTAAAACGTCGAATTAAATTGAAACTTAGCACGCTTATCAAGAACCGATAACATTAATTACTTAAGAAGTTTATCCAATTATTCGTTGTTTTTATATATTAATAACCAGAACTATCGTCACATCTACGATAACAAGTAGGATTTTTTTAAATATAAATACTTTAGATATTATTTTGAGACTAAAAAAGAAGAAAATATATTAAAGTTTTAGAAAACACCAACAACAGCCATGACTTTTTGCAATCATTATTATTTATTATAATATTATTTTTTACTTTTTAGTTCAACTAACTATTAAAGCGTGCGTTTTTAGTTTTTTAAACCTCATTTTATTATCTATACTACCTCCTTTCTATCCTTGAGAAGAGTGCGTAGGATTTGGGTGGGTAATTTTTTGGAGGTTGTCTGTGGGTGTGTGGTGGATTCTCCCTCCATATTCCCATTTTTATCCACTATAGATCAAACAGAAGTAATAGTCACTCGACTTACCGATCCTGATGCCTCTGCACTATCTTCTGCATCATCCAGGGCTGTGCGAGCGGGGACGGGGGCACCAGGCCGCTGCCCAACGCCGCCAGCGCTGCAATCATCTGTTGGAACTGAACAAATAGATACCTATTATATAACCTCTTATTAAATTTTTAGTAGTCTTATATTTTTTTAAATTATAGATAAGTAAATATGCTGATAGCAATGATCTCCAGAACTATTTCGGTCTGGATGGGTAGGGTTTAGAGTAACATTATGAGGACGATATGGTCGCTGTTTTTTGTTAACTAAGTCTTCTATAAAAAAAAAAAAAAATTGGAAAATCCAAAAGTGCACGCCTCATAATAAGTTGTATTGGTCTTACTAAGTAGTTTTCAATAAATCACATAGACAGCGCTAATTTCAAAAAGTACTAATGTGGTTCTCATGTCTTGTATAGATGGCGCTAATTTTAAGAAGTACTACTATATTAGTTCCATAGAAATAGTTCTCACTAAGTGAGGTAGATCGCACTAGTTTTAGTGTATGATCGAATCGACCATACATATTCAAACTATTTTTTTTGTTTCATCCATCAGTGGATGTTGTTAATACTCAAGGGCCCACTTCCCCGGTATTCCCTCAGTCGGCTCTTACGACTCCCATGGGTGGAGAGGGGTGGGACGATTCTAAAGACAGCCCCACACGCCACCCCCACAGTTTTTTGTTTATTTCATAACAATTAAACCACATCGAATCAGACCGTGAAAAGTGATAGGGTTCTTTTCCTAATTATACTGAATCGTAAGAGAAAAAAAGACTCGATTAGTAAAGTATTTCAGTCGTTATCGTGATAACATACAGGACCCGCACATACAGACACACGAACGTCTAAGACAGAAGGTTTTTAAACAGTTTTTTAACTAGTCTAAATAACAAAAATGGAATCAAAATATCATGAGTGTTAAAAATTGTGTTTTTTTTGATATGTGTGTGTATATATTATTTTACAAGTGCAATATATGATAAATAGAGACATTTTAAGTTTGAAAAACAGTTGTTTTGTGTGAAGTGACAGTAGATCCCACCTCAACGCTTCGCTTATGAGGCTTGCAAAAAAATCTAACTATTTCGGTCACGACGGCGAGTGTCAACTGATACTACCGACTATGTAGAAGATATACACTACAGTACACGAGTGTGTGCTTAAACATAATAAGTGCATTATTTTCCCCTTACTTTTGTAGTCCGGTAGGACGGTATTTCAACATGGTCGGAGAGAGATGCTTGACCCGGGATTCGAACCTGAGATGTCATGATTCGTAGTCGCATACCGCTACAGTAATTCTTACTCAATCCTCATCCTCAATAATATTATAAATGCGAAAGTGTAAGTTTTTACGCCATAATTAATCAACCGATCGTCATGAATTTTGCATAAGCACGTAGTTCAGAACCCAGAAATCATAGGGTTACTTTAAATGTCAGAAAAATTAATAGTTCTTGTGGGACAGAAATTTTGGCAGAAAGATCATTATTGTGCCGTAGCAGACTACGGCACAACGCATATAGGTCACAACGTATTTATATCCACGGACGGACGATATCGCAGGCAGAATGTAGTTGCCTTTAAGCATATTTGATTAACACACATCTTCGATCAAAAATGCAATAGATTTCGCGTCGTCCCAAAAAATACGTCTCGATACATAACAGCGCACTTGAGAAGTGAGCTCTTATTTTGTTAAGTTCAAAAATACTTTATTTGTTGCTATTTAAGCTTGATTTCACAGTAAATATTATTTTGTCTTTTCAATTTTAAGTGGCAGTAATAAATTATTGTTTTGCTCGTTTTTTGTGACGTATGTCCCGTAAATGTAAGATAATATTTTAAAGATTTGTTACTTTATTACTAAGTGCCATGATTGTAATTAGGTTGAAATTAAAACCTTTGTCTCAGTTCGTTAGTAAACAGGTGTAGCTGTATAAGTATATATTCACACGGACAGTTATTAGCTTGATTTTGTTTGTGACACTGTATCTTGTTAGTATTGATGATCGAAGCACAACATAATCAAAAAATATAGCAAACAGTTACCTGTGCTATAGTCTGAGGAGTATGTGCATGCAGGTGCAGTAATTGTTGTAACAGCGGAGGCGCAGACGCTGGAGACCTGGCACCTGACACCGAACTGCTGTCTGACTCGGATGCTGGACTCTGGAGAAAATAAAATAAAGTTACAATTCAATTATATTTAAAAAAAACAACTGATCGCACTAGGAAATAGATCGTATGGCACAGGGGACTTCTATTGACGGGCCTCGTGGCGTAGTCGGTAGTGTAACCGACTTCCGTGTATGAGATTCGTTCGATTCCCACTCAGGACAATTATTTGTGTGATGAACACAGATATTTGTACTGCGTCTGGGTGTTTTCTATCTATTACCTATTATGTATGTATTTACAAAAAAAAAGTTATATATGTATTATATCCGTGAGCTGGTACCCATGCATAGCACAAGCGTTAATCTTAGTTTGAGATCAGAGGACGTTGTGTGAAAATATCCGTGAATATTTATTTATTTATCTATCTGTCAGCCTTCTATTAACCACTGACCACACCAAAACGGTCCTGTGCATCATATTTTGTAAGCACACGAGATGCTGAGGCTTTTATTAAATTAAATTGTGTAAGTCATTTATAAAGATTATCTATAGTACATACCCTTACAATTTGATCTAATTAAATAATCTTAGGTACCTATATGTACCTATGTCTACTATTTATCTAGCCTGTTTTTCTGATTTTCCTAATTCCTTTATCAAATTCCATGATTTACACCTATTTTAAAGATCTCCGGGTCTAAAAAATGTATCGCTTCTCTTATCAATCTCTCAGGTAAGAAGAGGTCCTTTAATTAATGCGGAATTCCGCACGTGTCAACTAGTTTTTAATTAGTAATTAACTATAATTAATAGGAGGTTAATTTCTATTAATTAAAAGATTTTCCTTTTAGCTAGACTATGAATTGGTAAAAAATATACCTAAGTATTTTCCGGGTGTTTAATATTACAGCCCACAGCCTTTGTTTGGTTAGGAATATAATTTCCAGACAGATTATAGTCACGCAACATACAGATTGGATCTTAGTCTGTTGATTCACCTAAATATTATATTAAGAATGAATTAGAATTATTGTACCCTAGAATTATTGCTTATAGTTGTAGACGAGCCACAGCTCACCTGAAGGTAAGTGGAAACCGTCGCTCATAAACCCAACTAGGTATACTAAGAGTACTGCAGGCTTACCACGAACTCATTGCGATCCAGTTTAGTACCCAAACTGAACTGAATCGCAATTTCATACCATGACGTATCAAAGACGCAATCTTTTGTTTTTTGCCGAATCAGCACATAATCTAAATCGCAAACATGACATCTTTGTATTGAAATTCGTACCATGAACTTACTTGACAACCTAAACAAGATCGCTCAATTATACATCATGGTATGAAATACAACAACACACCTATTTTGAATTGCTTCGGAATTGAATCGCTAGCTAAGAGTTCATGGTAGGCCTGCTGGTGCATAATATGCTTACTTGCCAGCCGCATTGTGTGAAAAGAATTCCTCACCTCATACATACCAATATAACATAAATATGCACAGTCAAATCAACTGTTAAAATGTATAAATAAGCAGGTGTGTTTTATCTACAAATAACAAAGAAAAAGAAATTTTAAATACACACGTTTGCACTTAAAACACGCAATTTACTATCTACTATAACATCTTAATAAGTAGTTACCTATAGTATTCATGAATAAATAAAAATTGGCTTATAAATGACGTGTTTATGAAAACATAACCTGAGCGACGGTTACCACTTACCACCGATTATGACATGGTTAGTCTGTCACATGATTTACAATCAAAAAATTAATAGGTACTCATAAAATACCGATAATACATAGACACATTCATACATAGCATCACGCCTGTATTCCCCGAAGGGGTAGGCAGAGGTATTTTATACACCCACGGTTTTCCAGCTATGTAGGTCTCACGTAGTAGGGGGCGAGCCTATTACAGTCTAAGGGGCACATTTCCAAACCCCGGGCTACTGAATTTTTTTTTTTTTATGAGAAAACTCAATGCCTCCGCCCGACCCGGGGATCGAACCGGAGACATCATGATCAGCAGTCGCTCACACTACTGCTGCACCAGGGAGGCAGTTATACCGATAATCATACTAAGAATCAATACAACAGCCCTATAGTGGTAATAAGCATTTATACAATTTCCCATTTCGTTGGTAAACATTTACATGGATTAATACATATCAGCGTTAGTTTAAAGACATATGTAACATTTGATCCGTAGTAGATAATTAAAAAAGACATAATCAAATTTAATTGCCGGTACCTACTTTTCCACTTATTGTAATACACGAAATAACGTATATGCATTGTATTAGTATTTCGCAGCAGTTACAAATCGTATATTTTATTTAGTTATTATAATAATATATCATTTTAACTTTTTTTTTGTTAAGCCGGGAAAAAATGTTCCTAACCGCACACCCTATCATTCGGGGCAACGACCAGGGTAGTGTGGGGCCTGCACCCACTAAAGAAACCCGCCGTGTGCCGTCTCTCCGCCTTTTTTGGTGGGCCACCGGAACCATGTTACATTCCTTCAGTGGTATATCATTTTAACCTAAACAATTTCGACCTACATATCACTGATTTCATAAAGTACTTTCTCTAGATACCTTCTAACATGTGAATGCATGGAAAAAGGTTAGCAGACAATAGCCACAACAGAATTATTTAGGTATTTATTTACACGTGATAAATTTATCTGGTAAAATAAATCATACCTAAACGACTCGTGCGGAATTCCGCAATACGCATCGATATTTATCGAATCCGATTAGATATCTATCGAAAAATCGAAGTGGATGCGTCGATTTTGCGACGTATCCACAGAAACTTTTAAAGGGCCTGTTCTTAGATGATTTTAAATCTCAAATTTAAGAGAACCGGTACATTTTTAGACCTTGGGTCTATTTTTCATCATTAGCCGGCACGATAAGCTTTATAATGAGGGGTAGGTATCTAAATAACGTTTTGTAACGAATGACTCTATTTTTTTTTTAAGTTTTTAGGTATGTTTTTTTTCATTCGTTACAATAAATGTTTTCTTTCATTCTTTAAATCATCGAATTTGATAAAGGAATAAGGAAGATCTCGCGGTTCGATAGGCAATAGAAAAACACAGTTTGACGTCGGTATCCTTGAATGGCTAGGCAGAGGTGTATTACACAACCACGGTTCATCGACTATGACTATTAACTTTCACGTAATAGGGGCTGAGCGTATAGCCTTCTACCGGGCACATTTCCGAACTCCGGGCTGTTACTGAGAATTTTTCTTTTGCGAAAAAGCCCAATAACTCTGCTCGACCTGGGATCGAACCCGAGATCTCATGATCTCACACTATTGCTGCACTACTGAGGCATATTGTAGAAATGGTTTTGATCTGTATTTAAGCACTTGACATGCTCAGCTACAGCTTTAAGAACAAATTATTTGTGAATGTGGAAAAAGAAAAGTTTAGTGCGAGCGGAATTCGAGCATGCGTCCCTTCCAATCCAGGAAAGTGCTCTAGACCGCTAAGCCATCGCACTGACCGACGGCCATACCCAATCTCCACATCATATCAATCATATAATGAAGTAAAAATGGTCCTAGAATTTAAGTGTTATTCCAATAAAGCATCCATTCGATGCAGTTTGCACGGGACCGCTAGTTGTGGCGTTCTCTGTACAGCAGAGGATGATGAATGGATGGATCGAAATTGTTATTTTTAAAAACTACTTTATTTATTTACCTACATTCTACCATTTTTTAAAGTTGGGAAACTTTTCTCACATCGCGATCGGTTGAACTGAATCTTTATATCATGCATCTCGTACCAACTTGTCTATTGATAGAAGTTAATAGCTATTATCTATGTGTATATATGCGCAAGCACCGAGTGCCGCGGCCAGTTCGGTTCACCTTGACGTTTCGCTAATCACGTCCACCTTGAATATTAACCAGCCACTTGTTTAGACACGCGTCATACCAACTGTGTGTTGGTACGTTTAGGTATACACTACAACTTAGTTATTTGAAGTTTGACTTATGTAATAGGTAGGTAGCTTACTATATAATAATAATTGTCCTGAGTGGGAATCGAACCCACGACCTCGTACACAGAAGTCGGTTACACTACCGACTACGCCACGAGGCCCTCCATAACACATATAAAACTACATTTTGTTTTAGTAGGAATCTCTCTATTCTAGTAATAAATATAGCCTATGTTACTCAGGGATAATGTAGCATTCTAATGGTGATAGAATTTTCGAAATCGGCCTAGCAGTTTTTGATTTTATTCGTTACAAACATACAAAAATACAAATCTTTTCTCTGTATAATATTAGTAGGTAGATATAGATTTTAAGTCGTTAACATAGACACATTGGTCAACGAAGCACTTTAAGCACCTACGTAAGACGAAGTGATAACTTATGTTAAATACATTGAATATGGCTAAATAATACATAGTAATTCAATTGACATGACAAAAAAGCTTGCGTAATCTCTCCCAGATAAACATTTTATTGCCCGTGTGGTGGCGGACTAAGAATACAATTGTCACCACCCCATTCTTTCCCACGGGTGTCGTATGAGGCGATTAAGAGAAGTAAGCAATTATCATCCCTTGCATGACTGGTGGTAGGGCTGGGTACCAAGTGGGAGTACTCACTTGGTTGATAGGTATCGGGCCCGAGCGGATTGGTACCACCATCTCCCGTATGACCGGCCATGAAGCACATCGTTGCATTTTGGCTGTAGCAGGCGATAGCCGTTTATTCCTTCATTTCATACCTGTGAAATGAAATGTTGAGCAGCGGCTTGACAATACTCTCGGTATAGTTGAGTCCCTGAGCGACGGTTATCAGTTACATCAGATGGGCCGTGACTCGCCTGCCACTACATGCAATAAAAAAAAAGAGTCTAAATTTGAATTTTCTTCAAAAAATACAAAAATAGAAGGCCGATCGAAGCTTGTTACCTACCAATACTTAGACTGATATACTATTCTTACTGCTCCAATAACTTTAGCCTAATTATCCAGTTGTCTAATAAAAGTACTCTTTGCATAACATTTTTAAATTCATACCGACCATAGATAGGTATGCTATAGGTAAGTAAGTACCGTATTTTTAAACCATAATTAACTATGTCTTAAATGACAATAAATGAACGTATAAGGAGGAGGAGGAAGAGTAATGAACGAGAAGGAATGAGTATAAGGAGTTGAATTACAATTGCCTAATCATCAGTTAGTTATTTTAATTACCAAGGAAGACTGTTCTGTGAATTAATATGTCTACGTTCTATTAATTTTAGTTCATAGATTAGTGGCAACATTGACAAAGTTGTAGTATGTCAATGCCATTGCGTATATTAGCCATTCTAAATTGGTTCCGATTCACATTGAACTACAAGTAAGTACCTATCTATATACCTACCAACTCGTACAATAAATTCTCATATAAAGATTAGTACTACGACATATGTACCTAGGTACTCCTATCTTTAACTTCGTTAATACCCTGTAATTTTACTCTACTATTAATAACCAAAGTACTCAACTTAAAAGTCACCATAATTAACTGGTTTCAAATCCCGATACGTTTTACGTTTTTTTTACTAACGGTACTAGGATTACCATTAAAAACGGACGGCGAACAGCTGCCCATTTGAACTTGGAACGTAAAAAAACTGGCAACATAATTTACCGCTCGTCAAATGGTGGGGTCTACATTCTAATTCTAAACTTGGGGCCTCCTCCAATAGCGGGCGAGGACGAACCAACATGGCCGCCGTGGGAACCGGTTAATGGGCCGTTTGAATTTAGAATAGTATTTTTATTAATACGTTCGAGAACAATAGATTTTTTGTTTCAGTTTCTAATTCGTTATTCTCTTGAACTAAGGGGTCTGCTGTATTTATAAATACATATATATTTGTATGAATACTGAATAGCAACAATATGTTAATTGTTCATAATTAATTAGGTCTAGGTAGGTACATACCAACATAATTAATTAATTTTATTAAGTAACTATCTAGTTGTAAACATGGACCTAAATTGACATTTTAAACTGAATATAAAACGGCCCATTGTCGTTTAACCTTCATATTAGTAGACTTAAATAATTTAAAATATATCCATTATCAGGGATATGTAAAGAACTACCTACTGCTAAGTATAGAAGTCCTAGATTTAGTGAGACTAGGAAGAAGTTAGATATACCTACTACCTATTCTACTATACCAAGTCCAGGTTGACGGAACTCCGTGAAAAATATCACTAATGTTTCAACATATCTTTTCCTTTTTAAGTGATAATGGTATAGCATTTTCTTACTTATATGTACTTAAAGAGTAAGTAAGCACGTTTCATTTATGTGTTCCTTTAACAACTTCAACGTTTAGCATAAATTCATATCGTATTCAAAGGCAAGTCTTTAGAAAAGAATTGGGCATATTGATAGTATTAGGTACCTATCTACATACTTGAATTTTGAAAGAAAACATCTCAAGGTATTCTATGATTCCTAAGGATTTATTTGATATAGGTATTGTAACATAGCTCCAGTTTTAAACATCGACGAAAGTTTTTAATCCATTAAATTCATATGCAGTGACGTTGATATTTTCAAATTAGAGTGTAATTATTTTAAAATTTAGCATTTTTTTTATGAAATTAATGAAACAAAATTTAATAAAATATGGTTCTCTCTTTCAATTGTTTAATGATTCTCACTTAAAAAAAAACCTCGAGCTGATCGAAGCGAATTGGTAAAAAACCTTGTCACTAGAGTTACTTAGAATCACTATTCAATTACATGTCACTATTGGTACCTACTTTTAATTTTTTTTTCTATTAAACTGCGAGTCACGAATACGAATACGTTTATTTAAGAAAGTTTTTTTATTTTATCTTCATATTTATCTTTACATAGGTACCTTGTTTCCAAAATTAAGACAGCAATTCCACCGGACTTGGATGAGTCGGTTGTTCAAATCCTGCTCACAAAAATCTTTTTCCAATTTTCACAAACATTTATTCGACTTCAGTAAACCCGAATTAGGCCCCAAGACCCCAAGACTCCCACTCTTCCAAAGAGGTCACAAGTGTCTCATAGTAAAATACTAATAGATAACGCTTGAATAATGATAACATTAATTATACAGCAATAAAGAGATGCATAGATTCAAAAGAGCTTATTACCCCTTTTTAGTAAAAACTTTTTGTTTAGTGCAATTAGTACCAAACTCCACATTCTCAATATTTTTACTACGTGGATGGCAAACAATCAATCGGCCCATCTGATGGTAAGTGGTTACCGTAGCCTATAGACACTAGCAACCAGAGACATCACTCGCGCGTCGCCATCTTCAAGGAACGGGATAGGAGATGGATATGAAGTATGGCGAGGATAGGTAGGATACTAAGGAGAGGATAGGAAGGATAGGGAGAAGTTTAGGGCCTCCGGAACTCTCACTCATCATACAAAACACAATGGTAGATACCACTACTGTTAGTTCACGTTGATCTATTTTTAATTATATTATGGTGTTTATAATATCTTATGTGGCTTTCTATTCAGCGTCAAAGAGACATATCTATTTCTTATTGTTTTTCATTCCACCTAAAAATTCTTATTGAAACAAGCCCTTTTTAAAAGACAATAAATTATCAATTTTGTTGCAGCAAACGATGATGTTTAAGTAATATCTGACCCAGCACCAATAATCGATCTTGGGATTAACTAGTGTTACAAAAGCGAGGCCGCGCTATCAGCTGGCATAGTTTTAAGCCGTTGATAACATTTGAGACAAGGACGGCATAGTAGTTATGACGTAAGTGCACACTGTGGGTTACAACGTTTAGAACACAATAAATTAAATTTTTGTAATTGCAATTAAGTTCTAGTTAGAAGACGAAGCAAACAAAATATAGAGAAGATTAAAATATAGATAGGTATTGAAAACAAATGAAGCTATAGGTATACAGTTAGATATTTTTCTTAAATATCTTTTAATGTAGAGACACTGCTCTGTTACAGTTTTATAGATAATAAATTAGGTACCTATACCTCCTAAAGGTACGTATAACAAAAAAAAAGTCAATGTAAAGTTAATTAAATAAATAACAACTTAATTAACTGCATGACATTGCAATGCATGCACAGATACAGAAAGTAGGCTATATAAAGGTCTAGAAACGTCAGAGTTGTTCTAAAAATAAGGGTTTTACCTAGATTCTAGCATTTATTTATTTTCGACTTTTCCAAATTACTTATGTGCGTTTTTAAAATATTGTATTTTTTTTATTTAGGTAGGTACTAGGTATATAGAAGCTATGGGAACTTATTTGCCTATGTAATAATTATAATCAAACTGATAAATAATTTCTGAATATTAAATCAAGCAAAACAAAAATTTGGACCACTATCGATCACGTTTAGCCGAATCAGAGCTCATCCCAAAGGCTGGCAAGGAAATCCCACAGAATAACCTATTCTCACTGCTCTCGGAAGGATATTGGAGAAATTTTTATGATAGCCGCCGGTTCAGCCACAGGTATTGGGAAGCTCATGAAAGGTACCAGATATATCAGATAGCTCGTCTGCGGCAAATAGCCAGAAGAAAATAAACAATTTATAATTAAACATGTACATAAAATAATTTAGTAAAGTTTGAAATAGAACCTTGAATCGAAAAGTATTGAGCATCAGTCCCACCTCAAAGAAGTTTTTGCTAAAAGACTATAGTAAAGCAACGTGGTCTATATAGACTATAATACTACGTTTCCATAATAAGTCTATATGGACTTATTGTGGAAACGTAGGCTGAAAAACTAAAGAAATAATAAATACAATTTAACAAAATATACCCAAGACCATAAATAATCATATTTTATGAAAATGTAAAGGATTATGCAAATTGATTGGTATTTTACATAAACACCACCACATTACCACATTATCTAGATACATAGATTTAAATAAAAATGTTTGAAAAACAACAACCCTTACTCAGAGAAAATTTCTATCCCCACCAATCATGCTAAGTTATTTCTGTTATGTAAAAGAAAAACTAAAAAAAATACTGACGCATTCTAAGTAACAGAGTATGTAATAGTATATTTCATGTCTGAAACTAATAACGCCAACTAACCATGAAATCGGCTCATGTTGTGTTTTACATTTCACACTGGAAAAAACTCTGGAGCAAAGCGGCCATTTCGCACACGCGCCTTTTTCACATAGGTATAAAAAAAACATAAACACATCAACGATTTTATTTTTTAAATATAGAACATTGATAAAAAAGTATACAAAGTTTAACACGTCACTAAAATATTTTTAAAATTGGATCTTTAAAAAATATTTATTTACGTAACGAAACTTGAAAATTCAAACGTCACGAAAGGTCAAAGGCTTTTTTTGCGAGCCCCAAGATTAGAAAAGGCGTTCGTTCTGCCAGGCTATTTGGCCGCACGTGTTTTCCGAAGGGGTGGGCCTTGCACGTGAATTTTCCCAGGTTTCCACCCTCCGCGGACCGCCCCTATAGGCTTTTCTGTCCGGCCTATGCTGTTTAACCGATCAACTAACGAGGGGCGTGGAGTCGCAACGCAAACTTATTTTTTAAAACATAAACATATGCAAACAGTGAGGCAGTAATTAGTTATTGAAAAAAATGCTTATGTAGGTACTACCCAACCTAAATACAATTTAAATTAAATCCCTCCATCCATCAGCCTTTCATCGTCCACTGCTGGACATAAGCCTCCCCAAAATAGGGGTTTTACCATAATCGCCACGCTTGGCAGGTGGGTTGGCGATCGCAGTGGATGTTTTAAGTACACAGGGGAACGCTGCTGCCCGGACCCCCGGTAATCCCTTAGTCGTTTTTTACGACTCCTATAGGAAGAGACGGGGTGGAGCTATTCTTGGTGCCGGCCCCACACGGCCGCAATTAAATAAAATAATTACTAGTAATTGTCTCTAAAAGATTAATAGTTTTAAGTTTATTAAATTATATAACAACACTACATAGGCGTAGCAGTTACGAGTATTTAGCGTAAAAACTATAAAAATTAACAAACCCTGCTATTATATTGGTTGAGTTGAAATTAACATCAAGCTTTTAAAGATCATAAACGTTGCAACTGCCTTTCTTTCAGGCACCTACTATTTTGCCTCTACAAATTATACAAGTAAATTTTAGTTATACTTAGTTTTTAACCACGAAATAATTATCGCTTGCGATCATTTTAGAATTGAATGTAATTTTGAGGCACGTTTTTTGTCTCTCTTCATTTGAGCCAATTTGAATCAGTATATATCAGCAAATGTACTATTTTTAAAATTTTTGGTTCCTTCAGATATGATGAATAGGTACCTATTCTAATTATAATTTTTATTTAACCACACATTTATACTCACCCAACGCACAAACTCCAAGACTCCAATACTTATACCGATTTAAAAAACCGCTGTAAGTTGAGGTACAATTGAAATAAAACAATATTAATTCGCAATTTAATTAAAAAATTCAAATTCCGTAATTTACTGAACGCGAGGGAAATTAGTTGCGTTCTTAAGCTACAAAAAGGAATGCACTCATAAACAAAGCAACAATGTCCTCTCCACTCAACTCTGTTCTCACGCTGCCTACTTTTCATGCTCTACGCCTACACGTTTACTATTTCAGTAATAATAAATACGTACACGGAAATTCGTACTTTATTGTTATAAAACTAAGGTCCACTTTTCTCTGTGCACAAATGCTTACGCACCCCATCTCTTTCGCGCGTATTAATCAAAATACCAACTCTACTTTGACGTGGAATCGTAGAAAATGGATAAGCCATTGTTTTCTAAATTGAAACTATGGTTTGTGTGGCTAGTGTAAGATGAGCCTTTCCTATTTCGCTGTAGTTCACTTTTGTGACGTTGTAGGGCTTCGTCGAGGTCCGGTTAGACTGGCTACGCCATTGCTTGGTTTAGACAAGCTACACAATTGCTATTGCTACGTTTACAATAAACTGTAATTATAGACAGACACACAGATTAGAATTGTTATGGTTGTGTCCTTTATTGTGATTTATTATTCGTTTTAATTAAATCTGCATTAAGTATCGTTTAGAGTTATTTAAAGTATTCAAAACTGTTTCAGATTTATATTAAAGATTTTTTTTTAATTGCATGTAGTGGTAGACGTGTCACGGCCCATCTGAATGTAAATGGTGACCGTCGCTCTTGGACTCAACTATACCGAAAGTATTGTCAAGCTGCTGCTCACAATTTTTTTAATGTTTTTTATTACATTTAGTGGCAGACGAGTCACGGCCCATATGATGGTAAATGGTAACCGTCGCTCATGGACTCAACTATACCGAAAGCATTGTCTAGCCGCTGCTCACCATTTCATTTCACAGATATGAAATGAAAGAACAAACGGCTATCTCCTGCTACAGCCAAAACACAAAGATGTGCTTCATGGCCGGTCACACAGGAGATGGTAGTATCAACCCGCTCGGGCCCGATACCAAGTGAATACTCCCACTTGGTACCCAGCCCCACCACCAGTAAAGTTTTCCATATTAATATAAGAAAACAAACTACTTATTCCATATTAACAAGCTATTAATATAGAAGTTCGAACTGTACTTAATTTTAAGCAAAGCGAGGAGCCAAACCGGTCTCGTAAGACCGAGACCAAAATAAGTATCGAGAATACAAGACCTAAACTACGTAAATGAAGTAAGACCAATAAAGCATTAATCTTGTATGTACATCACTAATACCTAAAACTTAGAGTACTATCAACACAGAGATATGGAGTTAAATTCTTAGCCTGATGTAATCATTCTAAGGTACAGTTATTCATAAGCTATTACTGCTCAGAAAAAGGCCGTAAGGGATCCGGCAAGATTTGAACTACTTAATTAATACTTATTTTTGCGCCATCTCCTTTGGGTAGGCAGAGAGAGAGAGCTAAGTGCTAAAAGGCTATATTCTTGCATACATCTCTCGCTTCCTCAATATTCCATAATATTTTAATCATCACGAAATTTGGCATACTTACCTGTAGACTGCAGTACAGAAAACACATTAGGCTACTTACTGTATACCTTGGAAAAATGGAAGGGGAGAATTATTTTGTCTCAAACAGATGTCGATTCGATGGCGAGATTTTGTTATAAGGTAGTAGGCATTAATATAATCCCACTTCTGAATGCGATCCCTCTTCACAATGAAAGGAAAATTGACGGACTATACCAAATTGCCCAAATGGTTAAGATTAGGCTTATGATTTGAGTTTTCCATCTCTAGCAGTGAAAGTTGACTTCCTTAGTGCCCTCATATGCCACTGGAAGGGAATTAAGTGGTGATACCATATATTTTTAACTTTTAGATATTGTGTGATAGATCAAGAGCTTTGTAAAAAGTGGGTAAGCAGATCACACACGTTCCACCGAGAAAATCTCTCAGGCATTCAAGTTCAGTCAGTTTTGGTATACAATTATGATAACGGGCTTCGTTATTGGATACCGTTTGGGGTCATGGGAAATTCTCAGGCAATTGTAACAAAATTACTGCTTTGATGGTAAAAACTGCACGTAATGGGCTATGACTGAATGGAATGTACGATTTATTTATGGTCTTACATCTGTCATTCAACTGTAGAAAAAGAATGAATGATGTTACTGACATATCCAGGGTTCGCGAAGTTTTATGGTGACCTTATCAGGCTTAGGTCTTCGCACAGTGAGAGGATTTAAGTCATAGCCACTTCATTGGACTAATACGGATAGCCAGATTTTAAAATAGGCCTTGTAAATCTCTCAGACATGAAACAGGGCCCGTAGAATGTAACTCACTAAATCGTATCGACATCGTATCGTCTCGCTTGTCATTGGTACAGAAACCGACGCGTGATGTCGCAATAATCCCTCGGCCAATCACGGTGATCTCTCAACCAATCACAATGAAACGATGTCATGTCGATATGATCGAACGAGACACATTCTAAACCCCTGGATTCATCAAGATGTTTCCTTCATCGAGCAGTAATAATTTGCTAACAAACATGCATTTAATTTTGATAAGAAGTTGAAAAAATATCAAAAAAATAAATACAAGTGTTTGTCACGTAATTTATAAGTGTCACCACCCCATTCTTTCCCGCAGATGTCGTACGAGGTGACTAAAAAAGTAAGCTATTGTCACATGTCGCATTACAGGGTTGAGTACCAAGGTTATAGAGGAATACGAAGAACCAGGGAAAAGAGGAAGCAGGTTCTTGGCAGCATTCTTAGTATTATTAAGTCCATGAATAGCGGTTACTGCTACCATTAGGCTGGTTCAAGTACCATAAAGAGTAAAAATACAAGTATAGATAAAACATAGCATCACGCCTGTATTCCCCGAAGGGGTAGGCAGAGGTGTATTACACACCCACGACTCGCCAGCTATGTTTTAAGTCCCACGTAATAGGGGGCGAGCCTATTGACGTCTACCAGGCACATTTCCAAACTCCGGGCTGCTACTGAGAGTTTTTCTTTTTAGGAAAAAGCTCAATAACATTGCCCGACCCGGGGATCGAACCCGAGACCTCATGATTAGCAGTCGCATACACTACCGCTACACCACCGAGGCAGTCAAGATACAAGATACTTTTTTTAGTGTAGCCTCTGGTGTTGCTAGCGTCTATAGGCTACGGTAACCGCTTACTATCTGTTGGGCTGTATGCTTATGTGCCACCCATCGTAGTATAAAAAAACAAACTCACTTATGCATTTATAATATTAATACAGATGTTTTAATAAATTGTTAACTCAAAAAGTATATGTTTACTTAATAGTATTACTCACTTGAGGTCTAAAGTTCAAGGTTTGAATCAATTTGAATCACTCAAGAATCCACTGGTGCATTCTTGTGTAATAGATGGGGCGATGACGTCAATCATCTACTTGGGAAAACGGAATTTATTTTGTAGCATAAACTTTAAAATATGCTTCAAATTATTGAATGCCTCGTGGCGTAGTCGGTAATGTAACCGACTTCCGTGCACGAGGTCTTGGGTTCGATTACCACTCAGGACATATATTTGTTGGATGAATACAGATATTTGTACTGCGTCTGGGTGTTTTCTATCCATTATATGCAAAAAAAGTAATATATGTATTATATCCGTTATCTGGTAGGTACCTACATATAACACAAGCGTTAAGCTTAGTTTGGGACCAGAGGAAAAAATAAAGATAGATTTAGGTTTAGCTTGGAAAACATATCCTTACTAATATTATAATTATAAATATTATAATATAAATATAAATATATTAAAAAGCTGTAACAGAGCTGTGTCTGTACATTTAAGATATTTGAGAAAAAATGACTGTAATAGGCTATATAGGCGTGTCTAAACACAAAACAATTTTATTTAGAATTTTTTGTTGAAAGGCCTTGACTAATCAAGGCTGGTATAAATTTTGTGTCGCTACTATATCGGGAACCTGAGATATAACCAAAAAACTAGAAAATTATTTAAACTAGAATTTTTTTTAGAATTTATTTAAAAGAGGATGGATTTTGATTCAACTTTTTTTATTTGAAAGGCCTTGTTTTGATTTCAAAACTGGTAGACATTTTATCCCGTTACTATATCGGGAACCTGAGATATAACTGAAAAACTAGCTTTTGGCTGCGGCGAAGCCGCTGGCAAAGGCTAGTTTTAAATATAATATCATATCTAATATTATAAATATAATATAATATAACATATATAATCAAGGAATCGTCATGAAACTTCGTTTTTTTGTTATATAGTCCAAAATTCAGAAAAATACATATTATTCGAGACGTGTTGATTGATATCTGATCTGATTCTTAAGTCCATACGGAGGAAGTCGCGGGTGGAATTTAGCAGAATACATTTTACCGGCGCGTGCTGAAGCTGATATACCTAATATTATTAAGATATATAGATAAAAGACCGAACGTCCTACGACACATATAACTTAAACTCCACACAAGACTTACATTATGAGCCAAGGGGCCTCTGCGAAGCTGTTAAAAGAGCAACTCGGGATAAGGGCTTAGTTAAGATGATTTGTGATGTCCTCTAACCCAAACTTGGTAAGCGCAGTGGACTCCAGCAGACATCTCTCTCACACAGAAGAACCTTGGGTGGATATAGTGAAGGATTATAGAAACAGTTAAAGAGTAAAAAAACTTACAGTGGCGCCCGGCGCCATCACTTCCTGGCCTGGTTCCCCATCCGTGCAGAAATAGCACTTGTCCTGAGGCTTCCAATCTGAAGGTTCTTCCGACAACTCCACCTTGGGTTGAGTAGCAGGTCGTTTGATTAACGACTCCAAAATTGTCTCCGGACGCCTCGGCTTCTCCTCGGGGCGCTCGGGTCTGTCTGGCCGCTCGGACCTTTCGTCCTTTGTCTCGTCCTCGTTGATCTGCTCTATGGTCTTTATCTTGAGCGCGGGAGGAGGGTCTGTGTGCACTGACTCCTCGTCGCTGGACTGTCCGCCCTCCCCCCGTTTTGGTATTAATGCGTCCTGATATAGTTTCCATTTTCTTCGACCCATCAACTCCTCCGCCACCCGTTCTAGACCTGGAATTAACGGAATAATCTTATATTGTTATCTTCGAAATTATATTTTGTATACATTGATGGGCAAACAAGAAGAAAGCGTGTAGTTTAGACCTTTTTTTTTTGTTTAAGCAGAAAAAATGTACCTAACCGCACACCCCGTCGTTCAGTGCAATGAACAGGGTAGTATGGGGCTCTCACCCACTAAATAAACCTGCCGTTTATCGTCTCTCCGCCGGACCACCGCAACTGTGTGACATTACTTTAGTGGTCCGCCAACTTTAGTATGGTCTATACTAAAGTTGGACTAACAAAACAAAAATTATCAATTAAATTACATTGCAAGGCGAAGACATGGGAGGTGGATCGGATATTGCAGACGCATATTAAATTCCTGTTTTACTTGTTTTTTTAAATAGAAAAAAATATATATTATGAAAAATCTTAAAAATAAGACTGCGCAAAACAGCGCGCTTATAATTTATGTTGAATGATATAGATATAATAAAGAGATCTTGCCCTCTGACGCACTCACTCACCAACCAAAATACTACAGTAGTACTAAATTGCTTTATCCCAATATTCTGTAACAGGGTGACACTTCCGCTTGAGTTGACCCATTTAAGCAAGGCTAGAATGATAAATACTTTTTTTACCTACGTCGAAAAGATATACCCCCGGGTGCGGGTGAGCAGTGAGTCAGGGCCTAAGAGACACAAAGTACCGATTCAAAAGTACCTAGGTATATTTGCGAGTCACACAAATATTTGTTCTTAATGGGAATCGATATCCTGTCTTCTATTGTATCACCTGCTTCGAACAACTTAATACATTTTAATATTTCTCTAAAACAATTCTCTACACTAAAGTCATCGATCTATCCGTATCGATTTCTCGTATCGTTTTTGTTATTAGTAAATAGCTATCGAATATATTAATTAATGCTTTTATTTATTGCCAACAATAAAATATCTGAGTTAGCACCGCTGAATATTAATGGGTTGGTAGATGTCTCATTGATAGCGACGAGCGTGCATCACGCGTTACTTATTTTGTTCTACAGAATTAGTTCCACTGAAATGTTTTGCTGTCAGCAAATTCTTTAAATAAAGTTATTTTTTTATTCTACATGGATGACAAACAAGCATACCTACAGCGCTAGCAACACCAGAGTCATCACTCACGTGTCGCCATCTCTAAGGAAAGGGATAGAAGGTGGATAATAAGGATAGATAGGAAAGATAATAAAGAGAGGATAGGGAGGGGGCTTGAGCGGCGCTCTCACTCACCATAAGAACCACAATGGTAGGATTACCTACTGGTCTTTTTTTGGAATAGTAGATTATTTATTAAATTAAAACAATGGAAAAATTCCTAAATTAAAATTGTGAATAAAAAAAATATTTGTCGGGACAGCTAATTAAAATTAAATCAAACATGTAAATTATAACTACTTTTTAACAAATAAAGAAAAAATTAGGAACGTGTAACAGTTTCCGCTTTCAGGTACCAGCTGACATTCGCACCAATTCCTTACTCATACTTATAGTGTTGCCGGTATCTCAACTGTCGGCCAAGGGCCGAATTACGATTTAAATATATTTTTCACACTATCAATACATTCCGATGATTGATGAGTGACGCGGTCAACGATTCCTATTTATCGGCAGGCTCGTAGGTTTATTGGAGTGTTTGTTTGTCCCAGTTATAATTTTTATATTGTTTATTTACTTCGAGTACGTACTTATACCTATATTCCGCAATTTCTGAGCACACCCGGATAGTACCTACGTACCTTGTAAACGAGTTCAATAGACTTAACAATATTAGTAATATGTATCTACATTATAATATTTATAATACATATTTCAAATTTCGTTGCTTTTTGTTTTAATCCTGCAAAGCTTAATATTTATTTTTAATACGCCAAGTAAGTAATTGCAGAATTACCACGATCTATTCACGCAGAAATTATTAATAGGTAAAATGTTATCAAAAAAATATGATAACGCGTCAGCATTTGAATTGCTAACATAAAAATGGCGCATATTAGCATAGAGTGTAAGAACTGCTCATTGTCTATAACATCCGTCTCGGGGGCATCAACCTTCGGTTACTGTTAATGCGTTCCTAATATAAATTCATATTTTGAATTTGGAATTCTATAAAGGCCTTTATAAATCTGCTTAATATTGTCATTTCTTAAAAATTTCTTTATTATTCTAAACTATATCTCAATAGCCCCCTTTTTTTGCTTAGTCGGGATAAAATGATCCTAACCACACACCCCGTCGTTCGGGGCAACGAACAGGGTAGTGTGGGGCCTTCACCCACTAAAGAAACCCGCCGTGTGCCGTCTCTCCACCTTTATTGGCGGACAGCTGGGACTATGTTACATTCCTTCTGTGGTATCTCAGTAGCCCCTAATAATGTTAAAATATCAAAATTGAAAATATATATCCTCCTATAATTAATGTTGTTACACACAATGACACTTTCATGCTAAATTTATGATTCATCTACTTCTTCTAAACATGCTTAACGATCGAAACGCGAATACCATTTCTTAGTTTCATATCTGAGGTAAGTTATTTTAAACATACATTTTCGTGAAATAAGAGCTATTGCTGGATGTACACACATCTTAGATGATTAAGGAGATAAAAAGGATTTATTTAGTGGTAAACAAATAAAATAATGAAGATATTAGTCCATAATGTCTTGTTTTTTTTAAATAGGTAATCATGGTGATTGCCTAATTGTCATAATAGTGATTAAATTACTGACATTAAAAATGTTTTACACGAAACGAAAATTTAAGATATTTAGTTCACCTATGCCGACTATACTAAAATGACTATAGTACAATGTTTTTATTTAAGTTCTACGCCATTACTGTTCTTGTTTAATTGATACACAGAAACATTAGTTCACAATGTAAAAACTGCAACAAGCGCTCTATAATTTTCTGGTACCGAAGTGTTTTAAGTTAACAGAACCGCTGGTACTGAAGCAGAACCTTCACATGTTAATATTGTAATTAATGGAATCGTTGAACTCTCATGGCATGGAATAATAAAAAAATAATTACACATTAGAGTCATTTCTAAGAAAAATTGAGTAGCTAATGTGTTTTAAAGCGAGAATAATCGGACCTGGACCGTTTGAGCGATCGTCTAATAGATAATAAGACGAGCTAACTTTTCATGTTTCTATTTTATTGAAGCATTAAAAGTTAGTAGCGCTACTAAATCTAGAAATGTACACAGTAAGGAAGAGTAGGGTTGGTCTTTATTAAGTGGGGTTTATTTACATGGACTATCTTTATAGATGTAGGTACATCTTTAATTACTACTTCAGGGATTTAAGAGTAATGAACACTATGAAATATTTTATATAAGGAAATGGGTCAGAATATGAAGTGTTTATACATATAGATATATAAAAATAACAAATATGAAATATTTAAAAATTGCAGATATTTTGACATTCGAAGTTAATGGATTACTTATAGTAATATCACATAATATAAACCAACAAGTGGCCGTATTGTTGTTCTGTGTAGTGACTATGAATGAGTGCATGTTGTCAATACCCTATTCTATTCCATGGTTATCTTCAAAATAAGAGGAGATTGGGTGGCTCATAACATAATATCTATATGATATGCTTGTTTTAAGCACACATGTTTACTTAACACATTGATTTGCCTATCATGGACGCATTAATAGCACTAGTTCTAAATATGTTAAAAATGCAACTGGAATACTACTGTTGGTTTGGCACCAAGTGAAAGCTATCACTTCTAGTTAGACCCGAATGGGTAGGTACCAGTGGTACCGTATCTTCTATGTAACAGGTGTGAAGCATCTTGATGCATTCCGGTTTCAGAAGAAGACAGCCGTTTTGATTCCAACTCCACTCGAGTGTAATGGTCGATCTCCAAGGTGTGCAGCGGCTCGGCTATGCTCCCGGTATTGCCAAGTCCATGAGCTACGGCTACCACTTCCCAACAGTTAACTTGTAGCTCGTCTATCACCGTAAGCAATAAAAATTATCATAGTTCAAATTCAAGAAATCTAATTTAAAGAAAAACTGGGAGACAAAGATGGCAAGTATCTCTAAACAAAGGCTAGTAATTCAAAGCATTTAACCTTAAATTAAAATTATTATTGTCTATTGCCATCTAAATTTACTCGGCCTCCACTTCAATGACATTAACAAGCATTTATCAAATCTAATTCTTCTCAAATTAAAACCATCTCAACAATAGGCGATTTAACAACAAAACTTCAATTAAAGCTGAAAAATAACAAAAGGGTCATTTGACATGGCGTGTCGATGATAAACAAAGGATGGTGTGCCACGTGAACCGACTACTGATTGGCTAAAACTGCGATTAGACTGGTCTATTCCAAGGTCGTCATGAGTCAGTTTGCATTTGTGTATGCATGTTTGTGTGACGGTTTAACTTATAAGAGGAAGCGGATGCAGGGCTTGATGACATTGTTTGTCAATGTTACCTACTGCAGATGTTTTAAAGTATAGAAAAATTACTTTCTTTTTGTTGACAGTGAGTATTTTTAATATAAAGGCCTGTAAAATGAGAATAAGAGTGTACCATATGTAGTAGGTATATGTGTGTGTAGTATGATATCAATCTGGATTATTAAGTTATTTTTTTCTTTTTTATACATCGTAGGTGACAAACAGGTATACGGCCCACCGATGTTTAGGGGTTACAGTGAAATATTGACGCTAGCAACACCAGAATCATCATTTACGCGTCGCCATTTACAAGGAAAAGGAGGAGGACAGGATGAAAAGGATAAAAAGTAGAGGACAGGGTGGGGGTTTGGTCCCAATTCTAAGTAAAGGTTAATTTCCATAATCAATATTACACACAAGTTGCTGCTTAAAATTAGCTTATAAATTAAAATAACTGATTCATGTATAAGAGGTATGTAAGAGCGGTAGTATAATTTCTACCTAGAAACATTTTACTTAAATATAAACAAAAATTATGTTCAACAAAAATATTTTATTAGCTAAATAAAATAAGTTATATAAATCTTTTACTGACACCAACTATCGATGAACTAGACTACCTACTTACTCAATTAAATGAATCGAACCCAATGTCACAAATAATGTCGCTGCTAGTTTATTACTTACCTCACACTGCAAATGATTCAACACGGAAACAACAGATGTCCTTGTTTGGAGCATCGCGAATATGCGCGCATGGAATTGCACATATTATTCGCGTTTAATTATCATTATTAAACAATGTCCTTCTCTGGACATGCTGTATTAGTTTCTAGTTTTTTTTCTAACTCATTACGGTTCATGAACTACCTTATATGGTAGCAAACTTCGAAGGATTGCAATAAAATAACCTTATTTCAATTACAAAAAGTTACTCATTTTATGCACTGAGAAATAAATTTAAAAATGTAATTCTTTTATGAAATAGCAATCCAAAATTTGTAACCAAAACTAATTTATGAACTAAAAATAACACTAGAAAAAATAATTTTAGATGCAACAAACACTACATATTTCTCGATGAAACTGTTGTTAATATAAACACAAAAGCTCCATCAAACATATGTCAAGGAAACAAGTTTAAATATCGGTAGAGACTATCGTACTCCACCGGATGTATCGCATCTTATACGACCTCTACCATACAGACTTGCTATATATGTAACTAGGTATCTATAGCTAGTTATATACCTCGTTTGTTTATTGTACTGCATAAACATAATAATATGATATCTTCCTATTTATCTATTCTGATAATAGTTACACAATGCGTTTTGTTAGTATTAGGTTTTTTTTTCTCCTTTTTTAATAATTGCATCAACCTCTTAAACTTTATTATAATAGTAGGAGTATTAGCCAAGTTTGCAGATGGCTTGGGACTACTTACCTTTGTGTTAAGCTTTTGACTCTACCTATACAAAAATAATGGAGTTTGGAATACAGTATCAAATCTATGGTAATTTCTAATATTAGATATATAAAAATAAGTCGATCTTGCATCTATTGTATTATATACAATATCTATAATCAAAGTATTTCCAAAGTGGCCATACAAAGTAAAACTAAGTAAATACTCCAACCATTAAAGTAGTTTAATTGTTACGTTGGTACCGGTTTTAATACTTATGACTTTTCAGTTTTAATGACTATTCATAATACCTTAGGTAGTCAATTACTAAATAAAACAACGTCTAATAATGTTAATTATATTCTTACAAACTTTTTCATCAATCGTTAAAATTATGTATTTAGTCTACCATATCGATGTTCTTTTTGAACGAATACGTGAGAATTGTCGAAAAAAACTATGAAATAGTAATTACCATAAAACACTGTTTATCAATATCTCGATCACAGCATACGCGACCACGCGTAGCTACAGTTATGGAAAAAAATAAAACCTGTCGATCATAACATACGATTAAATAAATTATTAAACACAATAGTAATTAATTCAACTGAAATAATTGACAAGGAATGAATAGAAAACTTGACTAAAACATATTTGACATAATAGGTTACAGACCCCTGGACTCGGACGTAGGTAATTTAAATGTGGAATTAGAATAAGATTGCAAAAAAATATGAGCATTAGATAGAGCGATGTGACGTGCGCGCGAAAGGGACAGGATATGAACTAGCAGCCTGATTGGCTGACCACTTTTTATGGCTTAGTTCCCCTAATCTTCATTTCGAACAACATCTGCTACGTTAATGTTCATACGAAATAGTTCCTTAAATTTATCGACTTAAGATCTTATTTCCAATCATGTAACATCGTCATTTGTAGCTATTTCGCGGTTATCTATGGCGCGGTCGTTGCACGCGAGTTGTTATAATTTTTAATACATCTCCCATCGAATGGGTTCCATTTAAGGTCAGTTATAGTCGCAAAAAGTTCCAATACCTTTGTGAAATATAGTATTTTTTGCCCCTCGCCTCTTAGTTGGCACTTGGCAGATGATCACATAGGGATTGTTCAAGGGATGTTATTACATCATCTTTAGAATTTAGTCTTTATATTCATAAATAATAGAATTGAAAGAACTATCATATTGGGTAGGTACCTAAGGGTCATTTGCGGTTGGGTTAATACAGTTATTATAATTAGGTACTTTAGATGACTGTAAGTAAGATTTTATAAATTTTATTTTTAATTTAATATTGTTATTCAAAGTGAGGGAATTCCCTTTATTAACTCAAAATACCTAAAGGAAAGTTTTACAGTTTATTTAGCATCTTACCTACAATGATATTTTGCGTTTTACAACACGGATAAGACAATAAAATAGCAACAAAATATCATAGGTAATTGACTATTAAAAGGACTGCCATTAATTCACCACATGACTGTTATGTATTATGTAAACGATTATAGGTAATAATTATTGATACAGAGTAGTCAATGCTTAGGTATTTGGTTTTTTTTTATACTTAGGTAAGTATCTATCGAGATGTAGATATGTGGTGACGGACTAAGAATACAAGTGTCACCACCCCATTATTTCTCGAGGGTGTCGTACGAGGCGACTAAGGGAAGTGGGCAATTATCATCTATTGCATAACTGGTGGTAGGGCTGGGTACCAAGTGGGAGTACTCACTTGGTATCAGGCCCGAGCGGGTTGGTACCACCATCTCCCGTGTGACCGGCCATGAATATAGTGTGGTGACACTTGTATTCTTAGTCCGTCACCACATGGACCTATTGCTTTTGCTATTTATCGGATTAGCAGGAATTACACTAGTATCACAAATGTTAAAGTTTTCTGCTAGTAGACCTACTGTTCTAATGGTCTAATGCGCGAATCTACATCTTTCCAGCTAAAGTATTATTAGTCCACCTGTCCAAACAAGCCATTTCTTTTTTTAATTTTAAAATTAGAACAAATTATTTATGGCAGTGGAGCTTTACTGTTAGCATAATAAATTAGAATCTATGGTTTTTAGAAAACTTTCTAAAACATAGCCGTTATTTAAAAAAAAAAACATCTTTGAATACCAGAAGTATTGACCTTCAAGTCATTATCTGCTGAAAATGCTACTCGGCTAAACAGAGTTAGCTGTACGTACAGGAATATTAAACCAGAAAGCACCATAAATTACATTGGCTGTTTACTGTCACCACGAAACTTTAATTACTTTTATATTTTTGGTGACCACGTATCTCATAGATCTCGTAGATTACCTAAACAAACATCTTCTAAATATCCATTATTAAATTATTAAATAGGTACCTATATAGGTAAGAAATCTTTCAACACAAGAGTGCTAAACAACGTTTCTCTACGTAACTTTCGCGGAATATGGTACCGATTTCAGGAGTCCTCAGATTCAGGTACCCTTACCTTATAGTCAGACATATCACAGCGGGCTGCGTAAATAAAAGGTTCGTTTTCGTCTACCGTTAGTAACGAATTCCCAAGATGTCGCATTTATGAGGACTGTGATTAGAAAAGGTTTCTCACGGTAAAAGCACGTCTTCCGCTTGTCGGAGCGTAACATGACCGCTACCTTATGTAACTTGAAAATGAATAGAGTAGTTTTACTTAATTTTTTGTGATAAGGTTTGTATGATAATTATTTTGTTTTTTCTTTATTTAGGGTGCCTACTTAGGCAATGTTTATAATTATTGGCGTTGTCTATAATGATTAAATAAATAGTTATCAATGATTTGCAGTAGAAAGCCCAGCGGTTTGATTCCTATTTAAAGGATAATATTTTAAACAAGAACAATTAGGTACGAAATAATCAAGTAGGTAAATGTATCTAACCTTGTAGGCTATACCAAAAATAGTCATTATATGAGTTATCATATATGAGAAGTCTAACAAACATACACTCAAGCAGCTGAACTTGGCGTTTAGTGTCAATTTTAGATTCACAACAATTCGGAATAACGCACTGTGGAAAAGACCAATAGGTATTTGTAATATGCCTACTGACAATATTTTAACTATTCGGCAGTAAAACACAATAAGATTGTCAATATTTTATAAGATTTAACTATAAACAGAGATCTAGGTAAGGAATGTTTTCCATAGCCTATTTGAAAAACAATAGGCCAACCTCTTTTATAATTTAAACACAAAAAAAATTAACAAAGGCATTGGGAAATCCGTGTGAACTCTACTAAATAGTTTCATAATATTATGAATTAACTTATCATAAAAAAACCATTCAATAGATGACTAGCCCACAGGTGTTAGTTATGCAATTATTAAAACACGAACGCAACTATTTTAATATAAGCATCCATTGTCACAGTGCTGCCAACTTTAGCGACAGCGATACTTAACAACAAAACTGCATCGAAACTATTTTCATTGAAATTGTTTCGGTATTTAACCTACAACGTATTGATTTTATTTGCGGTTTCAATATCATACGGATATCATGACAAACTTTGTAAATATCCGAGTGAGGATCGAAATTTATGGGACCGTATTGGTTTTATGTAGGTACCTGCCGATGGACGGAGTTGTGAAGTTTTGTGATTTAACTTTCATGAAAATTATCAGACGTGTTCACTGTGAGGTCGATGTGCTGTTTAATATTCTTATTAGAAGTTACTCATCCATGTTTCAAAATTGTATTTAATTATTAAGGCAGTAGCTAGCTATCTATGAAATAAGTACCTAATCCTATCTATGTTAATTCGCAAGCCATAAATTACATTACATAATTATATAGATCATCAAGACTTCTCAGCTCCATGTGGTATCTATCGTAATTAGCTTAACAAAATTGAATTATTTTTTAAGCATAATGAGGCAATTGGATGCTCAAGAGTTTTTTTTTCAAAACCTATTTACTGAATATTATCGCCTAAGTTTTAACACCTTGCTGTATATTCTTTTAAAATTGGGGTGGAGAACCATTTCCCCCAACGAGAGGATAATGTCCTGGTTACTAAATTACATAACAAAAACCATAAATTTCAGTCAATAGCATCGCAATAAATTCTTTTAACAAACAAAGTCTAGTTAAGTACAAAATTATTGCTAACTGCATTGTAACCACTTTATTTATTCGATTTTATATTTATGATTAACTAATAACCCAAAAGTATATTATAATATGTCTTAAATTACTTTTATAACCGGTATAAAACTAAGCACGCCTCACACAACAGCAGGTTAAGAACCCGTAATTTAATAGTTGAACGCGAACGCAACTCGTAATTTTAGAATGTTGGCATCACTGCCTAATGACAGTTGGAAGCGCGCGTAAATTCTAAAATGGCCGCTGCAATGCAACAGCGCGCGTTACGAATCATACAGATTCAATTTACTTTATTAACAGCTACAAATAAAGTAACTATTACGTTCTGATATGCTCAATGATGTGCTATGAAATTGTGTCATTTTTTAACCATAACGACAAATGTATGTAGGTACGTACCTATTAGATAAAGGTGTAGCCACATAATCGTAGTGAAATCATCTAATACCCATTCAGTGACGCATGATTCTCAGATGTTTATAAAAAAATATAAAGAACTCGTAGATGGCGGGCAAGGTAGGTTCATCAAAGTAGATATTACGTAGGTATGTATCTAATTATAAATCATTGCTTTTCTTATATTCTAATCATAGTCACTTATAATAATTTTGAAATATCTACCAATAGACAAAAAGGTAGAGAAGAAGACTTTAAGATGTTAGAACTTACCTTAGTTATTAAAGCGTTGGGAAATGTATTCCAAAAAGTCGTAGTTTTTAAGTATCCATATATGTTTGTTTTTACAGTAAGTAGGTACTAAGTACCTAAAGTAGGTACCTAATGTACAAATTAATAAATCTTATAAACATGAATTTCTGCAAAACAAATTATTTAAACTATGAGAACTACCTGACTATTTATATGTTTTTCCTCTAATGAATACTTATTGCATCTCGTGTTTACAAAATGTTTAACTATTTTGTACTTGTATATAAAATTAATATCAGCGAACACTAATTGGTACACAAGTGGGATTTCCCTAGACATATTTAGTCTATTAACTAGGAATTGTTTCTAGTTTACCCTATTACCCATACTTAGATATTTGCGGCGTAATAGTATTCATTTACCTACATAAAACAATAGAAAATTGTGAATAATGTCGGAAAAAAGGCCCGGACTAGTAACCTATTATGTATATATCCATGTTCGTTTGACATCAATAAGCTTCTGTTGGGCAAATCATGATATAAAAAAATCTCAATAATTAGGATTGAGATCCTGAGTAAACTTCGGGGAATAATCTTTACATCGCCAAGGAAAGGAGCAGGATTCATATTGAAATGGTTGTCATATGTGGATCACACAAAGAAATGTGGGAATTAAACACACGGTACTCGACCCGGAGGTCGACTATTAAATAAATACATTAATAATTGTGATAGATTTTGTTTATCAAATCTATTTTCTCATGGCAGGATTAGTCCACACCCATGGTGTTAACAGAATCAAGGTTATAGCGTAATATATACGTCACTGCTCGTACTGTAAAGATTCCCTATATATATTTAGATAGGGCAAAAGCGGATATGACTGAAAAACAACGAGCTGTATAACAACAACAATGGCATATGTATTCCTACATAAGCCCCTTTTTAAAATTTCTGTGATACCCCTGTTGGACAAAACCTCTCTACTAGGATGAAAATTTGACAACTATGTATATCTACAACACTGGCTAGATGGCTTTGCATGCGAGTTTAGTTGGACTTTTCCTTGCTCCTCCCGCAGCAGTAACGCTTAGGTAGATAATTATATTTCCTAGTCAGCTTTTTCCGTATTGAAACTATCGTGAGATTGATACGTATCAGAAATATATCACCGGAAATAACTCACGTTGAGGATCGATTTAGTCAACAAGTTCCCAGCGAGCACTCGTTGACACCGCTGCGCGCTTGCCTTGATGATGAGCATCGAATATGCTCGAAGCCCGGATCGACTAAATCGATCTTCAACGTGAGTTATTTCCAATAGTCAGCTTTTATTACTACGGTAGAACAGAATGTGGTTAATCACATGGATATCTTACCTTTATCCCTTTACATTCGTTTATAAATAGTTATCTACTATTTTCCTTACAAATTATATATGTGAAAATGAGTTTGCTTGTTTGTTATCTTTTGACGCCGTAACTACTTTACCAATCATCACGAAGTTTGGCATAGGTAGATATAGTCCAAATTACACAGAAGGACATCAACTACTGTTTATACCGGAATAATTATTGAGAGTTGATGGGCAATTTTGTGTTCAAATTATTTTTTACCAGGTGAATATAAATATATTTTCAGAATATTCGTTGCGTTTAATCAGTCTTATAACCTTAACCAGGTGTTTTATATAGGTAGATACTGCAGGTAGAGCATCTCTTTTAATGGGGAAAAGACACAAATATTGGTAGATAGGTACATACCTAAGGAAATATTGAAATCACAATCGTGACTATGGCACATTTACCCGCCAGCTATCTATCCAATATTAACTAGAAATTATCCGGGTTATAAGATCAACGCTTTCTTCATCCTAAATATTTAGTAAATGCAGTTGGTGTCACTATGTGGTGTGAAGTAATGAAATGTTATGCCTATATTTGTACAATTTCTAATAGAGAAATTAGGCGTATCTATTTGTCAGATAATGTACTAAAAATGTATAATTTCAATGTTAGAGACATAGATCTCAGTGACATCCAAAATAGCTCAAATGGAAGAGTACTTAGTTGAAACGAGGATATCCAAAACACGATGTGATTCACACGCACTTAAGGATTAGATAATATATAACTATATTTTCACAATTTACCCTAATCTAAATTCAGCAAAGTATCCAAGTAGGTATAACTACTTTAATTTTAACATTCCTATATCCCACTAACGACGCAATTTGGTATACATATATTTAGTCAATTTCCTTCTAATATTCTGTAGAAAAACCTGTTTCTAGTATCTACTATCTACATCAAATAACACAGACCCGTCATATAATTAAACTAAAATACAAAAATAACTAATTCATTATAACTGAGAGCATACGCCGTATTTCCTTAACGCATAACTTTAATTTATTCTTATCTCGAAGTCACACAAAGCCATTGTAAATAATTAACGCTACTCACTCACATTTAGTCGTACAAACGCAAAAACGACACAAACATACGAAACGTTGAACGCAAACTATTCTATAAACACAAACTAATATAGGAACGCCCATTTTATCATACCAAAAGCGACCAATGCCATGTCAACTAACTTAACAAATAATATTATTACTAACAACTCTTATTACGGTAACTTAGAGTTCAATATGTCGTGTTGTTTAGATATCGTGTTTATACGCACACTGACTCGGTACTGAATGGGGTAAGCACACATGCACGCGAGTGGCACGAAATCTACCTCGATTCTAGGTTAGGCTGCGCGAGCGCATTGGGTGACCATGGCTGCGACATTTTCCTTATGCATAGTGATTTTGTTTAGAGTATTGAGTATTGCTATTTTAGTTGATAGTTTTTTAAATTTTAGGTATTATAATTACCTATATAATAAAACAAATAGACCCGGCCACGCGTTTGTAATTTGTTAGTTAATTTTGCGGTAAAAACAGGAAATAATTGAACTAAAACTATTCTGTCTTTTAAGTTGGTAGAAACGCACATTTAAAAAAGCTGTGATATCGAATATGTAGTTTCGGCGTTCATCGCGGATATGATATACATACTACATGACACAAAATTTAGATATATAGGTTAAGATAGTATCTTTATGAGTCTCGTATGAGGTTTTTTTATAAGAGACGTGCCTGCGTATATAGTCCTACTATGTCTATTTATAAATAAATATTTTTTTAACGTTTTCACCTTTTTATCTAAAATGTTATTTAAGTATCACAAAGTGGTATTAAATAACAAAAACATAGGCATAATAACGATGGTATAATATTATGTTACAACTACAACCATCTCATAAATACCTAACTAAAATGTGTGAGTAAAATTAAGCAATAAAATTACCTAAGCACACTAGCTTTCACAATCGTTTCTTTATTAAGCACGAATAGTATCCTGCCCTAATAGCAAAACTTCTAAATCAGAGATCAAATTTCCTTACGTCCATTCGCAAGGTATCTCAACATGTTTTTATTTATTTATCTAAAATTATCATAGCAATAGGTATATTATTGACGTTGCCGTAATTTTGGAACGCAGGAAAAAATATATCAGATCACTCACCCCGACGTTCGTGGCATCTAACAGAGCAATATAGGGCCGTCACCTAGTAATTAAACTCCATCGCCGTCTCTCCGCCTATATTAGTGTATCACTGAAACTATGTGCTACTGATGCATTTAAAACAAATAAACGAGGCCTTAACGGGCCTCGTGACGTAGTGGATCCGACTCGGTAGTGTAACCGACTTTCGTGGGTTCGATTCACACTCAGAACAATTATTTGTGTGATGATCACAGATATTTGTACTGCGTCTGGGTGTTTTCTATCTAGGTATTGTATTTATGTATTTACTATAAGAAAGTAATATATTTATTACATCCGTAATCTGGTACCCATAGCACAAGCGTTAAGTTTAGTTTGGGACCAGAGGACGTTGTGTGAAATGTCCGTGAATATTTATTTATTTAATTAAATATGAGTAAGATCGCTAGTAAAATAGGTTGTTGTTGACCTATTGTAGTTTAATTATTACGCCTTTACGATTTCTTACAAAAGGAAATATCCTTATTATTCCAGTTTTATGGTATCCCTAAAGTGACCTTGGTAGGGAACGGAGCGGCCTAGACCGAGCAACTTTATTTATTTATCGACGAGTATGCACAAATGCAGTTAGAACTACACTTTGTACGTAGGTAACTGCTCAATTTGCTATTTGTTAAAGGCTACACGGACTATAGTACTGTAACTACCTCAGTGGTGTAGCGGTAGTGTATGCGACTGCTAATCATGAGGTCTCGGGTTCAATCCCCGGGTTGGGCAATGTTATTGAGCTTTTTCCTAAAAAGAAAAATTCTCAGTAGCAGCCCGGAGTTTGGAAGTTCATGAGCGACGGTTACCATTTACCATCAGATGGGCCGTGGCTCGTCTGCCACATGCACCAAAAATTACCATAGATAATACACATAGTCTAAGAACCCAGAATACGGCATATATGTTACATTTTATTCCATAAAAATGGATAATTCCTGTAGCATGTGCCGTCCACTGGCAACATTTAGTACCTATACAAATTTAAAATAGATGACAAAAAAAATTTGTAATGAATTTTGATCTGTATCTGTACTTGACATGCTCAGCTACTTTTGAGAACAAATTTTTGTGAAATTAGAAAATAGAGCTTTACTGCGAGCAGAATACAGATCAAAATATTTAAAAAAATCGCTGCATCAAATAGTGTGAATTCTAATTGCAATATTGGAATAATGTATGTACATATTTGCATCCGATAAGAGGCGTGGGTCGTAAAGACATCTAAAAACAAATGTGAAGTGGAGATTGGGTGTCACCCTTGGGTGACCGCGATAGCTTAGCGGTCCAGAGCACTTCCCCGGATTGCGCAGTAAAACTATCTTTTTCCACTTTCACAAATAATTTGTTCATAATAGTAAAAATCAATATAGCTTTAATATACTACTTCTCTTCACGCGATCTGTGAGTTGAATATTGTTCTAAGTCGGAGAGTAGGTAAAGTACCTACCCGTTGATTATACATTGATAAAGGTTTCCACACCACAAGAATTCGTTCCCTTAGGTGCTGATATCTTTTTATCTATACTATTAAAAAGCTGTAAGATAGCTATGTCTGTAGGTATATTTAAGATATTTGAGAAAAAAATACTGTAATAGGCTATATAGGCGTGTCTAAACAAAAAACAATTTTGTTTAGATTTTTGTCTGTTTGTTTCTTCACGCATCACGCAAAAACTACTGAACGGATTTTAATGTAACTTTTTTTTTATTTGATAGCTCTCGATTAGACTTGAAACTGGTATACATTTTATCCCGCTACTATACCGGTATCCTGATATATAACCCAAAAACTAGATTTTGGCTGCAGCGGAGCCGCAGGCAAAGGCTAGTTTATAAAAAAAAAAAATTTTTTATTCATAATAAATTTTAATACCAAGGTAGATGTCTGAAAGCTCTCAACAAAACATCTTAATAGGTACCACAGAAAGGCATACAGAAATTGAAACAACTAGTGAAGTACTGAGTGGTATAAGACCATTTGCTTATACATATATTGTATACGGGAATGTCCCCGTTACCCCAACGCCATGGTATCTCTAAAGTGACCTTGGTGTGGAGCGGTGCGGCCTAGACCGAGCAGCTTTATTTATGTGTCGACGCGCGCGCAGATCTACGGCTTGCGTGCACATTGCGCTGTTAGTTTTATGTGGGGTGGACAGAAATGTGATCAGAACTTTCCATGTTACGTTACGCCACTTTAGTTATAATTGAGAGTTTCTTTTTAAATAATTGTACGTCCTGTTTGATATTTTAAGGTAGGGAATGTTATTAAAAGGTATCTATTACATTTAGGTATGGTACATAAATACTAATGCTCTATCAATATATAGATTCTAGACAATATTTTACTAGATATACTATGACAGCATATGCAGCGGTAGTGTAAGCGACTGCTGATCATGAGGTCTCGGGTTCCATCCCCGGGTCGGGCAGTGTTATTGAGCTTTTTCTTTAAAGAAAAATTCTCAGTAGCAGCCCGGAGTTTTGACTTGTGCCCGGTAGACGGATTTAGGCTCACGTGGGACTCAAACATAGTTGGCGAACCGTAGGTGTGTAATACACCTCTGCCTACCCCTTCGGGAATACAGGCGTGATGCTATGTATGTATACTATAACATGAAATTTGTAATAATATACAATTGACCTGTAAATAATGTGTTTATGGTTTTTATACTTATTTGAATATGTACGTTTTATGTTCGTAATATTACCTAGTAGTTTGTTTGTAAAGTTTTTTTACGCTTTAAATACTTAGCCGATCATCATGAAATTTAGCATACGTATAGTCTGAAACCTAGAAAAAGACATGGACTAGACAGTATCCCGGAAAAAGGAACAGTTCCTGTGGGATGGCATATTTTGTATAAAGATAATTATCTAACGTGTCGTAGATTGACATATTTATTATTTTGTGCATGAGGAAAAAGATAACTTTAGTGCGAGCGGGAATCGAACCTGCGTCCCTTCCAATCCGGGGAAGTGCTCTACTGCACTACCTTTCGGCCATACCCGATCTCCTTATCACATTTGTCTTAACGACCAACACCACCTATCGGAATGCATTTACATGCATTAATCCAGTATAGTAAGTTTAATTTTACAATTAAAATTCATACTATTTGATGGTGTAATTTTTTAAAGTAGCTGAGCATGTCTAGTGCTAAAAATACAGATCAAAATGACCTATTTATATTTATTTAACCCAATACTGAAGTCCCGCTGACATTGTCCCGGGCAGGATCTAATATTACCTATTATCTTGACGTATTATAAAGAAAAAATCTTTTAAATATATTTAAAATAAATAAGTTTAAAGTAAAATTGATAATATAAACAATTCCTCGTGCTTACAGCTTAACAAACAATATCTCAGTTTAGCATTTGTACCAAGTTATTGGCCATTAAACAGCCGTCAATTAGCACTTCAAGTGCTATTATTGCGTGTGTCTTACGTGAGAAATTTTCCGAATACAACCCTACTAGCCAAGTTGCATAAACATTGTAGAATAAAAATAGAATAGAGAATTAATCAATGTATGGGATTGACAGTCAGTTACGCTTACGATGTCGTAACCTTATGTCAATCTCGTATATTGATTATTCTACTCTATTCTACTAGTGTTTTTGCAACTTGGCTAGCAGTCCAATGTACTTACTGCTCATAATTGTAAATGGTGACTGTCAAACAGCTGATTATCATCACTATGAGAAGTGCATAACATTATTTATTATTATTATTTAATTTATTTATTATACAATTGGTACAACATTTGACATTAAATATTGTCCCACAAAACCGGTTTAGTGGTTTGACTGTGGACAACATGACCATACTATTAACACTTATCGTGGGTATTTTAGGCAGGAATATAGCCAGGGCTTGATTCTGTGTCTGTTTCAAAGGAATTATTTCCAGGGCTTGATTCTGTGTCTGTTTTAAAACTAAATTAAATGCATCTACATGTACGATGAAGAGCTTAAATCATAATAAAATAATTAGAAGTTTAGTAGACTTCTAAAGAAATTAATTTGGGACGACATGCTTAAAGATTCTCCTCTTTCATTAGAGTTTCAACTAGGAGACTAGGAAGGTAATTAGGATTATTTATACTACGCCAGTGGAAACGAACTTACGGCCCAACTGACTAAACCACTCACAATTTTTTGGTTGAGCTGAAATACGCGAAGTCAAAGACGTATTTTCCTTAGTTGCCTTGCACCTGAGAGAGAGGAAGGGGTTGATATCAAGTTGTTAATCACCAAATGACCACCTAACTAATGACAGTAGATACTCGTTTATCAATGTCGTCATTAGTTATGTTGACTCACTGGTTATCAGGTCAGGATTCAATCCAACACTTAAAGTTCAGTTACGTATTGATTTATGACATGGTAGGATTAGAAAAAAAATGTATTTAATAGCAGTTATAGTTTAGTGGGTGAATTGTTAAGATATATTAGAGATATTAGCTTCTTAATGAAGAATAAAATTGCGAGGAAACCAGCATTTCTGAGGGGATTTTTCAATTACCTGTCTGCCAAGTTTTATAGAGCTCTCTGACTGGAAGCTGGTGCTTTTGCTTCTGCACACACAATTGACCTTTACATATTATACACGTGTTTACACGAATAAGATAGGTACTACCGGCCTTAGAATTTCGGTAATTTTTGAATTATTGAGATCAAATAAGGCAGAGGTTTCTTGAAAAATAAATATTTTAAATCTATAATACTTTCTGATATTTACGCAAATGATACACATTTTGAAATAAAACTACGTTTACGGAATCTATCGCGTTTACTTGATTTTACTAATATCCCGACGTTTCGAATACTTTACAGCATTATTTAAAATAACATATCAGCCTTGGACGTCCTATCATCTAAGTCCACCCGTGATCATGAATGCTGTAAAGTATTCGAAACGTCGGGATAGTAGTAAAATCAAGTAAACGCGATAGATTCCGTAAACGTAGTTTTATTTCAAAATTTTAAGTCTATATACCTACTATTAGAGCTGTAACAAAGCTGCGTCTGTACATTTAAGATATTTGAGAAAAAATTACTGAATTATGCTATATAGGTGTGTCTAAGCACAAAACAATTTACATTAGAATTTTTGTCTGTTTTTCTGTGTATCTGTTTGTTTGTTCGAGCATCACGCAAAAACTACTGGACGGATTTTGAAGCAACTTTTTTATTTAATAGTTCTTGATTAGACTTAAAACTGGTATACTTTTTATCCCGCTACTAAGAGAAAGAGAGAAAAGAAATCTGAGATATATCCCAAAAAAAACTTTTGGCTGCGGCGAAGCCGCGGGCAAAGGCTAGTCTTGTTATAAAGCCGAATGATAGTAATCAAAACCCCTTTGAGAATAGACATAGCGTATCTACTTATATTTTATGAAAATGTAGGTAGGTATAGACAGTCCAATCTATGGCTGTAACAGATAATATTTCTTCATCTCGTGTGACATGAGACAAATTCAGCCTGTTCTACCTCGACAATATTTCACATTCATCAAAAAATGAGCAAAATATCTCCTCGTAAACATTAATGCGAGGCTTTTTATTTTAAAATTGATAAACATTAGTATTTCCATTATTATTATATTAATATAAGAAGTTAGTTTGTGAATTGTTTTTAAGTGTTACCTGCACTTATGAATGACCTCTCATGACGAGTGCTACTGGTTCGATTCTGACACAGAACTATTTTTTGGTCCAGAAATAGTTTTTCTTTATCTGAGTATACTTGTAATGAAATTATTTATAATTGTTAGTATTATTTATTATTAGAAAAAATACTACAGTTAAATTACGATAAGTTATCTCTAAAAACCCCTACTGAAGTCATCATTAGCCCACGACATATAAGTACTTACCCATATCTAATATATTTTCACAAACAACGCGTTCGCAACTGCACACCACCTTGACATAGATAGTCACATGATACATCGCTGCTAACATTTTGTTAACATGAAACTTGTAGGACAGTTGTAGGACGCCCTTGTGACGTCACTTACACTACCTAGAATTGGCCATATTTGATGTTAAATGCGTGTAAGTCATAATATAGCTATTGGATGTTTAGTTAGGTGACCATAAGACATCATTTGTACATAAAAAAGAAGTTGTTTTACTAAGTAATTCTGTTTCAAAAGAATTGCTGTACTTTACATAAACAGAAAAATAAAAAAATGATATAGGTCGCATCAAATCTTAACTTGATCCGGGTTTAAGTAAGATTTGCTTGGCTGAAGGGACTGCAACGCTTACACCACAGCTGATAATTGTAAAAAAAAAAAGTTTGATGCGACCTATATTTAAAGTATAAAAAAAGAACATATTTTATGAAGAAAGGAGGTTGCACAATATTAAGGCTTTACAGCCATGGTTATTAATAAGTAAATTGACGTATTGTACCTTTATAGTTGTACATGATGTAGCTCGCCATATCCTGAAACAAATCAAACTATCTATGTGGGATTGAATTTGTATCCAAAACAAGAAATTAGCACAATACTTATGACATGAATATAATAATGGTGGGAAATGGTAACCGCAGGCACAATAAGCAGTTACCTACCGTAAAGCTTAACCACTGCCCTCAAAATATGAATGGGTTGAATATTATTGGATATGCTTAGTAAATTTAACCTCTGTGGTCTAACAGTAGACGATACTTTTGTGAGTATCGGGAGTCTCGCGCTCAAATCCGGGGTCGGGCAAGCAAAGATTTATTGGATTTTTCCGTCAATAATGCTCAAAGTTTTTACCCTCAGAAAGCACTTAAAGACGTCGGTCCTACTCCTGATCTTTCGCCAGTCGGGTCGGGATACCGTCCCATTAGACTATGAGAGTTAGGGAACACAGAGTGCACATGTTTTGCACATACTCATATGCTACAATATTTCTTGCAAGTCGTCTCCGTGCTTTTTCGTAAAAAAAATATTCGCAGTAGCAGCCCGGAGTTTGGAAATGTGCCCTGCAGACGGTAATAGGCTCGCCCCCTATTACGTGGGACTTAAACATAGCTGGCGAATCGTAGATGTGTAATACACCTCAGCCTACCCCTTATGTAATAATGTTTATGTTTTATATCAGTCTCCGTGGATAATTGTCAGAGTGACCGAAATCGGTCTCCAGACCATTATTAATTATTTTCAAACCTATATGAATATAGATAATATCTACATATTTACCAATACCTCTTATATTTAATTCTATTAATAATAATAATCCATTTATTTGCTCGAACATGGTATGATACAGGTGTTAGCTTAAATCTAAGTACATCATATTCTGCCCCTTCTGGCGTGCAAATAGTTCTATATTCATTAATAATTATGTAATAAATATAAAATGTCAATGTAAAAAGCAAATCAATGTTAATTATATTTTGAATAATGTCAATTTATAGTTGTTATATTATTCTTTGATTTATTGTATTGTTGAATTCATGTCATTATCTCTCACCACATTATACAATTATTTTATATTATTGATGTTATTATCTTCAAAATACTCTTTAGTGCTGTAGTAACGTTTCTTTATTAAAATATTGCGCAATTCTTTTTTAAATTTTTGAAGCTGCAGCACTCTAAATGTTTGTGGAAGGTGGTTAAATGTTTTGATAGCCATACAAAATTGTAAGGGTACTACTTCGGACCACTGAAGGAATGTAACATAGTTCCAGTGGCCCGCCAATAAAGGCGGAGAGACGGCACACGGCGGGTTTCTTCGGGTTTCTTTAGTGGGTGAAGGCCCCACACTACCCTGTTCGTTGCCCCGAACGACGGAGTGTGCGGTTAGGAACATTTTTTCCCGCCTTAACAAAAAAAAAGGGTACTACTGCGGCGTGGGGACTAAGTCTCTACTCTTAAGTACACTATCATTAATAATAACTAAGTTTTCGTTTGATTTTGCCAAATAGGTGTTTTTATTTAGTTTCTGTTATTTATTGTATTACCTATATACACACTAGCCTTTGCCCACGGTTCTGCCGCAACCAAAGGCATTAATAATAAATCAATATTTTATATATTCTTATAAATTATACTTCAATTATTTGGCTATGGCTAGTTTGAGAAGATAGTTTGGAGATTGAAGATGAATACAATGCTAGTAATAAAACTTAACTCTATTTCGAAATATCTTCCGGGTTAAGACTTTATAATCCTTGAAAAATTGTTCCTCAATTGCGGAGATGTTCCGGAAAATATTGCGAAATCTAGAATTCTAACGGCATCCAAGGTGAGTGCAAGGCAATCTGCCTCATTTCCGTAATTTATTTGAATTGTGTATATTAAACAATATATTTTTAGCTATCTAGTAATTTAGTTTTCATTGTAGACAAATGGTTCACAAATAACGCTAACATTATTTCGTTAACGTATATCTATTTAGGAAAATGAATATGGTTTTTAAAAAGTAGTAGTTACCTATGTACCTATATGCATAGGTACAAATTCATAAGCAGTTACCAGGAAGGTAAAATAGGCTTTGATATAAGTACTAGCATACACTGTTATCAAGAATGACGGGTGATAACAGGATTAACACGTTTCTAGCCCGCTGATAACGTATTTATTTTGATTTCATTGTACGACTATATCATAGATTGTCTAGGTACAAAACTATATAGCTACCCTAATAGTCCACTGAAGGAATGTCATATAGTGGCCCGGCAGATTAGGCGAAGGGACGACACACGGCGGGTTCATTTAGTGGGTGAAGGCCCACACAACCATGGTTGTTGCCCCAAACAACAGGGTGTGCGATTTGGTTTTATTTAATAGAAGACAGATTATTTTTAAATAGCATTGAAAATAATCATAGCACTTAATGTTAACTTAAATTGTTTTGGTATTTCATTTAGAAGCTTGAAAAATTTATTTAGGTACAATGCGTTAATTGCAATCAATATTTGGTATGTGCACAATTAATTAAGATAATGTACCGAATTGGTCGTATGTAAACTTATTTCTATAGATAGTTTATGTGTGAAGAAACTGAAAAAACAGTATATTACGGTACCCACCTACGTTTTGTATGGTGACACGTTTATCAAAGATTAATTGACAATGACAGTATGAGATCTTTAACGAATTAAAACGCTGTTTAAGCGGCGTTCCAAGATCATCTTCCGGAAATAAACTAAAAAGTTTCGTTAAGATACGATGTGTTTACTATTTGTTGCCTTAAAGCTTATTTATAATATAAATAGTCGTACATTACCACCTAACACATAAATAATCTCTACACAGCCATCTCACAAGAACCCTACATTTCTCTGGAATAAAAAGTAGTCTATGTCTCTGGATTTGGTTTGGATATAGCACCAAAATGGCGAAAATTTGTGATTCTGTTATTAAGTTTAAATAGAGGTCAGTGTTCCAAACGAATTAAAAACATATAAACCAACCTCTATGCGTTCAGTCTTTTGTTTCATAAAATGAGTAATTGTTCCAATAGCTGATATCCTACAATACGAGTTAAAATATACTAAATTTAGCTGCGTTCTGTTTGTCAATGTAAATTAAATATGTAATTACATACATTAGAGGGTATTGGTGTCGAGGACCAAGGGCGTAACCTTGGTCCCCATATTGTGTTACGTTACTCTCGCGTGGAACAAATAAGCACGCAGTTGACACTGCATTTGGTTTGTAGTATTTAATCAACGATTTTGAACATAGAGTACCTTACTCATAGAAGATTAGTTTAATTTTAGGTACAATCAGTAATAATACTACTGATATAGGCTAATAAATTCCAGGATTTATTTATGACAAGTAATACAGAATTCTTTTTTATTCAAAAAGGTAAATAATTAACTATTATAGGATGTATTTATTGTTAATATTTTAAAGAATATTTTTAGGAGCCACATCAGTGATCACTTAGTTACCTACTAAGATTACTTAAGAGCTACTTAAGTAATCTTTATAAATTAATGTAGAGTCATAAGGAGTGAGATAACCAATTGGGAAAAGTGTTCTAATATTATGGTACTTGCAAACTTAGATTTTCGAGAAGGTAGGCTACAGATATAGTGACAACCACTGAAGTAATGTAACACATTTCCAGTGATCTGCCAATACAGGCGGAGAGATGGCACAATGGGGTTGGAGGTTGAATGGTGATTTTACCTACCCGCGAATTGTCATTCATAGAACTTAGGTACTTAAGTAGGAACTTAGGTAGGATAAGAAATGATTTTATCAACATTTTGGTAGTTATGCTTTTTATGAGATGGGTTTAGCAAGCTAAGTGATTAGTTTTCTTCCTAAAAATATATTTTACTGTAACTTCTTTCATCAAATAACTACAATGCATGTTTATTAAGTCCAATTAAAATTGTTTAGAAATTCCATATAATTATTGTGCGATATATTTTAATAAATGGATATTTATTCGTAATAGAATAAAGTTGTACACGATACTGACATTAAAGTAGCAAATATAAACTAAATAACATCGCATATAATCTATCATTTCGTTTTATCTATGCACACACGTCATTCAGCCTTGTAATACGTTATATTTTGCAAGAGCTAAATAGGTACTTATGCGCGCTTTAAAACCTAAGTACGCTAAGTATGTTGCCTACAATTAATAGGTAAAATTAAATAAAACTAATCAATTGGGTGTTGTTGATGTTAGCTAACCACAGAGTAGCAACGATGATTAATTCCTACCTAAAAAAAAAACAAAATGGCGTCGATTAAGGAAGTGGTCGCAATTGTATTTGTGCACACAATAAGGCTTTAGTTTTTCATTTAATAATAACATCGTGTCATGAACTGTTATGCTATTCTCATTGTCTATGAAATAATGAGTTAGTTTATTATAGATCCTATTTGAATATTGTAATTTACCTATAATATACAATCAATAGAAAAGTGACTAGAATTAATTATTATATTTTATCAATTGCTCGTCCTAGATATACTTACCTAGGTATAGGTATAATAATTACCTACGTATGGTCTAGTTTTTATTCCAAGACAATATTTAAACGCATCATCAGATTTAGCATCTGATAAAGGGTACCTAATGGTTCTCATGAGGCGAAAATGTCCACCGTATCCTAGAAACGTAGGTAACATCAATTGCATAATTTAATGGCAATACTAAAGAGTGAAGAAGAAGTAAAGGGAATGAGGAGGGATTTGAACCTCCGGTGCTCTCACTTGCCGAACTAAACAGTACATACAACAGGAATAATATAAGTAAGTTTACATTGATATTATGGCCAGCCATTACCAGAAAAATAAAATTTAGAACCTTTGAAAAGAAAACAATATTCCTCAATTAGAAATAATTTCTACCAGAGATTAGATACTTAGAAGTATGTAGATAACGTGATACGCCATTTTGTTTTAAAAAGAGGTTCTCTATTGCCGCCAAAAGTAAATATAGTTACGGAAAGAAGCTCAGATATGAAACGGTTTCGGCCGTTATCTAACCGTGAAAAAAAACAACGCGCCCGCCCACCTCGCCTGGCTTACGGTATTTCGAACGAGCAAACGAGTGAGCTATATAGTTTTACGCATGTTGGATAAAGACAGGTGTATTTTGTGCGTACCGTTGTTAGTTGACTAGGCAGTTGTTTGGCCTAAATTAAGGTTTTATTATATTAATTGCTTGTAGAGTAGAATGTTTTGTTTCGATGTTGTTGTTTTATGAATCATCTAACTGTTTGAAGGGCTTCCTTAATCAAAAAATCTGAGCAACAATATATACTTAGTGTTTCATTATTAGATTTAATAAGACTTAAAACCTATATGTGGGTACAGGGGTGTATTGGGTGATCATAGTCCGGAGCGTGCTCGTCGCGATCCCTGCCAGCCTGTAATCCACAGGCTGTAATCCGGCTCGAATGCGTACCGCAGTGCGGGTTAGGGCGTGCCCCAGAGGCGACGCGTACCGACCCGCCCCCGTCGGTACGAACAACGGCAGATGCGGCGATGGGGGCCGCCACCCATCACGCCTTGCCCAGTTTGGCGAGTCGAGGGGAGCAGAGTGTCGAGTAAGCACGTGGAATGTAAGAGGTGGTGTGGAAAATAAGTTACACGAGCTGGTAACCGTCATGTCGGACAGACAGCTTGATGTGCTCCGTGTAACAGAGATCAAGCGAAAGGGTAGCGACGCCTGTGATCTTCCTGGTGGCGGGTTAGCTCTGTGGTCTGGTGTACCGCAGAGCGATCGGGCCAGCATGGAAGTGGGGGTGTTGCTGTCCGCTCGCATGGCCTCAGGTAGGAAAGACTACGGAATGTTTGATCCCAGACTTTTATGGGTCCGAATAAAACTAGGTGTCACCAAGGTCTTCATGGTCGCAGCTTATGCTCCCGTAGGCTCTTCGGTGGCATCGGATCTAGAGAAGTGCTGGGATAATGTTAGGGAAGTTCTGGATTTGGCAGAAGCTAGTGAACGCGTGATCGTATGCGGAGTTTTGAATGGATGGGTTGGGACCAAGCGTCCAGACTTCGAGGACGTGATTGGTTCATTTGGTGATAAGAGAGTGAATGATGCAGGTAGGCTCATTGCGGATGTATGTATGGAGAGAAACCTTATTGTGTCAAACACATTTTTTCAACATAAGGACATCCATATGTATACATGGAGAAGGAATGAACAGAGAAGTATGATAGATTTAATTCTGGTAGACAGTCGCCTCCGAAGTAAAATTCTGGATACAAGAGCCTACAGGGGTCCTACTGTCAACACGGACCACTATCTCGTTATTGCGAGATTTAGTGGTCTGTTCAGAAAGTGGAGACACTGGCGAGAGCGTGTCCACTTCGGAGGGCTTGAAAGAATAAAGATTGAAAAGTTGCAAGAAGAGAGTGTAAGAGCAAAGTACGTAGAGGGTGTCCGTGAACGGCTGACAATGGCAAGTCAGCCGGGATCTGACATAGAAGAATGCTGGAGAGTATAGAAAGATAGTATGGTAGATACAGCGAAAGAAGTATGTGGATGCTCAAAGAAGCATAGGAAAGTGAAAGGTGATGCATGGTGGGATACGGAAGTAGCAGCTTCCGTAGACCAAAAGAAAATAGCGTGGCTGGACTATGTATCTTCTTTGAACCTGAGTGCAAGTATGAAAGAACAGAAGAAATAAATATACCGGCAACGTAAGAATGACACTAAAGCCTTAGTGAAAGAGAAGCGTGATAGAGCAAATATGATTGCAGAAGAAAGATTGACCAAAAACTTCGAGAGCAACACCAAACTTTTCTGGAGGGAGGTGAAGAAATCTCGGAGTGGTTGGTCACCTTTCAGAATGAATAAAATAAGGTCTAAAGGTGGAGACATTCTTACGCAAACACAATATGTGTTAAGCCGATGGAGTGAATATTTTCGAGATATGTATGCGGATGTTCAGGGTGATGCTGGTGCCACATGTGATCTAATAGATCAGCATTCGGTACCGGAATCCTCTGATGACATTAGTATGGATGAAGTTGAATGGGCGATTAGAAGTTTGAAAAATGGTAAGGCAGCGGGTATTGATATGGTGTCTGCTGAGATGATCACGCTTGGAGGCTCATATGTCTGGGAATCCTTCCTGATGCTTCTCCATTTATGTTGGAGCTCAGGAATGGTTCCCATGGACTGGAGAAGCGCAGTCATCGTCACGTTATGACTGTGCAAACTACAGAGCCATAAGCTTGACCAGTTTGGCAGCCAAAATATATGGTAAGATTGTTGAAAGGAGAATGAGGATGGTGTCTGATGAATTTTTGTGTGAAGCACAAGGAGGTTTCAGGTGTGGACGAGGATGCATGGATCAAGTGTTTTCTCTGCTCAATATTGTGGAGAAGCATCTGGCTGTAGGCCAGAGGGTTTTCTGAAGTTTTGTGGATTTGGAGAAAGCATTTGACACTGTTGTACGAAAGGAACTTTAGGACATTTTGCCGGAGTATGGTATTAGCGGTAGACTGCTACAAGCGGTGCAATCCAACTACATGGACTGCAGAGCTTGTGTGCGGCTAGATGATGGAATGTGCCCTGGTTTGACGTCAATATTGGCGTTAATCAGGGCTGCGTTCTATCAGCCAGACTGTTTATCATATATCTGGATAAGTATCTGCAAAGGTTGAACGAAATGAATGTGGGAGTTCAGATGGGCGACTCAGGGGTTAACTCGCTGCTATATGCAGACGATGCGGTCCTATTAGCGCAGTCTGCGACTGACCTGCAAACCCTAGTCGACGTAATGGCAGAAGATTGTAAGGAAAGGGGCCTACGTGTGAATGTGAGCAAAACCAAAGTAATGGTTTTTGAAAGAGAAGAAGCCAGAACAGATGTTAGAGTAGCAATAGGAAATGGTGTGCTAGAACAAGTGGATGAATTTGTATAATATCTTGGATGTAGATTCAGTTGGGATGGAAGGTACGTACACCACTGATGTAGAAAGAAGAGTGAATGCGGGAAATAGAATGAACGGAGCATTGGGACAACTTCTCGGCAGCCACCACCTCAGCCAGAAGGCACGTGTCGCAATACACAACGCAGTGCTTGTCCCAACGTTATTATATGGAAGCGAGAGTTGGGTATGTAAAAAGGAGCATGAGAGCAAAATCAATGCGGTCGAAATGCGATCTCTGCGGAGAATGTGTGGAGTGAGGCTGACTGACCGCATTCGTAACAATGACGTAAGAGAGCGAGTAGGTATGAAAGAGAGTATTGGTGTAAAGATGCGAAGGATTCCCCTTCGCATCTTTACACCAATACTCTCTAAAAAAAGAGAAGACAAAAATCTAAAAAAAATTGTTTTGTGTTCAGACACGTCTATATAGCTTAATACAGTCATTTTTTCTCAAATATCTTAAATTTACAGACACAGCTCCGTTACAACTTTGTAATAGTATACTAGTATTTATTCTGTGGTATAGATTATCAGGCGACGTGGTTTGCCACGTCGCGTCCATGGGGGTGAAAAGTGGGCAGCAGAAGCCCGCGCTTCATGATAAGTGATAATCCGTTGTCTCTGCCAACCCCTTTGGGAGATAGGCGTGAGTCTATGTAGGTATATTTGTCTGTGTCAGGCATATTTACAGGAGAACTCTAAATTTAAATTTTACAGCGATATGTTCAATCCGTCTGATTTCAGATACTGACAGTGGACTCAGTATAAAAGTACCTACCTACCATAGATCTTAATTGCTATCAACAACCTATAACCTCCTCTGTGGTGCAGCGGTAGTATGAGTGACTGCTGATCATGAGGTCTCGGGTACGATCCCCGGGGCGGGCAGCATAATTGAGCTTTTCGTAAAAAGAAAAATGTACCCGGTAGACGGCAATAGGCTCGCATCTATTACGTGGGATTTAAACATAGCTGGCGAACCGTGGGTGTGTAATACACATCTGTCTACCCCCTCGGGGAATACAGGCGTGATGCTATGTTTGACAAGCAAGAGCCTTGCTCTACCTCTAAAATAATTTCACGTGCTCTCCAACGTACGGAGCATGCGATAATTTAACTAACAAGGAAACTTTACAATGCAGTATGCATCGAGTGTTATTAAGCATTAACAAAATGGCGGAGAGAAGTTTGGGTTCATATCAGCGATACACTCAAGTGATACGTTATCACGTTATCAGTGATGATAACCATGCATTAGCATGTTATATGTGGTGTGATAACATTTATATTATGTATTATATATGTGTAGGTACCTATGTTGATTAGAACTGTATACTAAGTTAAAGTACAAATTATATATGAATAAGGAAAAAGAGACTTTTTGTACTAGCGGGAATCGAACCCGCGTCTTTTCCAATCCGGGGAAGTGCTCAATATAGTAAGTTTAATTTTGCAATTAAAATTCATACTACATATTTGATTTGGTTTAATGCATGTAAATGCTTTGCGATAGATGGCGTTGGTCGTCAAGAAAAAAAAAGACAATTCAGCCATCGTGACAATTGCTTGGGACTACGCTTAGCCATAGGTATACATTAAACACAAAGTGGAGAACGTGAAATCGAAAATAACAGTCACGAGAAGGATTTGAACCTGCAGCTCCTGGAACCGTCCCAGATGCTTTGCCAATTCAGCCATCTTGACAATTGCTCGGGACTGCGAATTTTGATAACAAATTCATTTTGAACATCTTGGGTGACGCCTGCGCCTAATAATATCAGCTATCTGCTAGTGAAAGTCCCGTCCAAATCAGCCCAGTCATTTCGGAGTCTCAAATGTGTGTATTTTTGTAATAGCAATATAACAGTCAGTAAACAGTATTTTTGTAATAACAGTCTCAAATGTGTGTATTTTTGTTCTCAAAATAATGTGGCAGACGAGTAAACCTAAAATTACCAGTAAAATACAAATTCCATAAAAAACTCTACGAAAAATATACGTCGAAATGGTTTTAAAATTTAAATATTTATTGCCGAATAATGGACAGACGTAAAAGGACAAAGGACGCATATTATATGTGCTGTGATATAAAGCTTACGTCACAGCGTGAAAGAGAAGCTATAGATATAATTGTATATGTTTAATAAATATTACGGCTTACAGTGATCTTGTAGGCTTGGTACAGTAGCTTGGTAAAAGGCCGAGGGTATTGTCAAGCCGCTGCGCACCATTTCATGTCTCAGATATGAAATAAAAGAATAAACGGTTATCTTCTGCTACAGCCAAAACACACTAACGTGCTGACCTGCCACACCAGGAGCTGGTGGTACCGGCCCATTCGGAGCCGATAGCAAGTGAGTATCCTCACTTGATACCCATCCCTACCACCAGTAAGTTCCAATATATATCCGATTGATTATTTACTGCAAATGTAACCCAATATTCAGTTGAATCTGACATTGGAATTTTTAATATTGTTTTTGAGATCCACGCTACTATTGCTGTTTTAGGGACAGAAAAGGTCTGATGGGATTGGCACTGAACTACTGCACTGGTAGACTGGTAGATCCGCAACACAATGTGATTTTATTTTATTTTCCCTTTAGGATTTTCCTCTTTAGGAATAATATACATTTTTTTATATCTATAGCTTAGCACTACACAACAAGCTTATTAAAAACAAAAGTCCACCGGCCATGAACCCTCACGCCGTTCCAACTGGGTCACAGGCAGACACGTAGTTAAGTATAATTCGGTGTTAAAACACAATACAGTGACTCACCTGACGTACTATATTTGCGAGAGATTCCGATTTATTTTTAGCTGTGGTTCCTACTAACAATTTATGATACATCTACCTATTGTGTTCGATAGCCGACTTGACTTAATAAGCCTATTTAAAAAGTAGTATTGTGTTTATCACGTCAAAGGTCTTGTCCTTAAATGTAACCTATCCGCACACCCCGTCGTTTGGGGGAAACAAACAGTATAGTGTGGGGCAGTTCACAAATGAAATAAACTGTGTTGGACCACTGGAACTGTGCGTCATTACCTACTTCAATGGTTGCATGGGTAAGTAAGGTATGCACCTAAGTATACATCAGCAGGGATTCTTAAAAGGTATTTTTTTTAATTTGTAGTCAAAATCTCAAACAAGATATTTAAATTTACCTTACCAATCAACAAAACTTGATTGGATTTTAAAGTGAAATTAATTATCCTGAGTTGACGCGTTTTCAAATTAACAAAGATTAATTAACGGAATCTAATTTATTTGCAGAGATTTGAAACTTTTTAATTAATAGGAGTTGTGAGTATTAACATGATTGTGGAATAAAACTTCGAGAAGAAATCTGCGTGATTGTCGTGTAGACTTGTGAAGTCTGCCAATCCGTATAGGGATAGTTTGGTAGAATATGGACAAAATATCTTTTGGCCTTAGATGGACCCGTGTCTAGTTAATACGTCGCTCTACGTAAAATGGCCTATACCAGAGAAACCACCTACGGTTCACGTTCATAATTAAGTTTAAAAATATGTTTTCCATAAAAGAGCATATAGGTATTACAGCTAATAGTTAATTCTCTCAAAAACCCGAATGACCAGGTAGACACCTCACCACAGTATCCAGTAAATGCAATTTATATTTACAACTTTAGAAACAACAACACTATTAAAATATTCTCTTTATATTTTTAATTTAAAACACAGGAAACTCACTTAAACTTTAAAATTACAAAAAGTCTAGAATAAAGCAATCGTCGAGTTAGCGCGGCACCCGGCTCCGCCTCTCCCGCTACAAAAATATCTGGCCAAAGAAAATGAACTTTCTTAAAAACTAAAAGTCGGACCTACAAAATTACTTCCGTCGGACAGTGCAATAAAACTCTTTGGGGAAAAGGCGTGGTGCCACTGTGAGCGAGACATCCGCATGAATATTTATTAGTGAAAACGGTATTGCGTTTTAGAGCGATTGTGCACTCTTTAGGTATAGGCTAAATAACTTCTAATAAGCCAATAAAGAGTGTCAATCGCTCTAGTTAGTGATCCTATCGATCATTTATAACTATGTTTAAAGAAAAGTATTCTGTATTAGACCAGTATTTCGCTGACTCAAAAGAGGGGTTGGGGATATAACATCAACGAACTTGAAATACCTAACCATTTTGCCATCCTATCTAGCATTCAAAGAAAGGGTAAATTAGGTCTTGGGGTAATTCTAAGGGGTAATTAGGATCTTGCGTATTTTGTTCATAATATACCCTGCAAAAGGTATACTTTTACCTACAAAAAAAGTAACTAAATACTCTATTGATTCCCATCAGCCTTTCGATGTCCACTGCTGAACATAGGCCTCCCCAAGAGGGGATATTGCCGTAATCGCTACGCTTGGCAGGCGGGTTGGCGATCGCAGTGGATGTTGTTAATACTCGAGGGAGTGCTGCTGCCTACTTCCTCGGTATCCCCTCAGTCAGCTCTTACGACTCCCATGGGTGGAGAGGGGTGAGACAATTCTAAAGCCGGCCCCACACGGCAAATTGATTATTTGAAGAATATTAATTACCAAAACTAACAACAACGGGCCTATATTTGTATCTGTCTGATAAATAGTCATAGATAGTTCTGATCTGTAGGTACAGCAACACACAGGGTCGGACTGGGCCAGAAGGGCCCGGCTGGCTCCTGTCAGGGTCCGAGACTGGATAATGGTAGATGGGATACTATCGTAAAATAATGATATCTATATATAAATTATTAATTATCAGCGATATATATTATTAGGTACCTAAAGTACAGTTTCAGCTAAGCTGTTAATAACTCAATCGTAAAAGCGGTTCTCGTCATCCTTGATTAAATCAGATTCTGTATTCTAGCCTGCGCGGGCCCTCAAAGTACACCCACGGGGAGGCCCGCGCAATTTGGGGCCCGGGTGGCAAACGCCACCTCGACTATATGGCCAGTCCGACGCTGGCAACACATTCTACCACGGTATGGTATACTTTTTCCGTTATTTTGTTAATCGCTAATCTTTTTAATGTGAAACACTTGAAACGAGATAAGGATTAAAAACATTACTTATTATATGATATGATAAATGTGAAAGTGCGTTTGTTGGTTTATTAAAATTTGCTATGCTTTTAAGCCATACATACTCAACCGGTCATCAATCAAAATCCAGAAAATGATTCTAGGTTACTATTAACCCGGAAAAATCGATAATTCCTGTATGATAGTAGTTTTCCATAGAGATCATTAGTGTGCGGTAGAGTGCCACATATTCTGAAATAGATTTAAAATCTATTTGATTACATTCGTCGTCGAAGCAGATATGATAAATAAGTCAAGCTAGCTTAGATACTAGGCTACTAGGCTTCCTTCGTATTCATTTATCTATACGGACTGTTTTATTTTTATCGTTTGAAATTGAAAATCTGTTTAACACAAATCATAACCGCTTTCAGTGTCACTACACCCTTAGCGGGTGAATGAGGGTAGCAATAGGAATGAGAAGCGCGGTCAAAGAGGGGTGAGCGAGGGCGCGCGGGCGGGGGCAAGTAATTGGGACTTTTTCTTTGGACTTTAACCTTTTGTTTTATAAAGTGACTTCTCTCTCTCAAGCGCGATCGATTGAGATGAAGCTTCTGAACTATTTCACCAGCAGAATTGATCTTCATGAATATATTAAGGAGTTTAAGGGACAATAATAGACTACAGATATTGACTTCTGGTGTTGGTACGAGTTTGGTATATTCTAACTAGTTGTTATAGGCGTATTAATATTTGCAAAATGTACTCGAGGTATTTTTGATTCAATATAGTTGATTAAACTTGCTCTCGTTTAATGAATAATAGGCATTTTAGGTAATTCTTAAATCCGTGTGGTGACGGACTAAGAATACAAGTGTCACCACCCCATCTTTTCCCGCTGGTGTCGTATAAGGCGACTAAGGGAAGTAAGCTATTATCAATTATAACCCACTGCATTATTGCTGGTAGGGCTGCGTACCAAGTAAGAGTATTCACTTGCAGTCGGGCCCGAACGGGTCGGTACCACCGTCTCTGCGTGACCGGTCATGAAGCACGTCAGTGTGTTTTGGCTGTAGCAGATGATAACCGTCTATTCTTTCATTTTATATCTGAGAAAAGAAATGGTGCGAAGTGGCTTAACAATACTCTCGGTATAGTTGAGTTCATGAGCAACGGTTACCACTTACCATCAGGTGGTCCGTGGCTCGTCTGCCATCATAAGCAATAAAAAAAGGGAGGCGGTATAGCATTGTTTCTTTCTTTAAAAAGACAACACCTTACACTAAGGAAGAATCCTTGTATCGCGGGGACTTTACAAACATACAATTTCACGGGTACGAAGTACACCCAGATTCAGAACAACTATTTGTGGATCACACAAAGAGTTGTCCTGTGTGGGAATCGAACCCACAACACGCGGGCGGGAGGCCGGTATCTAAACTACTGCGCCATCTGCGCAGTCATGTCTTGGCAGTTCTCAGTTTTACTTAAAAAATGAAAGATACAAAAATATAGAGGTCAGTCAATAAGTGTATTAAAAAGTAATAAAGGTCTCTTATAAATGTAATAAGCTGACTTTAAAAATAGCACCGGAAAAGTAATTTATCAATATTGATTTCAATACGTTTGCTAGATGCAGATTCCGTGAAACGAGACTGTGGGTGCACTTTAAGTTAAATGAAGGTCGGTTATTATTTTTAAGAACACTTTAAGCACTGATAATTTTCTATAAGGCATTTATAAGGGAAATGTTTGTTCAATAGTTCGCCGCAGATATAAGTACTAAAAGATAGAGGGAACGGGTCAATCATCTAGAAATTATTTTTCTTAATAACATAGCATCACGCCTGTATTCCCCGAAGGGGTAGGCAGAGGTGTATTACACACCCACGATTCGCCAGCTATGTTTAAGTCCCACGTAATAGCGAGCCTATTGACGTCTACCGGGCACATTTCCAAACTCCGGGCTGCTCCTGAGAATTTTTCTTTTTAGGAAAAGCTCAATAACATTGTCCAACCCGGGGATCGAACCCGAGACCTCATGATTAGCAGTCGCATACACTACCGCTACACCACCGAGGTAGTTAAATATAATCATATAAATCAACACAAAGTGTGAAAATGTGAATCCATTTTTTAAACTACATAATTTGTGATCTAACACCACATAGAAAAACATGGTAATAAAACTATCGGTTGCGACAAAGTAGTAGTGAATAATCTTTGCTTTTTTTTTCTACTATATGGGTGGCCAACAAGCAAACGGCCAACTGGATGCTAAGCGGTTACCGTAGTCCATAGACACTAGCAAGACCAGCTACTGGCACATCGCCATTTCTAAGGGATAGGATTTGGAAAGGAGACACGATGAGGAGAGGATACGAAGAGTAAGGAGAGGATAAGAAGGATAATAAGAAGAAGATATGGACGGTGTTTGGGCCTCCGGCGCTCTCACTCATCATATTAAATAAAACGGTAGGAGTTTTGTGAGAGCGGCCGGCCCATTCATGCTGGGATAAGCAAGGCTCTACCACTAGTACTTTATTTTTTTTGTTAAGGCGGGTAAAAATTTTCCTAACCGCACACCCCGTCGTGGGGCCTTCACCCACTAAAGAAACCCGCCGTGTGCCGTCTCTCCGCCTTTATTGGCGGGCCACTGGAACTGGTCTTCGGTGGTCCGCCGTTCTACCACTAGTACCTACCTCTTAACTATGAACATGTGTATTTTGGCATGCAATCAATCTTTTTTTGTAAGCCTGACTGTTTGATAGGAAACTACTCCGCAGTAAAAAGAAACTTTCATTCTAGATAGAATTCCATAAGATAGTATCGCGAAGATATAATAAATATAGTATCGCGATAGTCTCGCACAAAATTTAACCCATCTTTCCTCCCAATAGGTAGTATATAACCGAAACGAAAAGAAAACGCGTCGTTATTTATTAACATTAAGTAACTTCAAATTACATGTTTCTTTTTCCAAAGAACAAAGACTTTCATACAAAGTTGCCCCTGCCAATTCCCCCTCTTAAGAATTTCCAAAAATTCTTTCTTAGCGGATGCTTACGATATAAAATAAACTTATATCCCAAATCCGCGTTCTACTACGTCAGTAGTCTTTAGCTGTGCGTTGATCGTCTGTATGGATACGCAATTAGGTATACCTACCTATATATATTATGGAGATTGGCCCAATTCCGAGATCCACTCACATGAATTCACGGGAAACTAGTTAATCGTAAGTCTTAAAAAAAAATATATAGCTATTGAGTTAAATACTTGTGTTGCGTGTCTGCCAACCTCCATTAAATTAGAGCGGACCTTTCCACTAGAGGAGACCGAATTAAAAATGAGGTTCTTTGGATTCCAACAGATTCGAGATGGTATATCTACTTAGGTATACCAGATCAATACAATATACTGTTTACAAATTCATGCATGCATCGATGCAAAACGATATCTATTGTAGCATAATGAGGTTATTTCCATGCTTTGTTTGTATTCTAATCCCGGGTTCACTGAAGATTTTAGTATAACGACCATTTTAAAAAAGGGTTTTGTAAACATCGATATTATTTCTGCAGTTTGTTATACTAAAGGTATTTAATGACTATGATACGGAAGACTAACGGATTTAGGATTTAAATATCAAGTTTTCTAGATATCAGAGCTCTAGGCATGTCTCTATTATTTAAGACCGATTCACAGACGTTCAAATTCTTCGTTATGTAATCGCGACACTTCAAGCTTGTTCTGACGTCACTTATAGAATTCAACTGTTTTTTTTAATCCATTACTACTTCACGCTTGGGCAGTGGCCTGTATAAATCATAAGAAGGATTTTGGCTATATATGGCTGGTTTCCTGACGATGTTTTTGATTCAACGGGTAGTGGTATTTTAGATCACACATAATTTCCAAAACAGTTTTTTAAATTGACATATTTAAATATCTGTGGTATGTAGGTATCTCTATCACACATACGGTAATGTGTGTGTTATCTCTTACGCTTTTCGCAATCATTTAATCGTTCTGGTCTAATCAACAGATGCCATTTTACCAAATTGGAAAAGAGACGTGCATAGAGAGGAAATTAATAGATTATGTATTTTTTTAGTTTCGAACTAGTATCTTTAGAAAGCATATTTTTGTGGTGTCTGATTATATATCTAGACCTAGAACCTTTGTATATCGGTCGTACACATGGGCATTCTTCTATAAGAACATTATCTGATCTGGCAACTAATAATCTATACTAATAAATGGAGAGCCAGGGTTTTGTTCGGTTATACTGCGAAAACTACTGAACCGAACTGAATAATACTTATACCATAAGATGCAGCGTGTTTCGGAGAAGGTTTTAGTATATGATATGTTGGTGATTACTTATTCGGAACCTATATTTTTGATGTGAAACATCTAATGCGGAGGGAGGGTAAAACCAGCTGTTAGCGTGGCGACGCTTATACATAATAGTAGAAATCCTATCCGAAATAGATTTTTCGACAATACTATGACACGAGCGAAGCTGCGGAGAATGTACTAGTATAATATAAATAGGTATCTACATGTACCTATACAGAATTCCTAGCCCAAGCTTTGTTTGGGGACTAGAGAGCGTTGTGGTGAAATGTCCATGAATATTTATTTATTATCACTAAGTTGCTCAGCGGGCCATGGAGCGGGCTATGCTTAGTATTTCCCTACGTGATCGAATCCGTAATACGGAGATCCGTAGGAGAACGAGAGTGACCGACATAGCCCGCCGGGTTGCCATGCTGAAGTGGCAATGGGCAGGTCACATCGCTCGACGAACCGATAACAGTTGGGGACGAAAGGTTCTCGAGTGGCGACCACGTATCGGACGGCGCAGCGTTGGACGGCCCCCCACCAGATGGACCGACGATCTGGTCAAAGCTGCGGGGAGCTGTTGGATGCGGTCAGCACAGGACCGCTCGTTGTGGCGTTCTCTTGGGGAGGCCTATATCCAGCAGTGGACGTTGAAAGGCTGATGGATGGATGGATGGATGATCACTAAGTTCCTTGACAACCTGTAAGGTTTACACTGTAGATAATATTATTATTATAGTTTACAAGCTGACCCGGCAAATGTTGTTTTGCCATATGAATTATTTCTAGAGTATGAAAATATTATTATATCTTTTAAAATGTATTTGAAAAATTGCGCTCAACACACAATTGACGAAACTTGCTATTATGCTGCTCCCAAGCGGAGGAGTTTGGCAAAACGAAACCTCATTGATCAGCTATCGACCGGGGTTAAAAAAATACAAAATGTTATTGAAAAGTAGAGGTTGGTGGTAGGAGGGTAAAAATTTAGGACTAAATGTATTTTTTAATGCCACACCATAAAAAAATAACCAAAGAAAAATTTGTCCAAACAATGAAAAAAATATTTTTGGGGTGAGCTACCCTTACCTAACACTTAGGGGTATAAAAATTAGTTAAAAACCTATTCTCGTACCTACTGAATATACATATAAAATCGCGGGCTCATTTGTTGCCGAGCGTTCTTGAGAATGCCTCGTTTAGAGGTGAAACACGTGTCGAATTTATGTTCGGATTTTTGCGGAATATTGCAATATTGTGGTTCTGAGAGTTCTACCGTATGGTTGTGTCGCATTGGTGAGTTTTTTGTCATTATCGTGCATACTACTTTGTTATTATCACATTCTCCTCTATCTGTGAGAGTGCGGATTGGCAATCTTAGGTTATTCTGTCTAAAGATAACCGGGATTGATAATCCGTGGGTGAGTGGTGGGCTCTCCTCCTAAAATCCATTCTATAATAGTATATAAAATCTCATCAAAATTGGTCCTGCCGTTTCGAAGGAGTATAAACACTAAAATTGTGATTCAAGAATTTTATATATTAGATATAGGTAAGTAAATTAAGTGAAACATGACTTCCTACCAAAATAAAAGGTTTTCTGTTAAGTATGTCAATTATTTTTTATAACAAGAATAAAGTTATCCGTATATGTCGTGTGGGACCGGCTTTAGAATTATCCCACCCCTCTCCCCCCATGGGAGTCGTAAGAGCCGACTGAGGGAATACCGGGGGAGTGGGCAGGATCACTCTTTCGAGTATTAACAACATCCACTGCGATCGCCAACCCGCATGCCAAGCGTGGCGATTACGGCACTATCCCCCATTCTTTGGGAGGCCTATGTCCAGCAGTGGACGTTAAAAGGCTGATGGATGGATGGATGGAAAGTTATCTATCTATAGTTAAAAACAATCACTTGAATATAACTCCATTTGTTTCTCTATGCTACGAATATAGCGAGAAGGCGATGTAATTGGAAATATAGAGAAGGTTAATTATTATTTAAGGTTAAGTATTAGTAATAAAGTATAACTTTGTGTTTACTTTTGTGACTTAATACTTATAGTGCAAACGGTAGTTAAGCAAAGTGTAGGGTCTGTTGGTGGGATGTCTGTTGTTTCGTAAATTACAGAGTATTAAGCAGACATTTCACGGTATGGGAGAACTGTAGGCGACCCTTTGAACAGACTAGGATACAAGTAAGTATATTCTATCCGGACAGTGTGGAAATTTTAAGTAATTTTCTCTTCGTGAGCGTAACCTAGGGTCCTGCTGAATACTGGTAGATGTACGGGTTGTAAAAGACACTGAATACTGTCTAATATTTGTCCGTCAATCACGATTAAACCACACTATTGACTAAACATCACTGCTCGGCTGCAAGCCTGAGAGAATTTCTCGTTAGCTTGTGAAGTCTGCCAACCCTCACCTGGCCAGCGTGATCATAACTCTGAGAAGACACCCTTGCCCAGAATTAGGATTAATGGATTGTAAAAACGTTATTATAATTAACACATCATTTTAAACACACAACTGCGTTGTTTAAGCGTGCATTCAGAGCCTAAAAAACTACTTCACAAAGACTTCTGTATATCAATAACACACACACATATGAAAATAAAACGCATAATATAATTGCGTATGTGTGAGTGCACCCTACAAATTTTTCGCCTAGGTCCCTGTCTAGTCTAACGAAGCTAGGGAATAGGGTGCACCTAGATAAGAGCAGGGTCAACAAAACAGTCTGTTAATTACGGAAGTTAATTTGCAATTCTCCTGACCCTCCCAAACTATATGGGTTAATGATGGATTTAATCTTCCTCTTTTATATTTTGTCTCTCTCTCTCTGGTCAATATAACCTATAAATACGTCTTATCAAAAAATATTCCACAGGAGTCGCCTATTTTGCGGGAATAATTCAAATTGGTACTATTTATTGAAAATTACACCAAACAATAAATTATAGGACAAGTATAACAATAAATATACAATTAGGAGATCTTATTCCTGCAATTACTTCCAGACAACCAAAGCATGGACAGGAAAAAAAAATGGTTGCAATAAAAAGTTATTATTATTAAAAATATATAGGTTGTATATACATATATTGATGTTAATACATCTAATTTGGAACCTATATTTTTGATGTAAAACATCTAATGCGGAGGGAGGGTAAAACTATCTGTTGACGTGGCGACGTCGCAATTTGTTTAATTGTTTTTAACGCCATATGTTGACAAAAGCATCTAACTGCGAAGTATAATAACAATAAACCAATAATAGTTTTATTTAGTCTGTAGATGACGAGAGGGCGCATACCGAGAATCATATAAGACTCAAACAAAATTTTAAAAAGAAAAAAACTGCGAGACGTCCCGTGACGGCTAATTTTTTTATAAATATAAACAACTGGAAATATATAAACTTTAGTAACAATGGTCTCATTGTGACAAATAATATTTTTTTAATGTTGGCAATGTTTTTGACTGCTTTACAGGCAGCGTATTCCACAATCGTGCCGGCTGCGTAGTATTAGATAAACAGTAGGTAGCCTATATCCTTTACCGGACAATATTTATGTAAAATTGAATGATGATTAGGTTATACAACGCGAAAGCGTTACAAAGAAACAAACACACTTGATTACAATGATTAATAATAATTATACAGTACAATAAAGGTGGTAAGAAAGGCCCGCCTGATTAAAGATGATTAGCAAAAGCAGTGGCATCATTTGGGATTTACCAACCCTATGGAAAAGGGTAGAATGTGGAGTGGACGAAGAAAGGGGTTAGCAGCAAGAGTTTTAACTAAGTTTTACAACCAATTGCGTGAAGTGTACGCGTATAACAGACAGTATAACTCACTAACTAGACTGTACTAACTCGAAGAAGTTTGTCAAAATATAAATTCGATTATTCAAGAGGATTAATAACATACTATATCTTCATCTTTATAAATATATATTAGATAGTCTGCCGTTCTTTGCGCATCACGGTAAAAAAACGAATGGATAGTTTTCAATTAGGTTTTCTAAGTTAAAATTCTAAAACAATTAAAAAGTATCGGAATAATCTCGGAGTGGTTGGTCAGCTTTCAGAATGAATAAAATAAGGTCTAAAGGTGGAGACATTCTTACGCAAACGCAAGATGTGTTAAGCCGATGGAGTGAATATTTTCGAGATATGTATGCGGATGTTCAGGGTGATGCTGGTGCCACATCTGATCTAATAGATCAGCATTCGGTACCGGCATCCTCTGATGACATTAGTATGGATGAAGTTGAATGGGCGATTAGAAGTTTGAAAAATGGTAAGGCAGCGGGTATTGATAGGGTGTCTGCTGAGATGATCAAGCTTGGAGGCTAATGTGTCTGGGAATGCTTCCTGATGCTTCTCAATTTATGTTGGAGCTCAGTAATGGTTCCCAAAGACTGGAGAAGCGCAGTCATCGTGCCCTTGTTTAAAAACAAGGGTTCACTTTATGACTGTGCAAACTACAGAGCCATAAGCTTAACCAGTTTGGCAGCCAAAGTGTATGGTAAGATTGTTGAAAGGAGAATGAGGATGGTGTCTGATGAATTTTTTTGTGAGGCACAAGGAGGTTTCAGGTGTGGACGAGGATGCATGGATCAAGTGTTTTCTCTGCGCAACATTGTGGAGAAGCATCTGGCTGTAGGCCAGAGGGATTTTTGCAGTTTTGTGGATTTGGAGAAAGCATTTGACACTGTTGTAAGAAAGGAACTTTGGGACATTTTGCCGGAGTATGGTATTAGCGGTAGACTGCTACAAGCGGTGCAGTCCAACTACATGGAATGCAGAGCTTGTGTGCGGCTGGATGATGGAATGTCACCCTGGTTTGACGTCAATATCGGCGTTAAACAGGGCTGCGTTCTATCAGCCAGACTGTTTATCATATATCTGGATAAAAGTCTACAAAGGTTGAATGAAATGAATGTGGGAGTTCAGATGGACGACTCAGTTGTTAACTCGCTGCTATATGCAGACGATGCGGTCCTATTAGCGAAGTCTGCGACTGTCCTGCAAACCCTAGTCGACGTAATGGCAGAAGATTGTAAGAAAAGGGGCCTACGTGTGAATGTGAGCAAAACCAAAGTAATGGTTTTTGAAAGAGAAGAAGCCAGAACAGATGTTAGAGTAGCAATAGGAAATGGTGCGCTAGAACAAGTGGATGAATTTGTATATCTTGGATGTGGATTCAGTCGGGATGGAAGGTACACCACTGATGTAGAAAGAAGAGTGAATGCGGGAAATAGAGTGAACGGAGCATTGGGACAACTTCTTGGCAGCCACCACCTCAGCCAGAAGGCACGTGTCGCAATAGACAACGCAGTGCTTGTTCCAACGTTATTATATGGAAGCGAGAGTTGGGTATGTAAAAAGGAGCATGAGAGCAAAATCAATGCGGTCGAAATGCGATCTCTGCGGAGAATCTGTGGGGTGAGGCTGACTGACCGCATTCGTAACAATGACGTAAGAGAGCGAGTAGGTATGAAAAAGAGTATTGGTGTAAAGACGCGTAAGGGAATGCTCCAATGGTTCGGACATGTGGAAAGAATGCCGGACGAGCGACTGGCTAAGAAGATATACAATGCGAAAGTGGAAGGATGTAGGTACAGGGGGAGACTGAGACTTACCTACCTTTTTTTTTTTGTTTAGGCGTGAAAAAAATGTTCCTAACCGCACACCCCGTCGCTCGGGGTAGCGAACAGGGTAGTGTGGGGCCTTCACCCACTAAAGAAACCCGCCGTGTGCCGTCTCTCCGCCCTTATTGGCGGGCCACTGGAACTATGTTACATCCTTCGGTGGTGAGACTTACCTATCTAGACCAAATTGGTCATGTATTGAAGGAAAGCGGAGTCAGGAGTCTCCGAAACCGGCGAGCGTGTATGAAGAGAGTTATGAATGTTGAGGAAGCGAGAGATGTATGCAAGAATAGAGCCTCCTGGCACTCTGTCCTCTCTGCCTACCCCGCAAGGGAAATGGCGTGATGATAAGTTAGTTAGTTAGTTATGTTCTCTATACAAGTCACCATTTTATTTTTGCAACTCACGACTTTCTATCCAATATTACTGACTAGTCATCTTATCTTATTTTATTTTTATTACACCATTACAATGAACAATAATTGATAATTCTATTTAAATAAATATATATTGCGATATCTCTAATTAATATGAAGTTATTAAGAAACAACGATTTTTATAAGCGCGGTATCCAGGGCGCTTATAAAAATATATGGATACCAGCTAGTATGAAAATAAATGATGAACACTATATCAATTATAGGGTATGAATTATCCGGAAGAGGAGAATAAGATCAGGAATGGTTCCCTATTAATAATTATTTTCTTCAATATACCTACAAATATTTTAAGGCTAGACCGGGCGAACTTTTTTAACAATATCTCACTGTCTCTATTTTAAGCAATCTTTCGAAGTTCTTCAATTTCAACACATTCAGGAGAGCCTACCTTTCACTGTGTCTTCAGAAATAAATACGTCACTCCAAGACACACAAATTTTAATGTTTTCTTTGCAGATATTGCTAACCCAATATGCGCAGCGTAGGACGGTCCCCCACTAGATGGACCGAAGATCTGGTCAAAGCTGCGGGGAGCCGTTGGATGCGGTCGGCACAGGACAGCTTGTTGTAGCGTTCTCTTGGGGAGGCTTATGTCCAGCAGTGGACGTCGAAAAGCTGATGGATGGATGGATGGATGGATTGCTAACCCACAGGAATTGTCCATTTTACCGGAATAATAAACAGCCATTGTCCTTTTGTGGGGTCTGGACGTGGGCATAGTCTGTTTTATTAAACACAAAGTGAAAAATGTGAAATCGAAAATAACAGTCAGGAGCAGGATTTGAACCTGCATCTTCTGGATACCGTCCAGATGCTTTACCAATTCAGCCATCCTGACAATTGCTCCTGACTGCTAATTTCGATAACACATCATACTTAACGTCTTTGGGTGACGCCTGCGCCATCTGTCAGAAGTATTTTCATACATTATACCGACCAGGTAAACTTAATTTTACAATTAAGATTTTACCTAATAATGACGCAAACCCTTTAACCCTGGTCGGTATAATGTATGAAAATACTTCTGACAGATGGCGCAGGCGTCACCCAAAGACGTTAAGTATGATGTGTTATCGAAATTAGCAGTCAGGAGCAATTGTCAGGATGGCTGAATTGGTAAAGCATCTGGACGGTATCCAGAAGATGCAGGTTCAAATCCTGCTCCTGACTGTTATTTTCGATTTCACATTTTTCACTTTGTGTTTAATGTATAGTGCTAAGCATGTCAAATGCTAAAAATATATATAAAAATATCTAAATATTTAAAGGGTTTGCGTCATTATTAGGTAAAATCTTAATTGTAAAATTAAGTTTACCTGGTCGGTATAATGTATGAAAATACTTCTGACAGATTGCGCAGGCGTCACCCAAAGACGTTAAGTATGATGTGTTATCGAAATTAGCAGTCAGGAGCAATTGTCAGGATGGCTGAATTGGTAAAGCATCTGGACGGTATCCAGAAGATGCAGGTTCAAATCCTGCTCCTGACTGTTATTTTCGATTTCACATTTTTCACTTTGTGTTTAATGTATAGTGCTAAGCATGTCAAATGCTAAAAATATATATAAAAATATCTAAATATTTAAAGGGTTTGCGTCATTATTAGGTAAAATCTTAATTGTAAAATTAAGTTTACCTGGTCGGTATAATGTATGAAAATACTTCTGACAGATGGCGCAGGCGTCACCCAAAGACGTTAAGTATGATGTGTTATCGAAATTAGCAGTCAGGAGCAATTGTCAGGATGGCTGAATTGGTAAAGCATCTGGACGGTATCCAGAAGATGCAGGTTCAAATCCTGCTCCTGACTGTTATTTTCGATTTCACATTTTTCACTTTGTGTTTAATGTATAGTGCTAAGCATGTCAAATGCTAAAAATATATATAAAAATATCTAAATATAATCTGTTTTATTAATAAGGAAGTATGGATGTGAAATTGCGTTTGTTTGTTTGTTGTGCTTTCACGTGGCACCTACTGAACCGATCATCATTTAAACTAATTTGTATCCCGGGAAAAAGAAAGATTCCTGTGGGATTTTGTATCAAATTTTGTAAAGATGTATATCATCTTATGACGTATGACTTTATAAGTCACTGATAGAATCTAGTATTCTATAAACCTTAACAAATAACCGAAGGAAGTAGCGTTTGTAATTTTCATCTCATCTTAGTTTAGTTTTTGAGAAAAAATACCTATTAATTAAAGACTAATTTGCAGACGTTACTAAACCGAACCCTTTCTACTAGCGATTTGTTTTAAAGGTCGTCAACCTCACTCTGTCTCTTACTTTCACCATAGTATAAGCATATTGTGTCTCGATCGCACCCCATAGGGAAATACTACCTATGGGACCATGGCAGGAAGAGGTTTTTATACGGAAGCTTGGATTTTGGTAATGTCTGTGAATGGCATTCCGTTCGATATGTTCATGAGCAAATGCTAATAAGCTTGCTATTTTGCGAGTTTTCTTTAAAATATATTTTAATTTTGTTATCATTAAATGACAGTAAAGGGACTTTATATTTTTAAAGTTTGAGAAATACTTATCTTATATTTTTTTGGATTCGAACTTCATGCAACCAAGCTTCAAGGGAGGACCCATAGCAAAAGCAACATCGAAATTTTATGTGATTGAACATTTTATTTTATATAGGTATCGTTCTGTATAACTCATTTGACATATATCGTTATTATTATTATTACATTAGTACTTCAATATGAAAATATTCGTCTTATATAATGTACCTATGTATTAAAATATTACTTCTATAAATAACCTTATTGGTATTTAGATATTTTTATATATATTTTTAGCATTTGACATGCTTAGCAACATACATTAAACACAAAGTGAAAAATGTGAAACCGAAAATAACAGTCACGAGCAGGATTCGAACTGCATCTCCTGGATACCATCCAGATGCTTTGCCAATTCAGCCATCGTGACCCTTGCTCCTGACTGCTAATCTCGATAACACATTTATACTTAACGTCTTTGGGTGACGCCTGCACCATCTGTCGGAAGTATTTTCATACATTATACCAACCAGGTAAACTTAATTTTACAATTAAGATTTTACCTAATAATGACGCAAACCCTATAAATATTTAGATATTTTTATATACCTATATTTTTAGCATTTGAAATGCTTAGCAAGATACATTATAACACAAAGTAAAAAATGTAAAATCGAAAATAACAGTCACGAGCAGGATTCGAAGCTAAGCATGTCAAATGCTAAAAATATATCAGAAATATAGCATCTGGACGGTATCCAGGAGATGGTTTCGAATCCTGCTCGTGACTGTTATTTTCGATTTCACATTTTTCACTTTGTGTTTAATGTAACCTTATCGGTCTACAACGGTAAAATGGCGGCAACCATAGAGGTACCAAAACAATCATATTACTTGCCGTTCCGATTATATAGAGGTCAGTGGTCAGTGTTCACTGCCTCACAGGCTTTGCTAGTGATAAATATGGTTGTACATAAGATTAAGATCCTATTCTTTAGTAACCTTATACGTTGGATATTCTACGAATAAAATGCAGAGGCGACATTTTGTATTTTAGCTCTTTATCATTGACAATGTTCTTATGGAACATATCAGGCTTAAAGAAAATTTAAATCTATTTTTTCGCTTATAGTGTGCAGGATGCCGTGACTGGGATACGCACAGCCCTTGAAAATGGTCTCAATGATGTCTTTTCGAGTGCTCTAAAATGAAATTTAAAAAATTAAAACGCGACATTCATATTTATCTACGTAGGTAGTTTATTGGTAGAATAATATATTGCTTATCCCAGCATGAATGGTCTCGCCGATCGGGGAAGTACCACCCTTTCACAAAAGATCAGAGTGAACCAATGGTAGGTACACCTATCTACTCCTTACCCTCTCCTTATTCGACTATTATCTCCACTCATCTTCCACCTTGTGCACTCTCTATCTTAGCTTAGGGTCGGCAAGACGAGTAGTAGTGTGTAGTTTTTACCTCTGGTGTTGCATCTGCATAGGCTATGGTACTAACGGCTTACGGAGTATTTTAGTTAAAAAACATCATCAGATGTCAAACCCTATAACTGGTTAGGTGCCCTGCTATCGTTACAAATCATAGGCACTAGACATTTATATTATCACTTGCATGGCTTATAAAATGCACCTAACTTTATGAGTTGCAATAAAATAATCAGCAAATGAGAGAATGAATTTTCCTTAGCATTGCTTACCTGACTTCGGGTCAGAAACGAGTAAGCACTTACGCATAAAACATGTAGATCATTATGCGTAAAATCCATTATTTATATTTAGGTGTGTAAACGCCCGCGTAACTGTTTTCCTTTTACTTACAAATACGTACGTCATTAATGTTCGATATTCAAACTTGCCGTGTGGGGCCGGCTGTAGAATTGTCCCACCCCTCTCCACCCATGGGAGTCGTAAGAGCCGAGTAAGGGAATATCGGGGGAGTGGGCAGCAGCACTCCTTCGAGTATTAACAACATCCACTGCGATCGCCAACCCGCCTGCCAAGTGTGGCGATTACGGCACTATCCCCCATTCTTGGGGAGGCCTATGTCCAGCAGTGGACGTTAAAAGGCTGATGGATGGATGTATGATTCAAACTTACTTTGAGTAAAAAGTTCATGTATAAATTTTAAGAAAAACACATTTTTAAAAATGGAATATTCGCCATTGGCGTAGGTCGGTAACCTAACCGTCATTTATTCCAATTTCAAACTTGGAATTCCGAACGAAGAAGCTACGCACACCATTGCACCCGCACACACATGAATTAGCCGGCTTTAATTTGTATTTATGTAGGCCACGCACACACGCGTCTATTATATGGGTCGGCACACAAACATAATGAAATGTTTTGGACGAGTCACATAAGACGTTTAAGTCCATTGTTTGCTTATAAGGATTTAATAGCATATTTCTTTGTATACAAAATTGTTTACTTAAAACAGTAGGTATGATACTTATATTCACATTTTTCAGTAAAGGGGAGTAATCGAAACGTGGCCCGCCAATGTACAGGCGGAGAGACGGCGCGCAGCGGATTTTTTCCGAACGACGGGGTATATTTTCCCGCTTTAACAAATAAAAAAATGGTACAAAACAGCATAATATAACTATTTTCACCTACGATTCAAGGTAAAGATAACAGAGTGGCGTTACAAGCGGATAACATTAATGATATTCTGATGTGTCTACCCGATTATAAGGCTAAAAATAAAGCAGATGGTGTACGTATGAAGAAAATTATGTCTTTGTAAGTTATATGCAGATCGTCATATCAGATTCATCATCAGATAAATACTTAGTAAGATATAGACATATCCATATTTTTATAAAACATAGGTTTTATTCGCATGTTGAGATGCTAAGAAGATTAAAAAAGCTTTTTTACAAAAAAAAAACAGTACATCTGAAAATCCGGAAACAAAAACTCAAATTCCGAATTATAAAAACGCGGTTTCAAATTTCGTGTCACCGTAAGTTCGCAAGGTGATGTCGTAAGTGTGCGTGCCACGCACACGGCTGTAGCGCGTCCGCTTAGGGTAGGTTAGGGACGGAATTGGGGTGGGCCCCGCGCCGAATGTTCAACAGCGTTGTTTGTGATATTGTTTGTAACAATCACATTGGCGTATGCAAACTTTGATTAAATGTAATCACGTCACTGCATAAAAAACATCAATAATTGATTAGTTATTAAAGAACAAATTATTTGTGAATAAAGAACAAGAGATTTTTAGTAGGAGCGGGAAACGAACCCGCATCTTTTCCAATCCGGGGAAGTGCTCTAAACCACTAAGCTATCCTACTGATCTTTCGATCATCCTAAATTCTTAATCACATTTGTCTTACGGTTTCCCGCTCCTACTAAAAATCTCTTTTTCTTTATTCACAAATAATTTGTACTTTAAAAAGTAGCGGAGCATGTCAATTGCTAAAAGAAATAGATCTAAAAAGTTATTAAAGATTTTTTAGTAGTTTTTAATGTTTTTAACGCTATGAGTCTAAAGAAAAATAAACTTATTGTCATTAAAAACATACTAAATCTGTACTGGTATTTATGGTATTTCTTATTTAACATAAAAATTATGAATCGAAGTTTTTTTTATACCACGGGTGGTGAACAAGCATACGGCCCACCTGATGGTAAGCCGTTACCGTAGCCTACAGACGCTAGCAACACCAGAGGCATCACTCGCGCGTTGCCATGTCCAAGGATACGAGGTGGATATGAAGGAATTTAAAGCAGAGGTCAAGTTGGATACTAAAGCTAGTATAGGAAAAATAGTAAGGAGAGGATAGGGAGAGGGAGAGGGTTTGAGCCTCCGGCGCTCTAACTCACAATATGAAAGACAACGGTAGTGGTTATTTCAAGCTGATCTTCTGTGAGGGGGTGGTACTTTCTCAATCGAGCCGGCCATGCTGAGATAAGTAAGGCTCTACCACTAAAAACCTCCGTCAACTCGGATCCAAATCCCTATCACGTAATTTTGCATATCCTAACTCGGCTACACAATATATCAAGAACCTATTTTGCTGCTAGAAAAAAACACGTCCGTTTTTCAACACAAAGTGTGAAAATGTGAAATCGAGAATAACAGTCCCGAGCAGGATTTCACATTTCCACACTTGTGTATGTTGATTTATAAGCATGTCAAACGCTATTAAAATATATATAAAAATATCTAAATACGTTTGTTTTTTTATATTAGCGTAAGGTGTTCATATTACATCCAAATGTTACACATAACGGGTAAAAACTACATATAACTGACGTGATCCGGTTCTTACGGGACTACACTTAACTAGTTACAAATAATTAGTAGATATTAAATGGTGATAAACTGCGTATGAAACTAAAATAATGACATGCGTCTTGTAAGTGCTTAGATCTGTTGTACGCCCCGATGTCTGGTCTAGGTACAAATTATAACTGCCTGTAAAAGTTAAATTAAGACACAAAGTGAAATATGTGAAATCGAAAATAACAGTCATGAGCAGGATTTGAACCTGCATCGCCTGGATACCGTCCAGATGCTTTGCCAATTCAGCCATCCTGACAATTGCTCCTGACTGCTAATTTCGATAACACATTCATACTTAACGTCTTTGGGTGACGCCTGCGCCATCTGTCGGCAGTATTTTCAAACATTATACCGACCAGCTAAACTTAATTTTACAATTGAGATTTTACCTAATAATGACGCAAACCCTATAAATATTTAGATATTTTTATATATAATTTTAGCATTTGACATGCTTAGCACTAAAATATATGTATATATATATATATATACATATATCTAAATAGTTAAATTAAGGCTTACTATAGGCTTTATTAAATTACTGTGAAGAGTTAATCCTCCCTAAAAAATTACTATAAAAGATAAATCCAAAAATATAATAATGATACTTATCTAATTAAAATTTTTAACATATGTATTTGTTTTTTATTTCTATAACGAACTTTATTAATACAATTTAGTAAAGAATATATTGTAAAAATATCGCAATTATCACTTATTTTCTCTCAAATTTCAAAATAAATAAATATTCACGGACATTTCACACAACGTCCTCTCTTCGTCGTTTGCATCAGTCAAACTAAATGCCTGTCTCTTGTGGCATATAATTTTCATTCAATTGTCAACGTCCGATGATTGCCTTCATTACCTCGACATATTTACACTTATTTCATTAGTTTTAAAGTTAATTTACGTGGGATTTATTTTCAAATAGAAATTCCTATTCTTGCTGGGAATTGATTAATCTGATATCCATTAAATAGTAAATAAAACACAATAGTTTACAATAAAGACATCAGCGCCCTCGATATCGTTGCTTCGTTATTTAACCATAAAAACATATTCTTAAACGAGCTACGTATCGAAACACAATTATTGAAACATTGACTGCTGAAGTAGAATGTCAAGCGACTCATAGACGTTAATTAAATTGGCAATCAAATCGAACGGGACACTACAACCGGTAAAGTGTATAAAACAAAATAACACTGACATCATAGCCCTATTCCCAAGAATAAAATGGCATAGTATCAACTGGCAGAGTGAATGATCTTTAGGTGCTTAAAAAACAAAAAAAAAAAAAAAAAACTAAAAAATGTGCAACGGCCAATGCTCGTTGGTGGTAGTGGAATACGCGCTCTCTAGCAAAAAAGCGGGGTCATTGCCCTCGCGGCGTGTCCTTCGCGACGATGTAACTGTGTGCGTGTGACGACACGCACACAGTGACTGATTCGCATTTTCGTGCTCAGAGAGTTACGCGTGTGTGCGTAACGCGGATGCTTTGGAGTGCGTTAACACGTTGGACGCACGCAAAAAAGCGTACGTTAGGACGGACACACACCGTCGTGCATCCGATACTCGTGGTAGATTATGGTAGGTTATGGCAGTACTTGGATGTTAATGGAGAATTAAAATTAAAGCAATGATAACGTTAGTGGTTTTGAAAACGAGTTCTGGGTTATGCAGCGATCAGATGCGAAAGTCGAGAACTTAATTTTATGCTTTAGAGAGTTTAAGCGCTTTAGTTGAGTTTTATGGAGGGCAAGGACTTTATATGTAAGAATAAGAGCAAATACGTTTTTAATAAGTCAATCCGCTTTATCATACATTTTAGTATCAGATGTGCACTGTGATAAAATTAAGCAGTCACAGTAATTAAAACGAGTAGATATTTCTTTTAGGAGTTACATCGGGATATTTTTGTTAATGATCTAAGGTAGGCTTCTCTTGCCATTAATGTATCTAAATATTAGCGGTCTTTCATTACCGTTCTCTTTAAATTTAAGTAGATTATTATATTCTATTCTGAATTTGAAATTACCTTTTTCTAAACCAGTTTATACCATAGACAAAGTCGCCTGCCTTAATCTGGTTACACGATACGTCTACATTATCTATGTGTTGCGTGAGGTGCGCTGTTGCGAGGCCTCTTAATATTGTCATCAAAACGAGTGGTGTTACATTGTGAGCCAAATTGCTTCGGCTGCATGTACTCGTAGCTACTCAGTTACGCTAAATAATTGGCTGATTATATGGTTGTGTTCTTTTTTCAAATGTTTTATTTTATATCTATGAGATCCTTTTTTGAACTTGGAAGCGATCTGCAACGTTGTTTTATTATATGCGAGTTCGAAAATGGTTTCATAATTATAATTTAGGCACTACTTCATAAGTTGATTTCTTAGCTAGCAAATGAAAGACATATTCAAATTTTCAATCAAACAGAAAATTTTATAAAAAATGTTTTGTGTTAAGAGACGCAAGAATAGCGTAATGCAGTCACTTATATCTTAACTGTACAGATACAGCTCTTTTACAGCTATATAATATACAGATTTGTATTTTATGCACTTGTATGAACTAGTTATAGGTAATAAGCACGCACGTTAAAATCTGCGTACACAAGCATAATCGACTACAAACTACTGTCAATTAGAATAACTATAAAGCTATGCACACACTAAACGCAAACATAAATGGTAAATAAAGGTAAATTCACACGGCACGCATGGGCGCGGCAACTTCACGCTGTTTTTAGGTCGACACTTGCATGTGTTACATTCACAGCCATAATATTGCAATACCTAAGGTAATAATGCAGTTGATAATTAAACTAAAACTATAGTATTTTAAGCGTCTTCAAAAAGGAGGTTACCTACATAATCTATTAGAGCTTCCAAGCAAAGACTATAACATTTTTATATAATTATGTAGGTATGTTTATCCACGCATTTCTTAATTAATTGTATGAGGTGACAGTTGGCGGAAGTCCATTGTTATTATTATAGAATGGATATTTTAAGAGGAGAGCCCACTACTCACTCACGGATTGTCAAGCCCGGCTATCTTTGTATACACACAAAATAATCTTAGATTGCCAATCCGCGCTCTCACAGATCACACAGGGTGAATGTGATAATAGCAGAGTAGCATGCACGATAATGACAAAAAAATCTCACCAATGCGATACAACCATGCGATACGGCAGGACTGTCAGAACCACAACGTTGCAATATTTCGCAAAAAATCTGAACACAAATGTGACACGTGTTTCACCTCTCCACGAGGCATCCTCAGGACCGCTCAGCAATAAATGAGCGAACGCATTTCTTCTAACTATTATTCGGGTTGTGACCATGTTTTATTAGGATATTTACTATTATGTGGGTAACAAAAGCAGTAATGTATACTATAATACCTGCACTGATTTTTATGCAAATTCCTCGTCATGTAGATAGAGAAGGACAAAATCAATTTAAAATTACATATCTATGTAAAATTATGCCATCCCATTAGCACGGGGATTTGTGGAAACCATGGAAATGTTTATAAACATAGTCTCTTCCTATACGGAATAAAATTACCTCTGAATATTTATGGAAATTGTTTTTATTGCATCCAACAAATCTATAAAAAATAGATTACCTTTTATTATTAATCAGTAAATATTTGTCTTACAGTAGATATACGAGAGGCTTTCACGCTGTTATGTAAACTTTTCAGTAAAACAAACCTTTTTAGTATTGTCATAAAATAAAATATAAAATTCCCTGGCACAATATTTTCAGTAAACCTACGGTAATATCCAGCTTAAACATAACAAACTCCCCGTGGGTGTCACGTAGGAGTGAAAATAACGGAGTTTATAGGTCAGATACGTGCACGATTCAATCACGACCCATCTAAAATTAGGATCTTACACGTCAACAACAAACACGTAAATTGTCTGCATCAGTGATTGTGCAATTTAATGATGATCTGTTTCATTGAGGCAGCCATATTGCGCGACATTTACACGTGGTAGATTTATCAAAAGTAAGTACCTATTTAGTAGAAATATTTTATTAAGTACTTTAAATAAATGAATTAGGAGTAGAATTTGCAGACTCATCAGAATTTCTTAACTGGGCCTCGTGGCGCAGTTGGTAGTGTAATCGACTTCCGTGCACGAGGTCGTGGATTCGATTCCCACTCAGGACAATTATTTGTGTGATGACACAGATATTTGTACTGCGTCTGGGTGTTTATGTATGTATTTAGAAAAAAAAGTATATCCGTAATCTGGTACCCATAGGTACAAGCGTTAAGCTTAGTTTGGGACCAAAAAACGTTTGAAATGTCCGTGAATATTTATTATTATTTATTTATCAAATAAATGCTTGAAACAAACGTAATATTTTGATCGTGATTGCGTTCAACATCTACATATATGATACCTATTTTAGAGATGACGCCTAAAATATTTTCGTTACCGCATTACTATAGAAATAGATGGTCAGAAATGCACATAAACTCATATTTCCTCCAGCATTTTTCCTGGAACTTATATAATTTACTCGGTAAATTATACAAGTTACTCGGTAACTTGCCTTGGTGGTGTAGCGGTAGTGTATGCGACTACTAATCATGGGGGGTTCGATCTCCGGGTCGGGCAGTGTTATTGAGCTTTTTCCTAAAAAGAAAAATTCTCAATAGCAGCCCGGAGTTTGGAAATGTGCCCGGTAGACGTCAATAGGCTCGCCTCCTATTACGTGGGACTTAAACATAGCTGGCGAATCGTGGGTGTGTAATACACCTCTGCCTACCCCATCGGGGAATAAGGCGTGATGCTATGTTTTTATGTTGTTGTGTTAATTTACTAATCTTTTCATAAGTTCCTAAATAATGGTTGTGACCATCGCTTTTAAGTTATAATTTTAAAATTATTCATAAGGCATTCATGGTTACGGCACAGAGTAAAGAGTAATGCCTTTTTTCTTTACCTATATTGTGGTTACGAGATGATTATGAATGCTGTAAAGCGTTCGAAACATAGGCGTAGAAAATCAAGCTAATAAAATTAATTTCAAAAGTGTTTTAATTTCATAATACCTAATATTAGCTTAAATATCGGAAAGTATGAAAGCAAGTAAAAAGAAAGAAAGCTATGTTTTATTGTCACGAATCTAAATTGGTTATATAGTTACACTAAGTGAAACTAAACATAAAACAATTTATTGTCAATAAGGCTCCCATTCGGCAATATTGCTGCAGTGTAACGTAAATTTTACTGCAAATGCTGATTTTCAATTGAAGCCTTTTAGGTAATGTTTCTTTTTTACGAATATTCGAATTTAATAACACGTATAAATCTGCACAAAAATACATATAAATTAATACAAAGTGTGTTCTTTCTACCCACGGGAGTCGTAAGAGCCGACTGAGGGAATACCTGGTCTCACACAGGAATTTTGAGGTTAGGAATTGACTGTAAACTGCACTGTTTATAACGATCTCCCTGTCATCTGACACACACACAACACATCTAACACACAAACAAACATGACTAATACAATTTCTTAACAGCGAACACAAAGTGTGACGCACCATTTATGCTTTTACTTTAATTAGATTGGGACCGACTCGCGGGCGCGCCGTTGATTCAGCGCTGTCAGATTGTGATGGACTTGGTGGATTAGTCCGAGTTGAGAGCCACCTTTTTATGTTCATTTTGTGGTTAATGTATTTATGCATCAGTCACGGACAGGAGGGGTACTCCCCCACTGAAGTTATGTCAAACAGTTCCAGTGGTCAACAAGCGCACAGCGGCTTATTTTAGCATGTTGCTCCCTCAGACTAATTAAAAAATAAAGACCCCGTATTGTCAACTAAAAAGTGAAGCCAATTTTGTAAAGATGTGTGCGTGAAAGTGAAGACCGTAAAACATTATTTCTATAATTTAGGTATTTTTTAAAAAGTTCTATGTTTAAAACTTAAAGGAAGTAAAAGTATAAAGTAAGTTTACAGCAAATCATATACCTATAGGGAATATTATAGCGCTGACGACGTATTCTGTACGTAACGTAGATACGTACGGAATCGTTGAGTCATTTGGGGTAATTTTAAATCATACTCTGGTAACACTCGTGGTTTATGACACTTCGATTTGGCATGGTTTTGTTTGTATTTGCGTGCATGAGCGCCTGTAATTACTAGTTTGGCATTGTTTTATATGGCTTCACTGGATTGTTCGTAATGCTCCGTCTATGCTTTTTTCTTGGTGTGAGGTTCCTCCGAACGAAGGGTTGTGTGGTTAGGAATGCAGATTTTACTAGTTGTTAATAACTATAGGTAGTACCTATATCATTATAAGTAATGCAAAAAAAGCGTCAAATGGCGTTATAAATATTTTATAATTACTGCAAATGCACATTACAGCTGCTTTTTGCATACAATAACGTGTCGTGCTGAAGTTTTCCTGTTTTCAACTTATGCGTTATTTTCTAATTAATATTAATAATAAGTAACCTATTTAGATAATGTTATTAGTACCATTAATATAATGGTTTGTGTGATATTTTATTTTATAATATTTTTCTGGTAAGTTAATTTTATTGACGAACAAATAACTCTACAATATACGAATCTTTGACTGATGATATCTTGTAATACTTGGCAACATTATAGATATATAATCATTATAATTCTGCTAATAAGCTATGCATTCATTACCTACTATTATATCTATATAAGATCGTAATTTTTTGCCAAGACTCAACCCATTACCTACTATCAGACTGGGCACGGGTCTCCTCTCAAAATGAGAGGGATAGACTATTAAGGGTTGGCAGAATTAACAAGCCGTCAAGGAAATCTTTCGGGCATGCAGGTTTCATTACTAGCATTTTCCTTCACCGGGCTGTGATAATTTGTAAACAAATGCACATGATGTAGGATGGATCCGTGTGGTGATGGACTAAGAATACAATTGTCACCACCCCATCCTTTCCCACGGGTGTCGTATGAGGCGACTAAGGGAAGTAAGCAGTTATCATCCATTGCATGACTGGCGGTAGGGCTGGGTACCAAGTGGGAGTAGGTACTCACTTGGTATCAGGCCCGAGCGGATTGGTACCACCATCTCCCGTGTGACCGGTCATGAAGCACATCGTTGCATTTTGGTTGTAGAAGGAGATAGCCGTTTATTCTTTTTTTTCATATCTGTGAAATGAAATGGTGAGAAGCGGCTTGACAATACTCTCTGAATAGTTGAGTCCATGAGCGACGGTTACCATTTACCATCAGATGAGCCGTGGCTCGTCTGCCACTAGGTATATGCAAAAAAAAAAGAAAAAAATTAGTCAAAATTATTAAATGTCAGAGGTGTGTGCCGTGCGAGCCATGGACTGGAGATCGAACCCACTGTCGTTATAGTCCTAGGTTCGAACACTAGGTCACTATGATCAACTTTATGTCTACTAATCCTCCTAATATCCTATTCTAAATATTAGGTATATCTATTTCAAATTCTGAAGTTTTTGTAGAACAAGAATGGCATTTTAATAAAGTATGAAACGTGATTAAAATACTTTAAACATCAATATTTCTAATTAAACGTAGGGATGTAGACACTCATACCCTGAGAGATCCAGGCTCTGAAGTATGAGCATGGTTTGATTGTGTCGTGTGACGAACTGATGGTCTACCAAAAGGGTAAAAGTCATTTTGTTCTCATCTCTGACATTACGGTTATTTTAATTTATTTTGTGGGTACCTATGAAGATCTGCCATGCATTCCATTTTTTCCTCCCGAATTCCGTAAGAGCCATAATCGGCAGATAATAATCTACTGCCGTAGTCAGCATAAAAAAAAACAAATAAACATGGCTGTGTACAAGGTGTACCTATCTAACATAATATTTTATCTGTGTTAGTGAAGTAGGTACCTATAATAAGACCTTGGACAATGGCTCAACTCTTCGTTAATTTATTCTTAATTTAAACTTCTTGTGATCGAATGTTCTTAATTCAAACGACCCTGGTGTAATTAACTGATTTTATCGTTTGCAATTTAAAATACACAGTTCTATAAATGAAATGTTTCAATGTCGAGTGAATATCTATAGTAATATTTTACAGTTAAAATGTGACATAGGTAAGTACTACTTTTGATATAAACAGCAATAATAGACGTTAGGTGCTAAATGTACCAATATTTATATGACGCTTCTGAAAATATTTCTACTTTAAATCATAATTCAAAAGTCACTTGTAAGTCGTACGGCACATAGATTCAGTGTCCCAGCGCTCCGGCGAAATGCAGAGCCTATAATAACTTCCCGTTGCTTGTTTCTCGCTAGTAATTTTTACAACGGTGTCTAATTTGATGTAATCGCCCCGTTATTGCCGTTATATTTTTTGTTATTTTGTTACTAATATGGTGTGGCACAGTTATATTAGTGCAGGAAAGGTTTTCATTTCATGTTGGTTGTGTTCAGATAAGTAAAAGGTACCTACTCATTATTAACACTAAATGCGGCTCGTGATTTCGCGACCCTTAGAATTGGGTTACTATAATATAAGTAGGTACTGCATACTCTATGGTACATTAATTATATCTATGCAAAAAAGCTATCCCACAGGAAACTAACATTATTTCTGAATTAAAAGTCCTATATATTATGCTAATCAAGGTAATAAACTACCTATATGTGTGCAAAATATCATCCAAATCTGTTCAGCCGTATTTAAGTAATTCAGTAACAAACAGTAAAAGATCCAAACTAACAAACTTTCATATTTATAATATAAGTAAGTTTGCGAATGCAAATCTTAAAAAAAAATTTGCTACGTAAGTCACTATACCTATAACACACATGAAACCCAACAGCCTAATCGAGATTAAAACAAGCTCTAAAAAACAAAACAAACAAAAATTGGACGCATTTGAAATTCCAATCATCGAACAAAAAGTCATTGTCAAAAAGTCAATGCATTGAATGACTCCGCCCGCGCACGCTATTGGGCCGCCGACGCGAAGCACATTGGAATTTTAACAAAACCCCTCGGCCTAGTTCCGCCTTCTAAAAAGTTTTTTTTTCCGTTGCTGTCAAAATGGCGGCCCATTATATGATTGTGATTAGTTATTAAGTAATTTAATAGAGATTCTCTTAGTATTTAAACGAGTTTGATTATACCTTTGCTTCACTTTATATAGGTTGTAGCTATAATTTATAGAATATAGAAATAAATACCTAATTATCTATGTTATCTAATCATAACTAGTATCTACCTAGATACTTAGATATAAGTGACAATGATAAATATTAAAACTTCCCCTTTAAATACCACAGCTGTCACGATTTTGTTGGTATATATATACTATATATACAACAGTTTGTAATTTTTTTATCAAACATTGTGGCTTTAGATATAGGCTTTTTGCTTTGAGTAAAATAAAATTGCCTTAAACGGATTGGTTGGGTTTTAAAACACCGAATTATGTAGAGTGTAACAGTTCTAGTTAAACGCGTTTTATTTTTAACCTAAAAAACTGCCTCTGTGGTGCAGCGGTAGTGTGAGCGACTGCTGATCATGAGGTCTCGGGTTCGATCCCCGGGTCAACAGTGTTATTGAGATTTTTCGTATAAAGAAAAATTCTAAGTAGCAGCCCGGAGTTTGGAAATGTGCCCGGTAGACGGCCCCTATTATGTTGGACTTTAACATAGTGGCGAACCGTGGGTGTGTAATAGGTACACCTCTGCCTACCCCTTTCGGGGAATACAGTTGAGGTGCTATGTTTTATGTTTTTTTTTATTTTTAGACAATATTTCTAGGAAGACGTAGTGGCTTCTAAGCTGAGGTAGCAAACTCGATTCACAAGGTGCAAATATTACCTAGACTTTGGCCACGATTTCATCCGCCTGGAGTTCAGTATTTAAATACCTACGTCACTCTACAGTATATTATTAAAAAAGAGATATCCCATAGGAACTGTCCATTTTTCGGGATAAAAAAAATCTATGCCTGTTTTTAGGCTCCAGACTGTATGAATGAAAATTTCATGGTTTTTTTAGTAGTTAGGGCGTACAAGCATAAAAAACGAACAAACTCACTTTGCCCGCGGCTCCACCGCAGCCAACTCAAACTCCGGGCTGCTATTGAGAACTTTTGTTTTTACGGAAAAGCAATAACACTTGCCGACCCGGGGTTCGAACCCGAGACATCATGACCAGCAGTCGTTCACACTACCGCTGCACCACCAAGGCAGTTAGAAATATTATCTAACCAAGTTAAAATACTCAGATACATGTTTAAACTAGATATGACTGCTTACGTCATAGCTAAGTCCTAACATAAAACACATGTGTGTCACACGTGACTGTGACCTTAATTGCATCTAGTATCTGTCGCGCTTTATCAAATTATATATAAATATGTTTGTTGGTGTAATATAAGTTCGTAGCAGCTAACTGTGTGTAGGTTTGATTCTCGGTCGTGCGGAAATTGTAATGCAACACTAAGCTAACGGTACCCGAGTGACAACAATAGATTTGCTAATACTAAATTAAGCATATTATCGAAGTCTAGGTGTCCTACACCTACCACTGAAGGAATGTATTATGGTTCCGGTGGCCCGCCAATAAAGGCGGAGAGACGGCACGCGGCGGGTTTCTTTAGTGGGTGAGGACCCCACACTACCCTGTTCGTTGCCCCGAACGACGGGTTGTGCGGTTAGGAACATTTTTTCCCGCCTGAACAAAAAAAAAGATGTCTCACATCTCTGCTTACTCCCTCTGGGATTACTATACTTTAGTTAAAATCACCTAAAGACCTATCTCTTTGTATTGTTACTTTATCAAGACTTGCTGCAACCCCAAGTTCACTACTACGTGAGGAGCACATAAGCATATGGTACACCTGATGGTAAGCGGTTACATTCACAAAAGATCAGCGTGAAACTACTGTTAAGTTTAATATATTGAGTGAGAACGCCGTAGGACCAAACCCGAAGAGGATAAAGTAGTAAAAAGAAATATAGCATCTAGCATCACGCCTGTATTCTCCGAAGGGGTAGGCAGAGGTGTATTACACACCCACGATTCGCCAGCTATGTTTAAGTCCCACGTAATAATAGGGGGCGAGCCTATTGACGTCTACCGGGCACATTTCCAAACTCCGGGCTGCTACTGAGAATTTTTCTTATTTTACTTTTAACGAAAAATCTCAATAACACTGGCCGACCCGGGGATCGAACCCGAGACCTCATGATCAGCAGTCGTTAACACTACCGCCGCACCACTGAGGCAGTTAGATAAGGTACCTAGTATGCTCTTATTATCCTTCCTATGCACCTCCTGTCCCTTTCCTTGGAGATAGTGACGCGCGAGTGATACCTCTGGTGTTGCTAGCGTCTATAGCCTACGGTAACAGCTTACCATCAGGTCGGCCGTATGCCTGTTCGCCACCCATATAGTATTAAAAAAAAACTTGTCATAACACAGGGAACACCGCTAAGACTGTTGCAGTCTACTCGTGGTAGAAAGAATATCCTAGATGAGATTATTTGTTGGTACCTTACTGCGAAAGTATGTGGTGGTAAGCGTAAGTATAGTAACAAATTATCACAATTAACATGAACAAAGTTAGTGTAATAGTTTGTTATATAAACAGATCTGCGACACACAGACCAACTCGCTAATAGTTACAAATTAGATGTAGATACTTGGCACTGTGCCGCGGAAGCTGCTGAGAGTGAAACCGAACGTGACATAGTACCTATAGGTACATCTTGATACTTGTTTATTGAAACTCGAGTAAAGGTATACCTACGTATATGCGAAAATTTTGATCGTTTTATCATTCTAATGGTAGAGGGAATGTGAAACAACCATAGGTATTTCTACATTTGTGTTTCGTATGGTGAGTGAGAGCTAGGGTTGCCAACTTTTTTTACAACAAATAAAGTATATTCAGGTCTATGAAAAATATTAAACAGTATTTTCTATAAATGAACAGTATTTTATTTATTTATTGTTTTAAATACATATTTTTTGAGCTTCTCGCACAACTTACTAATTTACAATCTTTTTTCACATCATCACACACTCGCATGTCTGTCAGTGAGTGACAGTCTTGAAAATTTGACATTGACAGATTCGTTCAGAAACTCAGTGTGATTTATTTGTGGATGCGCTGCACTGAGCAGTGAGCGCCCTCTGACTAAATAAAAACAAATTTGTGTGAGCATCTAAGTATAACACATTATAATGTGTTTGCATTTGATGCTGAAAACAGTATTTTGTATACTTTATTTTTGTTCAACAGTAAAAAGTATAATTTAGTGAAAAACAGTATAATACTATTCAAAACAGTATAGTTGGCAACCCTAGTGAGAGCGTCAGTTGCCCAAACAATCTCTCGTCCTTATCCTCTCTCCGTATTATTCTCCCTTTCCAACTTCTTTTCTTCTTCCCTTTCGTTGGAGTTGGGGACGCGTGAGTGATGCTTCTGTTATTGCTAACGTCTCTAGGCTACGGTAACCGCTTAACATGTGGTGGGCCATACGCTTGCTTGCAACCCGTGTAGTATAAAAAAAAATCAAATGTCACTCATAGTCTTGTTTCAAAATAATAATTTTAATTATAAATTTAATTAATACTATCTTAAATCAACTGAAACACTTCACCTACTTTCATATCATTGGGATAAGAAAAGTAAAAAATCCTCCAAAATCAAATCCTTCATGGACTTGTCCATACTAATCTATGTTCTGTCAAAAGGTCACTCACCCCATCCTTAACCTAAGTCAACATAACTAAGTATGGACCAAATTGTCTGTCTGTACTATTGTCACAGTTTTAGATTGAAAGCTGTTTGAGACACGCTCACTCAGATCTTTGACCCTTATCACGTGGATTTAAGATAATTTGGATGCGCTACAATTTTTGGTGTTTACTTGGTTAGGTAATAAATATATCCTTCGTGTCCATTCATTCCTAAGACGATTTGTGTGTGATGATATTTAAATAACAAATTAATAAAAGAATTGAAATATTTTTTTTTAATATTTATTATCCCGTCACCTGAAATACCCACTATTTCATAGTTGATTGATCCTTATTTTTTTACTTAAAGAGAGAGACACGCAGGTAGCCATACGTATAGCTGACGAAACCATTGCAGTACCCAAATCGTAGTCACTCTTACACCAATATGAAAAGAGATGTTAATTTGACTCAACATCAATTGGAACAATATTAAACAAATGAAAGAAGTGACAGTGCATGTAATGCCTTTATGCATTATGACAATAATTGTGCACTAATCATAATGAATTTTAATGACACTAAATAGTAGTGAAAGCTTTCAGTGTCACGGTGACTATGACAACAACTAGAAGGCTGTTTTCTCACAAATTTCATGAGAACACAAATTCGCGACTCATAGTGTTACAAATTACACATGTATGTTGAAACTTTATCTGTTTACTCGTAAAAACGGACTTAAAACCAATATTGTATATAATACACACATCTACTTCAGTAATGTTCAACTTAAGTGATAAGTCTTTGAAAGATAACAACCAAATCACTTTAAAAAAGCCGCATCCAAATATGATCAAATGATAATCCACGTTTCCCCCCTTTCGGCAGCATCTTAGCAGTTTTATAGGTCGCATCGTGGAATCGTCCACTCGACCAATATCGATTTACCCCATCCCCCCTTGTTAATGTTTCACCTCATATTCGGGTGTTTGGGAACGACGATATAAGAACATGGACATTCCAATGGATATTGTCTATGTTTTTCATGTTTTATTTGAATTATTAGGAGCTTGAATTGAGAGAAACGTTAGAGCTGAATGTTTATCGTCACAAGTTTTGTATTCTTGTTTGGATGAACTTACTAATATTTTCAAGTAAATAGGATATGCAAAATTCTTTGCATGTATAGCCTTATCCATATTTCCTAGCCTAGACTTTTTAGTTAGACTACTACCATGTTAAGATTTTTAGAGCTTACATTTATTGAGTGCCTCTTCAAAAGAGTTTATTACGTCAAAAATGTTAACATATTGAATTGACAAAAACAATATGAAATAAGGAATTTTGACGCAGATACTTTTTAAGTTTTTGGGGAAAAAAAATCTAAAGTAAATAAGCTGTTATTAACCAACATTGTACAATTGAAAATAATTAAGAATGCTGATTTTTGAAACAAGCCCTTTTGGAAAGACACTCTACATTTGTTTAAACTTGACAGAGTTTCCATGATATAAAATCCAAAAATGTAACATTGAAGTCTTCTTTACGAGTATGCACAAGTAGGTACGTTAAAAGTTCAACGCCCTGTTTGGGTATATCCAGACAGAAAGTCGATGCGAGCTAATAAAAGCTTCACGTATCGAATGACATCCGTATTTTGAATGGTAGCTATCATAAAGCATTTTTAAGATAACATCCCGTACTAAGTAATAATTTTGATAAGACAGACTTTAGAGTACTATCAACGGAACTTTAGTTTTTTCGTGTAGTGGCAGACGAGCGATGGCCCACCTGATGGTAAATGGTAACCCTCGCTCATGGACTCAAATATACCGAAAGTATTGTCAAGCCACTGCTCAACATATCATATATGAAATGAAAGAATTAACGGCTATCTCCTGCTACAACCAAAACACACTAATGTACTTCATGGCCGGTCGCACAGGAGATGGTAACCAACCCGCTCGGGCCCTATAGCAAGTGAGTACTCCCACTTGGTACCTAGCCCTACCACCAGTAAAACCAATTATCAGCAAATCTTCCCCCTTAGAATGAAAATCGAAACGTTAGACAAACTTTCGTTTCACTTCATTGTGATTATTTGTGATTGGTCGTTTGCATCACGCGTCGAAATCTATACTAATCAGGAATCACGCGACGGACTGTTGATCAATTACAATGACTCGAAACGAAAGTTCGACTAACGTTTCGTTTTTCATACTAAGGGGGCTTACCTATTTCTGTGACTCTTCGAGACGTATGTACTCGGAAGGTGAACACTACAATATCAGTAGAGTGACTCGTGTAACACACGGAATTCCGGTATGTTTGTTTGTTTGTCAACATCTCAGAGATATTCGCTTACTAATTTCTTTTAGTCAAATATTTGTTGTGTCAGTTCTGATTCAGTATTATGTTATTAAAATGAAGACAAAAATATGTTGTGATGATTTACTGATATATTTTTATATCACTAGATATATTTATATATCTACTACAAGTAGTTATTATACAATAGAAAATATATTTTGCTTGTAATGAACAACTTCTGTAAATTCTCCCCAAATTCTTTAACTACCATCTACTGTACAGTAATCAATTTCAATTCAACATTCTTATCATCTATTTGCGGACGTTTACGTATTTCGTGATGAAATTGATTCGGATACCAAGATTTTTTACCACAAGTCTTCATTATACGTGAATGATATGTACCAATATATAACATGGCTTTTGTTTCTAACAACCAGCTATAACAAGGTGATGAATGAAAAATATACAATGAGGCTACTATCATTTTGATCTATATTTTTAGCACTTGACATGCTCACGAGAACAATTTTAATTACAAAATTAAACTTACTATATTGGATTAATGCATGTAAATGCGTTCCGATAGATGGCGTTGGTCGTTAAGACAAATGTGATGAGGAAATTGGCTATGACCACAAGGTAGTACCGTAGCTCAGTGGATTAGAGCACTTCCCCGGATAGGAAGGGACGCAGGTTCGTTTCCCGCTCGTGCTAATGTTCTCTTTTTCCTCATTCACAAATAATAATTTGTACTCTAAAAGGCTACTATCAGCTAAGAAAGCATCCAGCTTCTTAAGAAATAGCTTTTTGTGTAAAGTATGTTCCGTTTACATGAATCATCCTAAATGCAAGCAGAATACTACTCTGTCAAGAAAGTACCGGGAAAAGATCAATAATACACAAAATTTTTGTTATTCATACAAATTTATTTTATCACCTTCAAAGTATGCTCCTTCAGAAACGATAGACTTACGCCAACGAATAATCCAATCATCAAGACATTTTTTAAACGCTGTTTCCGGAATTGAGTTCAGTTCTCGCCGTGAATTCTCCTTTATGTCTACCGATTGAAAACGGGTGACACGAAGTGGTAATTTGAGTTTTGGGAAAAAGAAAGAAGTCGGCTGGAGCCATATCTGGTCAATATGGTGGTTGCTCGATGGTATTTGTTGAGTGTTTGGACAAAAATTCATTCACAATGATGGCCTTGTGCGAAGGCGCATTATCGTGGTGCAAAATCCAAGAATTTTCTTTCTACAAATCTGGCCTTTTTCGTCGAATTTGCTCTCTTAAACGCCGCATAACGCTCAAATAATATTCTTTATTTACCGTTTGACCTTTTGGCAAGAATTCAGAGTGCATAACACCGCGATAGTCAAAGAAAACAGTCAACATGACTTTGACTTTTGATCGACTTTGGCATGGTTTTTTCGGTTTCGATTCAGTTGGAAGTCGCCACTCCGAAGCTTGTTGACTAGTTTGTACGTCAAACTCGTAAACCCATGTCTCGTAATCAATAACAATGCGTTTCATGAATGTTGGGTCGGAATTGACTCATTCTAGCATGTCCTCAGTGACTCTCATGCTATTGAGTTTTTTGTAGAAAATTCAGGTCTTTTGGGACTAGCCGAGCGGAAACATGTTTCATACCCAAGTGATTATTTAAAATGGTACGGATCGACTCGTGAGACACAGAAAGTTCAGCAGCTATCTCTTTCAAAGTTGAATGAGGATTTTTAGTCACTATTTCCTTCACTTTTGCAATGTTAACTTTAGTTGCAGACGTTGATGGCCTACCAGAGCGAGGCAAATCTTACATCGCATCTCGACCACTTTTAAACGCTTTGTACCACTCATAAGCACGTGTTTTTGATAAAGTCCTTTCACCGTAAGCCTTCTGTAACATTTTCAGTGACTCCAAACACGAAATTCCATTGGCGATACAAAATTTAAGACAAACTCTTTGTTCGATGTTCTTGTCCATTACGAAATTCGCAATACACACTAGATATGATATAACTAAAAACAGCACTGTATAGATCTAATATAAATAACAGATGCAACTCAAACTTCGCGCCAAAATGGATAACAGTTGTGCCAACCTAACAACAACAAAAAAAAACAAAAATTTGAGTTTGGAACTATAAACAAATCATCCATTCCCGATACTTTCTTGACAGAATGTATAGCATCGTTTTATTTCACTTGTAATAGGTACTTAACAGAATAATATGGTTCTCAATCTTATAAATGCAAGTAAGTTTGTTTTTCATGCCACAATTACTGCAACAATCATCATGAAATTTTGCGTACATATAGTCTCGAGAAAAAAAAAGAAAAGGTCATAGACTACTTTTATTCGGAAAAATTAATAGTTTCCGTAGGATATATGCCCGGTAGACGGCAATAGGCTCGCCCCCTATTACGTGGGACTTAAACATAGCTGGCGAACCGTCGGTGTGCAATACACCTTTGCCTACCCCTTCGCGGAATACATGCGTGATGCTATATTTTTTATGTTTAAATAATGTGTCGTAGAGTGATGTATTTATATTCTGCAGTCCACCAGACGGAGTCGCGCGCAAAATTTAGTATCTATTATCAACGTGTGGTCTTCTACCGCCAATGACACGACCCGTATTGGCACTCAAGCTACTTAAGTCAGATATACACAGGCACACCAATTACTTCGATGAAACTTGATTCCCCGGTTCGGTTCTCGGCTTATGATTTACGATTTCCGTTTGCTTAAATTACAAATGTTTTTAATCGGTTGACGCTAGTAATTAATGTGAGAATTGTTTAGGTTCAAGTCCAGACATCGACAATTAGTAGCTGTTACGTTATTCAAATTAATGAAATCCAAGTGGCCTTTTACAGCTTATTACTGTCCGACCATAGCAACCACGCTGACAGAATATTTGGCAGATCAAAGAAGCCGAACTAAAAGCGAATATTGCAAACAGCTTGAGAACAATAGGTTTTGATAACTACAAGTCCTTAGCTATACCTACCTATCGGCTATCGGATAATTTCGTAATTATAAAAAACGCTTAAGAATTGTTGTATATCTTCTAAGTGACTGATTAAGAAGATACACAATGTAAAAGTGGAAGGATGTACAGAGGGGGCTGAGACTCATCTACCTAGACCAAATCGATCATGTATTGAAGGTTGAGACAGGAATCTCCGAAAATGGCGAGCCTGTATGAAGAGCGAGAAATGTATGCAAGAATAGAGCCTTTTGGAACTCTGTTCTCTCTGACTAGTCCGCAAGGGAGATGGCGTGATGATAAGTATGTAAGGAAAATTTCGTCTTCTTAATTTATACTACAAATATAGTAAGAGAAGTTAAATTTATCTGCGAAAGACTCCCACGAAAACGAATGGTCGGTATGGCAATACATGTATCAATCTCCCTAGGAGTTTAGTAAAGAAGGTTTATAACAAGTTTACTACAACTGGCATAAAAGCTCACAGACTAGGCCATCTATGATATCAATTTCTTATCAGGGGAATTCAAAAAGCCGCACCGATTGGGTCGTTAAATAAACTATAACGTATATTATTGTTTTATTTAGCATAAATTGGGTAGGTATTGTTTGAATAGTACTTTCAATTTATTTATTATTTTTATATTACGAGTTAAAGGATAGTATTAAAATATTGTTATGGTATAATATAAGCACCTACAATTTTCACTTAACGGGCTTAGTGTTTTCTTAAACAAGTATTGCAGTTTATTGTAAAAAACACATGAAAACATCGCAAATATAGTAGCGAATTACATTGGGGTTTTGTATTACTATTTAGGTCTTACAGATTTTAAAATATTAAACATTACTCAATACAATCTTCTCCTCTTTGAGATGTCAGGGAATGTAAAAAAAAAATAATCAAGCAGAATGACTGGCAATCTAAGCCAATCGAATTAAAAAAAAAACTCTGCGCCCACAGCTCATAACTTGATGTTTGAAAAGCTGCCAAACTGCCCGCACTGACGTACATGCGTAGGGTTGTCTACAAAACTATTGTATATATATTTTTTTAATCTGAATGTTATTGGAATTATTATTAACTTTAACTATAAGTATTATGTACAGTTTTGGAAGATTGCCAATAAACATGATGATTACTCGCAATCTATGCTGGCAAAATACCATTCCAGTAATCACACTGAAAGAATCTAACATTTTTAATGCGGCAAAATAAAATCGTCGTTTGATGGAAACCTACTGTTCGTCGATTTATCAGATAGTGGAAAGGGGTGGGAGAAACATAATATAGTGTGACGCTATCACCAATTGTATACTTACTACATACGTATATATATAGTAATTATATACATCCTGCAATACTTCAAATACTGACTGGCGATCTGAAATTAAGGCTGCTTCATCCTCATATGTGTTGTTAGTCTTTTGAACTAAGTCAATTTAATCCTGCGACTCAAGAACTGCATAAAGTAAACTTTGTTCGGAAGCCATTGCGATATGTCGAGGTAGGGTTGGCACACTTATTTGATTAAATTTATTTAATAACATATATAATCTCTGCGAATCAGATGAATTTATATTATTTTATGGTTTATACAAAAATAAATATTTTAGGGATTAAAAAAAGAACGTAAAGGAACTTTTGTCACAGAAGATTTTTATAGTAGGTAAATTATTTTCAAATACTTAACATCAGATCTTTTGTTTTATTTTAGTGAAAGTTAATTGAAAAATGGAATCGGAAATGATTAATTTCCTTTCTTAATTCAATTTTTTTTCTCAGACTCCAAATTAATTAATAAGTAGATGTATGCAATCCATTCGCAATCTATCCTATTTTCCACGTTTCAAAATCATACATTTTATCATAATACTATTTCATTTGTCAACATTATTACCAACTTGAAGAAGTAAGTAGGTAGGTCCTTAAAACAATCTCTTCTTGTGCTTATCTAGGCGCTAATACCCTTTTGTTGCATACTCTGTAATACATCATTCAACCATAACTTAATATAACCTGTGGTCAAACCTGTCCAACCATAACACTGGCCGTTCACCCAGTACTCGTTCATAGACTACAAAAATAAAAGAGACTGTATAATGCAGTTTTTATTCAAAAATAGCCAGGAGCTGTCGTTTCTCTCATATTTTTGATAAATGCAGCACACATAGATTACTTATGTAGATAAAATAAGTTAGTTATTTGTATGAATATTCCTTGACTAAAGATTTGATAACTTGTGAGATGTTATCGTTAATTGAATCCTATAAATATAATTATATCAGATGTCTGTGCTATGTTCATGTTATAATAAAGTGTATGTCTAAAAAGCACATAAAGGGTGAATAATATAATTTTATAATGTAGGAATTACATTAGCTACCAATTATTCTTGGTAAAAATGTCATCAGAATGATTAGGTATTTATCATTTGTACTAAAATCTCATATGTACTTAGATACTGTTTTGTTATTTCGTTAAGGTGGTAAAAAAATGTCCCTAACCGCACACCCCGTGGTTCGGGGTAACGAACAGGGTAGAGTGGTGTACTTAGATACCTGAGTGTATAACAAAGTGTAAAACGTCAGAAAAATGTTTTCCACTATTAATCTCAATGATACATTCATTAATTAGCTCCCAAAAAAGTACAGATAGAACCTGAAAGATATTGTGTAAGGCATCCATGGTAGCTGTGAAATGGAAGGACAGTTCGAAGGTATTTTCGAGAAGCTGTGGATTCTTATCTTGTCAGTAGTAGGTAAGCTTTTTATACAATTGCGCGATGCAAAAGAGTGCAATGTGTTTCTGTTTCAAAAATTAACGAAACTAGAAACGAACTTCAGTAGAATTTTACGGAGTGGGTTTTTGTTAGTTATGGTGGCAGGTGACAGCCTATGTAGCCATGTGTCACTCGTGGACAACAATACAAAGAATACTGCTAAACCACTGCTCATTGTTTCATTTCGAAGATGAGAAATAAATAAATGAACGCCTTTCTCCCACTACAACCAAAACCCACCAAATCCAATAACAAGTGAGTACTTTGTACCCATTTGTGCCCAACGCCAGTAAACTAACTAAATAAACTTTAGAAAACTAAGTGTGGAATTAACTCGCCGTGGAATCCTCCAGAAGCACACAAGGCTCATCGCATTGTACGATCAGTTAAATACTCAGGCTCCTTGAAATTGAAACATAGTTAAGGTCTCAATAATAGTTTCGAAATAGTGTAAGCCCTGTACATCGAGCGGCCATTCACCTGTAGATACCTTGTTTTTTTTGTCCCGCATACACTAACGCACTGGATGCGTCGGGTAACTTTGGCTGTTGTCGGCCGTCTGTCTATGCTATAATTTTGCTTCATTGAGATTAAAAAAAAATACAATTTAGGTAAATTCAAACGTGAACTCACAAATCCAAGCGCTTGACATTTAGCAACTAAAGTTCATTGAAATGTAGTTGAAACATGACTTGTACATATTTTACATCAAGGATTTTACAATTAGTTTGTAGTGTTTAAATAACAATACTTACAAAAAAGAATTGTTGGTGTTCTTTTAGTATCTAAATAATATAAGCTTTTTCGGTAGCAGGCAATAAGATCGCTGTCTATTGTGTGCATTTTCGAAAAATAAGTAACTATAATACGTACTACATTCCTCTTAGCCCTTCGGAGAAAAAGAGGTCCACACTCATGCATCATCATCATCATCATGTTTTAAGTCTTGTAGAACATCGGCCACACGTCAGTGCTTTATGAGATACCACATAAGAGATATTGTTTCCCTAGCCTGTTGTGTAATAATTTGCCTTATCAGAAACTTTTTATCAGCTGACCCACCAGTATTTACATGGAACAACTAGACATCTATCCTGCACGATCTAAAGGGATAACAGACGACCTTAGAACAAGACTGGAGTAATTTTTTTTATTCTGACAATCCTTGCGACAGCTATGAATCGATTATAAATCGTTCGAATATCATCAAATAAAATTAAGAGAGCCTTTTATATGATTAAAAATAAAAATTAAAAAGTGTGGCTGTAAATAGTATTCCTCACCCTAAGAATAACAGCGGTATAGTAAGGAGTTTTCATAATGCGAACTTATTCATACTGGGAGCCCGCGGGGGCTTCGGTAGCTTTGGGCGTAACCATTATCTAATTCATATCTACCCTGTGCTGTAACGATCAATTAAAATTAAAAAGTTTAAATTAAAACGTACATAATTTGCCTAAGTATATACGGGATAAATATTTAAGTACTTTCCGGTACCGATTTATGCGAATACCTACTAGATATCCTAACTAATATTATAAATGCAAAAATGAGTTTGTTTGTTTTATTGTTACCTTTCAGATCGCAATTAATGAACCGATCGTAATGAAATTTTGCATATATATAGTCTAGACTCCTGAAGAGGACAAAGGCTACTTTTACTCCCAAAAAATAGAAGGGTCCCGTGAAAGAGCAATAACGAGTGTGCCGTGGAGTGACGCACCTATTTGAATTCTGAAATCCACGTGGACGAGGCCGCTCGCAGAATCTAGTTATAAAATAAAATTTAATTAAATCGTAGCTTTTCAAGAGTATCGCCATTTTATTTCCCAAATTACTTTGTGTTTATATTTCTTCCCAAAATTGTTTGCACATCTAACGGAGGCTCGCCAGACAGCCCTAATTTAAATTTGTCAAATGAGACGCATCGTAGCAGCCCTAGGGCGAAGCTTTGCATCTACGCAGGTAGGTACCTACTTGAAAAATATGACTTTGTATTAAATTGTTTAAATAGGTAATTTATGGCTTTTTAATAGTTTAATCATCATCTGAACACTAGTAATAAAAAGGTTTGCTACATTGAATTTCTTTATGCAATAGTTAAGTTTAATAAAAAGTAATATCAATATTTCTATTAAATTTGAAGAACCTGTGTAACAGGATTTTTACAGATTTAAAATAAACAATCTCTATAAAGTTTTTATCACATAGTCTTTATGCTTCCAGCAAATACTCGTACCGTGAGAATAACATCTCAAAAAATAAAATGGCGTCATACCTATAACCAGTCACAGTTTCAGGAAATGAACTTAACCTTAAATTCGAATCTCGTTTCGCGGCATTTTCGGTAAGTTGTACAAGGAATGGAGCAATAGGGTAGGTCACGACGACCGGTTCTCGATTGAAACCGTCGCCAAAACGGGTTATCATATTTCAGTGAAAGGCTTTCGTAAAACAGGTGGAAAGGAGATACTCGAATGTCTATACGATTACTTGCAAAAACAAGCTGTAAAATAACGATTATATTACTATAATAAGATAAGAAATCTAAACGCAACTTACGGCACATTGACGCCATTTTGGAACGAACGGCATTGCACCAAGAATATATTTTTAAATGCAATAGATACAATAAGAAAGCAAAGGCAACAAACGAATATGCTTTAGAGCCGAGCGCAAGAACTTTTTGTCGTTGTCTTATTTCACGTTTTAAATTAAGTATACTCGGATAAGGTGCATCACTTTTTATTCATAATTTATCCGATAGATAAACTCATCCAATGGCGACGGGCATTTTTTTATTTTTACAACATGAAATTACCGGGTGTTCGATTTTATGTAACAAAATATGAAAATGCCGAGTAAGATGGTAAAGGTAATTTTTTTACTTATTATCTATCCGAGGCTTTAGTAAAGTCGATCGTAAAAGGAACTACAATTATTTTTGAGGATAAAACGTAGCTCTAAAAGCGATCGCTGTGATTTTCATAAAGTTTACGATTAAGGTATAACATAAGGTGGTATTATGTTTATTATTTGAAGTGAATTGATATGCTATATCATGACAGCCAGCAGGTATCAGCGTTGAACAAAAACAGACTCATTATTTTGTTTTATTAGAAACTTCTTACCTATAGAAGTTTCATTTGGCAAATTTTAGATGAACCTTATAAGTTAGCGTCATCGACATGCTGTGCGCGGGAAATTCTTAACACTGCCATTCACATCGCCATCTACCGAAACAATTCGTACTGTCCATATATATACTGTCCGTTCTTAATACGAATTTATAACATTTTTGATCTATATTTTAGCACTTGACATGCTCGGCTACTTTAAATAACAAATTGTTTGTGAAATGTAGAAATACAGAACTTTTAGTTACATAGCATCACGCCTGTTTTCCCTCAAGGGGTAGACAGAGGTGTATTACACACCCACGATTCGCCAGCTATGTTTAAGTCCCACGTAATAGGGGGCGAGTATTTTGTCGTCTACCGGGCACATTTCCAAACTCCGGGCTGTTACTGAGAATTTTTCTTTTTACGAAAAATCATCATCATCATGATCAGCAGTCGCATACACTACGGCTGCATCACCAAGGCAGTTCTTAGAACTTTTAGTTCGAGCGGGAATCGAGCCTACGTCCCTTCCAATCCGGGGAAGTGCTCTAACCGCTAAGCCATTCCACTGACCAACAGCCAAGTTCTCCTTTTCCACATTTCACAAATAATTTGTTCTTTAAAGTAGCTGAGCATGTCAAGTGCCAAAATATAGATGAATTTTTTCAAGTCATCCTAGTAGGAATTCGATCACACAAAATATTTAGGTTATGATTGTGTTTGTTTAAAATTTTGTAACTAAATATGTGCTTGTGCGATTACTGTGTAGTAAACAGTAGTTTTCCATGTGTTTACAAACAAATATGATTCAATATCATGTTATAAAGGTGCATCAAAACGTTGAATAAAATAACAACATACATTCAAACAGATATTAGGTAGATACACAATATTTAATAGGCCAATTTAAGTCATCAACATTTGGGAAATTTCCCTTTGCCTATTTTTTTTTCTTTGCTATTTGCTTAATTAAGCACATAATTTATCACAAATTAAAACCGGCAAAAGAAACCTAAATCGATAAGAAACTTTCTCAACGGCTAGTGAAGTGAGCTGTCATGGTGGACTATGTAACGCCTCTCGTTCTAAGAACAATCTTATTCCCAATATTGATATTAAAAGCCTTGGTTAAAAGTAGATCCTACTGAATCTACCTATTATCTGCATCATTTCTTGACCTACACGCAAAGATAAGACCACCACTTAGCTGTAACTATTACTCACTAACTCAATAATCCACGAAACATAGCCAAACTACTGTCCGTCAGAAATCACCATATTTCTGCTCAATCTCTTGTCAAAATATAAAAAAAAAACTACCTACAAATATTTAAAAATTACGTTTCTTTTTTCTTTGCAGATGTACCTATCTACTAATTTAAAAAACCTTTTTTAGATGAAACTTTTTTTATATTTTTCTTATAAAGTGCGATACTATAATATATTCTTTAGGAAGATAATTTCATAAAATATATTTGAATATATCAAAATTTATGTACTCATCTTGCAGTTCTTGCTTAAGACTTTGAAGTTTATTCTCAAAACAAGGCCGACTTGTACCGCATTTATATTATAAATCTAATACTATTCACAAATATCTAGGTTGCGGACACGGAGCAAACTAGACTCTAGACAAGTGCATAAGCTAGACTTAAACGAAATACACAACAGTTAGTTGTGATATTGAAGTCGATGATAAATCGTTACAATAATCTCATGTCAATTTACCTACGCTTTAATTTGCTCGCCAAGCACCATTTTGAATTTTGTTATGTAATAAATTAAAGGAACGCATTCTAATTTTAAAAATTGATTTGACGTTGTTGTTTCATTTAGTGAGTGCCTAAAATACGTTTTTAACTACAATGTACTTATAGGTTTAATTATCCAGCAGATGTCACCTCTGCGAAAGAAGGACAATTAAAAAAAAGGCTTACCAATCCTATGTCCAGTTTAGCTAATTACCCTTTTTTTTTTTTTTTTTTTGTTATGGCGGGAAAAAATGTTCCTAACCGCACACCCTATCGTTCGGGGCAACGACCAGGGTAGTGTGGGGCCTGCACCCACTAAAGAAACCCGCCGTGTGCCGTCTCTCCGCCGTGTGCCGTCTTTATTGGCGGGCCACTGGAACCATGTTACATTCCTTCGGTGGTCCGCCGGCGGCTTACCCTTTCGGGTACCCTCTATTAGCTAATTACCCTGCCACTGTGCTGGAAACTAGTGTATCACTAGGATAGTTTGGATTGTAGTTTAAAATATAATTACCGATTTGTTAAATATGTACAATAAAATGTAAACTTAAGTCTTTATTTAAAATTATGAAAATTACATGCATATATTGGCTTCAATATTCTTTCCAATCGCTTTAAAAGTAAAAATGCCAAAGGCTGAAAATACTCAACCAGACGTCATGAAAGGGGACTCGTTTGTCCAAAAAATAACAAAATCTCAAGGACTTTTGATAACTGCCAGCGAAATCTGCGCACGCCCTGTTTTTATTTTATTACAGACAGAGTTCTTGGTGTTGTTTTCTGAAACACCAATACTTTTATGGTTATTTTTGGTTTGTGCAATAATAACGATCATACTTATTGCCTGCAGTTTATTATGAGATACATATATGACCTATTTACAATTTACATAAGAAATTTCCGTGGTTCTGCATCAAAATTAATACAAAAATAAATAGGCTTTCTTCTTAGGTGTATTTAAACAATCTGCCTACAAATATTGCTTTGAAAATCACCGATATAAGTTAGGTACGCTGTACCTAATCCACTTAACCTCGATTTACATTACTAATTAGACACCTATTGCATTAGTAGCGTCCATTATTAAATACATAGTTTTAAGTTAAATTAGGTAAACTATATTCTTAATTTATTTACTTAAGCTAATAGATTGATTAACCGCATTAGTTATATTATCGATTAGTGAATTTAAGAATTCAATTTCATAAACTAGGTAGGTATTTCAAAAATACGATGTTTGTATCTAACGTTAACGTTTTTTTACGACTGGGTATAACATTTAAATTATGATTTCGTTAAATAATAATAAATGGTAATCGTAAAACACGTAAAATAAATTATAGTCAAGGCATGTGCAGTATGTTCTCATGTCAAAATACAATTCAAAAGCCCCCAGACGTGAGGAAGGAGACATTGTAAAAAAAAACGAACAAATCCAAATTGAGGTCATTCAGCCGACACTCCGACGGCGAAAGCGGTGTAATGCGGTTTTTTTTTTCATCCAGTTCATTTCATTACGTCTGGCCAACTCATTGTTTTGCCAACAGATGTTTCGCGAGTTTTAATTACAACACAGCTTTGGGGTTTCACTGGCATTTTGGACGTTCAAATTTTGCGCTATATTTCCTTTGTTTAAACGACATAATATATTTAAGGTCATAAGTATTGCTATTCCCGTTAGTTTTGTTCATCCAAAATAAACAAAACATTTAATTATTCTTTCATATCTTTACGCGAATGAAAATCATGAAGTTGTTGTAACAATTGATCGACCATTGGAGATCCAACATCTCAGTCCGCTATGAATGCTGTAAAGCAGTGTTTTACAATCTGTGGCAAAAGTAAAAAGCCAAGGTACACTACAACAAAAACAATTTCAGTGATAAGGATAGGTCTTAATAATGAATATCATTGTAGCAAAACAGAGAATCATAAACGCAGTGGGTAAATTTTAAATTACTTACTTTTTGTCTGCCTATGGCCAAACGGGGTTGCCAGAATTTTTAACATGTAAAGGGGTCGCGTATTCGAAAAGATTGAATAACACTGCTGTAAAGTATTCAAAACGTTGATATAGTAGAAAATCAAATAAACGCCATAAATTTCGTAAAAGTAGGTTTATTTTAAAACACTTCATATTTTATATTTTGATCTGTATTTTAGCACTTGACATGCTCAGATACTTCAAAGAACAAATTATTTGTGAATGTGGAAAAAGCTCATTTTACTGCGGACGGGATTTGAACCTGCGTCCCTTCCAATCCGGGGAAGTGATCTGGACCGTTAAGCCATCGTAGTGACCGACGGCCTTCCCAATCTCTACATCACATTTGTCTTTACGACCCACGCTACTTATCGGATGCATGTACATGCATTATTCCAATTTTTTGTTTAATTTTGCATTAAAATTCATACTATTTGATTGCGCGATTTTTTAAACATTTTGATCTGTATCTTTAGCACTTTACATGCTCAGCTAGTAAAAGAACAAATTATTTGTGAATGGAGCACTTCCCCGGATTAGAAGGGACGTAAGTTCGAATCCCGCTCGCAGTAAATTTCTCTATTTCCACATTCATAAATAATTTGTACTTCATATTTTACTATAGGGGCACTAATTCGTTTTTCACTAGACAGGTGTATTGTGAAAAATGCAGCGAATAGATTTATATGTATTGAAATCACGAAAATACATGTTTAATTGTTCAAAACAACATGGCGTTAATCAGTATTAGCTAATAAAACATTTATTGATACTAATTTGTAGATTACATAGTGCACTGACGTAAATACTCTATCGTTTTGTGACATGCAGCCATTTTCTGGTACGTGTATTATCACGTTTAATAAATAATTATAGCCCATAAATAAATATTAACAAATAATAAATGATATGATAAAATATGCAGATTTTGAGATGTACCTACAATATTTAGATATTTTTATATATATTTTTAGCATTTGACATGCTTAGCACTATACATTAAACACAAAGTGAAAAATGTGAAATCGAAAATAACAGTCAGGAGCAGGATTTGAACCTGCATCTTCTGGATACCGTCCAGATGCTTTACCAATTTGACATTTTTCACTTTGTGTTTAATGTACCTACAAGCTATATAATTTTTCCCGGAACCTTTAATCTTGCAATACTGATAAGCTAAATCAGTCTTGCAGTGCCGTGTGGGGCCGGCTGTGCCCTGTGGGGCCGGCTTTAGAATTGTTCCACCCATGGGAGTCGTAAGGGCCGACTGAGGGAATACCGGGGGAGTGGGCAGCGGCACTCCTTCGAGTATTAACAACATCCACTGCGATCGCCAACCCGCCTGCCAATCGTGGCGATTACGGCACTATCCCCCATTCTTGGGGAGGTCTATGTCCAGCAGTGGACTTTGAAAGGTTGATGGATGGATGGATGGAAATCAGTCTAGACATCGCAACAATTTTTTTTTTCTGGAAAAAAAAGTTTTTTTATGTGATTGATTTTAATACTGGTTTGAATATAACAAGGAGTTTTTACAACAGTCTGAAACAAGAATTTAGAGGAATATTCTCGAAGTACTGGTGATGAGCATATTGCGTTTTGGTCTTGGTCGTCACGGCTGTGGAATAATGAATAAGTAAGATCGACATCAAGACCAAAATTTAAAGTACTTAAGTAAGACTAAGATAAAGAACATCTTTAATTATTTATCTAAATACTTTATACCTACCTAGTATCACTCGTGGTATTGCATTTCTCATAACTATTTAGTAAAATAAATCGATACCCAATTCAACCAGATTTTAATATTCATAATTTATAATAAAATCTTTATAATGCAGAATAATTCAATGATAATGCTTACAAAAACTTTTAGTTTAATAAATAGTAGGAGCCACAGGCGATTGGCTGTATCCATCATAAATTATAATTCTGAACGTTAGGCGGGAATTATTCAAAATGGCGGCCGTAGACCAGTTTGTGACATTGAACGTTTTGTGAACTGCGTTTGATAACTTGTTAATAGTTTAAAAGGTAGTAATGGAGGACATGTAGACAACCAGTTGCATTAAACATTTAGTTCAGCAACTTTAGTACAGCCAGACTATACATAGAACTAACCTTCTATTAATTTTATTTATCATACCTATTGCACGCCTCATAGGCGAAGCGTTGAGGTGGGTACTATTGTCGTTTTATGCAGAACACAGATTTTTCAAACTTAAAATTTCTCTATTTAACATATATGGCACTTGTAAAATAATATATACTCACACATATCAAGAAAAACACTATTTTTAACACTCATGATATTTTTTATGCTATTTTTGTTATTATAAACTAGTTAAAAAACTATTTAAAAAAGTTCTGTCTTGGATGTCCGTGTGTTGTAGGTAATGTACTATGTTAACACGATAACAACCGAAATACTTTACTAATCGAGTTTTTTTTCTTTTTGACTTGAGTATCATTACGAATAGAGCCCTATTACTTTTCACGGTCTGATTCGATGTGGTTTAATTGTTATTAAATGAACAAAAAAAATAGTGAATATTTACGCTTGACTCGATGGCACACAGGCACAGTGGTACACTAAAACCAGCGCTATAGCCTATACCTTATTTTGTAGAACTACTTCTATAGACCAATATATTAGTACTTCTTAAAATTAGCGCTAGATGGCGTATAAGACATGAGAAAAACATTGTCATTTTTTTTAAATTAGCGCTATCTATGTGATTTATTGAAAACTACTTAGTAAGAACAATATATTATTAGTTACTTATCAAATAATCAATTTTATTGTGAAAAATGAAGATTATGAGGCGTGCAGTTTTGGATTTATCAAAGTATTTCTTTTTATATAGGCGATACCTTTTTTTTGTTAAGGCGGGAAAAATATAAGCTATAGCTATACAGCTATAGATAACTCGTTATTTTCTTTTGTTCTTTACGGATACATTAGTTGTTTTTTCATAAATATATTTGTTTTTTTTTTGTGGTAAATATTAAAAAGGCAAATAAGTCGATTCTGCTACGATGGTCAATCAGTTTAGCTTAGGGAGTTTGTCTCGAGATTTCCTTCTCTCCACGAAACAATATTATTTCTGTTCCTAATCTTTATTACATAAAAGTCGAGTAGAATTTCATGACCGTAAAATTGAATGTGATGGTGAAATTAAGTATCTATTGTGTGCCTCCGCACCAAAATACTAGCTCAACCTATTGGAATCCTTATAGAGACGTGCCATTTGAGTCGTTAATTATCTCAATCTCACAGCGGGCCTAGTCCCATTGGAATTGCGAAAGAATTTGGAATCCTTTTGTATTTTTACAGTTGTTCTATGTCCCTTAACCAAGTGTTGAGGATTAGCTTCCTGGTAGGCAATGGTTTGACTGACCACTTAGGTACGATCAAGTAGACCACTAGCTCGTCTAACAGCATAGGCAATAATTAAAAAAGAATAGATAAAAATATCATCGTGTCATCTACAATTTACACTTGGCATACATCGCGTCTTGACTGTTGCGCGGGCGCGATTTAACACCGACACATTGAATAGGTATATACATTTGCACAGAAAACTAATAAATATTTTATTTTATATGAAAATGTTGCCTTCATTTTTGATATCAAATAAGTTCAAGTGACTTTAGTTTGCGTCAAAGTTGACGCAAACTAAACTATATGAAAATAGTTGAACTAACTAGTTGAAAAGTAGGCATAAAAGTAGTAGATACTTAAGCAAATCTTTACAATTGAAAACCTATGCATAACGTTACAGCATCTGGGATGTAGACATCAACTTAACATAGTTTAAAGCAACTAAGACAGGCATGCATAGCCTTCAAACGATCCAATATGGCGGCCGATCAACTAGTTACGCTATGTAGTAACATTGACAGTCGCCCGCGCATAACGCCTTGGCCGAGCGTATGCGCAAGGACTCAATGCTGCCAATTGAAGGGCGCGAACTTGAACTTTTTGATTCCAAATTCAAATAATATGCAGACAATAGTATCGTTTGCAAAGACAGTTACAGTTATTCTCTATCTAAAGAAGGTTCCTACCTAGTATCTATTGAATACTATTAGTGGAATCATAAAATCCTTTCTAATATTATAAATGTCAAAACTAGTTCGTATGTTACGAACTAGTTTTGACATTGCAGCAAGACCAAAATATTAAATGTGATATACTTTGCATAATATTATTTTGAAGTATGTACCTCTGTACCCATTATATGTTAATACGTATACCATTTATCTACACAAAAGATAGGTATGTCATTATAAACCTAAGAATCTATGATCATTTTCAGAACTATAAACTTTATATCTATATATAAACATTGAATAACCTCCAATAAAAGAGTTATTTAACAATAAAATATAGGTCACTTGAAAGTTAATGTACTTTGAAATGTACGCACACAATGAGTTTTATTATGTACTTTTCCCTTCCTGAATGAATATATTATGACCTTTATTTATTAACATACACCTACATATAGCTACATATATTCCAACATATCTACATTAAGTACATATTTGTGTGACATTGATAAATAATGACCGATAATATACAGTTAAAATACCTATAGATAATACTAATCAAACATGCATTATTTTTAGCAATACTTTTTAAATTGATATAACTCTAAAATATGAAATACCTAATTAATTAAAATGGTTAAATCATACAAATTAGTATTAAGAACACACATTCAATTATGTTTCTTGTAAAATATTACCTTCATTATCATAAAGAAAAGGATCATAATTAGAAAAACGTAAAGTGCGTTTTAGAAGTTCCGACGGCTTTATTTTAGCCTACGATTCTGCGTAGAGGTTCGTAGCACTAATAGTTCGTTAATTTTAAAAAACAATAAATGGTTTTTAACAATTTGATTATTACTATACGTTATTTATTCTTATTACTGTTGATGAAAACTAATAAAATATACTTAATAAGTAATTTTATTTATTTTTATCTATGCCCTAATTAAAACTTCCAAAAAGCTCCAAATACAAATTTGACAAATAAAAACAAGCTATTATTGTAAAAAAAGGATTCTGCAAGAAATTCGTAAATAGAACCGTTTTCTTTACGCCGTCATTGGCCTTCGATCAAAATATAGGTTGCAATTTATTAACGCAGACACACCTAGATCACGCAGACACGCGCAACATGTACGAGGTAGTCATAGAAAAAGAGTGGGACAGATAAACGATAACGAGAATAGGAGGGGATAGTAGGGAAGGGGCGAGAAAGAAAACACAAAAAATGTGCGTGCGGCTTACGCACACCACGCGTTATGCGTGTCGTTACATATGCAACTCACGCACACTTGTTAAACGTTTCGAGTAGTAACATTAAGGGCACTATTGACTTTGAAAAATGAAAAAGTTCTTTGTTTCTCTATTCAAGAAACTTGGTACTTACATGCGTCAGAGGTGGTCGGTTCCTCTTCCGTCCAGTTTGACACTTGGGTAGTAATTTTTGTAAAAAAAAAAGAAAAAAGTCGCAATAACAATTCGGCGTCACCTTGTCAAAGAATCACAAAGCCGTGTTTCACTACGACGACACTGTCACACCATATTTTAATGTAACACATCACGCCTGTCACTGTACACAAAAATATTCTATCTGTTATTTTTTAATACTAAATAAAAATATAGTTCGGGTCCTAAGTTTCCATGTGATATGTGTATCGCATCGCAGCGCGAATATTCGTACTTAACGACAAAATTCGGAAAAACTCACTAAATCCCAAAATATTTTTCTTAATATAAACCACTACGCGAATGATATGAATATTTTTTTTTATTATAAAATATAGTCCGTGGTCAAAATATTTTTTTTAATTTGGGTTGTTTATATTTCGGAGGTTTTTAGCGGTTATGTCGCGTGTTCTGGTCCTGTAGTGTGCCGGGAACGGAAATGCGACGCTCCACGGATTGTGCAAAGGCGGGACTGCACTGAGCGCGCACACCGTACTAGACGGCGTGCGTACTTAGCCATTACCTTGTATTTACTGCGACGAAGCGCACGCTCTAAACTGTCTTGATACTTGACGAAAACATCCAAGGAAAATAAAAATAAAAATTTAAAAGACCATAACAAATAAACTGATAACGCACTTTAGAGATTAAATAGTTCACCGTTATATTGTTTAAAATTATTTGATTTCACGACTAAGAAAAACATTACTTTACTATTTGCACTTAAAATCTTTTTAAACTAAGTCAAATATGCTGAACTCAGTATGTTTAGAAATGTCTAATTAATAACCGTTTCATTAGTCTACACCTATAACTGAAATCTATACGTCTGCCTCCATTCAGAAACAGCGCTAAACTCAAGAACGTTCAGTCGCAGTATACTTCACCCCTACACAGGCATGCAATGCACTGTCGTTCATACACTCCATGTGTGTGTGCCAGTGCTTGTATGACCCTGTGTATTTCAGTTATATATCGCTTATCATACTCTTTGGAATAATTATTGAAATCAGTTCTAAATTTAAACATGTTATAATTAAAAAAATATATATTAAAAGTTCTAAAACAAAAATTTTAAAATTTGAATTTATTTCGAACGTGCCATCTATTCTAGTCTAGTGTGTGTAGATGAAAATTGTATTTGTGTGCACTTTTTTATCGTTTTTTTCTTCGGCGTGTGGGTGCGTTCGATTGTATAGAGAGCTTTAACTGTGTGCATTAAGTGCATAGAGAATGCATCGGTGTGCGCAGGTCTTATAAGAAAATGGTTCAGTGAAAAATTTTGTCGGAATCCGAAGAGATGGCGCTGTTACCATGATGAACGTAGCATTAAAAAAATAGTTACACTGCACGCGTTTGACTTTTGGTATTAGATGCATTACAATAAGGTTTATTGTTGTTTGTACAGTGATAATAGTTTGTAAAATTTAGTTTTGACGAGTTTCTGGCAAACGTTAGTCACCTAATTTGTTCTATTTTGTTACAAGGATGTTTATCTTATAAAGTATATTCGACATATTTAAAGGAAATGATACGGCTAATCTAGTAGAAAAAAATAACAACAATCGTTGGGACTGAGTAAGTACAAAGTTCACCCATCTGAAAAATATTGATTATGCTCAAATATTGCTTTTTATCCCTGGGAATGGAAACCACAACATCCAGCATTGGAGGTCAGTATCTAATACCTAATACTAAGCCATTTGTACACGTTTGGTACTGATCAGCTACACCAGTGTGTAGTTGATCGAAGGGCTGACTTAACGGAATGCACGGGTAAAGGATTACTGGAAATTCCAACTGTACCTAATAGGTAAAATGTGGTGTATTTTTATTGCTGCTAGTGCAATACGAGCTAGCCGTTATAATTTTAAATGGTAGGTAATCCAAATAGTCACATATATCGTGAAAAACGATCACTCTCAGACATGTAATTTGGATAATTTTTTTCTGAAATTTCGAATTCCTTGAAGCTATAGATTTTTCTCACTTTCTTTCTTAATTTTCAATTAAATCATATTTATAACAATGTGTGGCGGACCAACATCAAAGAGGCTAAGCAAGATGGCAATATTAGGAAATATTATAACTTGATTTTATTTCAAATCGCAGCAGATTACGAGTTTTCTCTATAGCCTCACGCCTTTATCTCCAAATAGGTGAGCAGAAATATATGGTATATTTCACGATCAGGAAACGAACCGTGGAACTTGGGTTGATTATTTACCAATACCATTAGACACATGTAAACATATTTAAAGCTATTATCTATTGACAAACCTCCAATAGGATTGACCCACGTTGTTTTCAAAAACAAGCGCTGACACCGTGTCATAATGCCTGTTGTATTCAAGTCGTAGGGTCAAACAATTCCACAATGGTATTACCTATAAAATAAACAAGACAGTTATATAACCTAAATACTAAAAAAAAAACATAAACTCATCTATTCTAAGGGTTTGAATTAAGTTCTCACCCAAGACGTTAAGAATGAATGTGTTTTGATCTGTATTTTTAGCACTTGACATGCTCAGCTACTTTAAAATGTACAACAATATTTCGTCGGGTCATAAAGACAAATATGATGTGGAGTTTGGGTATGAGTGTTGGTCAGTGTGATGGCTTAGCGGTTGGAGCACTTCCCCGGATTGGAAGGGACAGGTTCGGTTCCTGCTCGCACTAAAGTTCTCTTTATCCACATTTTCACAAATAACTTGTTCTTCAATGAATGTGTTATCGAAATGGACTGCCCTGAGCAATCGTCAGGATTGCTGAATTGAAAAAGAATCTGGCACGGTATTCCAGGAGATGCAGGTTCAAATCCTGCTCGTGACTGTTTCACATTTTCACACTTGTTAATTTATATGGCTTGTCAAATGTTAAAAAAATATATAAAAATATCAAAATAAGTTAGGGGAACACCACCCTGTTCATTGCCCCGAACGACAGGGTGTGCGGTTAGGCACATTTTTTCCCGCCTAAAAAAACAGGGGATTCAAATTATTTACACTGACCACACTAGAGTGGTGAAAAAAAAAATTGTCTTGAGAACAAACATTCGGTGATGAGAATTTATCCTAGAAGGTTGTGTAAGGCAGATGAATGCTTCTAATTTTATTGATTTGTAAAGTTTTGTTATTTTCATATATCTACTATAAAATGTAATAAAATTTATATTAGATATATAATAAAATTGTAACAGGCCAGTATCTGTAGGTACACTTGAGACCCACTGAAGGAATGTAATATTGTTCCGGTGGCCCGCCAATTAGGGCGGAGAGACGGCACACGGCGGGTTTCTTTAGTGGGTGAGGGCTCCACACTACCCTGTTCCTTGCCCCGAACGACGGGGTGTGCGGTTAGAAACATTTTTTCCCGCCTTAACAAAAAAAAAGGTGCACTTGAGATATTTAGAAATTATAGTGTGATGGGTCTTTTTTGCAGTAAGAGGAGCCATAACAATGATTTTCAGAATTTTTGCTTGTTTGTCTGCCTGTTTGTTTTTTTCGCACATCATCAATAAAAATCATCATTTTAATGTTTTTTTTATTTGATAGGGAATAGGTAAGCCTATTGCTGTCTATCGGGCACATTTGCAAACTCCGGGCTGCTACTGAGAATTTTTCTTTCAACGAAAAAGCACAATAACATTACCCAACCTGGGGATGGAACCCGAGACCTCATGATCAGAAGTCGCTTACACTACCGCTGCACCACTAAGGCAGTTAAATTAACACAAAATAAATTCTGAAATAACAAATAAGTTTCAAAAGAACCGCTTTTACGCTTACTTTCTATCGCACCTTTTCTCTTCGCCTTCGTTGTCCGGAACATCAATCCGATATAATATCGGCAAAGATTTGATGGGAGAGGGCTTTACATACTCCCCAAGACACGGGTTTCCTGCTACGGGTGTTATGAATAACAAAAAATATTAGTAACACATTTTTGCCTACCCCTACAACCAATTTTTGCCAACAGCAGTGACAGCCTAATGGTAAAACCAAGGACTACAAGGACAGTGGTATAGAATTCGTCCAAAGTTCAGACCTCGTGGGACACACACCTCTGACATTTCGAAATTATATGTGTTTACAATTTTTTTGCTCGGTGAAGGAAAACATCGTGAGAATATCTGCATGCCTGAGAGATTTTCTCGACGGCTTATGAAGTCTGCCATCCAGCATTAGGCCAGCGTGGTGAACTATGGCCTAATCCCTCTCACTCCGAGAGGAGATCCGTGTCCAATAGTGGGACAGAAAAAATTGGTAGAAAAAATAACGTTTTTTGACCTGACCCGGAATTTAAACTCAAGGCTCGAACATTTTTGATCTACATTTTTTAGCATTTGACATGCTCCGCCACTTTTTAACGTACAAATTATTTGTGAATAAGGAAAAAAAGAGATTTTTTGTACGAGCGGGAATAGAACCCGCGTCTTTTCCAATTCGGGGAAGTGTTCTAAGCCGCTGAGCTATCGTACAGATCTTTCGATCATCCCAATCTCCTTATCACGTTTTTCTTTACGACCAAGACTGGAAGTTACATAATTATACCCATGGATGCTTAAAATAATAACAAGACATGCCAATATAATTTGTAAACAAAACCATTTATCCTTAAATTGAACGTCTGTCATGAACAGCCGAAACCTACGTATTTTAACCACTGAACCGAGGGACGTCACTTACAAACTCCAGTCTATTCGACCAAATATTTACAAAATGTAATTGAGAATAAAATAAAAATATTAGGTATTTCTTTTTAGGTTTTTGCTTGTTTTTTGTGCTTATGATGGCAGACGAGCCACGGCCCACCTGATGGTAAATGGTAACTGTCGCTCATGAATTCAACTATACCGAGTGTATTGTCAAGCCGCTGCTCACCATTTCATTTCACGTATATGAAATGAAAGAATTAACGGCTATCTCCTGCTACAACCAAAACACAGCGATGTGCTTAATGGCCGGTCGCACAGGAGATGGTGGTACCAACCCGCTCGGGCCCGATAGCAAGTGAGTACTCCCACTTGATACAGCCCTACCACCAGTAATGAAATGGGTGATAATAGCTTACTTCCCTTAGTCGCCTCGTACGACATCCGTGGGAAAGAATGGGGTGGGGACACTTGTATTCTTAATCCTTCACCACACGGAGTAACACTAGTGACCTGCCCTCGTTTTGCACGGATGCAATGGACTAATAAAAATATCTTTAGGAAAACTCTCCATAACAGTATTTTAAAATATATATTACGTCCGTGTGGTGAAAGACTAAGAATACAAGTGTCACCAGCCCATTTATGTCGTTTGAGGTGTCTAATTTTGAGCTGTTATTGAGAATTTCTTGAGGGATATTAGGGTACTTTGTGCTGGCTCGACCCGGGATTCAAATCTGAGACTTCATCATCAGTAGCTACATACACTACCGCAAGACCACCGTACATACATATTGTCACGACTTTTTCCCATAGGGGTAGGCAGAGATCACTTCTCTCCGCTTGCCACGATCCCGACACAAATCTTTCGCTTCATCAAATTTCATCAGCGCTTTCATGCATGCTCGTTGGTTACGAGTACTCTTAACCTCGCCTTCTTTAAGAACGTCTTCGATCTGGTCAAAAATACGTTCACCTAGGTCGGCCTCTACCAACTTGCCCATTCACAGTCGCCTTGTATATATATCTGTTTCGTTAATCTTCTTTCATCCATCATCTCTACGTGTCTGAACCACCTAAGCATTCCTTTCTCTATTTTTGTCATTACATCTTCTTTTCACGCCATTGCGCATCAGAGTCACTGCGGCTATGCTTCTCAGACTTTTCATCTCTACAGCATAGGCATAATTAATCATTTTGACAGGTATCAAGGCATACCTTTTTTTCTTTTGTTAAGGCGGGAAAAAATGTTCCTAACCGCACAACCCGTCGTTCGGGGCAACGAACAGGGTAGTGTGGGGCCCTTACTGACTAAAGAAATCCGCCGTGTGGCGTCTCTCCACCTTCATTGGCATCAAGGCATACCTACAATGCGCTTGCTAACTTTGACTGATGTCCTAAGAAAGGTGTGTGGAATTTGGTTGGAGTCTGGATCCGACATGCGCACATTCAGGAATAAATTACGAAATCTGTATCCAGCGGGGGATTACCAATGTATGATTGATTCATCAATCAATGCTCTTCAAGGTACTTAGGTACCTATTTGTATAAAATCATTTTTTTTATAAGGATTAGTGATGTGCAACTAGTCACTATGATTCCAAGCCTATTTTATATTTCGATTCATATAACTATGTTCTTTATGTATTCTTTCTGGATTGAAGGCTAAGCACATACCTATATCTACTACCAAACGGCGAAACTTTCATGATTTTTGCCGACTTTATTTTTCCCATCCGCGAAGCACCCGGTAAGTGACGCTCACCATTAACAAAATACTTTTTTTAAAGTAACTAAAACGGGTCTTTTTCGCGTATAAATTAGGTCAAATAAAAAAAAGACAGTTGTCCCGTGACCATGGCTGCTGCAACTCAGTTAAAACGTCGGGCTAAGGTAGTTAAAATTTGACCTAATTTATACAATTAAAATACTTTTTTTTCTTTTTTACTCTAAAATAAAACAGTAGATTTAATTAGGAAAAGACTAGCAATAAACCGTATAAATCATGTATCCAAATAATAATTAACTTATCAATGTGTCCATTATCAGCCAATATTAATATAACAGCTGTGTAAAATAATGTCTTTTAAAGTATTAAGAACATCTTTATATCTAAATGTATCATGTACCTATTTCTACAAAATAATACCTAATAACATCATATGTACTTAACCAACATAGTATAGGTAGTACATATTTCTTCACCACAAATACAGCAAGCATATCAAAAAAGAAAATATAATATTTTTTAGGCATAATAAGATTGCAGTTTATTTAACTTCTTAAACGTGAAGAAGTAAAAAACTTCTTACGTAACTCAAAAAGATGCGTATCTAAGGAACTAGAACAAAAATTCTGTTCCCGACGCCATGACACTTTTTTGTCGACTTAAGATGGCGTGTGACATAGAAACCCGTCTAAAACAAAAGAACGCCCCACCCACTTACGCAGAAAAAAAATGTAAAGCCCAAAAATAAAACATTGAAACTTAATCCGCCACGTAAACTGTGAAAAAGCACGAACGAAAGAGCGTGTCGGTTGAATTCAACACGAACTGCAAATCAACAAACAGAAACAACGAGAATCCCGAATTCATGGGACAGCTGTACGCAACATAATCCCGGCGAAACGGGCATGCAAACTTAATAGTGGCACATTTACCGGGGATGGCATCAGGCGAACACTTGTTGCTTGCGAATTCCAACTTCACGTTTTCAGACGCCAGATAAACTTCGACTAGCCGCTACAATTACTCCACACAACCGAATTAGATTTCCCGAGCCGAAGTTCGATTTACAAAATTGACTTGACCAACTTTCCAGCCAACTTTGCTTTAACTTTTATAAATATCTTTCAAAAACGGTATTCAAAAAGATCTAACAGGTTATATAACAGTTACACACTACAATTAAAAAAGCACCTATTTACCATTTCGCACAACACTTCACTACAACGTCTTAGTTCTCAAGAAGCGCGACGCACTTACAAGTCAAACGTTCTAAATTTAAATTTTTTGATACAACTTTCCTATTTTCCGGTTTGAATTTGGAACGAATTGATTTGAATTTTTGAAATATTATTTAGCTGTTTGGCGACAGTTAACGGATTTTAGAAACGGCGTTTTTAATATTTTAGCTGCTGATTACGGGAGAGAAGTTGCATTAGTGCACGCCGGAGCGCTTGCAACAGGTTGTGTTTGGCAGAGAGGCAGCAGCATAGCGCATGCGTGCTGTACCCGACCGATGCACTACGCCACAATGGTCACACGCCTTATCAATTTAATATTATATTCGCGGATTTTCGTCTAGAATAATGATATTTTAAAAATGTAATATCAATAGGTATAAGTCCCAACTCCATATGTTAAAGTAACTGGAAATAATAATTTGTTTTTTGCTTATACAGAAGAGCAAGGCCCACCTGATACACGTTACTGTCAAGTCACTGCTCACTATTTCATTTTGTGGACGTGAAATGATAAAATTAATGGCTATAACCCAAAACCTACGACGTGCTTCATGGTTGGTCACAGGGGAGAAGGTGGTACCGACCCACTGGGGTATTCTAACAAGTGCAACACTTGGCACCAGCAGACGAATGAGGAAATAGAAAAACAACATTTCGTTTCTTAAACCAAATAAAAAAAAAATAAGATAAATAGGTAAATGGGTAAAATATTTTTTTCTTTTTTATTTAACCTTGCGCTAAGGAATAATAATCCTTGTATCGCGGGGGACTTTACACACATACAACTTCACGGACACAAAGTCCACCCAAACTCAGAACAACAATTTTTGGATCACACAAAGAGTTGTCCTGTGTGGGAATCGAACCCACAACACTGGGAGTGGAGGTCGGTATCAAACCACTCCACCATCTTTAATTAAGACGTTCAAATCTCTTCCTTTGTCTCAAAAAAAAAAGACTACTTTATTGATTTGAACACCTAAATATACTTACTTTAACATTATAACGTCAATATTTAACACAATATTCGTTATCAGTGTACAATTTGCCACTATCACGGCCCAGGAATTTGTCACCAATGTAGAAAGGACATTGCATCGCTTGGCTGACATATTCACGTGTAGCACTAGGTGGCTACCGTTCGTTTCGCCGAATTATAACCACTGCTAGACTTGGTATGCACTTCTAAAGATCTCTTGAGCATTATCTGCTAAACGATCTGGTTTTTGTTTTAGTTTTACGTTTTTAAGTCCTTGACATTTATAGATGTTTTGTGAAATTTTTTATTGTGAAAACGAAGCTACAGATACTGTGGGTTCAATACCCTGTCTACGACTCAGACATATCTGCTAACACTAATCGAAATTTACTGAATTTTTGTTTGAAAATCGTTGTTTTATATTTGCTTACCCATATTGGCCTAACGTTAAAGACTAAACCTTCTTCTCATTCCTAGTGCCTAGTAAATGTAGCAGTAATTGAAGTATTATTAAAGTTTTATCTTCGTTTGCAGAAATGTTTAATATTGCTATAATGAGCAATTATTTATCGGTGGTACAGATCTGATTGATGCCGTTTGAAGAATTATGAACTCTTATAATAAGCAACTAAAACAACTAGCAATTAAATGCTTTTAAAAGTTCGAAAAAGTATTTTTATTTTGAATTGCTGCTTAAAACGATGAATATAGACAGTCAAAGTACACAGAGGCAGTTCTCTCGTGAAACCTACAACTTGTGCTCACAAAACTTACTCATCCTAAACTGAGCTAGAGCAGCAATATGTGAATAAACAAACAAACAAAATTCATTCACAACTCAACAAATATTTCAGTGAACAAGTATAGAGAGTTACAGGTATTTTTAAACAAACCTTTTCAGAGGAACTTATAGTGGATGGGTTTTGAATGTAGGTATCAGTATTTTCCTAAATGCTTTCACGTAAATTGCGTCCGCGTAGAATTGAGTTATTTTATTTTTTGTGCGTAATCATAATTATTTTTCAAAAATAAGAGTAGCCTAAGTTACTTCATATAACATCAGCTATCTACCCGTGAAAGTCCCGCCCAAATCGGTCAAGGCGTTCCGGAGATTAGCCGGAACAGCCAGAAAGATAAGCAGACAGACAAAAATTTCACAAATTGGTATTTTGTTATAATTAAAAAACTATTATTTAGACATTACAAACAGACACTTCAATGTTATTTATTTGTATAGTTGATAGATGACCATACAAAAATTATTTGCCTAAGGTTTTCTGGAGTTTTATATCAGGTTTCGGTTAATGTTCTTAATTAATTATCTATTTTAATAGACGACATAATGATATTGTATTTTCAAAGTTTTCCCTTATACTCGTACACTTCGATCATCAATACAAGATACAGTGTCCCGAACAAAATCAAGCTGAAAACTGTCCGTGTGAATAGGTAGGTATATACTTATACAGCTACATATGTTTACTAACGAACTGAGACAAAGTTTTAAAACAGTTTTAAGTTCAACCTAATTACAATCATGGCACTTAGTAATAAAGTCACAAATCTTTAAAATATTATCTTACATTCACGGTCATTCGTCACAAAAATCAAGCAAGGGCGGGCCTCGTGGCGTGTTCGGTAGTGTAACCTACTTCCGTGCATGAGGTCGTGGGTTCGATTCCCACTCAGGACAATTATCTATTTGTGTGATGAACACAGATATTTGTACTGCTTCTGGGTGTTTTCTATCTATTATATGTATGTAGGTACTTAAAAAAAATGTAATATATGTATTATATCCGTAATCTGGTACCCATAGTACAAGCGTTAAGCTTAGTTTGGGACCAGAGAGCGTTGTGTGAAAAATGTCCGTGAATATTTATTTATTATTATTATTTATTAAAACAATAATTTATTACTACCACTTATAAGTGAAAAGATAAATAACATTTACTGTGAAATTAAGCTTAAATAGCAACAAATTAAGGACATTTTGAATTAAACCAAATAAGAGATCACTTCTCAAGTGCGCTCTTATTTACGGAGACGTATTTTTCGGGTTAACGCGAAGTCTATTGCATTTTATTGATCGAAGCTTATACGATATATAAGTAGTTCAATATTAAAAGCTAAGTAAGTTGCTTCTAATACTATTAGGCATCTACCTATCCTTCTTTTAGTGTAGCCAGGTAAAAATAAAATAAGTTTTTGTAAGCCGGCAATAGGTAAGTATATCTTACATGTTAAATTTAATCATGGAACACATAATTTAAGAATAAATACAATACAGATTAAAAAATCGATAAATTAAGGGTTACGACTTACCGAGTATGTAGACCATGTTTTTAGTCCAGCGCTGCAGTTCCTTACGAATCGCGCGACGTTCCTGTTGGCAACGCGCGAATGAGCACTCCGCCATGGCACACGTGCGACAACCCTGCAATAAGTTCAAATCTGAATTTGGAATAAAACTGTACTCGTTTAACATTCCAAAACGAAATTTGTGAAGTTTATGTGGTCGTAAAATTTTAGGTCACTTTTACTCAACTACGGGAGAGGGTTATGATTTCAGCATTGTATGTTTATCATATAACTCTCGCATAACTTCTAAACTACTTATTTTGATCTATGTTTTTTAGCATTTGACATGCTGAGCTACTTTTAAAGTACAAATTATGTGTGAATGAGGAAAAAGGGAACTTTTTTGGAAGGGACGCGGGTTCGGTTCCCGCTCGCGCTTCTAAACTTATCAAATCTAGATAAATAATATATTGTTAAAAGCGTTTTCATTCTCCGCTGCTTATAGGCTGAGACGTCACATAAAGTTAAATTGTAGTTTCCTTTAGAAGCATTGATATATAAAATCTTAGAAGATATAAAATTATGAATAAAAATTTTAATTGTATTTTAAACTTGTAACGTCGTAAGAGTTGTCATCCAGAGCACTTCCCTGGACTGGATGGGATGCAGGTTCGAATCCTCCTTGCAATAAAACTCACTTTTTCCACGTTCACAAATAATTTGTTCTTTAGAAAAAGCTGATGTTTACTCGTTTTGAAAAAAATACCTAGAGTGACCCAGTCCAGTCGTCTTACCCAATGACATCACTTTAGTACAAATCTAAATTAATTTGTCACACTATGGCATCACGTTAAATGCTGAAGGAATTCTGAGAAACTATCGAACGAGGATTATTATGAGTCTATTACACCACACACCTATAGTAGTCTGGAACGAGATCAGTATTACAGGTTAAATAACTAAACATTTTAAATATCCCTATTCTAAACTAATAAAGGCACGTAACGAGCAAGTCTCTATGGATTTAAAAAAATGCAAATATCATGTTTTTTTTATAAACTATGGCTCAAAAAGGAAAAAGTAGGTTAAAAAATCAAATTAGTTATATAAGCTTAGAGGATGTTAAGTAGATAGACTTAATTTTATTACCTATATCTACCTACTTAATAACACAAATCGCTGTTACAGTCCATATTCAAAACATTTTTTTAACCATTGTATCAATTAATATGTTCGTTGAGTGCGGCTCGTTCGAACAAACTATACGTATGTCTATTTACTCCTCTTTCCGTAATGAGGCAAGTTATCTCCGAGCATTGACATTCAATTGTAAAATAAAAACTCATATTATCCATTAAACACAAAGTGAAAAATGTGAAATCGAAAATAACAGTCACGAGCAGGACCTGAACCCGCATCTCCTGGATACCGTCCAGATGCTTTGCCAATTCAGCCATCGTGACAATTGCCCCTGACTGCTAATTTCTATAACACATTCATACTTAACATCTTTGGGTGACGCCTGCGCCATCTGTCGGAAGTATTTTCATACATTATACCGACCAGGTAAACTTAATTTTACAATTAAGATTTTACCTAATAATGACGCAAACCCTATAATATTTAGATATTTTTATATATATTTTTAGCATTTGGCATGCTTAGCACTATACATTAAACACAAAGTGAAGTTGTCACGATGGCTGAATTGGCAAAGCATCTGGACGGTATCTAGGAGATGCGGGTTCAGGTCCTGCTCGTGACTGTTATTTTCGATTTCACATTTTTCACTTTGTGTTTAATGTATAGTGCTAAGCATGCCAAATGCTAAAAATATATATAAAAATATCTAAATACTCATTTTATCCAATTACTATAACATTCATCGAAGTATCGACTGCCGGTCAACGGCCCCGAGAGAAGCTAACGAAATTCTACGAAAAACCTCCGATCCTCATCAAGAACACCCAACACCCACCGAATAACCGAACCACCCGAATCTGGCCCCCGAATTCTTATTTCAAACTCCAGACGAAGGGGCTGGGGCCGGGGCCGGGGGCATCGTGAAACTATTCTTATTTTAAAATCTCTCCACGGAATATGCCACGAAAGAGGTTCTTATTTTAAAAATATCACGCTCCACCGAAATTTTCTTATTTTAAAAACTTGGGGGTGTGAACGTTCTTCCGAAATCTACCACCCCCTCTCCCGGGAACCCTCGGTGGCCAGTTATTATATTCTTACTTTAAAAATCGCTCGAAGCGTTCCGATTCTGTTATTAAGATGTTGGTGTGTGCAAGCTTTTATGAGGCCGCTTGTACGTGAGCCTGGATCATCTGGGACACAAAAGGGTATTTTGCTAAAACTATACATTGATACGGGTCGCTCGCATCGAGGACGTTTCATCGTGTGATAAAAATAATAATAAAGTTTGCAAATAAATAACAAATTTCCATTCCGCATCCCTGACCTACATGCCCCAGTTACGAGATATGCGCTGATCTCGATTCACATAAATTGTAATTCCTAATTTCGCATAACGAAGTGCGCGTAGGCGATTGGAAATTCAAATATTCGATGTGAATTTTGATTTGAGTAAGACGCATATATTTTCTCTTATATAGTAGATACAACTTTTGCTCTATCATACGTAAGGCGACGAAGTACGGACGTACTTCAAGAACACGTTAAGAATGTGAAAAGTTTACGACAAAATTATGTCGTGTCCGTCTTTTTTTTATAGTCAATGGAGACTTAAAAACTGTCTATTACACTACTTCGATTATTCCTGCCAATAATATTAGTTTCCACAATTCAAACTTCGAACTCATAAAAAGAATCGATCATAAATCGACAACCAATAATGTTTCCCGCCAATTTCCATGGTTGTCAATTTTGAGGCCGTGCCGCCCGCCACCCCAGCCCTGATCAATTTACGATAACTTGGTTTGAGCTCCGTCCTGCTCCGTCTTAAGGTAGACCTGTATACCCGTCGCCCAACGGATGTCTTGAACTGGCCAGCTGCTGAAGTGAAACAGATCCGTAGATGATGAAAATTTCAAATAACTTAAAATTGACGATTTTCTATTTTTTTTTATAATAAAAAATAATTCCAAGTAGGTAATTCGAATTTGTAAAAGCGATATTTAGCGTTCTATACGAATAAGATAATACCTATAGAATAATGAAGTCATAAGTTTTAAATAATAACGGATACCTATATTCCAAAAATATTTGAAGGTCAACACTTTAATTAGGTACATCTATTTTTACGGCTATAGGTATCTATCTAGTGCCTTGCTATATTTGAGGGAATCGTTAGTATCTGAACCTTCAGTAAATAGTTACCCTATCAAAAGTCGATACCATATTATATTGGTGAGCGATAGAGGGGCCATTCTATCGCGCGGATATGGCCCGGGACTTATTTTTAACTGTTGTGTGCGCCTTAAGGATGTGTGCGTTCGTGTATGCGTGCCTGGGGGTGGAAATGTGCGTGTGTGCGCTCGCTTGAAATATTCCCCCGCATTGAGGCGCTGGGAATTGATGTTTTTAATTAGTTTCCAACGGTTTTCGTTGGTGGCCTGCACAACCAATTTTAAGATTATCTGTTAAATTATATTTACAACAGATTTAAAAATAAAATGAAAATGTAGGTTTGTATCGGCGTCCATTGTTCAAGACTAACTTTAATTGAGCACACTATACGTTGAACATTTCGTTAAAGTTGAACTAAAATGTAAAATCGAGTGTTGCTGGTAACCCGCTACATTTCCTGAAAACTTTCCTTTGTTGGCGAAAATTCAATAGGCGGGAAGTTCGGTCGCGCTTCTGCCTACCGCCCGCTATTATGCTAGTTAACTGACATTAAAAAGAGCCTAGTAAAATGTACAACAACTGATGACGTAATACGACTTAAGAAGTCATTTACTTAGGTACTAGTTACCTTTATCATGAAACATAAATACGGGCACAATATTATGCTAATTTTGAGATGCAGTCGATTTTATTAACACCTAACCGATGAAAACAATTCCTTTTTATGACCTAGTTATTGCCTGAAAACAGATAAAAAACTTAATTTAAAAAACAAATTCTTGTATACGCTTACATTATAACGAATTCCTATTTTAAATTCAAATCTACCTGCCAAATGCACTTGTTTGAATTTAAATATGGAATATGGGTAATTACCAATATTAAAGGATAAGAACTTGTTATTTTTTTAAAGCCTATTTACGTCAGATTTTGGGCATGAGCCTCCTTCATGAAGGATGGGAAATTGGCCTGATATATCAAACAGCCCAGACTAGCTGGCAGCATAGGATTTTGTATTAAGTTTTCCTTCTCGCGCAGTACTAATATCGCCTTTAATTTCACTTTCATATAGTCGATTCTTCACCACAAGTAGAATAGAGTTGTGGCACCTTGTATTCTTAACCCAGTTGGATATTCATTGGTGCCACACAAAATGCTATGATTGTCTTAGTATAATTTTGATAAAGCAGAAATGTGAGTTATCAGAAAGTAACTTCAGGGCATTTTAGATAAAATATATGCCTACCTTATTTTCGTAACGTTGAGAGTAAATCGATATCTCCATATCTGATGAGCTTATTTTTTGCCTATGGTCAAGTGCGATTGTAATTTTTGGAAAACGACACAGAGTACATTGCAAAATTACGTAGAGACATTCTTACGATTGATTCTATTAGAGTGCGCTATCTAATCTAGGTACTTAGGCTGTGTTCATCTAGACTATAGGTACCTGTTGATGCAACGATTTTGTATTTGTGCATTACTATCACTAGTTTGATTGACTGATATGAGTTTGTTGTGAAACCCGGACTTAGAAAAAGCTTGTGTTTTGAAATATTGAACTTATAAAGATTCAAGAAGAAAGTCTAACTGCATAGACTAGAAGAATAAAATGTTATTTCCTTGTTCACAATTTATTTTAAATACAATGAAATTATAAAGCAAAAGATATACCTATTTAGGTACATTAAACGGTAGTGCACTAAATTGGAGTAGAGCTGTGAGACTTAAAGAAGTATGTGCCGGTTATGCTATAGGCTGTTAGTTGTTCGCCGAGACTTGTTGCTTTCGCCGCATAGATTTATTTGGCAACACTGCTAACTTGTTCATCTAAATATACAAGAGTTGAAATGTGAATTTCATTTGAAATTCGAACTTGTATAACGGTTGAATTGTAGATTCTTTTTTAAATATTATCTGGTTCTGCATGCTGAAACAATTAAACGGGTATTGGTTTATTGGGCTTAGGTAAGTAGGTATTTCGTGTTTGAAAGATTCCACAATATTCAAATTTAAATATGTTTTAGTCATCCATAAAAAAAATGTAATGTCTGTGTTAGCCGTATTTGCGTAATAGAGGTCAATCTTAATAGAGACTACCTAGTGCGCCTATTACAGTGCACGAGTCACAAGCGTGTATGAAGACACAAGTTTACTATAGTATTATTTTACTCTTTGACACAAGTGCACCCTTTTATTTCTTTATATTGACAGATGACAAAGTATCCATTACAAAAGAAATTCTTAAATTGAAATTTGAATAATATTTAAAAATTGAAGCATTTTATTCCATTTTCAAAATTTTATTTCTTCATGTTGGCACTTAACACGATATACAAAAATGCACAACTTAAAAATCTAACATACAGCAATCATGTACCGAAAAAGTGTTATCCGAGTTTATCCCAAGTCGGTGGGGTGTCGGAAGCTGGGGTGGCTAGTCGGGGGTGGCTCCTCCGCGCCTGTGTGAAAGAATGCCGGGGAATCAATACAGCGGTGCACATTAAATTGGCCGCGGTGAGGGTAGCCCACCCCTTCGACAATTTTTTTGGTAATTTTTAGACGAGTCTGGCTCCTTTTCATACTAATGCATGTCTAGTCAATATTTTTTGTAAAAAGTTTTTATGCACGCTTGAAGTTTCATTAAAAAAAAAGTTATTGGATAATTATGTGATATGGCTATGTTTAACGCTTTGTTTTACAAAATATTGGATTTAGAGATTTTCTGTCTGGATCAATACAAAATAATCTTAATTAATAATAATTTACCTATTCATTTTACCGCAAATTATTAGGAGATTCCTATCTCATTTCGTAAAATTTACTTCTTCAAAATATACGGCACACTAGTGATCTCTATGCAAAAAATGCTGTCCTACAGGAACTCGTGGCGTAGTCGGTAGTGTAACCGGCTTCCGATCACGAGGTCGTGGGTTCGATTCCCACTCAGGACAATTATTTGTGTGATGAACACAGATATTTGTATTGCGTCTGGGTGTTTTCTATCTATATTATGTATGTATTTACAAAAAACAAAGTAGTACCTCCTATATGTATAATATCCGTAATCTGGTACTTACCCGTAGCACAAGCGTTAAGCTTAGTTTGGGACCAGAGGCCGTTGTGTGAAATGTTATTAATATTATTAATATTTCTGGTATAAGCAGCCTATATTCCTTTCGGGTTCTGAACTATATGTATGCAAAATTTCATTATGAACAGCGTAGTTAAGGCGCCACGGGCAACATACTTTCGCATCAATAAGATGAATTAGGATACTTACTATCTAGAAAAAATACATGTATTTCAACAACATATTATTATTACCTTCAGCCTACTGATCTGTAAGCGATAACAAGCTTCACTACTATTGGTGTGAGAAAATGATGGGTTAACGATTACTACCATCAAAACAGAAGTTTATTTTCGTCGATAGATCGTATTACGTTTTCTGCAGTCTCTGTTTACCAGACAAACGGCTTCCAAAGGAGCCTGTTGCGTCGTTTCCCAGCATATAGACATATAAATCTGTATAGATACTAGGTATATCTCTAGCGATGTCTAAAAGCGTCTGATACTACACATACAAAGTATATTTCACTTTGATTTTTTTTGGAATAACATCTATATAGTATAAATTTGTATCCTCGTCTATTTGTGAGTATTATTCTTTTAAACCACGCAAAGGTTTTAGAAACAGTTTTCTCTCTAGTTTAGATAATTTTCAAAGAAAGGTTTCTATACCTAGTATGTATAGTATATGCCTAGTTGTACACTAGCAGGCAAGGTTAATCAACTTTCGCTCGGCTGGCAATCAGATGGGTGACCAAAAAGTGACACCTATTTGTAGACACCTGTGCTCCTCCGTGCTTCGGAAGGCACGTTAAGCAGTGGGTCCTGGCTGTCAAATAAAATCCTGGCATTCGTTGCATGTCAGTCCCGTTCATTGACCTACTAACATATAGACCTCGTGTCCGCACTCAAAAGTGCCCTAACCAAAAGGGAAACAAAACGCCAAAAGAGAAACAATCGCGCGCCGGTCTTTTCAAAGAAAACTGAACACTTATAATGGTACAAGGTTTCAAATTAGATTCAAGTGTGTATTAATATAATGTTGGTACCTACTTACGTTTCTATATGGCCGTGTGGGGCTGGCTTTAAAATTATCCCACCCCTCTCTACCCACGGGAGTTGTAAGAGCCGACTGGGGGAATACCGGGGGAGTGGGCAGCAGCACTCCCTCGAGTATTAACAACATCCACTGCGATCGCCAACCCGCCTGCCAAGTGTGGCGATTACGGCATATATATATCCCCCATGACGGGACCGCTCGTTGTGGCGTTCTCTTGGGGAGGCCTGTGTCCAGCAGTGGACCTTGAAGGGCTGATGGATGGATGGATGGACTTACGTTTCTATAGGTAGACTAGAGACACTTTTTTCATGAATTTTTTACTAGACCCGATGTCCATTTTTATTAGGTCAATGGTTCTATATAAAAAATCTGTCTGTGGTCATATGTTCTAAGGCTAGAGAGATGATGATGTTTCTATATAGGTCTCATAGGTACCTACCTACATCCTAATTACTTTTTAAGTAGAGAAATTAAATATCTTCATCAAGTCACGATAATTTTGTTTAAATTTCATTATCCTAAATAGTTTCACGAGGGACTTTGTACACATACCTACAATTCAACGGGCACAAAGTACACGCAGACTTAGAATAACCATTTTTGGATGACACGAGGATTCGGGAATCGAGCCTACAACATTCGGCACCTGAAGTCGGTATCTAAACTACTTCACCATCTGAACGGTAAAAGAAGTACCTACCTAGTCTGCGGCGTACGTTGGCTAAACATTTTAATTACTAAATGAATTTCTTAAATGTGATTAGTAATTTCAGAGGTTAGTGCGTAACTAAAAAACAAACAAACTGGAGATTCTCAAATTTGTGCTGTGTAATAAAATTAAGGCCGCCCTTATCGCTTAATTTAAGGAACTACCCCTTTGCCCGCGACTCCGCTGCAGTCAAGTTAGAATTTCGGTTATATCTCAGGTTCCCGTTACAGTAGCGGGATAAAATGTATAAGTACCAGTTTCTAAGTCTAATAAAGAGCTATCAAATAAAAAAGCATTAAAATCCGTTAAGTAGTTTTTGCGTGATGCGTGAACAAACAAACAAACAGACAAAAAATCTAAAAAAAAACGTTTTGTATTTAGACACGCCTATATAGCCTAATACAGTTATTTTTTTCTCAAATATCTTAAATGTACAGACATAGCACTGTTACCGCTTTATAATAGTATAGATAAAAGCAAAACTCATTTCAATTGTTGCTAATTTGCACGCGGCGGAACTAAATAGACAAATATAAATAAAGACGTCACTTCATTTTTACTTCTTAATTGTCACAAGGCGAGGGCTGTAACGAAAATAGTAAAAATAACCGCCAAGTTTTCTTTCCGCAGAGTGAAAAGTCTTAACAAAACTTGAAAGAATAGGAATGAGCCATCAACAGGGACAATGGTAGGAAAAACAGTGGGTGAAATTGGTCATAATGAGTGTCTTCAAGGCCCCTTGCCTCCCACGGCCCTCCCATCCTACCCCTTTGGGTCAAGCGGGGAAATAAAATTTTAAATTGAAGCCGTGAAAAAGACAAAAATGTAGGGACCGAGAGATTTGGTCCGCGGACACACTTAGCTGTTATATTTAAAAGACAATAATGGGCAATATTGCCGAATATATTGCATAATACAAGAAGTATACGAGTATGTTGAGCAAGTAACGTTACATAGTTCCGTGGTCTGCCAACACAGGCGAAGAGACGGCACACGGCAGGTTTGTTTAGTTGGTGAGGGTGCCATATTGTTCTGTTCGTTACCCCGAACGATGCGTTTAGCCCCGAACGACGGGGTGAACGGTTTGGTACATTTTTCTCAACCTAACAAAAAAGAGCTTTTTTTACAAAGAGATGATTAATTTGCTTTAAGAGTGACGTAAAGCATCGCGCCGCAAGGTTTTTAAAAAAAACTATTTTTACGGCTAGAACTAAAATTATATTGAATTAAAATAGACTATTTAATATACTTGAACTAAAAATAGAATTAGAGTACCTACACTTTGAATTGGAAATAGAAAAAAAGCAAGTCTTTTTCTATTTCCAATTCAAAGAGCTTTTTTTACAAAGAGATGATTAATTTGCTTTAAGAGTGACGTAAAGCATCGCGCCGCAAGGTTTTTAAAAAAAACTATTTTTACGGCTAGAATTAAAATTATATTGAATTAAAATACACTATTTAATATACTTGAACTAAAAATAGAATTAGAGTACCTACACTTTGAATTGGAAATAGAAAAAAAGCAAGTCTTTTTCTATTTCCAATTCAAAGAGCTTTTTTTACAAAGAGATGATTAATTTGCTTTAAGAGTGACGTAAAGCATCGCGCCGCAAGGTTTTTAAAAAAAACTATTTTTACGGCTAGAATTAAAATTATATTGAATTAAAATACACTATTTAATATACTTGAACTAAAAATAGAATTAGAGTACCTACACTTTGAATTGGAAATAGAAAAAAAGCAAGTCTTTTTCTATTTCCAATTCAAAGAGCTTTTTTTACAAAGAGATGATTAATTTGCTTTAAGAGTGACGTAAAGCATCGCGCCGCAAGGTTTTTAAAAAAAACTTTTTTTACGGCTAGAATTAAAATTATATTGAATTAAAATACACTATTTAATATACTTGAACTAAAAATAGAATTAGAGTACCTACACTTTGAATTGGAAATAGAAAAAAAGCAAGTCTTTTTCTATTTCCAATTCAAAGAGCTTTTTTTACAAAGAGATGATTAATTTGCTTTAAGAGTGACGTAAAGCATCGCGCCGCAAGGTTTTTAAAAAAAACTATATTTATGGCTAGATTTAAAATTATATTGAATTAAAATACACTATTTAATATACTTGAACTAGAAATAGAATTAGAGTACACTTTGAATTGGAAATAGAAAAATACTTGTGACCCGTACTGAGATTTCGAATAACTGACCCAACTGCCCCACTGCGTAGTCGTTAAGTAGGCTTTTAATGTTAACGTTGCTATTGGGTATGGTGCAGTGGTTAGCTAGATGCCTTGCATGGGAATGGCATGACAGTACCTACCTACTTATATTGTGCCCACCCAAACGAAGTCACGGGCAACAGCTAGTATACCTACCTATTATATAATATTATAGTTAGTTACTTTGAAAATTAAGAGTCTACCAGAGTGGTTTGTTTTAGAGTTTTATTCAATTGAAGGCACTATTTACTACGAGTATCAAATGTTTAAGAATGGTGGGTAACTGCCTCTGTGGTGCAGCGGTAGTGTGAGTGACTGCTGATCATGAGGTCTCGGGTTCCATTCCCGAGTCGGGCAGCGTTATTGAGCATTTTCGTAAAAAGAAAAATTCTCAGTAGCAGTTCGGAGTTTGGAAATGTGCCCGGTAGACGGCAATGGGTTTGCCCCCACGTGCGAAAACATAGCTGGCGAACCGTGGGTGTGTAATAAAACCATACGGTAGGCAGAGTTTTATTACCTGTGTCTTCGTATGGTTGAATTGAACCAAGTTCTTTTCTCCCCATTCCGAGGCCCACCCTAGAGAGCGCTTGACTTCAGACATATGTTGGGTCCGCCTCTCCTCCAGCATGTTCTGATTGATGGCCGATATATCGCGCATCACCCGTACTGTCATCCGCATAGCAATGTAAACTCTCTGTTGTGAGCAAGTGATATGCAGGATGAACAGCGTCGGGGAGAGCACCGAGCCTTGAGGAACGCCAGCATTAATTTCCATGGTATCAGAGCAGCATCCGTCTACATCGACTTTGATGCTGCGACCATGGAGGAAGCCGGCGATCCATTTGCAGAGCCTTTCGGGGATTCCATACAATGGTAGCTTCCATACAGCCGTGATGCTATGTTATATAAATGGTGGAAGTCAAGGTAAATATTTCTAGTCGGGTCATAGACTGGTTCTATTGTTAATAGATTTAGCTCAGAAGTGGTTAAGCAATATCAAGAGTACGCGTTATTATCACGCTTTCAAAAGACGAATAGTCTTTTATACATGTTTTAAATGACTTCATACAGTCTCCCGGTGTGCCTCGAACGTTACTAGAAATGGACTATGTCTGTTTGAGAAAATGGGAATGTTTCTAGGAATTCAATATAATACAGTGTGTACTATTAAATAAATATAATTCTCATGGCGTATAAAAAGACCTTCATCGTTTACATACATACGTAAGACTCTCGTCTATTTTCAAAAGGGATTGGTAGACAACAGATTATCTTATGTCATAAAACGGCTATAAGGTGCCTACTTCTCAACGTCGTGAGAATGAGACGTGATGTGTGAAACGGTAGACCTCTATCATTTTATTATTGATAATAACAAACAATATAGGTACCATTTTTTTGATGTGAAACATCTAATGCGGAGGGACGGTAAAACGGGCTGTTAGCGTGGTGACGTTTTTATTTTACTTGTCCTGTTCAATCTTGCAAGTTAAATTTGACATATTTCCCGGTTTCCGATTGAGCTGAAATTTTACACGCACATGTTATATTGCGTGAAAATGCAATATTATGATAACATGGAGCTGATCTGATGACGGAGCTGGAAGGTGAACATAGGAACTCTATAATGAAACGGCGCAACCCTATCGAGTTTAGACTCGTTTGATTCGTCTTGATGAGTAATTTGTGTTTAGATAGTATCCATGGTCTGATGATGAAGCTGGAAGGTGGCCATGAGAACTTTGTAATTAAATGGCGCATCTCCATCGAGTTAGGGTCGTTTGGATTGTCTTGACTAGTACTTTCGTACTAGATGATATCCAGGGCCTGATGTGGAGCTGGAAGGTGGCCATAGAACTCCGTTAAAAAACGACATAACCCTATCGAATTTGGGCTCATATGATTCGTCTTGACGAGTACTTACTAGATGGTATCCAGGGTCTGATAATGGAGCTGGAAGGTAGCCACAGTAACATTTTTTTTTTATTGCCAACGGTGCCGGACGTGCAGACGGCCCACCTGATGGTAAGTAGTACCGCCACCCATGGACTATGGCAACACCAGGGGCACAGCCAAGTCGCTGCCTACCATGAGTAAAGTGCTCTTCTCAAACCTCGTTTAAAGAGGGACAAGTCGTAACGCTGGGGAAATACCGCAAGATGAAGTTCATTCCAGATCTTACACGTACGTGGTAGAAATGAACGCTGAAAACGAACCGTCTTGGATGAGATCGTTTCCAGGTGGTATGGATGAAACCTAGTACGGCGTCTCGTGGTCCGATGATAAAACGGCGATGTTGGTACCACCTCAAACAGTTCCTCAGAGCACTCCCCATTGAAGAGTCGATAGAGCACACAGAGAGCCCCAAACTCTCTCCGCCGCCCCAACGACTCCAGCTCATCCGTGTGATTGGGATCATCGACAATCCGAACAGCGCGTCTTTGCAGGGAGTCAAGTGGGTCAAGCTGGTATTTTGGTGCGCCTGCCCAGAGATGTGAGCAGTACTCCACGTGAGGGCGGATTTGTGCTTTATACGGCACAAGTCGCTGCCTCGGTGTGAAGTACCGCTTAGCTCTGTTCAGAACGCCCAGTTTCTTGCTCGCCAACTTAGCTTTGTCCTCCAAATGACTCCCGAACTGGACTTTACTAGATATGTCAATGCCGAGGATTCCAATACTCTCGGAGACCGGGAGAGCTACCCCTTGGAACTGGGACGTCACGATAAATGCGTCCTTCTTTGCAGTGAACGCGCAAACCTGTGTCTTCGTATGGTTGAATTGAACCAAGTTCTTTTCTCCCCATTCCGAGGCCCGCCCTAGAGAGCGCTCGACTTCAGACATAAGTTGGGTCCGCCTCTCCTCCAGCATGTTCCGAGAGACTTTCTGATGGCCGATATATCGCGCATCACCCGTACTGTCATCTGCATAGCAATGTAAACTCTCTGTTGTGAGCAAGTGATATGCAGGATGAACAGCGTCGGGGAGAGCACTGAGCCTTGAGGAACGCCAGCATTAATCTCCATGGTATCAGAGCATCATCCGTCTACATCGACTTTGATGCTGCGACCATGGAGGAAGCCGGCGATCCATTTGCAGAGCCCTTCGGGGATTCCATACAATGGTAGCTTCGATAGAAGGCCCCTATGCCAGACCCTGTCGAACGCCTTCGCATGTCCAGGCTGAACGCCAAAGCTTCACCCCCACCCTCCAAGTCCTATGCCCAGCGATGAGTGAGGTACACGAGAAGAACTCTGTAATTAAACGACGAAACTTCATCGAGTTTATACTTGTTTGAGTCGTCTTGACGAATACTTTGTCTCTAGATAGTATCCAGAGTCTGATGATGGAGCTGGAAGGTGGCCATGGGTACTTGATAATTAAACGTCGCAAGTCATCGATTTAGGGCTAGTTTGAGTTATCTTGAATAGTACCATAGTCCTAGATGATATTCAGGATCTGATGATGGAACCAGATGGCCATGGGCACTATGCTATAAAACGCCTCAATCCTATCAATTTTGGAATTGTTTGTATCGTTTCGACAAATACTTCGGTCCTAGATGGTCCAGGGCCTGATGATGATGATTTATGTCCATTTCCGTTAATTTACACATGCCATAATTTTATACAAGCACACGTTGAAAAAGTTACAATTATTTTCTTTCTACTCATTATTTCTACAAAATAATTTCGATGTTTTCACATCTGGCAGATATCCCGCGATGTCTATTTTTTGTTAAAGCAGGACAAAATGTACCTAAACTCACACCCCGTCGAACAGAGTACTGTAGGACCCTCACCCGCTAAATAAATCCACCGTGTGCTGTCTGCTGCATGTGTTGGTGGGCCACTGGAACTGTATGATATTATTCCAGTGGTATAATATAGATACCTAGGTATATATCTACACTTTAAAAACGTTTAGCTATATCCCCAGGCCAGATTATAATCTAGGCCAAAACAACCTTGTCTGAACTAGGTAAATAGTTACATGTAGGTAACTTACAAATTCGTCCTTTGCACAAGGTTATAGCAAAATTAATTAAACCAATGTATTCAACGGTTGTTATGCGAACGTTAGGCTAAGTAATACCTGCCGCTGCCACTCTATAGATGGGTGACGGTATTTAAAGGCGTAATAGACTCCACGGAACTATCTTGTATATTTATCTATCTATCTTATATAAGGTACTTACTTATTTCTAGAAAAATAAATTGATTCACGGCCCATCGGATGGTAAATGGTAACCGTCGCTCAGGACTCAACTATACCGAGAATATTGTCAAGCCGCTGATCGCCATTTCATTTCACAGATATGAAATGAACAAATTAACGGCTATCTCCTGCTACAACCAAAACACATCAATGTGCTTCATGGCTGCTGGTCTCATAGGATATGGTGGTACCAACCCGCTTGGGTCTGGTAGCAAGTGAGTACTGTCACTCGGTACCCAGCCCTACCACCAGTAATGCTATGGGTGATAATTGCTTACTTCCCTTAGTCGCCTCATATGACACCCGTGGGAAAGAATGGGGCGGTGACACTTGTATTCTTAGTCCGTCACTACACGGAACTTATTATTTTTTAATAATTCTAACGTACTTAGACTTCGATCAACAGGGTATTGTTGATCGAAGTACTTAGATGTATCTATATTTACTTCTTACGTTTGATTGATGCTCAGCGCTTATTTCGTACTTTAGGTAAATATCATATAAAATTTCAGTATAGTTTTGAATTCTTATTTAATACTAGCTGCTGCTCGTAACTTCATCCGCTTGGACCTCAGAATTAGGTCAATGTTCTATACATTATACCATTACATTAATTATCTCTATCTATGCAATAATAACTATAACACAGGAACTTTACATTGTTCCGGGATAAATAGTATCCCATATGTTATTCCAGGCCCTTCACTATCTGTGTGCCAAATATCATTGAAGTCTTTTCAGCCGTTTTTGCGTGATTGAGCAACAAATATTCATACATTCAGATTTATGTAAGCTTAATTAGTAAAATTAATAAAGCTAATGTTTGGTACCTATATCTTAGGTTCTGTAGCAGGATAAATTGAACACAGTTTTTAAGTCTAATCAAGAGCTATCAAACAAAAAGTTGCATCAAAATATGTTCAGTTTTGTACGAACAACCAGTTTAGTTTTCTAAAATAAATTGTTTTGTGTTCAGAGACGCCAAAATAACCTAGTAAGGTCATATTTTTTCAAATATCTTAAATGTACAAATATAGCGTTACAAATCTAAGCTGCTAGCTTAATAATAGTACCTATACCAACAGATTTAATTAGTAATTACTAGATTCTTTGATACCTAGTCAAAGTCGCAGACATTCGTTGGATGCAGGCGGCACAGCACCGTTTGCTGTGGCGCGCTCTTGGGTAGGCCTATGTCCAGCAGTGGACGACGAGAGGCTGATGACGGCATGATGAAATGATGATGGATAGATACTAGATCCTGCCCGCGACTTCGTCCGCGTGGGTTTCAGAATGTAAATACGCCACTCTACGACACATTAAGGTCTCTATGCAGAAATTTATATCCCATAAAATCTCTTTTCCGTGATATGTCACTATTAACCTTATTTGGCTCAAAAAATCTTCTATCAGTCAATGTCCTCAAACACGCTATTTTTGATGGGTGTGTTTCACGTAAATATTTGATTGAAATATTTGAATTGTCAGCTAGAAACAGTTTGAATGGGGAAAAGAAAATATGGTTTTCACGTTCATCTGGGCAATTTTTCTTATCATAAGAACTTTCCTTAGACCACAATGAATATTTGAAAAACATTTTATTTTTTATATCTACATAATCAGCCTTTCTTTACTGAAAGAATAAACAGGTCATTTTATATCTATACATAATAATTTATTTATTAAGAATAACCAGACACTGCAAACGAGAAAAGAATATACGAATAAGTAGGTAGGTACATCCGAAAAGTCGTTCGCGAGAGCAGTAGGGTAAAGTCCTTGAATTGGGGCAAAAGCCCTTTGTAATCGTAAACATCAAGGGCGCGCCGAAGGGGCGAGCTGGGCGAGTACCTGACCTACCACAACCGAATATCGCTTGTATATATTCAAGGTTACGTGGTTTATTTGGGCAGACAAATAGATATATAAAGGAAGATTCGTTTGGAGAGAATGTGATATCAAAAATATACGACTATATCTATAGTCTTAGACATGTGAGATGTTGTTTTGATCTGTATTTTGATCAGTTATGTATAGATGTTGAACTTTTTTAGCAATTTCTGTTCATTTTTATGGCTTAACATTCCAAATGCTTAAAAATATTTTGATCTGTAATTAGCACTTGACATGCTCAGCTACTTTAAAGAACAAATTATTGTGAAAGTAGAAAAAGAGAGTTTTACTGCGAGCGGGATTCGAACCTGCGTCCTTTCAATCCGGGGAAGTGCTCCAGACGGCTAAGCACACACGCATTTCACAATAATTTGTTGCTTAAAAATATCTAGAAAATTATTGAAATATTTAAAGGGCAGCGGCAAGATATTTGAACTGCGCCTGGGTGTTTTCTATCTATTGTATGTATGTATATACAAAAAAAAAAAGTAGTATATGTATTATATCCGTAATCTGGTACCCATAGCACAAGCGTTAAGCTTAGTTTGGGACCAGAGGACGTTGTGTGAAAATGTCCGTGAATATTTATTTATTGTTTATTATTATTTGATATGAATCTTAATTGTCATACAGTAAACAGATGGCGCAATCATCACCCAAGACATTAAACATTGTGCTATCGCAATTAGTGGTCCCGAGCGGATATCACGTTAGCTGAATTGGCAAAGCATCTGGAACGGTTTTCCCGGAGATGTAAGATGTAGGTTCAAATTTAAATAATACAGAAAAATAACAAAATACTCGTAATATGTAAATGTTGCTTCATGATGTATAGTATATTATTAATAAAAAGAATAAAATAATACAATCGCATACAAATGAGGATTGGGGGGGGAGGGTGTTAACCGCTTAATATCCTTGCACACGCTAAAATATTCACAAGTAACCACAAAATTCAATTTGTAGTCAGAAACGCCCGTAGTCCAACCGAACAGAATGAAAACACTTCGGGAGAAAAAATGGGGGGGAAGGGTGTCTTGTACGAGGAATTAAATACGGGAGCTTTTGGGGGGAGCAAGAAAAGTAGGAAGACGCCGGATGATTAATTATTAGTTTGTGTGTGTTCGAAGATAGCGCCCATCGCACATCGGCGCCTGTGTGGCCGGTAGGGGGCGTGGGAGTGACGACGGCTTGGGGGAGAGCAAATATATTTTTATTAATTACGTTGATTTATCTTCTTGTTGTGTTAAATGATGCATTTCAATTAGATAAATATAAGTTATTTGTGAATTGAGATCCCTTTTAAAAAGGATTCATAATGTACCTACTACCTCCCATTAGATTTTTTTAAGAGCCTGCGGAGGCATCACCTTACCTACATACACTTTTACAATAAATATATATCTTACGCTCATTTTTCAACGTTAAATCTATCTTTGATACTAAGGCGGCCCCTTAGACCTACAATAACATTGTACAATACATTTTATTGTACAATAAGATTGAACGGCGCTATGAATTCAAACGATCAATTATATTGCACAATAATACGAACTGCGCAATGTTTTCGTGTTCAGGCGGAGAATAGTAGACTGAAAAATATTCAATACTGACCCTACACGATGCCATGGAAAAATATGGTGCAATAAAAATTAAACTCGCTCAAACTTTCGTTCAATCATTGCGCAATCTTAAATATTAACCATATACGGTCAATAATATTGCACAATTCGTAATATTGCTCAATATAATTGATCGTCTAGGGGCCGCCTTACACTGTAAGCCGTTTGGTTGAACGCACAAAACTCTTAATACGAGTATATGAGTAATATATAGATAGGTAATTAAATTGAAAAGTTATTTTTTCATCTGTAAAGATAAAAATATTAAGCTGCAACTATTAAGAGCAAATTAATTAATAAGACAGCGCGTGCAGGCTAAAAAGGAGAGATACGAAATCAATATTTATCCGAATTAAATGTTAGTATACCACGGTGTACAAAACATATATAGTACCTACATTTACAACAATACATTAGTCAAATTGTTTTTTTTTTATACTACGAAGATGGCAAACAAGCTTACAGCCCACCGCATGGTAAGCGGTTACCATAACCAGAGGCATCACTTCTCCCGTTGAGCCATCAGAAACACCTATTATTACTTTATTTTAAGGCAAGAGCGAACTCTTGCTACTGACGTATCCAGGTAGCTACTTATTGGTACCTATGTTAAGTTACTCTTGACCCGCTTGGCAAAGTGCCCGCAACAGGAATCAAATGCCAGAATGGCGCAGATGTGACCACAACACTTATTACTCGCGTCCTTATGATGTTGACTTAGAATAGGAAAGATTTTACGAGTATATACATTTTATATGTCATGACGGGTAGAGCTCGCGTCTTCGTCCGCATGTAATTTACTTGTTTTCTTTCTTAGGGTTCATCTAGTTATATTTAAAAAAAAAAAGTAGCATAACTTACTCCTTATATTATTAGCTATCTGTCAGCTAAAGTCCATATCATCCATACCACCTGGAGACGATCTCGTCCAAGACGGTTCGTTTTCAGCATTTCTTTCTACCACGTATGTGTAAGCTCTGGAATGAAGTTCCTGCTGCAGTATTTCCCCAACGTTACGACTTGTCCCTCTTTAAACGAGGTTTAAGAAGAGCACTTTACTCACGGTAGGCGGCGGCTTGGCTGTGCCCCTGGTGTCGCCAAAGTCCATGAGCGGCGGTTGCCACTTACTATCAGGTGGGCTGTTTGCTCGTCTGCCACCGATGGCAATAAAAAATAAAGTCCTGTCCAAATTGATCCAGCCGTTTCGGAGATCAGCCGGAACTAACAAACAGTCAGACAGATTGACAATTGATTTTTGTACATCTTCATATACATTTAGAAAAAGTATACATTATAATTACAAGCCTACCTATCGATTAGTTTGTTATTTATTTTACCTAAATCACTTACAGTCATTCTGGGTAACTTTGACAGATTACAGCGATAAGTTTCACAGTATTTTACGTGTTTTAACATTTAAATGACAATATTATACTTTGTTAGTGTTCTCAGAATGTGTTTTATCCATAGACAACAGTGAAAGACTATAAAATCCATTAATTATAGAGAAAAATCTATTTTTGTAGTATGTCAAAGTTACCACCCACTAAAGTGTAACTTTGAAAGTTTGACACACATTAAATCCGTCACATAAATGAGGTTATATTTTATTATTAAATTACTTTGGGTAACATTGGTTTATATTATTCCCAAATTAGGGATGTGGCTGTTGCGATACAAACATAAATTTGTAGTAGTATCATATATATTTGTAAAAAAGGTTCATCAATCAAAATTTAGCAGTTACAAGCATATATTTTTTTAATTCGCATCAAAACCTCGTTTAATTCCTAAAAATGAAAACCGTTAAGCATTTTAAAATGAAGACAAACTAAAATAATTAAAACAAACAAAAAATATGTAAACACTTTGGATTGAAGGATCTATTCGCCCTACTTTATATAGAGTAAATTGTCATCTATATAGTAAGTGTATGGAGTGCCATACAATCACAAAATATCAAAAAAGTTATTCACTTGTTCCATACACTCAAATTCGCGCGCTAATTTCGGAAAAAGTTTTGACATTAACTCTGTTTGACAACTTAGCTTTTAATTTCAGGTGTGTCTACGGAACTTGATTAAAAAATAAAATCTAAAGCAAGCGTTAACAAAAAATATTGTTTTCATAGGGAAAAAACATTAAAATATTATCATAGTCACACTGTCAATGTTACCCGAATGAATCAAAGTTACCCAGATTGACTGTAACGTGTTGATTATTATTTATTTGAACTAAATAATTATTCGTTTTTTAAATACTTTTCATGATAATTCTTAAGTATTTAAAGTAAAATTTAGAAATAGAAAAATCTAAGATGGGTTTTGAAACTATCGACTTTCTGAGAATCCTTTTCAAAATATTTAAATCTAACTGAACTATTATTCAGCTTTCCTAACGCTCAATCAAAGACATGACTCAATTAAAAGACATACATATATAAACTGGCAAAATATGTTTTGAACAGACGAGTTAACTGTCCTAAAATGAGCCGATTGTTCCAAATTCCCGTCTGTCAGTGACCTACATCTGGTGCCTCAATGCCCTATATACGTAACGTCATAGATGGGTCTGTAGTGACGGCCTCAACACAAATTATTGTGCAATTTCGTATAATAACAAATGTGTTTCTTACTTATTACAAAATATATTATTATATTAATAATATAAATGTTATGAAACTGTCTAAAAGATTTTATTGAAGTGGCTGTATAGAATTTATTGAGCGATTTAAATAATTCATCTAATTTGGCTAGATCGTGTTTGTATGAATAACAAAATTCGAGTAGTTTTAAAAATGTAGGTAAACTTATTTGTTATCTTTAAATTAATGTGTGTTTATATCAAATTTGCCATAAAAATGGAGCAGATTACATGAAGAAGAGTTTTATTATTTATTATATCTACCTACTAAACCAAATTTAAACATAGACATATAGGTAATGTACATTTTATTGGATAAATGTACTATATTTGGATAAAAATAACTAAACAAAAAGAAATAAATTATATTATTAAATCTCTCGTTTTCCACTTTCACAAATAATTTGTTCTTTAAAGTAGTTCTTATGTAGCATCCATCCATCCATCCATCCATCAGCCTTTCAACGTCCACTGCTGGACATAGGCCTCCCCAAGAGAACGCCACAACGAGCGGTCCCGACATGGGGGATAATGCCGTAATCGCCACGCTTGGCAGGCGGGTTGGCGATCGCAGTGGATATTATTAATACTCGAGGGAGTGCTGCTGTCCACTCCCTCGGTATTCCCTCAGTCGGCTCTTACGACTCCCGTGGGTAGAGAGGGGTGGGACAATTCTAAAGCTGGTCCCACACGGCCACTGTGTAGCATATCAAATGAAATTTAATTAGTTCAATTGGTAAGGAACAATCAAATTTATGCTTTGTAGCATTATGAAAAGATACAACTTTTACAAACACATTTAAGTCATAGACGTGTTGCGTTCACCCTCTTCGCCACTCACCACGTTTAATCATATTTTATCAATTTGTTTGTTAACCATTATACAAAAGCGCAGTTTTTTATAGATCGAACAGCACTATAGCTGAGTAAGATTTCTTGTATGTAATTACATTTTTTAAATTCAATTTGTAAGTAAGTATTTACGACTATACGAGTATCGATACGAGATGTCAATATGTATGTTGCTTATGAAGTTCATTTTTGCTTTTTATAACAAAGGGTCACGACTTTTGAACTGAAACACAATTCAATCAATTTAAAGCACGCCAACCAAAAATCTAATTAACCGGCATCTAACAAAGAAAGCTTTGTAACATCTTACGTCCGAAGAGAGAGAGAGGCACCGCGAGAAAAATGCATCCTCCACCAGTTGGGGGTGAGATTTCACCCCACCCGGGTGGCTGTATACATTTTTTCTTTTCCTTTTCTTAAGACGAAAATTTGTTACGCTTTTTATACTTATACACCCCTGGTGGGTGCCGGTCGATAAACGGGGGTGTCCCACCCCTTATCACTGCCACCCTTATCAATTTTTCGTGTAGTTTTTACCCTTATTATACAGTACCTATAATTATTGGATATCTTGATTCTGTGTTCAATGTGTTATACGATAAGGTGTGTTTTCGTGTAAGGTGATCTGATTACTCAATATGTTAATTTTATTAAAAGTTTAAATAGACGAGTTATTATCGTTCGTATTTGTGAACGGTAAATGGTAAACAGCTTATCTGGTTTTACCACCTCTCGATATACCAAACTTAGTTTAGACAGCTTCCGATCCGTTCGATTTTCCTTCCACTTTCTATCTCTTTCCTTAGAGCGGCGAGCGGGTGATGACTCTGGTGTTGCTAGCATCTATAAGCTACGGTTATCGCTTACCATGAAGTGGGCCGTATAAAACTAACTAAGACTTGCAGGCTTCCTTACAACGTTTTTATGATTGAGCATAGGTAATTTATGTACAAATAATGGAGCATTTTAAAAAAATCTTGTAAACTAAGAGCCTTGCTTATCCCAACATGACTGCGCCGGCTCGATCGGGAAGTACCACCCTCTCACAGAAGATCACCGTGAACCAACAGTACCTAGTGTTACCTACCGTTGTCTTTCGTATGGTGAGCGAGAGTGCCAGAGGCCCAAACCCCCTCCCTATCCTCTCCATGTTATCCTTTCCTATCCTCTCCTTAGTATACCTACCTACCCACCTACCCCTTTCCTTAGAGATGGCGACGCACGAGTGATGCCTCTGGTTACTAGCTACGGTAACCGCTTACTAGGTATCAAGTGGGCCGTATGCTTGTATGCCACTAACGTAGTAAGTACCTATAAAAAAAATAAAGAACCTACATTGAGTCTTTTAATTGTATGTTTTGTAGAGAATCCTCAAGACAAGTATAAATGATCTGCACAGATGGTGGAGTGGCTTAAATACCGGTCTACCGCCCGAGTGTTGCAGGTTCGACCAGATGGAGTCCTTGAATGCAGTCGCACAGAACCGCTCGTTGTGGTGCTCTTTTGGAGAGGCCTATGTCCAGCAGTGGACGTTGAAAAGTGATAGAGAGATTGTCTTTGAAAAAACTTTGAACAGGTTATTTCGCGATCATGACAAATCGAGAAGGCTCCTCATCTAGGTATACCTATTTCCTGTCAAAATTCCAGACCACGATTCGCTAACCATTTTCGACAGGATTGGAATGCGTTACTTCGCGGTTGCATTCATACTCATCAAATCTACCAGTACCTACTATTTAGGTACTGTTTATCTAACAAAAAAGTAATCAAAATTAATTATTAACTACAATATTTTAAACCACTTAGATTTTTAAAAACTCCTAAGACTACAAAATAAACGAAAAAATCGCTACTTCTTTGAAATAAAATTGTATGTTTTTCATCCTGAAATGGCAGATAAAACTGGAAATACAAGGTTCAAATAATTTTGCAGTGTATTTAAATAGCCAGTGCAAAATTGCTGGGGACGAGACGCCACTTTGACATCAAAGGGTTAACTTGAGATAATTTTAGCTAAACGCCTCTTAGTTTTTTTTCTATAATACATTAGATGCTATATTTTAGGTTATCTCAGGTTCCCAATATAGTACCTAGAGGGATAAAATGTATACCAGCTTTTAATTCTAATGTAGAGCTATCAAATAAAATAAAAACATCAAAATCTGTTCATTAGTTTTTGAGTTATGCGCGAACGAACAAACAGCCAAACAGATCACAGAAATAGAATAAATATCTAAAAAAGAATGTTTTGTGTTCAGACTCGCCTTTAGGAATATTATATACCTACAGTATTTTTTCTCAAATATCTTAAATGTACCTAAGGACATAGCTTTGTTACAGCTTTATAATAGTATAGAATTATAGATTATAAACCAGCGATCTGCTGGGCTACTATCATGCAGAGATCACGGATTGAAAGTTACATCGAATACCTAAGAATTTCCGAAGTTACGTGCATGTTAAAATGTTTATGATGTACAAATTAACTGCCTCGGTGGTGCAGCGGTAGTGTGAGCGACTGCTGATCTCTCGATCATATGATGATATATGTTTTCTGAGACTTTCACAAACAATGCATCGGCATACATTTTTTCGTAACGTGACACTTTTTCGTGCAGCCGGCGTTCATCGATTTATAAGACGTTATCACATCAAAAATTTTAAATATTTCTTATTACCGCTCCTGTCGCAGAGACGGTTACCACTTACCATCTACCACAATAGCTTGTATGCCACCGTGAAGAATAAAATAAGTTTATAAAGAAAACTATGAGAATGAAGATGTAGGTAAGTAGTTAAGTAGATATCTTTAATTGCAAACTACTACAAACTGGAGTCTCCAACTACCTAATTATCTTGAAACGGTTACTGTAAAAATAAACGTTATAAGACAGGGCTGGCAATCAAATAAAGATGAAACGAGTTAAATAGTTATGACTGATTCAAATGACTTAATAGCATATTTATGTATAGGTATACTGCTAATGGCGAGTACCATGTTTGGTTTGTCATACAAAAACTTATCTATTTAAGTAGATATTACTATTTTCCACAGATATATTTGTAAACAATCTATATAAACTTAACACAATTAAATAACTACGCTGTAGGTACATAAATACCAACGGCAGCCATCATAACATCAATAAATGTACACAAATTTACACCATTTGAAAAACTCACAAAACCGGTCATGTAATTATCAGAAACAATGACACTGGTTGCGCGGGCGCCGGCAGCCATCTTTAGTTTTCGACCAATCGCATGTGAGCTGGCAAGGTCGCGCGCAATGTCAAAACTAGACGCTTCCTAGTGAATCGCCTAGGCCAATTGTTGCTATAATAGATAACCGCCATTTTGTATAACTGATATCGCGTATCGCGGCAGATATGTAACACTACCTAACTGTACTAATTGAATCTTAAAATATATTTTCTATTACAGTTGCATTTTATTAATGTAATAACATGTCATTAGGAATAATTCCTTTGTAAATTACAATGCTCATTTAGATAATTCTAACAATTGTTCTGTTAGTACATAATTGCTTGTATGCAGCTAGTGTTGATAGTATTGATCATCTATCAACAGACAATAATATGCCTCAGTAATAAAACTATATTGTTACTTATCTACTAATCTTCAAACAACTCCTAACATCAGTTTTCGACAGTCAGTGACACTGTCCTAGAAAAAAACTATAAAAATTAACATGAATCAATAGAAAAAGCCCCAAAATATTTTACTTTTTAATCTATAAAAGAAGTCCAAGCACGTCAAATGAGATCCCCCCCAGAAATATCTCCTGCAGATGGAGTAAAAGCAACATGTGCCTAGTATCTAAGTAGATATCTACCTCTATCTGCATATCTTGCCCCTGGTGGAAGGTGGTTGAAAGATAGCGGCGATAGAAATTAGCGGCGGGCCTCGTGGCGTAGTCGGTAGTGTAACTGACTTCCGTGCACGAGGTCGTGGGTTCGATTCCCACTCTGGACAATTATTTGTGTGATGCACACAGATATTTGTACTGCGTCGGGGTGTTTTCTATCTATTATATGTATGTATTTACAAAAGAAAAGTAATATAGGTATGTACCTATTATATCCGTCATGTGGTACCCATAGCACAAGCGTTAAGCTTAGTTTGGGAACAGAAGACGTTGTGTGAAATGTCTGCGAATATTTATTTATTTATTTATAGAGTGATTTTTACAGTTTTTGTGATCATCTTGATAAATGATTTTTGTCCATAGCTAATTTCATATACCGGCCTTTATGTGATATACCTAAAGATTAATGTTAGGAGCTTGCAGAGTCATAGGTATCACAGAGAACGTATAAATTCTTTAACAATACGAAAGCGTATACATAATATTGAATAACAATAACGGATTCTATACAAACAGGCTGGGAGTGAAAGTATAACCCTTGCCCTTAGAAACCTGCACATTGCGCACATTATACCTCATGGAGGAGACAGCGGACACAGTAGCTTATTAACAGGAAAATTTCTGATTTATTAGAGCCTATTCATTGTTTAACTGTACCCTATACCTAAATATGGACCTTAGATCGACCTCAATATGGACCTTAGATCGTCCTCGAATCAAGTGGTAGTTCCCGTTATAGTACCTATTATAATTCTTCTATACGTGTGTTAGTCAATGAACTACCCCTAACCCGTTGTCCTATGTGAACGACAAACGCGATAATACGACGCGACGCGACGCGACACGAGAATATCAAATAGAGGTTGTATGTACTTATGGCCTACGTTGTCGCCTAATATGAATGTGACGCAAAACAGTTAAAGTATTAGCCGCAATACGTCGCATCGGGTCGCGTCGCTCACCTAAGACAACGGATTAGCAACTATATCGATAGTGGTGAAATTTTTTGTGTGTTTGAACGGATCCTTCGGGAGTTTAGATTCACAATTGAACTTGACAAGAGACGCTACGATCGTGTTCGTAGATTACTAATTTCGTTTTTTGAAGGATTTTTTTTTTATTATTTTGTGATTTTGTCAACTACCTACTAGGTATACATACCTATAGACACAGTTTTAACAGGATACTAAGTACCGTACGTTAGAGAATGATAATGTACCTACCTATGTGCCCACTGAGTTAGTCTACCAATACTGGTAGACTTACATCCCTTAAATCCTTAATATTTATCTGGACGAAATTGTTTGAAGTCTTAAGCGGTGCACTAGTTTACGGATAAAAACAGGCCGGTCAACCGGCTAGTGATGTATCTACCTGCAATCGATATCGCAGTGTGACTAAAGTAGTAAGCTTTCGAAGTTGAAATGAATTTATCGATGATCTTCAGCTGTGGTTACGTGAACTATAGAGGCAGGTTGTTGTCGTATATGATCGAGAGTTCCATTTACCTATTCTCACTTCCCGGTCTTGTGTAAGTAAAATGTCTTCTTTCAAATCTACACTATCCATATCATGACATTTCTGGGTATTTCACCGTTACAGACTTCCAAGGTAATTACTACTGAAACACCTTTTCCTCTACCTCATCATCTTGAGCAGATTTGAACTCGCATATCACTCAGATACATAGACATAGACTCAGAAATCACATATTCGTGAATAACGAGTTTTTGTCCATCTCTACACGAGAATATAATAATAGGTACCTTCATAATGTAGTACTCATATCGATATTACATCCCACATCGATAATAATTTTATCGACTTAGCTCATGCCTAGTTATTACAAAATCGTGTTATATTACAATCAAAGTATACACCGTATTTCCTACTACCTGAAACTTTCAGAGCGACTAACAAAGAATGTTCAGTCTTATAAAACTCATTTCAAAACACTCTTTTGTTTAAAGAAATAGAGTTCACTATTCTTTGTAGTATCTTAAAAGTCTTTTTCTATTTTGTTTTCGGATGCAACTTATTTGTGAAAACAGGAGTGAGGGAGACGGTGTTAAGATGTTGTAGTGTGTGTAAAAGGGATGGAAATATTCTAAATTTACGAAGCCACAGGTGGTGTACCTCGAGCACAGGTGAAGGCAAAACTGGATCAAGAATATTCTTGATAAGTCATTGAGATAATTAAACTACAAGTAAAGGTTTTTAGTTACTCTCAAAAATTTAGTGGGTATAACAGATAACTAAATAAATCCGATAGATCTTCGTTATTAAATGTCAGAGGTGTGTGTCGTACGAGAACTAGACTGGGGATCGAACAATATACTGTCTTTGCATCCCTTAATTTTCTTTTAGGTTTATTAACTACACAGATTCGTACGTAATGAGAATGCTTGTTTAGAATATTTTTTACACTGATAAGGAGTTCCTCTGGGATATGCCTAAGTGATTCTATGGACTAAATTTTGAAATTTGAAAAATGTGAAATCGAAAATAACAGTCACGAGTAGGATTCGAACCTGCAGCTGCTGCTGAATTGGCAAAGCATCTGGACGGTATCCAGGAGATGCAGGTTCGAATCCTGCTCGTGACTGTTATTTTCGATTTCACATTTTTCACTTTGTGTTTAATGTATGTTGCTAAGCATGTCAAATGCTAAAAATATATATAAAAATATCTAAATAACAACCAACTACTTAGAACGAAGGTTACAATCGATATTTTACAAACACTTTTAAATATAAGTGGAGTGCTATTAGTTTTTGCTGAATAATTAATTATTGTAAGAAGGACACCTTGTTACAATTAAAAAAGCAACTTCAATATTAATATCGTTCAAGCATGTGGTCATTCACACAATTACTTTTTCTTTAGGCTTGCCTTCAATATGAGGTACTAGGTACTGGGTATCATACTTGTAAAACTGTGATACTGTCACCGAATATCAGAGTTCTAGCTAACTACTCTAAATGAAAAAACCTTAATATTTTTGTTCACATTACCCAGGTATCAAAATGACTTTACAGTCATAAGTTAGAAGATTGTTCCACTAGGTTGGCAAATTCAAATAGCCACATCGTTTAAAGCTTATTATATATAGTTCAGGCTTATTATTTCTCTGTTAAAAATACTAGCTTGAAATCCGTTATTGTCGCACCACTAGCCATGAGCTTCTTTCAGAAGCAGTCAGGGCATAGAGCATCGCGTTGATCTCTTCTTAGGTTGTGAGGGGTTTTAAGGCCGTAACTCACCATTCGCCAGCCCAGTGCAGGCTGGCAGACTCCACAACGTGTCGAGGACGATTGAAATTTGAAATCGAAAATAACAGTTACGAGCAGGATTTCTGTTCGATTTCAGATTTTTCACTTTGTGTTTAATGTACAGTACTAAGCATGTCAAATGCTAAAATATATATAAAAATATATAAATATTATTATGATTTATTTATTTTTGATATGAAAACATCTAATGCGGAGGGATGGTAAAACCGACTGTTGCGGCGACGTCGCCACGCCAATTTTTTTTTTAACTCCATCTGTTCACAAAAGCATCTAACTACGAAGTCTAACGTCAATCAATAAACAAACAACAGTTTTAATTCGTGTATGGATAACGAGAGTATGCTTACCAAGAATTGTATAAGACCCAAATAATATCTGAAGAAAGAAAGAAAATCAACGTCTTCACATCTGCGAGACGTCCCCTGACGGCTCATTTTTTTTAGTTTTTATTATTATAAACAACATTACAAGGAAATATTATGGGTACTCAATCAGTCTCAATCTCAATGGGATTATGTCCCTCAGGTTATGCGAGGTGACACCGCATTGTACTGTTTAACAAATTATAGTCATAAACCACTAAAATAGCACACACAAAAGCGTTGTGTATGTTTTACCATTACCTATATTTATTTTTGTAATGAAAAGGAAAACAATATTTTATTGTTCGATGAGGCAAGAAAGTGTTAATAATTCAGTATAAATAAATTATATTACTGTACCTAAATATAAATGTTTATATATTTTAATGTTTATCCGTGTGGTGACGGACTAACAATACAAGTGTCACCACCCCATTCTTTCCCACGGGTGTCGTATGAGGTGACTAAGGGAAGTAAGCAATTGTCATCCATTGCATGACTGGTGGTAGGGCTGGGTACCCAGTGGGAGTACTCACTTGGTATCGGGCCCGAGCGGGTTGGTACCACCGTTTCCCGTGTGACCGGCCATGAAGCACATCGTTGCGTTTTGGCTGTAGCAGGAGATAGCCGTTTATATTTCATTTCATCTGTGAAATGAATTGGTGAGCAGCGACTTGACAATACTCTCGGTATAGTTGAGTCCATGGGCGACGGTTACCATTTACCATAAGATGGACCGTGGCTCGTCTGCCAATAAATGCAATAAAAAAAAATTGTTCAAATAAAAATGTCTATTTGAATTGTTATATTTTTAATAAGTAATAATTTATACAGAAAAAGTGGAAAATTTATTTTACCGCGGTTGGTTGTTTGTTATAAAAAAAAAAAAAGTAGCTTTCTTAGTGAAGGGAGGTGGTACATGGTACCCGACAAAACCAAAGTCTTTTTTGAACGGTTTGAACCGGAGAATAAGACCGTTCATAGTCACTCGAGTCATAAGTCAAGTGAAAAACATACAATTTAACGAACACAAAGTAACCGTTTGTGGATCATAGACAGCACAAGGCACGGAATTTCGTTATCTAAACTACTCTATAGATTTTTGTTCGTACTGATACCGTTAGAACAACAAGGCAACACGATAAGCCTTAAAACGTCCTTATGATGAAATTAAATTAGACCTAGTTTCATAAATTATAATTTGTCCAATGTCTCATCTTGTATGAGCTAATAAAGAAGTAAACTTTGTTTGTTTCTAGAGGGTAACCTCTGGAACTACTGTATCGATTAAATATACTACATGAACATTCGCTACATACAAATTTATATAAATGCCAGATGATATTTTGCTATTGCGTTTCCTAATCGAATAACGCCGTGTTTTCACAACGTGCGTCAAAGTTAGTACTAATCAGGAGTTAAAGTTGGTTGAATGGAATGTAACTAATTCCTGTTGAAATATCTACATTATGTTGTCAAAAAATGAGAGATTTTGGGATAGCGGCAAACTCATTCAACACGGTTGAAGTGACGAGCTAAAGCTAGTCTGTAATACCTATATTTTATGGTGTACTTCCTGCACAGGAACTAGTGGAATCAGTCTAATGTACAACAAGACTGATATTTTTAACTTCCTTGTGCAAAGTAATTGATGAATTAGTACTCATAAATTTTGATTTCGTAAAGTTGTTAATTCGGCGCCTGATTTCTTTTCGGTTCGGCAATCACATTGGAGCATAAAAGAACAAGTGACAAGTGTCACTAACTAACATGACCTAAATTTAGCTAGGAAGACATGATGCTAAGAACACGAAAAAAATCTTTAAAAAAATAATTTTACATGCGATAGAAATCCAAATTGTCGTGCAGGTGTACAGTAACTGTTGCTCGCTCCTACATACGTACAAACGTACACTTTAAAAACACTGGTACTGTATTGATTTTGTTCGATCGAGACGCACCGAGAAACTCCCTAAGAGGAGCCGACTATCTTTCTACCTCACCTTGTTTGTTTATGTGTTAGTTATTTTATACAGATTAGTTTACGAGATATTTAAACTCTGAGCCGGGTTGTAAAGTACACCCGAAATCAGACGTAATTTTATTTTGGTTAAGTCCCTCCCGCGCTGCGTAGAATGACCTCAGATTAGTGGGCCTAGCCAAATTGCGTGCATTCTATACCTAATCGCTGACGCTATAGAAAACATTAAAATGAAGAAACATTAAAAGATACAAGGATTATTCCTTAGTGAGCGTGTTGTTTTTAAAGAAAGAAAAAATGTGATATGGAAATAGCTCCGAGCAGACTGCTACGATAGCTCAGTGCCCGTGTCTGGACCGGTGTTCCAGGAGGCCCCACTCGTAGCTGTGAAATAGAACATTTCACATTCTTACACTTTGTGTTCCAATAAAGCATGTCAAAATATGCTCAAATCCTACTAATGTTATAAATGCAAAACTCTTTCCTCGTCAATAACGCGTAAACGACTGATCAGATTTGGTTAAAATTTAGTAAAAGATACCTAGATGAGAAATGAAATAGTTTCCGAAGAATATCTGAATTTGGCATATAAACCTAAATACTAAATTGATTTGAACAAAATTTGCTATTTATAAACACACAGAGTTCATCTGGGATATGCATAAACGACGCAATGGACCAAGACGCAGGCAAAAATTTGTTATCTATATACAAAGTAAAGTTACGGGCACGATTTGAACCTACATCTTTTGGAAAACCGTTCCAGATGCTTAACTAATTTAGGCACTATTACATCTGTTAGAGACTATTAATCTCGATAGTACATTCCTTCTTAACTTGGGAGAAAATCTACATAAAGATATTAAAATAGTAGTTAACGTAATCCTAGTATTAAATGACGTCACGCTAATAAGAACTAAACTAAGTCTTTAAATTGTTCCGTAGCATCCATTGTCTAGCCGCTTTCAAACGAGGTGGGGGGTGTCACGAAAGTGGGCCGGACAAAATCAATAGGGGTAACGGGTGGTGAAGTGAATGAAACGGATCGCCGGATGGGTGTCGGACAGCGGCGGACGACCGCCGGTTTATATCCGTCCGGCGAAATTACTGAGACGTCTTTTGTGAGTTATTTTTATGAACTAACAACTCACAGATATAAGTGATGTGCACGTTGACAATTCTGATCTGATTCTTAGAGGAGACAAATATTTTTGTAACGTAACTATTTTAGATTTAGATACGTATTGAAACTGGAACTAAGTACTCAGTATCTATGATTATAAAGCTGTAACAGGGCTGTGCCTGTACATTTAAGATATTTGAGAAAAAAATACTGTATTAGGCTATTTAAACGTGTCTGAACACAAAACAATTATATTTAGATGTTTTGTCTGTTTGTTCGTCCACGCATCACGCAAAAACTACTGAACGGATTTTGATGCAACTTTTTTTGTTTGATAGCTATTCATTATATTTAAAAACTGGTATACATTTTACCCTGTTACAATATATCGAGAACCTGAGATATAAACTGAAAACTAGCTTTTGGCTACGGCGGCGCCGCGGGCAAAGCCTGTTTTATAAAACTTGTACTTGCATGAAACGAGTTATTTTAATTGTTTTTCTTTAATTATCAAACAAAAGTAGATAAGAACATTATTGATGGTGTGTGACGAACGCTGAAAACTGCTAATTTTTAGGTTATAGCGTCATCTTAAAAATAAATTAAAAAGTCTATGAATGATTTATTTATATAGCGTTTCAGTAAACAGTTTCTAGACAATAGTTTTACTGCCTTCTAAGTTCTAATAAGTAAAACAAATGCTAAAGTGCATTTGTTCTATTGTTTATTTGGTTCGTATGTCTTCAAGCGTTAAATACTCAACCGATTCTCATGAAATTCAGCATACACGTAGTCCGTGTGGTGACGGATTAAGAATACAAGTGTCACCACCCCCTTCTTTCCCACGGGTGTCGTATGAGGCGACTAAGGGAAGTAAGTAATTATCATCCATTAAATGACTGGTGTTAGGGCTGGATACCAAGTGGGAGTACTCACTTGGTATCCGGCCCGAGCGGGTTGGTATCACCATCTCCCGTGTGACCGGCCATGAAGCAAATCGTTGCGTTTTGGCTGTAGCAGGAGATAGCCGTTTATATTTCATTTCATCTGTGAAATGAATTGGTGAGCAGCGGCTTGACAATACTCTCGGTATAGTCGAGCTCATGGGCGACGGTTACCATTTACCATCAGATGGACCGTGGCTAGTATGCCACATGCCACACATGCAAAAAAAAAAAGTCCCGAAACCAAAAACGGAAACAGGCGGACACCAATTGTTGCATAGATATTATTAATGTACAGTAGGTTAACATATTTATATTCTGAAGTACAAGCGGACGAAGTCATGGGTATCGATAAATCACTAAATAAAGTTACCTAATTGTGTTTATCTAAAATGTTAAAGGATGTTTTTTTTTATTGCTTATGATGGCAGACAAGCCACAGCCATTTTATTTCTCAGACATGAAAAATGAAAGAATAAACTGCTATCTTCTGCTACAGCTAAAACACACTGACGTGCTTCATGACCGGTCACACAGGAGATGGTGGTACCGACCCGTTCAGACCCGATAGCAAGTGAATACTCTCACTTGATACCCAGCAGTACCACCAGTAATGCAATGGATGATAATTGCTTACTTCCTTTAGTCGCCTTGTACGACACCTGCGGGAAAGGATGGGCTGGTGCATTCTATCTTGGGGGAGAAACCTAATAAAGGGTTATAATTCCTAAGAAAGTAAAATAAAATGTAAATAATAAAAATTGTATAGGTAGATAGTGTGTCGACATTCGTGTTAAACATATGGACGCTAAAGGTACAACGACACGGTAACCTAAAGATATGTGTACCTATATCTAAGTTGGTATTTGCATCGACTCGCGCCCGATCGATTAGGGTGGATGGCATTTAGACGGTAAGGACGTATGTTTACGTCTTTCTCTCCCTTTCTTGCCCTTCTTCCAGTAAGGAGACGTTTTTAATCACATGCAATTAGATCTCTAAAACAATATATATAGATACCTATCGCAAAACAATCGGAACCGTATTGAACTTACAAAAAGACGTTTACGAACGTAGTAAAATATAAAACGACGTTTTTGTTATTTTATTAAATACTTTCTCAAATTTACTCGGTACTGGCTGTATCGCATAGTTTTAGACGCGTTAAGTAACAGCGTGATGCTTCTGATGGACAGTTCCGCTTTCAGGCTGTCTGTCCTGTTGTCAACAGATCGGAACATAAATGTTCCATTTTTTTTATTTTAGCACTTGACATGCTTAGCTACTTTAAAGAAAAATGATTTGTGAATGTGGAAAGAGAGAACTTTAGTGCTATAGCGGTTAGAGCACTTATATGGATTGGAAGGGACGCAGGTTCGATTCCCGCTCGCAGTAATTTTCTCTTTCTCCACATTTCATAAATAATTTGTTCTATAAATGTTCCACTTTTGTAAATAGACCAAACAATAAATTATATATTACATAATCTACCTACCTATGTTTATAGTTCGACATCAGTGGGTCTAGCCAAGTTGCATTCTATGATCACTAACGCTAATAGACAACTATTTAAATGTATGGGAATTTGACATCTTTAACCTTAGATAAAGAACCTATATTTATCTAAGTCTTTAACAATATCTATAACGCTAAGTCACGTGACTTAACGTTAGAGATGTCAAATTCCCATACATTTAAATAGTTTTCTATTAGCGTTAGCGATCATAGAATGCAACTTGGCTAGACCCACAGATTAGAACAGCATACAGGGCCTTAGTTCAGCATTATCTATTGCTCATTTTAGCACGTTTTCGTAATTGTGCAGATTTCGCTATCTACTAAGAGGAAAGAAACATTTTTCCTCTAAATGAAATTCTCGTTTTCCATGATTTACTCCACCAAATAAAATAAAACAAATCTGTAATTATTTTATATGCATTGATTAGATAATTAAAATTACATAGGTATTATATATATGTAGGTATTTTCTATTATAATGAAGGAAAACGTATGCCCAATGGTGTGCCTGAGATTACATGGAATTAAAATTAAATAGGTATACATACATTATAGAATCTAAGTCAGGACAACTGCTCACAATGCTAAATTTAATAAATGTCGTTAAAGCATTGAAAGACAAATTAACATTCAAACACACATTTTTGCAGTATTTTGATATTTTTAGTATTTGACATGCTTAGGACGGATTCGACCAAACCAGAATAAATTTTATTCCTAGAATAAATCGCTACATACTCGAGAATAAATCAATTTTACATTTTACCAACAACAATTCGTAGAATAGCGAGCCATTCGGGAATAGTCACTATACCACCGATAATCATCGAATAAGAAGTTAATCCAATCATTTTAATTCGAAATATACAGTGACAGCTACTTTCCCATGGTATATATACGGCAAAAAAGAGTAAGCTATACATCGTCCCGTTTGTAAAACAATTTCTTTTTGCAGGGTATTCGCTGTTCGCGAATAGCTATTGCAAGTATAGCTATACGTCAGATTGCGTGGAAAAACGACTGTTGATTATCTAAAGAATAAAATCATGGAATAAATTATTCTCGGTATAGTTATTCTTGTATACATTGGAGTTTGGTCAAATCAAATCAAATCAAATCAAATCATTTTACTGTGGGCATAGGTGAAAATAAAGATGTATATTCAATTGAAGTATCACTATGTCCTGCTATGTAAGCATACAATATTGTTTTTTTTTTAATCTAATATGTCTTAATATAATTGTATTCAAAGCACCTTAAAACTATTAATCAATTTCATACTTGTTATTATCATTCAAAAATTCCTCAATTGTGTAATATTGAGGAATTTTGGCCTTTTTAATAATTTTATCCTACTTACTAAAAATGTATGCAATTTATTCTTAAAGCTATTTATATTTGTTATTTTTAAAATGTCAATTGGTATTTTATTATAAATTCTTGAAGTCATCCCGAAGAAGCTCTTATCCAGTAAGGCAGTTCTGTGTGGTATAGCAGAAATTTTCCAAACATTTCTCTTGGATTTAAGTTCGCCAAATAAAAACTTATTTATCTTCACAAAATTTACTACTTCATATATGTATAATGAAGTTAAGGTCAATATGTTAAACTGTTTAAAATATGGTCTACATGAGTCTGGAATATGAATGTTGGCTATCGCACGCACACATCTCTTTTGTGCTTTAAATAATATGTGTTTATTTGTGGCATTTCCCCAAAATATAATACCATATTTTAATGTTGATGATACACATGCATGGTAAGCTGTCAGCACAACTGGTTTATCAACAACATTTGCAAGATTATATAGGGCATAGGAATACTGATTCAGCTTGTTGCATACTTTGTTAATGTGTGTTTGCCATGATATATCATTATCAAACCAAACTCCTAAAAATTTTATATTACTAACTTCTTCAATTTTTGTCATATTATATTGAATGTTTAAAGTATTTCTAGTGTTTCTAGAGTAAGTCACGATTTTATTTTTATTTAAGTTAATAATCAAATTATTGCATTTTATCCATTGTATAATTACATTTAATGCTCTATTGATATCATATTCAAATGTGTCTAAACAATGTTCAGTAAAAATAGCAGTGCTATCATCAGCAAACAGTATCATGAGATGATGTATAACGCGGGGTAAGTCGTTTATATAAATAAGAAACAAAAGTGGCCCCAGCACACTTCCCTGCGGTACTCCACATTCTACTTTTTTTTAAGTTGGATTGGTACTTTTGTTCAGTTTTAACACATAATTTTGTTATTTCTACCATCTGATACCTGTCATTTAAATATGATTCTATTAGCTTATGTATATTTCCTCTAACACCATAACATAACATGTTTTTTAAAAGAATTTTATGATCTACGTTGTCAAAAGCCTTCGTCATGTCCATATATAATGTTGTTACTGGTTTGTGTTTATCGCCAGGTCGCCGCCCTGAGCTATATATATTAACACAAAGTGTGAAAATGTGAAAACGAAAATAACAGCCATGAGCAGAATTTGAACCTGCATTTACTGAAATACCGTCCCAGATGCTTTGCCAATTCAGCGATTTGTCACACTGTGTTAATTTGTTAAAAGTAAAGTTGATTGGAAATTAATATTACACGCAATTCAATTTCGAAACTATTACGCGTTATCTTGTTACCTAAAAGTTAGTTAATAGTTAAATATTTGCCCTCTTACTGTAATAATTTCAGTCTGCAAGTGACGTAAGGGTTCGCCTAAACAACTAAACATATTTAGGTATGTGTGTATTATATTACATCAAACGTTTGCATAGCTTCTGAATTAGCAAGCTGTGACGAAATTGACGTGTTTTATTTATAGTCAGTAACCATAGATATTTCAACGTTCCGTACAAGAATATATTTCAACTTAGGACTGTACTTCCGTGTTCTGTCCGTGTGGTGACGGACTAAGAATATAAGTGTCACCACCCCATTCTTTCCCACGGGTGTCGTATGAGGCGACTAAGGTAAGTAAGCAATTATCATCCATTGCATGACTGGTGGTAGGGCTGGGTGCCAAGTGGGAGTACTCACTCGGTATCGGGCCTGACGTGTTGGTACCACCATCTCCCGTGTGACCGGCCATAAAGCACATCGTTGCGTTTTGGCTGTAGCAGGAGATAGCCGTTTATTCTTTCATTTCATATCTGTGAAATGAAATGGTGAGCAGCGGCTTGACAATACTCTCGGTATAGGTAGTTGAGTCCATGAGCGACGGTTACCATTTACCATCAGATGGGCTATGGCTCGTCTGCCAATGCACGCAATAAAAAAAAATAATAAAAAAAATAACTTGCCTCCGGCGGACCACTGACATAATGTAATGTAAGAGTAGCTCCAATGGCCCGCTAATACAGTCAGAGAGACGGTACACGGCGGGTTTATTTAGTGGGTGATGGCCCACACTTCCCTGTCGTTGCCCCGAATGATAGGGTGTGCGGTTAGGTACATTTTTTATCGCAATAACAGAAAAAAGGGCTGGTGGTACTTGGCAGTATAGCCACAAAGAAATTAGTATATAGAGCTTTAGTTTTACGTTTGGAATAAAATCAAATAGATATTATACTTAGTATTATTGACAACATCCACTGCGATCGCCAATCCCCCTGCCAAGCGTGGCGATTACGGCATTATCCCCGATATGAGCAAAACACATGTTGTGGCGTTCTCTTGGGGAGGCCTATGTCCAGCAGTGGACTTCGAAAAGCTGATGGATGGATGGATGGATAGATATTATACTTACAGGCACAAAAGATGATTACTTAAGCGACATTTATTTGTAAGTTATAATTAATAACATATTCTGAATTGACTGAAATGCCTTGTATCTTAGAGAATTCAACAAAAGTATTTTTCATTACTCATACTCTGAAAGTAGGCCTGAAGTTGCCTGAGGAGCGGGTTGAAAGTAATACTTTTCAGCCCTAGGGAGAATTACTTTCAACTGACAGCTGAGTAATTATAAAAAATAAAACAGTTCTATTTTCTGTACAGCCAGTCAAATACAGCGCGATGTAAAATTGAAATAACATAAAGTTTAGTATTTATTAAAGGATTTGTTTTTTATATGACTTTATTTTAATATAGCTGCAACTAAATATCTTTAAATGAACGAAGATTTATATTTTTTCAATGATAAAAAAGAAAAATAATGGCTGAATAGCTGACAGGCCACAGAAAAAAAAACAAAATCGGCAGGAAAACGGCGATTCCAAATTAAATTTTTTAGTCTCCCATTTTTCTTTAGCTAATTCATGATTTTTATTTTTTGTTTCCTCGTATTCGTAATGAAAAGCACAGTGTTTACCTCGGGATAAAGACTTATTTAGTGCCGAGACGGGGTTTGGCGCTCGAGCGTAGCGAGGGCTCCAATAGTTCGAGGGCTTTCATCCCTAGGTTAACAACTACTATTTTTACATTATTCCTAATTTATTCTGAAGACGAAACATTGTTTGTGTGGTGACGGACTAAGAATACAAGTGTCACCACCCCATTCTTTCCCGCGGGTGTCGTACAAAGCGACTAAGGGAAGTCAGCAATTATCACCCATTGTATTAAGTACTGGTGGTAGGGTTAGGTACCAAGTGAGAGTACTTACTTACTATCAGGCCTGAACGGGTCGGTACCACCGTCTCTTGTGTGACCGGTCATAAAGCACGTCAGTGCGGTCAGTGTGTTTTGGTTGTAGCAGAAGATAGCCGTTTATTATTTTATTTTTCATACCTGAGAAGTGAAATGGTGAGCAGCGGCTTGACAGTCCTCTCGGTATAGTTGAGTCCATGAGCGACGGTTACTACTTACCATCAGGTGGGCCGTTGCTCGTCTGCCCTCATAAGAAATAAAAAAAAATTACATCCTATCCTAAATATTGTCGGAAGCTACGGAATCTTAAAACTATATATGTAATTCGTTTAGCCGCACTATGCATTGAGCTCACACACCCTTCGCTACGACAACACACACACGCAAACACGTTCACACAAACACAACACAATATTGGATTTTGTTTATACAAAATGGCTTCCTTTCGTACATACCCTATGGAATAATCTAATTAGGAGCTAATTAGTTTCAAGCTGTGTTTGGTTACGTTCTCGTAATATTACTAAATAGCTTTTGTTATATGCAGTTACATAAACTTCGTTTAATTGACGGGCTTTCTGACTTATATTATTAAGATAATGTTGTTTTCAAAACATAAGTTTCTAAAGCCTAACTATTATAAAGCTGTAACAGAGCTGTGTCTGTACATTTAAGATATTTGAAAAAAGTGGCTATATAGACGTTTCTAAAGAGAAAAAAAAATGATTTTTTGTCTGTTTGTTCTTTCGCGTATCACCGCAAAAACTACTGAACAGTAGTTTAAAAACCAGCTTTTGGCTGCGGCGGAGCGGCGGACAAACTCTTGTTGTCATTATTATTATTACAAAGACGAGCTAAGGGCTCAATTGAAATAGGTAGGTAATTGGCTACCGTTGCCCATAGACTATGAAAATCTCAAAAAAACTTACACGAGAACTTAGGAGCAGCGATTATATCATCACGGCAGTTTGAAACAAATACAGTAACTACGACAACGATTAAAAGTATTCACTCAAGCCCAAAAGGCTATCGTTAGTGTGATTTTGTTTTAGTCTCACTATAGTAGTAAGTGCCAGGTAGTCTCACCTTACTACCCTTTGGTAAGTATAACTAAGCTTGATCTGAATGCGTCTAGATACCTTAGTCCATCGCACCGCAATATAAAGTGGTATCGTAAGTCTATGAGAATGATATCTATCCAACTAAATAAAAACTGCCGCTTGCTTCGTGACTCAGAAAGCACTTTCAGTCATTGGGCTGGAAGGTCATTCTCTAATACGCGTCAGGAAAACCAGAATCCTCAAATAGCACGAACTAAAACACATGATTTAACCATAGAAAATCGTTAGCCTTCGTGGGTAATTACAATATACCTAGTGATAACTGGTAATTGCTTGGATGTCTTTTTCAATGGTAGAGCCATACTCATACCAGCATAAATGGGCTGGAAGCCGAAGCCTGCTAAGTAAAATTAACTGACTATATTTTAAATAGTTTCAATACGGAAAATTGTACAAGGTTTTCAAACTTTTCCTGTTGCATTCAGGGGCGAGATGATAATGAAATCGGAAAGATTTAGCAAAAATATACTTATACAGTACTTAACTTCTTGATTCTGCCAATAGATAAATAGTCCTAAGTCTATGGTAGGTGACATGTGGTCGACTATACTAAGAAATCCTGGGCCTCTCTATGAGACAGCAGTTTCGGTTTCATATTGAGGTTTTTCATCTGGTTTTCAATCAAAGAAATCCACACGTGATAGGTATTCCAGGGTACGTAAAGCCCTTTTTTTGTTAAGGCGGAAATAATGTACCTAGCCACACACTCTGTCGTTCGGGACAACGAACAGGGTAGTGTGGGACACTCACCTACTAAAGAAACCCGCCGTGTGCCGTCTCTCCGCCTGTGTCGGCGGATCACTGGAACTGTGTGATATTACTTCAGTAGTAGGATACGTATAGGCCTAAGGATATGTTGTCATAAGGTTTTCTTTTAAGTAATCCTTCTCGTGCATTATTCCATTCTGTAAACATATCTTAAAATATAGCCTTTGCCCGCGGCTCAGTTGCAGCCAAAAGCTAGTTTCTAGGTTATATCTCAGGTTTCCGATATAGTAGCAAGATAAAATGTATACCAATTTTTTGAGTCTAATCAAAAGCTATCAAATTAAAACAGTTGTTTAAGTGCGAAAATACAGATCAAAAATGTTTTTCTTAATATCGCGACCTAGCAAGGCCAACCAGTACCTTACTTGTAAAACAGAACTGATTAGAAGCTGATCCCAATAACGTTTAGGATAAGGCTAGTTTCTAACCTCTAGGAGACCTAGTCGCTAGTGAGATGTTGATCATCATGATATGTATCTCAATTTATATATGAAAATCTATTATACGTCAAGAAAAACATGAGAAGCTTTGATCAGTATAGCGACGTTCATCACATTAATACTAGGAACAAAGGAAATCTTATTGCACACAGTACTCGTCTCCACAGAATTAGTAGATCTTTCATGAGGATGTATCCTATGCTTTTACAATAAAATTCCTGAAAATGTCCGAAACATGCCACTAAATAAGTTTAAGAAAGCCATAAAAATTAGACTTTTTAATAAAGGTTATTAAAGGTTTTCGGATTATCTTGAGGGTAAAGAAAATGGGCTTAAGCTGCTCCTCATTCATTAATTTTCAAAATTGTTTTATGGGTTATATTTTAGTTATAAGAATTATTGCTATTGCAATCGCCACTTTGTTATTGCGGATGCACTCGCCTCAGGCGCTCGTGTTAATTATTTATGTATTATTGACGATTTTAAGTGCTATATAATAGGCCTATAAAATAAAGATATTTTTTTAATTTGAAGTTGAATATGATATATTATCCATCCATCCATCCATCAGCCTTTTAACGTCCACTGCTGGACATAGGCCTCCCCAAGAATGGGGGATAGTGCCGTAATCGCCACGCTTGGCAGGCGGGTTGGCGATCGCAGTGGATGTTGTTAATACTCGAAGGAGTGCTGCTGCCCACTCCCTCGATATTCCCTCAGTCGGCTCTTACGACTCCCATGGGTGGAAAGGGGTGGGTCAATTCTAAAGCCGGCCCCACACTGGATGATATATTAAGGGGTAGCCTATTGGTCTTTGTAATAGTATACTGCGGTTGTGCCTTAAGGCTTATGAATTAATATCTGTGTCATACCTATTAATAAAACATTGTTGTTGAGGCGAATTATGCAACGAATTCAGAATGCAATAAAAATTTGCACTCACCCATAGGTACCTATATACTCGGTATAATCTGTTTGCTATGCGTCTAGACCAAATGCATTCGGACAAGGTTGTTTCAATGTCGTTGCAGCGACAATATATTAAGTGAATTGGACTCTGTAATGCCTAAAAATAGATATTTATATATCAACTAGCCATTGCCCGCGGCTTCGACGCAACCAAAAGCTAGTTTTTGGGTTATATCTCAGGTTCCCGATATAGTAGCGGGATAAAATGTATACCAGTTTTTAAGTCTAATCAAGAGCTATCAAATAAAAAAGTTGTAGCAAAATCCGTCCAGTAGTTTTTGCGTGATATATCTTAAATATACAGACACAGCTCTGTTACAGCTTTATAATAGTAGGTACTACCTATAGATGTGGAGCTGTTTTTTTATAACTCATTACCTTCCCTCTACATTAGGCACGAGTCTCCTTCCATAGTGGGAGCCAGTCGAGCGTACCTACAGGTTTCGCTAGGAACCGTAATGATTTGTGAATAAACAGATAATTTCGAAAAATCATGAAAATTCAAAAATTATACTGGGGATCGAACTGGATACCACTGTCTTTGCACTCCTCAGTTTTACTACTAGGCTCACAATTTGCTTATTTATTGGACTTTGTATTTCGATCTTGGGTCACTCGAGAAAACATCAAACGATTTATCGGCGAAGCGCTGGAACTACAGCCGGTAGACCACAATAGGCGTGGGTCTAAAGTTACATACTAATACATAGTATACAACACTACTGCTTACTCCTTCGCATATATAAAGGTGTGATTATAATGACATTTCCGGATACACAAACTGATATACTCCTCCTTTTCAAATGCTCACAACAATGGTTGAAAGGTGATAAATCGGTACTGATTGATATCATACAGGATAATGTTAGGATGTGGATTGTAAACATCCATTATACCCCCCATTTAGTCCACATAACTTTCGACTGGGCCCAAAACAATAGTTCTCATCGCCTAGATTATAAAAACAAGCGCTTTTGTGATTGTGACCTTTGTGTGGTAATGAATAGGTCATGTTTTGATACTGAGGGGTATGACAGGTGAAATATTCAATGAGAAATGAGATTAATAAAACACTATTGATCGTACACCGGAAGAATGGTTGATTGTTATTAGTAACAGGTTTTATGATTTCCTGTGGTAATTAATCTAATAGGGCTTGGCAATATTTAGCAACCGAAATCAGCGCTGTCTTGTACGTAGATGGAAACCATGTGGTTAAGGACTAATAAGCAAATATCACCCATTGCATTACTGGTGGTAGGGCTGGGTACCAAGTGGGAGTATCTACACACTTGCTATCAGACCCGAACAGGTTGGTACCACCATCTCCCGTGTGACCGGCCATGCAGCACATTAGTGTGTTTTAGCTGCCGCAGGAGATAGCCGTTTATTCTTTCATTTCATATCTATGAAATGAAATGGTGAGTAGCGGATTGACTATACTCCCGGTATAGTTGAGTCCATGAGCGACGGCTACCATTTACCATCAGGTGGGCCGTGGCTCATCTGCCACCATACGCAATAAAAAAAATACTTGTAAATATGACTGCAGATTTTAGCTGGTTTATGAATAAGCCAGCTATCGATCGTAGTAGTTCAGCCCTCTCAGCCTGAATAATGGTATTACATCTTACTATTGCATTTCATCTAGTAAGTGAAAACGCTGTAGGCCTTTTTTTTTGTTAAGGCGGGAAAAAATGTACCTAACCGCACACCCCGTCGCTCGGGGCAACGAACAGGGTAGTGTGGGGCCTGCACCCACTAAAGAAACCCGCCGTGTGCCGTCTCTCCGCTTTTATTGGGGGGCCACTGGAACTATGTTACCTACATTCAAAAAACGCTATAGGCCTAACCTTTTTCTTCAAACACTCTGTCCATCACCATTCTGATTTCTTTGGGTTAAACCTCTAGAACTTTTAATATTTGTACATGTCATCACACCTGTATTCCCAGAAGGGGTAGGCAGATGTGTATTACACACCCACGATTCGCCAACTATGTATTTAGTCCCACATAATAGGGGGCGAGCCTATTGCCGAATACCCGGCACATTTCCAGACTCCGGGCTGCTACTGAGAATTTTCCTTTTTATGAAAAAGCTCAATAACATTGCCCGACCTGGGGATCGAACCCGAGACCTCATGATCAGCAATCGCTCACGCTGCCGCTGCACCACTGAGGTAGTCAAATATTAGTCAGTTTAATATGTGTGCTTATCACTTGATTCCTCTACCGTGACATGAAATGATGAGCCGTATTCTTAGCTTCGCATTATTCTTAGCATTCTTAATTGCTTGATCGGCTGCACCACTTCCCATCAAGTATGATAGCAGAAGTTATAAGAAATCCTATAAAACTACTTCTAAATGATATTTATGACGGGCTTCGTGGCGTAGTCAATAGTGTAACCAACTTCCGTGCACGAGGTCGTGGGTTCGATTCCTACTCATTTGTATTGCGTTTGGGTATTTTATATCTATTATATGTATGTATTTACAAAAAAAAAGTAATATATGTATTATATTCGTAACCTGGTACCCATAGCACAAGCGTTAAGCTTAGTTTGGGACCAGAGGACGTTGTGTGAAATGTTCGTGAATATTTCTTTATTTATTTAGTAATATTTCTATCAAATCTGCATTTTTATTGACTGCATCCCTTCTGTGTGTGTTGGTAAACAGGAGCTACTAAGATAGCCTTGCAAATAAAGAACAGTGCCATCTATAGGTGTAGGTACCTAACCTAATATCTATATCATTTATCATCTAAATTCTTAGGTAGGTACATCGCAATCGCTAATTGTGCTTCTATTTAATTGTTATTACAACATGGCTGACTCATCGGCTTTTCCGAATAATAAACTAGGTTTGACATACTGACATACTTTAATTATTTTGTTACAAGTTTTTGGACTGCTATATTAGGTATGTAGTTAGTAATTATTATTTTATTTTTTACTTCACTTGTAAAAAATATGATGTCTAGTATTATGCAATGTTGTAATCTGTTCAGGAAAGGAGACAATGTGAATTGAGAGGACATTCGATTCGAAAGGACGCAGGTTCAAATCCCGCTAACACTAAACTTCACTTTTTCCACATTCACAAATAATTTGTTCTTTAAAGTAGCTGAGCATGTCAAGCGCTAAAATACAGATCAAAATATTATAAAATGGCGCCATCAAATATATAGTATGAATTTCAATTGCAAAATTAAATTTACTATATTGGATTAATGCATGTAAATGCAGCCGATAGGTGGCGTGGGTCGTAAAGACAAATGTAATGTGGAGATTGGGAATGACCATGGGTCTGTGCGATGGCTTAGCGGTCTAGCACTTCCCCGGATTGGATGGGATGCAGGTTCTAATCCCGCTCGCACAAATAAGTTGCTCATCACACATTAAACTAACAGATTCCTAAACAGACGTGACAAATGCCTAGAAACAAATTTCTTTGCATATTTTTTGTAGTTAAAATTTCATAAACTTACCTACAGGCAGGGCCGGATTTAAAATTAAAATAACTAATTTATTGCAAAAACTTCATTACTTATATGTTATATATTCCAAAAACATAAATAATATTTGTTTTTTTTTCTGACAATTATAAATTTGGCACTAAGGGTGACTCATAATTATATTATTTGAAATAAATTGATTAAATCATTTTGATTATTATTTTTTACCAAAAGTGGCAAAATTATAATTCACAAATAATGGATGAATTGAATTTCTTGAATTATCAATTACACAGAAAATTATTAAAATAGAATTCATTAATTATATTGAAAAATCTTAATAAGACTAAAAAAACTTTTTTTCACATTCAAAATTTTGCCGCCCTAAAAAATATGCCGCCCTGGGCACTTGCCCCGACTGCCCCTAGTGTAAATCCACCGCTGCCTACAGGTTATCGTTTTAACAGGAAGTAATGTACTTGGTGGAATCAAGCCTAAATAAAAAAAAAATGTAATAAAGTTTCATCAGAAAAATTTTAATGGTTAACATAGCTGGCGAGTCGTGGGTATGTAAATACACCTCTGCCTACCCCTTCGGGGAATACAGGCGTAATGCTAAGTTTGTTTCTTTTAATGGTTTAGAAAGGCATAAAACATATACAATATATACATACATTGTTAAATGCATAGGTATTTCGTTGGTAACATTTAAGTTCATACGATAGAGTTTTAGCATATCTTATTACATGCGAATTATTTGTGGCTTGTCTTCACACGGTAGTGCGGACAAGCGAAATTTGATATTATATAGATCAAGAGCTTTTTGTGGCGTTTTTTTGTGTTTGTAAGCTGTCTGGAGTACAAAGAATCAAGCTAATTTAGAATGATATCGAATAGCTTAGACATAAAATGAAGCCTTCACAATTCGCGGATCTCATCATATTTTTATTGAGAACTGTGCTAAATGTCGTAACATTTCACCTAATCTAATCTCACTAATATTATAAATTTAATAATTAATAAACATGTTTGGATGTTTGTTCGTTAATAACACCTAAACTGCGCAGATGGCGAAGTGCTTTAGATACCGGCCTCCCGCTCGTGTTGTGGGTTCGATTCCCACACAGGACAACTCTTTGTGTGATCCACAAATGTTGTTATGAGTCTGGGTGTACTTTGTGTCCGTGAAATTGTATGTTTGTAAAGTCCCCCACGATACAAAGATAATTCCTCAGAGCTGGGAGTTGTCTTTAAAAAAAAAAAATTAACGAATGGATTTGTATGAAAGTTAGATGTTATAGTTATTGGATTATCATACAGACTAATATATATACCGAAAAATTAATCTGTCCCGATTGCCTTTCTTTTCATATACAACAAAACACTAAATTAAAAATTTAGTATATTTTGACCTGGATAAGTAAATGGAAATTGGTTTATCCCAATAATGTATTCCTCCACATTTGCTGTAAAAAATGTACCTAACCGCACACCCCGTCGTTCGGGGGCAACGAACAGGGTAGTGTGGGGCCCTCACCCACTTAAGAAACCCGCCGTGTGCCGGCTCTCCGTCTTTATTGGCGGGCGACTGCAACTATGTTATATTCCTTCGGTGGTACGTTTCCGAACCACCTAAGAATTCCTTTCTGTATGCCGTAGAATGATGTATATATACATATTAAAGTACACGCAGACGAATCCCAGACAAAATCTAGTATTTAAAACAATAGTTTTTCTATCGTCAGCTGTATATTTGCCATGTAGTGTAAAATATGATATAATCAAAGTACGTGGAACGGATACAAGGTCGGAGATCTGCGTTCGAATGTATTTGGTGGTGTAACTAGGTCGACCTTAAACGATGGAGAGTTACTAAGCAGTTTATATATATATATATATATATATATATATATATATATATATATATATATCTAGTACCTACAGATAATAGTTATGTCATGTACTACTCAGCGCAAGGGAAGATCAGCGCGGTTTTAGATCTATATGGAGCCGTTTGCGACGAGCCGTCTTCAAGGTTTACTTGTCAAACTAAATCGTAATGTTAATCTTTTTTGCTTGTTGTAATAAAACATTAACCTATACGTTTAAAAACCATCGCGTGTTAAATTCTGTATAATATAACATATATAATGGTTTCATACACGCGTTGTGTTCATCAAAACAAATTTTGTTTTGACTAACCTTAACATTTCGGAGAATTTGATGCAAATTTGAGAAGCTGTGACTAGTGAATGCTTTTGTTTTCTCAAATATAAAGTTCTCGAAAATTTTTATGGTTTCAGAAGGTCGATAAACAGTTAGTTTCGATAGTCAGGGACTTATTAGGTGTCTACTCTTAATGAGCTGACAACTGTTCATTAATTCAAATATCGTGATCTGTAATTAGCACTTGATATGCTCAGCTACTTTAAAGAACAAATTATTTGTGAAAGTGGAAAAAGAGAGCTTAACTGCGAGCAGGATTCGAACCTGCGTCCCATCCAATCCGGGAAAGTGCTCGCTAATCTATCGCAGTCGCCCAACGTCCACTTCACATTAGTTTTAAATGTCTTTACGACCCACGCCACCTATCATCCGATAAGGCATTTACATACATTATTCCAATATAGTTAGTATGTTTAATTTTGCAATTAAAAGCTCATACTATTTGATGGCGCGATATTTTTAATATTTTGAGCCAGAGCGGTGCAGAACACTTCCCCGGATTAGATGGGACGCAGGTTCGAATCCTCCAAAGCTTTCTTAAGGCAAAACCATTACATAAGCAAGAGATTTAACTTTTACTTCAGAACGAGAGGGATGATTTAAGACGCAGTCTGTCATTTTGCCCCAATGTGGGTTGCCAGAATTCTCAAGCTGTTGATAGCATTCTAGCATGTTTCTTCACGATGTTTCCTTCACCGTGCAATGATAAATTTATGAACAAAATATTAAAGACTTGGTTTGTTTTTGTTGTACTCAGTACCTATACACCTACTCTAAATGGTGTAGTGCAGGGGTCGCCAACCTTTTGAGTCGGAAAAGTCAAATATTACAATTTACAAAATTTAAATTTTTTGAAGAGCTACAAAAAAATATCTTGCCAACAATAAATAGTACTTGCATAAGTAAAGATTTTTGTCAAAAAAAACAAATCTATTTATTCATAAGAAAAATGTTTATTATTAAAGGTAGCTGAGATAGAAATGGTGCCTAATCCTCGTTAATCGATTCAGAACGATTTTGAAATGTTTTTATAAAATAAATATTTGTGTAGTAGGGAACTAAAGAGCCGCAGCTCCACATCCAAAGAGACGCATGTGGCTCGCGAGCCGCAGGTTGCCGGCCCCTGGCGTAGCGGCGTGTACCAGCTATATAAGAATTCAACCAGATTTATTTATGTTTAGTTCTTGAATTCGGGTCACAAACCAAATATTTTGTTAGTCATAGATTTAATATAGGTAGGTAGGTATAGATAAATCTATGTATTTAGTTATCTTTATTTTATTGTTACGTAATCCTTCAGTTTTGGCGGTGACATCGCTGCTAGATTCTACAATATTTAGGTTCTACGATATTTTATTTAATTGTTTGTTTCAGACCACATTAAAATTGATCTTTATTATAAAGGAATTTCGTAGTTAGGCGGTATCTCATATCTTTAAACCCGTCAAAAAATTGCCCAGACAAAAATCGCTTACTACACACGCAACATAAAACAAACTAAACGCTTAAAAAGTAAAAAACCTATATTTCAATGGCTTCCCACTTTCATGAAACTCACCCGTTCTCGTTTTTCGTCAAAACCTTTCACGTCCTTTTTCCTAGTTTTCGTGGTAACTGCCAGTAGTTTACTATTTTCCACGAAATTTTACTGGTTTTTACACGTAGCGATTTACGAAAAATTCGTGCTGATAAAATACGTTGAGTCGACTATAAAAGTTAGTCGACTATTTTTTGCGTTATGATTTTTCACTTTGCCTTTGTTGTTGTAAAGGCGAAAGAACTTTATAAGCAGTCTTATACTAATACTTTCTGATATTTATGCGAATGTTACACATTTTGAAATAAAACTACGTTTACGGAATCTACCGCGTTTACTTGATTTTACTACTATCCCAACGTTTCGAATACTTTACAACATTCATGATCACGGGTGGACTTAGATGATAGACGTCCAAGGCTGATATGTTATTTCAACGGTTTCATCTACCCATCATCTATCTAAAAAATAGAGAATATTTACGCTCGACTCGACACTAAAACCAGCGCTATACCTTATTTCGTGAGAACTACTTCTATAGACCAATATAGTAATACTTCTTAGAATTTGCGCTAGATGGCGTATAAGACATATGAGTACCACATTAATAGGTACCTACTTTTTGAAATTAGCGCTATCTATGTGATTTATTGAAAACTACTTAGTAAGACCAATACATTACGAATATAAGTTACTTATTAAATAATCAATTTTATTGTGAAATATGAAGATTATGGGGCGTGCACTTTTGGATTTTCCAAAGTATTTAAATTTTTCATTCTCTTTTCCATCCACCAGCCTTTCAACGTTCACTTCTGGACATAGGCCTCCTGTGCCACCTGCATCCAACGACTGCCTGCGACTTTGACCAGTTCGTCGGTCCACCGGGTAGAAGGCTGTCTTACACTGCGCCATCCGATACGTGATCGCCACTCGAGAACCTTTTTTCCCCAACGGTTATCGGTTCGTCGAGCGATGTGGTCTACCCATTGGCCCTTCAGCATGCTGACCCGGCGGGCTATGTCGGTCACTCCCGTTCTCCTACGGATTTCTATAATACGGCTTTTATCACGTAGAGAGATACCAAGCATAGCCCGCTCCATGGCACGCTGAGCAACTTTGAGCCTTGACATAAGACCAAGATTGACTTGACAAGAGACCCGTCTCTGTTGAAGGGGTTGTCAACACCGGTAACACATACTGGTCGTAGACCATCGTCCTCTTTTACATAAATGTAGCGGTGAAATTATTAATATAAGATCCTCAACACACTGATTAGGTATTCCAAATGGTACGTGGCATAGAGCGGTCTGCTATTTGATGATTGTTTTCGATGATTTTTATTGCTCGACTTGGAAGAAGTGGCGCTAGATACAAATTTAACAACCGTCATACCTGTGGCTTACGCTGTAATAAAAAAGCGCCATCTAGTGATAAAATTCAGAACAAAATCGGTCATCTATTATATTATATTTCTTGTGTCCGTATGTTAGTAATTTAACTCCTAAACGGTTGGACCGATTTGGATGATTTTTTTTGTGTATGTTTGAGTAAGTACCGAGATGGCTTAGATTCACATTTGCACCCGGTAGATGGCACCACTATAGGATTTTTCTTCAATTTATTTGTGTATGTTAGAGTAAACAGGTACCTACTAGGATAGTTTAGATTCACATTTGGACCCGGTAGGTGGCACCAGGATACGGTCTCAACCGTGACCCCTGGGGTCACCCGTACCGTGCGGCGCTGAATAAGCTCCGCAAATCACGGAGACCCTTCAGCCCTGCCTTCTCACCGAGGTGGTCGAGGGCCTATTCCAGCGACGGGTGGAGCACACGCCCCCGATCATGGCACTGCCAGGTAGTGACCGGGAGGCTGACCTCAGTGTACCACCCGTCACTGCGTCGGAAATGGGGGCGGCTGTTGCGCGGATTCGTTCCAAGAACACCGCCCCCGGCCCGAACGGGATACCCGCCCGGGCTCTGGCCCTAGCTCTGGACCACCTGGAGCCCCGCCTCAGGGGACTGTTCGACGCGTGCCTGGCGTCCGAACGGTTCCCTGACTGCTGGAAGGAGGGGAAGCTGGTACTCCTGCCGAAGCCTGGATGAACGCCGGATTCGGTCGGGGACTTCAGGCCCATCGTGCTGCTGGATGAGGCAGGTAAGATGCTGGAGAGAATCCTCGCCGCCCGCATTGTCCAGCACCTGCGCGACGTTGGGCCCGACTTGTCGGACGCCCAGTTCGGTATTCGAGCTTGTCGTTCGACAGTCGGCGCGATCATGCATCTGAGGGCCGCGGCCGCGGCGGTCATCACCGGCGGGGAAATGCTGTTTGCGGTGTCGCTTGACATAGCCAACGCATTCAATAGTCTGCCATTCAGCTGCATCAGGGAGGCGCTCCAGTATCACGGGGTGCCTGTATACCTGAGGCGGCTGGTGGTGGACTATCTAGAGGGCCGCAGCGTCGTCTATGAGAGCCGCATAGGGGACGTTGTGAGGAGACCCATATCGTGCGGTGTCCCACAGGGTTTGGTCCTGGGGCCGCTCCTGTGGGACATCAGTTACGACTGGGTGTTGCGCTGTCGGCTCCCCGCCAGGCTGGCGGTCATCTGCTATGCGAATGACACGCTGGTCGTGGCCCGGGGTGCAAACTTCGAGGAAGCGGCGTTCCTGGCCACCTTAGAGACCTTAGAGGTGGTCAGGAGGATCGGGGCGCTGGGGCTTAGGGTGGCCCTGGATAAGTCGGAGGCCCTTCTTTTCCATGGGCCCTGACATCGGCCACCTGCTGGTGCCTCGATCACAGTGGACGGGGTCCAGATTGGGGTGCAGGCCCAGATTAAGTATCTGGGCCTAGTGCTGGACGGGCGGTGGCGCTTTAGCGAGCACTTCCGCCACCTGTCCCCGAGGCTAGTCGGCGCAGCGTCCGCCCTTGCACGGCTCATGCCGAATATGGGTGGACCCAACAATGCGTGCCGACAGCTTTACGCAGGGGTGGTCCAGTCGATGGCGCTGTACGGCGCACCCGTGTGGGCGGGTTCCCTGGACGCACTGAATAGGGCTCTTCTGTGGAGACCACAGAAAGTCGTTGCGTCCAGGGTCATACGAGGATGTCGCACGGTGTCGAAGGAGGCGGCCTGCGCATTGGCCGGAATCCCCTCATGAGACTTGGAGGCGGAGGTGCTCGCTGAGGTGTATCGGCGGGAACGTCCGCCACCCGCAAGGCCTCCCGAGAAGGTGCGACGCTCCGTGTTCGGATGCGTCGTTCAGTAGAGGGTACCCGAAAGGGTGAGCCGCCGGCGGACCACCGAAGGAATGTAACATGGTTCCAGTGGCCCCCCAATAAAGGCGGTGAGACGGCACACGGCGGGTTTCTTTAGTGGGTGAGGGTCCCACACTACCCTGTTCGTTGCCCCGAACGACGGGGTGTGCGGTTAGGGACATTTTTTCCTGCTTTAACAAAAAAGAAGGTGGCACCAGGATAGAATTTCGGAAAAATAAAGTTCGCCTGGTCAGCTAGTTTTCACATATATTTGTCTGTCAAAGTTATATTAATATCCGAACTCGTGCAGCCGTTTTTGGATAATTGAGTAAAAAAACATCTAAACACACATTTGAGATATCAGGATTTTACTGGGTATCACTTAAAATTTAGGGTCCGCATTGGAAACAGAAGGAAGCCACTCCAATATTATCTCTATTCCTGTCCATTTTGGCTAATGAATCATTGCGACTAGATATAGCGAAGTGTCGCGCAACAAAGCAGTGACGTGTCGTAAAGCGACAACTGAAAGTCCACGGAAATTGCACGCGGATTTTTGACTAAAGTACAAAGGAAATTACATTCCATAGTATCGTATGTAGGTATGTATGTGTTGCTGAGCTTTCAGATGTTTCTTTTTCTTTTTTTTTTTTGAAAAAACTGACAAGAGTAAACGACTTTATTATTTCACCATTTATGGTATTGACATTTGCCTAGTTGTGTACTTCCAATTCGAAATAGCGACAAGGTTAAGCAACTTTCTTTCGGCTAGCAAACAGATGGGTGACCAAAACACACCTGTTTTTGGACACCCGACCTCCTCCGTGCTTCTTCTTTTTTTTATTAAGAGTACCTATCGTTTGTTACTTCTAATACCCCCAAGAATATGTGTACAAAGTTTCATGATGATCGGTTAAGCAGTTTTCGCGTGGAAGCGTAAAAACAAACTTACATTCACATTTATAAATATAAAATGCTTATATAAAAAAAATATATTCACGGGCATTTTTCACACAACGTCCTCTGGTCTCAAACTAAGCTTAATGTTTGTGCTATGGGTACCAGATTACGGATTTAATACATATACCTACTACTTTTTTTTGCAAATACATACATATATAATAGATAGAAATAGAATAGATAGTGCCCTGTGGGGCCGGCTTTAGAATTGTTCCACCTCTCTCCACCCATGGGAGTCGTAAGAGCCGACTGAGAGAATACCAGGGGAGTGGGCAGCAGCACTCCCTCGAATATTAACAACATCAACTGCGATCGCCAACAGGCCTGCCAAGCGTGGCGATTACGGAACTATCCCCCATTCTTGGGGAGGCCTATGTCCAGCAGTGGACGTTAAAAGGCTGGATGGAAGGATGGATGGATGGATGGAACAGATAGAAAACACCCAGACGCAGTACAAATATCTGTGTTCATCACACAAATAATTGTCTTGAGTGGGAATCGAACCCACGACCTCGTGCACGGAAGTCGGTTACACTACCGCCAACGCCACGACGAGACTTATTTGTAATCGGGAGTTCACACAGACGAAGTCACGGGTAGAATTGAGTTGGTTATTAAATAATACCTATACATATAGCATCACGCCTGTTTTTCCCCGAAGGGGTAGGCAGAGGTATATCACACACCCACATTTCGCCAGCTATGTTTAAGTGGCACGTAATAGGGGGCGAGCCTAGTGCCGTCTTACGGGCACAATTACAAACTCCGGGCTAAAAGCTAGATAACACTGCCGGACCCGGGGATCGAACCCGAGACTTCATGATCAGCAGTCGCTCACACTACCGCTGCACCACAGAGACAGTTATTATTAAATAATATAGGTATATTATTATATCCAGTCCGAAGACAAAAGTTAAAAAAAAACTGCTTTTCTACATCCATATAATAAGTACCTACCTACATAGGTAGGAATAATCTACGACTACCCTCCTTTTCGGCAAACAGAGTGTTTAACTCCGAACGCCAACTGTGAAATTACACTATCTACAATTATACTGAACAATTCAGTTTTAATGGCGAGCATTTGTTGAAAAATACAGCTGTTTAAGAGATGTAATTGTACAGATATAGGAAGAATTGTTGGGAGTCATTTTAAGGAGTCCATTGAAGGCCTTTGTTTCAAAATGTATATATCTATTAATATATTTATCATAAATATTGCGTAGACTGAAAACTATCATTTTTTATACTGCGAGGGTAGAAACAACGAGATTATAGATGTTAGCAACACCGGATGCATCGCTGACGCGTTGCCTACTCCAAGGAAAGAGATAGGGCAGTGAAGAGCAAGAATATTAAGGAGGATATAAAAAGTAGGTTTAGGTTATGGGGTACCGGCACTCTCACTCACCATACGACAAATATAATTTTAAATATTAACCTATTTGATTTAATAACATGTATATATACCTATAAATATAATTATAGGTAGGTATAATGCTTTAATTTCTGTTCGTTAGCCCAAGTGTGGTTATATAAAGCTGAAACCTAAAATCTATAACCAGACAAAAGATGGCAAATCATTTTGCATTCTATTTATCAAAAAGTTCAAACTGTGTGAGAAATGTTTTTAATATCATATCTACAAAATTTGCGTAAAATACATGCAAGTAGGAGATTATTTCAACAGGTGTTGTGTATCGGCTCAGTTTGGTCGTCTGTAGTCTGTGCTGTGTAATCTCTATAGATTCGCTGACGACGCCGGAGAAAACTCCCTGTAGTACAACTGAGCACACAAGTCATTTGTTAACCAAATTTTATTAGGTCAATGATTAACTCATTGACCTAATAAAAATGGATATCTGGTCTAGTATAAAATTCACAAAAAAAGTGTCTCTAGTCAACCTGTAGAAAAGTAGGTACCTACATTATATAAATACATAGGTACAAACTTCAACACTCTAATTTATAGGTAATAGTGTTGAGTTTTCCTTGCAACGACTGGCGCGCGATTGTATCTAGGTATTTGGTTCGGAAACTTTTGAACACGAGGTCCATTTGTTGGTAGGTCAATGGTGTTATAAGTAACAAATAATTAAACTCCTATTAATAAGGAGAAGAATTAATAAAATCTTTTTTCAATGCTTTACTCATGTAACTGATTTAACACCTCCTGCCCAATGGAAACCTATTGCTAAAAACCCGGACTTCTGCAATTTCATCCAAATATAATAGGCACATTATATAATAATCTATAGCTATTAATGTAATAAAGCCGAAAGTTTACCTATATAATACTTGTTTAGTTGAAAAGTACTAAAAAATAAAAATTAATAAATAACAGAAGCGTGGATCTCAAAAAGCAGATACCAAAAGAAAGAAAAACCCCATATGTGAGCAATTCACACACGGCAGAAGTGAAACTTCTGAAAAGTGGCCTACGAGTGATTGAGATGGATATAGAGTATCAGGAGTATTAGGATAAATGTAAGGTTTATTATTTTATACCAAGCTTAAAATGACCTCTCATTAATTAAGTAAATTTAATGGAGCATTAAAATTGATTAAAATTTTGTTTTCTGTAACAATATAATGGATCCCGTAGGAATACATGGGACAACTTTGGTAAAAGATCTTGTGAACCTCACCATAGCAACATAAATAACAAAAGTGCCTATATGATTCACTTCGGGGGTAGGTGAGAAAAATAATTTATAACTGGCATGAGAATATGAGAAAAGCAAAACAGAGATATTAGTTTATTATTGAATGCATATCACCCTTTCAAACTTAATATTATCTACACCGTGGTCATATGATTTAAGTATTGATCACGCAAGCAAATCAACTACCAAGGAATACCTACTTTTTGTGACAAAAAAAAATATTTCAAAGTTAAGTAACTTTAATAGACTTTTGTGCAACTGACTGTTAATCCTATACATTTATGTGTTTGTTTTTTTATCGTGATGCATTTTGGTTTCATCGAGTTTAAAATCACAACGATTCTAAAGAAGTAGTAGGTAGTCTTCCAGGTTTTTGAAATGAATACACTTAAAAAACCTGGAAGATAATTTATGCACAGTTTACCGATTTATTTAGAAAAGTTTAATCTTATCTAAGAAATGAGGATGGGAAAAGAATTTAGGTAGGAAGTTAGGTGTATAAACGCAGCGGACTCTTAGGATGGCCCACCAATACAGGCGGAGAGACGGAACACGGCGGGTTTATTTAGTGGGTGAGGGACCCACACTACCATGTTCGTTACCCCGAATGACGGGGTGTGCCAGTAGTACTTAGTTTCAACAATAAACTTTGTCGAAGCGAGTACCACTATCACTAAAAATTTTGTATTATTTATATTGCATTACCCACTTTCAAGAGAATAGGGAATTCTAAGTAAAATCCATTTGATCTCGTACCAGTGATGACCAACAAACTGCACTTATTCTTTTGTGTTATAACATTACAATCTCCGTTAACGATTTCACTGATTTTGGAATTAAATATTGTGGTATACCTATATATGTATAATTATTCCTAGTTTAATTTATGCTACATCCATATTTATAAATCATTGTTTAATGGAGGAAAAATATAAATATTTCATAAAATTAATAATAAATAAGTTTAGCGTAATTTTATAAAAGCATTGTATTATAAAATTAGCCGCTACACGCGACACTATCCGCATAGAATCTTAACATTTCCACGTTAACATTCTTTTTGTATGACACTATAATTTTTTCTAAAATAATAAAGTAGCCTAAGGCAATCTTTTTAACATTATCCTTCCAGTTAACGGAATAAACAGAAAGAATTTAATTTATTTTTCCTAAATCCCGTAACATTCGTATAGGTACATTAACCCTCTAATTATAAAAACGAACCGAGCTCAATAGCACTGTTTTAGCTAAAATAATGTTATGTCCCTTTTGAACAATTGAAATTTAACAGAAAGTGACAAAATATCTGACAGATTAAACAGTGTTTTGAATCAGTGTTATATTTCATGAATAATTGCCTCAATAAAAAGCTTCTTTTTATACATTACAAACAGACACATAAGTACTACTTAGACGTTGCCCCCGTATTTAGATCGTATAGGCAGTCGCTCCGTATACGAACTTCGGTATAAGTCTAGGAAGGAGAAGATAAAAATTATTTGTGTAATCCAAAAATGGGTTTTCCGAGTCTGGGTATACTTTTTGTCCGTAAAATATTATATATGGAATATATATCACAATACAAGGAAAATTTACTAGTAGGTACAGAGTGTTGTGAAAATAGTAGATAAATGACCACATACCATCATATATATTAAACGACGGACGATTATCAAAATAAAAATAATTATTTGAACGGAACACTCTCGTACGCGATTGTACCAACTTCCGGCGCTGTTCGTGTTGTGTCTGCGATTCGGTACCGACAACAAAACTCTCAGCTTTATTCCGGACGGTTTGTATGCCACCAGTACGCTCTGAGCCAAGTATTGTTGGATTAGTTCGGACGAAATATTCAAAGAAATTGTGGCTTAGTTTTCTAAATTATCAGTAAGAACAGACAAACAAGTAAATAAATATAGTACATTTTTACTTGTAAACTTAAAATATAAAATACAGAGTCTCAAAGACACAGTAGAGTTCATACGATTAGGTCCTCTATGTAACCTAGTAGCTAAATCATAACGATTGATCATTTTAGAATTTATAACATGATTTTCCAAACTAGCATTGCTCCGTTTTAAATCACTGATTTATAAACTTTACATTGATGATAAATATATAAAAATAAATACATATTATATCTACCAATATAAATAATAATAATAATAAATAAATAAATATTCACGGACATTTTTCACACAACGTCCTCTGGTCCCAAACTAAGCTTAACGCTTGTGCTATGGGGACTAGATTACGGATATAATACATATACTACTTTTTTTTTGTAAATACATACATATAATACATAGAAAACACCCAGACGCAGTACAAATATCTGTGTTCATCACACAAATAATTGTCCTGAATGGGAATCGAACCCACGACCTCGTGCACGGAAGTCGGTTACACTACCGACTACGCCACGAGGCCCGTCAAATATAAGTAGGTATAACAGAAAATTCAAGAGAAATTATGAGAGAAATGTCAATATACTTTCTGATATATTCGTAGGTACGCTAATATTCCATCCACCAACCTTTCGACGTCCACTGCTGGTCATAGGCCTCCCCATATTATTTATATTGCCGTAATCGCCACGCTTGGCAGGCGGGTTGGCGATCGCAGTGGATGTTGTTAATACTCGAGGGAGTGCTGCTGCCCACTCCCCCGGAGTCGGCTCTTACGACTCCCGTGGGTAGAGAGGGGTGGGACAATTCTAAAGCAGGTCCCACACGGCCATTGTGTAGCATATCAAATGAAATTTAATTAGTTCAATTGGTGAGGAACAATCAAATTTATGCTTTGTAGCATTATGAAAAGATACAACTTTTACAAACACATTTAAGTCATAGACGTGTTGCGTTCACCCTCTTCGCCACTCACCACGTTTAATCATATTTATCAATTTGTTTGTTAACCATTATATAAAGCCAAAATATTCGGACAGTCTAAAAAATCAAGTAAATGCGATAGATTCCGTAAAAGTATTTCATAAAAATAAATTTTACAAAAAAAATTAGTATAATTCCTGTCATTAGAATGACGACACCCAGTCTAGTTACATACAGGTCACTGAACAAATTCCACAACTCTCCTAATTATGTTTCTGAATGGCTTGCGGGAAGCTCTTGGCATCACAAAACACATACGCGGCATTTAGTTAACGAACTTCCCACATATAGGTATATACCCTACCTTCCCATTATTCACAATTGGTCTCCTCTCTGTCCATCCATCCATCCATCAGCCTTTCAAAGTCCACTGTTGGACATAGGCCTCCCCAGAAGAACGCCACAACGAGCGGTCCCGTCGTGGGGGATAATGCCGTAATCGCCACGCTTGGCAGGCGGGTTGGCGATCGCAGTGGATGTTGTTAATACTCGAGGGTGTGCTGCTGCCCACTCCCACGGTATTCCCTCAGTCGGCTCTTACGACTCCCGTGGGTAGAGAGGGGTGGGACAATTCTAAAGCCGGCCCCACACGGCTCCTCTCTGTATCAGAGCAATTTCAGCCTAAACCACCACACCAGTACCAGAGGCATGGGGATAAGAGGTGTATAAAATGGATAATATGGAGGGGATAGGGAGGCTGTTTGGGTTTCCGGCGCTCTCACTCACCATACGAAACACAATGGAACGTACCGTTGTTTCAAACTGATGTTTTGTGTCTTTCCCGATCAAGCCAACCAATGCATCCTGAGATAGGCAAGTATCTACTACTAAAAATTTTAAATCTCTTCGTGACGCTTTTCTTCTTATAGTCTTGTAAAGTATTTTACTCAAACTAGGGCTCATAATCAGCCATTCGCTTAACCACTAAGCTATCGCTGTTGTAATTAGCAATTACTGTCAATCAATATAACATATAGGCAGCCATGTCTACTACAAAACTCACAAATTAATTAAAAGCAGGCAGGTACAACACTATCAACAGGTACAACCGCGAACAAAAGCGTTGCCATTTAAATTAAATAAACATATTTGCGGGAACGTTAACTGTCGGAACTTTAATTTCCTACGCCCATAAACAAGCGCTACACTTTATTTTATAATTCACTGGAACAATTGTGGATTTGTCTGTATATTGGATATATCTGGCAGCATGGATTCTCTCTTTGTTTTTGTGTTCAAACTTAACTACTTTAAGTAATCATGTTTTATTTACAAATAAGTATATAAGCTCATAGTAGCTTCTAGCAACTTAGGTATCAGGCGATTGAAAATCTAACTTATTTTGATTAAACGTTAGTAAACCATTGAATATTACTTGAATTATCGGTTTCAGTAGCAGCTAGGAGTTTGGAAATGTGCCCGGTAGACTTCAATAGGCTCGCCCCCTATTACGTGGGCCTTAAACATAGCTGGCGAATCGTGGGTGTGTATACACCTCTGCCTACCCCTTCGGGAAATACAGGCGTGATGCTGTTTTTTTTATTGGTTATTTTAAATTAATATTATAAAAAAAAATAACGTTAAAATTTTCATTAAAAATCGTCGGACATGGAAAGCTTTAATATTATAACTAAAAGGAGATTTTTTTTCTTAGTTTAGTAACCACTTAATGACGTCATCTCATAATTGCAAATATGAGCCCCGATGCAAAATAGTTCGTCTAATGTGGAAAGTAGTGCAAAGCGTAAAATATTCTATATTAAATATTGGTAAAATAATTAAGAACGTTTAATAAAAAGTAAACCACAATTTGAGGGACATTTTAAAGTTTATTTTAACATAACTGAAATTATTTTATGACTTTACATAAATTAAAAAATTTAAAAAATATTCTAAAAAACATAACGCAAAAGTATTCGTCTACCCTTGTCACTCACGCAAAATAGTTCGTCTACCACTTAGTTGTGTCGCCTTTGCTCTCAATGATAGCTTTAATGCGAAGAGGCATGGTTGCAACCAACGCTGCACACTCCTCAGGCGTAATTGACTCCCAGACAGCCAAGAGTTTAGCCTTTACGTCGCTCTTTGATCTTGATGGATTTTCCCACCACGTCTTTGTTGTCCTTGCAGTATGGCAGGAAGCACCATCCTGTTGAAAAATAAAGGAATCTTGATGCTTAAGTGACGGAATAGAGGGCAGTAAATTCTCTTTCAAAAGGTTTTAAAACCTTGCAGCATTGATAGAACCATCCACTAACTGCATACCACCAACACCTTGTGCAGACATGCAGCCCCATATCATAAGAGACGCCGGAAACTTCCCTTTGCGTTTGAGACAATCAGTATGAAATGCCTCATTTTTGATCCGAATCACATTTTTCCTTTCATCGCCGACTGTCACTTCAAATTTGGACTCGTCACTCCAAATGATACTACGCCACTGATCGGAAGTCCAATTTAAATGGTCACGAGCAAACTTCAACCTCTTTTTCCTTTGTACAGCAGTCAACAGTGGTTTCTCCTTAGCGGTGTAAAATCCGTAACCCATTCTTTTTAGGACTCTTTTGAAAGTATCAACTGAGACGTCTTTGTGAATCATGTTCTTCCATTGCACCGTGAGTTCTCCAGCTCGAGCACGACGATTATTTTTGATAATTTTCTTCAGGATTCTGTTTTCTACTGGACTTGTGATGCGTGGTCGACCAGTTTTCTTCAAACAAGAAGTCGTTCTATTCTTTCTATAGTGCTGAATGATAGATTGGACTGTAGACCTGGGAAGTATCAAGTCTTTAGATATTTGGTCACTTGATTTGCCAGCATCGACCCCACAAACTATTCGCTTTCGAAGCTCTTCACACACGGGTTTGCCACAACCCATTGTTATTTGAAAACTAATGAAAAAAACTGAAATTTTCAGAATTTATACTGTCTCCTTTGACAAATGACACAGAATTACTTTTACAAATTTAAATTATGCAACATAATTGTACAAAGAAGGAATAATCTTATTTAACTCACCGATAGACGAACTCTTTTGCATCGATTAACAATTAGACGAACTATTTTGCTTATAACTTCTTCGAATTTAAAACAGGATATGTATAAATTTAAAAAGCTAAAATAGTTTATTTGTTTATAATTAAAAAATGGCATAAGTAACGCGACATGTGATAGTATAACAGCTTAATATTTTATATAGATATACAAAAATAATGAAGTTAGAAAAAATCTCACAGAGAAAATTTCACACTATAATTTTGCATCGGGGCTCGTACATAATTATAATATTTACAGGACATAAGTTTGAAAAAATGACACCAAATGACCTATATCCCAAAATACCTTACATTTTTATTGCTAATTATGGCAGAAGAGCCATCGCCTATTTGATAGTAAACGGTTACCGCCGTTCAAGGACTCCACATTACTTAGACTCAGACTAACTAAGTATATAGAGGGAGCATTACGAACAATCCAGAGAAGCAATATAAAACCATGCCACACGTGTAATTACACGGGCTCACGCACACAAGTACAATAGAAACCATGCGTTACCAGAGTATGATTTAAAATTACCCCAAATGACTCAACGATTTCGTACGTACATGAATGCGTCGTCAGGTCTCGTCAGCGCCATAATATTCTTTATATGATTTGCTGTAAACTACAACTACTTTATAGATACTTTTACTTCCTTTATGTTTAAAATATAAAACTTTTAAAAATTTACCCAAATTATAGAGATTATTTCTTTCCGGTGACAATACTTTCACGCACACATCTTTAATAAAATGCCTTCACTTTTTAATTGACAATGCGCTGTCTTTATTTTTTAGTTAGTCTTAGTACTAAGAATACTGCCAAACTGCTACAACTTCATATCGCTTATGGAAAATGAATGAACATACGGGGACATCCCGCTGTATCGAAAATAATAGGTACAGAGGAGTATCAAGATTACTCACACGGTACACTGTGGCACCAAGCCCCTACCTATATCACGAAAATTAAAACGTCCATAATTACTCATCTCTCCGTGGACTTCATACTATAAATACGCACTCTGTGGCTATTTAACGATCTGTATAAAAAAAAATTTGCCGAGCGTTCTTGAGAATGCCTCGTTTAGAGGCGAAACACGTGTCGAATTTATGTTCGGATTTTTGCGGAATATTGCAATATCGTGGTTCTGACAGTTCTACCGTATCGCATAGTTGCGTCGCGTTGGTGAGTTTTTTGTCACTATCGTGCATGCTACTTTGCTATTATCACATTCTCCTTTATCTGTGAGAGTGCGGATTGGCAATCTTGTCCAAAAATAACCGGGATTGACAATCCGTGGGTGAGTGGTGGGCTCTCCTCCTAAAATATCCATTCTATAATAGTAAAAAAAATGTCTATCCACAGGAAGATAAAAAGCAGTCTATGTAATAGACAAACAAGCGTACTTTCGTAGTTTATAATTCATCCACCTATTGGTCAGCTTTTCCACTGCTGCTGGACATAGAGACCCAGGAGAGCGCCTCAACGAGCGGTCCTAGGCCAACTACATCCGATGGAACGTCAGTAGATCGTCCGTCCGCGCCTCCCTACCAATATTAATAAGAAAGTAAACAGAAAGTATAAACAAAATAAAATTAGTGGTAAAGCTATGCTTACCCCAGCACGAATGGGCCGGCTCGAACGGGGAAGTACCACCCTCTAACAAAAGATCAGCGTGTAACAACTGTAGTTACGCCTGCCATTGTGTTTCTTATGGTGAGTGAAAGCGCCGGAGGCCCAAAGCCCCTTCCTATCCTCTTCTTATCCTTCCTATCCCTTTCCTTGGAGATGGCGACGCGCGAGTGATGCCTGTGGTGTTGCTAACGTCTATAGGGTACGGTAACCGCTTACCATCAGGTGAAACGTATGCTTGTTCGCCACCCATGTAGCATAAAAAAATAACTGGTACAATCTTGTAATAGCTTTTAACATAACATAGCATCACGCCTTTAACCCCGAAGAGGTAGGCAGAGGTGTATTAAACACCCAAGGTATGCCAGCTATGTTTCAGTCCCACGTAATAGGGGGCGAGCCTATTGACGTCTAAAGGGCACATTTCCAAATTCCGGGCTGTTTCTGAGAATTTTTCTTTTTATGAAAAAGCTCAATAGCACTACCCTACCCGGGAATCAAACGCGAGACCTCATGATCAGCAGTCGCTCATGCTACTGCTGCACCACTAGGCAGTACCTATTAACTTATAATAAACTAGAATTAAAAAACAACTTTTACGGTTTCATTTACGATACGATACATACGAATTTGTCTTCGTGGAATTTACGATAGGTTCAATATACCTAATGTAAATTATCTGTATGCAAAAATAGTTATCTCACTGAAGCACTATTTTTTTTAGGTTAAAAACACAGCCTATGTGCCTACCAGTAGGTACCTATGTCAAATTTCATGACGATTGGTTGATTAGTTATGGAGTTAAAGCCTTAAAAATAAACAAACGCACTTATACATTGTAGTATGTGTTATCTGTAGGCTATGGTAACCGCTGATAATCATATGGGTCGTATACTTGTGTGCCACCATTGTAGTACCTAGGTACCTATTTTAAAACAGAATACCTATTGACGGTACTTTGTATATACCTACTAGAAGACCCGGCCCCGCGTTGCTGTGGCACACATTAACATGTCACGGTGTGACAGGAAATTTTTATACCTATATAAGTAAAATCGTGTGGTGGTGCCGTGTGGGGCCGGCTTTAGAATTGTTTCACCCCTCTCCACCCATGGGAGTCGTAAGAGCCGACTGAGGGAATATCGGGGGAGTGGGCAGCAGCACTCCTTCGAGTATTAACTAAATCCACTGCGATCGCCAACCCGCCTGCCAAGCGTGGCGATTACGGCACTATCCCCCATTCTTGGGGAGGCCTATGTCCAGCAGTGGACTTTAAAAGGCTGATGGATGGATGGATGGATATAAGTAAAATAAGCGTCGCCACGCTAGCAGCCGGTTTTACCCTCCCTTCGCATTAGATGTTTCACATCAAAAATATAGGTTTCAGATAAGTTATCACCAACATATCATATATTAAAACTTTCTCCAAAATACGCTGCATTTTATGATACAAGTGTTATTCCGATCGGTTCAATAATTTTTGCAGTGTAACCGAACAAAAAAACCGGCTCTCCATTTATCCTACCTACAGATAAGTAAGTATTTTAGGCAATTATCCTAAATACTGGAACACAAAGTGCTAAAAAATTAAATAGAAAATAGCCAGGAACAGAGGCGCCTCATGTATAACTGTTCCAGGCGCTCTGCCAACTGTAGACTGCTCAGGACTTTCAACTCCACACTCCTTCTTGGGTGACGCCTGCACAATTTGTCAAATGTATTTTGTTAGTGTAAATGTAATGATTCGTTCAATGTACTCGTAACAAAGTAGCAAAGCATTAATTAAATTTTATTATTGTAAGAAGCCAATTAACTGTTCACAATTTAGCGATAAAAATCGAAGTTTCAAAGCTATTTCCTTCTATTCATTCTCGAATTTATTGCATAGCGTTATACAAAGGAAACTATTAAACTGTATTCGATCACATCTTAGTAATATCGGCAATCAAATGAAAACAAATTTAGCACAAAGTTACGAAGGAATCACTCCAACCTTAATCTCTTTGCAATAAGTGTTAAAAAGCATTTATGAACAGCAAAATGTAGCGTAGTATTTCGCCGAAACAGTTTTGAATTCAAACATAGTGTCGCGTGTCCTTCCGCGGAATTGGCGCGGAAATTTTTGTTATCTTTTCGTATTCCCCGAACGAATTTTAAATTGAGAACACAAATATGGGGACGTTAAAATGTTGCACCGAGTTTCTTGTGAAAATATTGTCATACTTTGTAGTAGATAATAAATATAATTATAGAACTTAGTAAATCCTTACGTTATTAATATAATCTGCTATATAGGTATATAAAAGAATAACAGACTGACTGACTGACTGACATATCAACACACAGCCCAAACTCCTGGGGCTAGGACCAAGGATTAGGAAAGGATTTTACACAAATCCTATCCAAAATGGATGAGGGATCGCCTACAATAACTGAGTCACGGCAACGCGTGCCGGGTTTGCTACCTACCTATGTAGTCTAGAACCCGGAAAAGACCGTCTACGAAAAATCCAAGTTTCGAAGTTGCACTTGAAAAATAAATTACTAATTCTTGTCAATGTAACTCAAATTGAGTCAAATCATCATACCTATAATTATAAATCGTCCTTATCCATAATATCTACTATAAAACAATGTCGTTTTCCGCATGGGTATACCTACCTATATATACACTAACACCTTCTAAACTACGAAATGGATTTTGATGCGATTTTCACCATCAGTAAGTTAAATTCTTCTGGAAGTATGTAAAATAGATATCCATATATTGTATTGTATATAAGCTAAGCCGGGTCACTAGTTTATTATAAAGCACCATCTTAGCTGCCCAGGGTCATATTGCTATTATAACTGGCTAGTGATAAGAGTGCATTGTTTTATAATAAATGTCCCGATTAACTTTTTGAATATCGTTATCAATCGATTTTCGAACTGTATGTGAATTTCGAGGTGGACGTTATGCAAAAAGACCTAGGACAAGAAAGTAGGTATCTGATTACCTTCCAGTGGTCTGGAAATCTTTTTAGTGGTGGCTCCTTACTTATCCCAGCATATTAATTTTGGCTGGCTGGCTTGGTCGAGGAACCTATCACCTACTCACAAAAGATCAGCATGATACAAGGGTGGGTACCCCTACCCTTGTGTTTCGTATGGCGAGTGAGAGCGTTGGAGGCGAAAACCACCTGCCTATCCTCTTCTTAATATCCTTCCTATCCCTTTCCTTGGAGATAGCGACGCGCGAACGATATCTCTGGTGTTGCTAGTGTCTATAGGCTACGGTAACCGATTACCATCAGGTGGGCGTACGCTTATTTGCTATCCACGTAGTACAAAAAAGAAAGAAGCAGCTGCATATTTCTGTCATAGTAGATACACACAGACATAAAACTAGTTGACTAAGTAAAACTAGTCGTACTAAACAATGAGCAAATGAATCCGTGAGAAAACGCGCGCGCGAAACGACTAAATAACGCGGTAGCAGTAAATTCAATGTAAAGATCAAGACCTTATATTTCTACTACCAACGTAAGAAAATGATAGAATTGCGTGCTATTTACAACCCTATCCATTCATTTCCAACGTATTAACATTCTAAAATTAACTTTAAAACTATCAAATAGAGTACAAATTGCTTGTTCGTGTGAATATTTTGTTTAGAACGGCTAGAAATGTCAAACCTTAACCTCAAAACCGTGACGCCGCCATGTTTAGATGCGTTCGGCCGCAGTCGTATTCGGTCGGCTAATGTCGAACGCCTGGTTTAAAATGAACTCCTGCGCAGAAGGCTATTGCAACTATCTGATGTAATATATGAGGTGTAATAGTCGAAGGGAGGTCAAGTTTTATTAGTCGATAGTGGGAAGGGTGCTATTGAATTAGATAAATACACCTTGTATCTTGAACTATTTGATAGCGCACAAGATAGTTTATTTATTCGTCATGCACTATACATATAAGTATTTAGGTTTTTAAATGGTAATATATTATGTTAGTAAGTAGTAGTGTTAGGTAAGTATCCAAAATACTTTTGTACAATAAGCAATTACATACCTAATAGAAAATTTTAAATAAGAAATTATAATGAATAGGTACACCTACACAAACTTTTTTTATTGAGAGTGCACGCATTGTTTTTTTTTTAATTAAATGTATCTACATCTACCTTAATAATTATTAGAAACACTCTGCGATCTGTGCATTACGTTCTAAAGTTTACATAAAGTCAGGCAGTTTTAATTACTTACTTAGTTTTACTCATAGCGAGAGACAGCCGTTCAGTCTTTCATTTCATATCCGTGAAATGGATTGGTGAGCAGTGGTTGGATAGTATATACTTTAAGTAGTATAGATGAGTCAACCACTGTTAGGTCCATCCATCCATCAGCCTTTCAACGTCCACTGCTGGACATAGACCTCCCCAAGGGAATGCCACAACGAGCGGTCCTGTGCCGACCGCATCCAACGGCTCCCCGCGGCTTTGACCAGATCGTCGGTCCATCTAGTGGGGAGCCGTCCTACGCTTCGCCGTCCAATACGTGGTCGCCACTCGAGAACCTTTCTTCCCCAACGGTTGTCGGTTCGTCGAGCGATGTGGCCTGCCCATTGCCACTTTAGCATGGCAACCCAGCGGGCTATGTCGATCACTCTCGTTCTCTTACGGCTCTCCGTATTACGATTTCGATCACGTAGGGAAATACCAAGCATAGCCCGCTCCATGGCCCGCTGAGCAACTTTGAGCCTTGATACGAGGCCAACATTCAGAGACCACGTCTCTGTTCCGTATATCATCACTGGTAACACACACTGGTCTTAGACCTTCGTTTTCAGACACTGCGGAATATTGGACGAGAAGATTTTCCTTAGCTTCCCGAACGCTGTTAGGTACCACTTAATATTACCTAGAGTCCATAACTCGTCTACCACCACAACCAATTATATAGCATGTGCCTATTACTTTGGAAATCTAATATGTATTTTTTTTACTTACGGAAAGCTTTTGATTGTAAAATAAGGCAAAGTACGAAAACTTGAAATAGTAAATGATAGTTACGAGTTCAGTCGTTTAGACGCTCTGCCAACTGAGCTATGGTGACATTTAGCTACTTATCTACTAGGGACTATATTTCCATAAAGCATTAATAGGTAGATAGGTAAGTACCTACTTAAAAATATAATAGGTATAAAAAGTCTATCAATTGCATTATAACACAATCTATCAATTGCATTAATATGTACTTAACCATAGCCGCGTAAAACAGTGAAGATCAAATGCATAACTTTGTAGATACTTTCAAAATTATAGATAATTTATATAGTTTATTGCAAAAAATTATGTTTTGATGCTGATAAAAACTTTAAAGTTACTAGGTACTAGGTCTAATGCCGGCGGACCACCGAAGGAATGTAACATGGTTCCAGTGGCCCGCCAATAAAGGCGGAGAGACGGCACACGGCGGGTTTCTTTAGTGGGTGCAGGCCCCACACTACCCTGGTCGTTGCCCCGAACGATAGGGTGTGCGGTTAGGAACATTTTTTCCCGCCATAACAAAAAAAAAAAAAAAAAAAAGGTACTAGGTCTAATGGTAATGGGCAGATGCCAGATAGAAAAAAGCGCAACATAATTTAGAGCAATTTACCGTGCGTTGCCACCGCGCATATTGGAAGGGGGAACATCGTGTCGTGTGACGAAAATCTAATATCGACTAAACGTCAAATCTGTTAAACAGCAATAAAAGAATATCAACCATATTACGTTAGTCATAAAGTTGTAGTTGTTAATAAAGAGCCGCACGTATGTCGTTTAAGTTCGAAATTTAAAAATGACTTGGCGAGCCTAATGACAAGTTTAAGTGTATGAAACTGGTTTCTAACACACGGTGGCCGTTAGCGCATAGACAAAAAAATCTTCAGTCCGCCATCTTGTTTGATGAAGTTACTATTGTAACGTTCAGAAGTTAATTTAATTTGTTTAACCTTTTTTAGATTAGGTATCTATATAAATAAAAATCCTTTTAGTTTTTATCCATGCAATATAAAATTAAAAAGTGCAAGAATTTAAAATATTAATAAAATTCATAATTTTAAGAATAATCTTACATGCATCAAATATAACATTTACATATGCATGAAATATATTACAAAGTTTTTTTTTCTTATTTAATAATATTATCATATTTTACCATATTCAGATGACTAGTATTGATGTACATTTTATTCTTCGTTATTTTATTCTTAATCATTTATTTAAACTATCTATTTAAGAAACAATTTAATAGGTAATTATTTCAGTAATCAATGATTAATATTTAAATAAATAAGTATCAGTTATTAATTGATATTTAATTCTACAAATAATTTATTTATGATTTAAGTTAATTTGTATGTATTTAATTTAATTATTATTCATTTATATTTAATTCTACAATAATTAATTTATGATTATTTTTTGCATGGATCTCTCTCAGTTAAAGGCCTCCTCCAAAGATTTCCATTTTCCCCTATTTTTTGCTGTAAGTGTCCAGTTTGTTCCTGCAATTTTCTTTATGTCGTCTTCTTATCTAGTATTGGGTCTCCCTACACGGCGTTTGCCTGGCGGGCCCTTCCATGTACCTAGTGATAGCTATTGTCCACCTGTTGTCCACATAACGAGCTACATGGCCAGCCCACCTAAATTTCAGCTTTTGGGCATAAGCCAAAGCATCTATTGTTTTAGTGCGCTTTCTTATCATTGAGTGTCGAATTTTCTGTATTTCCTTTATATTTAGCATGCTGCGTTCCATCTCATTTTGGCTCGTGCTAGTTTTGTTTTTTAATCTTCTTCGTGAACTTTCACGTTTGGCAGCCATAGGTTAGAGAGGGCAAAATGCATGAGCATGAATCCATAGTTTTCTTTATCATATTTATTGACATGTCACTTTTAAAAATTTCTTTTAATATCCAATACTTCTTCCACGCGTTTTTGACTTTACACTCTATCTCCATTTCTTTATTATTGTTATTAATTATAGGTATCTATATATGCCTAATTAATTATAATCATATAGTAGGTAGGTAAGTACCTAATTTTACACTCTGTTATATATGCACTATCTAATCACAGAAGGATAATGACAAGACTAACATTACAAGAGTTTAAAACTAAAATCCCAAATGTATATTTTTAATATTCTTGGCATATACCTACTACGAGTGGTCACCGAGGGAAGGGAGGGGCCGAAAAATCTTAAAAAATTGGTCACGTAGTATGGGTACGTTCCCTAAGTACTTAATTACCGATGATTAGTAGTTTAAAAGGTATGCCGCAACAAATAAACATACATATATTCACGCTGAAATTATAAACCTGTTTGGGCTACGCCATAGTCGGATAATAGTTTATGGCTACCTACCTATTCCTTTTTCTACCAATTTAGTAGGTAGATAAGTCTACCCATATTAACAATTATTCTTGCCACTCTCCAACTTTTATGGTAGGTGCACACTTAGCTTTAGGGGTAACGATTAGGTAACACTGAAGTAATGTACCTAACACAGTTCCAGTGGTGTGCCAATACAGGCGGAGAGACACGGTGGGTTTATTTAGTGGGTGAGGACCCCACACTACACTATTCGTTATCCCCGAATGACGGGGTGTGCGGTTAGGTATATTCTTTTCCACCTTAACAAAAAAAGGGACTTGATGAAGGGATCGATTTAATTCGAAGTAAATAGATTTAGTATTGAGGTACTTACATAAATACGATTATTAATAATAATGTAATTTTTTTTTTAATTAAAGCATTGGCAGAATCATCCGCCTAACAGTAACTTCTGATCACAGGTAAGTTTAATTCATAAAACAAGTCGTAGTCAAAGTCAGTCATATAAAATTAGTCAGTCAAGTCAAAGCAGTGAGACGATGGAAACCTTACTGAAGCTTCTATGGAGTTTTGGAGACAACAGAAAAAAACACGTTATGTCACATTACATCACTTGCCAACACTTATGCACATACACAAATAGTAAATAAGCAAAAGGCCACCTCTTTTACACATTAATACTTGAAATAACACAAGTTTAGGAAAATAATGCAGAGCGACAACATGATATTCGTGTTCCCGCCAAAACTCCTTATTGTTAAAATATGTATGGTCTATAGAGACTTCTATTTCAACACGACTTTTTTTCTGTATTGTATCTGAAACGGGCTTTTTCATCACCGTGTAAACTATGTACGTCAGTGGACTACATTAACTTCAAACATTTCTGTAATGAAATATACGACATGATTTCAACCACTCGCCATGACGTCCCGCCAAAAACTCTCTACACGAGACAATTAATAGCGTACTCCTTGTTAAAAATTTGCTACGTAAATAAATCACAACAAAGCCTCTTTAGTCACATTTTTCACTGATTAATATTAGCTTAAAAATATGAACGTGCTTTAGGCAAATATACTACACGAGTATTAATATATATATAGGTACCTACATAGGTAGTTGTATGAGACTGATAATAACACTATGACTAATTATCAAATGGATGTTAATAAAAGGCAATTGTTAACAGCTAGATGCAGATGTCTCTATATAATATACGAATACCTAAGTACGTCTCTATGGAACAGTATCTATATAAATAAAATATATAACTTTCCGACAAGAACCATAAATCCGGTATAAAAAGTCCTGTGTTAATCCAGGTAATAAAACTATTTGTGTGGCAAATTTTATCTAAATCTGTTCAGTTATTTTTGCGTGATCGAGTAACAAGTATATAAAGAAATAAAGGTACACGTTTTGGATAAAAACAAAGTACTGTCTCATTGGTATATTTTGCAACTCGCGGATAATGAGTACCTAGTTACCCGGGTTTGATTTCTAGATTGTTTGAAAATTTATGGGAATAGGGAAAGCGACGTTCTAGCCTAAATCGGGGGAGGTTGAATGTCCAACAATGGATTACAATAGGCTCAATGATAGATTGGACTAATATATGCACATAATTTTGAGATGTGTGTTTGGGATTTTAAAATAAAACTTCGGGATACGTAAATTTAAGTATGTAGTTATTAGCATTTCTAAGATTTACTAACACGTGCAACTTAGTTAGGCAGATTCCACCTGCATTGAGGTGCCACCAGTGTAAGGTTGGACTTGAAGAGTAGGGCAGCAAGTCCAGCAACGATGATTACTAGTTGTCTTCAATTGACTCTGTAGTCTCATTACAACTTTGTTTTTCCCCAAACATTACGCAATAACCGTTCAACAATATTTACTGGTTCAGGGAAAATTATTGCTTTATTTGTCACGTTTTTAAACTAATTTATTAATTGGCATTAAATGTGAAATGACTGTGTCATTCCTTACTAATATTAATAATGCAAGTTTGTTTGTTAGTCAGTTACCACACTAGTGGAGAGAGCCTTCCTGATCCCAGCATGAAGCCGGCTCTATCGGGGAAGTACCACCCTCTCAGAGATCTGCGTGAAACAACGGCAGGATACTGTTGTGTTGCGTATGGTGAGTGAGAGCGCTAGAGGCCCAGACTCCTTCCCTATTCTCTTCTTATTATACTCCCTATCCTTTCTTTACTATCCTTCTGCTCTCCTTATTATAATTCCTGTCCTCTCCTTATTATCCTTCCTCTTCAACTCCTATTGCTTTCCTCGGAGACGGCGACGCGTTAATGCTTCTGATGTTGCCATCGTCTAGAGGCTAAGGTAACCGCTTACCACCAAGTAGACCGTAGCTTCAAATTATATACTATTCTTTTAGTTTGATTTTAATTTCAATACTTCTTTTTAGTTTCTTCTTTGACTGATATTTTTTAGGAAACCACAAATTTTGTTTGTTTTGGCGGTAAAAAATGTACCTAACCGCATACCCTGTCGTTCGGGGCAACGAACGAGGTAGGGTGGGGCCCTCACCCACTAAAGAAACCCGCAGTGTGCCGTCTCTCCGCCTTTATTTGCGGGCCACCGGAACCATATTACATTCCTTCAGTGCTACGCTATACGGAGCCCTAAGATTCCACGGCCACACATTGAAAATGGCTGTTCCTGGAGTATCTAGTAAACAATTAATTGTAAAATCTCAACACATCAAAATAAAAAGTTATAAATACTGATGTGCCTATTAGGTGGTGTGTTGTCATTGTCACGAAAGCAGAGTATCGATTGAACCAAATTGTGGTTTTGAAATATTAACAAGTTTGGACATTATTCTGAGGCGATCGATACTCCTGGCTAACGTGCAGCTAAGTGATTTCAACTGCATGTGGAATTTTTGTGAGCCTTTGTTTGAACCACGTTAAAATAACTCTTTAAAACATGCACTTCATCATACCTGGTTATATTACGAAACGTGAAAATTTGTGCATATTTAATGACTTTAAACATTTCAGCATCAAGAATCTACTAATACTTACATGTCTGAAATATTCTAATTGGAACATTGGAAGTTGTAGTAAGAATCACATCACATTACGATTTGTGATTAAGGAAACAGAGTATTTTAGTACAGGCGGGAATCGAACCTGCGTCCCTTCCTATCCGGGGAAGTGCTCTAATCCACTGAGCTACAGTACTATCTTTTAGACATACCCAATCTCCTTATCACATTTGTCTTAACGACCAAACGCCCTCTATCGGAACGCATTTACATGCATAAATCCAATATAGTAAGTTTAATTTTGCAATTAAAATTCATACTATTTGATGGCGTGATTTTTTAAACATTTTGATCTACATTTTAGCATTTGACATGCTCAGCTACTCTTAAAGTACAAATTATAATTTCAATCTGATAAGGAGATTGGGTATGTCTAAAAGATAGTACTGTAGCTCAGTGGATTAAAGCACTTCCCCGGATAGGAAGGGACGCAGGTTCGATTCCCGCCTATACTAAAATACTCTTTTTCCTTAATCACAAATTATAATTTGTACTTTAAGAGTAGCTGAGCATGTCAAGTGCTAAAATATAGATCAAAAAGATCACATTACGATTTCACCTAAATGTATGTCCAGGATATTAAATTAAAATCAGTATAGGTAAGTCACAGTCAGATTGGGAAAGAGAGCACATATCTACTCCATTTTGACATTGGAACAAGATCGGAGTCAGATATTTATTCAAGATTCTGACAAATGCGTTATAGAATTTTCATATTGCCAAGCTGGTTGTAACGTTTTATCAAAATAAGGCTTCTATCACGATATATTTTGATTTTTATTAATTATAATTAAAGCTAAAAAGTATCTTTCATTGTACGGAACTAAAGCACATATCAACATATATGCAATGATCTTTGAACGAACATCATTAAAATTCCACAAAACATAAATAAATCTAGTGTTATTAGGGAAAACTACGTGAATTTATTTAATGTTAGATACCAAATGACCTGTGGCTTCCAGAAACGATATCTGTCCAATTATTATCCAAGAATGTTAAGCCGTTTAGATAAGTCAATTACTGGTTGACATTAAACATCACTATTGATCATGTTTTCAGCATTTGTAATCTTTAAATCAACCCCTACGTTAGTAATTTCATCATATCTTTTCACCTCGTACAAGTACCGACTCACTCCTCTAGGTGCCGCCTATAAGCTAAGGTAACCGCTAGTCTATACCTAGGTAGCTATAGGCTACGGTAACTGTTGACTAGCTGCTTTACAACCCTTGTAGTATAAGCAAAATTACCTCAGCTGAAACCGCTTGTATTACGGCTTACAGTAGGTAATATTCTTTAATTATTGTCAGTGTGGTGACGGACTAAGAATCTGGTGGTAGGGCTGAGTACCAAGTGGGAGTACTCACTTGGTATCGGGCCACCCAAGTACCACCAACTCTCGTGTGACCGGCCATGAAGCACATCGTTATGGTTTGGCTGTAGCAGGAGATAGCCGTTTATTCTTCTATTTCATATCTGAGAAATGAAATGGTGCGCAGCGGCTTGACAATACCTACTCTCGTTATAGTTGAGTCCATGAGCTACGGTTACCATTTACCATCGGATGGGCCGTGTCTCGTGTGCCACTAGTGCAATAAAAAAATATTCTTTTGAACAGAAATTGTAAGATTAATCTTGTGAAATATAGTTGACCTGGCGAACATCGTATCGCCACAGAATCAATTTTTTTTGACTCATTAGCTGGATTAAATTCAGTTTGTTATTATATACATAAAAACATACATATTGTCACGCCTTTCCCCGTAGCGTTAGGCAGAGAACACTTCTCTCAACTTGCTACTATCCTGACACACATTTTTCGCTTCATCTACTTTCATCAGCGCTTTAATGCATGCTCGTTACGAGTACTATTAACCTGGCCTTCTTTGAGAACGTCTCCGATCTGGTCAAAATACGTTCGCCTAGGTCAGCCTCTATCAACTTGGCCATTCACAGTCGCCTTGTATATCTGTTTCGTTAATCTTCTTTCATCCATCCTCTCTACGTGTCCAAACCACCTAATCATTCCTTTTTCTATTTTCGTCACTACATCTTCTTTCACAGCACAGCATTCTCGTATCACACTATTTTTCACTTTGTCCATCAGAGTCACTCTGGCTATGCTTCTCAATCTCCACAGCATTATTATATTCACAATTTGTTATTAAGTTAAAAATAATAGGTACTCAAAATGAATGAATTTCAATAAATTTCATCGAAACCAATCAATCCTTTGTTGAGATATCACCAAAAAAGCCGTTCCATACAAATGGTATAAGAAATTTAATTTTCTTCATACATTTTTTTTGCGTGCTACTCCGGGCACAGACATATCCAACAAATAAAAGATTATTAAACCTGATCCAGCCGTTCATGAGTAATAAATGGTAATCTTACCCGACTTTGTCTTATATATTTAGATGTGAGAGTTTCATGAAGACGTTTGGATATTTGTCCATCAATTACGCCTAAACGACTGATTGGATTTGGATGAAATTTAGTAAGCAAATAGATGTCACAGATTAACATATATTGACTAAACAAATAAACAGATTTGTACGAAAATAAAGAAGGAAAGAAAGCAAATTTAATTGTTTTTTTAACAATTTTCATACGATGACTGAGTAATAAATTCATATAGAAGGAAAAAAATGGTGTTGGAGTCAACTAACTGACATGGGTCACGCCCTCACGCCAGCGCGGCAGCGGACAATTTTAAGTCGAAGTCTGGATAAACCCATAGAATATTATTTATGGATAAGGAGTTTCTGTGAGATACTTATGCATACGTGACTCAATAGATAATTATTTGAAATAGGTACCTACAGGTCGCACGGGTAAACTAGTTAAAAATAAAATTTAAAAAAAAAACCGCTATGCGAAAGAAAGTCCTTACTAATATAATGAGCTAAAGGGAGTTTGTTTGTGATGCTTTAATGCCGTAACTATTACGGCCCATTACCACTTCAGAATGTCAATCCGGTGGGCTATGTCGGTCATTCCTGTTCTTCTACGGATCACCGTAGTATAGTCATTATATATCCCCACTTTTGTTGTTTTTTGTTTTTATTGCTTGTAGTGGCAGACGAACCACGGTCCATCTGATGGTAAATGGTACCCGTCGCCCATGGACTCGACTATACCGAGAGTGTTGTCAAGCCGCTGCTCACCAATTCATTTCACAGATATGAAATGAAATATAAACGGTTATCTCCTGCTACAGCCAAAACGCAACGATGTGCTTCATGGCCGGTCACACGGGAGATGGTGGTACCAACCCGCTCGGGCTCGATACCAAATAAGTACTCCCAATTAATACCCAGCCCTACCACCAGTCATGCAATGGTTGATAATTGCTTACTTACCTTAGTCGCCTCATACGACACCCGTGGGAAAGAATGGGGTGGTGACACTTGTATTCTTAGTCCGTCACCACACGGACAAATTATTTTTCCTTATACTACGCGGGTGACAAATAAGTATACTACCACCGGATGGTAAGCAGTTATCGTAGCTTATAGATGCTAGCTACACCAGAGGCAGCACTCAGGCGTCTTCTGCTCCAAGGAAAGGTAAGAAGAGTTTAGGTCTCTGGGGCTCTCACTGCCTATATGAAACACAATTGTAAAATTACCCACACCTGTTTTTACACTGATCTACTGGGAGAGTGGTACATTATCGAGCCGGCTTATTTATGCTAGGACCAGCAAGGCACTACGAATTAACTAATATAGTATTGGCACAAAATATTGATCATATTTACGGAACAATTATAGTTTCAATAACTTCCTTATTTGTTGCTCTGCTTTGGGTTTTTCCACGAAGGTCGATTATATTTCGGGGCATAGCTGTTTTACCTCAAACTATCGAAACAATGAATAATAAATATTATTTTATATTGCTTTTGATATCAGATGAGACACAGTCGGCCATCATAAGTGATCTTTTTATTTCGACGATGGAAAATTAATGAAAGGACAGTTATCTTTCGCTACAACTGAAACACAACTGCTTACTTCACTTTTCGAGTGCCAAAATTGGGGATTAAAAAAAAATTAGATTTTGACTTCGGTTTTAAAGGGCTTGTGTGAGAAAGCAGAGAGATTTAAAGAAATATGTAGCGTCCTACTTACACATACGAGTAGTTAAGAACCTATATGAGTGACTCCATCTATCCATCAGCCTTTTAAAGTCCACTGCTGGACATAGGCCTCCCCAAGAATGGGGGATAGTGCCGTAATCGCCACGCTTGGCAGGCGGGTTGGCGATCGCAGTGGATGTTGTTAATATTCGAAGGAGTGCTGCTGCCCACCCCCATTCCCTCAGTCGGCTCTTATGACTCCCATGGGTGGAGAGGGTTGGGAAAATTCTAAAACCGGCCCCACACGGCATATATGAGTGACTATTTGTTATCTATTACAAAAATAGCGAATCATAAACGTAAACTATGCTTCTTATCAAATCAGAATTAATAAATGGTAGTTGATAACTCAATATAACTTATTATTTATGCCAGTTTTAAGTAGGTACTTGGTACTCCAAGGTGTCTGTTCACAGTTCGATATATTTACCTATACCTATTGATTTGCGTATGTATTAAAATATTACATAGGTACCTACTTCAGAACTTAAACATTATCTTAATTTAATAAAACTATAAAATATGAACAGGTGTAACGTTTATATTATCTTAAAGTAACTTTCAGATATATAAAAATAGTACTAGCCAGGTTCAGTAGCCGTGTGAATAAGCCGGTTTGTGTCCATTCAGCGCATGCACATGCGTAGATACACTAACCTCTTTCAACGAACGTGAAAAAAAATAATATTAAAATTATCAATCAAACGTCGAAACCTATTTATTAACCTATTGAAAAAAAAATTAGACTGAATGAAAAGTTGTCGTTTCTAAAATGTAAAATATTATAAAGTAAAAACCGTGTGGTATCATTCATTAAGTGCAATCATCGTATAGAAACAGGCAGTGGCAGTAATATTAGGTTAACTATATACGAGCACCTATGCTGATAGTATGAAGGCCAACCAAAGCCAAATGAAATGCACTTCAAAAACACTCAAGTGCAGTTTACTTGACAAAAATATCTATCCGCAAGTTCGTCAACCTAAAAATAACAACACACGCGATAACGACTCCAAGTTCATTCAATCTATAAGACGATAAGTGTTATTTTCCTTTGTATTCTCTTTTGCAACAAGTTCACCGTAGTCACATGAGTGAATTTGCAGGTACAACCTAGCTATGCAACTCACTAGCGACATCTTCAATTCGCTGCAATCGAGTTCATAGATTATGATTGGCATACGTTCATAGAAGTGAGTTAATAAATTACGTTCAAGTACCAAGACGTGATTAATTTAAAATGTATTTATAAACAGACTTACCTAGAGTCAGTGCAGTAGGTATCTGTCCATATGCACAAATAATGTTCCTTTTATTTGATATCTCCATAAATAATAGTTCACTAAAACACTATTAAATTTATTAGGTACTAAGAGTTTTGTCTAACTTTGCACTTAGTCATCACGAAATTCAAAAAGTTTTGTACGTAAAAGGCACTATGTTTAACATCACAATTTTGAGCAAGTAAAAAAAATAGTTTCACTTTATGAGGTCATCGAACGCGCGGCCGCGGCTATTCCACTGCATTCGAAAATGGAACGTTTGGAACACACTCACATGGAGTTCGAAAAGTGAATTTGGCAGAACTCGCCTCAGCTCGGGGTCCACTCGGTGGAGTTTCGTAGATTTTCGTATGAAGTAGTACGCGAGGCGCATTCGGGGACAGCTCGCGCGCAACTGAACATTGTCGTAGGTTAAGTTTGGAAAAAAACACCGCTAGCTCAATTTTCCGCTTACGATCCAGTCATAGTTTCTCCGCGCCAAAAACTAGTTAAGCTACCACATATCACAACGCACCCCGCACGAGCTTTACCCATTGAAAAAGTCTTCAATCCACGAGGTCACTATTGTTTTGACAGCTACAATAATCACAACTAGGTATACGAAACGGGAATACTGGAGAGGGCGCCACAGGTCACCGAGAAGAACCTGATTAGAGAAGCTATTATCCAAATAAACTAGCACATCGCGTAAACACAACCAAATTACGAATGCCACTTTTCATTATTATTTCGCTATGCACCGTTCCGACGTCATATAAAATAGCAGACGCTCAAAACTACCTCGGTCTCTTTCCCTCGCGTAATGAGCCTGCATTTCTAAATTCAAACATTAGGAATTAATTTTAAACTGTCATTTTTTTGATTGTTTTAACAGCGGGTGAATATTTTAGTTGTTTATTCGTGCAATTGCGCGGTGTATAGGTACACACAAGCACGTAACTGCAATTGTACTGAGCCTAGATGACATTCACAGAGGCTTAAACTGGCAAGTTCAGACGGATGTTCGACTGGCCGATGGCGCGCTCTTAACGTGTGAACGATGTAATTTTATGTTGGTATACATACTCTATAAATCGACTTCATATCGCGTCACAATATTTTTTTAATTACTTAAGACTCATGCTGATAGTTCATGGATCATTCATTTTAATATAGATACCTAGGTACTCTGTAGGTATAGCACTAAAATATTAATTTCCTCAACAGATTGAGGAAATACAATACTGTTGTTAACGAAAATATAATAATTAACTTAGTGATTCCTTAAACAGTTAAAAACTTTTTATTGTTTTATCGGCATTGCGTGTTAGGAAACTGTTGTCATAGCTAAATTCTTGTCTTGACTGGTATCGTATTCTCTATAACTCCTACCTATCTCTATCCTCAAGACATAACCTTCGGCCTAGCCTTCTGAAATTCAGCGCAATACATTCTGTTTTCCATGGCTCCAATTTCATATTGACATCACACTTGGGGTGTTCTTTCGCCAATTAAAGACGTACACCAGGAAACCAACACAAATCAGCGGACTAACTTTAAAAAAATATATAAGTACATGTCCGTCTAAACCACTACAAAACACGTGTTAATCTAATTAAAGTATAAAAAATCAGCAATATTATGTGTGTCATACAAAACAGCAATATCAGTATTATTTAAAACAATAATCTAAACAGGTACCTACTTACCAAATATCTACAATGCAATAAACTATTCACATGACACATTTCCTAAATTGATTAGAAGTATTTTTTTCATTTCCTTGTACCTAGTGATAGGCACATGCAAGACCATCAGCCTATTATTTTTAACAAATATTATAAAATAAAACGTTGTTATTACATGAAGTAAGGATTATTCAGTTATTATTTTTACATACTTTTTTGCCTTTATCCCCGAAGAGTAAACAGGATTCCAACCCCAAAACTGCAAGATTACCTACATGTTTAAAACTTAACCTTAAGACTTAAACTATCTCAAATAGAGTAAACTCTTAAAAACACCTTATCAAGTATTGATGAATGATCTTGGTAATTACGGTTAAAATTATGAAATTATTGCATTTGTTGCACTTATTCATACGTTGTAAGCTATATTACACAGACTGCTTGAAAAAACCATGATAACTAGAAGTAAAAAGATTTTTTTTATTTTGTTTTATCGCGTGTGGTGGCAGATGACACGTCCATCTGATGGTAAATGGTAACCGTTGCACACCGAGAGTATTGTCAAGTCGCTACCTCGCCATTTCACAGATATGAAATGAAAGAATTAACGGCTATCTCCTGCTACAACCAAAACACACCGATGTGCTTCATGACACACACACGGGATATGGTGGTACCAACCCGCTCAGGCCTGATAGCAAGTGAGTAGTCCCACTTGGTACCCAGCCCTACCACCATTAATGCAATGGGTGATAATTGATTACTTCCCTTAGTCGCCTCGTACGACACTCGTGGGAAAGATTGGGGCGATGATTGTTTTGCTTATTTTTGATCATCTAAGTATGGGAGCTTTCCTTAATCTAGCTGGTAAATTGCTACTAATAAACTTACATAATACTTCAACGGCCCCTATATTTTTTCTCAGGTTTGCACAGGACCTCGCGAGGCATACGTCTCTGAGTTTACAAAATTATGATATTATTAGGTGTTATTAGTAGAAATACATTAATAAGCTAACATTATTTAATGGATAAACCGTAAAATGTATTTAATTTACTTGCAACTTAAGATCCTGAAATATCGACGGAATTCCAAAACTGCATTCTCCATTTGCATGCAGTGAAAGTGATGGTTCTTTTTTAAAACCGAGTCCTGCCGAATGCATCGCACATTCAGCCTCGTCGTGTCGTCGACCCCTGTATTCGGGCGTCGCCAGCCATTACGTTGGGAAAGGTCAGGCTCACGCATACATTCTCACTGTTACAGTTTGTGAATGTGTTAGCTTTTACTTTCAATGTTACTGCGAATTTAAATATCGAACCCTTATTTTTTATTATTAAGATTAAGGCATCAGTAAGTGGCCAGTGCCAATACAGTTTTAAAACGTATCTATAATTATGTTAAGATAACTTACCGCCATGCCAATCTATGGTTTTGCGAGTGGCGCGTCCATATGTAATAAAACTATTTTTTTTATAAACACACCATTATCTTATAAAGTTTTCCACTAAGATTACCAATATCGAAGAATAGGTCACAACAGATCACCGCCAAAAAACGAACGCACTATTCGATATTCAACTGTCAACAACGATATTCTGTGAAGTTCACCTTAGTTGAGTGACGTCACCTAACAAGTAATTGTTCACAACTGCCAAATTAAATGTACAGATAAGTTATCTTATCGTCACTGACCATACCAATTCGGCGATTGTTGTGTGGGGTCATGGCCGAGGCTTTCTCACTCGCGCATACTAAAAATACTATTGCATTTCGCTCGCACGCAAAATAATATTCGTGTTTATATGCCCGATATGAATGTTGCTGGTTTTTAGGAGTTTTATTTGCTTACAAAACGCTAATGAGTCATTTCGCTATTTAACAAAGAATACTGATAGGTATACAATGATCATGATTGAATCTAAAAATGAGGTTTCACTGATAAATCTTGTACACTGACCGTCGCTAAACTTTGATAACAAAGGTTCTCAAACTTATTACCAACGTGTTAATTTAATTTTAAAATGACATAATATGTCTTATTAGAAAAAGAGAATTTAAAATTAATAACATTTTCTAACTACCATAGAGTATTTAATGTGCAACTGTCAAATATCTATAAATACCTTAGTAAGTCACTTTAGTATCTTCCAATTTTTCTGGGTAACGTCCCGATCTATGATACGTCGCAAGATGGCGTTATTTGATGGTTAACATAGCCTCTACTCAAGGATTTTAGCAAGTTAAGAAACAGTGCTCTTCTCAAATCTCGTTTAAAGGAGGACATGTCATAATGCTGGGAACACACCGCAACAAGAAGTTCGTTACAGAGTGTACGTGGTAGAAAAGAAAGCTGAAAACGTAACTGTTTTCGATGACATGTTTCCAGTTGGCATGGATCAGCCCTATTACGACGTCTTGTGATTCGATGGATGATGTTGGTACTACCTCAAAAAATCCCTCAGAATACTCTCCACGAATTTTATTTTCTGTGTCTCCCTTATACCTATAATAACAAAAACAAAACATAGCATCACGCCTGTATTCCCGAAAGGGTAGGCAGAGGTGTATTACACACCCACAATTCGCCAGCTATGTTTAATGTCACACGTAATAGGGGGTGAGCCTATTACCGTCTAACAGGCACATTTCCAAACTCCGGACTGGTACTGAGAATTTTTCTTATCAATGGTGATGGTGCGTCTGATGTGTTACGCTTACACGCCATAATAGGCATGATGACTGTTTTTCAAAATCTATTCTATGATGTTCAAAAGTATCTAATAAGTGATAAATATATCATGTTTCAGTAAAAATAATGGTTTTTTATGCAATAAAGTGAAATTTAAATTTTAAGATTTAAGCTCAGTGGTGGTCGAAACTTCAGTGGTGTCTGTCGTCCGATAACCTATCGGACTGGGGATTGAACACGATACCATTGTTTTTGTCCTTGGTTGTACCACCAGGCTATCATTGCATGTAGTCTGGCGTAGTGATTATTTTGAGTCCCTCACAAAATAAAAGTTAATTTGATTAACAAATTATTTGTGAAAGTGGAAAAAGGGAACTTTACTGCGAGCAGGATTCGAACCCGCGTCCCATCAAATGAAAGAAGGAAAATATATTTTATTTTTGATCACACACGACAAATTATGTAAAACTACCTATATAAGCAGAACAAATCGATTAGTACCTAAATGCGTGCGAACAAAAATAAGGTACCCATCTCAGCTTGTGCTGCAACACCTTGATGCTCCAGCACTGATATTCAATTTTAGCAATACCCAAGATATATAACATGGTTTATATTCTTACAACAATTAAACCTAATAACTATGTATGTATATTTATAAACATAAAAAGAATACATATATATATATATATATATATATATATATATAAATAAATGAGTAGAGTACTTAGTTAGAATAACGGAAAATAGCAATAAAGCAAGAGTATTAAATATGTCATATTAAATGCAGGGTTGGCCGTGTGAAGCCGGCTTTAGAATTGTCCCACCCCTCTCTACCCACGGGAGTCGTAAGAGCCGACTGAGGGAATACCGAAGGCGTGGGCAGCAGCACTCCCTCGAGTATTAACAACATCCACTGCGATCGCCAACCCGCCTGCCAAGCGTGGTGATTACGGCATTATCCCCCATGACGGGACCGTTCGTTGTGGCGTTCTCTTGGGGAGGCCTATGTCCAGCAGTGGACGTGGAAAGGCTGATGGAGATGGAGAAACACGGGGAATGCATCCGATAGGTGGCGTGGGTCGTGAAGACAAATGTAAACTAGAGATTTGGAATCGTAGTTGGGCGACTGCAATAGCTTAGCATTCTACAGCACATCCCCTGAAATAATTTAGGTAATATAGTTCCAGTGGCCCGCCAACAGTGTTAGTGGGTGAGGGCCCCACACTACCCTGTCGTTGCCCCGAACGACGTGGTATACGGTAATTTTTCCCCAAAACAATAAATAAAAGTATAGATAGACTAAATGGAATATAGAAATGACAGTGGCGTGTTCATCTGAGAACCTTTTACTGGTAATTTGAACATGATTCTCCAGTCCTTCGTTTCACCACTAAGCTATAACTGCGCCAGTTTAAATAACAACAAATAGGTCATTATTATTTTGAATGTTGATAAAAACCGGGGCCCTTATGTGTTTGTTTTCCTTGATGTGTTTAACAAAAACAACACAGTACGTCAAACCACAAACTAGTTATAATTTTGACTCTATCTCTAAATTTATTTGTATATTTATGTGTCAATTATCCCTAAACTAGGATAATTATTGTACAATGTCCAATTAAAATATTTGTACGTACCATTCATCACTATTCGGCATGGGTTTTCCGTTCCGAGACTGTGGCTTGCCATAATCCACCACCGTTTTTTTTTCTGTTAGGCGGAAAAAAATGTACCTACCTAACCGCACACCCCGTCGTTCGGGCCAACGAACAGGATAGTGTGGGGCCCTCACCCACTAAATAAGCCCGCCATATGCCGTCTCTCCGCCTTTATTAACGGGTTACTCGAAATATGTTACTTTGCTTCAGTGGTATAATCCACCACCCTAACCACCATGGGGCCTACATGGGGTAATATACCTGTCTCAATATGCAAAGTCACGATGAAATCTGAATGTTTTCTTCCCCGAACAGTGATCATCACTTTGTAATGTCGGAAGTTCCTGCCTGAGGAAGCTTTTACAAACTACGGAATATACTTGATAAGTACGCTAGTATTAATTAGTAATTCCGTGCTATAAGTACCTATAAGTAAATAATCTATTGCATGAATAATTAATTAATTAATATATAAGTAAGCGACTCCTGATTATGAGGTTTCGGGTTCGATCCCCGGGTCCCAGTGTTATTGGGCTTTTTGGTAAAAAGAATAATTCTCAGTAGCAGCCCGGGGTTTGGTAATGTGCCCGGTAGACGGCAATAGGCTCGACCCCTATTACGTGGGACTTAAACATATCTAGTTAAAAAAACAAACTGTATGTGTAGAATGTTAAATAATTTATTAAGCCAAAATGTACTAAAGCACAAATTTTCCAGTAATGATATCCACCAAATGGATGAGGATGCCCATAACTATTCAGAAGCAGCCTAAGACCAGGGTAACCAACCCACAAGTATGCACTATGTATAGAAAACTTAAGCTTTAAACATATCTACCTAATTTTCTCGAAATCTATTTTCTGGCGTTGGTATATTTAGTCACAACAACGATCAGATGTGCTCTGGGCAGTGCCGGATTAAGGTAACTTGATGCCCCAATCAATCTTTCTCTGTTACATAAGGATACCCCTACCCTTATGTGAACTACAAAGAATTAATTTAAAAATGTTAATACGTATCTTAGGTAGATGTGTGTGTTGTTCCTCCTGCCCTCATCCCATGCTAAGAAATATAAAGAAATAAAAAGATATAAAAATCGTAATAGAAAGCCAGTGACCGTAAAAATATAAGATTACTTTAAAAACAAGAACGCTGCCGCTAAGGAACAATCCTTGAATCGTGAAGGAGTTTACAAACATACAATTTCAAGTACACCCAGACTCCTAACAACCATTTGTGGATCACACAACGAGATGTTATGTGCGCGAATCGAACCAACAATACCTATGCAAGCCGGTATCCAAACCACTAAGTAATGTGTGCACTGGTTCGATTAAATGATGAATCAATAATACAATATATTTAGATATAGGTATGTATAACTTTCTATACACGTTTTTTATATCACAATCAATTAGATAAAAAATATTTTAAACGCAAATAGAGTTCGGTTCTGTTATCAAAGTTCTTCGACCGATAAATAGTCAGAATGTAAAGTGTGTATACTGACACAATCATAACTCTGATGCGATCAAAGACCCTGACTGTTTGTCACCACCCATAGTCCTTACTGTTGGGCCTACGTCTCAAGGCTGAGTGGAATTTGGTATTGTTCACTATGATAATCTAATGAGGGTAAGTATGCTTTGAAAATATCTATCATAGATGCATCGTCATAACAGTGTCCCTCAATCTTCCTTCAGTAAGATTTTAAAGCAATCTTAATATCGCTTCATCTTTCCTTGAATATTAGTATCCTATTTGGAATTCAATTAATCCTATTTAAATGTGAAATCGAGTTTGTTAGTTTGTCACCTCTTGACGCCGTAACTACTTGACCGATTCACCGTACCCAATAGTGTGACAATAATGAGTTGAAAAGGCTAGTTTGTTTTAAAATTACTATAACTCTGGTTTTAAGTCGTCTTTGATCGAATTAATACTTATTTTGAGAGGGACTCAAGAACCTAGTTCTTTTGATGATGCGGCTTGTAAACACTGAATCCACTAGGCCCAATATGGCATTAATGCCCAATAGTGGTGTCGTTTATAATCTGTTTTTGTTCTTCTTTATTTAAAACCTATAACCGTTCCTCTGTTTAGCACTGTGCAATAGAAGGGTAGTTGGCTTATAGTGCATACTGGCTAATTTTAGATACCATAATACTGTTTATATTTCGTGTCTTCCTTCTCCAAAATATACATTATGTGCTTAACCTCTGGAATAAAATATTATGATGCAATATCTATACTTCTACCAAAGTGAGTTCAAGGGCGCAAATTTGTCCGAATATAAAAAAAAGTCAAAAGTTTATTGACACGTAATGAACATCTGGGTCAACAGAGCGTGTTTGTTGATCATACACAACAACATGCTACAAATATGTTCTTGCCATTTGTGTAAATCAGGCATCCGTAGAACAGATAGGGAGAGCACATCACTGCCTAATTTCATGAACTACTACTTACTTTTCTTTTCTAAGAAGATTTGTTTTCAAAGCGTCACCTACTAAATGCGTAATGTCAAAATATTTTGAAACAAGAATTTCCTTTTAAAATGCCATTATATTAATTTTGTAAATCTTAGAAGAGTTAATATCAAGACATTATTAGGGGGTTTCCCGAAATAATTGACTATTAATTATTGTTTTCACGACTTTCCTCATGAATTATGAAGAAATGAGCAATTTGCGAGTCATCTTCAACTACTTTCAATGGTCGCATCCACGTTTCAAGAAATCAACATTACAAATACGAAAAATACGTACAAAAACGTGTTGTGACATTGAAAACTATGCACAGATTATCAACACGCAGACAGATAATAAAACGATATGATAAAAAATACAAATTGGAGTAATTTGATAACAGAGCGTTGAACTGTGTGCAAACCTTTGTTTTTTGATAAGGACATAGAGGAATGTTCAGATAGTCTACTTGAGGCATAGACAGCTGCTAGAACGACCTTTTGTCCTTCAAACATTTTTACTATAGCTACAAGGTGACTAATTGCTTGGCAAAGCCCTAAATTATCTAGGTAGGTTGTTCGTTGCCCCGAACGACGGGGTGTGCTTCTCGCCTGAACAAAAAAAAAGGCATGTATAAATTAAGGATACACAATTGTGTTTAGAAATCGTGGCAAAATTTGTATATAGGTATAGATAATCTATTAATTTCCCATTTATTTTATAAAATAGTAACAACTTTTAACTGCGTGCGTAAGTGTAATGAAACTATTCAGAAAGAACGAGACAAAAAAGAGACAATGAATCAGTTTTTAAAAGAGTTTTTAGTGTTTTTAGGCATGTCGATACTTTGTGACTGCTCACATGTCGAAACTACACTAAACGAAATGAGTGCAGGAAATCGTAATCTGCACTCATTTATAGTGAATACTTTGAGTGCCTCATTGTGGATCTTCTCTTTTATACCTACATCAATGATTCCAGGCAAATGGAGATCACTATAGATCTATTTCCTTATAGGCCGTGTGGGACCGGCTTTAGAATTGTCCCACCCCTCTCTACCCACGGGAGTCGTAAGAGCCGACTGAGGGAATACCGGGGGAGTGGGCAGCAGCACTCCCACAAGTATTAACGGCATCCACTGCGACCGCCAACCCACCTGCCAAGCGTGGCGATTACGGCATTATCCCCCATGTCGGGACCGCTCGTTGTGGCGTTCTTTTGGGGAAGCCTATGTCCAACAGTGGACTTTGAAGGGCTGATGGATGGATGGATAGATCTATTTTGTTTGAGTCCATGAACATAAAAAAACAGAATTATTTACATCAACGTTACACACTTAGCTCTTAATTAGACTTAAAAACTGGTATACATTTTATCTCGTTATCATACCGGGAACATGAGATATACGTAACCTTTTTTGAAGTGAAAACTTCTTTAAGCGCGTTGAACACTTTTTGGGTGAACAAAAATCATGGAAGAAGTGATTAACAATTTGTTTAACACTTCTTTACAAACCAAAAATACATTAAACACAAAGTGGAAAATGTATTTTTTGTTGATGAAATGAAATCGAAAATAACAATCACGGGCAGTATTTGAACCTGCATCTCCTGGATACCGTCCAGATGCTTTGCCAGTTCAGCAAAAAATAATTCAAAAATAATAATCTAATAGCTCGACGATACAATTCACAAGTTACTTAGTTTTTATTGGCAGTCCCCAAAGACTGCCCCCCATGTTTTTTTGTTAAGACAGGAAAAATGTACCTAACCACACACCCTGTCGTTCGAGGCAACAAACCAAGGTGGTGTGGGGCCCTCATCCACTTACAAACCCGCCTGTATTGGCGAACCACTTGAGATATACTTAACCTTTTTTTTTGTTTAGGGATAAAATGTTCCTAACCGCACACGTTCGGGGCAACGAACAGGATAATGTGGGGCCCTCACCCACTAAAGAAACCCGCCGTGTGCCGTCTCTCCGCCTTTATTGGCGGACCACCAGAACTATATTACATTCCTTCAGTGGTAGATAGGTACTTAACCTAAAAACTAGCTTTTGCTTGCGACAGAGCCGCAAGCAAGGACTAGTATTTAAATAAACTAAAAGGCAATTTAGAGGAAGTAATCAAATACGTCATCAGCATTAATTAATTAAGTTCTTCATTGTAACAAATTCTTCAGTTTCCTTGTTTGTGTGCGGTTTGTTTCCCCGAAACTTTATTACTTACCTCGCCAATAATACCACTCGCTATATATCTTCCTAATTACTTATTTGTAGTCCAAAGTCGTTGACCATGTTAAGAATTGATTATTTCAAGGTTAATTATAATAATATGAAGCGTTACAACCCACCAATTAATGGCGCCACTATACCACTATTGAGCTACATGTCTAATTAGAATAATAATAAATAAAATAAATAAATATTCACGGACATTTCACACAACGTCCTCTGGTCCCAAACTAAGTTTAACGCTTGTGCTATGGGTACCAGATTACGGATATAATACATACATTAATTAACTTCCCGCTAAGAAAATTGAAAATTTTCAAAAGTTGGGAAGTTATTAGTTTTACCCCGTTTTACGAAAATCGAGTTTTCAACGGATGTTGACGTTTTGAGGTCCTAGGAAGCTTTCCAGAATGTTTCCGCGATGATGTCTGTATGTATTTATGTGTGTGTGTGTGTGTGGCCGTATGTAAACCTCTCATAACTTCTGAACGGCTTAATCGATTTCATCGCAGTTTGCGACATTTGAAAGGGCTTGACCAAACTTAGAGTTTGAATACAATTAGGAGCGATTCGAACCGGTATATCTTGAGAAATCTCAATAAAACTACAAAAAAATTTTTTTTCAAGTGTGGTTTTTTTTTGGAATAACTTTTAAACAGGTTTATGGATCAAATCCAAAAACTAATCATCTCTTAACATCAAAAAAACTACGTCGATCGCCGCTACTCTGGTCAAAATCGGTTGATTCATTCGTGAGATATCATTGTAGAAAAAAATTGTAAGAAATGTTTTTGTCAAAATTTCTATGAAATTTTCAGTCTGACCAGTTCGAGCTTTAAAATTATTCAAAGAGCTCAAAAAGCTGCGTTGAATGCCGTACACTACGAGAAAATCGGTTCATTCATTAAAAAGTTATTTCAATTTAAATATTCAAAAAATGCTATTTTAATAATTTTTTATCAAACATTAAAGCTCGACTACCTTGGGTTAATTTTCAGAAACTCAGATATTGCATTCTGAAATCGTTCCATTATTTGCAAAGTTATTGCGATTAGCATAAAATAATGCGAATAATGAAGACCTTTGAGCTTTGAACGTAATAAATGCAATTTTGAGCGCTTAAGTATCAAATTAGCGGATAGTTGCAGGGATTAGGGTCAACCGGTTTACCACCGAAGGAATGTAACATAGTTCCAGTGGCCCGCCAACAAAGGCGGAGAGACGGCACACGGCGGGTTTCTTTAGTGGGTGAGGGCCCCACACTACCCTGTTCGTTGCCCCGAACGACGGGGTGTGCGGTTAGGAACATTTTTTCCCGCCATAACAAAAAAAAAAAAAAAGGGTCAACCGGTATCCAGATTTTTTTTTGTAAATTCATACATATAATAGATAGAAAACACCCAGACGCAGTACAAATATCTGTGTTCATCACACAAATAATTGTTCTGATTGGGGATCGAACCCACAACCTCGTGCACGGAAATCGGTTACACTACGACTTCGCCATGAGGCTCGTCAAAGGCCCCAGAATGAGAGGGATATTAAATTTGGGGCCTACCTATGGAGACTACCACATAGGCCACATTTTTTTTATTGCTTATTGTGGCAGACGATCGACCTGATGGTAACGGTAACTATACCGAGAGTATTGTCAAGCCGCTGCTCACCATTTTATTTCACATATGTATATGAAATGAAAGATTTAACGGCTATCTCCTGCTACAACAAAAACACACCGATGTGCTTTATGGCCGGTCACACAAGAGATGGTGGTACCAACCCGCTCTGGTTCGAAGGCCATAGCCAATCTTCACATCACATTTGCCTTTACGACGCACGCCACCTATCGGATGCTTTTACATACATTAAACCAATAGAATAGTAAGTTTAATTTTGCAATTAAATTTCATCCTATTTGATGGAGCGATTTATAAAACACTATTTGAACTTGACTAGCACCTTGTACTAAAAATTAAGAAATTATAATTTACCTATGTATCAGGCAAAATGCAAAAAACATTTTTATATTACAATCCTTGAGTCTACTACAGGGAAATCGTTGCCCTAGCAGTAGGTATGTTACAATAAATAATATTTAATATAACTACCTAATGTTTGTAAATATAGGTACCTATTTATTGTGTATGCGCAACAACGCCAGTGGCATTGGGCAGGTCAGTGCCGTTTTGATAACAATTCGTACGTGAAGGTACTGTTTGTACTGACCGAGTCACAACATACAAATTAAAACTAAAAGTTATTATTCTCATAAAGGGCTAACTCATAGAATTACCTATACATCGTCCAACTGCCTCGGTAATGTAGCGGTAGTATATGCGACTGCTAATCATAAGGTCTCCGGTTCGATCCCCGGGTCGGGCAATGTTATTGAGCTTTTTCCTAAAATGAAAAACTCTCAGTAGCAGCCCGGAGTTTGGAAATGTGCCCGGTAGACGTCAATAGGCTCGCCCCCTATTACTTGGGACTTCAACATAGCTGGCGAATCGTGGGTAAGTAATACACCTCTGCCTACGCCTACGGGGAATACAGGCGTGAAGCTATGTTTCGTCCACTGCTGGACATAAGTCTGCCCAAACACCACAGTGAGTGGTCCTGTGCTGCCTACCCCCAAAAGTATTTGACCAATAACCGCAGATTACACAGATTGATTGGTTTTTATACCTTCCGTACCAAATGGTATGATTCCCTTACAAGACAAATGTTTGTGTCATCCAGGTATAGGTACCTAACTATACCACTGAAGGAATGTAACATGGTTCCAGTGGCTCGCCAATAAAGGCGGAGAGACGGCACACGGCGGGTTTCTTTAGTGGGTGAAGGCCCTACACTACTACTACATTCCTTCATGACTGATGGACTCTGACATCCTGGCAAAGAGCTTGGCCTTGGCATCGAATATTGTAATTCTTGATTGCTTTACTTAGAGGTACTTAGTAATAAATTTTTACAATGGACAGTAACAGAAGTGAGTGCGAGTGGTACATACCATAATTAATTAAAAAATTGTCCTCTTCCCGATATATGCAGGCCATACATTAACATATATATAAATACCTACACAAAGTATGTCGCGCCAATGCATCATCCAAACTGAGTTCATTGCACTCTGAATCACGTCACTTTTCGTACCCCACCTCTCGCTCGCACCCACCTTATCACTTATATCTCAGTCCCTTTCTAACTTTGATATGACAAATTACTCTTAGCAAGATCGCAGGATGTTGATGTATTTTTAATTAGTTGCCATTAATTTACTGATAGACTAAACAATATTTACTGTTTAGGGTTTCATTTATATTATTACCTAGTTCAGTATAAATTATTTTTTTATCATGGCTCAGTGTTTTTCAATCTGTGAGGCCTTAATCGGGTGGTCGGAACAAGGAAAGATTCTGCGCTATAACTACTAAAATAATACACCGCTGCGCGCTCGCCCTGATGATGAGCATCGAATATGCTCGAAACCCGGGTCGACTAAATCGATCCTCAACGTGAGTTATATCCGGTGATATATTTCTAATATTATATTACTATTGTAAATATGGAAATGAGTTGGCTTTGGTATTTAATTTTTTATGGGTACCTATGTACTACGTGGATGGCAAACCAGCATACGGCCCACCTGATAGTGAGCAGTTATATACAGTAGTATACATAAAGCAAAAAAAAAGACGCAAAAAAAGCAAGAATAGGAGGCATGAAAAGGAGAGTATAGGGACGGGGCTTAGGCCTCCGGCGCTCTCACTCACCATACGAAACACAACAGTAGGAGTAATTACCGTTGTTTCACGGTGATCTTTTGTGAGAATGTGTGGTGCTCCCCCAATCGAACTAGACGATAAACAAGGCTCTACATCAAATTAATTAAATTAGGGTTTCTATTTCTAAATTTGGCCGTGTGGGGCTGGCTTTAGAATTGTCCCACCCCGCTCTAACCACGGGAGTCGTAAGAGCCGACTGAGTGCACTCCCTCGAGTATTAACAACATCCACTGCGGTCGCCAACCCACTTGCCAAGCGTGGCGATTACGGCATTATCCCCATGTCGGGACCGCTCGTTGTGGCGTTCTCTTGGGGAGGCCTATGTCCAGCAGTGGACGTTGAAAGGCTGATGGATGGATGGATGGATTTCTAAATTAGGGTCTCTCTCTCTAATCTTAATTAAATTAGGGTTTTTATTTTTCCTAAGGCTTTATCAGGTAGCTATAATACCTAATTATTAGACATTATCCTTCTAAAAGTAGGCAAACTTGTACAACTGCCTCTGTAGTGTAGCGGCAGTGTGAGCGACTGCTGATCATGAGGTGGTTCGATCCCCGGGTCGGGAAGTGTTATTGAGCTTTTCCCTAAAGAGAAAAATTCCCAGTAGAACCCCGGAGTTTGGAATTGTACCCGGTAGACGGCAATAGTCTCGCCCCCTATTACGTGGGACTTAAACGTAGCTGCCGAACCATGGGTGTGTAATACACCTCTGCCTACCCCTTCGGGGAATACAGGCGTGGTGCTATGTTTTAAACTTGTACAAAAACTAATAAGAAAATTCCAGAAATATAGTTACCTACACATAAAAGTATTTATGATTCAGTGATGATATGAAATTGTGCAATTTTGTCACGCTATGTTAGGTACTATATTCCTTATCAATATCCAGTGACCTCTGATAACGAACCAGGTAGGTATTCCTGTAACCGAGGCGGCTACCAAAGAATGTTATCCCCAAAAGACACAATCATACACAATGTAGTACGCCACACACATTTTGAAGTTACACTTTTTTTACAATATTTTATTTTAAAAGCTTTCTTCCAAGATAAGACATACAACAGGTCCATAACATATATACACAAACATAGCATCACGCCTGTATTCCCAGAAGGGGTAGGCAGAGGTGTATTACACACCCACGACTCGCCAGCTATGTTTAAGTCCCACGTAATAGGGGGCGAGCCTATTGACGTCTACCGGGCACATTTCCAAACTCCGGGCTGCTACTGAGAATTTTTATTTTTAGGAAAAACCTTAATAACATTGCCCGACCCGGGGATCGAACCCGAGACCTCATGATTAGCAGTCGCATACACTACCGCTACATCACCGAGGCAGTCCATAAACGCTATGATTGTCCGTGTGGTGACGGACTAAGAATACAAGTGTCATCACCACATTCTTTCCCACGGGTGTCATCGAGGCGACTAAGGGAAGTAAGCAATTATCGCCCATTGCATGACTGGTGGTACCCAGCCAAGTGGGAGTACCTACTCAGTGTGACCAGCCATGAAGCACATCTCTGTGTTTTGGTTGTAGCTGGAGATAGCCGTTTATTCTTTCATTTCATATCTATGAAATGAAATAGTGAGCAGCGGTTTGACAATACTCCCGGTATAGTTGAGTCCATGAGCGACAGTTACCATTTACCAAGTGTGCCGTCTCTCAGACTGTATTGACGGACTACTGGAGTTGTCTAACCTACCAACAATAATATCTACTATTATATTTAGGTATTCTATCTAGATCAATCTATAAAGAAAATAAGTATGTCAGCTCAACGTAAATCGTAATTGACTTATCAGGTAATTGTGAGCCATTGAATGGGTGACTGATACACATGAATGTATTGAATGTGATATATTTTGTTCATTGTATAGCAGGCATTGTTGACGAAATTATTTAGATGTTAAACAGTCATTTGTACCGTATTAGGGCCTTTTTTACTGTAGTGGAAGACGAACTCTAGCTCGTCTCGAAGTCAATCTCAAGGTTTACTGGTTTCTTCGCTTAGGGATTCAGGAATCGAGACACATATAATAGACATGGCTTTAAGACAGTGCTCTTCTCATACCAGGAAGAAGAGAAAGATAAGTCGGAAAACCACAAACGGTGGACAAGTTAATTCCAGAGCTTGGACACGCGTGATTAAAAGGAACGTTTTGTCCGTGTGGTGACGGACTAAGAATACAAGTGTCACCACCCCCTTCTTTCCCACGGGTGTCGTATGAGGTGACTAAAGGAAGTAAGCAATTATCATCCATTGCATGACTGGTGGTAGGGCTGGGTATCAAGTGGGAGTACTCACTTGGTATCAGGCTTGAGCGGGTTGGTAGGTACCACCATCTCCCGTGTTGCCGGCCATGAAGCACATCGTTGCATTTTGGCTGTAGCAGGAGATAGCCGTTTACACCACCCGCGTTCGTCGGTAATGAGGCTGTATCCCGCGGAAATGTGGGGGTCGTGGTTTTTTAAACACCAAAACCCTTCATTACCGCGAGGTATACAACCTCCGAGAATATTTTCTCAATGCTGACACGGACGTGCATCGAGATGTGGTCAGAGTGGATCAAGGACTTACCCCGCTTGGTTTGGCTAAGCATTGAGGACCGCCGGGAGGTATGGAGGAGCAAGGAGCTGCATGGACGTTTTTATCGGGCCTTACACGGGCCAGATATTAAATTTGCAGCATCTGTTTCCTGGCTGCAATTCAGCGATCTCTTCGGAGAAACTGAAGGTTTTGTCTTTGCAATAATGGATGAAGTTGTAATGACGAATAACTACCGAAAATATATCCTGAAACATGGTACGGTTGACATCTGTCAGGCATGCCACCGACCCGGAGAATCTCTCAGGCATATTGTTTCCGGCTGCACTCGTCTTGCAAACGGCGATTATTTGCATAAGCACAACCAAGTAGCCAGGATTGTCCATCAGCAACTTGCTCTTAAATATAATTTGGTGGAAGTAGAAGTGCCGTACTACAGATATGTGCCCGACCCAGTTCTCGAAAATGAACGTGTCACGTTGTACCTACTGGGATCGGTCTATCATTACTGACAGGACTATTGCTGCTAATAAGCCTGATATAGTGATGATAGACCGATCAGAGCGCCGTGCACTAATTGTCGATGTCACTATTCCACATGACGAGAATCTCGTGAAAGCTGAAAAAGAAAAACAAATTAAATATTTGGATTTAGCTCACGAGGTTACCGACATGTCCCGATAGTCTTATCAGTCAATGGGCTGACCGCCAAGAGTCTCGACCAACACCTAAAGAGACTCTCGTTAGACGGCTGGATCAAGGGCTTGATGCAGAAGGCAGTACTCCTCGACACGGCACGCATTGTGAGGAGGTTCCTGTCTCTGGAGCCCTAACCACCGGCAGCTTGGTCCCTGCACCCGATGTCGGTGGCCTACTATTTTATCCATTTTTATATTTATTATATTTAGCTGATTGTATTTCTGTTTGTATTTTTTGTTTTTGTGAGTGTTTGTGTATTTTTATAATATCTTTCAAAATGTGTAAAATGTGTTATAAAATAAATATAGAGAATAATAATAATAATTTATTTATTTCCGATAACAAATAATACAAATAGGTAATAATTTAATTAATTTGTGGTGATTGGGCGAAGGAGCACAACTAGTAGAGTAATTGAAACTACAAATTCATCTTTAAAAAATTAATAAACCATTAAATTAACACAAATTACGAAAATGTGAAATCGAAAATATCAGTCACGAGCAGGATTTGTACCTATCTTCATCTCCTGGAATACCGTTTCAGATGCTTTGCCAATTCAGCCATTGTGACAATTGCTCGGGACTGCTAATTTCGATAATGCAATCCAATCAAAATTTAGGTGTCGCCTACGCCATCTGTCGGATGTACCTATTTAGGTACATACCTACATATCTAATCAAAAATAACAGTCACTAGCAGGTTCAAATCCTACTCGTGCCTGTTATTTTCGATTTGGCATTTTTTTTAAATAATATGTATGTCAAATAATATATAATAATATCAAAATAAACATTACCTAATTATAATATACGAGTAGGTAGGCTATGGATATGAACGTTCTGAATTCAAAATTGAAACTCGTAAACATTCATCAGGAAACGGGGACAGCCAAAAACGCTTCAAGGTCGTTGTGGCAGGTCAGTGTTGTGACGTCACCGGCGCCCTCCAAAACGCGAGGTCAATGCCCTCGGCGCCACCGCGGAAACTGTGCTGTGCGCGCTCCGAATGTGAATTGGGAGCTCTTTGTGTGAGTGAAGGCGGGTACAGACGATAGCATCACTATGTTGGCAGCAAGTTTGTGTTGGAACTGATCACTTGGTAATATGTTCATCTCACCAGGTTCATAGACCTACAGCAAAAAATATAACTAGATAGTTCTATCTAATTGGGCTAGTTAAATGTGGAATTTTATCATTTATAGACTCACCAGGAAGTAGGTAGGTAAGTACTTATACCTAATAGGTACGAATTTACAAAAAATACGAGTAGATAACTGTTCTTACCAAATTACATATCTTGTGTTTATGTAGGTACTACCCATCAACTTATATCTACGTATTAAGTAGATATAATAGATACTAAGATAGGTAATTATCAGCAGCCTTAACATTTGATGATCAAATCAATCCTCCTTCAAGTTTGAAATACAAATATTGTAATCTGTACCCGCCATTACTTTCTATACATACATAATATCTATGTGTGAGTAAATCGTCTGGTTGTTTCTGTGTGCGTTACAATTCGGCGACGTACCTCCTGTCGTACAGACACAATATTTTTTATAGGTGCGTAGTTAGGTACCTATATGTACCTATACAGCTATCGTTTTTGTTTCGTCTCGCACTTCCTTGTTCGTTTCGAAATTTAAACCTGTCATAAATTGTGTTCTTTATTGGAATACATATTTGTTTCATTACGAATAAAGTTTGGATGACGTCAATGCGAAGTATAGGCGGGAACGTGAAAAACGTCGTCGCTCTACATTAAGTATTTTCCAAAACTTGTGTTATTTCAAGTACCTACCTATTAACGTGTGAAAAACAATTAAAAAATAATAAACATCATCTAACACGAAACGTAATACGCAAATTCAATCCTATACAAAAACCATTTAGTCCAACTAATCTCGAAAGCAGCCATGTTAAAAGCAATAAATAAAAAAGTAAATGTGGCCCCATCTATGACGTACGGTAACAAAAAACCCAAGATGGCGGCGGCCAATAGTCTAACGCCGTTCAAATTTCGGATGCGCAGGAGTGAGGAGGGGGAGACATTAGACGCGTACACATGTACTGTAGTTCTATAGGAAGATAGGTATTATGTGTGTGTGTGTTTTGGTGCGTAAAATTTAGGGTCCTTGTTCGATTCACTTAGCCAATATGGCGTCTTTTCAAATAGTTAGCAGTTATCTATAAAGGTGCGCTGAATTGGGTCAAGGTCAATGCCACCTATCTACCGATTTAGTTAGGTAGCTACTTTACTTAGGTAGGTAGATACATCTTATGACTAAATGCTATCGCCATAATATGTCTACCTATCTACCTACCTACCTAGGTAAGTATCTACTTAGGTTCCTCTACCTATAGGTATCTACTTTTATTCGAAACAGCACCGGAGAACCTAAATTAAAGGTCAAGGTCACCAAAACCTAGAAAAACCTACATATCCTATACCTAGATTTTTACCTAGTATTTGCGTTAAGTACTAATTTAAATAATTTTAATAAATCAACATTAACAAACTAATAAATTCAACAAATCCGTGGATTTGTCAGAATCATGATGGTGAACAACAAACATTTCTAAACAACAGGTAACCAATAAGATTTAGTTATGTGATTACATAGTTATAACACGCCATATAAAAAAAATCCACCAATCACAGTTCTCTAAACTCTTCTAATGTTCTAAACACAAACGGACCAATGAGAACGCTTAAAAATTTGGAGGTGCGCACGAGGGGCTAAATTAATGTATGCATACAAAAAAGAAACTTCATTGTGGTTGTGCTATTGTGATTCTAATACCTCAGCAATATATATATTTTTATAGTTACACTAAATTACGCATAAATACGCATTCAGCCAGTGGTAACGTTTTTGTAAAGATAAATTAGGTAGATATACCTACCTACCTAGACAAAGAATATTTTATTTTATGGAAACTTTATTTTTACTTTTTTTTTATTATTAGTGAGGGCTCGGCCGCTAGTTTTTAGCAGTTAGTTTTAAAAATGATGGCTTTTCTAATTAGGGCTTAGACATTATCGAGACTAAGTAATGTATTATAGGTTCAGAATTAATTATAAGTAGGTAGGTATTTTCGAGCTATGTAAGTGAAATATCTACGGCACACAATAAAAAATATTAAATAAGATAGCAAAAAAACCATTCGTAGTCGTTAAAAACATCAGCCAATCATAGCTTGTCCCGCTAACCTTCTAATTTTGTTCTAAATACAAACGGGCCAATAAGAGTGCTTAAAAATTTGGAGATGCGCCCGAGTGGCCAAATTTCTAATCGAGTTAGACACACACATTGATTTACCTTGTATTTATATTAGTAACTAGTTCAGATGGACTGCGCTGAGTTAACTACCTCGGTATATAATTAGTATTTTTGCAATATTATTTGTTTATAAGACTATAGATAGGTAGATAAGTAATTAATATACTTGATTATAACTAGTTTTAACCCTCGATTTCACTTGCGTAGACTTTAGATCTGGTTCCAGAAAGACTTGGAAAATGTGTAAAAAATAATAATCTATAGGTACCTATACCTAATACAACCTTATGAAAAACAAATTTACCCTGTCATATTATTAAAAAAAAATTGCTGCGCTACTTTATAGATAAGGAGATAGGTGCTGTAGCGTCATCTAGTTATAGAATTCAGTACTAAATTTGTAATGCTACTAACATTAAGAAAAATGCGAAAGTTTGTGAAGAGGTTCAGATGATTGTTCGTCAATCACGCCTAATTTACTGGATGGATTTGCATGTTATTTGGTAGATCGACAGATGAGGCACTGTTTAACTAGGTATAGTAGATACCTACCTATAGAGGATAACTACTTTTTCATAGGTATATTTATGAAGTTCATGGAAAGGAAGTCGTGGAGAGAAGCTAGTTTTAATATAAATTGATAGGTAATTCCCAAGATAAAAACCTAGCCTCTCGAAAATTAATAGGAGATAGAGTGGGGGGATTTTACGGAAAGGGTGTGGAGGTGAATAGAAAGGATTTCTAAAAGTCTTTGTATCTCTGAAGTTGGCTGTAAGACGCTGTGCAGTACCTACCTATGTTTGTGTCGCAAGACCTCTGCTACAGTTTAGGTACATTATTCGAAAAATGTACGATAAAATTAAATGATTGTAATCGATAATCGTATTAAAAGATGTGCAGGCTCTTCTATATCCAGGAATAGAATAAAGCTTATGCATTCAAATCACTCGTCTACTTTTTACTGAATCTAAAAATAATAAATAGAACCTAAACATTTAGAAAACATACCTAACTATCACATTCGATTGTTTCGTTAATCGAATAATAACATTTGAAGCGGTCAGCACTAATTACCTACGATTAGTGTTGACCGCTACATGATTCCGGCACAATCCCCAATTCTGGCTCTATGCGTAACTTCAGAGACACAAAGATCCACTGTGACTAGGTCCTGTAAATCTATCGTCGTTAGGTATAGGTAACAAATACCTATATGATCTTACGGAGATAGACAGTATGTGCGCCGAGGTCACCTTTACTATGTCACCGGTTAATTATATGGGGACCACACTTAGATAATTGCTGATATTTTTCTTTAACGGTAACAAACGAGACAGACGGTTACCTACTTTTTTTTGTTGAGGAGGGAAAATATGTATCCACACCACACTACGTTCGTCGCCCAAACCGACGGAGTAAAAAAAGAAACAAAAAAAAATGTGGGGCCTCACCCACTAAATACCCGCCATCTCTCCGTCTTTACTGCCGGACCACTGGAACTGGAAGACATTACTTCAGTGGTAGACTTATCATTTAAACCAATTCGCCTTCTACTTAGTCATTTCGGCCGTGGTTATCATGTTGCGTTCACGCGTACGCACTTACCGGTTTGAACTGGTTTTTACCCCTATACCTAATCACAGCTAAGTTTCACGAAATAGATGGACTCATGTAGGTAGGTACCTACCTAATACGTAGATTTTTTCCGTGTGGTAACGGACGAAGAATAGGTACAAGTATCACCACCCCATTCTTTCCCGCGGGTGTCGTATGAGGCGACTAAGGGAAGTAAGCAATTGTCATCCATTGCATGACTGTAGGGCTGGGTACCAAGTGGGAGTACGCACTTGGTATCGGGCCCGAGCGGGTTGGTACCACCATCTGCCGTGTGACCGGCCATGAAGCGCTTCGTTGCGTTTTGGCTGTAGCAGGAGATAGCCGTTTATTCTTTCATTTCATATCGGTGAAGCGAAATGGTGAGCAGCGGCTTGACAATACTCTCGGTATAGTTGAGTCCATGAGCGACGGTTACCATTTATCATCAGATGGGCCGTGGCTCGTCTGCCACTACATAGGTACCTATATGCAACAAAAAAAATATATAAAAAATATCCAATTCAACATTATGTAGGTTTTTGATGTGAAACATCTAATGCGGAGGGAGGGTAAAATCGGCTGTTAGCGTGGCGACGCTTCTATTTTACTTGTCCCGTTGAAATTTTGTTAGTTAAATTTGACACACTTCCCTGTTTTCGATGGAGCTGAAATTTTACACGCATGTGTATATCGCGTGACAATGCAATATTATGATGACATAGAGCTGATCTGATGATGGAACTGGAAGGTGGACATAGGAACTCTATAATGAAACGGCGCAACCCCATCGAGTTTGAGCTCGTATGATTCGTCTTGCCGAGTACTTTGTGTCTAGATGGTATCCAGGGTCTGATGATGGAGCTGGAAGGTGACCACAGTAACTCTGTAATGAAACAACGCAACCCCATCTAATTTGCAATCATTTGATTCGTCTTGACGAGTACTTTTTCTTTAGATGGTATTCAGGGTCTGATGATGGAGCTAGAAGGTGACCATAGGAATTCCGTTTTGAAATGACATAGCTCCATCGAGTTTGGGTTCGTATGATTTGTCTTGACAAGTACTTTATCTCGAGATGGTATCCAGAGACTGACGATGGAGCTGGAAGGTGGCAACAGTAACTCTGTAATGAAACGACGCAACCCTATCGAGTTTATACTCGTTTGATTCGTCTTGAGGAGTACTTTGTCAAGTTATGATCATTTTATTTCTACAAAATAACTTCGATATTTTCACATCTGCTAGACGTCCCAAGACGTCTAGTTTTTTTTTCTTTTTGTTTTGTTAAGACGGAAAAACGCTGTTTCTACTTAACCGCAACCCTGGGGCCCTCACTCACTAAATAAACCCACTCTGTGTCGTCTTTCCGCCTGTACTGGCAGACCACAGGAATTGTGTTACATTACTTCAGTGGTAAGCTGGTCACCCTAACGATGGCAGTCGCGACACAGCTGCCCAATTAGTCACAGAGTAGCATCGAAGTCAAACTCACCATAACTTAGGATGCCTTCGAAATTGCGATTTATCAGATATGGGCAGATGCTGAATTAGGTATATTACCTTTTGATGGGATGAATGAACGTTATTTGAATAGCTTTTACTCGAAGGTAGATACCTACTTAGGTACCACTGAAGGAATGTAACATAGTTCCAGTGGCCCGCCAACAAAGGCGGAGAGACGGCACACGGCGGATTTATTTAGTGGGTGAGGGCCCCACACTACCCTGTTCGTTACCCCGAACGGCAGGGTGTGCGGTTAGGAACATTTACTCCCGCCTTAATAAAAAAAATGGTACCTACCTAGGTAGGTATTATGGGCTTGTTTGTTACCACTTGATGGCTTAAACTACCTAACTGATCATCACGTAATTTAGCATAGGTACGTAGGTAATAAGTATAACGGCGGCTGTGCACACTCGTGTATTTGTCTCGCCAACCTCTCGTCCACTCTCATCCCGTGGAAGTTCGACACGAGAGCACACCATGTACACACTCGTTGTATCAATTGAACTTCGGATGCCCGTCGCGATTGACGTGGAAAAAACAATTGCGGCGTTTATTTTTTTTTTTAGTTATATTGTAATTTTTTAATCATTTACCATAAAAAAAATATATTAAACCATGGCAATAAATATTTTTTTAACTATTCAACAGGAATATATATTTTTTTTAAATCTTCCACGGGGATATCAAAATCGTTGCTTATCCGCAACCAAGCGTCGTGTAATAGTTGCTTATCCTTGCGCCTGACATTCTTAGGATTCCATAATAGTGATTGCCTTTGGTAGGCTTTTAAAAAGCGTTAGAACACATCGTTGTCGCACGCAGAAAGCACGTCTTTACGCGAACGCAGTTGTCGGGCAACTAAGCAAACGAGTGTGTACAAGCGCGGTCTCGTTATATCGCGAGACTCACCGAGACCCTTTGACTCGAGCACAAAAAACCGACACTCTCCCGAGACATAGCAAGAGCCCCGAGACGAGACGAGGCTACCATGTACACACTCGCCCTCGGCCTGTCTCGGGGTGCGAGACGAATGTGTACAGCCGCAGTAATAAATAGTCCAGAGTAAAGAGAAGCACATAGAAAAATACCTAGGTCCTAGAAGCTTCCTACTGCCGGATAGTTATTTTTGTGTACCTAGATAGAGATTATTTTTGCCAGAGAGGATATTTTTTTCTTTTGCTATACAACCTATTGTAAGATGTGCTACCTATATTTTTTTTAAATGTAGTTGACTAACACTAAATAATAGATGGTAATGTGGTTACAGAACTCCTATCTTGTTAGGTATACCAACACGAGTACCATCCGTAGTTTTGGAGTGGGCGCTATGCTATTCGCATCATATTCCTATCAAATCGTCACAAACTGTTGAATATTAGTCAAGGCACTTTCTACATCGGCGGGATGAGATTGGTTTCAATTAACTTGTAGGTTATATAAGTATTAGTTACATTTACATGTTTGTCTTGACAGATGGCGGAGTGGCTTAGATACGGGCCTCCCCGCCCGAGTGTTATGGGTTCGATTCCCACACAGGACAACTCCATGTGTTCTGACCCTGGTTCTACGATACTTTGTCTTTATGGAATTGTATGTTTGTAAAGTCCCCTACTTTACAAGGATTATCTGTTAGTGCAGTGTTGCCTTTTAAATAAAATATATATTTCATTAAACACAAAGTGAAAAATGTGAAATCGAAAATAACAGTCACGAGCAGGCTGAATTGGCAATGCATCTGGACGGTATCCAGGAGATGCAGGTTCGAATCCTGCTCGTGACTGTTATTTTCGATTTCACATTTTTTACTTTGTGTTTAATGTAGGTACCTATACCTACCTAGTGCTAAGCATGTCAAATGCTAAAAATATATATAAATATTTATAGAGTTTGCGTCATTATTAGGTAAGAATCTTAAGTGTAAAATTAAGTTTACCTGGTTGGTATAATATATGAAAATACTTCCAACAGATGGCGCAGGCGTCACCCAAAGACGTTAAGTATGAATGTGTTATCGAAATTAGCAGTCAGGAGCAATTACTGTTATTTTCGATTTCACATTTTTCACTTTGTGTTTAAAGTAAATATATTGCTAAGCATGTCAAATGCTAAAAATATATATAAATATATATATTTCAAATAAAATATATAAAATACCTATATATATTACAGTGCACCATTTGTAATTTTTTTGTTGCCTAACGTGGCAGACGAACAAGCAGTCCAGCCAAGCTGTCGCCTACCATGAGTGAAGTGCTCTTCAGTACTCAAACCTCCTTTAAGACCGCCATGTTGTAGCTCTGGGGAAACACCACAAGAAGGATTTCATAAGAATCCGATAACTGCAAGCTGCGTCTTTTGGAGTGCACAGTCAAAAACTCTTTGCAATTTGTACCCAAAGTGTTTAATTTATAGATACCTACTAGGTATTAAAAATCCAGTCTTACTGATTATGAAATTCTGGCTGGATCTTTCTCAGCCAGGCTGCGTTCCGATCGGTATCTTTTTTAGTTTTTGGTTAAATCAATATACTTATTTAATAATCCATCCATTCATCCATCAGCCTTTCGACGTCCACTGCTGGACATAGGCCTCCCCAAATTTTGGGGGTATAGCGTCGTAATCGTCACGCTTAGCAGGCGGGTTGGCGATCGCAGTGGATGTTGTTAATACTCGAGGGAGTGCTGCTGCCCACTCCACCCGGTATTCCCTCAGTCGGCTCTTACGACTCCCATGGGCGAATAGGGGTGGGACAATTCTAAAGCCGGCCCCACACGGCTTATATTTAATAATATAAAGTAATAATTAATAATCATTATAAATAGTGATTATTTTGTCTCCTTACTGATAGTTATTTTGTTTGCTAATTATAATTGGTAGTTTGTGGTAGAATTTTTGAGCACCTAAATAAAAACCTATTCCTTCAAATCATACATTGTAACTCTAAGAAAAAATTGAAAGTAATTAGATATTTTAATTGTGTTTCTAAACGAAAATAAAGAAACCAACTGTTGTAAAATTATATGTAACTGATGAAATCGTTGGAACAATATATTTATCAGGACGTCTAACAGCTAAGTCCACCCGTGATCATGGATGCTGTAAAGTATTCGAAACGTCGGGATAGTAGAAAATCAAGTAAACGCGATAGATTCCGTAAACGTAGTTTTATTTCATAATGTGGAACATTCGCGTAAATATCAGGAAGTATTACATAATCCAGTCTTACTGTATTTATTAAATCACGCAAATGCCCTCTGTCGGATGTAGTTGCATAAACAAATAATAGGTACCTACGACCTACGTATGTGCAAGCAGGTCACCGAATCCATGCACACATTGGGTAGTGTTAGGTGAAGCGAGGGCGCATTACGATGTCGTATGGCTTCGCTTGCTAACTCTGTTTATTTAGCGACACACCGAACCGCTGCGTAGCTTCACTCAGGTACCGACTGCATATTCTTTACTTATATTAAACTTAATTGATTGAATGAGGTGACACTTGGCGGAAGTCCATTGTTGTTATTATAGAATGGATATTTTAAGAAGAGAACCCACTACTCACCCACGGATTGTCAATCCCGGTTATCTTTGGACAGAATAACCTAAAATTGGCAATCCGCACTCTCACAGATAGAGGAGAATGTGATAATAGCAAAGTAGCATGCACGATAATGACAAAAAACTCACCAACGCGACACAACCATGCGATACGGCACGACTCTCAGAAACACAATATTGCAATATTCCGCAAAAATCCGAACACAAATTCGACACGTGTTTCGCCTCTAAATGAGGCATTCTCAGGAATGCTCGGCAAGAAATGAGCCTATCTTTATATATAATTTCACCTGCATAGCTATGCTTGCTGATTTAAGATAATTGATTGAATGAGGCGACACTTGGCGGCTCATTTGTTTACCTACTTCATCGCTGAAATAATAATGTCTATCAATACAGTTCTAGAGATTTTACAAAAGTTGGTTTATTTATTTTAACTCACCTAATATTCGTTTAGAAACACAATTAAAGTATCTACTTAAAATTTTTATATTTAGATAAAATGTATGAGATTTTAACTCTAAATGTTTATCATTCGCGTAAATATCAGAAAGTATTATCAAGTAAGTACCTAAATATCATATAGTGGTAAATCTTTATAAGGTTCCTGATAGATAATTTCCCTGGAATCGAACCCGTAGGTACTATCCGAGTGACATCACACAAACCGCGCACCTACGAATATAGGTATTTATCAGTATTTTGTGCTACAAATCACATTAGCGATTACGTAACTAGTGCAGTATGGGGACTTAACGTGATTCCCTTGTAACACGTGGGGTTAAGTAAGTACCTACTTGTCTCGTGCTCACAAGAGTACTTATAATCGATATGAGCTACACTTTAAGTGATTAACTATGTATGTAAAGTGTTAATCCGTGAAAATTAAGATGTCTGACCATATTTAAAAGTCCAGGTAGGCATGACTTCGAGAAAGAGGTCGACGAATCCAACTTGGCTGGGCCCCGTTCGGAAAGCTAAGGAAGATATTCTCATCCAAATTGAATAAGCTACGTACATATTGTTTACCTACTGTCAAGAAATTCTCAATAGGAGCTCGGAATTACGAGTGGGAAGAGGCAGGGTATACTCCGTGACGCGAAAAGCACGTGTAGCCGTTGGTCCTGCTCTTGACCTCATTCCAATCGTGTCGTAATTCCATCCCGTTGAAATATGACGTGCCTGTTGTAAGTAGTCATGTTAACCTATACGCTAACAACATCTAAGACCAACTGAAACCACTGCACCATCCGTGAATACAGTTTATACTTAAAAGAATAACTATATATAACACTTATGTTACATTCGACATAATGCGGCCACGTTGATATTTATTTAAATGTTTCTCATATTGACCAGTCGCTGAAAAACTATGGATTTGGTAATACTGGATAAGCCATGATAATATAATGATATTAATAAAATAAACTGCCCAATAGGTAAATTGTTATTGGGCAATTTTTACAATCTGGTGGAAATAGAAGTGCTTTATTAGAAACACGTGCCCGACTCATTGCTTAAAAATGACCGTGCCACGTCGTACTGAGATCGGTCTATCATTACTGACAGGATTATTGTTGCTAACACTAACAAGCCTGATATAATGGTGATAAACCAATCAGATCAACGTGCACTAATTGTTGATGTCACTGTTTCACATGACGAGAATCTTCTGAAAGCTGAAAAAGAAAAACAAATGAAATATTTGGATTTATTGATGAAAACGGCAGTGTCTACTCCTCGATACGGCACGTATTGTGAGGAGGTTCCTTTCTCTGGAGCTCTAACTGCCGGCAGCTTGGTCAAATAAGTCGAATGTGATACTTTTTGAAGACAAATAAGTACATTGAGACAGTTACTAATAAAATTATACCTATATCCAGCACTAGCCTTTGCCCAAAGCTAGTTTTTAGGTTATATCTCAGGTTCTCGATATAGTAGTGGGATAAAATATTTACCAGTCCTTAAGTCTAATCAAGAGCTAAAAAATAAAAACAGTTGCATCAAAATCCGTTCAGAAGTTTTTGCGTAATGCGTGGACGAACAAACAACCATTGCATTACTGGTGGTAAGGCTGGGTACCAAGTGAGAGTACTCACTTGTTATCGGGCACGAACGCCTTCTGTGTGACCGGTCATGAAGCACGTCAGTGTGTTTTGACTGTAGCAGAAGATAGCCGTTTATTCTTTCATTTCATATCTGAAAAATGAAATGCTGCGCAGCGGCTTGACAATACTCTCGGTATAGTTGACTCCATGAGTCTCATGAGACTTCATCAGGTGGAACGTGGCTCGTCTGCCATCATAAGCATTAAAAAAAACATAATTTCATATAACTAAGTAGTCCAGACATTCATTATTCGGACGGATATATCTAATTAATATGATTGTATACTTCCAATTCAAATAAATTGTTCTTTTCTTCAGCGTAGAAATTGTTCGTTGTCTAGCCTTCGTGCTAATTATTGTATGTAATAAATAAATCCGGTGACAATGATTTCCTAGTAATAGCGTCACATAGTAGGTTACTTGAAAAGGTTTTTACTTTTTACTGTTAACTAAGGTTAAACCAATTGACTCATTACCATAGAATTTTGATTCACTTAATATGATCGGTATTTAGCACTTGACATAATCAGCTAATAAAGAAAAAAAATATTTGTGAAAGTGGGAAAAAAGAGTTTGACCGTCTTAAAGAGTCTTAAAGACTATCTAATATAGGTATACTATCTAAAAACAACGTGAAGTGAAGATCGAGTATCACTATTGGACTGCTTAGCGGTCCAGCAGGCTTGCCATGAACTCTTAGCTAGCGATTCAATTCCAACGCAATTCAATATAGGTATGTTGTTGTATTTCGTAACATGATGTTTAATTGAGCGATCTTGTTAAGGTTGTCAAGTAAGTTCATGGTACGAATTTCAATACAAAGATGTCATGTTTGCCTGATTATGTGCCATTCGGCAAAAAACAAAAGATTGCGTCACGTCATGGTACGAAATTGTGATTCAGTTCAGTATGGCTCCTTAACTGGATCACACTAAGAGTTCGTGGTAAGTCTGCAGAACACTTCCTCAGATCGGATGTGACGCAGGTTTGGATCCTGCTTGCAGTAAAGCTTTTTTTTCCACTTTCACAAATAATTCGTTTTTTGATTTATTTGTCACAACCAAGCTTAGAATTATTTTTTTTTGTTTAGATGTTCTACTATTTGGTACTAGGAGGACTTAAGACCCGATATTTTTTTTTTTGCTCTTAATATGCACCAGCTTTTTTGGTTAAGTGGGAGAAATGCTTGTGCCACACACACGTTGTACAGGTATACCTAAAGCTCCACTATACCATTCTTTTTTTTTTCTCTTTACCACCAAACAACTCAGCGTGTGTGGTCAATCAGACATCAGATAAGGTGTAAAGGCGCCTTAGTGGACCCCTTACTAAAGTCTAGACACACTGAAATGTGGCTGATACTGTTCACTACTCAATTCATTCAGCTAAAGTCCATCATTAATTAACAAAAAGTGTGAAAATGTGAAATCGAAGATAACAGTCACAAGCAGGATTATGAGAACCTGCATCTCCTGGATACCGTCCAGATGCTTTGCCAATTCAGCCATCGTGTCAATTGCTCGGGACTGCTAATTTCGATAAAACATTCATACTTGACGTCTTGGGTGACCAACAGGTTCCGACAGATGGCGCAGGTGTGATATGATATGAGTTACTTTCACTTAGGTAATATATTTGGTGATGAGAATGAATAGAGGGAGATAGGGGTTTGAAGCCCAAAACTTACATGTGTTGCCTATATTTTAACTGTTATGTAAAATTGCTGCAGTAAATTTGTCTAAGATAAGATTAAAAGCTCCGTATGGTTAATTATTTAATAGTCCATTCCATATCCAATTTTATACATTCCAAGTGAACCTATTACGAACATACCACAGTTTCGCGCGGACAATTTTCACTGGACACTATCGCCGGCTGTCGGATGTCGTCGGCTAACTTCGTGTGTTTCCGTGTGTTAGGGGACAGTGGGGAGAAGGGGGGACATAATAAACTAATATTGTATTTGTTATCGGATTAGAGAATCATCTAGTTTTTATTAAACGCATCTACCTATTAGTTATAAGATTTAAAAGAAGTTTAATCGCTTAATAGGTACCTATTAAATAGCCAAAATCTATCACAACTAAGTGACCCAGTAATTCGGTATTTAATCCAATAAGTCAGTTTTAAAATAAATCCTGCATCAAAATTGTCAACTACAGAATGTGTGTTTCTAGATACGAGTAGATAGATGTATGTTTAGGTACACACGTACGTACCTAAATTGATTCTTCCTTTCGGCAGACCACTAAAAGAGGTTTTAAAATTTTAATATGGGTTATACAGCTCCTGGGCTATCCGAAACTTCTACCATGAGTTCACGACAAAAATTCACTTTTGTAATGTTTAGATACCTATATCCTAGAATAAATATTAGTATTTCGTTATTCTTTCTTATACTACGAGGATGGCAAACAAACATACGGCCCACCAGGTGGTAAGCGGTTACCGTAGCTTATAGATGCTAGCAAAACAACAGCAGGTACGCTGATCTTCTGCGAGAGGATGGTACTGCCCCGATCGAGTCAGCCCATTCATGCTGAGAAAACCAAGGCTCTACCACTAGTTAGACGTCAACAAATGTTTGTAATAATGTTTGTCGGACGGCGCAGCGTAGGACGGCCCCCCACCAGATGGACCGATGATCTGGTCAAAGCCGCGGGGAGCCGTTGGATGCGGTCGGCACAGGACCGTTTGTTATGGCGATCTCTTGGGGAGGCCTATGTCCAGCAGTGGACGTCGAAGGGCTGATGGATGAATGATGGATGAAATGTTTGTAAGCAGGATTTGAATCGGGGGAGATGCAGATAAGCTCCACAGAAATACTTAAACCAACATCTGATATCTGTTATTTTGTTCCTAGATGCTAAGCTTAGAATCATAGGTCCCATAATTATGGAGACGAGATTATCAATCTTAATTTGTATTTCACAAAAAGCTGTTTTAGAAAATAGCTAAGCATATCAAATGTTACAAAAATATATCGTAGATATTACCCCCCAAAGAAGTACCTATACCACACTGTCTGCTGGATGTTTGACATAAATTAGATACACATAGAGAAAACAAATTTAATATTTTAAAAGTGGGTATCAAGCTATAAAATTAAAGAAATAGGATACCCAATAATAGTTGACAGATTTTTTCTTTATATCTCAGCAAAGACTTAAAAGTTTTTTGACACATATTTTACTATCACGGATTTAAAAATCACTGAATTAAAACGAAACTATTTAACTATCAAGACCACTTCAAAAATGTCACTGTTGTTGTCACTTTTGCTAGACCGTGGCGATTTCCTAATGCTATTACAATATTACAAGGTAAAATTTGATTACGATAAACTTCTGAGTTCAATTCGAGAATTTATGGTACATCCCCAGTTAATGCAAGAGGCAGTTACGAGCACTCTCAATTTATAGGTATCATAAACACACCGCTCAGTCGCACCTTAGGGCCGTGGCCACCATCATTGATATTACCCCATGGGGGGCGGATTTCACAAGCTAGAGAGGTCGCATCAGGTACATATTAATATTTTGATTTAGACGCTTTTATAAAAGAAGATTCATGGTGATAATTCAGAAGCAATGATAGCTTAGTGGTAAAGCCAAGGACTGCAAAGACAATAGCATCGAGTTCAATCCCCAATCACAGACTTCAGAATTCTCGAGATTTTTGCGAGAATATGTGTGTATTTATCACTGTTTGGTGAAGGATAACATCGGTGGGGAACGGTATGCCTGAGAAAGTTTCTTGACAGCTTGTAAACTCTGCCAACCCGCGCTAGGCCAGCGACTGGTCTACGGCCTAAATCCTTCTTACTCTGAGAGGAGACCTGCTCCTAATAGTAGGAGAGTGAAGGGTTAAAAACTAAAAGAAAATACAAGAATCATTTTTGAAAGGATACCCGTTTTATTTCTAAACATGTTTAGACAACATCGGTTTTAAACGATTCCAAAATTCATTCAAGTATTCATAGGGCTATTTCAATACGAAGGTTTAGCAATAAGTCTTTCCAATTTTATTACCACCGGAGGCCCTAACTGCTACCCATCCGCTCTACTTCTTCCCCATCCCTTTCTATAATGTATGCAATGCAAGCACAAAATATAACAAAATGGTATACCTACTTAATTTCGCGTTTACCTACTTACCTATACCTAATATGTTTTAGTAACGAGGTCGTAGCCTAATTGTGCACTTGCAATTTCAATAATCGGCAAGGTTAAGAAACTTTCGCTCAGCTGGCAATCAGATGGATGATCAAAGCGACACCTATTTATGGACACCTGACCTCTTCTGTGCTTTGAAACGCATGAGTTACACAAAAAAATGTTTTGTATGAGATTCGAACTCACAGCACTCGGCACGTGAGGTTGGTATCTCAACTACTACATCATCTGTGCAGTTAGTAAAGGCACAAGTACTTGCAGTTCCAACTAAATCCATAGATTTAAACAAATCTCATTAATTAAGTTAAAAGCGAGCTCATTTAAGCGGATCAGTCTAAAACTTAAGTGCTTCAATGAAATAGCAGTAAAATGTGTCTGATCGCTTGTAATGTGTTGTTTTAGTGTTTGTGCGTTTTATTGGATGAATGCCTTAAACTACTAAGCTTGTAATAATGTCTTGATATTTTTATATATACTCGTACCTTAGGTATTTTTAGCATTTGACATGCTTAGCTACCTATATAAATCAACACAAAGTGTGAAAATTTGAAATCGAAACAGTCACAAGCAGGATTGAACCTGCATCTCCTGGAATAGCATCCCAGTTTCACACTTTGTGTTGATTTTAATGATGTTAATAAAATTTAATGAGGAAATACACAGTGCCAGTATGAGATGTGGGTTCAATTCGAGTACCTATACCTTTAGAAGCCAGAGATAGATAGGTATATGGCTTTTTTAAGCCTATCTCACTACTGGGCACCGGTTTCCTCTCATAGTGAAAGGGATTTAGGTCGTAGGACCACGCTGGTCCAATGCAGGTTGGCAGAATTATATCCAAAACAAAAATCAGTAACTTTTTATTGTCAAAAATTTGTTCAATATTATAATCATGCGTGCCTGCATGTGTGTGGATTTAGGCGATAGTCTACATGTAGATTTAGGCGATAGTCTACGATGTCTGATCCATTGCGGGTCGAGAAAATCTGTGCAGCAATTTTCCTGACAATGTTTTCCTTCACCAAGCAGTGGTTTCGTCAACATATACACACATGTGTATACGAAATTTTCAAAAAGAAAATAGTTTTTACCGTGCGTGCTCTCATTTTTACTGAGGATCGACCTCGATACCATTGTGGTTGTAATCCTTGGTGTCATCTCTACCTATACCTAATATGTATTAGTAATGAGAAGCCTAGTTGCGCACTTGCAGTTCCAACGATCGGCAATGTTAAACAACACTGCTTTGATCTTCGATTGCTTATTGACTAATAAATGGCGGATTGCGAAGAGCGATATACCATTGGATTGTTCTACGGATAAACTAATGTTTTTTTTTAATTTTTTTTATTGCAGACGGGCCATGGGCCACCTGATGGTAAATGGTAACCGTGGACTCAATACCGGTAGTATTCACAAGCGCTGTTCACCATTTCATTTCACATTTATGAAATGAAATAATAAACGGCGGGATAATTGCTTATTTCCCTTAGTCGCCTAGTACGACACCCGTGGGAAAGAATGGGGTGGTGACACTTGTATTCTTATTCCGTCACCACACGGACAAACAACAGAGGTGGGTTTATAGTGGTAAAGCCATTAAATCAATGGGTAAAGCCTTGCCTATCCCACCACGAATGGGCCTCGATCGGGTAAGTACCACCCTCTTACATAAGTTCTTATGACAACGGTACCTACCGTTGTATTTCGTATGGTGAGTCAGAGTGCTGGAGGCCCAAACCCCCTCCCTATCCTCTCCTTATTATTCTTCCTATCCACCTCCAATTCCTTTCCTTGGAGATGGCAATGCACGAGTGATGCCTCTGGTTTTGCTAGCGTCTATAGGCTACGGTAACCGCTTACCATCAGGTGGGCCGTATGTTTGCTTCGCCACCTATGTAGTATAAAAAAAAGAAGAGGATAGGAAAGGTAACAAGGAGAGGTCCCTATGAAGGTTCCTATAGAGGGAGTTCGGGATCCGACACTCTCACTCACCATACGGAACACACTGGCAGGACTGTAACTGCCGTTGTTACACGCTGATCTTTTGTGAGAGGGTGGTACTTATGCTGGGATAAGCAAAGTTCTATTCTCTACTCTCTTTCTGAATATTTAACATTTTCGCACTTAGTAGGTAGGTAGGTATTTCTAGCATGCCAAGTGCTTAAAAATATTTAAAATAATAATATATCGTATTTTATATCTGTGTACTTAAAGAAAAAGACGAAATATAGCAGCCAGAATGTTATCAAGTAGGTACTGGACTGGTTATTCAATAAAGAAATTACCTACCTACATTTTGGTTTATTATTCACATAGATACGAAATACATAGACCACGTTGAACATTTCCGCATATTTCCACAACAAAATACAAGCATCCGCTTTGATCAAAGTGTGCATCAAAACCCTAATCAATTGATTGTGCTATGAGTGTGCACCGGCGGACGGTGGCACGCTCAATTTGGCCACTAACCCACTGTGCCCTGTCCTGCGCGTCGCACAACGAGCTATGATCACGCAGTGGCAGATTATTGCCCAATCAGCAAACTCGGCCCACTGAGCAACGTAGCGTCAGCAGAAACAGGTTTCAAAGAAAAAAAATTATGCATGAGAAAATATTTAGCATTTCTAACTATGTATCGCTCCCCCAACCGAACAATATCGTAATGTGCTATTACGATACTTAGTGTTTTATTGCACATTCGTTACGTAGACCCCCTGATACACCTTCTAATTTTTTTTCAAATTTTTCTTATTCATAGTTTATAAAATAACCGTTTTGTAATAACCATATCGTTATTATTCGTTTAAAGGTTTACTATACTTATTTTTGGGAATAAAATCGCAACTAGCGATTACTGGTGGCACTACATACGAGGCTTTTCAATATGCTACGATTACACTTTTATTCGAGTAAAAACAGTAAACTCATATTGTAGTAAAGTATTGTTGTAACAATATTATTCCTAACTAAGTGTTATCCCCTCATAATAAAAAACGAATCATAAAAATGAGGTCGTAATAAGCAAAAATGGTCTGATAACAAAAACAAAATACTCAAAAATAGCGGCCAATCTTACGAAGGTGCACGATCAAAAATACACTATGCTGCTAAAACTGTTGGTCATTGAGATGCTGTTCGTCCTTTATGTTCATACAAAAAGAATTGTGGCATGACATTTTCTATGTAGGAACGGCAGGAGATATTTGACAGTTTTTATAGAGAAAGATCATGAACTCCATTGGTAATATATTGTGAGACACGTTAAAACAGAACCTGTAGAAACATAATACGTTAGAAATAAATAATAACAGGGTACATGCAGACAATCAAATATTATTTCAAGCAGGGCCAGAATTCTATTCAAGTTTGCAGTGTTTTTTTAAATACTCTGCGAATTTCAGAACAGGCAGTTTTTACAGCTTTGGAAAAATTTAACCAGGACGCAAGTTTAAATAGTTTTAAAGATGACAGAGGAACTCATTGCAATAGGCCTCATAGGATGTCCTCCAGTACAAAAAGAAGAATAAAGACATGTATTGGGCTATTTTTATTTGTCGAATCTCACTATAATACGCAAGAAATCCACCCGCCAATTCAACTAAATATTTCGAAAATGTATCGACTATACACACTGTGGTTTACAAATCAAGATTACCTATACGACATTATAAGGACATAGAAGAACTTGCCTCAAAACGCCAATACAAATCAGTATTTAATTTAGAATATAATTACTCAAAAGAAGAAGAAAAAGCAATATCAGACAAGAATGTTACGATAATAGCAATTTTTGATTTAGAGAAAGTTCTGAATGTGCCTCAATCAGAAGTTAGAATTTTCCACTATAAGAGAAACTACCCAATCTATAATTTTACTATATAATATGGCTCTTTGAATAAATTTGGTCATTGCTATTTGTGGCACCTTACTATAGCTAAGGGCTCTATTGAAATAGGAAGCTGTTTACTGAAGTTTATAAATAAGGAAGGACAACGAGGAATTAAAAACATCATATCCGGATGGTTGCGCGGGCCAGAAGAAGCCACAGTCCAAACGAAGGTGACAGTGTGCATTCGTTGATTAAACGGCCTATGATAAATAAAGTGTTGTATGCATTGTATCAAGTGTATTGTGTTATAATAAAATGAATGCTAAAATGACTGAAAATAAATATAATTTGACCGAAAGGTTTTCAGCTAAAACAAGCATACCTACACTGAACCAATTGCTATCAGCAATAATCAGATTTACTCAGCTTATGCAGAACAGAAGCAATACCAGCTCACTATCATTCGTTTCATAATTTGTTGTTGTTGTTAAGTTGCGACAATTCAAAACAACTGTTTTCGGATTCTGATAATAATGATGAAACAGAGTAAATTACTTACCTAATTTACTCTGTTTCATTATTATTATTATTATATAGAATTGTTTAGATTTAAGGTTTACTTTGTTTTAATTACAGGTTTCTTTCTTCACTAAATACCATAATTTCATTGAGATTTATATTAAATAACTGATGTTAGTTTATAATCCAGGTAATGAGTTGTCTATGCGCCAAATTTAATCCAAATCCATTCAGTCACTTTTGCGTAAAAGAGTAACAAACAACCATCCAGCCAGAATAATCTTTACAACAGTAGTACGATATAATAGTAGTAATAACCTTTCTGATAGTAGTAAGAATGAAAAATAATGTGGTATGTTAACAATACCTTAAGAAATACCATGCATTATATCAGCGAAAAAACCAGCTATAGCTTATTACTGTTCATGTTTGGCAGTTTTTCTTCGTAGTAATATACTATTATTTTAACGCTGTTTTTTTGTTATTACACGAATAATATCGTAATGTTATGTAACCAAAAATTATAAGTCTACTGTTTTTGGTAAAAAATATTTTCTTTAATAACTTAATGTCAAGACAAGATAGAATAAATAAATTTATATAGTATAATTCCCTAAAAAAATAGCTTTCATTTGATATATAAATTATCCGTTAAAACTGGACAGAGCTTAAGATAATCGCAAAAAACCATTGTTTGGCTTCTCCTGTAAAATTTGAAAAAATTGATTACGATATTATTCGGTGGGGGGAGCGGTATGTTGTGAGAGTCCACTAAGGAAGAGCAGAAACCCCCTCCCTATCCTCTCCTTATTATCCTTCATATTCTGTCTTTGGTATCCCACCTATCCTTTACTTAATACCCTTCCTATTCACCTCCTATCCCTTTTTTTTTATTAAGGCGGGAAATAATATTCCTACCCGCACACCCCGTCATTCGGGGCAACAAACAGGGCAGTGTGGGGCCTTCACTCACTAAAAAAAACCCGCCGTGTGCCGTCTCTCCGCCTTTATTGGCGGGCCACTGGAACTATGTTACATTCCTTCGGTGGTCCGCAGGCAGCTTACCCTTTCGGGTACCCTCAACTGAGCGACGCATCCGCACACGGAGCGTCGCACCTTCGCGGGAGGCCTTGCGGGTGGCGGACCTTCCCCGATCCATTCACCCGCAGCCTCAGCTAGGCGCAAATATTCACGCCTGCGCCACCCCAGTCGCTGGCGGCGGCTTGGGTCTGTGGAAGGATCAGCCTCCCTGGCCCTCACTGCTGATTCCTTCCGCGAGATGACCTCCTCGCAGAAGGCAGTGACCGTGGTCCAATTCCTGTCCTCATTCGGATGGCGCAGCGTAGGCGACCGGCCTACGCTGCGCCCACACAATTATGGTCAAATACCTCTTGTTGTGTACTTCTCTCGACGAGGGCTATTTCCAAGCTTATGGGATATTATAACACTTTATCACCCTAGATATAAGTGGGCTGTTGCTGTTGTTGTGTGAGTTAATGGTATGAACTTGGCCGCTGGACGATGTTCGATTCGGAATTATGGATTTGTTTACAAATTATCACTACCTGGAGGAACCTGAATGAGAGATTTTCTTAAGTGCTAGTGAAATGCTGCACATGTGGTGAAGTGGCTTAGATACCGGCCCTCCAGCCAAGTGCTGTAGTTTCCCGCAGGAGGACTATTCTTTGAATAGGAACCTACTTTAATAATAATTGTTCTGAGTGTGAACGTACCTACTATTTCGGTTAATTCTATGTTACTAAGCAATAGGACTGAGGGGCCCACAGGAGATAATACATATGGCATGTTTATGTAAAAATAAACACATTAAATAATGTTAACACATAGGGTGAAAAAGTGAAATCGATTCAGCAGCTGAATTGGTAAAGCGTCAAGGACGATCCAGGTGATGCAGGTTGTAATCCTGCTCGTGACAGTTATTCTCGACTTCACGTTGTCACACTTTGTCTTAATTTATATGGCTAAGCATGTCAAATTCTAAAAAAATGTATTAAAATATCAAAATATTAAATAATGCTTGTTTTGCTAACAGTAGGTACTTGAGCTTAAACGCATGTAAGCGTAATCTCCACACAGAGTGTATGGTGAACTATCTACTGTAAAAACATAACCTTTTATTTGATGTTGAAACAGCTATTTATGATGCAGTTGTATCGTAATTTAAGCAAGATTAGGTATATGTAAACTACTACTTTGGTATGAAGTTTTTGACATCTGTTTAGATGCCGGCAAATATTTAGTTGATTTAGTTTTTGCAGATCATATTTTTCACAAAAATGGTACTATTTTACAGTTGGGCACGGGTAGACTTAAGCCCACTAATTAGGAAGTAATCTGTTATCACAAAGCTGGCCCAATGTATGCCTAGTAGAATTACAAAACTAAATTATTCAAGGAGATTTCCTCACAATTCCCTCCTTCACAGGGTATTTTTTAATATTTATAATCATTATCATCCTGCATTAACTGCCTCGCGGGGTACTTTACAAATACCTTAGATAAATGATAGTAATTTATCTTAGACAAATAGGTACACATTAAACGACTTATTACCCATCTGTGTGTGGAAATAGTGGAAAACGAACCTTCTCATACTTTTTCAATGTTATCATAAATTAAATATATATACTTTACTCAGGAAGTTTTTAGACGTAAACAAACCACAAAAGGGGTACTTTTATATGTCACTTTTATATTTGAATATTATAAACCAATGATATTATATACAATATCATTGTCATAAACGAAAATAGGTGTAAAATAATACACTTACATAACAATGTAAATGGTATTTAATGGTAATATTGATATAGAACAACGTATCTTTTAAAATTAATTTTCATTTGAATGTTACAATATCTCCATCATTTGTTTAAAATTATAAATAGAAAAATTTAAACAATTGCGAGTCGGACTCGCCCATGAAGGGTTCCGTAGCAGCAAGTTAAATGGTTTTTTTTCATTTTTATATTTGAGTTGATTGAATGAAAGGTAAATTGCGATTTACGATTTATGACGTATTAAAAAAAACTACTTACTAGATCTCGTTCAAACCAATTTTTGGTGGAAGTACCACTTTGGAAGTGTCTCTCGCGAAAACTATTCAGTTTAGAGAAAAATGATATAAACCTCAATATCATTTTTGAAGACCTATCCATAGATAACCCCAACCCACACGTATGGGTTTGATGAAAAAAAAATTTGAGTTTCAGTTCTAACCCCCAAAAATTATTGTATTTTTTCTATTTTTGTGTGAAAATCTTAATACGGTTCACAGAATACATCTACTTACCAAGGTTCAACAGCATAGTTCTTATAGTTTCGGAAAAAAGTGGCTGTGACATAGGGACGGACAGACAGACAGACAGATATGACGAATACATAAGGGTTCCGTTTTTTGCCATTTGGCTACGGAACCCTAAAAAGGAGATGGCACAACTTAAATAAGATGCAATTCTCAAAGTTGTAATTAATGCATTTTAATCATAGATGTATAATGTCTATGATTTTAATACTGCCAAATTTTAATCTACAGATAATGCTAACCTTACCTATACATAGATATATTGTAAAGTGACGTTTCATCTTCGATTGAATCATGGCCCAAGAATACAGGCCTGCTCAAATCGTTGACAGATTGCCGTAACTACGTCATAATGACACATTTTCCTTGCCGTTTTTCAAATAAAATTATTTAGGGTAAATAATAACCGGCGGACCACCGAAGGAATGTAACATAGTTCCAGTGGTCCGCCAATAAAGGCGGAGAGACGGCACACGGCGGGTTTATTTAGTGGGTGAGGGCCCCACACTACCCTGTTTGTTGCCCCGAACAACGGGGTGTGCGGTTAGGTACATTTTTTCCAGCCTAAACAAAAACAAAAAGGGTAAATAATAACAGATGACAGCATTTTAAAAATAATAATACCAATGAATGTTCAATTGTTTACAGTAATTATAATTTCAGAATTTCTAGTCTAAATTGGTTTATTTTTATAAAAAGGAATCTAAGTTATTAATATGAGTAGAATCGTAGTTATTAGTCTGGCAGCATAGCGTGGTTGTTGTATATGACAGATACATGACAACTATCGCTTTTAGCCGTTTCTCTTTCAAACCAACGAGCAAAATAGCTCGTACTCTTTCTGTTAACATTGAATCTCAAAGTTTTTCCAACCATGGTGATATGTTACATGAAAAATATACAAACTAATAAGTGAAACAATTGTAGGTACTCTTACTATTGTTTCGTATGGTGAGTGAGAGCGCTGAGGCCCTCCTTATCCTCTCCTGGTTATTCTTCCGTTTAACTGCCTATCACTTTCCTTAGAGCAGGAGTCGCGCGAGTGATGCCTCTGGTCATCTGTGTGTTGCTAACGTCTATAGACTACGGTAACCGCTTAACATAAGTGGTGGTGGGTATTATAAAAAAAAAATAATGTTGGTTAGAATGGAGAATAGAACGTTTAAATAGAAAATTTGAAAACAGGCTGGAGGCTAATTTATAAAGTGCCTTTACTGAGACGTATTAATATATCCAACCAGCTCATGGCGATAAATTAGAGTATATTTAAATATTTTTTTATAATTTTGTACGCCAAATAAAAATTCCACCATTTTTCTAATCCAAGTCACGTTTATAACTCGCGACTCAACTTAAAATTTTTAATCTTTACTATAATATAAATGTGAAAGTGACTTTATTTGTTAGTTTTTCTGTTACGCTTTCACGGCATAACTACTGAACCCCAGCGTACTAGAGCTCAGAAAAGGACACAGGCTACATTTCATCAAGGAAAAATGTATGATTTCTTCGGGCTAGGTTAGGCTATTTTTGTATAAAGCTAATTAAAGTGCAGTAGTGCGACATATTTATATTCTGAAACTACCTGGATGGAGTTGTGGGTATAGTCTAGTTTAATATATTTTAGCTTTTATAGACAGTAATACTTTTTTATTTCAAACTTCTGACCTTTAAGGGGTTTGTGGGTAAATTGCGGGGAAAAAAATTTGAGAGCCAATGCTGCCTTGTTGATGACGTATGCACGGCAAAATTTTTTATATCACTTCGCGATTTGAGCAGGCCTGTATTTTTGGGCCATGGATTGAATTATATCCGCCATGTTTACTATGGATAAATTTGCTGATACGAGAAAACTATTTGGAAATATTTTCGGAGATTTCGTGTTTTTTTAAATTTCTCATTTTTAAGAGTTAAGTTATTTGTTAATAGTTTTGTTATTTTTATCGTGGTTTATAACATGAGTGAACTCTTTGAGAAACATTGGCTGTTTTGTTTACATTTTGTCTCAAGCTAAAGTGAATAGGGTAAAAGTATAAAAAAACGTATGGTATATTGACCATAATAGGTATCCATGCTTCTTATATTAATATTTCTGTTACAGAATATTAATCTTTTGATCAGAAGAAGTCATAAAAAAGAGAATGTTGTAGATTTTTAGTTTTTCTAGTGATATGTGCATAAATTATATGTAAACACTTAAAAAATACCATGATATAAAAAAATAAAACAAGTGGGGAACCATATGACCTTAGCCTGTGAAGACTTAATCTGTTGTGGGAGCTATATGTCTATTGCCCGGTAAAAAAATACCTTTCTGTCCATTGAGAATGGACACAAAGGTTTTTTTATTCATTTTACACTTTTTTTATATAACAACTAGTCTTTGCCCGCGGCTTCGCCGCAGCCAAAAGCTGGTTTCTGGATTATATCTCAGGTACTCGGTATAGTAGCGGGATAAGATGTATACTAGTTTTTAAGTCTACTCAAGAGCTATCAAATAAAAAAAGTTGCATCAAAATCCGTTCAGTAGTTTTTTAAAATAAGACGTCATGTCATCACGTCTTTTTTATATATATGTAAGCTTTATGTTGACATTGACACTGACATTGACATTTGAGTATGTATCTGTTCATCCATAAGAGGGAGCCACCAGTGAGGAGAATGTAAAAGAATGAAACATGTTTTTTCTATCGAATAATAACATATAGTTAAATTACAATTGATGTTTAATAATTTCTTTGTTATGTTTGTGAATTTGCTTTAATTTAAAAGTGCAAAAGACGATTCAAGTTTTTATAATAAGAATAGTAAAGCATGAACATTTAATTGTCGATTCTCTGTTTTAGGTTAGCAAGTATTTCATTAGTTGATATTTGTTATGTAAAACTTATCTGTATTTAATAAATAAAACTCTGTTTTAGATGAATCATATTGTGTTGTGCTGCAAGAAGAAAATAACCCCTGGTCTTATAAATCGACAATATATATACATGTGAGAAAAAAAAATTGTTAACCTATACAATGGAGAAATTAAGATTTGAATTTATTATAAAAGCTAAACCGGATGATAATAAGACAAATATTTATGCCATTACCTCCATTACGGATACACAAAACCAAACTTTTGTTGTGCCTAGAGAGTATCAATCAGTGCATTTACACAAAGAAATATTCAAGCATGAAATATTTGACAAAATAAAAAAATCTCTCCAGAAAAGGCACGAAAAGAGACAGGTTTGGATAACATTAACCAAGGAAATGAAATCAACATATTTAGATGATGGAAACTTACAATTTGATGGGTTTTTACTTGAAAAATTAGAACAAATTCATGAGTCATCATTAACAGAACCAACATTGTTAAAAAAAACAGAAAATAAGACAAGATTAGTAGCAGAATTTTCAATAGAGAAGTTTTCAAGAAATACAACAAATGTTAAACAATGGTTAAATACTTTTGAAAGTGAATGTGCACGTTTACAAATAGATACAGATTTACAAAAAGTAGAAATTCTAAGATTACTATTGGAAGATACTTGTAAAGATTGGTACACCTCAATGATTATCAAACATACCATAGATTCAGATTGGTCTGTATGGAAGAAAAGTTTATGTGAAACATTTGCTGATAAAGGCTGGGCATCAATCAGGTACGCTATGAATTTTAAATATATACAAGGATCAATGTTAGAATATGCCCTTAAAAAAGAGAGACTTTTACTAGAAATAAACAAATCAATAGATACACAAACCCTGATTTACTTGATTGCCACCGGTCTACCAAACTTCATAATGGATAGAATAGACAGAGAAAGCCTTAAAGAAGTAAATGACTTATTTAACTGTATAAGAGGACTAGAAAGTTTAACAAGGAAAAACGACACAAAGAAAAACTTAAGCACAGGAAATAAATACAATAAACAAGAAATAAAACAAACTGAAAAAAAATCATGCAGGATTTGTGAGAATAAAGGAAAATTAAATAGATTTCATCCAGAGCATGTTTGCTGGTATAACTATGAAAAAAAAACAACCGAGGACAAAAACCTTAATTCTAATTCAATATTAAAAGTTGAACTGAGTAATGAAGATCCAAAAAACTAAAATTCCCTCCACTAATTGAGATTACGGTGATGTTAAATAATATATTAGAAGCCAAGGGGCTGTATGACCCTGGTTCACGAATAACATTAATAAATTCAAAATTAGTTCAGGTGACGAATATGAAGCCAAATTATTGTTATAACACAATAAAAACAATAAGTGGAGGGGGTAAAACTAAAGGATTAATTACACTGGATGCGGAGTTATTGCATAAGAAAATTAAAATAAATGCATTTATCTTTGAAAATGAAAATTTTGAGTATGATCTAATACTAGGATTGGATTCAATACATAAATTTGGGTTGACTCATGATGAGAATTTAAATATCCAAATACAAAAAACAGACAATCTCAAAATAAGTAGTATAAAATTTTTTGAAGATGAACAGATTGAAAATTTGGAAATAAATATAGAAGAAAAAGAATATGCAGTAAACTTTAATGAAGGTATAGATACAAACAAATTTAATATAGATACAGAATACTTAAATACTGATCAAAGAAAACAGATAAACATATTATTGGATAGTTACACGGAAATTTTTGCTAAAAATAAATATGACACTGGAAAAGTGAAGAAGTATGAAGCCTGTATAGATTTACAAGTTGAAAAATATTGTTATAAAAGACCATATAGATGTTCAGTCCAAGACAAGATAGAAATAGAAAATCAAATCTCACAACTTTTAAAACATGAATTGATCGAGGAATCTTACAGTCCGTTTGCGGCACCTGTTACCTTAGCTTTTAAAAGGGACGAAGGAAAAAAAAGTAGATTATGCATAGACTTCAGAGATTTAAATAAAGTAATTATACCTCAATCACAACCATTTCCTCTCATAGAAGACTTAATAACAAAAACAATAAATTGTAATTATTTTACAACCCTCGATATAAATTCAGCTTTTTGGTCCATCCCTTTAAAAATTACAGACCGATACAAAACTGGTTTTGTAACTCAAGAAGGTCATTACCAATGGACCTGTTTACCCTTCGGCCTTAAGACATCTCCAGCCATATTTCAACGGATTTTGGGAAACATTATAAGGAAAAATGGTCTGACAGGATTTGCAGTGAATTTTATTGATGATTTATTGATCTTCTCTAAGACATTTGATGAACATATAACACACTTAAAAAAATTGCTGGAGGCTATTCGAGATGAAGGTTTCAGGCTAAAATTAACAAAATGTAAGTTTGCATGTAATTCTGTTAAGTATTTAGGTCATATATTACAAAAGAACACGATTACACCTCTCAAAGACAATTTGAAATCAATAAAAGATTTCCCTGCTCCTCAAAATAGAAGACAAATACGACAATTTTTAGGAAAAATAAATTTTTATGGAAAATACATTCCGAGTGTCTCAATAGTTCTTGATCCTTTACATAAATTGCTGAGAAAAGATCAGAGATTTAATTGGACAGAACAGTGTGAGGATGCATTCCGGAGAATTAAAGATTATCTATGTTCCAAACCCATACTAGCCATTTATGATCCACAAGCACCAATATTTATTTATACAGATGCCAGTTCCATAGGAATAGGGGCAGTTTTAAAACAAATTCAGTACAATGGCGAAGAAAAACCGGTAGCATATTTTTCTAAAAAAATAAATGAATCACAAAAAAATAAAAAAGCAATATTTTTAGAATGTTTAGCCATAAAAGAGAGCATAAAGTTTTGGCAACATTGGTTGATTGGAAACTATTTTACCGTCTATACAGATCACAAACCTCTAGAGAAGTTGAATATAAGAAACAGACCTGACGATGAATTAGGCGATATGTCACATTATCTGTCACAATATAATTGTGAAATAAAATATTTTCCAGGAAAAAATAATACAGAAGCAGATTGTCTCAGCAGAAACCCAGTATTAGACATTGACGCAAATAATGAAGATAACTTAAGAACGGTAAATATAATTGATATTCATGACATAAAATATGATCAAGCACAAAATTTGCAAATAAAAGACCAAATAAAAAACATTATTTTAGAAGATGGAATTTATTATAAAAAAAGTGGGATAAATAGGAAAAAAATTGTTCTAAGTGAAGATTACAGTAGAACTTTAATAAAAAAGACACATGAAAAATATTGTCATACTGGAATAAATCAAACAGAATCTAAAATAAAACCCTTTTATACTGCACCGAATCTATCAGAAAATATTAAATATATATGCAAAAATTGCGAGATATGCATAAAAAATAAAACAAGGTTAAATAGAAAATATGGCTTTATAACGCAATTAGGCCCAGCTAATAAACCCTTTCAAATAATGTCACTGGACACAATAGGAGGATTTGGGGGTCAAAGATCAACAAAAAGATATTTACATCTACTAGTAGACCACTTCACCAGGTACGCATATATCCTATGTTCTAAGAATCAAAATGCTCGAGACTTCATTAAACTTATAGAAAAAATTCCTAAAGAAGAAACAATAGACATCTTACTATCTGATCAATATCCAGCTTTTAATTCGATTGAATTCAAAAATTACCTTAAGAACCGAAATATTCAATTAATACTTACAGCGGTAGATGCACCGTTCTCAAACGGTTTAAACGAAAGGCTAAACCAGACTATTGTGAACAAAATAAGATGCAAAATGAATGAATCAAAAGGAAAAACAAATTGGTCAAAAATAGCAGAAGAATGTAGAAATAGATACAATGAAACAAACCATTCTGTAACAGGATTTTCTCCTAAATATTTACTATCTGGTGAGTCTACAGACTTGTTACCACATGAATTAAAAGAAAAACAGTTATTAACAAAAAGTTTGGAAGAAGATAGGAAAATAGCACTCCAAAGGTCAATAAAATCGCACGAATATAATAAAACTTTATTTGCCAAGAATAGATTACAACATGAATTTAAAAAAGGAGATAAGGTATATGTTGACTATGGAAACAAATTAAACAGAAAAAAGATGGATGAAATTAGAATTGGTCCCTTTGAAATTGAAGAAAAAATATCGGATTCAGTTTTTAAAATAAATACCGGTCGTGGTACAAGATCTATTGGATTATATCATGTCACAAAGCTCATTCCTATGCTTGCTGAATTTTAAATTTCGCAGCTAAACTTTACTCAACTAAAGTTGAAAATTTTGAATTTGCATTTCGAAGGGGGGTGATGTAAGCTTTATGTTGACATTGACACTGACATTGACATTTGAGTATGTATCTGTTCATCCATAAGAGGGAGCCACCAGTGAGGAGAATGTAAAAGAATGAAACATGTTTTTTCTATCGAATAATAACATATAGTTAAATTACAATTGATGTTTAATAATTTCTTTGTTATGTTTGTGAATTTGCTTTAATTTAAAAGTGCAAAAGACGATTCAAGTTTTTATAATAAGAATAGTAAAGCATGAACATTTAATTGTCGATTCTCTGTTTTAGGTTAGCAAGTATTTCATTAGTTGATATTTGTTATGTAAAACTTATCTGTATTTAATAAATAAAACTCTGTTTTAGATGAATCATATTGTGTTGTGCTGCAAGAAGAAAATAACCCCTGGTCTTATATATACTTAGATAATCAAAGGCACCGTGTAGACAGGCAATGGGATTATGTTTTCTCATGTGTTTTTTTTTATTTTTAGCTAATTTTCTAAATATAATTCATAAAATCTTACTCATATAAATCTAGGTATAAAAAAAAACACTATTATAGCATGGTTTGTCCAAGGCCTGGTAAAGGGTTAAATACTAAAGTAGGTTTCAATTCCTATGTTTTGAAATTAAAAGGCAAACATTTATTTATGGCACAGCGATAGGAAACTTTAAATATCATATCAATTAGGAGCAGTTGTTTCCGCGGCCATGTTTGGTCTGGACCAGTTTACGTCTAGGCACTGTTCTAGGGCAGGGATGGCAAACTTTTCTATATTTTTTAAATCTAATGAATCGATTACAATTAAAAATATTTTTGAATGGATTAGTTTATAATTTATTCTGTTAGGTATTTACGCGAATACGTGGTACATATTAGGTATGATGTAAAATTACTTTTACGGAATCTATCGATTTCAATCGTTTTGCAACTAGGTAGATATCCTTATGTTTTGAATAGGTATCTACTTTACCCATGATCACGGGTGCTCATTTAAAACTCATGTAAATTATAATATCTAGGTAGGTATCATAAATATACCACTGAAGTACCTAGGTAATGTCATACAGCTCCAGTGGTCTGCCAACATAGGCGGAGAGACGGCACACGGCCGGTTTATTTAGTGGGTGAAGGCCCCACACTACCCTGTTCGTTACCCGGAACGACGGAGTCTGTGGTTAGGTATATTGTTTAATCCATCATCCTAGGGATGAGACTGACTACTGCCAAGACAAGGTAATGAGTTCGATTCCCTGTCTAAGATTTCGCAACCTACTGGCGGGAGCTTCTTATCTTTGATTTCACCGTTCTTAGAAAATATTATAGAAATCGTCATTTCTATTAGGTAATCTTCATTACTTAATTTGTTTTTTTTTGTGTCACGAGTACCGATGGTTCGCCATCCCTGGCCAAGGACATCTGCCCGGCAGGTGGTATTTTATGAGCTAGGCATTAGAAGTTGTGCACTGTGCAGCCTTTGTTTTTAGTAAAACTCCTAAATATCTATTTCGCTAAGTGATGAATATGTTGGTGTGTGCTCTGAAATTTTACGGTTAGGTTTATCTTCTTTATAATCTTTTAGATTTAAAGAAAATCATAAAATAAATTATAAAAAAATCTGTAAAAGGTCTGGAATACGATTGCGCCTGCCTAGTCCAATTGTGAATTGAAACTATCCACCACCCATCCACTCGAAAATACAGAAGAATTATATACCTATGTAGACTAGGCTTTGCCCGCGGCTTCGCCGCAGCCAAAAGCTAGTTTTTTAGTTATATCTTAGGTTCCCGATATAGTAGCGGATAAAATGTATACCAGTTTTTAAGTCTAATCAAGAACTTTCAAATAAAAAAAGTTGCATCATATTCCGCCCAACAAACAGACAAAAATTCTAAAAAAAAATTGTTTTGGGTTTAGACCCGTCTATATAGCCTATTACAGCCAATTTTTTTTCAAATATCTTAAATGTACAGACACAGCCCTGTTACAGCTTTATAATAGTATAGATAGGGTTCCGCGTGTGGTGACGAACTAATACTATACAAGTGTCACCACCCCATTCTTTCCCACAGGTGGCGTACGAGGTGACTAAGTAAGCAATTATCACCCATGGCATTGGTGGTAGGGCTGGAAAACAAGTGGGAGCACTAACGTTCTATCGGGCCCGAGCGGGTTGGTACCACCATCTCCTGTGCGACCGACCATAAAGCACATCGGTGTCTGTTGTTTCTAGCAGGAGATAGCCGTTTCTTTCATTTCATATTGGTATCTATGTGAAATGAAATGATGAGCAGTGGCTTGAAAATACTTTTGTTGTACCTAGTTGAGTCCATGAGCGACGGTTACCATTGAAGCGGGCCTTGGCTCGTCTGCCGCCATGCATCCATCCATCCATCAGCCTTTTAACGTCCACTGCTGGACATAGACCTCCCCAAGAATGGGGGATAGTGCCGTAATCGCCACGCTTGGCAGGCGGGTTGGCCCGGTATTCCCTCAGTCGGCTCTTACGACTCCCATGGGTGAAGAGGGGTGGGACAATTCTAAAGCCGGCCTCACACGGCAAATCGTCTGCCGTAATAGGCAATAAACAAATATATTGATATATTAAGAGAAACGGTAGTGTGTGTGGTAAACATTCTTGATTAGACCAGGCTCCATTTGGGGTGATAGAAATCAATTACTTACATGGTTCCTATATCGTATTTATTTCCAAGGTGATTGTAAGAATCGAGGAAAATATCGGTAGTTACGTAACTGGGCTAGAAACTTATGAAAAAGCTCTTTGCCACTTTTGGTCAGCGTGATATTATCTATACAAACTCACAGTTTAATCAATAAAAATAGGGACATTTCATAATTAGATACCAAAGATGAAACTACGATAACCACACATACACACAGATCAATGCCAAGTCGACCACTTAAAATACACTCATACATGAATAAATAAAAATAAAAAACTGTTTTTAAGAAATCTTAAATTATCCCCTTTTACCATTCGGTAAAGTGCACCCGCGCAGCAAATTCGACGCGGCCTTGACGTCGGTCGGCGACTCCACAAGACGAATGATCCAACTACATACCACGTACTACCAATATTTTAAAACTATAACTACTCGAGCCTTGAATTTAATGTTTGGAGTACGTCGGGGAGATATTAGCTCGTACATACCGCACAGGATTATATTTGTTTATACCCATAAAATATTTCTCTGAATTCTTGAAATAATATGTTTATGTCCTTATAGACGTGGTAGACCTCTATAGTCTTTGTCAATTAAACTTCAAACTATCCTAATGTCATACGACAGACGCTTAGTTTCATTTGTTTCATTGAAAACACCGCACACAATAAGCTAAGATAACTGATTTTGCATCGACGTGTTACTGACACTTCCTTTATACTTCATAGTCCATTGAAATGTTAAATTTAATTTCACGCCTGTGTTCCCCGAAGGGGTAGGCAGAGGTGTATCACCACCACCTACCCACGACTCGCCAGCTATGTTTAAGTCCCACGTAATAGGGGGCGAGCCTATTGACGTCTAACGGGCACATTTCCAAACTCCGGGCTGTTACTAAGAATTTTTCTTTTTAGGAAAAAGCTCAATAACAATGCCCGACCCGGGGATCGAACCCGAGACCTCATGATTAGCAGTCGCATACACTACCGCTACACCACCGAGGCAGCTAAACTAGCAACTCTACAGAAAATTTAGTAAAGTATTATTTGCAGCAAATTGAATTGTCTACAACTTTACTGCTACTACTTTTATCGTAAAATGAAAAATAAAAAGGTAACTGAAATTTTTGATGTGAAACATCTAATGCGGAGGGAGAGTAAAATCGGCTGTTAGCGTGGCGACGCTTTTATTTCACTTGTCCCGTTCAAATATTGCAAATTAAAAGACATTGCTCTGCGTCCCTACATAGTTTCCTCTGAAAAAATCTCAAAACTAGATCATATGTTGTATTAAATCATATTACTGAATTCCCATAGAATTATAATTTAAAAGCGGACTAGCTAGAAAATCATTATATTACAAATACTGTCTGATTAAACAATGAAGCTGGAATGTATATGGACCAGTTTACGTATGACAGTAGATTGGTGTTTCACTACCTCTTGTAATAATTTTCAATTCAGTTGGATTATAATCCTAGAGTTGCGTATTTCCAACGCTAGATGGAGCTCTATTAATTTTTTTTACGTGTTCCAAAAAATATTTTAACTTTAAATTTTCTATATACAATATAGATTAGATTACTTTATTATTTTAATTCAGAATGACATTTTAAGTTAGTCTTATATAAATAATACAAATAAGTCTATTAAAAGCAGTGACATCTATTAACAAACTCTAATATCGATAATAAACATAAGTCTTATAAAAGCAGGGACATCTATTAACAAAATCTATTGACAAAACAAATTGTGAGATCCAAAAGCTTTTAATAAAACAAAACTTCTTATTTTTGTCTAGATTTATTAATTTTACACACAATTTCTAAATCAATTCCAAAAGTGTAATTACAGATTTAAAAATAACCTAACAATGCTTTTAAAAAAATTAAAGAACGATTGTATTGATTGATGATTGTACTTCAGGTAAACATGGCAGCGCATCGGATGTACCTACAAATAGTCCCTTCGAATCCTTGTTTTCTTCATTATGACATGGAACTAGTCCACGTTAAATGGAAATTTGCAATTTGTATTATAAAAAATACTAATAATTATCATAGCCCCGATGCTACTATCGTACAGGGCGAAAAATGGCTTTCTCCTTTGACACACTTCCCGGCTTCCGATTAAGCTGAAATTTTACACGCATCTGTATATTGCGTGACAATGCAGTATTATGATGACATGGAGCTGATCTGATGATGGAGCTGGAAGGTGGACATAGGAACTCTATAATGAAACGGCGTAACCCCATCGAATTTGGGCTCGTATGATTATTTTGTCTTGACGAATACTTTGTCTTTAGATGGTATCCAGGGTCTGATGATGGAGCTAGAAGGTGGCCATAGGAACTCCGTTATAAAATGACATAGCTCCATCGAGTTCGGGCTCGTATGATTTGTCTTGCCGAGTACTTTGTCTCTAGATGGTATCCAGGGTCTGACGATGGAGCTGGAAGGTGGTCACAGTAACTCTGTAATGAAACGATGCAACGCTATCGAGTTTATACTCGTTTGATTTGTCTTGAGGAGTACTTTGTCAAGTTGTGATCATTTTATTTCTACAAATAATTTCGATGTTTTCACATCTGGTAGACGTACCGCGACGTCTAGTTTTTTTTTAACAAATTTTCCTTTGGGCCGTATAAGTTTTTTCCTGATCACTTTACAATAAAATGTCATCAGATCAATCTTATAGAGGGTTTTTCAAAGAATAATTTCCACTACAAATATGATTAATTTCATTAATTTTGTTGTTGCGTATGTATTTTATTGCGTATGGTGGCAGACGAGCCACGGCTCACCTGAAAGTAAGTGGTAACCGTCGCTCATGGATTCAACTAGGTATACCAAGAGTTTTATCAAGCCGCTGCTCACAATTTCATTTCACAGATATGAAATACGATAAAAGTAGTTGTGGACAATTTAATTTGCTACAAAAATAATGTTTTACAAAAATTTTCTGTAGGGTTGCCAGTTTACGAAATACTGTGCGAAATTCCTTTGCACCCCTTTTTCCAAGATGGCGGCCAGGGAATAAGGGTGGCGACCCCACAAACTTGAACTTAAGCTTATACTAACCCCCTACACATCAAAAAAATAAACAAACGTAATATCAATACTTTTTTATAATACAACAACTACCACATAAAATCAATTATCTCAGTCTAAATCTGAACTGTACAGAATCACACACTCCCAGTGTGCCCATTTTCCTCTAAATTAAGTTATACCTTTTTTGTTAAGGCGGGAAAATATGTACGTCACCGCACACCTCTTCGTTCGGGGCATCGAATAGGGTAGTGTGGGGCCCTCACTCACTAAACCCACTATGTGCCGTCTACCCACCCACTCGAACTGTGTGACCTTACTTTAGTGGTAAATTAAGTTATACCTTTTTTTTTTGTTATGGCGGGAAAAAATGTTCCTAACCACACACCCTATCGTTCGGGGCAACGACCAGGGTAGTGTAGGGCCTGCACCCACTAAAGAAACCCGCCGTGTGCCGTCTCTCCGCCTTTATTGGCGGGCCACTGGAAATTAAGTTATACCTACCTAAGTTTTTAAATAAGAATGCAGCGCCAAGACTTGAATTAAAATACCTTTAGGCGGGCTTTCAGAGCCAGTGGTTGAAATCCTGTCACAAATTCCAATAAAAATAGGATTCTACAAAGTACCTACTTATAAAGCATTCGAGTGACGAACCTTGAATTCATGATCATGGCGAAAATAGGTCTCTCAAGATATAGGTTGTATAGTTATATCTCTAGTTAAAATAAAAAAAATGGTTTTCTTCTTTTCCCGCTTTTTACCAATAATTATCCTTCTTACCTAATTATATTATTATTATTAGATATCATAGCTGTTATATTGAATACTTTGTATCTAGTAATGAATAAACCCAAGTACTCCGACTTAGCCAGTTCTTAATAAATAAAAATAGCAATAAAAAATTTAACAACCAAACTGACTCCACCCTAAAGGTCATTGGCCTTAGAAGCGTCATTCTTATATTGGCCGCATTTTGGCCGGACGAAACAACGGAAATGCACTTGTCTCTTTCACACCCATCACGAAACATACGCATTTTGGTGTGCACAATGAATACTGATTATCTTATTCAAAACGTTCGCTTTTTGAAAATTGCTTCAATGTGCAACGTTACGCGTGTGTGCGTTACAAAAACTATCTGTCCCGGGCCGTGCTCTGCATATGAATATCAATACGCGCCAAAAAAAATTTTTGTATTCAGAATGCATGCTTAAGGAAACATTCACAATATATATTGTCATTTGAATACATTTTGAGAAAAGATTGACGTAGGTCAGTGCTATTGAGCTTGCGTGCGTGAGGTATTTGTGAAAGCAATGAAAAAAAAAAATTTTGGCGTTCTAATATATTTTTGTTGGCCTCGCTGCTTATTGGTTATTTTTTTTAAATTGTTTATAACTTCCCTGGAAACAATAAAGTGATGTTATAACAGGTAGATAGTAGCTTCTTTGTGCGAGCTCCTTGCTATCTAACAAACCTTCTATCATTTAGATATTTTTATATACATTTTTAGCATTTGACATGCTTAGCAATATACATTAAACACAAAGTGAAAAATGTGAAATCGAAAATAACACGAGCAGGATTTGAACATGCATCTCCTGGATACCGTCCAGATGCTTTGCCAATTCAGCCATCGTGACAATTGCTCCTGACTGCTAATCTCGACAACACATTCATACTTAACGTCTTTGGGTGACGCCTGCGCCATCTGTCGGCAGTATTTTCATACATTGCACCGACCTGGTAAACTTAATTTTACAATTAAGATTTTACCTAATAATGACGCAAACCCTATAATTATTTAGATATTTTTATATATATTTTTAGCATTTGACATGATCCTATACATTAAACACAAAGTGAAAAATGTGAAAATAACAGTCACGAGCAGGATTTGAACCTGCATCTTCTGGACCCTTCTATCTTCATATTAGGTATATGTTTTTTTTTTTGGTTTGTACCTAACAGTTTTAACTGTTTAGGAATGGCGTCTAATACCTATTGGTTCTACTGGTGTAGGTACAATCTGGAACTAGTACAAGTGTTTAAAACGGTCTATAGGTAGGTATAATTAAAAGAGTCTTAGATAATTGATAGAATGGCGCGTCTCTTGGTGGAATTCTATTAATTGTTATATGAACATTTGGACATCACATACCCAGGGATCATCAATCCCAGCTATAATTTTCATGGAATTTTGAGCAGTATCCAGAGTATATTCAAAAGTTCTTTCTATTAGACAAAGTCGACGAATAGGAATGTTTGTTTGTTACGAAAGTGGCAAACAAGCATACGACCCACCCGATGGTTAGTGGTTGCTGTAGACGCCAGCAACACTACAGGCATCACGCGTACGTCGCTATCTCCATAAGGAAGAGAGGGTCTACGTCTCTGACGCTCTCACTCACCATACAAAACACAACAGTATGAGTACCTACGGTTGTATCACAGTGATCTTCTGTGACAGAGCAGTATCTGCTTCCCTGGTGTCGTTTGAGTACCACACCTAGTTGGGAATGCGATCTTCGGAGATTGTCTGCCGTCAAAAAAATAATTAAAAAAACCTGTTTCCTACAGTCATTCTGGGTAACTTTGACATATTACAGCGATATTTTTCACGGTATTTTAAATGTTTTAACATTTAAATGACAATATTAAACTTTGTTAGTATTCTCAGAATATTTTTTATCCATAGACAATAATGAAAGATCCATTAATTATTGAGAAAAATCTATTTTTGTAGTATGCCAAAGTTACCACCCACAAAAGTGTAACTTTGATACACATTAGATCCGTCACATAAATGAGGTAATATTTGATTATTAAACTACTTTGGGTAATATTGGTTTATATTATTCTCAAATTAGGGATGTGGCTGTGGCAATAAAAACGTAAATATGTATTTTGAAATAAAACTTAGTTTACGGAATCTATCGCGTTTACTTGATTTTACTACTATCCCGACGTTTCGAATACTTTACAGCATTCATGATCACGGGTGGACTTAGATGATAGACGTCCAAGGCTGATATGTTATTTCAACGGTCTCATCTACCCACAGTATATGATTTTACAAAATTTTTGGTTTATTTATTTTAACCCACCTAATATTCGTTTAGAAACAGAATTAAAATATTTACTTCATTTTTTTTTATGCTTACAATGTATGAGACTTTAAGTTAGTATATTAAAATGAGTATAATACTCCTCTTTAAACTAAATTTTTTTGTTTTTATTTAGTGCTCAGAAATTCTACCATAAACTACCAATTACTACCAGTAAGAAGACAATCTTGGTTATTAGTTTATATTATTAAATATATTGATTTTGCCAAAAGCTAAGACTAAAAAGCTACCACCGGATCGGAAAAATCAATATATTTAATAATATAAAATAATAACCAAGATTGTCTTCTTACTGGTAGTAATTGGTAGTTTATGGTAGAATTTCTGTACACTAAATAAAAACAAAAAAAAATAGTTTAAAGAGGAGTATTATACTCATTTTAATATACTAACTTAAAGTCTTATACATTGTAAGCATAAAAAAAAATTTGAAGTAAATATTTTAATTGTGTTTCTAAACGAATATTAGGTGGGTTAAAATAAATAAACCAAAATTTTTGTAAAATCATATTCTGTGGGTAGATGAGACCGTTGAAATAACATATCAGTCTTGGACGTCTATCATCTAAGTCCACCCGTGATCATGAATGCTGTAAAGTATTCGAAACGTCGGGATAGTAGTAAAATCAAGTAAACGCGATAGATTCCGTAAACGAAGTTTTATTTCAAAATGTGTAACATTCGCGTAAATAGCAGAAAGTATTACGTAAATATGTAGTAGTATCATATATATATATTTGTAAAAAAGGTCCAATAATCAAAATTTAGCAGTTACAAGTATATTTTTTAATTCGCATCAATACCTCGTTTAAATCCTATACCTAATGAACAAACCGTTAAGCATATTAAAATGAAGACAAACTAAAATAATGAAAACAAGCAAAAAATATGTTAACACTTGGGTTTGAAGTATTTATTTGTCTTACTCCATATAGAATAAATTGTCATCCATACAATCACAGAATATCAAAAAAGTTATTCACTGTTTCATGAACTCAAATTCGCGCGCTAATTTCGGACAAAGTTTTGACATTAACTCTGTTTAACAACTTCGCTTTTATTTTAAGGTGTGTTTACGGAGCTTCTTTAAAAAATAAAATATAAAGCAAACATTAACAAAAAATATTGATTTCATAGGGAAAAAACATTAAAACATTCTCATAGTCACACTGTCAATGTTACCCGAATTAATCAAAGTTACCCAGATTGACTGTATCTCTGCCAATGTGTTTAACACGGTGACTCCCAATCTCCACTTCACAATTGCTTTCATATGTCTTTACGTCCAGAGCACTTCCCCGGATTGGAGAGGACGCAGGTTCGAATCCCGCTCGCAGTAAAACTCTCATTTTGCACTTTCACAAATAATTTGTTCTTAGTAGCTGAGCATGTCAAGTGCTAAAATACAGATCAACATATTTAGAAAATTATGTCATATTTAGATTTAATAACGATTTAAAAAAAGTGTGGGGTGCTTGACATCAAATTGATTATTACGATTATAGTAAAAAGTACTACCAGCTTTTTTACAATCGTTATTATAACAACATTAGTTTCTTTTTTTAGTTCTTAGTATGCATGTTTTTTTCTAGCATTTCTAAGTATAATTTATTCTCTTCTTTTTTAGTCCTAAAACAGCATCAAAACTACTTTTATTTAAAACCCTACTCCTTTCCTATATCGTGGTTGATGTGTGATAGTACCGATTTGTAATAAAAAAAAAAAAAATTTAACAAACTTCTCAAATTACTGTATTGCCATCGGCACTTGATAAGCCAAGTTTCAATTAAATTCTATTTTTGAAGTGGCTCAAAACCAAGTTCAAATATTCTGTTATATAGGAATATTAATACGTACCTAATATAAAGGCGAAGCTAATAAAATAGTGTAAAAAAAGTATCAAAACCATTCAGTTAATTAAAACAATAAAAGCACAAAATAGATAATTTATAAAAGAACACAAAATAGATAATTTATAAAAGGAATACAAAATAGATAATTTATAAAAAGAACACAGTTATGGCCGATCGGGTGAAAAAAAAAATCTCAATGTGTAGTTGTTCACATAAGGTGGTTGACCGGCGATTCACAATAAGACGAGTTCGTATCCCGTCACCTGCCGCAACAAAAACACGGTCCGGACCGGTCAGGAACCGGACCGGCTAGTGATTTAATAGAAACACGGTTTTTAGGTACGGGACTACGATTTTAGATGGACATTTGATTTATAGAAAATTTTCATTATAAAACTTTTTGGTTCAAAGACATTCGTTATTTGAATTTGCAAGTTGTACCTAAAGCAGACTTTTTCCTTTACCATGAAAACTATATTTGTCAGTAGAATACTTCTATATTTCTAAATTTACTGGATTTTGTGATAGGACTTCAACCGCTCTCCATGACGTCTCTCCAAAAATACCCTTGAATTTGTAATTTATGTCAGGGTGACTTAAATTCTACACTACCCTGTTCGTAGCCCCGAATGACGGTGCGGGGTGTGTGGTTAGGAACATTTTTTCCCGCTTTATCAAAGAAAGAGGACTTAAATTAGCCTTAGCTATTTTAAATTTACCAGAACAATACGAAAAAATAAGTAGAAAATGAGGCATATTGGTTTTAAGAGATTTACGTTTTGAACTGTGACAGTATCTAGGTATGTAGGTAATTTTAATTAAAAACACTGATAATGCTTACAGTGCATAATGTTTAGACAATTTGTTACAATTAAATCTATCTGGACACCTTAATAATTCTGAAAATTGAACAATAGTGACTGAGAACAGTCACGATGCAATTACCCACGCGTCAAACACTTAAGAAATAAAATAGGCACCTTTTATTTTATGAGGCGGGATAAAATATATCTAACCGCACATCCCGTCGTTCGGAGAAACGACTAAGGTAGTGCGGGACCTCATCCACTAAATAAACCCGCCGTGTGACGTCTCTCTGCCTTACTGGCGGACCACCGGAACTGCGTGACGTTACTTCAGTGGTAATAACATAGATGCCTAGAGCTTATCTAATGACGTGACATTTAAGTTTATACACTTAATTATGCGACAAAATTAACATAAACATACTATATGACCTTAAGGAGACAAAATACCTGCCGCCATATGTTTTTTAAATAGCTCTTTTTTCACATTTCGTCTATGTAAGTAGGTAGTATCCTTTTGTTTAGTAGTAGACCCTTGCTTGGGCATGAATAAATCAGCTTGAAACAACAGTAAGTACTGCTACTGTTTCTTATGGCGAGTGAGAGCGTCGTAGGCTTATATCCATGTCCTATCCTCTCCTGATTATCCTTTTTCTACTCTAATTATTATCATTACTATCCTTTCCTTATTATCCTTCCTATCCACCTCCTATCCCTTTCCTTAGAGTTACCTCCTGATGGTGCTAGTTACTAGCGTCTGGTAACCGCTTACTATCAGATAGCTCTATAAAAAAATTCAATGCAAATATTATTTATGCTGTTCGACAAAAGATGCAGTTATTTAATTTTATGCCAAACAAAAACGTTAAAATGTATTCAGATACCAAACTGAGCGTAAATAGCAATACTAGCTATTCACCCGGTCGTTCCCCCATAACTAGACCCCTTGGAAATCAACAAGGGAAAAAAGTAAAATGGCCCATTGTTTTGTTTCAAACCAATGTTGGTATAAAGGGTAGTATTTTCATGATTTTAGCTAGGAAATTCATAGAAGGGCTGCTCCAATAGCCACTCCCCTGTCAGCAATAGATAGGGGTTGTAATTTACAAAAATAGCACAAAGCGCTTCCTAGATAAATTATTATTTTTTGTACACAACCTATTACCAACCTTTTTTTTTGTTAAGGCTGGAAAAAATGTTCCTAACCGCATACCCCGTCGTTCGGGGCAATGAACAGGGTAGTGTGGGGCCTGCACCCACCAAAGAAACCCGCCGTGTGCGCTCTCTCCGCCTTTATTGACGGGCCACTGGAACTATGTTACATTCCCTTGATGGTGCCTATTACCAACCTCACTTTTAAACATGAATCGCTTCAATGGCGTACCACCACGTAGGGTCCATGGGGGATGGTATCAGATATAATAAACCCTACAGAAATCCTCATTCAGGAAACCTGTACATCTCCTCATGGCGTTTTCTTAAAACAATTCATTTACTTAAAAGCTATATATAATAAAAGTTTTATTTAAATAAATAACAAAATAAACGAAACTATTTAATTAGAATACTGTCTATTAAGCGCTGTTAGTCTATCAAGCGTTGTTGTTCTGTCCAGCGCTGTTTAGCTGTAGGGTAAATTTAACCCTAGTCGGCATCTAGGTCCTATCCCGTTTACACGCATTATTACAGATTGATGGATTGCGCTGCACGCCTCCGCTACGGTCATTCAACCTGTAACGTAGCAGGGTGAGCAGGGGACTAGGGCAAGTAGCTTTATTGATAAAATATCTTAATTTAGACAGTGAATAAAATACCAGTAGTAAAAATCTTTATGAAATATTTTTACACTACTTACACTTCAAAACTGTTATAAATATAATTAACATACGTACCTACATGACTACGAATCAACAATGTGTCAAAGAATATTCAGAGATCCATTAGAAAAATTAGTACAACTTAGACTATCTAGAAGCGAAACTGGGTTCGGGAACATTTCATAGGCTCCCCCAATACCGCAGGCGAACAACTCACCGGGTGAAACATCGCATAGCAATCATTATTTAAATTCCGAATATATTATTCCAAATTTAAATATTCAACATTAAAATAAATATTTAAAAACAGAAGCATTCGAAATACAATTTTAAAAAAGAACACCTTCAACCTTAAACTTTAACAATGTATGTGATTGGTATAATTAAAAAAAAACGTTCAATGAACTTGGTTAACATAACTAACCTACGGCAACGTGTCCTGTATTATGTATGTGTGTGCGTTCATTTCGTGAGTTCATTTACCTCGTCAGTTGGGGAAGTTGGGAATATAGACGAGAGTAGAGTAGGTATCGTTAATTTTTATATTAATGTGTTACATAAACGGTGTTGCCTTTTTCTGGCAGATGCTACTAATAGTAAGACTGGTATAGCTTTCTTTAAAAGCCTAGTAATTTGATTTTGAATAGTTTTGCTATCCTTGTAATTGGTGTTATCCATTTAACACGGTTTATCATCTGGTTCATTGATTACTAACATGAAGACCTGAAAGTTCTGGGGAAATACACTATATTATGTGAGATTATGTAGCGAGATTATACCTATTAAGTTTTATAATTTATAACCACATAAATGAGTTACATTTAGTGAAATAAAATAAAATAAAACGCAATTATTTCTACTACATTATGCTCTTTTTTTTTTGATTTATTTATAGGTACTGGTATAGTCATGTATTATCTCATAGGGGGAAGTTGAGTAATTCGCAACATTGTAAGCCCATACACATAGACATGTTAACTATCAAAAGCTATTCATCTATGTCGACTCTTTCAATCACATGTGGAATTAATAAAAAACAAAAAATTACAAGTTTACATTGTAAAAACTAACTCCCTTCCCGCTTACGCTAAGCAATCATGTGTAAAATCAATGGATGTGTTCGCTTGTACTAGGCGTCAGGTTGTACGTAATTACGTAGAAAATGATGAATACATTTAAGTAAGTAGGTGTTATTTAGATATAAAAGTAAGCAATAAACTGCGATAGCCTGATAGTCCAATAGGTTTGGTAGATATTTGTAGACACTTAGGTATTATCACCAGTTGCTGAATGAATTTTGGCAAGACCTATAGGTACCTATTAGACAATTAATAAAAGTACTTTAGCAGATGATCTGTCATATTTCATTGCAAGATAAGGAAAGACAAAAATGTGCACTGACTTGGAACTTGGTACGAGTGAAACTCGGGAATTACTGCACCTAAAGGTCTAAACCTACACACGTTTCACCATGCTACTGAGCTTAAAAAAAACTAGCACAAAATTTACAATAGGTTATATACCTGTAAATATAACCGCGGTTATTTCAATGCTACTGACTGAAATTAAAAGTAAATAAACTCATAAGAGCACAACTCCACAGCTTCCTTGTCCGTCCGATATTTAACCAAGTCGCGGAGTTGCATTTTTGCGGCGCACGCACTTGCCCTACTTGTCACTGTGTGCGTGACACACACAGATGAACGAGTGCGTGTGATGGACGACTTTTTTTTCCTGCACTTGGTAGACACTGGCCAGTATGATGCTTTTGAGATTATTTAAATATTGCACGTTGAATTAAACACAAAGTAAAAAAATATCTAAATAATTGCACGTTGAAGTTTAACGGAAATTTAATATCTTTACTGTGCACAGACTACGCAGTTCTTAGATTTTACTGATATTGGTTTAAGTAGCTACTAATCTGTGTGGCAACGGACTAAGAATACCAGTGCCACCACCCCATTCTTTCCTGCAGGTGTTGTATGATGCGATTAAGTGTAGTAATAAATTATCGTTTATTGCATTTTGTTTGTAGGATTGTACCAAGTGGGAGTACTCACTTGCTATCAGAGCCAAGTGGTTTGGTATCTTCGTCTCCACTGCAACCAATGGTAGCATCTCGATGTGTTTTGGTTGTGTCTGAACTCCCAGAAGCCACATTCCACCAGCGTGGTATGTTGTGGCACTATAGCATAAATCCTTTTCATCGTGAGCCAAGACCCGTGTCTGACATTGAACACAATGATTCTTTCAATCATTCCATCATAATCCTAAGTTAACTAAATCTATTTGAATCCACCAATATCACGATATTTAATTTTATTTAATAGGCAGGTATGGCAGTTATCGCGTCTCTGTTATACAAAATATTAACGATACTCAAAATTATATTATTTTGATAACGATTCACGTGAGAGCCTTTAGATGTGCATTCAAGAAAAATGCCTCTGTGGCGCAGCGGTAGTGTAAGCGACTGCTGATCATGAGATCTTGGGTTCGATCCCCGGGTCATGCAGTGTTATAGAGCTTTTTCGTAAAAAAAGAAAAATTCTCAGTAGCAGCCCGGAGTTTGGAAGTGTGCCCGGTAGACGGCAATAGGCTCGCCCCCTATTACGTGGGACTCAAACATAGCTGGCAAACCGTGGGTGTGTAATACACCTCTGCCTAACCCCGTCGGGGAATACAGGCGTCACGCTATGTTCATGAAAAATATCATATGTAAAATTATACAAAAAGTCACCGTAGGAAATCATTTTTGCACCAAAAGTAAAGTTACGTAGGTAATGTAGGTATGGGTCAAATACGGCTAACACCAATGCAGTCATGCCTTCGCTAAGATCACGCGTGATGTCCGACCGGTCATCCGGCTGCGCTTCCGTCAAACGCACGACGTTGCATTCTATCTTCTGATTTAAATATAAAACTATAATTATATAGGTATCTATTCACTTTCTATAAATTACGCCGATCAGTGATCAGCTATCTGCAATTTCTTATTTTCTTTCAAATTTTGCGATTTTAAGACTAATGATTCCCATTCTGCTATTTTATAAAATTACATATTACTATTCTCTTGTCTCACAAAACAGTGCGGTTGACTGATAGTCCGACTGACTGATTGATTAATGAACTGACAAACAGATTGAGTGATTGATTGTCTCATTGACTGACTAATTGACTGGCTGACTGATTGATTGCCTGATTGATTGTTTGATTAATATAATTTAAAAAAATGATGATCTGATTGATTGACTGTCAGACTGACTGATTGCAACTGACTGATGGAGTCTGACTTACAGACCGATTAATTGAATGACTAACGGTATGACTCTCTGTATGATAGGTTGATTGATTGACTGGCTGGCTGATTGATGGACTTTCTGAGGACTAATTGATATTGACTAATTAATAAATTGATATTGACTAATTATCTAATTGATAAGGACTAATTGATATTGACTAATTTTCTGTCTGAATGACTAATTAGGTGACTGATTGATTAACTGACTGATTGACCGGCTGAATCAGTGATTTATTGACTGCCACTGAGACTGGTTGGCTGATTGATTGACTGACTGATTGACTGATTAATTGACCGTCTCATTGACTGATTAATTAATTAATTAACTGATTGAGTGATCAATTGATTGCCTTACTGATTCATTGAAGGCATGACCCATTAATTGCAGTGTCAATCTGTCATTCAGTCAGCTAGTAACTGACTGCGTGAGTGACTATCTTTTTGATTGACTGACTAATTACTGATTGCTCGACTGACTAAGACTGACTACCTATTGAATGCGACTGACTGACTACCTGACTTATTGAGACTGTCTGAATGATTGACTAACCTAATTAATTTACTTCATTGATGGAGTGACTAATTAATTGATTGATTGATTGACTGTCTCATTGAGTGGCTGTTGGATTAATTGATCAATAGTTCAAGTCAATCAATAGATTGACCTACTGGTTGATTGATGGCAGAACCCATTAACTGCATTCAATAGGTCACTCAGTCAACGAGCGACTGTCTGATTGATTGACTGACTAGTGACTGAGTATTTTAAGAGTGCAGATCGCAATTATATTATGGGGCCTACTAATTACTCAACTAATTGTCATTTTGTCAGAAAACTGTTTTCTATTGTGATGGTATACGGTAGAAAAAAAAATAAGACGGATAGAGGTTTGCATGATTAAAGCGCCTTCACAAAACAATGCTATTTTTTTGGCAAATAACTCTCATAGTAGTAGTCACTGGAATTTCCCCACAACGATAGTCCACACTAAAATGGATTCTACATAACCATAGTAGGCCACTAATGCTGCAGTCATACCCGCAACACATCAATCACGAAGGTCATCGATAGGCCTGAGTTGATTTATCTCAGGGTTACCAATATTATGATTGGATTTTTTTGATGTGAAAACAGCTATTGCGGAGTGAGGGTAAAACTGTTGGCGTGACGACGTCACCACGCCTATTTATTTAATTGGTTTTAACGCCATCTGTTGACAAAAGCATCTAATTAGGAGAGTATAATGTCAATCAATAAACCAATTACAGCTTGAATTCGTCTATGGATAACGAGAGAGCGCTTACTTGGTACTTTTTTTACTTGGTGATATAAGACTCGAACAATATTTGAAGAAAGAAAGAAAATCGATGTTTGCACATCTGCAAGACGTCCCGTGACGGCTCGTTTTTCATTTTGCATAGTTTTCTTTATTTCAGACGAGGTATTGGTTATTGTTTTTAAAGGAGACTGGGGGCTCTTTGTATCCACGGGGTCTGGGCTATAGCTCAAGAAGCGCTTAAGTAGATCTGCCCCTGAATATTGGGCATTTGGTTGCATTGGCTTGGTACAGCAGTAGGTACAGTAAATATCTATACGTTAATCTAGTGTGACTGTAGAACATTAGTCTCTGCGCAGGTCAGACGATATCCCAAGCATTAATATTCTGATGACTTTGATCAAACAGTCAGACTACAAAAAAAGAAATACTACATTCGTACTTATAAAAAGAGTAGGTATCTATTTTAATTAGATATCAAGCGTTGGGATGATGACAAATACAGCACATAAATCATCAAAAACAATTTAAATATTGAAAGGAAGTGCAGTAATTATAGTCGAGGAGCACGTACGTAGTTGTACCGAGGTACCTATTTATATTGGTAAATAGGTACGTCTGATGAAGAGATTCGTAGTTTCGACTGAACAAAGCATAAACAGAAGCGTAGATCTGTTTATCGGGAACGTATTTTTTTTTGAGAATCTGCATGGTGGCGTTGTTCTTAAAGACAAATGTGATGTGATGTGATGATTGGGAATGGCCGTTGGTCAGTGCGATTGCTTAGCGGTCTAGAACACTTTCCTGGATTGGATGGGACGCAGGTTCGAATCCCGCTCGCACTAACCCTCTCTTTTTCCACATTAAAAATGATTTGTTCTTTAAAGTAGCCGAGCATGTCAAGTGCTAAAATACAGATCAAATACCTATGTTTTTTTTCTCTTCTAATATCTGAATATAGTTTAGGCTTTTTTTTTTGTTAAGGCGGGAAGTAATGTACCTAACCACGTCGTTTGGGGCAGTGAATAAGGTAATGTGGCCCCTCACGCACTAAATAAACCCGCCGTGTGCCGTCTCTTCGCCTATATTGACAGACCACTGAAACACTGACATTACTTCATTGATAGATAATTATAGTTTATTACATTACATGCTGCAACGGCTAATGTTATAAATATTTTTTTCCCCAATAAGGAATTTATCTGGCGTTAGCCTAAACGAATCTACTAATCAAATTCCAAGCAGACGAAGACATGGGCAGAATAGTTATTATAATTCCCAATTATCTGTCAGACAACATAAATGAGCATTCACTACTCTGGGGGGTTAGGCAGAATCTCATATCTCACATGTCGATCGTATCGAGATCACTGTGATTGGTTGAGACATCACCGTGATTGGCCAACGGATTATTGCGACATCACGCGTCGGTTTCTCAACCAATCACAGTGATCACGATACGATCGACATGTGATATATGAGATTCTGCCTAACCCCCCTGTTCCTCCTGACTTGTCTGCATAGGTATAGGTAGTTGCTAATTACTATATCCCTATATATACTACTCTGTCAAGAAAGTACCGGGAAAAGATCAATAGTACACACGGTGCCACGAAGTGGTAATTTGAGTTTAGGAAAAAGAAAGACGTCGGCTGGAGCCATATCTGATGAATATGGTGGTTGCTCGATGGTATTTGTTGAGCGTTTGGACAAAAATTCATTCACAATGATGGCCTTGTGCGATGGCGCATTATCGTGGTGCAAAATCCAAGAATTTTCTTTCCACAAATCTGGAAAGAAAATTCTTGGATTTTTCGTCGAATTTGCTCCCTTAAACGCCGCATAACGCTTAAATAATATTCTTTATTTACTGTTTGACCTTCTGGAAAGAATTCCGAGTACACAACACCGCGATAGTCAAAGAAAACAGATGTTGACTTTTGATCGACTTTGGCGTGGTTTTTTCGGTTTCGGTTCAGTTGGAAGTCGCCACTCCGAAGCTTGTTGACTAGTTTGTATGTCAAACTCGTAAACTCAAGTCTCGTCACCAATAACAATGCGTTTCATGAATGTTGGGTCGGAATTGACTCGTTCTAGCATTTCCTCAGCGACTCTCATGCGATTGAGTTTTCGGAGAAAATTCAGGTATTTTGGGACTAGCCGAGCGGAAACATGTTTCATACCCAAGTGATTATTTAAAATGGTACGGATCGACTCGTGAGACACAGAAAGTTCGGTGGCTATCTCTCTCAAAGTTGAATGAGGATTTTCATTCACTATTTCCTACACTTTTGCAATGTTAACTTCAGTTGCAGACGTTGATGGCCTACCAGAGCGAGGCAAATCTTCCATCACATCTCGACCGCTTTTAAACGTTTTGTACCACTCATAAGCACGTGTTTTTGATAAAGTCGGTTCACTGTAAGCCTTCTGCAACATTTTCAGTGACTCCGAACACAAAATTCCATTGGCGATGCAAAATTTAAGACAAACTCTTTGTTCGATGTTTTTGTCCATTATGAAATTCGCAATGCACACTAGATATGATATAACTAAAAACAGCACTGTATTTAATATAAATAACAGATGCAACTCAAACTCCGCGCCAAAATGGATAACAGTTGTGCCAATCTAACAACAACAACTAAAACAAAAATTTGAAATTGGAACTATAAACAAATCATCCATTCCCAATACTTTCTTGACTGAATGTACCTATAGTTCCGTCCATCCATCCGTGACCACGATTGCTGTAAAGTATTCAAAATATCGATATAGTATAAATTCAAGTGAACACGATAGATTCCGTAAACGTATTAGTTTTATTTCACACACGCTACAACCTACTGCTTGTACCTAAGCAATATTCGGCATATTCTCCAATTCAGTCCCTGCTGTAATTATACCCGCACGCAGGTACCAACTTCACATAGGGACCAAACGTGTTAAATTAATGAATTCATCACATTTCCACTCTTTTGATCTATAATTTAGTTTGCGAATAGTTTGTAGTTAAAAATAATATATTCAAAGGGAGAGAACGACAGAAGGGGGCCTTTGTGGAACTAAGAATGTATTAAATGAAGTATTTCTCTAAAACATACCACTATGAACTCTATGGCACTCACACTACCCAGTAAAAAGTAAGGGGCACATAGGTACCTAATTGTAGTTGTCTCCAGGACTTCTTTATTCTTGGAAAAACTCCGAGACTGTATCAGAAATTGCTGTGTGGGGCCAGCACCAAGAATAGCTTCACCCCTATGGGAGTCGTAAAAGCCGACTAAGGGATTACCGGGGGACCGGGCAGCAGCATTCCCCTGTGTACTAAAAACATCCACTGCGATCGCCAACCAACGCCAAAACGGCGATTATGGTAAAACCCTCATTTTTGGGAGACCTATGTCCAGCAGTGGACGATGGAAGGCTGATGTATGGATGGACGGATCAAAAATTGACTTATTGAATAATCATATTTTTTTTTATTAAAAAAATTACATCGCGCTTTTCCTAGCACGAATAAACCAGCTTGATTAGGGAACACAGAAAATCAGCTACAGTTTTCTACAGCTGTGTTTCGAATATACCTACAGAACGCCGCAAGCCCAAACCCACTCCTCGTTATCCTCTCCATTTCCTTACCCTTTCCTTGTAGTTGGCGACGCGCGACTGATACCTCTGGTATAGCTAGCGTACATAGGCTCTGTTAATCGCTTACCATCATGCTTGCCACCTGCGACGTATAAAACAAATTCTCACACGCATAACAATTATTTTTTATTTCTGATATTATTGGGTCAATGTTAAATTCATAGATTAACAACGTTCAGCAATCGTGACATCCACTCGGCTCGGAACTACCAATTTCACATTCCATCCTAATGCCATCTGTCGAATGTAATTGCATATATTATTCCGACCTGGTAAGGTATTAAAATTAAGATTCATACCAAATAATGATGCAGTCCAATATTCCGATATTTTAATGTACTTATACCTATTTTAAGCACTTGATATGGTTTACCAAAACACAAATACGTAAAAATGCTTTGCTGAATTGGCAAAGCAAAAATTAATTTGGTTAATTTTTGTAATCATCATAATCTGAAGGGGATAACGCACTGTCATATTTAGTGTACCTATAGGTACTTATACGTACCATATGCCTAAGTGACAATGTCAGCAAATTATTTTATTAGTTTTTTTTTTACATTAGTAATTAATTATATATACATATAAATTAAGTAATTACGTATACTTAATGCCATATATTTATCATAAAATAAGTAAGGTCTGGTGGCCCTTATACTCCGGACTATAGGTATTGGTTGTAGACTTGTTGAGCCCCGTCCAGACTAGCTGTAACGTAACATGCAATGTACCTAACATTTGCCATACAATTTAGTGTGTTCGCGAACAACTATGTTCCTCTTTCGCGCCTCGTAGCACGCATGCAGCGATCCATTAATTCTCGGTTTTTCGGACGAAAACAAAGGAGGTGCGCAGTGAGCATTGGATGGGCATACGCAGCAGAGGTGCGCGCCGCAAACAAATATACATATTTCTTGAACTTCTTATAGAAATTAATAAAATGGAAGATAATGAAGGCTGGGACTTTTCTTTTATAATGGTGCAACAACAAAATTGAGACAGATAAAATAGTGAACTCTTCTAGTTGTGGCGACTTCATGAGGTGCGCGCGTCGGTGTTCGTAGGAAGTACGCGTAAGAAGCCCGCAGGCTGTCCAAAGCATTCGCATTACCAACATTGCATGTTACGTTACAACTAGTCTGGACGCGGCTTTATAGTACTTTGATTTGCTATGACTGAATGAAAAATATAAACACGAGTTGCATCTTAATTTTCTATACCCACTATTATAAAGCTGTAACAGAGCTGTGTCTGCACATTCAAGATATTTGAGAAAAAATGGCTGTAATAGGTTATATAAGCGTGTCTAAATAATTTTTGTCTGTTTGTTTGTTCGCGCATCACGCAAAAACTACTGGACGGATTTTGATGCAACTTTTTTTTATTTGTGAGGCCTTGATTAGACTTTAAAACTGATATACATTTTATCCCGCTACTATATCGGGAACCTGAGATAATATAACCGATAAACTAGAGAATTAAGTATTTAAACTAGATTTTTATTAGAATTTATTTAAAAAAACTACTGGACGGATTTTGATGTAACTTTTATTATTTGAAAGACCTTGATTATAATTAAAAACTGGTATACATTTTATCCCGCTATGATACTATATCGGGAACCTGAGATATAACCGAAAAACTAGCTTTTGGCTGCGGCGAAGCCGCGGGAAAAGGGTATTTTAGATATTTTTATACTTCATTGGCTGGAAAGACGGCATAAAAATACATCTACCTATTTAGGTACCAAAACCTCGCATCCATCATATATGACATGATGGCTGTCATAACAAACAAATAATGACAAACTCATCGTAGAGTACCTACATTGGATATATAATAGTGTTTTGAAGAGCCTTATTATTTAATTATAAAATAATATTTTCTTCTCTTCACATTGGCATTCCGATAGTTACATGTCTACCAAAGCCATTACAAGATTAATTAATGATTTGAATATATATTTGTAGGAAATACGATGACTTCCCGGGATACAGAGAATGTGCATTTAACTTTATTAAATAAACTACTTTCTGACTCTGGGATAGAATGTCTCAGGATCGCTTCCGAATCCACGGAGTCTACCTCGAGTGTGGGGGAAATCGAGGAGACAGGTAATTTAACCAATTAACAACTAATCTATACTAAGCTCCATAATTCTTCTTTCTTTACAGTATACAATATTTACAGAAATATTGGTCATAATTATATTTATATATTTAGTCTTTGCTTTTTTTAGGTTGTCTGTATCTCAGATTCCCAATATCTGATGAATTTCTGTGTGAGGCACAAGTAGGTTTCAGGCATGGATTAACGGTAGACTGCTGCAAGCGGTGCCGTCCAAATACATGGACAGCAGAGCTTGTGTGCGGCTGGATGATGAAATGTCGCTCTGGTTTGATGTAATAATCGGCGTTACACAGGGCTACGCTCTATCAGCCAGACTGTTTATCATATATCTGGATAAATGTCCTTAAAGGATGAATGAAATGAATGTGGGAAATCAGATGGGTGAATTAGTGGTTAACTCACTGCTATATGCAGACGATGCGGTGCTATTAGCGCAGTCTGCGACTGACCTGCAAACCCTAGTCGACGTAATGGCAGAAGATTGTAAGAAAAGAGGCCTACGTGTGAATGTGAGTAAAACCAAAGTTATGGTTTTTGAAAGAGAAGAAGCCAGACCAGATGTTAGAGTAGCAATAGGAAATGGTGTGCTAGAACAAGTGGATGAATTTGTATATCTTGGATGTGCATTGACTGAATAGTCATGATTGAAAGATACACCACTGATATAGAGAGAAGAGTAAATGCGGGAAATAAAATAAATGGAGCATTAGGACAACTTCTCGGCAGCCAGCCGGTAACGATAAGTACTAGTAGTAGGTTTCCGATATAGTAGCGGGATAAAAAGTACAACAGTTTTTAAGAATAATCAAAAAAGTTGCTTCAAAATCCGTTCAGAAGATTTTGCATAAGGTGCTACCAAATAAACAGATAAATAAAATGTGTCCAAAGACGCCTAAATAGCCTATTACAGTTATGTTTTCTCAAATATCTTAAATGTACAGACATAATACATACGAAGTACCTATATATAGGACAACTCAATAAACAATCATGTTTCTTCCAATAAATCTTGGAAGAAAGTTTAACTACATTTCAATCAGCCTTTCAGATAGTCCAGCATATTCTTGTCACCTTTTTCAGTTAATATCAGTAGACGTATGTTCTTATTTACCATGATATACATTTTAGGACCATTCTGCTCCAGCAATTACTGGCCTTTCAACAGAGACAGTTAGTTCAGTGCCAATTCAAAAAACGTTTAGATAAGGTTTGTAGTTCTAGTCTTTGAGCTGTTTTCCTGGACCAGGGAAGATACAGTATAAAAACAAACCCATCAAATTGCTAGATGGTAAGTGGTAATTGCCCTCCATGAACTTTAATAGTATAGGTGGCGCAGTCAAGCTACTGTTTTCTATGAGAAAATGGCCTTGTTCGAACTATGTAGCAGAAAATTCGCCCGTGTGTAAATATCCAGTCTGGGTAGCATGGATGGATCCTACGTCGCCGTCTAGTGGTAAGATGATGGTTACTGTAAGGTTTCTTGCTACGTGGCTCTCTTTGTGAGAAATCGACGTGATCTGGCTTGAAAGACCAGAAAGTTCTTGCTAACCACTACCTTTTGTTGTAATGCTAATCAAACAACTAGTTCCGATCACAAGTTTACTATCCTAAACTAAGCTAAGATGAAGTGAACTGAATGTGTAGATAGCGAGCACGCGCAGCCGTCTTGTTAGCTCGACGCGAGCTGTTGTTAATTTAGCAAATTAATTAGGTTGTGCATAGAAATGATAAATCGGCAAAGATGTGGTTGCATCGTACAGTGACAAAGATCCTAGTTAAACAGGTTCTTAAAGCACTCTTCATCAAAGTTTCTTTGGAACACAAAGAAAGATGCTTAGATAGACTTTTAGGCATCATCTGGTGCTCTAAGAACTCCCAAATCACCAACCCATTGCTGTGCAAAGCGAAACTGCCTCTGTGGTGCAGCGGTAGTGAAAGCGACTGCTGATCATGAGTTCGGGCAGTGTTATTGACTTTTCCGTCAAAAGAAAAATTCTCAGTAGCAGCCCAGAGTTTATAAATGTGCTCGGTAGACGACAATAGGCCCCTATTACGTGGGACTTAAACAAAGCTGGCGAACCGTGGGTGTGTAATACACCTCTGCCTACCCCTTTGAGGAATACAGGCGTGTTGCTATGTTTCATTGCAAAATTTCCAATTTGGTAGATATTAATAGGTATGTGGAAAGTCTAGTACGAAGTGATAGTTTGTAAATGCGAGTATAGATGTGAAATTAAAACAGGCTCTGGAGAAGAAGAAGAACCACTCACAATAGAAGCGGCTTTAGATGAAGAACTGGAATCTGATCTCCCAGTAGAAATAGAGGAAGCCTTACCAGAAGTCTTCCCAACTCCTTCATTGCGTCGTTTCATATCGGATAGAGAACGTAAAATTGAAGACCATAATCGAATCCATGTGTTACCAGAGGAGTTCAAGACGGAGATAGACCCTCAAGCTATTCCGAAGATAGCTAGTACTCATCCGCAGGTTTATATAGAAACCTTGGCGAGTCTTGTTGGATGCACCATGTATAGGAGCAGCTTGGCGGAGTATTGGTTTCTGGATACGATGGCAAATTTGTTGAGGAGGGCGCAAGAGGACCAGTTGGATAGACGTGAATATTATCTTATTATGCTTTGATAATTTTCTATATTGTCAAATGTACATGCTTAGCCATATAAATTGACACAAAGTGCGAAAATGTGACATCGAAAATAACAGTCACGAGCAGGATTTGAACCTGCATCTCCTGAAATATTTTCAGATGCTTTGCAATTCAGTCATCGTGACAATTTCTGGGGACTGCGAATTTCGATAACACATTCCTTCTTAATGTTTTGGGTGGGTAATGTATGTCTTATTATACTACTTTTACCTATTTCTTATGGTGGCAAACGCGCCATGGCCTACCCCACCACCGGTAAATCCTAACTGTCGCTCATAGACTCAGCAATACTGAGTAAACAGCTCACTCGGGAAGTTAGAATGCATCTCACTCGGTCAGTCCTGGATTAGCCTATAAGCTATTTAAGCAATTACTTAGGGCATCCCTTCTAGGGACCAGAAAAAAAAAACGAGCACACGAAAGATAAAGTAATTTCAAAATCCGCGCGTTTTAAATTATAGTAGTAATAATATAGCCGAATCTTATGACAATATGTGAAATCATGTTGTGCCGACGCCACCTAGCATGGGATAGGTAAGAGCAGGAGGCACGACACATACATATTATTCTATCTACCATTACCTACGTATTAAAAAAATTTTTAATGAATTCTTTGTAGTTCACTTAAGGATAGGGGGGCCCACAGGGGAAAATTGCTTAGAGTATCAAGTTACCTTAATCCGACACTGCACTCGGTCATATCGACATGACATCGTGTCGTTGTGATTGGTTAACGGATCACTGTGATTGGATAAAAGGGATTATTGCGTCGGTTTCTCTACCAATTACAAGCGGGACGATACGATGTCGATATGATTTAGTGAGTTATATTCTACGGGCTCTGGTTATTTCTCAGATGGGAAATGAAGAAGGAATGGACAGCTATCTCCAGATAAGAATGTACTCCCACCGGATACCAAGCCAACTCTACCACCAGTAGGTACTGCACTAGGTTCTTCCCCTTAACTCTAATCCGCTACTTAGTACATCTCCAAACGGACAAAAGGTTGTTAATTATTCACTGAATTGAATTTATGCGGTAAAGAGGTTTGGAGGTCCGTCTAGTGCGGGCAAGTGAAGGATCACGGCGGGTAAGAGCCAGAGGTTTTTCTAGCCGGATGTCCATTTGATCAGAGTCTATACCTATTTGTGCATGTTAAAGGTTAATAAGTCTATCTTTTATTATATAGTAGTAAAAGTTACAAATGTGAGATTTATTTATTTCCAAATAATATAGGCAGGTAATTGCCCGAGAAGGTGCGACGCTCCGTGTGCGGATGCGTCGCTCAGTAGAGGGTACCCGAAAGGGTAAGCCGCCGGCGGACCACCGAAGGAATGTAACATGGTTCCAGTGGCCCGCCAATAAAGGCAGAGAGACGGCACACGGCGGGTTTCTTTAGTGGGTGAGGGCCCCACACTACCCTGTTCGTTGCCCCGAACGACGGGGTGTGCGGTTAGGGACATTTTTTCACGCGCTTAACAAAAAAAACAGTTAATTCCAAATAGAGGGCGACACTATTGATATCTCATGGACACATTCTCCGAAGTTCTACTGGTTCCTGTCGGAAAAATTCCGATATGGCTTTCTGCAAGCCATTAAAAAAAGCATTAAAAATCAAAATATAAGTACATATTTCTTTCCTCAAATATTGTTCGAGTCTTATATAATTCTTGGTAAGCGCCATCTCATTATCCATAGACGAATTAAAACTGTTATTGGTTTATTGATTGACGATTGAGAAAGTACCTATAGGTAATTCCTAGTTAGATGCTTTTGTCAACAGATGGCGTTAAAAATAAATAATTGGCGTGGCGACGTCGCCACGTATTAAATGTTTTCACGTCAATATTAGGGTACTGGATTTTATCCAAGTCTCCATCTGTCATATATGTAAAAAATATATCAATCAGTCCATTAGTTAAGGTGTGAGTAACAAATAAATAAACTTATTAGTAAGGACGGAAGTCTGCGCAGACGAAATCGACGGCAGAATCTGGTAGGTAGAAAAAAAAAAGGTAGGAAATATTTTTGATAATTTATTATCTATTTTTAAATTTTGTCTTGGTATTTCAGCAACACAAGTCCTCCTGATGCTGTGGTTTTGCGAGTGGATGAAAGAAATACAGCATTTTGATGCCGCTGACAGACAACGGATGCTGAAACGATTTCAGGTTGCATTTGTGCTTAATATTTTCATATTTGAGGGTATCTACTGATTTTAAGTATCTTCTTCATTACAGCTGATTGTGTCCGCGGATCATGAGACTCCTTCGTTGTATAATGAGAATGGGCCTGGGTACCTACTACGTTATTACCCAGAAAGGATGACCTAGGTTTTGTGTTGTCCGACGACTAAATAAGACTGAGATCTCAGTCGCATTGGGTTACCAAGTCCACACAATATCATATTACTCGAGTAGCGGGATATGCATTCGGGTACATTCACCTGCCTTAAAAAAAGGATTTTGTAATCAAGCCATTCTTTTTATGCAGCCATTGTCTGAATAAATTTACTCTTTCCAGGACAACATGCTAGGAGCAGCCAGATTTGTAACGGACGAAAATCGAATCCCGACACCTACTGAGGCCGGCGTTTTCTACAAGGCTCAGGAGAATCCGGACACGATAGGTTATTCACCTTCTATGGTGGTCGATTCTAAACACCCTGTGTCCTTCGGAGGAGCAGCCTATGAGTGCTCCCTCACCGACCTTACAAAGATTATTCACTATATTTACGACCTGTTAGTATTTGTTGTAGAAATTTAATGCTAGACTCTAGAAATCATTTATGTACCTACTACATGGGTGGCAAACGAGCATACGGCCCACCTGATGGAAGCGGAGACCGTAGCCTATAGACGCTAGCAACACCAGATGCATCACTCACACGTCGCCATCTCCAAGGAAAGGGATCGGAGGTGGATAGGCAGAGTGTAATAAGGAGAGTATAGGGAAGGGGTTTGGGCCTCTGGCGCTCTCACTCACCATACAACGGTAGTTACTCCTACGGTTGTGTTGCGTTTTACGCTTTATGAGAGGGTGGTACTTAGAGGGTGGCTTTACGTGTCTGCAAATTCTGCCATACACAAAGTAATCTTATAGCTATTATAATTCATTAAAACGTTTTTTTATTCAGCACAATAATCACTCAAAGGAATGATTGTCTTAGAAACCATTTAATATTAAACACAAAGTGGAAAATGTGAAATCAAAAATAACAGTCACGAGCAGGATTTGAACCTCCATCTCCTGGATACCATCCAGATGTTTTGCCAATTCTGCTAAAAATATTATATAAAAATATCTAAATATTTTTAGCGCTGCGTCATTATTAGGTAAAAATCTTAATTGTAAAATTAAGTTTACCTGGTCGGTATAATGTATGTAAATACTTCTGACAGATGGCGCAGACCTTACCCAGGACGTTAAGTATGAATGTGTTATCGAAATTAGCAGTAGGGAGCAGTTGTCACAATTGCTGAATTGGCAAAGCATCTGGACGGTATCCAGGAGATGCAGGTTCAAATCCTGCTCGTGTTCACATTTTTCGATTTCACATTTTCCACTTTGTGTTTAATGTATATGGCTAAGCATGTCAATTGCTAAAAATAGGTATATATAAAAATATCTAAACCGTTGAATAGTTATGTATCTACTTATTTTATAATTTAGTTTCAGCACCGACTATCAATACAACTTAATTCGTTCGGTTTTCACCCATACCCCGGACCACATTGTGATTGACACGCCGTATCAAATACAGAATCCTAAGAAACTGTACGTCCCCCTCAAAGACAAGGCCAAGGTCAAGAAAGATTCCTCTAAAAAAGCTACTCCGCCTTCTAAGGGGAAGAAGAAAGACGTTGAAACTGAAGCCTACTTGCATTTGATGGAGGTTAGTAGGTATTGAAAGGAATTAAGTACCTTTAAGTAAAATAACAGCAGGCCTACCATGATTCAATTCCAACGTAATTCAAAATAGGTGTGTTGTTGTATTTCGTACCACGATGTCTAATTGAGTGATCTTGTTTAGGTTGTCAAGTAAGTTCATGGTACGAATTTCTATACAAAGATGTCATGTTTGCGATTCAGATTATGTGCTGATTCGACATAAAACAAAAGATTGCGTCTTTGACACGTCATGGTACGAAATTGCGATTCAGTTCAGTTTGAGTCCTAAACTGGATCGCAATATGAGTTCGTTTTAAGCCTGCTGTTACTAAATTAATAAAAATAATACATTTATTTTCTCATAACATAAGCTGGTATCGATCTAGCAATATAGCGCCTATTTAGCTCAAGCTAGTAATGAGCAAAATACGGTCTTGTCTCCTTTTTTAGTTCTTTATGGTAATAGACGACCCACCACCTGATGGGGAGTGGTAACCGTCGCTCACGGTCTCAACTATACCAAGAGTATTGTCAAGCCGCTGCTCAACATTTTATTTCGAAGATATGAATTGAAAGAATAAACGGCTATCTCCTGCTACAACCAAAACACACCGATGTGCGTCATGGCCGTTAGGTTTCTACACTAGAAACGGTGGTACCAACCCGCTCGGGCCCGATAGCAAGTGAGTTCTCTCACTTAGTACCCAGCCCTACCACCAGTAATACAATGGGTGATAACTGCTTACTTTCCTTAGAATGGGAACCGAAATTAGTAGGTACCCAAAATGAAAGACCAAGACTAGGTGAAGCAAGCCTAGATATGGTTCAGGCAAGGTCATATTTACGCCGCGCGCAGTCAATTAATAAGAAGAGTTATCAATAAAAGCCAAATGCCGGTTATCTAAAGCTAAACGTTTCTAAATGTTCCTAAATTCACTGCCGGCCTGAGGCGTGTTTTGGGACGGAGCGAGATCGAATTATGATGCCCGTCATCCTTATTTCTAGTATCCATAGGTAGGTAGGTAAATATCTCTACAACTTGAACATAAACAGCCATTTAAGGTGTACTTATGCTGGACCTTTTTTGTTAAGGCGGGAAAATTGTACCTAACCGCACACCCCGTTGTTCGGGTCAGTGAACAGGGTAGTGTGGGACTCTCACCCACTAAATAAACCCGCCGTCTGTTGTCTCTCCGCCTGTACTAGCGGACCACTGGAACTGTGACATTACTTCAGTGACTGTTTTAAATACCCGGTCATATTTGTATATAGGTACCTATTATTATCTATAGAAAGCTAGATTTCCTATTTAGGTACTACTGTGTACTAATACCTATTCTTAAAATATGTATTTCACGTTTACAGTTAAAAGCTAAAGAAGAAAGAGAATTAGAAGAACAAGAAGAAATGGAAAGAGAACAATGGAATATCAAGAATCACATCCTGCCACTCTCGTTCGCGACCACTGACGAATTTTTCAACAAATATTGGCCCCCACCACCGCCGACTTCTGTTCACGAGTTGAAGACAGAACCTGACCCAAAGGGAAAAGCCAAAGCGAAGAAGAAGTAGAACGAAAGAAGAAGTGGCTGGCGGTAAAATTGGTGTTTTAATGTAATCTTTAAATAAAGTAGGTAAATAAATAAGTATTCACGGACATTTTCACAAAACGTCCTCTGGTCCCAAACTAAGCTTAACGCTTGTGCTATGGGTACCAGATTACGGATATAATAGGTAGGTATATTACTTTTTTTTGTAAATACATATAATAGATAAATTAATATATATGCATACATATAGGTAGGTAATAGATAGAAAACACCCTGACGCAGTACAAATATCTGTGTTCATCACACAAATAATCGTCCTGAGTGGGAATCGAACTCACGACCTCGTGCACGGAAGTCGGTTACACTACCGTCTACACCACCCCTATATTATTGGATATATTATACAAACTATTGAGAAAACCCAACAAATTTTTGCTGGTCCAACAGCCTTTCTACCTCATGATCCGCACCGCAGTCGCATTCAATATCGCTGTTGTAGTCATTGTAATACCTACTCCGCATTGATAGGCCAATATTTACTTACCTATAGGTATAATTTAAAACAGGACAACTCTGTGTGATCCACAAATGGTTGTTCTGAGTCTGGGTGTGCTTTGTGTCCGTGAAATTGTGTGTGTAGTAAGTCCCCCGCGATACAAGAATTATTCCGTAGTGCAGGGTGTCTTGTGGGACCCACACTACCCTGTTCGTTGCCCCGGACGACGGGGTGTGCGTTAAGGTACATCTTTTCCCGCCCAAACAAAAAAAAGGGTGTCTTGTGGGAGACAGCCCGCCATATTTACCATGATCTCTTTATCTCGTAGGAATCTATAGCAAAACATAGTGTCAAGCACCACTATCAGCATATTTTTGATTAGTTTCAATTGCACTGATATTATGGTGGCAGGCGAGCCATGGCTTAGAGCCATTACGCACTGTCGACTAGTCGCCGGCGACTCGGTCTCTCGACGACCGAAACATAGGCAATTACCGCCTGGAGACTAAGCCGAGCGATCGGCGTATATTGCTGTACCTATGTATCAGCAATTTGGTGACACGGTCTTCACGACAGTTGCTCGCAGTGCGAATGCTTCCATTTGAGGCCGTGCTTCTATTGATTGCCGGCGACTCGCTCGTGCGTTGCCACTACGCGGCGAGACGTCGCGTCGCCCGGGCGACCAACAACCAAGTGCGTAATCTATTTTAACCTTTAGTAAGTCACAATTGCCGGCGACTAGATGACAGTGCGTAATGCCTCTTATGATACCTAAGTGGTGACTGCCATTCATGAAAACATTATGGGTATTTTGCCGACAGTACCTAAACGAATGAATGGACTATCTTCCGCTAGAACCAAAACTAGACACTTCACAATCGGTACCACGAGGACGGTGGTGCTGACCCATTCAGGCTCTATTATACTCGTAGTAAGTAAATATTCTTAATTGGTACCCAACCTTACCACCAAATATGCATTATGGGTGATAACTAGGTATCTACTTACCTTCTTTAGTCGCCTCGTACGACACTGTGTGTAGAACGGGGTGGTGACACTTGCATACGCAGGCGTTTGGCGTTGATTTGTGCGGTCAAATCAAACATATTGGTAATGTATGAGAGCGTTCATGTACAAGCGTATCACGCGCGTTTTCTTTGATTCTCCATACACGCGTCAAAACGTACAAAACGCCGCGCGTCGCGCAACGCCCCGCTTGTCCCTGAACGAGGCCTTAAGATTGCCGTTCCGGCGGCAAATAATCAAGACAAAGAGGTTACAATTGATTTATTTCTATTATATAACACTGAGTGTATGTATTATAAGAATAATGTTTTAATTAATCAGTTCAAACTATTCAAATACATGAGATATTACATTTTGATAAATTTATTTTGGTTGTGCTATTCATACGAGCAAGTTTGACGAAATATATTGCTATGAATTCAAATTCCCACCTTGATGGACTAGCTTCTGTCCGCGGCTTCACCCGCGTGGCTTACAGGACACAACACAGACATTCATGTTATAGATACACTTCCTAACACATCTTACCTACTTGCTAATAGGTAACTACTCCCACGCCGCTGCCCCGCACATCCTGCGCACAATTCGCTCGAATGTCTTGTAGGATATAGGAAGACCTATTTGACTCTGTTGGGGGATGTTTTTGGGAAAATTGCGATGCATGTGTATTATAATTTAAACCTATGTGCACCAATTTTAGAGTCAATCGAGCCAGTGAATAAAAAGTTTCACAGAAAAATCAACCTCCCATTTCATCCCATTTCAACCAACCTATAAGTTTCATGTCTCTAGGATAAGTGGTTTAGGCTGTGCGTTTATGGTCAGCCAGTCCGTGAGCCAGTCAGGACTGTGAATTTTACGAATACTTACGACAAACTGCGACATCTTTTGAGCAATCACTATAAAACTTGGCACATCGCTTATTGTGACAAAAAGTGACAAAGGAGGAGGGGGCATGAGAAATGTGACTTACGCAGATCATCACAAATTATTACTTTTTTAATGCAAGGTAAGTGGAAAGGTTCTGAAACAACAGAATTTTGCGGGACATCATTTACGAACGGCACCTAATTGTGCATGGAGATTTGCTTTATTCTAATACCAGATAGCGCCTCAGTGCATTGTATGACTGGCCACTAGTTTGATCATTCACAGTAAAACCTAAAAAAATATTGTTATACTTAACATAAATATAATAAAACTCCGTAATCTTTATTTTACATCGACAAATATTTAATCATGTGATGACAATGATCATCATTACTTGATTAAATTATTTTTACTATGTTAATTTTAATCATTATAAGCATTTAATTACCATTTTTTTTTGAGTAAAATCAGTCTCAAGAATTGTTCAAATGAGCAAAACGTTGGAATGCATACAAATATTTTTCGTCAAACCTTATACAGACATGGCCATTATGCACCTTATTATCTATTCGTAACAATAATATATTTACATTAATAATTTTGCTTATAAATACTATCTTATTCCTAAAGAATTATATTTGGTTAAAATTGAGTTCTAATTTTCAGTTAAATAAGTCGCGAGTGATGTCTCGCTAATAGATGGCGTTAGTAAAATAAATTTGGCAACATAGTACAAACAATGAGCAATAGATGGCGTTAACATTAAAGTTACTATGGAAACGTCTCACATCGTGACGGCACAAGAATAAATTAAAGACTTCTACAGTGTTTTTAAATCGTGTGTCGCATAACAATACATTTTATTTCATACATTCGAAGTAAAAACATTTTTCGTCTCATAAAACATTATTGACGAGCAGTTTGTCAATTTTCACAAACAATTTTGCACATATTCTCCTCATATACATATAATAATAAAAAAATAATATACAATAATATGGAATTAAAATCTCAGACTATATCTTTATTATGTACTTATTAGATATGTATTAAAGTATAATAATTGATTTACATAACATTGGAGAATCCATAAGGGTGATAGACATACTCAGAATAGTTCAATAGTTACCACCTATTAACATGGATGTTTTATTTAACGACTCGTGAGTGAGGCATTAATCATTAATTACCATTCATTGTGTAGTTCATAGTTGTATAAATTTTGGGCAAATGGGTAATTTTAATAAACATTGACCAGACCAGCTCGAAAAATACATACTTGATTGCTGCAAATCTCTTTATGGTATAAAACCTAAATCGCTGCGTAAAATTGCTTTTCAATTTGCTGAAGCTAACAAACTAAAACACAATTTTAACAAAGAAACCCAGCTAGCAGGCAAAGACTGGTACTATGGCTATGTCTCGTCATCCTTTCACCAGTTTACGGATGCCAGAAGCTATTTCACTTAATAGAATAACAGCCTTCAACGTCACTGAAGTGAATCTGTTTTTTAATCAATTAAAAACGATCCAGACAAAATACAAGATTCCTGGGCATCGTATTTTTAATATTGACGGTTTGACAGTTCAAAAAAATTACAAGATATTAGCTCCAAAGGGCTTAAAACAGATAGCAAAAGCGACAAGCGGAGAACGGGGTGTCTCAACAACAGTAGTTTGTGCTGTCAGCGCCAGTGGCACGTATATTCCTTCCATGTTTATCTTCAAAAGAAAGAGAATGAACGAGCTGTTAATAAAACGGAGACCTGATTGCCACGGTTTCCGATTCTGGTTGGATAAATGAGTCCATATTTCTGGACTTGCGATACTTTATTTCTTATAATATAATATGAAGCTAAAAAGAAATTCATAATTATAGTTAAAATTAGTAATGGTATGGATATATCTCGAGCGCCGCTCAACAGATGCCGCTAGTCTAAAATTTTATGCTGATATTATCTCCATCTCCGTATATTCAATGTACTTTGTGGGTAGAGATAGCCATTCGAAATATTTCATTAAACGTTGACTAGATGTCGCTAGTTGCCATTTAGTTCGCTTCGCGATATGCGTGTAAGCAAACGTGAAACAACATTTTGGGTAAAAAATCAAAAAGTAAGTAAAATCCTTGTCAATTGTTTTGTCTTATGCATATATTTTTTAACGAGTATATGTTTTAGATGATTGTTATGTCAGTTTCTTAGAATAATGGTTATTTTTGTATTTATGTCAAAGTACATAAAAATGTAGTGATATAACCTCAAAATGCCGCGTATCATATTTTTAGTTGTTTATTTTTTTTTGTGCCCATCTCACCCGGAAGAAAAGGGAGAGATGGCCAGTTTGAGTTGGTATGAGACGGCCATATGGTTATCATACACCAACCGCATATTAATGATGTTTTCTTAAAATAATTTATTTATTTACATAATTGTTTTAGATGCCTAATAAGTACAAAAGTAAGGCTGCAGCCGTAAAAGGCAAATGGACAGAAGAGCCACTCAAGGCTGCTATAAGTGCTGCAAAAGGGGATAGATTAACCGCGCAGGTAGCTAATGAGTTCAAAATTCCACGAAAAACATTAGAAAGGAGAATAAAGAAGAATAATGAGAAAAAGGGACCCATGGGACCATCTCCTTTATTTGGGGAAGAAAATGATTAAAAGTTGGCTGCTCATATCAAGTCTATGCATATATAAAGGTTTCCAACTGACAATGTATGCTGTCAGAAAAATAGCTTACGAATTCGCGGAACAGTTAAAGTTAAAACATACATTTAAAAGGAAACTGAGAAAGCGGGATATGACTGGTTTAAAATATTCTTAAGAAGAAACATGGATATTAAATTAAGAAAGTCAGAAGGTGTCTCCTTGGCTAGAGCCAACGCTATGAATAGGTCGGAGGTAAACGCATATTTTGTTCTTCTTGAAAGAGTCCTCATGCAGGACGATGAGATTTTACCAGCAAATTGCGTCACAATGTCAACATGGGTGAGACAGGTCTACAATTAAACAGTCATTCAGGACACGTGCTTGCTCAAAAAGTTTCCAAAGTAGTTCTCACAGTAACATCAAATCAAAAAAGAAGAGACTATATAGCATAAAAACAAAAAACATAGCATCACGCCTGTATTCCTCGAAGGAGTAGGCAGAGGTGTATTACACACCCACAATTCGCCAGCTATGTTTAAGTCCCACGTAATAGGGGGCGAACCTATTGAAGTCTACCGGGCACATTTCCAAACTCTGGACTGCTACTGAGAAGAAGAAACGTTTTTTTTAACGAAAATTCTCAATAACTTTGCCTGACACGGGGACCGAACCCGAGACCTCATGATCAGCAGTCGCTTACACTACCGCTGCACCACAGAAGTAGTTAACTGTCATAAATATTAAGCAACCATATAAACAGTACTTGCCGTGTGAGGCCGGCTTTAGAATTGTCCCACCCCTCTCCACCCATGGAAGTCGTAAGAGCCGACTGAGGGAATACCGAGGGAGTGGGCAGCAGCACTCCTTCGAGTATGAACAACATCCACTGCGATCGCCAACCCGCCTGCCAAGCGTGGCGATTACGGCACTATGCCCCATTCTTGGGTAGGCCTATGTCCAGCAGTGAACTTTAAAAGGCTGATGGATGGATGGATAAACAGTACAAAAATGGTTCTCTATCAGCATCATGAAGTTCAACAATAATCTTATACTATCATTGGCAGTAGTGGCAGTGCTGTTAGCGTCGTGTGAGCCTAATGAAGATAGTGCCCGCATTTATTGTCGCGAACGGCTTGCAAATGCAATGGAGTTTATTTGTTGGGATGCCGAGATCCAGGGCGATGAAGACTGGTGGCGACGTGATAAGCAGACGCTAAGCGGAGTAGCAGGGAAACCACCGGACGATTACTGCGATAGACCCTGTTCGTTAGAGGAAATGAAGCTATACTGTTAATTTTTACTTTTTTGTATTAGTAGCACCCGACCAATTAGAAATTGCCAAAAAAGAATTCGAGTCAGTAATAAAAGCTGAAATTGCCCGTCCATCGGAAAGCCCCTGGGCCTCCCCACTCCATCTGGCCCCAAAGAAAGGCAATGAATGGAGGCCATGCGGTGACTACAGGTCTCTTGGTGCCAGACCTTCGATAGACCCTGTTCGTTAGAGGAACTCAAGCTATACTACTGTTAATTTTCACTTTTTGTAATATAGTATACATTTTAAACAAATAAATAAATTAGAAATTAATTAGAAGCCAACCTATTAACTAAATAACACGCTTTAATAGTTAATTAATATTATTTTCTTCAAGGCTTTCAAGATTTTATTTTAACACTTTGTCGTCGCGACTAATATGCATATTAATGCCAAATTACAGCTTTCTAGTACAAAGAGTCTCTGAGGTAAGCTGTAGAAAGACTGACAGACTGACTTGGCGAAATTATAAGGGTTCCTTGTTGACAATGGCAACTAAAGTTTGATAAACTTCTTAAATTATTGTATTATCACCAGTCCTCGTAAGTGTTTTGAAGTGGGTGAAAATCACGTTTCATATAGTCCGTTATATAGATAGATATACAGGTGATGCTAATAAAAGCATGTTAATGATAGTAAATCTAAATTAAAAGCCAATGTTACGCTGATTTCATCGAATATATTATTATGAACGAAAGCATTGTAAACACGACATCTCGAGACAATTCGTCCAACTATTGCTGAAAAATCGCGTGATCTTTTCACCGGAAATTACAAAATTTAAAAAAACAACAAAAGTATATTCACTCAGCAAGCCTCAGTACCTAACAACGCATTGTTAGCATCATTCAAGGTGGCATACAGGGTGGCAAAATGCAAAAAAACCTCATACTATTGCAGAAGAGCTTATTTTACCGGCTGCTCTCGACATGATGAATATTATGGTGGGAGAATCGGCTGGAAAATTAATTTCAAAAGTACCCTTATCTAACAATACTATCAGTCGTAGAATCTATGACATAGCTGAGTGTCTCAATTACTAATTAATAGAAAAAATTAAAAGCAAGGATTTTGGTTTGCAACTTGATGAGGCTACTGACAGTAATAATGATGCACATCTTATTTGCTACATACGCATTCTGGCTGACAATATTACTGTTCAAGACCTTTTATTCTGCAAAAACATTATCGAAAGTGCGAAGGCCCAAGACTTGTTTGAAATTCTTGACAAGTTTATTGCAGAAAATGGTTTGGATTGGGAAAAGTGTATCGGTGTACTGATGGTGCATAGGGGAATACAAACACTTATTCGTAGAAGCACCAAATGCTATGTGGACCCATTACATCATCCATAGGGAAGCTCTTGCTTTGATCAAAGATCCTTTCCATGGACAAACTCCACCAGGATTCACATCACAAGATGAAGCTCATTGAACTCTCTTGCGACAGCAGCCTTGAAACTAGATTCTCCAGTTCCAATTTGGTGGAGTTTTAGTTATTGATTCAAAATGAATATCCAAATTTAACTTCAAAAGTATTAAAAAATTTCATTTACGTCTAATACACCATCTGTGTCCCAAATTTTATCCAAATCTGTTTAGAAGAATTTTTCATGATTGAATAACAAACATACAAACTATCACATTTATAATACTACTACTAAGACCAGTAAGATCAGTGCGTAGATTTTGTACTATTATAAAAATAGCCAATGGAGTTGACCACCCCAGAAATCATCAAAAAGTCAAAAAATAATATTGAAAGATGCCCGATTGAAGATGAAACAGCTCGCATAAATGATTGGAGTGTCAGATACAACCATCACCTTGGTATGACTAAAGTCAGCAAAGGATGGGTGAATGCTCATGCCATCTCAAGAACAAAAGCGCGTGGAGGGTCTTGCGAATGGACCAGGATGAAGACAAGAATGGAGTGGAATATTGACTCGTTTTGTTACTGGGGAAGAAATTTGGGTTCATCCAAATAAATTTGAACCTCAATAGAACTCTATACAGTGGCATAAAAATGTCATAACACCACCTAAAAAGTTTAATAGCTGAGGCAATCGTAGCGACAGTCTTTTGGGACTCAGAAGGGATCCTGTAGCTCAATTACAAAATTAAAGGTGTCTCTTGAACCGGAGAATATTACGCTTTAATCCTAGAACAGTTAAAAGAAAGGGAAAATTGACCAAATGGCCTCCTTCTGCACGACAACGCGCTTGGCTACAAGAGCCGTGTTCCGAAATTTGGACTTTGCCACCTTACATACTGACCTGGCTCCCAGGGATTATCTATATACTTATACTATTATAAAACTGTAAGATAGCTATGTCTGTACATTTAAGATATTTGAGAAAAAATAACTGTAATAGGCTATATAGGCGTGTCTAAGCACAAAACAATTTTTTTTAGAATTTTTGTCTGTTTATCTTTTTGTTTGTTCGCGCATTACGCAAAAACTACTGAACGGATTTTGATGCAACTTTATTTATTTGAAAGGCCTTGATTAGACTTAAAAACTGGTATACATTTTATCCCGCTACTATATCCGGAACCTGAGATATAACCGAAAAACTAGTTTTTGGTTGCGGCGAAGCCGCGGGCAAGGGCTAGTTAATAATATCTTTATTCAGATTTTGATTCTTTACAATTAAACTTAAGGGGATTATTAATAAAAAAGTAAGTAATTCCTTAACCTAAAAAAGAGCTTTTTACTATCACTGACCCTACTATTTGAAAAACGATCTATTTATGTATAAGTGCTTGAATTTGGGAAGTTACTGTTACTTAATATATGAATTTATTCTTATTAATTTCGAACATTTAAGAAGATAAACAATGCGAAAGTGGAAGGATATAGGTACAGGGGGAGACCGACACTCACCTACCTAGACCAAATCGGTCATGTATTGAAGAAAGGTGGAGTCAGGAGTCTCCGAAACCGGCGAACGTGTATGAAGAGAGTTATGAATGTTGAGGAAGCGAGAGATGTATGCAAGAATAGAGCCTCTTGGCACTCTGTTCTCTCTGCCTACCCTACAAGGGAGATGGCGCGATGATAAGTAAGTAGTTAAGTATTTTAGATCTATTTTTTTTTTAGCAATTGTCATGCTCCGCTACTTTTTAAAGTATAAATTATTTGTGAATAAGGAAAAAGAGATTTTTAGTAGGAGCGATTTTTAGTTAAGTATTCTTAATAAATTTATGCAATATAGTTAATTTGTAACAAATACCCGAATATTTGAGACGTGGCCTGCCACCCGTCACGTGTCTTTCCCATGGAGATGAAGATTGGAGAGCAGAGGGTCGTTTCGTGACAAGTTATAATCAACTGTCTCTGCTAGCCCCTCCGGGTGACAGGCGTGAGTCTATGTATATGCTTGATTAGGTATTATATCATTGCTAGTATCTAGTAAGATGACTTTGGATGATAAAGGGGATGAAAAGAGAGAAAGGACGGCCTAATTTTTTTAATACATCCCTCATAAGAACAATATAGGTGACTAAAATTGAATATTGTTATTGAAAAATGTAATGTTGTATCTTAAAGTTATTGTCATTCCATTATCACCAAAAATAGATGAAACAAACAAATTTCATGTATGCAAAGACATGTGCTTAGATAGTTTCCAATAGAGTTAATAAAGTATAAATTATTTGTGAATGAGGAAAAAGAGAACTTTAGTGCGAGCGGGAATCAAACCTGCGTCCCTTCCTATCCGGGGAAGTGCTCTAAGCCACTGAGCTATCGCACTGACCTTTCAGCCATACCCAATCTCCACATCACATTTGTCTTTACGACCCACGCCACCTATCGGATACATGTAGCATTAAACCAATATGGTAAGTTTAATTTTAATAGTAAGTTTCACAAATAATTTGTACTTTAAAGTAGCTGAGCATGTCAAGTACTAAAATACAAATGAAAAAATTTGGTATTTTATAAGCGCGGACCCCGAGAAAAGGAGAACCTACATTTTCTAATACATCCCTCACGAGAACAATATTATAATTGGTAAGCAGAATCGAATATTGTTATTGAAAATGTAATGTTGTATCTTATAGTTATTGTCATTCCATCGAAAAAATCAAATTCCATGTAGGCAAAGACATGTGTTTAGCTAGTTTCCGATAAAGTTAAAAATTTTAAAATTTTGCGAAGAAATTCTTACTGCATTAGTTTTTTCTTTTCACAGAACATTAATATAAACCTTCATTTTTACTACACTCACTGTAAAATCACTGTTAATTCACTTTTGTTCTATCATCAATGGCACACGAGTGGTGTCCGATGGCACATCACATGTGTAGGGGCGCGGGTTCGAGTCCCGTGCTGTGCGTCGGCTACAGGAGCGCACGTCGGCACTCATCGCGATACGCGCCCATAGTGCCCCTGTTTCATGTCTGCCATCTGGAAATGCATAAATGGGTTGAATGTATTGGTGAAAGCCATTTGGTTTACCAGCTGAGATACTTAGGTCATTATTGAACATGGTCATGTTTGGGGGCTAATTAGAAAATTAAGAAAATAAACTATACCAAGTGGCATATCAAATGAATGGACTTGTAAGGTTCTCAAATATATTCAACATTCTACTCCGACCCTGGCCGAGGGCATGCTGGCCACTCCCTGTCGCCATCAGGGCGGAAGCCTAAATGAAAATTGACCATTCGCCCTTATCAGGATGGGCAAACAACCATATTGTCAGAGCGGCTACTGCATTCTTAAGCGTTTTTTTTTGTTGTAGCGGGAATAAATGTTCCTGACTTGTCCTGTCGTTTGAAGTAGCTAGTAGGGTAGTATGGTGCCCTCACCCACTAAGATAACCCACCATATGGTGTCTCTTCGCCTGTATTGGCGGACCACGCACCACAAAACCAGTCCCTTGGGGCTCGATAAGTGTAACTATGGGTGTAAACCCCACGTGACGGGTGTTATCTATAACAGAAAAACAAATTAGTATACCGGGCTTTCTGCAATTCGATCTGTCCTTCCAGCGTCTTGGCGAGGTATATAACGAACAGCTGGGACAGCGCCACGCCCAAGGCTGCGAACGCGATGGTGTACAGGTTACGTTCAGCCCAAGAGCGCACGATCTCTATACAACCACTGGTCCAAACACGCTTACTTGCTTCAGCCACCTGGATACATGAGCACATTTTAATAAGGTTCTTTTGACATAAAAACAGAAGGGTTATTGCGCTAATTTCTGATCTAATTCATAACTTCTCGTCCCATCATGAATGGGCCGGCTTGGTCGGGAAAGTACCACCCTCTCACAGATCAGCGTGAAATAACTGTAGGAACCCCTACAGTTGTGTTTCGTATGGTGAGTGAGAGATCCGTAAGCCCAAACCCCCTCCATATCTCCCACCTCTTGTTCCTTTCCTTGGAGTAGGCGAAGAGCGAGTGATACCTCTGATGTTGGCTTCGGTAACCGCTTACCATCAGATGGGACGTATTGCTTGCCACCCACGATATATAAAAAAAGTTAACCAAATTTCATTCTTTTTCTACCAAACCCAACTTATTATATCTAAGCTGTAAATGTTGACGGGCCTTGTAACGAACTTTCGTGCACGAGGTCGTGGGTTCGATTCCCACTCAGGACAATTATTTGTGTGATGAACACAGATATTTATATTTACAAAAAAAACTGCTTCTGTGGTGCAGCGATAGTGTAAGCGACTGCTGATCATGAGGTCTCGGGTTCGATCCCCGGGTCGGCAAGTGTTATTGAGATTTTTCGTAAAAAAGAAAATAAGAAAAGTTCTCGGTAGCAGCCCGGAGTTTGGAAATGTGCCCGGTAGACGTCAATTGGCTCGCCCCCTATTACGTGGGACTTAAACATAGCTGGCGAGTCGTGGGTGTGTAATATACCTCTGCCTACCCCTTCGGGGAAAACAGCCGTGATGCTATGCTACAAAAAAAAGTAGTATATGTATTATTAAACACAAAGTGAAAAAAAGTTAGAAGTTTGTGTTTAATGTATAGTGCTAAGCATGTCAAATGCTAAAAATATATATAAAAATATCTAAGTATATGTATTATATTCGTAATCTGGTACCCATAGCACAAGCGTTAAGCCTAGTTTGGGACCAGAGGACGTTGTGTGAAAAATACGTGAATATTTATTTATTTACTCACCGGATAATTTTGTACCCCGTATCCACACATGATGTTCACAAGCCCCGAGGATATATCTGTGGCGTTGATGCAACACGAGAACGGAACCCCACACCTCTCCACGGATGGTGAGGAACAGTTGAAGTATTCATTCTTTGACCAGTCCATATACCCATCAGAAGTCAAGCCGCAACAATGGAACTGGAAAAATTAGAGTTAAAAAAGTATAGAAAGGTATTCCTATCGTTGCTGTTTATTCGGCGAGTGAGAATGCCAGATGACTACAGTACCTTCACATATATCATAAACGTTCCTTGAAAAATTATATAACATACAGAGAAAACAGTTTTAAAATCAGGGATACAGTGGTACCGACCCGCTCGAGTCCGATAATAAATGATTCTATTCCCACCTGGTACTTAACCATACCACCAGTAAGAATCCATGAATGGTATCTTTGCAGTATATCATGACAAAAGGACCATCAACTAGCGCAGGTTTTTGAATTATTATAAAAGAACTAGTGTTGTGCTTACGTCTTTCTGTGCGTAATCGATAAAATTCTGGAGATCGGTGTCTTCTCTATACGCGTGCACCACGTGTTCAGTAAAACCCTGCTCTATAAAACCATGCAGCGATCGAGGGAACACGAAACTGCATACAGCTCCTCCCATCTCCACCAGAAAGAGAATCAGGAGACATAGAGAGTACTGGAAGCAGAAAGATTTATGAAGTGAAAACATCTAATGCGGAGGGAGGGTAAAACTGGTTGTTGGCGTTTCAACGCCTTCTGTTGACAAAAGTATCAAACTAGGAAAGATAATGTCAATCAATAAACCAATAACAGTTATAATTCCTCTATGGATAACGAGAGGGCGCTTATCAGGGATTATATAAGACTCTAACAATATTTGAAGAAAGAAAGAAATCGATGTTTTCAGATCTACGAGACGTCCCGTGACGGCTCATTTATTTTAATTAAATAAAAAAAGACACAAAGTATTCTTAGGTTTCATGATGTTGAGGTTTCAAAAAAGTTAAAACGATTGAGGCATTCCCCACTTAATTTTTATAGTAACATCTATTATTATTATCCCTGAAGACCTCTTCGGGCAAGCAGGGGGGTAATGCTCATATCTCCTCCACTCCACCTACAGCCTCTTTCTCTGAGTTCGGCAAGGTGCATATGATGCCCCTATGGACGGTATCCGCTTACCATCAGGCAGAACTACGTTTGGAGTATAAAGAGCCTCCGTTTTAGTGACATCTATTTGTGAATAGCTGACCTTTGTATTTTGGGAGGCATGTTAAACAGTTTGGTCCCGGCTATCAAATAACATCCTGGTAGTCGTAACTCCAGCATTAATATAAAGAACAAATTAGTTGTGCAACTGGAAAAAATAACTACTGCGAGAAGGATTCGAACCTGCGTCCCATTCACTCCAGAGAAGTTGTCTGGACCGCTAAGCTTTCGCATTCACCTAATGGTGACAACACACAATCTTCACTTCATATTTATATCTGCATATTTTTATTCCAATATAGAAAGGTTAATTATTACAGTTAAAATTCATATTAATCGATGGTGCGATTTCTTTAAATGTGTTTTTTTTATTATTTAGCGGTCTAGAGCACTTTCCCGGATTAGATGGGACGCAGGTTCAAATCCTGCTCGCAGTATGAGTAAAGATCTTGTATTTCACTTTCACAAAAAAATTGTACTTTAAAGTAGCTGAGCAAATTCAAATCACGCCATCAAATAGTATGAATTTTAATTGCAAAATTAAACTTACTATATTGATTTAATGCATGTAAATGCATTCTGATAGATGGCGTTGGTCGTAAAGACAAATGTGATAAGGAGATTGGGATGATCGAAAGATCTGTACGATAGCTCAGTGGCTTAGAGCACTTCCCCGGATGGGAAAAGACGCTGGTTCGATTCCCGCTCGTACAAAAAATCTCTTTTTCCTTATTCACAAATAATTTGTACTTTAGAAAGTGGCGGAGCATGTCACGTGCTAAAATACAGATCAGAATATCTTATTCGTAAGGTCGCCTGTTGTCACCTTACTTGGTGGTACTCACTTGGTAGTATAAGCGACTGCTGATCATGAGGTCTCGGATTCGATCCCCGGGTCGGACAGTGTTATTGAGCTTTTTCGTAAAAAGAAAAATTCTCAGTAGCAGCCCGGAATTTGGAAATATCTGCTGGCGAATCGTGGCTGTATAATACAACTCTGCCTACCCCTTCGGGGAATACAGACGTGATGCTATGTTAAATACTGGTGGATAAGCTAAAATCAAGTCGGGGGTCAACCTCAACAAAGCTTGGGGTAAGGCTACACAGATGATCTTATCTTATCTTCTTGTTTAATGGCTCTTGTTACACAGATGATGATGAACTTACAAATTTGAGCAGGCACGTATTCTCTCTCAAGGCGCCCACGCACCCAGCGAAGCTTACTATGAAAATCACACCTCCAAGTAGTGATATCAGCAAACTCACATTTACCATCACGTCATATATTGTCTCTAACTGAAAAAATGTATATTATTTACTTATTGCTTATGGCAGACGAGTCACCTGATAGTAAGTGGTTATAACCACCGTTCGTGGACTGAATAATAGTAAGAAGACTACCAAGCCGCTGCTCACTATTTCATTTCATGGAAATAAATGAGCTATCTCTCAAAACACAGCGATGTTTTTCACGATCCGTCACACACGGACACAAGCGATGGTAGCGACCCACCTGGACCCAGGATTACAAGTGAGTATTCGCTCAATACTGCGCAAATCGAAGCTATTACATTGAATAAAACCTTATTCTACTGTTGATGATTCTTGCATTTCTTTATTTTTATCACAAAACTACGAATATAGAACAAATTAACTAATTCCTTCCACCCATCCATCAGCCTTTCATCGTCCACTGCTGGACATAGGCCTGCCCAAAATGGGGGTTTTACCATAATCGCCACGCTTGGCAGGCGGGTTGTCGATCGCAGATGATGTTTTTAGTACACAGGGGAACGCTGCTGCCCGGTCCCCCGGTAATCCCTTAGTCGGCTTTTACGACTCCCATAGGAAGAGACGGGGTGAAGTTATTAACTAATTAAATGATGTTAAAGTCAGCCGATACGCATAAAGTTCAACAAGCGATACTGAACATTTAGCTTATTAGTGAAGCATTAAAGCCTCGTTTAGAGACACGCGGGGCGCTACGCGGCGCGTCCGGCGTCGCGTCACGCTGCTTTTTCTCCGTTTATGGACAAGCGAAGAAAACAAAACGCGTGATGACGCTTGTACATGAACACTCTCATAATTACCATATGTTTGATATGACCACGCGACGCGACGCGATACAGACGCACCACGCAAAGGCTCGCATGTCCGTAAACGAGGCCTTACGTGTGGCATCATTCGCTCTGATTGGTGTTTTGGTTGACATGGCCGATTGCAGTATTTTATACTTTTACTACGAGGAGGGATCAAAAAGGAGTGAGAACGACATACTCCTTGGTAAGAAAAAAAATAAATACTGGCAGGCATAGCTCAGATACATATTTGTAATATTAAAAAAGAAAAAAATATTCGATTCTCTTTTGTTTTTTTCTGAATGTAGTCATTTGTTTGCTTCGTGTCGGAACGTGTTCTCGAAAATTGAGAAAAACTAAGTGCGAGCCGTTATTAAATACCTCTGTTTAAAAAAAAGTATTTATTTGGGCTGGACCACCCTTATCACTTTTAGAGGAATGAAAAATAATTTACATCCTATTCTCAAACCTAAACTTTCATATATAACACGCACAACGACGCAAGAGATTCATTGCGATTTGGAGGCAACATTAGGAGAGTTTGCTCCGCCGTATTCCACTGTTGCAAGGTGGGCTTCTCAATTTCAAGTAGGGAGAACGAGCACGGAAGACGAACATCGTTGCGGCCGTCCGTCGACGTCAGTCACCCAAGAAAATGTTGCGAAAGTCAAGAAAATTGTATTGAGCGATCGAGGAGTTACCATCCGATACTTAATTCAAGAAACGGGCATTTCATATGGAAGTATTCAATCCATATTGAAACAATCTTTGAATATAAGAAAAGTCTCCACAAGATGGGTGCGAGAATGTTAACCGACAGTCAGAAACAAAATCGACTTGACATTTTGAAGATACTGTTGGACAAGTTTCAAGAAGATTCTGAAAACTTTTTGTCTCGTTTCGCAACAATGGACGAAACATGGGTCCATCATTTTGATACCGAGACAAAACAGCAATCTTTGAAATGGAAACGGCCATCATGACCGACCCCGAAGAAGTTTCGTGCCGTGGCATCGGCTGGCAAGGTTATGGCCTCAATATTTTGGGACTTAGAAGGGATATTGTTGATTGATTACCTGGAGCGTGGAACCACTATTACAGGCCAATATTATGCAGCTTTAGTTCCCAAGTTGAGGAATGCCATCAAAGAGAAAAGCAGAGGGAAACGTCGAAGTGGCGTGCTGTTTCATCACGACAACGCACTCGCGCAAAGGTCAGCAGTTGCGATGGCTGCTATTCAGCAAGCTGGCTTCGAATTGGTTGACCACCCCCTTTATTTAACAGATCTGGCGCCTAGCGATTTTTATCTGTTCCCCAAATTGAAAGAATACTTAAGGGGAAACAGGTACGAAGACGATAACGAGGTGATGGATGCCGTGGAGAACTTTTTGCAGGACCAAGACAAAACTTTTTTTTGAAAGGGATTGAAGCCTTAGAAAAGCGCTGGACTCGGTGTGCAGAGAGACTCGGAGACTATGTAGAAAAATAAATTATTAAGTATTCAACAGTCATTATTTTCTATCTCATTCTCACTACTTTTTGATCCCTCCTCGTATATTATTATCTTTTTTTTGATCTATACTTTTTAGCATTTGACATGCTCCGCCACTTTTTAAAGTACAAATTATTTGTGTATAAGGAAAAAGAGATTTTTTGTACTAGCGGGAATCGAACTCGCGTCTTTTCGGATCCGGGGAAGTGCTCTAAGCCACTGGACTATAGTACAGATCTTTCGATCATCCCAATCTCCTTATCACATTTGTTATTTACGACCAACGCCATCTATCGGAAGCATTTACATGCATTAAACCAATATAGTAAGTTTAATTTTGCAATTAAAATTCATACAATTTGATGGCGCGATTTCTTAAACATTTTTGATCTATATTTTGTAGCATTTGACATGCTCCGCCACTTTTTTGATTCCCGCTAGTACAAAAAATCTCTTTTTCCTTATTCACAAATAATTTGTAATATATTATTCTTATTGATCTCAATGCTTATGTTAAAACTGAGTCATTTTGTGTATATGCTAGAGAAATAATATAGGTATTATATAAGATTGAGTCTTAGTAAGTAAAATGACCATGTCAGGTCTCAAAGGAGCTTAGTGATTAAGTATCATAATATTTTCGTTGCTAATAATAGGATATGATATTATAAGCTGTTCTGTTATTATGGATTAATTCGATTATTAGAAATAATAGGTACCTAGTCTGTTCATTGTAATTGCCGTGGGTGACTGTAATTGGTCTAATTAATTGTTAAAATCTTTTCCTTAATATCTTTATGACTATTGTTAAAGGATAGGTAGGTAACTATTAATTTAATTTAATTAATTGAAACAAGCTGCAGTCATACTTATATAAGAACCAAATATTAAATGAAATCAAGTCACATTTTCATATTTTTTTATAAAATTCCCGTGTCACAGTGTTTGTCGCTATTCTCCTCCGAAACGGCTTGACCGATTCTTATGAAATTTTGTGTGTTATATATGAAAGTTTAGGTTTGAGAATAGGATGTAAATTATTTTTCATTCCTCTAAAAGTGATAAGGGTGGTCCGTCCAGACCAAATAAATATTTTTTTATTTTTTGGACTATATTTTTTTATGATTCGGCATATAATATATAAGTTAATTTTTTTTTTCTACGCTAGAAATTCCCTAAAAGTTTTCTAGAAATAATTTATATAGCAAAACAACGTTTGCCGGGCCAGCCGGTTTTTATATACTTTTTAAGCATTTAATATGCTTAGCCATATAAACGAACATAGTGCGAAAATGCTTTGCCAATCCTGTAATCGTGACATTTGCTCGGGACTGCGAATTTCGATAACACATTCCTTCTTAATATCTTGGGATATATCTGCGCCGTCTGTAGAATGTATTTGCATACATTGTTCCGACGAGGCAAGTTTAATTATTAACTTGTAGATCTATATCACATAATTGCGCAGTCCTAATAAAGGCCGAGCATGTCAAGTGCTTTAAATATAGATACATCAAAATATCAAAATGTCTACGAGAAGAGTCTGAGATCTGAGGTTTTACAGAAGATGCAGATTCGAATTCTGCTCGTGACTGTTGTTTTTGATTTCATATTTTCGCACTTGGGAGTTTGAAGTGACATTGTTTAAAGCTTACTGCCAGCCCTACCTACACGTGCAGTCTGTAGTACAAATATACACACACATCGTTAATGTTCTACGAGTCCAGAACAACAATTTATTTATCCTGCCCCATTTTTATAACGCGTCTGGCAAAAATAAAAATAAATATTCAACACCCTCTGGTCCCAAACTAAACTTAACACTTGTGCTATGCGTACCAGATTACGGATATAATACATATATTACCCTTTTTTTGTAAATACATGCATATAATAGATAGAAAACACCCAGACGCAGTACAAATATGTGTTCATCACACAAATAATTGTCCTGAGTGGGAATCGAACCCACGACTTCGTGCACAAAAGTCGGTTACACTACCGACTACGCCACGAGGCCCGTCATGTTTGCAAATGGAAGAGTTGATGGCTTTTACGCCATTATTCGCCTCAGAATAACTAAAAAGTAAAGATACCGCATTGCCAACTAAAAAGTGAAGCCACTTTTGAAAGATGTGTACGTGAAAGTGTTGTCACCGAACAGAAATAATCTCTATAATTTAGGTAAATTTTTAAGTTTATATTTGTGTGCGCAAGCGCGTGTAATTACTAGTTTGTCATGGTTTTATATGGCTTCACTGGATTGTTCGTAATGCTCCGTCTATATTTTTTAGTTAGTCAGAGTTATTTATTTATTTGGGATTTATTTATTTATTCGCAAACGAATCGCATCCCTATTGTTCAGATTACGGGGCAGCGCTTACAGTATCATAAAGGTTATTGCTGTATAAACATCATTCAAATATATTGAAGTTCTTCGTCCGAACTCACGTACGATAGTTTAGGATAGAATTTGTTTTTATTTCCTTGTTCTAATTGTATGTACCTAGATAATGTAATAAGTAATGTAGCTAGATAATGTAAAATAAAGACACTGTCTGACCACTGCAGACTTATCTCCAGGTTATCAGTACACCAAGCCGGGGGCCGTCCCATTTGATGATTACGGTATATATTCCGTCTTTTTAGATCTATATTTTTTAGCATTCAGCTCAGCTAGTACATATTATTTGTGAATGAGGAAAAAGAGATTTTTAGTACGAGCGGGAATCGAACCTGCGTCCCTTCCAATCCGAGGAAGTGCTCTAAGCCACTGAGCTACCGTACCGACCTTTTCAGTCATCCCAATCTCCTCATCACATTTATCTTTACAACCATATTATATATAAATATTCGACCTTTTTAAGAAAGAAACCACGTTTACGCAATTTCGTAAATACTTGATTTTCTTCTATCCCGACGTTTCCAATAGTTTACATCATTCATGGTAACATTAAGTTTGTTATTTAAATACCACCGAATATAAAAAATTGCTGTACAGTTTACTAAGAAAAGCTGTAAATTCTCTGTTTAAAGATTACCTATTAATTTTGTTTTATTGATTATTATTAATATTTAATTACATACTTATTAATTTATATATTTACCTGTTGATTGACGTGTAAGAACCATATAAATGAAGATTTTGAGCAGAAGGAAAATTTATGAACAATTCAGTTAAACATGCAATCTGGTTGTGGATAAAATTGGCAAAGCATAGATTGCTGTGTCAGTGGATGAATCGAGATTAAAATTACTTTTAAGGTATCATCCGGCAGCAGTACACATTGAATAATTATTATGAATTAGGATCTACCTTTGATACTTTAAAGCAGTTTTTAGGAGATCTGAACCTACCACCGAAGGAATGTAACATAGTTCCAGTGGCCCGCCAATAAAGCCGGAGAGACAGCACACGTCGGGTTTCTTTAGTGGGTGAAGGCCCCACACTACCCTGTTCGCTGCCTCGAACGACGGGGTGTGCGGTTAGGAACATTTTTTCCCGCCTTAACTACTGAACCTAAACTGACTCGACAGTATCTTACTATTAAGATTCCTCTTTAACAAAGGCTTACCTTTATAAGTCCAGTAGCCTGCCACTTGTCAATAAATGCATACATTCCAATAGCTATAGTTAAACCACCAACCAACTGCAACAAAAGACATATCATAATCATAAAGAATGTGGAGTAGTAATTTGCTAGGATCATAGATGCAACATCATTTTTAATGCCGATAGATCAGATGTTGAGGCAATTGTATCAAAATAGATATTACTTATTGATTATTTGATTTTGCTGAAATTTTTTTTTGTTTCTATTTCTTTTGGGCCTTAAAACATTAAATGTTAAGCCAGCCCCATCATAAACCAACTAAAAAAAAACTCACAAAAAATATTATAAATTACAGAAAAAATGATATACATACCTATAAAAGCTCAAATATAAATAACAAAAAATTAATAATAATATTATAACCAGACATTTACGAGGATAATGAAAAAACAATAGTTGATGAAGTTGTAGCCTTATTGTGCTCTTCCAGTTTTAAATAAAATAAAGACTTCTTCCTCAGATTTTCATTTTTGGTTCAATGAATTTTTTTTATAAAAACATTTATAAGTACACCCGAATTAAACTTTTTAATAAAAATTTGTTTTTTTTTAATATTTATTTAAACTCTTCTCATTTTGTTTATTATGTGTACAAATAAAAAATTAATAGATCATAGATTTATTGAGATGCTACAATTATTTACATAGGAGTATAGGTATTAAACATGTAGATAATATTCTCTGCATTTTTAATGTTCTAAGAAAATGATTAAGCTTGAAAAAATAAAAATATATGAATATTGAAAAATTGAAACACACTATGCAATTCCAGCAATTACCTAATTACTTACTTATGTTATTCTAAATTTGAAACACAATGTTTTTTATAAATAACAAGTTAAAGACTGTATAATATACAGATAATGAGATGATTATTAAAAAAAAAAATAACTTTTAATACATAAATTAAATAATAACCATAACCTATATGGATCTGAGTAATCAGTAAGTCTTCAAACTGTAAATAAGGTTTTTGCTCAATACTTGTGAAGAAAATAATGTTTGCTCAGCATGTAGTATACTAGCTGAGTAAACATTATATACCTATATTACATATTAATGTGACATACATTTCCGTTTCAAGGTATGATTATTATTTATTTAGTTTTATGTGATTGAACACACATAATAAATAGATAAATTCTTCACGTTTAAGAAAATGCTTGAATAAAAAATTAAATATTAATTCAATATTTATTAAATATTAATTCCTTATCTTGTGCTATGTAAAGTGATTCTTATCACAAATAAGCCAACTAGATCTATTATTCTGCAAAAGTAGTGCCCATTTTCATACTGAGTCAATAAGCGAGTAGGCCAGCCATAAGAGAAGTCCATTTTTGGCATACTATTACCATATTTAGGAAGCTTTGATTAATATGGAGCCTCGTGCCCAATAGTGGGAGAGAAAAAGGGTTTATAAAAAATTTACATTAAAAATGCAAGACCAGTCTTATGACCGCTAGATTTAAATTTTTTTCAAGCGCATCTAATAATTTTTAACGTTTTGAATTAATATTGACAGTAAGAGGAGAAAATTCAAGTGCTTGTTTTGAAAAAATATTCCCAGACAACAATGGTGTTCATTTATATCATTATCGCAGTAAATCCAATACAATGGAGAACGGATGCAGACGGGAAACAAAATTAGATTGTGAGTAGAATACACCTAAAACAATGATTCACACACGGCAACAATGAATGAAACATCGTTTTTTAAGCTTTCTTCTAAATATTTATATAGATTACTCTATATTATAATCATTATTACATGGTCTCCTAATAAAAAACAATAAATTGTGGGACAACTTACCCAAAATATAAAATTCAGCACAAAAATCATGTATTTTACACATCCGCTCACATACGTGAAGTTTGCTCCCCTGCGACGTTGCATTTTTACTTATATTCTCGTAAACTATTAACGTTATATATTATTTACAGTGTGTTGTGTTTATTTATTACATGTATATTGTTTAAAATAAGACAATACTATTTGATGACTAATCTCTGCTTAGCGCCCTTCTCACCCTCCCCATCAACAACGAACAGCCGCAGCGCAGCTCAGCGCAGATAAAATAATTCTGTTCTGTCAACTGAATCTGTCACTGTCAAATATTGCCAGTACTTTTTTTTTCAAATAATGGCTATAGATAGTGCCATCCACGAAGACGCGCCCCACTCTTTTTTCTAATTACTTACAATGCAAGTGTGTATCGCTTCACCGAATTGCCTATTACGCACGCACACATCGATGAATAAACAAAATCATGACAGAGTGATACGGTCAACTAGGAAGATGCTCTACTTCAATATTAACAACCGACTTCAAAAAAGAGGAGGCTTTCAATTCGACTGTATGTTTTTGTTGCTGTGCTTTATTTCTTTCTCTATTACGCTTCTGTACTCGATGCTTTCTTATACGAGATGCACCCAAGGAATTCCTCCATACCGTGCACCACCTACTTTGACCTATTTTATAGAAAACACTAAAAAGCAAAAAATAAATGACATACGATATCCACGTTAGACACGTACTGATGTGTTTGAAGTCGACCAATTATTTTTTGCGTTTTAGTTCCTGGGTGTTTTTGAAAGCGGTTTTTTTATTTAAAAATAATTAATATTTCATGTTTCATTCAGTGTGGGTATTGTTTGTCATTATTAGTTAATACAGTGTTATATTACCATGTTAAGGGAGCAATTATAAATATTAATAGTATACTAAAAAAAACTATATGGTCGTCTGTAAAGTCGCTTTGAGAGCGATAATTTAATGTCATATATGTTTTCTGAGAGTTTCACAAAATGTAATACTGATAGAAATTGAATGGTACATTTTTTTATTTTATTAAGTAGAGCAACTTTCTTGCCAAGTCTGGATTCAAGCAACGTGAACTGTACTACCCATGTGCATCGAGCCGCTGATGGCTCGCGACTTTGCTCGCGACTGACACTTGGCTTGGCTCAATCGTCCCACACCCCGCGGCCCCCTCGCCAAATTTTGAGGGGCGCGTCTTCGTGAATGGTACTATCTATACTCTTCTAATAATGGCTACTCGGTTTGAGTATTTGCCAGTGACTTTTTTAGGATATAATATAATTATCTTCTTCACAGGTAAGTTTAATTCATTAGTCGAAGTTAAAGTCATATAAAATTAGTCATAATCAAGTCAAAGTCACGCTACAGCAAAGCTGTGGTGACTTAACTGAAGCTTCTATGGAGTTTTGGAGGCAACATGAAAAAAACATGTTTTGCCGTATTATATCACTTGCCAACACTTATGCACATACACAAATAATTAATAAGTAAAAGGCCACCACTTTTACATATGAATACTTAAAATAACATAAATTTAAGAAAATAATACAGAGCGACGATATGATCTTCTTTATGTCCCCGCCAAAACTCTGGCAGTACGTTTCACTCTTAGATAAAGTACCTATGTATAGTATATATTACATAGATATAGTATATATATTTAGGTTCTTTATCTAATGGTTCTACATGATAGGCCATCGCGATGGTCCACTATGATGGGCCAGCGCCTGGAGGGCATAGTGGCGTTGTATGGCTTATGGCGCGTGCGATGGTCGTGGAATGGCGTCGGTGTCGGTTTTTTGGCCGCACATCAAAGGTAGTGGGCCAGCGATGGCGGTAGGCATCTACACGTGGCCCAACGTGGTGCAAAACATAATCAAAACATTGATAAAAATAAGGTAAAAAAAAATAGTTTTATATGTACAACTTGGTATTATGCGTTTCAAAGAATAGGATAATAAAACTTCTTTTACGCCACTTTTTTTTAATAGCTTGATTCTTGTGCACATTAAGAAAATAATGATATGTGCTGTATATATTGCCGCAGCGGCTAATGCTTCCACGTCCATCTCGAAAAACGTAAAGATCACATTTCAACCATCGCATCGCCATCTTGCTGGGCCAGCGCTGGCCTATCATGTAGAGGAGCCATAAGGTTTTACTTTACATTCACAACGCTCACGTCTGCGATTGTTTCTGTCCCACTTACTTGTGGGCACCGAAGAGTAATACATAATAACTACCCTGAGCGTATAACCGAGTTTTAGTAGGGACATGAAAAATCGTGTCGTGTCTCTACGTTATTTTCCAAAACTTGTATTATGAATGTGTAATAGTGACACCAGTGGCATTGCATTCTATTTTTGTGTCTGTATCAGTGTTGGCAAGTGACATGACCATCTAACATTGAACTCTAATAAGGAGGAAGCGCCCTAATCTTCATATACCCAGTACAAGTGATACTTCGACTGTCGTCCGCCATCTTAATAGTTACAGTAGACAGCGTAATTTGGATGTGTTCCGATATACACTGCGAGCACTGTAAGTTGTGATGTCAATTTAGTATACTGTGAAGTCGTTCCTTTATAGTTAGCTATACTGGTTACTGTTTATAACGGAATGCAGTCCAGTATACTGATCTGTCATTACTTTCATTTCATATAAAGTATTGGTTTTACACTGCGTTAAACACAATTTCTTTACATTTGCCATGTTTGGGTATCTTCGATTTACAATATTCAATAATAACTAAGATAGTAATAGATATGAAATACACAATACAAAGATTCTCTAAGTGCGGTAGAGATAGGTATAATGCCTTTTTGTCCTTGTCATCGTATATGCTTTTTGTTTGTCTGACACTTGTCATAAGTTCCAAGCAGTGAGAAAAGCGGATTTTGTGTTAATGCTGAAAAATGTGCTTTTGATTCAAATTGTGAGCTAATTCAAATATTTTGTGTATTTCCTAGTGGAAAAACTTCATAAACAATGGTATCGTGTTGTGTTTTCGGCTGTAAAAGCCGCAGGGAACGAAAATATGAAAACATAACCTTTCACACGTAAGTAAAATAAAATATTGTTTTATCGAAATAATAAAGTAATATAATATTAATAAAAAACCGGACAAGTGCGAGTCGGACTCGCGCACGAAGGGTTCCGTACCATTGACTAGGTAAACAACATAACACTTTTTTTTTTTTTTTTTATTTTAAGTGGGCAAAAATGTCCTACCGCACACCCCGCTGCCCGGGGAGACAACGGGGTAGTGTGGGGCTCTCACCCACTAAAAACCCACCTGCGCCCTCACCCGCCCTTGCTACGGCGGATCACGGAAACCGCGTCGTTTCTCCGCGAACCGCAGGCGGCAGCCCCTTCAGGCACCCTCTCTTGTGCGACGCCCCGCGCACTTGGGCGTCACACCTTCGCGGTAGGCTTCCGCGGACGGCACGGTACTTGCCGACCCCACCGTCCGCAGCCTCGGCTAGGGCGGCATCAGGCGCAGGTAAGCGCGCGCTCGCCACCCCGCGCGCTGGCGGCGAATCGGGTCCGCGAAGGAGGATTCCTCCCGGTCCCTCTCCGCCGTCACTGCCAACCATCACTCGCACAACGGCCGGCAGCGGCAGGTCCACGCCTATGACTGCAGTGAGTTCCCGGCGCTGCATATCCCAGGCCAGGCACGACTCGAGCGTGTGCTGCGCCGAGTCCTCGCCGCAGGTGACAGTCTGGGGTCGTCTCCTTCCTAGCGATCGTGTGCAGGTATTTGCCGACGCTGAGATTGCGCTTGGCGACGGGCGGCTGCCCTCCGCCCGCGCCGTCGACGCCCGCCGATAAACGTTGGCGAGCACTTCCGCCTCCAGATCCCACGGGGGGGTTCCGGCCAACGCGCAGGCTACATTGCATGAGACCGTGCGGTACCCGCGTATTGCCCTGACCGCTACGACCCTCTGTGGACGCCACAGAAGGGCCCTATTGCGAGCGGCCAGGGACTCCGCCCACACGGGCGCGCCGTACAGTGCCATTGACCGTACTACCCCCGCGTAGAGTCGTCGACACGCGAGACTCGGTCCGCCCAAATTCGGCATCAGTCGCCCGAGGGCGGACGCCGCGCCGACGAGCTTTGGCGCAAGACGGTGGAAGTGCTCGTCAAAGTGCCACCGTCCATCCAATACCAGGCCCAGGTATTTGATGTGGGCCTGGATTGGAAAGCCTACACCGTTGACCGTTATCGAGGCGCCGGCGGGTGGGCCACGTCGGGGCCCATGAAAGAGTAGGGCCTCCGACTTTTCAAGGGCCACCCTAAGCCCCAGCGCCTCGATCCGCCTGACCACCTCCGCGGTTCCTGAGGTGGCGTTGCCGCCTCCTCGAGGGTCCTGCCCCGTGCTGTGACGAGCGTAACGTCTGCGTAGCAAATTACGCTCAGCCCGGGGGGAAGCCGGCCACGGAGGACCCAGTCGTAGCCGATGTCCCACAGGAACGGCACTAGAACCGAACCCTGCAGGACGCCGCACGACATAGCCCTCCTTAGAACGTCCCCTTCCCGGTCCACGAAGAGGACGCTGCGGCCGTCGAGGTAGTCCGCCACCAGCCGCCTTAGGTAGAGGGGCACTCCATGGTACTGGAGTGCCTCCTTGATGCAGCCGAATGGCAGACTATTGAAGGCGTTGGTGATGTCGAGCGATACCGCCAACAGCACTTCCCTCGAGGTGACGGCCTCCGCAGCCGCGGCCTTCAAGCGCAGGATGGCGTCGACCATAGACCGACCCGCCCGAAATCCGAACTGGGCATCGGACAGGTCGGGGCCGACCGCACCTAGGTGCCGGACGATGCGGGCAGCGACTACCCGCTCGAGAAGTTTGCCCGTCTCGTCCAACAACACGATGGGCCTGAAGGCCGCGACTGTATTCGGAGACCGTCCCGGCTTCGGCAGGAGCACGAGCTTCCCCTCCTTCCAGCAGTCAGGGAACCGTCCGGACACCAGGCAAGCGTCGAACAGTCCCCTGAGGCGGGGCTCTAGGTGGTCGAGGACCAGGGCCAGCACTCGGGCGCTTCTCCGCATACGCGCTGCCGCCCCCCCATTTGCGTCGTCGTCACGGGCGGTACCTCCCCGTTGTCGGCCTCCCGGTCTTCATCTGGCGGAGCCATGACCGGGGGCGTGTGCACCGTAAACAACATTACACTTTTTTTTATTTTTATTTTAGGTGGGCAAAAATGTCCTACCGCACACCCCGCTGTCCGGGGAGACAACAGGGTAGTGTGGGGTTCTCACCCACTAAAAACCCACCGTGCGCCCTCACCCGCCCTTGCTACGGCGGATCACGGGAACCGCGTCGTTTCACCGCGATCCGCAAGCGGCAGCCCCTTCGGGCACCCTCTCTTGTGCGACGCCCCGCGCACTTGGGCGTCACACCTTCGCGGTAGGCTTCCGCGGACGGCAGGGTACTCCCCGACCCCACCGTCCGCAGCCTCGGCTAGGGCGGCATCAGGCGCAGGTAAGAGCACGTACGCCGCCCCGCGCGCCGGCGGCGAATCTGGTCCGCGAAGGAGGATTCCTCCCGGGCCCTCTCCGCCGCCTCCTTCCGCGAGATGACAGCCTCGCAGAAGGCGGCGACCGCGGTCCAGGCCCTGTCACTGCCAACCATCGCTCGCGCAACGGCCGGCAGCGACAGGTCCACGCCTATGACTGCAGCGAGTTCCCAGCGCTGCACATCCTAGGCCAGGCACGACTCGAGCGTGTGCTACGCCGAGTCCTCGCCGCAGTCGCAGTGGTGACAGCCTGGGGTCGTCTCCCTCCTAGCGATCGTGTGCAGTTATTTGCCGAAGCAACCGTGCCTCGACAAAACCTGCACCAACCGGAAGGTGAGGACCCCGTGCTGCCGCCCTGCCCATTCTTCCAACATCGGCTGGAGCGCCCCCACGGTCCAGAGGCCAGCCCGGGGCGTCTCCAGCCGAGACCTCCAATTTAGGACGGTGGCGCGGCGGGCATCTTCCCGCCACGCTGAGATAGCGCTTGGCGTGGGGCGACTGCCCCCCGCCCGCGCCGTCGACGCCCGCCGATAAACGTTGGTGAGCACTTCCGCCTCCAGATCCCACGGGGGGGTTCCGGCCAACGCGCAGGCTGCATCGCACGAACCGTGCGGTACCCGCGTATTGCCCTGACCGCTACGACCCTCTGTGGACGCCACAGAAGGGCCCTATTGCGAGCAGCCAGGGACTCCACCCACACGGGCGCGCCGTACAGTGCCATTGACCGTACTACCTTTTTTGTATGATGTAATGTCATTTTAGTTATAAAGATTATATTAAATTGTAATAAATTGGCAATTTAAAAAAGTGGCCCATGAGTTTCTTGCCGTGTTCTTCTCATGAAAGGCTTTACTTCGGAATCCGGCCGCTTGTGGCGATTGCAATCGCCACTTTGTTATTGCGGATGCACTCGCCTCAGGCGCTCGTGTTGATTATTAATGTATTCTTGACGATTTTAAGTGCTATTTAATAGGCTTATGAAATAAAGATATTTTTGAATTTGAATTTTGAATTTATCATGGTACTATTCAAGATAACTCAAACTAGCCCTAAATCGATCTGTTGCGACGTTTAATTAACTAGTACCCATGGCCACCTTCTAGCTCCATTATCAGACCATGAATACTATCTAGAGACAAAGTACTCGTCAAGACGAATCAAACGAGTATAAACTCGATGGGGATGCGTTGTTTCATTACAGAGTTACTGTGGCCACCTTTCAGCTCCATCATCAGACCCTGGGTACCATCTAGAGACAAAGTACTCGTCAAGAGTAATCATACGAGCCCAAAATCGATGGGGTTATGTCGTTTTATAACGGAGTTCTTATAGCCACCTTTTAGCTTCATCATCAGACCCCGGAAACCATCTATAGACAAATTACTCATCAAGACGAATCAAACGAGTCTAAACTCGGTAGGGTTGCGCCGTTTCATTATTTTTATTTTATTTTTTATTGTCACGTCTAAGCGTCGCCACGCTAACACCCAGTCTTACCCACCCTCCGTATAAGATGTATCACAGGAAGGCGCAGCATAGGACGGCCTCCCGCCAGAAGGACTGACGACCTGGTCAAAACCGCAAGGCACCCTTGGATGTAGTCACTAGAGCGTCGGTGTGGAATATCTGTAGACGATCCTATGACTCTCCATTATGACGGAAGAAGGCGTCGCGGTCATGTTTTAGTCGGTATTGTGGCACATGAACTCGACACAAGAGAGCCTGTATGACATCAAGCCCGACACTCTCCCTGGATCCTGTTGGTACCCCAGTGATGTGCGTAAACTTGCATTTTGGGCCGTGTTAACAAATAAAAAGGACCGATTATTGTGGAGTTCTCTTAGGGAGACCTATTATGTACAGCAGTGGACGTCGAATGACTGATGGATGGAATAAAATATTATTATATACTTGTTTTTAGTTATCGTAATACCTCACTTTCAAATCTTTTTCTCCTGATGTCATCACATCACAAACTTATATAGGTATATTTGGACTTAGAATGAACGTCTATACCCAGGATTAAATTATTATTTATTTCTTTATGCTTTTTACAACCTAAATCTATTCAATACAATGTTACGCCCTTAATTTTTTGTTTGTTTAAAAAGAATGCATGCCTGATTGATCTATCAACCACTAGCTCATATGACTGAATGGATTGGGTTGCAATTTGACACACATAGATATAATTATAGGTACAGGTAGATAAAGATTTACGCAATTAAAAAAACCTTTGTCCACCCAAAAATTTATAGATCGCTTGAAGGACTGAAGTATCGATATCGATATTTTTTACGCGCTTCCCTAGCGGAAATTCCGCCATTTTTGATATCAAAGAATTGGTTCGGTAAATTTGTAGTCATTTCCTCTCCCCCTTATTAGAGCTCAATGCCATCTAAACTCTTTTTTTAGATTATTCTACTCTTTGATCTAAACATTACGTCACATAAATCCCTAGTGTGAAGTGTCATAATTTTTAGTAGAAATTATTTTTGTTTATGTTATATTTGTTTCTTAAAATTGAAAATTACATAGCAGAACTAAGAAATCGATGTTGTTTTGAAATCGAATGAAATCGAAACGGCCCGATGCGTGTGGCGACGTTTATAAAGGGCTCATGAGGTCGTCACCTGGCACTAGTACTAACGAGTGTGAACTCAGCAATAAAACAATTATAGCCTTAAGTTTATAAACATAGAGTTGGAAATATTTTTAAGAGCTTCGTTAAAAGTTCAAATTTTGACAGGTAAATTAGGACCCCTCTTTGTCACACAATGGCACACTTCATCGCCCCCCTCCTCCCCTTTACGTGTGGCGTAATTTATGGATGGTTCTAAAACGGCGTAAGGTAGTTTTTCGTGTTGTCTCCAAAACTTCATAATTATGCTTTCAGTAATGTCGCCACCACTTTACTGAGACTTTACTATGACTAATTTTGTATGACTTTGACTTCATTTTACTATACTAATAAATAATATATGCATAATGAATAAACTTAGTTCATGCAACAATTAAGAAACTTTACAATGGCAACAATGGCTTGCCGATTGCCATAATCAAAAAAGAAGAAGAAGAACGTTACATAAAATTTGCTATAAAATATTATGATCCTCTAGTTGTTGTAGTCGCGTTGAGCCTTGCTTATCTCAGCATGAATGGGTCGGCTCGATTGGGAAAGTACGGGTGGTACTTTCCCAATCTCACAAAAATCAGTGTGTAATATGTTGTGTTTCGTATGGTGAGTGAGAGCGCCGAAGGCCCCATCCCCCTCCCTATCCTCGTCTTAGTATCCTACTTATCCTCTTCTTATTATCCCTTCTATCCACCTCCTATCACTTTCCCCGGAGATGGTGACTCGCGAGTGATGTTATTGGTGTTGCTAGCGTCTATAGGCTACGCTAACTGCTTGCCACCAGGTGGGCCTTTTCTAATAGATAAAGATTACTCTAGTATATGGGTGGGTATGCTTGTTTGCCACCTGAGTAGTAAAAAAAACAGGGCAGTCTTTGGGGACTGCCAATAGAAGTGAAAACTAAGTAACTTGTGAATTGTATCCTCGAGAATTGACCAATTTGGCCATGATCACTTCTTTTCAAACCAAAAATAACAAACATAACACAACAAACATAGCATCACACCTGTATTCCCCGAAGGGGTAGGCAGAGGTGTATTACACACCCACGACTCGCCAACTATGTTTAAGTCCCACGTAATAGGGGGCGAGCCTATTGACGTCTACCGGGCACATTTCCAAACGCAGGGCTGCTACTGAGACCGCCGGCGGACCACCGAAGGAATGTAACACAGTTCCAGTGGCCCGCCAACAAAGGCGGAGAGACGGCACACGGCGGGTTTCTTTAGTGGGTGCAGGCCCCACACTACCCTGTTCGTTGCCCCGAACGACGGGGTGTGCGGTTAGGAACATTTTTTCCCGCCTTAACAAAAAAAAAAAAAAATGGCTGCTATGGAGAATTCTTCTTTTTAGGAAAAAGCTCAATAATATTGCCCGACCCGGGGATCGAACCCGAGACCTCATGATTAGTAGTCGTATACACTACCGCTACACCACCGAGGCAGTTAAAACCAAAAATAATTCAAAAATAATAATCTAATAGGTCGACGATACAATTCACAAGTTACTTACTTAGATGTCACTTCTATTCGGTGACGAAAAAGGCACTATTTCTGAACCATTTTTGATTTTATTCAAAAATAATAGCTTGATAATATCTTTCTAAACCCTATATCTACAATCCATTCCACTTGGATTTTACGAATAAAACGCTCACACTAGCGCGATGGAAAAACCGGATCTTGAGAGCGATTGTCGTGTGCGCCAAGTGAAACGCACCGTATTGGATTTTTATTCTCCTGTAAGATAATTTCTATTCGCGATCTCCATGTTCAAACTCTTGGGTTTCCACTGCAAGTCTACTTCTCTCGTTTGTATGATGTTCTTGTATACTAAGGCAGACAGTCTCGCTGTTCTCTTTTTGGATGGTGAGTCGAAGTCCACCTCATAAAGACCGAAGCGTTCTCTATAACAGAAAGAATAATATACCTACATACATATTGTCACGTCTTTTTCCCATAGAGGTAGGTAGAGACCACTTCCCTCCACTTGCTACGATCCTGACACACATCTTTTTCTTCATCATTCATTAGTGCTTTCATGCATGCTCGTTAGTTACGAGTATTCTTAACCTGGCCTTCCTTAAGAACGTCTCCGATCTGGTCAAAATATGTTACCCTAGGTCGACCTCTACCAACTTCCCCATTCACAAAGAATAATAAGATGGAGTGAATTCATGAGGCCGTGTGGGGCCAGCTTTAGAATTGTCCCACCCCTCTCCACCCATGGGAGTCGTAAGAGCCGACTGAGGAAATACCGGGGGGAGTGGGCAGTATCGTATTTATCCTCGAGTAACGTATTAACAACATCCACTGCGATCGCCAACCCGCCTGCCAAGCGTGGCGATTACGGCACTTTACCCCCAATTTGGGGATGCCTATGTCCAGCAGTGGACGTCGAAAGGCTGATGGATGGATGGATGGATGGAATTCATGAGGAAGGTTCCACTGGCTGAAGTATGACGGTGATCGTTCATTGATTAAAAAAAAATAACTAGTTTATGTTCCTAGTTTTATATAATGTATTGCACACCAAATTTCTCATTAAAAGTAAGAAAAGTTGAAATTCAGCACTACCTGTAGTAAATCCTGTATTATCTATTTTAGGTTAAACATATAGCCCAGTCCCAGTGGTCCGTCAGGCGGAGAGATGGTACACGGCGGGTTTATTTAATGGTCGAGGGCCTCACACTACCCTTTTGGTTGCCCCGAACGACGGGATGTATGGTTAGACACATTTACCTATTCCCGCCAAAAAAAGGTTAAGTCTCCTTAGAATGAAAAACGAAACGTTAGACTAATTTTCGTTTTGCTTCACTCTGATTGGTCGCCTGAATCACGCGTCGAAATCTCGACTAATCATGAATCACGCGTGAGACTGTTGATGAATCACAAACACTCAAAACGAAAGCTCGTCTAACGTTTCTTTAAAAAAATGCCTTGAATCGAAGCGAGTCTTTATGTTTTATGTGAAGTTGTGCGGCTATCATAGAATTTCTCAGTAATCACAACTCTTCAACGAAAATATTTTGATATGTTTATCTCGTAATATAGCGCTTCGTGAGAAGAACATTTTTTCACGCCTTAAAAAAATTTTAAGGCGGGAAAAAATGTTCCTAACCGCACACCCCGTCGTTCGGGGCAACGAACAGGGTAGTGTACCTCACCCAGTAAAGAAACCCGCCGTGTGCCGTCTCTCTTTATTGGCGGACCACCGGAGCTATATTACATCAAGATATACTTATTATATACCTGGTGCCAGCTATCCATTCAATGTTATCAATTAAGCTCCATACAATATAACCTTTGATCTTGGTACCTTCCTCCATGGTTAAAAGAACATAACCTGAAAAAGCAATGTTTTATTTTGTTTTATTTAATTATTACAATTTTGGAAAACTTAAAGGTAGAAGAATTTTTTTTTATCTATCTATATTATTATAAAGTTGTAACAGAGCTATGTCTGTATATTTAAGATATTTGAGAAAAATGACTGAATTAGGCTATATAGGCGTGTCTAAACACAAAACAATTTTTTTTAGTTTTTTGTCTGTTTGTTCGTTTGCGCATCACGCAAAAACTACTCAACGGATTTTGATGCAACTTTTATACATTTTATCCCACTACTATACAAAACTGGTATACATTTTATCCCACTACTATATCGGGAACCTGTGGCATAACCGAGAAACTAGAAATATAAGAAAAACTAGTGAAATATAAGAATGGACTACATTTTCTAGTATTTAAAAAAATACTTAAATGTTTGAATTTTTATGGAATACTTGATTGATTTTGCCTGCGACTTTGTCCGCGTTCATTTAAATCTGTCTCGCACATATAATATTATCTTCTATAGTTAGATATCTACAACTTATACAATTATCTATAACAATTCTTCCGATTTCTAATCTATATTTTTTAGCATTTGACATGCTCCGCTACTTTTTATGTACAAATTATTTGTGAATAAGGAAAAAGAGATTTTTAGTACGAGCGGGAAACGAACCCGCGTCTTTTCCAATCCGGAGAAGTGCTCTAAGCCACTGAGCTATCGTACTATTCTTTCGATCATCCCAATCTGCTTATCACATTTGTCGTTTCCCGCTCGTACTAAAAATCTCTTTTTGCTTATTCACAAATAATTTGTACATAAAAATTCTTCCGATATTAAAAGTAGTCTATGTACTTTTCCTGGCTCCAGACTATACCTATTAGATAGTTTCATGATAATTGGTTTAGAAGTTATAGTGTGAGCAAACGCACTTTCGCTTTTATAATATCATGATACCAGACTTTGCCCGCAGCTCCACCGCAGGCAAATGCTCGTTTTTGGTTTATATCTAGATACTTGAGCATGTTCTAGTGGCATAAACCGTATACAAGTTTTTAAGTCTAATCAAGAGATATTTTATCAAAATCCATTCAGTAGTTTTGCGTGATGATGTGAACAAAAAATTAATATTTTCTCAAATATCTTAAATGTACAGACACAGCTCAGTTACAGCTTTATAATAGTTAGTACAGATATATACACCAAGATAATTATACTTAAGTATTCCCTGATGTTGTCTGCGCGGCTTTGATCATCAATTCCTGGATCCGTAGACCAGCCATTTTCAGTAATGATGATTAAGGGATAGCCGTATGCTTGATTCAGATAATCACACACTTTGTAGATCCCAAATGGTGCGCTCTGCAAAAATATACAAAAAATGGATGTCCTGACAAAAAGCAGGCTTCGGAATCCTCACCCTCTTTCACAGCCTTACCCTCTGCCAAGCGGATTTTCCTTGTTTCCATTCAGGTCTTTGTGTAATATCTACATTCAGATCATGAGCGAAAGACGGTGGATTATGTTGCTTCGTACTGGTTTCCACTATGTAGGAGGTGTAATGGTTCATACCTATAAAATCTGCTGATCCTGAAAATAATAGTAATATACAGTGATTTGGAAGGTATATTTCCAATTCAGATCGAAGTGGTCCATTTTTTTATTGCTTGTGGCGGCAGATGAGCCACGGCCCACCTGATGGTAAATGGTAGCGTTGCTCATGGACTGAACTATACCGAGAGTATTGTCAAGCCGCTGCTCGCCATTTTATTTCACAGATATGAAATGAAATAATAAACGGCTATCTCCTGCTGCAACAACGATGTGCTTCATGGCCGTTCACACGGGAGATGGTGGTATCAACACGCTCGGGCCCGATAGCACCAGCCCTGCTATGCAATGAATGATATTTGCTTACTTCCCTTAGTCGCCTTGTACTACACCCGTGAGAAAGAATGGGGCGGTGACACTTGTATTCTTAGTCCGTCACCACACAGAAAAAATAATATGATAGAGTACGATGGCATGAAAGGTAAGCTATAGCGGCGTAGATTCGACTCGAATTGGACTAACTATACCTACCTATGGTGCGGTGCTCATGATGAGGCTCGAAATGGACACCAACGGCAATTAGCGGGGCCGTGGAGAAATCATTTAAACCTTTCCGATAAAACTTTGTGGACCTAGACTCCACAAATTAAGTACAAATGCGTTTTGTACTGCTTCCATGGGAAGAGATTTTTTCGTGGAAATATTTTCCAACTCGCAGAAAAAGTGATAGTTGATTGGAGCAAGGTGTCAAGGTTGTAGAGGAAGGAATAAAGAGCGGAGAAAAGGGGAGATTTAGGTCTCCAGCGCTCTCACTTACTATACGAAACAATTATAGGAGTACCTACCATTGTTTTATGCTTATAGGGTAGTACTTCTCTGGTCGAGCCGGCTCATTAATGCGGGGAGAAGCAAGGCTATAACTACTTCTTGAAAACATAAAAAGTAAACCTTTAATAAGATTGATTTCTTCGGAGCTTAGCTTGGGGAGTCTAGAAGCGTGGAGACCATGCTCCTCACTCTTCTTTGCCACTATGTTCTTGACTAACAGCGGGAAATCACCAGTTTTCGAGAATATAGGATTCATGTAAAGTCCGATCTGAAATATACACGCAATTTAGATTATTTATTCTGCCATAGCGCCAGAGTCGTATGCCTAATACACACTTCTGGCGGCAACAAAGTGTGAAGGGGTAGGCAGAGGTGTATTACACACCCACGACTCGCCAGCTATGTTTAAGTCCCATGTAATAGGGGGCGAGCCTATTGACGTCTACCGGGCACATTTCCAAACTCCGGGCTGCTACTGAGAATTTTTCTTTTTAGGAAAAAGCTCAATAACATTGCCCGACCCGGGGATCAAACCCGAGACCTCATGATTAGCAGTCGCATACACTACCGCTACACCGCCGAGGTAGTTACTAAGTACTCTGCCTATCACATTTGAATAAAAAGACAATAATAATAAATAAAAAAAATACTATATCGTTGTCTGTAAAGCCGGTTTACGGACGATAATTTTACGTGATAACGTCATAATGTTTTCTGAGTTTCACAAACTTCGGTCGCCATATATTTTTCGGAACGTGAGACTTTTTCGTGCGTGCAGCCGGGCGTTCATCGATTTATAAGACGTTATCACGTCAAAAAGATGGATGATAAACGCGCTATTACTAATACAATCAGATTTACTTTTTATTTTAGATAGGTACACAATCTAAATATACGTAATATAAACAGTAAATTATTGAAGTTCACAAATAATAATTTGTAGAGTACAAAAAAAATAACTGAGCATGTCAAGTGCTAAGAATATAGATCAAAAAGACTTTTTCTTTATTTGTTTTGGCTGGTCATTCATAGTTCTACGACGTCCACTCTATGTTCTTCAGAGAAGTAATTCTTTCCGTGATTGGTTTGTTAAACGAAGTTAAGTACTTTCTAAGTAAGTTAATTCTACTGTTTAATATAACTTGGTAAAGACAACAATGATTGCTTGATTTAACAAACCTCAAATTCCCTGGCTCCCTGCGCGGCTTGCACATTTTCCGTGCTGTTATCGAGTGACTCATACCAATCCAAAGACATGCCTATCCCAACGTTACCTGGAAATTTTTTTTTTATTTCGATTTGACCATGACTAACACTTTATCTAAGTCATCTGCGCAACGGTGTTTCTAATAAAGGCCAAATACATTACAAATTACAACCGAAAAATTTAAAAAACCGTACGGTTGCTATGGTTGTAGTCCTACTAAACTAAGATAGTTTAGCTTAGGGTTTGAACGAATCAATGATGCTCCCTGAGCAAAATAACATTTTAACAAACTTCCAGCTACTAAATTATTTTATTGTAACTTTAAAATCTAATTATCTCGATCTAAATAGGTACACCAACATCGGGCACAAACATAATCTTTAAAAAAACAGTCATCCCGCAGGAACCTTCGATTTTGCCGATAGAAACAATACCTAACAAGTGCTTTGTTTTTTCATTTCGGAATATATTGTATGCTAATTCATAATGACCGGTGAAGTTTCTAATAAAGTCACCACAGCTTTACTGAAGTATGACTGACTTGAGTATGACTAATTTTGTATGAGTTTAATTGTGACTTGTTTAACGAATTTATTTTAGTAGACTTTTTAAATTACAAATTACGTATTTGCGAATGAGGAAAAAGAGAAATTTAAATCGAATCGAACCTACATCATGATGAGGAGATTGGGTATGACCGAAAGGCAGTGCGGTAGCTCAGTGGCTTAGAGCACTTCCCGGGATTGGAAGGTTCGATTCCCGCTCGTACTAAAGTTCTCTTTTTCCTCATTCGCAAATATATTTTTTTTATGTACAATATCATATATTATTATATATTTACACTCTTAAATACTATTACAAAGCTTATAAAAAAAAGGAACAAAATAAATAAAGAAAAGAAAGAAGTTAAAATTATGCATCATAAAATTCATCCGCATCACTGACTACTGGCAAAGTGACCAGAAGGCTGGCAGCATTTCCACGTTGAATGGCAATGCTAATCCTTTGTGCTAGGTAAAGGCCAGCCCTCTGATCACGTGAGGCGTTGATCAGACGACTCGCAACTTCTTTATAGAATTTGCGAGCGTTCGGGCCCCATGGCCCTAGCTTTTAGACCCCAAACTGTTCGAAAATATAATTATAATATATAATATTATATTTCCGCCGTTTGAGGGTCTCTGCTGCTGCATCTGCAGCACCAGGAGAATTAGCGGTGCTTGGTAGATGTGATTGAGCAAGGGTGTCGACGCAGTTGGCACCCCACACCAAAGGCCTACCCATCTTCCAAGGCATCAGAGTCATACCGTCTGGTCTCTTCCCATCGTCGCGTACCAAACCATTAGGTTCACATACGGCTGGTACACTGACGGTAATAAGATCACGACGTATTATGTCATTTATATTAGCGTGGTGTGGTATTCTGCCTGCACTTTTGCTGCATGATAAGCCATGGTGTCCGAGACTATCGACGGCCTGCCCACAGTGACAATGATGCGGAGTAACACACGGGGTTCCTAAACGGAGACAAGCTGCAATTCGGAAAGTTGTGTCGTCCATCATGGTACCTGTGTTGGACGTCGGAAGTGCTTGAACCCAAATACCTGACTCCCACTCCCCCACAGCCAACAGACGAGCACGCTCAGCAGCACCAATAGAAGTATTAATAAGATTTTTTCTAATGATCCCGCATAACGGCTCATCCCATTATCTCTGAGAAAGCGGGTTTATTGGTAAGTCAGTGTTTGGACATGCCAATATTATTGTACTTTATAAAGTGGCTGAGCATGTCAAGTGCTAAAATATAGATCAAAATGTTTATTAGACTTATTTGAAAATGCAAAATTAAAGATGACTAATGGACTGATTGCCATAGTCAAAAAATAAGAAGAACTAATTTTATTAAACACTAATTGCTACCCGCAACTTCGTCCGCGTGGAATTTAGTTATTTTCTTTTTTAGTGTAGAATTTTTCCAAAATTAAATTAGTGATCCCCGTCCCGTGAGTTCCGACCAAATCGTTCCAACCGTTCAGGAGTTCAGTCGTGGATGTGTATTCGTCGTATATCTTTTTTTCTCCCGTGTGACCGGCCATGAAGCACATCGTTGCGTTTTGGCTATAGCAGGAGATAGCCCTTTATTCTTTCATTTCATTTTGGTGAAATGAAATGGTGAGCAACGGCTTGACAATATTCTCAGTATAGTTGAGTCCATGAGCGACGGTTACCATTTACCATCAGATGGGCCGTGGCTCGTCTGTCACTGCACACAATAAAAAAAATACTTATCTAAGTATTTGAATCTATTCATTCACAATTTCATGAGTTGTTTTGCGCGGAATCCTAATTATTTTTCTAGGCAATAAGTTACTCCCTGTAACAACAGCTACCTGCTAGTGAAAGTCCCGTCCAAATCGGTATTATAGTATAACCATTCCAGAGCGGTATTATAGGTTTTTTTTTTACGCGGAACCCTAATAATTTTCTCAAAATAAAAGTAGCCTAAGTTACGCCCTGTAACAACAACTATCTGCTAATAAAAGTCCGATCCCAATCGGCGCAACCGTTCCTGAAATTAGCCGGAACAAATAGACAGACAGACGGACAGACCGACAGACAAAGAATCAAACGAGTCCAAACTCGATAGTGTTGCGTCGTTTCATTATGAAGTTCCTATATCCACCTTCCAGCTCCATCATCAGATCATCTCCATGTCATCATAATATTGCATTATTACGCAATATACACATGCTTGTAAAATTTCAGCTCAATAGGTAATCGGGAAGTGTGTCTAATTTAACTTGCAAGATTTGAACGGAACAAGTAAAAAGCGTCGTCACGCTAACAGCCGATTTTACCCTCCCTCCTCATTAGATGTTTCACATCAAAAACTTTAAAAATTGGTAATTTGTTATAGCGTCATAAACTCTCATATACATTTAGTTAGATTATAAATTTTACCCTCGTGTATTTTCTTGTAGATGTTGTTGTAAGCCTTGTACGCTTTAGCATGAGCCAGCAGCACGTTCTTGACGCACTCATAAGAACCTGTATTCTTCAATCTCAACCCTGGCGCGATCACTCCTGTTTCGTATCCAAGTACACAGATTGAGCCAGGCTAAAATGACAAACGATTCTTTAACACTAAGTACCTACCTTCCACTGTAGGGTACTGGTCTCCTCTCAGAGTTAGAGGGATTTAGGCAGTAGTCTATGACACTGACCCAGTGCGGATTGGCAAACTTCACAAGCCATCGAGATAATTTAATTCTTTCATTTCATATCGGTAAAATGAAAGGGTAAGCAGCGGTTTGACAATACTCTCGGTATAGTTGAGTCCATGAGCGACTGTTACCATTTACCATCAGATGGGCCGTGGCTCGTCTGCCACTATATGCAATAAAAAAAAATCTCTCTCAGGCTGCAGGTTTCCTCACGATGTTTTCCTTCACCGAGTAGTGATTATGGATAAATATATTTTTGAAATATCTAAAAAAAGTTAGAGGTGTGAGGTCGTTGATTGGACTGGGGATCGAACCCAACGCCATTGTAGTGCAGTCTTTATTAAATACATTACTTTCTAACGCCTTGAGTGACGTCTATGCCATCTGTCCCAGATAAGCTTAATTATAGAATTACTCATAACAAAAAATTACGCTCCTGGTCGCATCGTAAGCGACCGGTTCTCCAGCGCAGGCCAACGAGGTGCAGGGGTAGGGACGAGGGGGCCGCGGCCGCTGGCCGCGGCGCTGGCGCGTCTTGCCCCCACCCGAGTCATTCGCCGAAGAGACAGAGCAACGCAGTAGTCGCGGGCGCCTAATATTTTTACCTTGTACCTTGCATTGAACATTACAGTTATTTTAAAGACGTCTAAAGTCTATCATTACCGTCCTAGTCAGCATAGATCGGCCTAGTGACGAAATACACATCCACTCCTCTGTAAATATTTTGATATATTTTTTTACATAAGTACCTACGTATTTAGTATTTGACATGCTTAGCCTTAAAAATTAACAATAAGTGCGAGAATGTAAATTCGAAAATAACGGTAGCGATCTGTGGGATCGTAGACAGAGAAATTCTCTGTCTACGTGTGGGATGTATTCATCTTTCCTTCTAATTCATTTGATTTACAAACAAGTTTCTTTTAAGATTATTTAGACAATGCATATTGATTAGAATTGATTTTGATAATTGTCGATAAAATAAATTATAGGTGGTACGGAGTTCACCGGTTCATCTAGTACAGAATTATAGTTTAAAAAACTAAAATAACACGCTTTAAATAGCTAGTTGAACTAAAAAGTAGTAAATAATATTACAATAAATAATGATTGTAAAAAAGCGTGGGATGGGGTGCTTTTTACTATATAGGTGAATTATTTGTAACATTTGATTATGCACCTCACGCTTTTTTACAATCATTATTTATTGTAATATTATTTACTACTTTTTAGTTCAGCTAGCTATTTGAATAAAAATAAAAGTATAATAAAAGTATGAAATAATAATCTATATAAACTATAATTTATTTTGTATCAAAAGTACTATTATTTAAAAGAAATGAAACCTACTTATGCCGTGATAATTTGCCTTTAAACTTCATCGAATGGACATGGCTAAACTATAAGGGTTCTTTATTGGCTACGGAACCCTGAAAACCGATAAACTCGATAACTCAAATTATTGCATTGTCATCGGTCCTTGATAAGTGTGCAAAGTTTCAAATCAATCCGACGTTTTAAAGTGGTTGAAAATCACGTTCAAAGATTCCGTAGCGTGTTTTTTAAAGTTATGTAAATTAACTCTTATTTTGCAAATTGAAAAATGGAATCGGATCGTTTAAATTGGGTAAAAATCGCGCCTAAAGAAGTCGGTTACAAACATACAAATAAACATACAAACAAACCTACAGGTGAAGCTAGTAAAAAAGTAATATACCTGGTTCACTGTTAACCAGAACTTTACTCGTGATGCAAATCTCTTGAAGACCTCTTTGGCATAATCTACGAACCAGTCAGATGATAGAGGGTTCATCCACCCTCCAAGATCTTGGAGGTGCTGTGGCAGATCGAAGTGGTAGAGGGTGACCATAGATTGGATGCTGAACTTTAGTAATTCGTCGATAAGATTTTCATAATATTCAAAGCCTCTTTCGTTTGTTGAGTTAGGAAAACCTAAAAAATATAAAACTAAGTCAAACCTTACGAACATAACTATCTATTAGAGTTTTGGATTTTTAAAGCACAACCTTAGCATAAAGGGAGCTATATTTGATACAACTTAAAAGTTTATTAATGTGCATACATAAAAATATCTATATTATGGAATTAGCCTTTACCAGCTGCACCGCAGCAGCCAAAAGCTAGGTTTTAGGTTATATCTCAAGTTCCCGATATAGTAGCGGGATAAAATGTTCCAGTTTGTAAGTCTAATCGAGACGTAACAAATAAAAAAAAGTTGCATCAAAATTCGTTCAGTAGTTTTTGCGTGATGCGCGAACAAACAAAAAGACAAACAAACAGACAAAAAATCTAAAAGAAATCGTTTTGTGTTTAGTTTTTCAACCCCTAAATAACCATCTCGGTAATATTTTTTTTTTTTCATTATACATGTAGATTTATTGCTGATTAGAAACAGATATATAAAATTTCGTGTCTCTTACTTTCAAGCTGACAGAGTTCCATACAACCGTTTAGGTATCTCTTGTGGGCAAAATTTTCAAAAATCCTTTCTTAGTGGATCTCTACAAAAAAAAGGTATCAACTACCAAAATTTCAAGTTTGCAGCCCCACTGCGGCTTAGGCTCTGCGTTGATCGTCAGTCGGCCGGTACAAGCAATTATATGTATATAGATACATAGATTAAATATCTTTAAATGTACAGGCATAGCTCTGTTACAGCTGTTTATAATAAACGTAATTGTGATAACGGTGCACTCCTTGTTAGACAGCATGTTCATGTTATAATAATAGCAGTGACCGACTGATAGGAGCAGAGTCCAGCTCAACCGAGCGTTATTGGTCAGTTTCGTTATTCGTTCAGAAAGGTCACAAACTGGCATATAAATAACATTTGCTTTTAGTTGCGCAACTTTGAGGATAGATGTCACGCCAAACTGTATTCACTATTAACTGCCTCGGTGGTCTAGCGGTATAGACTGCAGATCATGAGGGTTCGATTCCCGGGACAGGCCAACATAAAGTTATTGCACTTTTGCTTGCGCACACCGAGTGTGCTCAATAATATGAGTTGATAAATATCAAACGTCAGTATGTCCATGATAAGTGAAAAAAAGATAGACCAATATATTTGTTTGCAGATGCATACGACGTTATTTCGTAGACATTAAGGTTTAATATAGCTTATTTTGACAATGTTTATCCGCGCCTGCATAGAAATATAACGAACTACGTTCAAACTTCATCAAAATCGTTAAAGCTGGTTTGGACTTATTGGATTTTGAACTAAAGCAATGGACATATTTGTCTTTGAAAAAAAGTAAAGATCGGACATAATAGAATTTGAATAGAAATACGGATGACGTCAAAATGGTGCCTCGGCTAAGGGTTGCCACCGAAGAATTGCCTACTGGACATTTGAACTAGTTAATAAATAATTAAAACAATATAGTATATTCTCACAAGTTTAATAACATAATGTAATGGCTAAAATCACAATAAATCAGTCTTAAGAGTATTAGAGTCTTAATCAGTACAAAATCAGTATCAGTATAAAATTACAGTTCTTCGTCTCTTCTTTATTTAAGTAATCTAATTAAACAAAATCTGTAATTTCTTCGTTTTCCATATCTCCGGGATTTATTATACTTTCATTTTCTGAATCATCATCCATCGTCATTGCGCTACTGTCAAGCCTCGTAAGAATATTTTTATAATATGAAAGGTCTTCGAAATTCTGCCATTCATGCCCATAATGTTTTGTTAAAAGATTTTTAACATCATTTAATTTGGCCGCTTTAACGGGAACTCCGGCTGGTATAGTTATTAAACTTAGTTCGTTTATCCTCTTTCCGCGTTTTGTCAACGATTTGCTATTGCAAATATCATTTCTATATGAAAGTTCACCACGAACATGGACTGCATTACGGTTCACTTTTTTAAATAAAATTCTTTTGCATTTGCTAATTTGGAAATGCCAACATTGAGTACTTTTCAGAAATTCTTTGCTTTTGTCTTTCCAGTCATAAATAGGGAGTTCTGTCGCCAGTTTGTAAATAGTTGCATGTTCACTAATAATGTTTTCATAATCACTTGGTTTAATTATATTCTCTGTTTTCTTTATTACTCTTTCATTTAAGGCGAACACTCTGTCGGCAGGCAAGAACGAATGTCCTGTTACGGGAAATATCATTTCAACTTGTTTAATATTAGTGGTTGTTTCTAGAAGCCATTTCATAATCATACATACAATAATAGAATTTTTATTTTGGCCACCACAGCCGTCTGAAATTAGCCTTATTTTATTCACTCCTGTCAAGTCTAATGAATTCATACAGTGATACAAAGCGGAGCAGATCTCATTTGCACCTTTAGCTGCCTCATCTTCAGTCCAAATGTACGCATTAATGTTATTAGGGGTCATGGATGCGCGTGAATTGCCGATGACAACTGTAAAATTGTAAAAATACAGTTGTCTTGAGTAGTATGTCGACTGGTCTGGTATTTTTGGTAGTGGGAGGTTTTTTTCACAGTCAAACGAAATTATTAGAAGACCAGGAAGTTCTTCTTGTAACATTTTATAAAACTGTTTAGCTCGCAGTTTGTGTATTCTGTGCTGTGTCATGAGTTCTTGTTTTCTGACTTGTGAAGTCTCAACTTTAATTTTTTCTGTCAGTTGAAGACATACAGAACACACATCTGTTCTCGGGCTGCCAAAACCAATATTAAATCTCGTATTGAATATTTTTCTGAAAAATCCTTGTTTTACGCCATATCCTGGCAGAGCCTGATCCTCGTACATATTAAACATTTTTTTTATGTTCAAGTCCGGATGAAGGTATTGACGCACTTTTATCTGATCCCTGCAATAGTGGCTCTCTAAAGGAGTAAAACTTTTAATGAATTTTTCAACGGCTTCTCTTCTAGAGGCAAAAGCAAACTGCTTTCTATCTCCTCCTCTGTTTTCTTTAGCTAAACCACCAGACTGGTAATGTCTTTTTGCTATTCCATCAATTCTAGAGGATTTCAAACGTGACGCCTGCAGAAAAGTTTTCTTACATACCGGGACAAGTTCCTTAGTTTTAAATTTTGGTATATAAAATTTTACAACAAATGCCCTAGGATTTTTACTCCCCTTTCTTGGCCGAAAACGTTTGACTTTCGTGACGACAATATGTTTAAGTATGTAATTGTCTTGCTCGGTTTTAGAAATATTTTCATACAGTCGTTTATGAAAATAAAAGAGGTCCTGATTTGCGACGGCCAGACATTTCATAGTTTTGGAGTTATGTTTGCATTTTGACTTTTTAGGTAAACCAGCTGCCGAATATCTAAAAAAAAGGGTTAAGAATTAACAACTCTGTAGCTCTTTATTTTATTTATCGGGAACTTGAATAAATCACAAGCAAGTAGTAGCATCCGAAAGGACCATTACCTAAAAATCAATCATCAACATAATATCAGCCGCAAGAAATCCCCAGCTTAACATAAGATTCCAGATTCCTTCCTCTAGAGTAACCTGTTGGAATAACCTACGTAGCGCACAGTGACTTTCTTCATCCTTTAAAACATTCTCAAAAATTTTGTACTAAGAAATAAAATGCCTAGTTACTCATTATAAAAAAGTTATGGTTGGTCACGAACGTAAATAAATTAATTATAAAAAAAAACAAAGATAGTTATCAAACATTTCTGGTGAGAAATTTTTGAATGCAAATGTGGTGGCACTGTGACAGCCCTGTGACTAGTTCGGGTTTGGCTAAGGTACTAACAAAGTTTTACTTACAATTTTCGCTTTTTCTCTGCTTTTTTTTGCTGCGTCTTTATGTTACTTCTTTTCCTGGCTTTATCAGGGTCCACATTTCTAACATTTGAGTCCATTTTCACGAGTAAAAACTAATTTAAATTAATTTAAATCACGGAGCAGCACCGAGTCAGTCATTAATGTAAACAATAATGGCCGCCATCATAGCGGAACGGAATGATTTGATTAGACGGTGTGGACATATTGGTTTCTGTTATGAATGCCTATAGGGACTTAATGTATTTTGAAAGAAAACGACTTTTTTAGTCGTGGTTTTTACAGCAAATTAGTGGACATATTTGAATTTGAATAATTTCAGAATGTTTAGTTTTTATTCTACTCTAAGTTGGTATTAAAATTTTTTTTTTTGTCTATGGTGGACATATTGGCGTTTGATATTTATCAACTCATATCTCCTTTTTTTATTGCTTATGGTTGCAGACGGGCCACGGCCCACTTGATTGTAAATGATTTGACGGACCTCGTGGCGTAGTCGGTAGTGTAACAGACTTCCGTGCACGAGGTCGTGGGTTCAATTCCCACCCAGGACAATTATTTATGTGATGAACACAGATATTTGTACTGCATCTGGGTGTGTTCTGTCTATTATATGTATGTATTTACAAAAAAAAGTAATATAAGTATTATATCCGTAATCTGGTACCCATAGCACAAGTGTTAAGCTTAGTTTGGGACCAGAGGACGTTGCGTGAAATGTCCGTGAATATTTATTTATTTAATGGTAACCGTCGCTCATGGATTCAACTATACAGAGAGTACTGTCAAGCCGCTGCTCACCATTTTATTTCACATATATGAAATGAACAAATTAACGGCTATCTCCTGCTACAACCAAAACACGAATGTGCTTCATGGCCGGTCGCACAGGAAATGGTGGTACAAACCCGCTCGGGCCTGTTAGCAAGTGAGTACTCCCTCTTGGTACCCAGCCCTAACACCAGTAATGCAATGGGTGATAATTGCTTACTTCCCTCAGTCGCCCTGTACGACATCCGCGGGAAAAAAATGGGGTGGTGACACTTATATTCTTAGTCCGTCACTACACGGACTACATGTCATCTCCTTCGTACATGGCTGGTATCTGTTGATACATTGATATTAAATATTCGCAAAAACTTCACTATAAAACTCAACAATGTATTCCAAACCTGTAGGCATAACCCTGGACCACGATATGGAGAATCTGTATAAGTCCACCCCAAGTTCCCTCAGTATCTCCACGTCTCTTCTCCACTGATGATAAGAGTCACTTGCCACGTCACCGTATCTACCACCAGTGACATTCTTAGGGTTTTCGTGGACAAATCTGTCCCAGATGCTTTCACCTTTGCCTGAAAGTTAAATATATTTTTCTTGAATAATAATTATTATTATTACATTAGTGTGTGCATATCAGGGCATTTTGATACTTCAGGTCTAGGATCCAAATTTGAGTTGTTGACCCTGCAAGCAATAGTCAGCACAGCTCTTAGTCCCCCTTCCTAAGGTTACGTAAGCATTGGTATAAAGTGCACAAAATCATGTATGAGTAACTATAATCTATTACAATCCCACTTATCAACAATCTGACTGATCTGAACCCGACAATCTTGGGTTTCTTAGGTGATTATGGACCCGACCACTGAAGTAATGTAACATAGTTCCAGTAGCACGCCAATAAAAGTGGTAAATAAAAAAAAAGTGATTATGAACCCAAGTAGATCTGATGCTAAGCGCCACGCCAATCGATCTTAAATTTAATTTAAGTATTTGTATCTAACCAGTAGATAAATAGGTCATAGAAGTCGTAGACCATTAAGGTTTAACGTTTTACATTAATAGATCAGAATATGCCTACCATCGGTATCCCAAGCGCCCTCTACTTGATATGCTGAAGAGGCCGCACCAAATAGAAATTGTCGTGGAAATTTGCTTTCCTTCGTGTCGGTCACGCCGTCAGAGGTTAAGAAAGAGCTGAAAAACATCGTTTGTTGATTAGCTTATTTGATTGACCATAACAAGATCTTAGGTTCAAAGAATGTAACATAGTTCCAGTGGTCCGCCAATAAAGGCGGAGAGACGGCACACGGCGGGTTTATTTAGTGGGTGAGGGCCCCACACTACCCTGTTTGTTGCCCCGAACAACGGGGTGTGCGGTTAGGTAGAATTTTTCCCGCCTAAACAAAAAAAAAAAATGTTTCAAACTTCAGATTGCCTATATGTTGAAAATTAACAACTGAAGGGAAATTCCTAATTGTATTCCCGTTACTCGTAAGCAAGGTATACTACTTAGATACCATCGTAAACAGCTGATTTTTCATCTGCTGTCGTAAAAATTATAAAGTTATCTATGTTTTATATATAGAGGTAGATCGTTTTACAGTGATAGCCTAGCCGTTAAATAATTACAATTATCACTGCTCGATTAATGATAACATCGTGAGGAAAGAATTGCTTCGGCTTGTACGTGCAAGCCTGGGAGATTTTCATTTCGACTAGTGAAGTCTGATAAACGGCACTGGGTTGCTGTTGTGGACTATGGCCTAACCACTCCCCTCCATCAATCTGAGAGGAGACCCTTGGGACAATAATAGATTGTGAAAAATAAAAATACAAGTAGAACACATTTAGATATTTATGTTTAAAACACTGTACTAAATTTGAAGAAATAATCTAAGGTATACTTTTGATTAACAATAAATTCTGTTTTTTATTGCTTATAATGGCAGACGAGAAATGGTTTACCTAAAAAGTGGTGACGGTGAAAAGTGGTGACTTAGTCCATAAGCAATACTAAGAACATTGTGAAGTTACTGCCCACCATTTCATTTCTCAGATAAGGAATTATTGAATGGACGGCTTCTTCCGTTACGACCAAAACACGGAAGATAGATGTGACCGACCAGCACGGACCCTACAAGTACTCTCATTTGATACCCAACCCTAGCACAAGCCTTTGCCTGCGGCTCCGCCGCAGCCAAAAGCTAGTTTTTAGGTTATATCTCAGGTTCCCGATATAGTAGCGGATAAAATGTATACCAGTTGTTAAGTATAATCAACAACTATCAAATAAAACAAGTTGCATCAAAATCCGTTCGTTATTTTTCTGCGTGATGCGCGAACAAACAAACAGATAAACAGACAAAAAATCTAAAAAAAATCGTTTTGTGTTTAGACACGCCTGAGTATATAGCCTAATTCAGTAATCTTTTCTCAAATATCTTAAATGTATAGACATAGCTCTGTTACAGCTTTATAATAGTATAGATAATTGCTTACTTCACTTAATCATGACACACGCGATAAAGAATGGGGCAGTGACACTAGTACCCCCCTTTTTTTTGGATAAGGCGGGAAAAAATGTTTCTAACCGCACACCCCGTCGTTCGGGGCAACGAACAGGTAGTGTGGGTCCTGCACCAGTGGCGTAACTATACCATCCGAGGCCCGTGGCAAATTCATTAGATGGGGCCCTCCCCGTAAAAACCGTCTCTTTGTAATTTAGTTTTTAACTGTTTTTAAAAAGAAGGAGAAGGTTATCCATTCGGATGTTTATATATTTTTTTTATATATGTTCAGGCATCATTACGTCGTTACATCGACTAGGGTTTGCAGTTCAGACTCTGATTGTGTAATTAGGAACATATCGTCTGCATACAGCAATGAATTAGCCACTGAACTGAACTCGCACATCCATTTCATTCAACCTTTGGAGACATTTATCCAGATATAGAATAAAGTCTGGCTGGTAGAATGCTCCCCTGTTTAACGCCGATATTTACATTAAACCAGGGCGACACTCTATTATCCACTTGCACATAAGTTCCGCAGTCGATGAAATTGGACTGCACCGCTCGCAGCAGTCTACCGTTAATACCATACTCTGCCAAAATAAAATGCCCCAAAGTTCCTTTTGTACAAACGTGTCAAACGCTTTTTCCAAATCCACAAAACTGCAGAAAACCCTCTGGCCTAGAGCCACAATGTTGAACAGAGAAAATATATATCCCCGTATCCCCTTCCACACGTTTAACCCTTGTGCTTCACACAATAATCAATCAGACACCATCCTCGTTCTCCTTTCAATAATCTTACTATACACTTCGGCTGCCAAACTGGTCAAAGTTATGGCTCCGTAGTTGGCACGGTAATTACGTGAACCCTTGTTTTTAAACAAAGTCACGATGACTGCGCTTTTCCAGTCCTTGGGATTTTTTTCGGAATTCCCGAGCTTCAACATTAATCGAAAAGCACCAGGAAAGATTCCCGAACACACGAGCCGCCAAGCTTGATCATGTCGGCAGACACCGTGTCCCGTCATATACCCGCTGGCTAACTATTTTTCAAACTTCTTTCGCCCATTCAACTTCGTCCATACTGATGTCAACAGAGGATGCCGTACCGTGTGTTGATCTATAAGACCACATGTGAAATCGACATCACCCTGGACTTTCGCATACATATCTCCAAAACATTCATTCAACACATCTTGGGTTTAAGCAAGAATGTCACCTATAGACCTTATTTTATTCATTCCGACTGCTGACCAACAACTCAAGATTTTTTTCCTTGCGCCGGAAGAGTTAGGTGTTAAAGTTTATTTTGAGCTTGCCCCTTGGCTTAGGGGCCCCCATCGGTCGGGGGCCCGTGGCATTTTGCCAGCCCTACCACCCTGTAGTTACGCCACTGGCCTGCACTCACTAAAGAAATCCGCCGTGTGCCGTCTCTCCGCCTTTATTGGCGGGCTACTGGAACTATGTTACATTCCTTCGGTGGGGTGACACTAGTACCTACCGCTTCTACATTGACTAATCGATTTCAAGCAACAATCCCTTTATTGATCGAGTTGTTTCTCACGATTCACTCATCAAATAGATTATTCTTACATGATACAAACACACAGTTAAAAAGTTATGATTTTGTCTATACTTATATAGACAAAATCATAACAACTTATATAGGCATTTTGATCTATATTTTTAGCACTTGACATGCTCAGCTATTCTTAAAGTACAAATTATAATTTGTGAATAAGGAAAAAGAGTATTTTAGTACAGGCAGGAATCGAACCTGCGTCCCTTCCTATCCGGGGAAGTGCTCTAATCCACTGAGCTACAGTACTATCTTTTAGACATACCCAATCTCCTTATCACATTTGTCTTAACGACCAACGCCCTCTATCGGAACGCATTTACATGCATTAATCCAATATAGTAAGTTTAATTTTGCAATTAAAATTCATACTATTGGCGTGATTTTTTTAAACATTTTGATCTATATTTAAATATATTTAAAATACTCCTTTTCCTTATTCACAAATTATAATTTGTACTTTAACTTATATAGGATTTATCAACAAGAACTTTGTTTTTTAAATCAAAGTAAAACAATAAATTTAGATGATAATGATTACATTTTTTATTGTAATGCAATAAGTAAGGTTTGGCAATTATGAATGACAAATAATATCTGATAAATGCCCACCCCGACCACGGTTACAGCCACCGAAACAATGAATTTATTGCAAACTAAATTTGCTGATCGCATTTGCAACCAATTTGGGGGTTGCTATGCTTTTTTTATAACCATCTCCAAAAAAACTTAATATAAAAACACTCCTTACTTTAGTAAAACCAGTGTGCCAATCAGCATCTTGCCAACAGAATAAATTCTGTGTGCTTTAAAACCACTTTTATCTCAGTTAAAGAGAATCATTATAATACTCTTATCATTATTACGGCCTATAAAGTGTCTAAGAAATGTTAACTAGATTATATTATAATGCTGATATTTTTGCCATTACAGAGTAAATATAAATAGATAAATTGCAGAATTGTAAAGACATCATCATTTTGAGGTGGAGATTGGGCGTCACCGTCGGTGACTGTGATGGCTTAGCGGTCTAGAGCATTTCCCCGGATTGGGATCCCGCTCGCAGTATAGTTCTAACATTCACAAATAATTTGTTCTTTAAAGTAGCTCAGCATATCAAGTGCTAAAATATAGATCAAAATATTACATAAGAAGTTCTTAGCTCTATACACATAAAGCCACGCCGCCACGTCTATCTGTCTAAATGCAATTAACTTACATGCTACCAATGCATGAAGTATATTTTTTAAGGAAGATTGGCTGTAACTGTATAATTATTAAACATTTTTGAAAATTGGCTGAAGTATGACAATAATTGTCGAAGTTGTAGAAAATATGAGCTAGGAAGATGATGATGTTGTATTTTATAACATATTTACTAACCTGGTTAGCTAGATAAGTTATATGGGTGATATTACTCTACCCTTAGAACCTGTGCGGGCGGCCAAATTATGATGAATACTGTTTCCATCAGTTATACATTTTTTTAATAATTTGTGACGGATGAAACCGAGAGAACAGCTAGCAATTTAAAAAGAAATGCAAATACCTTAACAGTTTCATTTTTGTCATGCTCAGCTACTTTAAAGAACAAATTATTTATGAAAATGTGAAAAACGAGAATCCCACTCGCAGTAAAATTATCTTTTTCCACATTTTTCACAAAGAATTTGTTTTTTAAAGTTTCATTTAAATAATTGACTACAGGGAGATAGATTGAAGTCACTATCTAACATTCTGAGAATAATGTGCTCGTAACCTCAAATTAGTCTCAGGCACCAATAAGAGCAACTGCTGGCGTAGTGTACGTATAATTATGTGCACCAGGTTTCACTCTGTATACGTTCATTCTCTTTTGGGTAGACAATCCTACACAACAGGAAAGATAAATGTTTTTTTTTTAAAAGCAGGTGGTTTTACCTTCAATGTACACCCAGGAACTAAAAAGCATAAAATAATTTGTATTTACATACGATTTCCGTGCTAGACACCTACTGATGTGTTTGAAGTCTGTATCAATTTCTTTTTTTTATTGCATGTAGTGGCAGACGAGCCACGGCCCATCTGATGGTAAATGGTAACCGTCGCTCATGGACTCAACTATACCGAGAGTATTGTCAAGCCGCTGCTCACCATTTCATTTCACAGATACAAAATTAAGGAATAAACGGCTATCTCCTGCTACAGCCAAAACGCAACAATGTGCTTCATGGCCGGTCACATGGGAGATGGTGGTACCAACCCGCTCGGGTCCGATACCAAGTAAGTACTCCCACTTAGTACAAAGTCCTACCTCCAGTAATGCAACGGGTGATAATTGCTTACTTACCTTAGTCGCCTCATACGACACCCGTGGGAAATAATGGGGTGGTGACACTTGTATTCTTAGTCCGTCACCACACGGACAATACGGAGATATTTATTGATTTTTTAAAAACCGCTTGACAGATTTCGATAACATTTATATGATACCATTTCGGAATAAACCCCTTTCAAACAAAAAAGAATTTCGAAAATCCGTCTATATATGCCCGAAAATACATAAAAAAATATATAAACATCCAAATTGAGAACCTCCCTCCTTTTTTGAAAACGGTTAAAAATATGCATCCTATCTTAAAACAAAAAGCAAATTAAAAAATACAAGTGTCACCTCAATTCTTTACTGCGGGTGCATTACGGGGTGACTAAGGGAAGAAAGCAATTATTACAATCGCATTACTGGGTTGGGTACAAGTGGGAGAACACACCTGTTATCGGGACCCAGCGGGTAAGTACCATCGTTTGCCGTGGAACCAACGGTGAAGCACCTTTTTTTTTGTTAATGCGGGAATAAATGTTCCTAACCGCACACCCCGTCGTTCGGGGCAATGAACAGGGTAGTGTGGGACCCTTGCCCACTAAAGAAACCCGCCGTGTGAAGCACCTGGGTGTATTTTAATGTTAAGTGAGCAGCGGCTTGGTAGATATTTTTGGTATTGTTGAGTCCGGTTATCAGTCCCTATTATATGGGCCGTGACTCCTATACTACAATAGGCTATAAAGAAAATAAGGATGTGTTAGGAATACATACGGATCAACCAAGCTTCCTTAGAAAATTATGTAAGCGACTGTGAAATCTGTTTCTTTGTGAAGAAAAAGAAAGTGGGACGCGTATATTTACTTAATTTTATACTATGTTTAAATAAGTATACATATAAATACTTAATGTAATTAGCAGTATGTAAAGTAGAGCAATGGACGATAACATTTTCTAACCATTTAGTTTGAAAATGTTATAGTTTGTTACCAGTGCCGCAAGCGAACTCTTTTGAGAACCTCTCCGTATACTTGCGCATCTGGATCCATATTAGTGAACAACTTCTGTAGTCGATGGTGTAGTTTAATCGGACTGAATCCCTTAGCTTCCAGAACAGCACTGACAGCAGGAACGAAGCGAGTAACTGCTGGTTCGCATTAGACTCTCGCGAAGCATCAGGCTGTCTGTCTAGGTCACTTATACAGAAAACACTTACGGCCTTCATGGACCTAGTCCATTAATTGGACAGTGAAATCACCTGCCTTCTTCCACTTCGGATGCTGCAGCTGCAGGACGCGCCGTGAGTTAGTCCATACTGTACATAAATAGGCTGACGGGAAAACTACGGGTTGTTGTTGCAGTTATACGTGACTTCCACCATCCTTCAATCCATCCATCAGCCTTTCAACGTCCACTGCTGGACATAGGCCTCCCCAAGAGAACGCCACAACGAGCGGTCCCGTCATGGGGGATAATGCCATAATCGCCACGCTTTGCAGGCGGGTTGGCTATCGCAGTGGATGTTGTTAATACTCGAGGGAGTGCTGTTGCCCACTCCCCCGCTATTTCCACAGTTGGGTCTTACGACTCCCGTGGGTAGAGAGGGGTGGGACAATTCTAAAGCCGGCCCCACACGGCCAACGACTTTCACCAGACCCTTCATATTAGTAGCTAATTTGGCATTTTCATTTGAAGCTCTTTTAAAGTTATACAGAGCACCTATAATAGACACATTCTTCTGATATCGAATCTTGATCAGTACATCTGCTATACTAATGAAGTAAGCATCAACTCTAATGAGATGAATCCACCACTCCGCACGCTCCGGGTAACTGCAAGCGGGTATTCTTAGTTCTCCAGCTAAGTTAAAATACTGAAGATACACGTATTAGGAAAGGGCAACAGCGCCAAGGAGAGTGACTAGCAGCTAGTATATTAGCAAATTTCTCGATAAAAGGTTCGTGGACCATTTAGAGACTTAGTCTACCTATTTCTGCAGATGTACCATCTCTTCGTCTTATATCTTTCATAATATGGCCTTGATACAAGGGCTGTAGGAGGTGGGCACATTCTTTCACCAACTAGAAAGAGGAGATGGTCTTCAAACAACGATTGAAGTAATGTCACACAGTTCCAGTGGTCCGGAGAGACGGCACTCGGTGGGTTTATTTAGTGGGTGAGGGCACCACACTACACTGTTCGTTGCCCCTCATGACGGGGTATGTGATTAAATACATTCATTCCCCCCTTAACATAAAACTAGGTAGTCTTCAAACAACTGCGGCGGCTAGCAAGCAGTTATCACTCATTTCTAGTGGTAGGGTTGAATACCAATTCTACTCACTTATTATCGGGCCCCAGGGGGTTGGTACCATCGGCTGCCTCGTAACCGGCCGTGAAGTATCTCGGAGTGAGTTTAATTTCCCTTCCGCTAAATTGCAAAGCAGCTGGCTTGGCAAAATTCTTAGTACTGTTGATTTTAAATACAACGGTATTGCTGTGCACGGGTGAACTTTACGGATTAGGCGTAAAACACCAGTTCGCGTGTCGATTACCTACTTAAGATAAAACGTTATCAGTACACCAAAATATGCTGAAGTGGTTTGTTTTGTGGGGTATTTGCATTTGGATTACTATCGCTAGTTATGTAACTTTCACCATATTACATGACGCCAAGTGTGTAGGTACCTACATCATAGATAAAACTTAAGTATATACGGTGGCTCTTAACATCAAAGGAATGCTAGAAAGTTTTAATTGTTCAGGCAGTGAGAAATATTTGGATATGCATTTATTACACCAAGAGCAGCCGCTGCCCACTGCGAAGATCTTGGTTTCTTTTTATTTTTCATACTACATAGGGGGCGAATAAGCATATGGCTCACCTGATGGTAAGCGGTTACCGTAGCCTAGAGACGCTAGCAACACCAGAGGCTATACTCGCGCGTCGCCATCTCAAAGGAAAGGGATAGGAGGTAGATAAGAAGGATAATAAGGAGAGCATATAGGGGTTAAATAATATTGATATTGGAATAATGTATGTAAATGCATCCGATAGATAGCATGAGCCGCAAAGACATCTAAAAGCAATTGTGAAGTGGAAAAGATTGGGAGTCACCGTTAGTGACTGCGATCGCTTAGCGGTTCAGGTCACTTCCCGGGATTGGAAAAGCAATTGTGAAGTGGAGATTGGGAGTCACCGTCAGTGACTACGATCGCTTAGCGGTTAAGAGCACTTCCCTGGATTGGAAGGAACAATCTTTTTCCACTTTCACAAATAATTTGTACTTTAAAGTAGCTGAGCATGTCAAGTGCTAAAATACAGATCAAAATATTTTGTTATGTGGCTTAACTTAGAATAGAGTTATTGCTTTAAGTTGCAGACGTCAAATGGCAATCACTCATAACTTATTATTTTAAGGAACCGGGTTACGTTCGGAGGAACAGAACGAAATAAAATTATGAGTACTTATTGTAATAGCTTGGAAGATCATTTGGTGATCTCTTATACAGATACATAAAATTTAAGTCAAAACAAAAGATATTAGATAAAATATAAAATTGATGTAACTCAAGTGGCAGTTTAAGTTCTTGCAGATATTTAAATTATCTGATTACCACCTGCAGAGATATATAAGCTAATGTATCAGCGGTATATGGTTGTTGTGCGAAATGAAGCTCCTTTTGGTACTCAGGTGATTGTTTATTTTATGTTAGATCTTCGAATATGAGTATATCATCGAAGAAAATAATATGTTGAAACCAACCAGTTGCCTACAAATATACTTTCTTTGATATTCTCTCTACTTGCCTTTTAATAAATCTTGGGAGATATTCAAATTCATCCATTAGACGTGCCCTACATGGTCAAGGAGTGAAGTAGAAATTATTTAAGTAGTATAAATTTACGTCCGTGCAGTGTATAGATCAAATCGCGCTCTCAGTGTTTAGGTTTTCAGAATAAAATTAACTTATTATATAAATTAATAAATTCAAGCTCGTAATGAAACCTGTTCCGCCATAGGATGTGTGTACTTTTTCATACAGTAATTTTTTTTATTTTATTTTATGGTCAATTGAAATAAGGCCAATCGGAAGACGGCATCTTAAGTGGTACCTGTATTCCATCAGTGTTGCTTAATAAGACCTATCATCACCTCCTGCTAAGAAACCCCTGCCAATTCCCTTGATGATTTAGTAGTAGATAAGCTAGCTACTGATGGTAAGTGATCATGGTGAATAATATTCTATTTACAGTGTGGTGGCCGTGGCATACCAGGCTGTGAATGGGGAGCAGCAAAGAAGCTTTCCCAAAGACTTCTTGTTCGGTTGTGCCTCGGCTTCCTACCAGGTCGAGGGTGCTTGGAATCAAGATGGTATATTACCATTCTATACTTTAAATTAAGTCCCAAGAAGTTTTAATTTAACTACAAAGTTTTCATATTTTTATTCTAGGTAAAGGCGAGAATATCTGGGACTATTTGACCCATAACAACCCCAGTGTAATAAAGGATATGAGTAATGGTGACGTGGCTACTGACTCCTATCATAACTACAAACGAGATGTTGAAATGATGAGGGAGTTGGGCCTCGACGCGTATCGTTTCTCACTCTCGTGGGCCAGAATCCTTCCAACGGGTTTTGCCAACGACATTAATCCCGCTGGTATCGAGTATTACAATAACTTAATCAATGAGATGTTGAAATACAACATCCAACCAATGATCACCCTTTACCATTGGGATCTGCCCCAAAAACTGCAAGAGTTGGGTGGTTATATGAACCCACTCATTGCTGATTGGTTCGAAGATTACGCTAGAGTTGCGTTCACAAACTTTGGAGATAGAGTCAAGCACTGGATCACATTCAATGAGCCCAGAGAAATCTGCTATCTAGGTTATGGGTCTGCTGGTCTGGCTCCCATGCTAAATTCTACTGCTGTCGGTACTTACTTGTGTGCAAAACACTTAGTCCTTGCCCATGCCAACGCTTACCACGCGTATAATAATGACTTCAAACCATCACAAGGTGGGCAATGTGGTATCACTATCAGCGTCAACTGGTTTGGACCTCTCACTGATTCTGCTGAAGATGAATTTGCTGCTGAGATAAGGAAACAGAGTCAGGTAAGTAAATCCTTATTAAACTTTTAAAAAATTAAATAAAATGTGCCTGGTTATGTAATAATAGCCTGATCGGTATTTTTCCAGTGGGGCTTATACGCAGAACCCATTTTCTCAGTCGAAGGTGGTTTCCCTAAAGATATCTCCGCAAGAATTGCTGCTAAGAGTGCAGAACAAGGCTATCCTTGGTCTCGTTTGCCAGAGTTTACTGACGTAGAGAAAGCTAGGGCTCGTGGAGCTGCTGATTTCTTTGGAGTGAACCATTACACTGCATACTTAGTCTCCGCCAATGAGTACAAAACTCCTGTTACCGCACCTTCTATGCTTGATGATGAGGATGTTGGTATTTATGTACCTGATGATTGGCCGGTGGCAGAATCTACTTGGCTAACGGTAAGTGATAAAATATATGACTGAATCGTTCCTCTTGTGTTGTTCAAAACTAGTCACTTGATATGTCTATCAAGGATAAATTAACACGTTCATATTGTTCTAACCAGTTAAGCTTAATTATTGCATTTAAGAATCATAGCAAATGATGACTATCCTGTAAATATGTTGTTCTTTTTACTTATTGTAAGCACTTGATATGTTTGATCATTTGCTAGAACAAAATGTGTGAAAACGTGAAACAGAAAATGTCCAATTACCATCCTACCGTCTATTTAATTATTATGGATATTTAAGTGACAATTTTATGCTCTTACAGCACTGCTCCACCATCCATCAGCCTTTTATCGTCCACTGCTGGACATAGACTCCCCCAAAATGAGGGTTTTATTATAATCACCACGCACCAAGAATACCACCACTCCCCGTCTCTTCCTATGGAAGTGACCCGGGGGATCGGGCAGCAGCGTTCCCCTGTGTACTAAAAACATCCACTGCGATCGCCAACCCGCCTACCAAGCGTGGGAATTATGGTAAAACCCCCATTTCGGGGATGCCTATATCCAGCAGTGGACGATGAAAGGCTGATGGATGGATGATATAGTATTACTTTTTACAATTTAATATTGTCAACATTTTCAGCTAGCTCCTAACAGCATCTACAATGTTTTGACTGACCTTCAAGCGAGGTACAACAATCCAGAATTCTACATCACTGAGAATGGCTGGTCCATTGCACCAGACCGTGATCTGATAGACGACGACAGAATCGCGTACTACAGAGCTGCGTTGGAAAGTGTACTGAACAGCTTAGATGCTGGAGTTAATCTGAAGGGATATATGGCGTGGAGTTTATTGGATAACTTCGAATGGGCACAAGGATACACGTAAGTTTTTATTATGATGTCTATAGTTTTTAAATGATGGCGGAGAGAAAATACATAGTGACGTCGCTCCACTTCCAACCATAAGAGCCGTTAATGTCAAATAAGGCCTTCGATCTACTACACACGAACACTAAGCCAGTAAAATTAAACCGACAGCAAGTTAAGTACAATTCGAGATAAACCTTTTTCTAAGCCGGGCTTTTTATAAATGTGCCTGGAGTATTATCAAAAAAAATATAAGAAATAATATTCGTATCAAAATAATAATTTCGTTTTTTAATTTTAACAGAAAATGTGAAAATGTGAAATCGAATAACAGTCACGAGCTATTTTAATCTGAATCTCCTAGAATACCGTCGCAGTTGCTTTGCCTATTCAGCCATCGCGACAATTGTTCGGTGAGATGGCGCAGGCGTCACTCAAGACAGAAGGAATATGTTATGAAAATTCGCAGTCATCCCGCAAAAATGAATGGGAACCATTCGTGGGGTATATTCTGAAGTTCATGCGGATGGGGTCGCGGGAATAATCTAGTAATGATAATAGGAATATCAGAATATGTGTATTGGTATTTTGTAAAAGACTGGATTGACGTTGGGACCCATATCACGAAGGATGATTTACTATTAACGAGCAAGACACGAGAGCGGCATGCTTTTACACCGTGATTATTAATAAGATTTTTGTTCTCCTTACAGGCAGCGTTTCGGTCTGTACCACGTGGACTTCGAGGATCCAGCTCGTACCCGCACGCCCAGGAAGTCAGCGTTTGTATACAAGCACATCCTGAAGCACCGCTACATCGACCACGACTACGAGCCCGACTCCTTGACTATGACGATCGATGAAGGACACTAAACATTGTATAATGCTAAAAGTTAAAATATATATTAAACTTGCTTCTTGTAATTTATTAACTTAGCAGATAATGGTATAAATAAAATAATATCATGATCCATCCATTTATTTATTATTATGCTACAAGATATTTTATATACAAAGATAATACAAACTAAACTTATCCTAATTTAATAAAAATAAATGTAAATAAAAAATAACTTGAATGAACCTTAGACCAAGAGGACTAAAGCTCATTCAAGTGACATTCTACTATCGGTAACGTGCCCAAAATATTAGCGGCATTACCTCGCTGGATAGCAAGGCTAATCCTTTGGCCAAGGTAAAAACCAGCGTTTTGGTCACGTGTAGCCTCTACAAGCTTCCCCGCTAAATCTTTATAGATTTCGAAAGCACCGGGTCCCCAGGGGCCCATGGTCTCTACTCCGAACAGCACAAATAAGCAACCTCTGTCAAGGTTAGAATATTTGCGCCGTTTGTGTGATTCAGCCGTCATAGCACCACCACCAGCACTCCGAGAAGTCTCTGGAAGATGAGACGATGCCAAAGTATCCACACAGGTGGCATCCCACACTAATGGCCGCCCCATCTTCCAGGGAATAAGTGTCATCCCGTCAGGCCTTTTACCATCGTCCCGTAAAAGGCCGGATGGCTCCAAGGTTGCCGGGATATTCGCGGTTCCAAAAGCCCGACGGATGACATCGTTTAAAGTGCCAAGACGAGCTAAACGACCAGCGCTTCTGATACATGATAGCCCGTGGTGACCCAAGCTATCTACACTATCGCTGCATATGCGTCGATGTGGAACGATGCATGGAGCACCGATACGTAATGAAATAGCTATACGGAATGTGCTGTTGTCTAACAGCGTGCCTAATGCATTTGATGGTAGAGCTTTTAACTAAAGACCAGACTCCCAACGACAAACAGCTAGGAGACGAGCACGCTCTGTGAGGCCACTGCACGTTTGCAAAAAATTGTTCCGTACCAGCTCACATAGTGGCTCGTCCCACTGCTTCTGTGAGGACGGGTCCCTGGGTAGGCAACCATCTGGGCAAGCTATTCTCCAGGCATCCATAGCATCAGTTAGGTAAGAAATTTCAATATTGCCTAAACTAGGTGTTAATATTAGATTTGCCAAAGTTTGAACACTATTAACTGAAGATTTTGCGTATCCCAAGATCTCCAAACCTAATTGGTAGTAAAGACTGGGTCCAAGATCGATTGTCTACAGAAACGTTAATAATGGAAGTGAACGTATCCTTAACGATGCTATCTAACTGCTGTAAAATATTAGGGTAATTCCATAGTTGACAACAGCGTAAACCATACGTAAATTTTGGAAAAAATAAACAATGTCTGTTTAATATAAAAGCCATGTGTGAGTTAATTTTAAATAATCTCTCCGAAACTTCATGAAAATTTTGTACCTTCTCTTCAACAAAATCCATTATAGATTCGTCGAAAATAGGAGAACCTAGGAGGCGAAGTGATCTTTTTTCTATTATATTGATATTTGGAGCTATGCTGTTAAATAAATTTTTAATAGAATCTTTTGAGGTGCATGTATCTGAAATGAAAAGTTCACACTTAGAAAAATTTAGTTCTAAACCAATAGATTTAAATGCTGTAATTAAAAAATCTAAATCTTTAAAAACTGTTTTTATATCGCCTCCTAGAGTTCCATCATCTAAATACCAGACATTAAATTTAGATTCGAGACGTTTAATGATAGGATGAATAGCAAGACTGAAAATAGCCGGCCCAAGTGGATCACCCTGTTGACAGCCCTCAACTAATTGATATGAAATTTTAAAAACACGTTTAGTTTGGATGTCATTGCATGGTTGGTTAAGTGATGGCATTAATTATTTATTCTAAATCAAATATGGCGGATTAGTTATTTTTGTTCTGTATTTTTTGCACTTGACATGCTCAGCTACTTTAAAGAACAAATTATTTGTGAAGGTGAAAAAAGAGAAGTTTAGTGCGAACGGGATTCGAACCTTCGTCGACGCGTCCCTTCCAATCCGGGGTAGTGATCTAGACCGCTAAGCCATCGCACTGACCGACGGACATTCCAAATCTCCACATCCTATGTGTCTTTACGACCCACATCCATCATCTATCGGATGCATTTACATGCATTAATCTAATATACTAAGTTTAATTTTGCAATTAAATTAAATTTAATACTAATTGGAAGGGATGCAGGTTTGAATCCCACTCGCACTACACACTTGTTTTTAGCGCACTCTTATGATATAGATATCCAATGAAAAGATTTACTGAAAAAAATATAGGCGAAAAATATATTTTATACACTTTACACTAAATCCAATATGGCGGACTAGTATTTTTAAGCACTCCAACAATATGGGTATCAAATGTAAGAGTTTGCTGAGAAGAATACGAAAAAATAATAGTATAAAACCTTTGGGTAATGGGGTGACGAGCGATGGGCTGGTGGATGGGAAATGGCGTTGGCAGTAATTTGGAGTACAAAGCTAAATTGGTGAGCAAAAGCAAGCTGGGCCTCTCTCTCTCGGCTCTGTGGGCCTAGCCAAGTTGCATTCTATGATCGCTAACGCTAATAGAAAACTATTTAAATGTATGGGAATTTGACATCTTTAACCATAGATAAAGAACCTATATTTATCTAAGTCTTTAACAATATTTATAACGCTAAACCACGTGACTTAACGTTAGAGATGTAAAATTTCCATAAATTTTAATAGTTTTCTAATAGTGTTAGCGATCATAGAAAGCAACTTGGCTAAGCCCACTGTTTAGTAAACTTAGTACTGCGGTACTGGCCTTCCTAAACAGAGCCAAGCGTTACTTCACACAGATGCAACGACTTGTGCTGTATAAAATACAAGTTCGTCGCATTTTTGCCATAAAACCACGAGACGTCGCAGTAAGGCTCATTTATACCCCTTGGAAAGAATCTCATCCAAAACAGTTCTTTTAAGCGGTCTTTTCTATCACATACGTATAGACTAATTACTATTGTAGTGTTTTATCAGCGCTATAAATAGTTTTTTTTTAAAGTCACACACACACTACACCCAGCATTAATGAATAATTCTTGTATCGCGGGGGACTTTACAAACATACAATTTTACAGACGCAACCATTTGTGGATCACACAAAGAGTTGTCCTGTGTGGGAATCGAACCCACAACACTCGGGCAGGAGGCCGGTATCTAAACCACTCCGTTATCTGTGTAGAGAAGAGCACTTTACTTAGTACCCTGACTACTACACGAAGGACAAGACATTGAATGATGGGTCGGTGATAATGATAACGTTAGTCGATAGTATATTACCTCATATTATATTAGCATCAATATTTTTAAATGAATTAGTAAGTTTTTTTTAAATAAAACCTCTAATGCAATTTGTCATTAATAATTTTAAATCACCCAACTTCCTTAAGTTATACTTAAATGCGATATCCACTGTTTATAGATTTTTCCTTTATATTTCCGAATCTATTTAAGGCAGGCAGGTAGGCTTTATCTAAAACGGTGGTCGGAGTCCATATTGGGGTGCAGGCCCAGATTAAGTATCTGGGCTTGGTGCTAGATGGGCGGTGGCGCTTTTGCGAGCACTTCCGCCAATTGTCCCCTAGGCTAGTCGGCGCGGCGTCCGCCCTTGCACGGCTCATGCCGAATATGGGCGGACCCAACAATGCGTGCCGGTGGCTTTACGCGGGGGTGGAGTCTGCCAACCGGCACTGGGCCAGTTTGATGGATTATGGCTTAATCCATCTCATCATAAGAGGAGACCCATGGCCAATAGTGGGACAGAAAAATAAATATTAATGCATGTAACTTATGGGCTAGTATAATGTTGAATTTAAAAATTCTCAATTCAGTTGCATTTGGTGTACCTAATATGGATGCGAGGTGCAAATAATCTTGATATAGTTATACATCTCTGTATTTATCGTGTTAGGTATATAGATACGTATTATCTGATCATATTGAACAAGTATATAAGCTAATAAATAATTTTTGGATGTTAGTTGTGCGAGATGAAGTTGCTAGTGATATTGAGGTGAGTTTAATTATTATATAGAATCTATAGGAGATCTAAATCTGTTGAAGGAAGGCATCAAGAGTTGCATATTTATATATAGCGTTGAGGGTTTTTAAGTATGCCAACCTGCACTGGATTATGGCGGCAATCTCTGTCACTCTGAGAGGAGAGGCTCGTACAATCCATTACTGTACCACCATTAGTCTCCTCTTAGGTTGAGGCCATAGACCACCATAGTGGCCCAGTTGGCAGACTTCACAAACCGTCGAGAAAACATCTTAGGCTTTCAGGCTTACTCACGGTATTTTCTGCATCGAGCACTAATAATTTGTCAAGAAGTACACACATCATTTCAAAAAAATCGTTAAATCAGTGGTGTGTTAGGCTCGATACCACTGTCTTTGCAGGCCCTAGTTTTACCGATAAGCTATAACTACATAAAACAAAAAATCATTAAATTCGGTCTAGCCGTTTTCTATCTATACTATGCTATGTCTGTAGGTACATTTAAGATATTTGAGAAAATATGGCTGAATTAGGCTATATAGGCGTGTCTAAACACAAAACGACTTATTTAGATTTTTTGTCTGTTTGTTTATTTTTATGTTTGTTTGTTCGCGCATCACGCAAAAACTACTAAACGGATTTTGATGCAACTTTTTGTTTGATAGCTCTTGATTAGACTTAACAACTGGTATATATTTTATCCCGCTACTATAACGGGAAACTGAGATATCACCTAAAAACTAGCTTTTGGCTGCGGCAGAACCGCGGGCAAAAGCTAGTTAGGCTGCAAGTGGGTCTTTGTGTTTTATACCTATTTAAAACTTTACCTATTTACTGCCTCTGGGGTGCAGCAGTGCTGATCATGAGGTCTTGGGTTCGATCCCCGAGTCAGGCAGTGTTATTGGGGTTTTCGTAAAAATAAAAATTCTCAGCAGCTGCCCGGGGTTTAGAAATGTAGGTAGATGGCAATAGGTTCGTCCTCTATTAAGTGGGACTTAAACATAGCTAACGAACTGTGGGTGTGTAAAATACACCTATGCCTACCCCTTCAGGGACTACAGGCGTGAAGCTATGTAAAACTTTAATTAGTTCCTATCTATAAACTGTTTAAATTTTTGTAATAGAGTGCCTTTTGACGTTAAATTGTGACACAAAAGCTATGGTGATAACTATAAGTAATAAATTATCTCATCAGTGTGGTAGCCGTAGCAAGTCAGGCTCTGGAGGTGAAACAGCAGAGAAGTTTCCCGAAAGACTTCTTGCTTGGCTGTGCCACTGCTTCGTATCAAATTGAAGGGGCGTGGAATGAAGATGGTAAGTTGGTACTTTAGTTTTGAAGTAAATCATAATTTTTACTCGCGTGGTGACGGACTAAGAATACAGGTGCGACCACTACATTCTTTCCTACGAGAGAGTAAGAAATTATCATTCATTGCATTACTGGTGGTAGGGCTGGGTAGCAAGTAGGAGTACTCACTTGTTATCGGGCCCGAGTTGATTGTACCACCATCTCCCGTGTGACCGGCCATGAAGCACATCGGTGTATTTTGATTGTAGCAGGAGATAGCCATTTATTATTTCATTTCATATCTGTGAAAAGAAATGCTGTGCAGCGGCTTGATAATACTCTCCTTATAGTTGAGTTCATGAGTGACAGTTACCATTCACCATCAGGTGCCCGTGGCTCGTCTGCCACCATACGCAATAAAAAACCCATTAGAATTAAGCTTTTAACTTACAAAAAATATCCATATTTGTCACCAGGCAAAGGCGAAAATATCTGGGACTATATGACTCATAAAAACCCTAGTGTAATCAAGGATATGAGCAACGGTGACATAGCTGCTGACTCCTACCACAATTACAAGCGCGATGTTGAAATAATGAGGGAATTAGGCCTCGATATCTATCGCTTCTCACTCTCCTGGGCCAGAATTCTTCCAACAGGCTTTGCTAATGAGATCAATCCGGCTGGTATTGAGTATTACAATAACTTAATCAATGAGATGTTAAAATACAACATCGAACCAATGATCACTCTCTACCACTGGGACCTGCCTCAAAAACTGCAGGAGTTGGGTGGTTTTACAAATCCACTTATAGCTGATTGGTTCGAAGATTATGCTAGAGTTGCGTATGAAAACTTTAGCGATAGAGTCAAGTACTGGATTACATTCAACGAACCCAGGGAAATCTGCTACCAGGGTTACGGCTGGTCCACCAAAGCTCCAATGCTTAATTCAACTGCTGTAGGCACTTATTTGTGTGCTAAGAACTTAGTCCTTGCCCATGCTAACGCTTATCATGCCTACAATAACGACTTCAAGCCGACACAGGGTGGAGAGTGCGGTATCACTATAAATATTAACTGGTATGGACCTGTGACTAATTCGGCTGAAGATGAGTTCGCTGCTGAGATAAAGAGACAGAGCCAGGTGAGCCCCCCAACTAATTTGTGGCGTATTTTTATCGTGACTGTTTGTTGTAACACAGAAATTTTAAAATTTACTTTTTTATGAATTACAACAATAAGGCCGCAAAAGAGCTATATTGTGCGCATATTGGCGTCTGCATTATGTCAATTTTGTGAGCGCCTAAATTTGGCGCTAGTTACCAGCATGCACCATGCCGTAGACGATCGTTTACACTGTGTTAGTTCTTAGCGACAGTATTTCGCGCAACCGTCCACGGAGGCATGCCAGCGATAAGCGTGTCGCGTCTACACGAGTCCCAAAAATTATCAAGGGGGATGCGAGGGACGCGCGGTGCTAGTGCTGTCGTGTCGTAGAAATGTTTTTGTTGTTTACACGGTACTTATTTACAGCGCCGAAATTTAAGCGCCGCCAAATTATCATAATGTGAATCCATCCATCCATCAGCCTTTTAACGTCCACTGCTGGACATAGGCCTCCCCAAGAATGGGGGATAGTGCCGTAATCGCCACGCTTGGAAGGCGGGTTGGCGATTCCAGTGGATGTTGTTAATACTCGAAGGAGTGCTGCTGCCCACTTCCTCGGTATTCTCTCAGTCGGCTCTATTGTCTCCCATGGGTGGAGAGGGGTGGGACAATTCTAAAGCCGGTCCCACACGGCTACATAATGTGAATACGCCTTTACTATTACATATTCTATCTTCAAGTAATCAAAATGGAACAAAACTAGCTTCTATGAACTTTAACCTCCTGTTCTATGAACTCCACCTATTCTATGAACTTTGAAACACATGCAAGAGCAGACGGTCCTACTAACTGTACTTATACTGTAGATAGATAAGTCAAGAATGGTAGTTCAATCATTGAAATCAATGTCACGCTACAACCATCTGAGGTATAATGATCATTGGCTTGAGTGCATAATGATAACCTAATTGATAATTGTTTCAGTGGGGCTTGTACTCTGAACCCATTTTCTCTGCCGAAGGTGGTTTCCCGAAAGATATATCTGCAAGAATTGCCGCTAAAAGTGCAGAACAAGGTTATCCTTGGTCTCGGTTGCCAGAGTTTACTGATGAAGAGAAGGCCTGGGCCCGTGGTGCCGCCGACTTCCTTGGAATAAACCATTATACTGCTTCCCTGATCTCCGCCACCGAGTACAAAACTCCTGCCCCTGTTCCTTCCCTGCTTGATGATGAAGATGTTGGTGTTTATGTGCCTTATGATTGGCCTAAGTCTGTCTCTTATTGGCTGACGGTAAGTGAACATTTATATGAGAAATGTAGTAACTCCAATTGTGTAGGTACTGATGTTTTGATAGTTTAGTCCAGCTATCTATTTATATAAAATTAGACTATGGCCGCGGTGTTGCCACATTCAAAAGCTAGCCACCTTGATTTACTCTCTGGCACACACCAAAAAACCTCTTCATAATAATTAGCCATGCCACTGGAACTATTATTGAAGTGAAAACTTCTTTAGGCGCGTTGAGCACTTTTTTGGTGAACAAAAATCATGGAACTCGCGTCATCGACACCGAATGCAACGATAGAAGTGAAAACTAAGTTACTTGTGAATTGTATCGTCGAGCTATTAGATATACTGGTTAAGAAGATATACAATGCGAAAGTGGAAGGATGTAGGTACAGGGGGGAGACCGAGACTCACCACCTAGACAAAATCGGTCATGTATTGAAGGAAGGTGGAGTCAGGAGTCTCTGAAACCGGCGAGCGTGTATGAAGAGAGTTATGAATGTTGAGGAAGCGAGATATGTATGCAAGAATAGAGCCTCTTGGCACTCTGTTCTCTCTGCCTACACCGCAAGGGAAATGGCGTGATGATAAGTTAGTTTAGTTAGTTAGCTATTAGATTATTATTTTTTGGTCATTAACACTTCTTTACAAACCAAAAATAATTCTAAATAACAATCTAATAGCTCGACGATACAATTCACAAGTTACTTAGTTTTCACTTCTATCCAAACAAAGTCCCCAAAGACTGCACCGCATGTTTTTTTTTTGTATAATCATTTACCATATAATCATTTACCATTTCTAAATATTAAGATATTTTTATATATATTTTTAGCATTTGACATGCTTAGCAACATACATTAAACACAAAGTGAAAAATGTGAAATCGAAAATAACAGTCACGAGCAGGATTCGAACCTGCATCCGTCCAGATGCTTTGCCAATTCAATATATATAAAAATATCTAAATATTTATAGGGTTTGCGTTATTATTAGGTAAAATCTTAATTGTAAAATTAAGTTTACCTGGTCGGTATAATGCATGAAAATACTTCCGACAGATGGTGCAGGCGTCACCCAAAGACGTTATGTATGAATGTGTTGTCGAGATTAGCAGTCAGGAGCAAGGGTCACGATGGCTGAATTGGCAAAGCATCTGGACGGTATCCAGGAGATGCAGGTTCGAATCCTGCTCGTGACTGTTATTTTCGATTTCACATTTTTCACTTTGTGTTTAATGCATTTCTAAATAATCATTTACCAGTTGTAAAATAGCATGAGACCTCCCGATAGAGCGGCGCAATATTTGTGGTCAAATATAAGTAATTTGTTAGTTTGAATACACACTCCTTAAGCCACGTATAAGATTTTAACTTAAAAATCTCCTGTTCTTGACGCTTTAATTACTTAATTGATCATCATACAAAGTAGCACAGATGTAGTCCAGGATACAGAGAAGAACATAGGCTACGTTTTTACTTAGAAAGTTGAAAGGTTGCTGTGGATCGGCTACTTTGGTACAGACATTATTTTTGCGCCACTACCAATATATTTATATTATATTACTTTTTACAAGCTTTTTATAATTTTATATTGATAACATTTTCAGTTAGCTCCAAACAGCATGTACAATGTTCTGACCGACCTACAAAAGAGATACAACAATCCACCATTATACATCACTGAGAACGGCTGGTCCATCGCGCCAGATCGTGACCTGATCGACGACGACAGAATCGCTTACTACAGAGCTGCGTTGGAGAGTGCACTGGATAGCTTAGATGCTGGAGTTAATCTGAAGGGATACATGGCCTGGAGTTTATTGGACAACTTTGAATGGATGGAAGGATACACGTAAGTTTTTAGGATGATGCTCTTTAATGTGTCTGAGTCAACAGTGATATCGGCCCATTTTTGTTTATAATTGTCATTAAATTTAAAGTGACTGCAAGAAAAGAAAAAATTTAATCAAAACCAATTTTTAGCAGGTATGATTAAAATCATAATACAAATAATTTTCATATCAAAATTGTAAAATAAAGAATCATTATATTTGACTAAATATCATCAGGATCCTGACGACAAGAGTCAAGCTGTTGTATCGTGATTTTTTAAATTAAAGTCTCTTTCTCCTCACAGAGAACGTTTCGGTCTATACCACGTGGACTTCGAGGATCCAGCTCGCACACGTACCCCCAGGAAGTCAGCGTTCGTGTACAAGCACATCCTGAAGCACCGCTACATCGACCACGACTACGAGCCCGACTCCTGGACCATGACCATCGATGAAGGACATTAAACATTGTACAAGGCTGAAAGTTACATAAAATTAAGTTGTTTGTAATTTATTTTACTTACCACGTAATGTTGTAAATAAAAATACCAGATAATAATTAATGAATTATGGAGGCTTAAATTTATTTCAAAGGTGACATCACTTGCTATGCTACACAACTTGATATTAGGTAAATTTATTTACATCGAAACTCTGCGGTAGATGTGTTAAATGTAATTAACCTACAAGTATACTGCCAATATTTGGATAACAGGTGGCGTGCATAGTTACATAAACCAGTTTTTGATACGTTATATACCAAAAGAGCTAAATAAACAGATGTCCTATCTCATGGCATGCGATGAAGGTAACCTATAGATGCTAGCGACACCAGAGGTATTACTTTACGTAGATATCCTTAAAGAAGTGGATTAGTTATATAAAATGAATAAAAAAGCAGTCATAGCTTAGTGGTAAGACCTAAAACTGCAAAGACAATGATATCAAGTTTATTTCCCAGTTCAAGGTCACAACACACACCTCTGACATTTTGAGATTTTTCAAGAATATGTGTGTAATTGTTTACAAATTATCACTGCTTGGTGAAGGAAAATATCGTGAGGAAACCTGTATGCGTAAAAGTTTTTCGATTTTTGTGGAGTCTACCAACCCGACCTGGGCCAGGCATGCGGCCATTAGCAAGCGCTAGCGCTGTTGCAAGGTTGTCATCTCACATAAGAAAGCATTGGAGAGGGCCAGGAAGGATGATCCTTCTATTGATCCAACTCGCCGTTATCAAATGGCGCGAGTACCTGCGCCTGATGCCTACCTAGCTGAGGCCGCAGGTGGATGGACCAGGGAACGTCCGCCACCTGAAAAGCCTCCCGCGAAAGTGCTGCGCTCCAGTGTGCGAGGGGCACAAAAGTAATGTCACACAGTACCACTGGTCCGCCAGTACAGGCGGAGAGAAGGCACACGGAGGGCTCATTTATGTTGATTGGTACATTTTTTACCACCTTACCAAAAAAAATAATAACTAGACGTTGTGGGACGTCTACCAGATGTGAAACATCGAAATTATTTTGTAGAAATAAAATGTGCATAGCTTGACAAAGTACTCCTCAAGACAAATCAAACGAGTATAAACTCGATAGAGTTGCGTTGTTTCATTACAGAGTTACTGTGGCCACCTTCCAGCTCCATCATCAGACCTTGGATACCATCTAGAGACAAAGTACTAGTTAAGACGAATCATAAGAGCCCAAACTCAATAGAGTTATGTCGTTTTATAACGGAGTTCCTATGGTCACCTTCTAGCTTCATCACCAGACCCTGGATACCATCTAAAGACAAAGTATTTGTCAAGACGAATCTAACGATTCCAAACTGCGTCGTTTCATTACAGAGTTACTGTGGCCACCTTTCAGTTATATCATCAGACCCTGGATATCATCTAGGACTGGAATACTAGTCAAGACATTTTATGCGAGCTCTAACTCGATGGAGTTGCGCCATTTAATTACAGAGTTTCGCATGGCTACCTTCCAGCTCCATCATCAGACCCTGGATACCATCTAGAGACAAAGTACTCGTCAAGATGAATCATACGAGCCCAAACTCGATGGGGTTGCGCCGTTTCATTGTAGAGTTCCTATGTCCACCTTCCAGCATCATCAGATCAGCTCCATATCATCATAATATTGCATTGTCACGCGATATACATGCATATACGTGTAAATTGAAAACCGGGAAGTGTGTCAAATTTAACTTTCATGATTTGAACGGGACAAGTAAAATAAAAGCGTCGCCACGCTAACAGCCGATTTTACCCTCCCTTCGCATTAGATGTTTCACATCAAAAAGGGCTGGGCATCTCCACCACGAGCGAGTCGGTACCACCATCTTCCGTGTGACCGGCCATGAAGCAACTCTGTATGTTTTGTTTGTAGCGGGAGATTGAGATTCATTCTTTCATCTATTATCCACTAAATGAAATGATGAATATCCACTAAATGAAATGATGAATAGCGGCTTGACCGTACTATTAGTGTACTTAAGTCTAAGAGCGACTGCTACCACTTACCATCAGCCATGGCATGTCTGCCACCGTAAGCAATAAAAATCAAATTACTTTACAATTTATTGTTCATTTATAAGATTCTGCAGATACGAGTAAGATAAAATACCTATGTATAGGTTATCAATAATAAATGTTACAACCACAATATTTAATTAAATTGATATTCTAAAAATAAACGAATTGAATTTACTTATTTTTAGTAGGTAACGAGAATGTTTTGACACTGATATTACAAAAGGATACGATAAGAAAAAAATATAATAATGTTTTTAACAAAGAGTACCACAGGGTGCAGTATTAGGTCCGTAGTCTTTTAACTATTTGTGACTAAGTTTTCTTTATATTGTGGCATCTAAATAATACCTACTTGTGTGTCACTCACATAGGGCCAATACAACCTCTAAAAATATAGACTCATGCTCAAAAGTGGGACAGAATTTTGGTTCGTTAAAAAACCTAGATTTATAAAATTGTTCTGAATTTATATCGATTGAAATCTAAGGTGTAATTTCAATTGCACGTCTACTTAACAAGAACCAGAAACATAAATTAGAATCAATTAGACAGAGAATTATTGCTATCTACTGAAATAACATCGTATCTTGTAACCAAAGTGTAGATGTAAAACAAAATATTTTTAAATAACACCAAGGAAAATTATCATATACAAATAAATTTCTTACAATACGGTGATGTCACCATACTTTCTTATAGAAAAGACACTACCAGATACAATATAATTGAAACAATTTGTTACGCAATTATCAGTGAACAAAAAAAGCATTTATTGTTTTTGAGGTACACGAGGTTGGCGCAGTGCTTAAAACATGGATGGGATGTTATAGATAAGAAAGGACATGGCTAAATAAAGTAGGTATGGGTGACTGCCCTAGCAATGAATTAACATTGTACCTACTTTGTAATATATAATGCTCAATAGGTGAATATTAGTATTTCATATGAAAAAAATTCAGGAACTTTTTATATCGTTGCAATCCTGAAAATAAAGTTTTTAAATCAGTTCTTACTATTACGAAGAAAGACGTACACAATAGACATCTAGGACACATCTAGTTAGCTACAGCTTTAAACGAACCATTACTAACACGCACAAAAGCTGTCTCTATAATCAACAGACTGGTTCTTAGTTGTGTAGTATTATAAACATTAGTAGGGAGATCTCCGCAGACGATGTTTTTAAAAATGATTTTCATTCAAAACCGATAATTCGAATTATTTTTGCATCTCCCATGGTAGGTTGAGAATGCTTTAGACATTAAGTCCGCTATTGTAAAATGAAAATACTTATTTCAATAAACATGAAAAAATATAACCACCAAGAGTTCTCTCGCTTAATGCTATGCGTAGGAGGTCGTATTATCTCGAGTATGAGAGTTATATCAGGGAAGATGTTCATCTATCTACTTATCATACTAGGTTTAGGTATAGATACGTGTTATCTGATCGTATTGTACAAGTATATAAGCTAATACATAACATTTGCATGTTAGTTGGGCGAGATGAAGATTGGTATTGAGGTAAGTATTTGTATATTGCTTTAACTGTCGAGGGCAGAATAGGGTTATGTCCATTTAATAATTTTTTGTTGAGACTGTAATGTCCTTAAGCACATACCTTACTGCTCGGGGCAACAAGCAGGTAGCTTAGGACCCTCACGTACTAAAATAATCTGCCATGTGGCAATTGTATCAGTCAGTGGAATTCATCTGTAACATGTTTGCCATAATTGCTACCAAATTAAAGGAGAAATGTTGATTTATAGATTTTTGTTATACTTAGTTAATTTTTGTCATATGTTTTTGGTTCAGGTAGCCCTCGGATTAGGTCATTCCAATCATCATGACAGTTGCATACATTTAGTTCAGTGCCCCTAAAAGGACGTAAGATACTTTTTACCCCAAAACAAGGGATGATTCTTGTGGAGTAGCTATTTCTATATATGTGTCTGATATCCGTGTATAATTACTGCAAACAATATTTTGATCTATCTAATGCATATTCTACGCCTGCTGTGTAGTCCAAATAGAGATAACAGTGGATTTTAATTCTGAAAATAAATATATCTATATTGATCAACACCTATACATTATAAACAACCTTATGACGTGTGACTTGACATAAAAGCTATGGTGATAACAATAAGATTATCTCATCAGTGTGGTAGCCGTAGCAAGTCAGGCTGTGGAGGTGAAGCAGCAGAGAAGTTTCCCTGAAGACTTCTTGTTTGGCTGTGCCACTGCTTCTTATCAGGTCGAGGGTGCATGGAATGAGGATGGTACGTTGATATTTTGCATATAAAATTGATTCCCAGAACTTTTAATTTTACTAAAACGTATCTTTGTTACCAGGCAAAGGCGAGAACATTTGGGACTACATGACTCATAACAATCCCAGTGTGATTAAAGATATGAGCAATGGTGACGTAGCCGCTGACTCATACCACAACTACAAGCGTGATGTTGAGATAATGAGGGAATTAGGACTCGATGCGTATCGCTTCTCGCTCTCGTGGTCCAGAATCCTCCCAACAGGTTTTGCCAATGAAGTTAATCCCGCTGGTGTTGAGTATTACAATAATTTCATCAACGAAATGTTGAAATACAACATCGAACCAATGATCACTCTCTACCACTGGGACCTGCCCCAGAAACTACAAGAACTTGGTGGTTTTACCAATCCTCTAATCGCTACGTGGTTTGAAGATTATGCTAGGGTTGTTTTCGAAAACTTTGGAGACAGAGTCAAACACTGGATTACATTTAATGAGCCACGAGAAATATGCTTTGAAGGATATGGTTCAACCTCAAAGGCTCCCATTCTGAACGCAACTGGTGTCGGCACTTATTTGTGCGCTAAACATTTAGTTCTTGCCCACGCTAACGCATACCATGCGTATAATAATGATTTTAAGCCAACACAGGGTGGTCAGTGTGGTATCACTATCAGTGTTAACTGGTTTGGTCCAGTAACAGACACAGCGGAGGATGAATTTGCTGCTGAAATCAAGAGACAGGGTCAGGTGAGAAAAGCTTTTGTCTTTAAGATTATTATGTGTTTGGATACGTTTTCATAAAACAATCGGATTATTTTCCTTTTCAGTGGGGTTTATACGCTGAGCCTATTTTCTCTGCTGAAGGAGGTTTCCCGAAAGAATTATCTGCAAGAATTGCTGCTAAAAGCGCAGAGCAAGGATATCCTTGGTCCCGTATGCCAGAGTTTACTGATGAAGAAAAAGCTTGGGCGCGCGGTGCTTCAGACTTCTTCGGAGTGAACCATTATACTGCATTTCTAGTTTCCGCCACAGACTACAAAACTTCTGTTCCCGTTCCTTCTCTGCTTGCTGATGAGGACGTTGGTACTTATGTACCTGAAGATTGGCCTGTGTCTTCATCTTCTTGGCTGGCGGTAAGTATTTATTGTGCACTTTAACCCTTTTATGGCGGGTGATTTTACAAATATACAATTTTACGGACACACAGTATACCCAGACTCAGAACAACCATTTGAGGATCACACAAATAGGTTTCCTGTGTGGGAATCGAATCCACAACATTCAGGCGGGAATCCGGTATATTAACAACTTTGCCGCCTAATGAAGAGTTTTAAATTATCTTTGATGACTTCCTGATGAGCAGCGGAAACAATTAATTTGTGGGAAGAGTCGAAAATATTATCTATTCTTGTATATTATTCGTGTATCCAAGAGACACAATATGTCAATCTTCTCTTCTCTAGTAGATGTTGTATTAGCCGTTAATATTATATATTCTTTTTACTACTAGATTTAATTTTTTACTAGAATCTTTGAACAATCAAGATGTAGCGATAAATTTGAATGATAATTCATTGATAAATGAATACATCATCAGAAAGTTACATTACTGTCTCATTTCAGATGGCTCCTAATAGCATCTACAATGCTCTAACCGACCTGAAAAAGAGATACAACAGCCCTGCATTCTACATCACTGAGAACGGCTGGTCCATCGGACCAGACCGTGACCTTATCGATGATGACAGAATCACGTACTACAGAGCTTCGTTGGAGAGTGTACTGGACTGCTTAGACGCTGGAGTTAATCTCAAGGGTTACATGGCGTGGAGCTTGTTAGACAACTTTGAATGGATGGAAGGATACACGTAAGATTATTATTACAACATCAAATTTTTTTGCAGCTTGGACCTTCAAACGATTTTATCAGTCCCGATTGGACAAGATGGGTATCAATACCATTGAAAGAATATAATATGGTTCTGGTGGCCTGCCAATAAAGGCGGTGAGACGGCACACGGCGGGCTTATTTAGTGGGTGAGGGCCCCACACTACCCTGTTCGTTGCCCCGAATGACGGGGTATACGGCTGTGCTCTAAGTGTTGCTGAGTCTATGAGCATTGGTCACTATTTACCACCAGATAGATGGACTGTGGCTCGTGTCTTGCTTTTAAGCAACTCTATTCTTCTTTCTACTATGCAAAGATGTGTACTAGCAAAAGATCTGATTGACAATTGGACGTATAACACCTAACTTTGCAATGCCGGGATCACAGAACTCTGACTTGTCTAGTCGAGTTCTGTGATTGGGGTAACAGAACATAAAGTAAATGCGATAGATACCAAAACATTTTTTTTAGAATTTGGTTTCTATTGTCTGTTTGTATGGTTGCGCATCACGCAAAAACTACTGAACAGATTTTGTTGCAACTTTTTTTATTTGATAGCTCTAGACTAGTATACATTTTATCCTGCTACTATATCGGGAACCTGAGATATAACCTAAAAAAACTAGACATCGCGGGACGTCTACCAGATGTGAAAACATCAAAAATATTTTGTAGAAATAAAATGATCGTAACTTGAGAAAGTACTCCTCAAGACGAATCAAACGAGTATAAACTCGATAGGGTTGCGTCGTTTCATTACAGAGTTACTGTGACAACCTTCCAGCTCCATCGTCGGACCCTGGATACCATCTAGAAATAAAAAAAAGACAAATCATTCGAGCCCAAACTCGATGGAGTTATGTCCTTTTATAACGGAGTTCCTATGGCCACCTTCTAGCTCCATCATCAGACCCTGGATACCATCTAAAGACAAAGTACTCGTCAAGGCGAATTAAACGATTCCAAACTCGATGGGGTTGCGTCGTTTCATTATATCTGTGCTTTATCAAGACGAATCATACGAGCCCAAACTCGATGGGGTTGCGCGGTTCATTATACAAGTTCTTATGTCCACCTTCCAGCTCCATCATCAGACCAGCGCCATGTCAAAATAATATTGCATTGTCACGCGATATACATATGAGTGTAAAATTTCAGCTCAATCGGAAACCGGGAAGTGTCTCATATTTAACTTGCAAGAATTTAACGGGACAAGTAAAATAAAAGCGTCGCCACGCCATCAGCTGATTTTACCCTCCCTCCGCATTAGATGTTTCACATCAAAATGTATATTATATATATATGCCTCGACAGCCTACCACTAGTGTATGCGACTGCTATTTATAAGGTCTTACGGGTTCGAATCCCGGGTTAGGTCTAAGACAGTGAAGGAACAGAGACTGTTGTTTTAGTGTGTTTCTGCGCACACTCCTGTACTATAATATCTCCTGCGTATATATCGGAGGCAGTTGGCTTTACAAAAACATATTTATATACAGTATAAATTATTTGAGAATAAGGAAAAAGAGATTTTTTGTACTAGCGGGAATCGAACCCGCGTCTTTTCCAATCCGGGGAAGTGCTCTAAGCCACTGAGCTATAGTACAGGTACTTCGACCATCCCAATCTCCTTATTACATTTGTCTTTACGACCAGCGCCATCTATCGGAAGCATTTACATGCATTAAACCGATATAGTAAGTTTAATTTTGCAATTAAAATTCATACTATTTGATGGCGCGATTTTTTAAACATTTTTGATCTATATTTTTTAGCATTTGACATGCTCCGCCACTTTTAAAGTATAAATTATTTGAGAATAAGGAAAAAGAGATTTTTTGTACTAGCGGGAATCGAACCCGCGTCTTTTCCAATCCGGGGAAGTGCTCTAAGCCACTGAGCTATAGTACAGGTACTTCGACCATCCCAATCTCCTTATTACATTTGTCTTTACGACCAGCGCCATCTATCGGAAGCATTTACATGCATTAAACCGATATAGTAAGTTTAATTTTGCAATTAAAATTCATACTATTTGATGGCGCGATTTTTTAAACATTTTTGATCTATATTTTTTAGCATTTGACATGCTCCGCCACTTTTAAAGTATAAATTATTTGAGAATAAGGAAAAAGAGATTTTTTGTACTAGCGGGAATCGAACCCGCGTCTTTTCCAATCCGGGGAAGTGCTCTAAGCCACTGAGCTATAGTACAGGTACTTCGACCATCCCAATCTCCTTATTACATTTGTCTTTACGACCAGCGCCATCTATCGGAAGCATTTACATGCATTAAACCGATATAGTAAGTTTAATTTTGCAATTAAAATTCATACTATTTGATGGCGCGATTTTTTAAACATTTTTGATCTATATTTTTTAGCATTTGACATGCTCCGCCACTTTTAAAGTATAAATTATTTGAGAATAAGGAAAAAGAGATTTTTTGTACTAGCGGGAATCGAACCCGCGTCTTTTCCAATCCGGGGAAGTGCTCTAAGCCACTGAGCTATAGTACAGGTACTTCGACCATCCCAATCTCCTTATTACATTTGTCTTTACGACCAGCGCCATCTATCGGAAGCATTTACATGCATTAAACCGATATAGTAAGTTTAATTTTGCAATTAAAATTCATACTATTTGATGGCGCGATTTTTTAAACATTTTTGATCTATATTTTTTAGCATTTGACATGCTCCGCCACTTTTAAAGTATAAATTATTTGAGAATAAGGAAAAAGAGATTTTTTGTACTAGCGGGAATCGAACCCGCGTCTTTTCCAATCCGGGGAAGTGCTCTAAGCCACTGAGCTATAGTACAGGTACTTCGACCATCCCAATCTCCTTATTACATTTGTCTTTACGACCAGCGCCATCTATCGCTAGCTGTAGCTAGCTACCTGTACTATAGCTCAGTGGCTTAGAGCACTTCCCCGGATTGGAAAAGACGCGGGTTCGATTCCCGCTAGTACAAAAAATCTCTTTTTCCTTATTCTCAAATAATTTATACTTTAAAAGTGGCGGAGCATGTCAAATGCTAAAAAATATAGATCAAAAATGTTTAAAAAATCGCGCCATCAAATAGTATGAATTTTAATTGCAAAATTAAACTTACTATATCGGTTTAATGCATGTAAATGCTTCCGATAGATGGCGCTGGTCGTAAAGACAAATGTAATAAGGAGATTGGGATGGTCGAAGTACCTGTACTATAGCTCAGTGGCTTAGAGCACTTCCCCGGATTGGAAAAGACGCGGGTTCGATTCCCGCTAGTACAAAAAATCTCTTTTTCCTTATTCTCAAATAATTTATGCTTTAAAAGTGGCGGAGCATGTCAAATGCTAAAAAATATAGATCAAAAATGTTTAAAAAATCGCGCCATCAAATAGTATGAATTTTAATTGCAAAATTAAACTTACTATATCGGTTTAATGCATGTAAATGCTTCCGATAGATGGCGCTGGTCGTAAAGACAAATGTAATAAGGAGATTGGGATGGTCGAAGTACCTGTACTATAGCTCAGTGGCTTAGAGCACTTCCCCGGATTGGAAAAGACGCGGGTTCGATTCCCGCTAGTACAAAAAATCTCTTTTTCCTTATTCTCAAATAATTTATACTTTAAAAGTGGCGGAGCATGTCAAATGCTAAAAAATATAGATCAAAAATGTTTAAAAAATCGCGCCATCAAATAGTATGAATTTTAATTGCAAAATTAAACTTACTATATCGGTTTAATGCATGTAAATGCTTCCGATAGATGGCGCTGGTCGTAAAGACAAATGTAATAAGGAGATTGGGATGGTCGAAGTACCTGTACTATAGCTCAGTGGCTTAGAGCACTTCCCCGGATTGGAAAAGACGCGGGTTCGATTCCCGCTAGTACAAAAAATCTCTTTTTCCTTATTCTCAAATAATTTATACTTTAAAAGTGGCGGAGCATGTCAAATGCTAAAAAATATAGATCAAAAATATTTATATACAATTACAAATATATTTGTAAATGTATTTACCTACACATACTCGTATATATAATATGCGTAATTAAAACAAAGTATTTGTACGTTTAGATATTTTTCAATAATGTGTCATTGCCCTCACAGAGAACGTTTCGGTCTGTACCACGTGGACTTCGAGGATCCAGCTCGCACACGCACGCCCAGGAAGTCAGCGTTCGTGTACAAGCACATCCTGAAGCACCGCTACATCGACCATGAATACGAGCCCGACTCCTGGACTATGACAATTGACGAAGGACACTAATAAAAATGCACAATGTAGTGTCCATGGCTGACAATTATTTTGCGTGTTTATTATTATTGTAATTTATTTATGTGACTTATTACATCATGTCAAAGATATACTCGTATGTATTATATTACATTTATATTTTCATCTCTTCGACTAAAAATAAATATCTTTGTTTTGATATTTTATAAGTTTCTTCAATGTTTTGTAATATATGTTTCCTTGACTCGATATTGACCTCTTCAAATGTAGTATTTGTTATTATGATCTAAATGAAGACGTTAATATTTACGTAAATTATTTTTGATAAAATAATTAAGTAAGATGGTCATACCCATAATTACCGAGGGGAGGTGGTAATGAGGTACTTAACCTCAGCCGTTCGTATTCAGTCTGACGTCAGACATCATCATCTACAACTTTACCAACCGAGTGTAATAATTAAACACAAAGTGAAAAATGTGAAATCGAAAATAACAGTCAGGAGCAGGAGTGTAATAATTTTATTTTTATCTTGTCTGGCTTAGATTAATTGTATTTAATCTAAGATTGGATCGCCGTTTATAAAGTTTCACTACAAAACATACTTGCAAACATTTTATTGAGAAAAATTGGTAGAGTTTCTCTAGTTCATATGTAAATTTATCATATTTTCTCATTGGAGTGTAATTGGCAGCCCATCAGTAGAGTATTCATCCATCCATCCATCCATCAGCCTTTCAACGTCCACTGCTGGACATAGGCCTCCCCAAGAAATGGGGGATAGTGCCGTAATCGCCACGCTTGGGAGGCGGGTTGGCGATCGCAGTGGATGTTGGTAATACTCGAGGGAGTGCTGCTGCCCACTCCCTCGGCATTCCCTCAGCCGGCTCTCTCTCTCAGTAGACTATTGCATTAGTATAATATATGACACATAAGTCTACCATGATACATGTTAAAAATTGCGATCGTGAGACCAATAACTGTCTCCGGATCACACTTAGTTAATAGGTGAGAGCCCACACTACCCTATTCTTTATTCCGAACAACAAGGTGTGTGGTTAGGTACATTTTACCCACCTTACCAAAAACAGTGAGTCACTAGTCATGGACGCGGTTATGCAACAAGAATTAAACCACAAAGAGTCACTTCAGAAAGTACTGATCTTTAGACATCTTCAAAGTACAAATTATTTGTGAATGTGGAAAAAGAGAACTTTAGTGCGAGCGGGAACCAAACCTAAGTCCCTTCCAATCCTGGGAAGTGCTCTAAGCCGCTGAGCTATCGCACTGGTACCTTCGGCCATACCCAATCTCCACCAACCATCTGATGGTAAGTAGTAATCGCCACTCTTGCGCGCCAGTTCTTGGTAACACCAAGGGCAAGCCAAGTTGCTGATATCTCTGCAGTTACTACGTTTAACAGTGACAATAGATGAGTTGCAGAATACAAAGTGTGAGTATGTGAAATCGAAAATAATAGTCACGGGCAGGATTTGAACCTGCATCTCTTGTTTCAGATGCTTTGCCAATTCAGCCATCGTGACATCCACTCGAGACTACTGATTTCGATAAATAAAAGCCAGGAAAATGACGTCCTTCTGTTACAATATCCTACATCAACAATATGCTATTACATTGTAAAAGGGATAAATCCCAGCATCTTTCTAAAAGATATGCTTATAAATATATTATAGTGTATGTAAACAAAATAGGTATTTCTCAAGAGTAGTTGAGCAAGAATAATTAAATAAACTTGAGGTGTTTGTTTGTAATGTCTAAATAGCAACTTTTTACAAAATGCATAATAAAATACTTATAATTTTTTTTATTGCGTATGGTGGCAGACAAGCGACGGCCCACCTGTAAATGGTAACCTTCGCTCATGGACTCAACTATACCGAGAGTATTGTCAAGCCGCTGCTCATCATTTCATTTCAAAAATATAAAATTAGTGAATAAGGGCCTATCTCCTGCTACAACCAAAACACACGGGAGATGGTAGTACCAACCCGCTCGGGCCCGATAGCAAGTGAGTGTAAAGGATACACTTGATATCCAGTCCTACCACCAGTAATGCATATTGATGATGATAATTGCTTACTTCCCTTAGTCACCTAGTATGACAGCCGTGGGAAAGAATGGATTAGTGACACTTGTATTCTTAGTCCGTCACCACACGTATGTATAAATATATAACAATATAACAAAATACATAATACCACTTTTTTGTCTGTCAACGAATAGCCATATTGATTATAGGTATTTATCTATGAAATTGCCGTTTTGCAGTACATTTCAAATCAAAATAATTTTTGTTTGGCTGAGAATTCTAATTTCCAATGACTGGTTTTATTACTTTCGTTCGTCTTCGCTGCTCCTGCACAGCAGACGGTCTCCATATTACATCAGCTGCGGTTGGAAGCTCTCCGTCATCCACCCTACTCACCAGACCTTGCGCCTAGAATTTGGATAGCTTCTTGGCGAGAAAAAAATGCATACCCAAGAAGCAGTACAAAATGCCTTCCAAGAATTTGTTGCTTCCCGTCAAGCTGATTACTCAATAAACTGCCATTGCGTTGGCAAAGATGAATTGATTGCATGAGTGATTATTTTGATTAAAAAAAAATAATAAATACAGAAAATAGTTTGATTTTTTTCAAATAAATCGGCAATTTCATAGATAAAGATCTAAGTGATATAAATACCAAATTTATGGTAATCGGAACAAAGAGTAAAGTAAAAATTATAATATTAATGGGACGATAAATAGAGAGAGGTCATGTGGTACGAAATCTTGGATTAAAGGTCTATGCTTGTTTGAGATTTGAAGGGCATGTCTCTGAAGTTGTACAAAATTGTTTCTATCGATTGATAATCTCGTATAGATAAGACCATATATAACGAAGGAGCTGTGAGTGAAATTAGCCTCTTGTACTTTCATAGCTTAATTATACATATGTAGTCTATGGGCCCAAGGCCTTCTAGTCTGCACGGGCCTCCTATCCTACCTACCACTTGGCTTGCAGCAAGCCCCTCAAGGTATGCCCGTGGGGGGCCCGCGCAAGATGAGGCCCAGCTGGCAAACGCCACCTCGACTATATGGCCGGTCCGACGCTGTATGGGCCCCGATTATTGGCACAAACCGAACGGCTTATTCAAGTAGTACAAAATACTAATTTAGTTAATGATTTATTTTGTTTTGATTACGAGCGATCCACTCCGACTCTGAAGGTGAACTTAACCAATCACAATAAATAAATTAATGGACAAGTTATGTGACATCTGCCCATTCTATATCTAAATAAGATTATTTGATTGTATTTCTAATTTGTTACTCTGTATTATTATGCTGTTACCAAATAAACTATTTCTTTCTTTCTTTCATATAGCAACGGTGTGTAATTAAGGGAGCTTGAAAAATGCACTGAAATGCTTTATATTAACACCCTGTTCTTATGCTGGCGTTTTGCGGGCTTTTGGCTTGGTATACTGCCGTGCGCTCAGATTATTATAGATTATTACCACGTATGTGTTGAGTTAAATATATTTTTATAGTATATTGTAGCATGACCACATCCATTCAGAAGCGTGTTAAATCTACATTTATCAAAGATGAACGCAAGAAAACAAAAACAAATTGAGATAACGGTGACAAACTATCAAGCTTCACTAGTATATCTCAAGTGCTTCATACGTAAACAGTTTGTACTTCCAGATATGTATTATCTCGTTATATAACACAAGTATATAAGCTAGTATGTAGTGATTATGTACTATTTGTGTAACATGAAGCTCTTTGTGATACTGGGGTATGTTTTTTTATTGATTTGAGTGTCAAGAACAACTATCATTCGGCCAGGACAATATTGCCATGTAATTTGGTATTGTAATTCTAAAAATTCCAACATAAATATTTTCATCATATATATTTTAATAACTTGGTATATTCAGTCATATACTAAAATATGAAATGCGGAAATATTCTAGTAAGAGACTGAGCATGTCAAGTGCTTAAAATATAGATAAAAATATCAAAATATTTGTATGAATCTTAATTGCAATAATTAAGTTTATTTATTAACCTGGTCGGTAATAATATAAGTAAGTACATTTAACAGATGGCGCAGGCCTCACCCAAGACATTAAGAAGGAATGTGTAATCGAAATTCATAGTTCCGAGCAGATGTCACGATGTTTGAATTGGCAATCATCTGAAACGGTTCTCCTGACGATGCGGGTTCAAATCTTGCTCGTGATTATTAATTTACATTTCACATTTTTGCACTTACTAGCCCAAATATTATTAATATTATTGAAGAGTTACTCAAAATAATCATCGGGTTATTAATAAACAAACAAACAATGATTTTTATATAATAGATTATCTTTGCAGTTTGGTAGTCGTGGCATGCCAGGCCGCGATCGTAAAGCAGCAGAGAAGTTTCCCTGCTGACTTTTTATTTGGTTGTGCGACCGCTTCCTATCAGGTTGAGGGTGCGTGGAACGAAGATGGTACGTAGAATCCTGACATTACTTTATTGGCAGAAAATGTTAAACTTACTCTACAAACTCTTGCTTATAATTTAATATTTTTCACTAGGTAAAGGGGAGAATATCTGGGATTATATGACCCATAACAACCCCAGTGTGATCAAGGATAAGAGCAACGGTGACATAGCTGCCGACTCCTATCATAACTATAAGCGTGATGTTGAAATAATGAGGGAATTAGGCCTCGATGCTTATCGCTTCTCCCTTTCGTGGTCCAGAATACTTCCAGCAGGTTTTGCCAATGAAATCAACCCCGCGGGCATCAAATATTACAATAATTTGATCAATGAAATGTTGAAATATAAAATTGAACCTATAGTCACCCTCTACCATTGGGACCTGCCCCAGAAACTACAAGAACTTGGAGGTATGGTCAATCCTTTAATCGCTAACTGGTTCGAAGATTACGCTAGGGTTGTATTCAAAAACTTTGGAGACAGAGTCAAATACTGGATTACTTTTAATGAGCCAAGAGAAATTTGCTATCAAGGATATGGTGCAGACATCAAGATTCCCTTAGTCAACTCTACTGCTGTGGGAACTTACTTGTGTGCCAAAAACTTAGTACTCGCTCATGCTAATGCATACCATGCCTACAATAATGACTTCAAGCCGACACAGGGTGGGCAATGTGGTATCACTATTAGCGTCAACTGGTTTGGACCTCTAACTGATTCTGCTGAAGATCAAGCTGCTGCTGAAATCAAAAGACAGGGTGAAGTACGAAAGCCATTATATCGTAAAAGCTTCAATCATATTTTTAGATATAGACTAATAATCCATGAATTTTATTTCAGTGGGGTTTATACGCTGAACCTATATTCTCTGCTGAAGGAGGTTTTCCGAAAGATATTTCTGCAAGAATAGCTGCTAAAAGTACAGAACAAGGCTATCCTTGGTCCCGCTTGCCAAAGTTTACTGACGAAGAAAGGACTCGGGTCCGTGGAGCTGCAGATTTCTTTGGAGTAAACCATTACACTGCTTATTTGGTCTCAGCCTCTGAGCACAAAACTATTGTTCCCGTTCCGTCTTTACTTGATGATGAGGATGTTGGTACCTATGTGCCTGATGATTGGCCAAAGGCTCATTCTGCATGGTTAAAGGTGAGTACACGTGTATCACGAATATGGGGAAGTTTCTACTAGTTTTCTGCGGCAGTTTTATCGATATTGGACAGCATATATCTGTTTATATTATCAATTCAACATCGGTTTTAGTCATATTTTAAGCTCTTGGAGATCAAAACCGAACTCATGTTCGATGAACGCCTTTTTCAGGCATAAGATTAAATGGGCATATAAATAGAAACATAATCCAGATTTTTGAGTGGATACTGCGAATGAGCCACCTATTACCGACATAGTCTGTGTTTAGGAATAGACTGGATGCTGACGAGGAAAATTTTTTTTGGGATTAAGCTATCGCAGACCTTGTTCAGGGATTTCAAATTCCACACTTGTAACTTATCCGCGCCATCTATTAGAAATGTATGTGCATATATGTTTGTTCCTATATGGTAAGCTCAATTATTGCAATTAAGTAAAAAATGCGGTACGATTCGATTCGAAGACGCAAGTTCAAATCTGGCTCATAGACATTCATCATTCTTTTTCTACAAAATTTGTAGGCAGATAAGTAGTTAAGCATGCTTGCATACGACTCATGCTTTTTCCATAAAGGGTAGGCAGTGACAACCGATGGCCATTTACCATGAAGCGGCCTTCCAAAGTCCACTTTTTGGCCCTCCATGGAAATGAGACGTGACGGGTGATGAACCACGTCACCATTGAAAAAATGCATATTAAAATTAATGTATTGGATAATACTTTATACTCGTATATAGTATACGATAGGTAACATCATTATTAATGAGAACTCATTTTCAGCAAGCTCCTAACAGCATCTACAATGTTTTGACTGACCTACGAGCGAGGTACAACAATCCGGTGTTCTACATCACCGAGAATGGCTGGTCCATCGCACCAGACCGCGACCTGATCGATGACGACAGGATCGTGTACTACAGAGCTGCATTAGAGAATGTACTGGACAGCTTAGAAGCTGGAGTAAACCTGAAGGGATATATGGCATGGAGCATGTTGGACAATTTTGAATGGATGCAGGGATACACGTAAGTTTTTCCATATTTTTTGCCAACTTTAACCCCGAAACATTCCTCAAGTGTGATTTGAGACTGTTGCAAGTGAAAATTTTCTCACAAAAAATCTCCAAAACACTTTATGAACACCTATATGACCCTCATTAAAATCTCATTTTCCTAACAGAGAGCGTTTCGGTCTGTACCACGTGGACTTCGAGGATCCAGCTCGCACCCGTACCCCCAGGAAGTCAGCGTTCGTGTACAAGCACATCCTGAAGCACCGCTACATCAACCACGACTACGAGCCCGACTCCTTAATCATGTCCATCGATGAAGGACACTGAATATTTATTAATGTTATGAAATCTAGTTTGAATTATAATAAATTATGACTCTTATTTTGTAAATAAAACAAATTTAAATATATTATAAACATTAAAATTCATAGTCTCAATTTTCTTTTTGACTAAAACCCTGTTTAAATATCATCAATCAAGATATATTAATAGTAGCCTATGTAGGTATAATAATTAGCAATATTGATAAATAAATGCTTATTAACTATTTCTTCGGACGATATGTAATGTCGTTAACACGATAATTAAATAAGTGTCATTAAAACAATTATTTGATACGTAACACCTGACTATCGTAGATAAAGAAAAACTCTGATAAATTAAATGTATTATTTGCTTTTAATCTTTAGATAATTTATAAGGTAAAACTTATTCATACCCGAACACGTTGGTGAACACAATGCTTGTTGTCGCGCTGTTATTCACGTAAAGAATTTTTGCTTCTTTATTCATGTATTCTTTTTGTGCTTCGTTCATATGTGATAAAAATTAAAATATGTATGTGGTGTTATAGTGTTGTTATGAAATCTGTGTGATGTGCCGTGAAATTGCTTTATTATGGATATACATTTAACTAAGGAAGGATTTACACACAACAAGATAAGATTCAATTTTATTCTGTGACAGATTCACTTCGCGTTCACTTGTCATTATTTTACATGGTCATCAGTGGTATAAAATATCATCGAATTAGTATTTTTTACCCCTTTTCTTACAATCTTCTGCCATTACGTCTAGGGTTTGCAGGTCAGTCGCAGACTGCGCTAATAGGACCGCATCGTCTGCATATAGCAGGGAGTTAACCACTGAGTAGCCCATCTGAACTCCCACATTCATTTCATTCAACCTTTGTAGACATTTATCCAGATATATGATAAACAGTCTGGCTGATAGAATGCAGCCCTGTTTAACGCCGATATTGATGTCAAACCAGGGTGACATTCCATCACCCAGCCGCACACAAGCTCTGCAGCCCCATGTAGTTGGACTGCACTGCTTGTAGCAGTCTACCGCTAATACCATACTCCGGCAAAATGTCCCAAAGTTCCTTTCGTACAACAGTGTCAAATGCTTTCTCCAAATCCACAAAACTTCAGAAAACCCTGTGGCCTACAGCCAGATGCTTCTCCACAATGCTGCGCAGAGAAAACATTTGATCCATGCATCCTCGTCCACACCTGAAACCTCCTTGTGCCTCACACAAAAATTCATCAGACACCATCCTCATTCTTCTTTCAACAATCTTACCATACACTTTGGCTGCCAAACTGGTCAAGCTTATGGCTCTGTAGTTCGCACAGTCAGTACCCTTGTTTTCAAACAAGGGCACGATGACTGCGCTTCTCCAGTCCTTGGGAACCATTCCTGAGCTCCAACATAAATTGAGAAGCATCAGGAAGGATTCCTAGACACATGAGCCTCCAAGCTTGATCATCTTAGCAGACACCATATCAATACCCGCTGCCTTACCATTTTTCAAACTCCTAATCGCCCATTCAACTTCATCCATTCTAATGTCATCGGAGGATGCCAGTACCGAATGCTGATCTGTTAGATCACATGTGGCACCAGCATCACCCTGAACATCCGCATACTTATCTCCAAAATATTCACTCCATCGGCTTAACACATCTTGTGTTTGCGTAAGAATGTCTCCACCTTTAGACCTTATTTTATTCTTTTTAAACTTTCGCGTTTTATATTCATTATAACACATTTAACGGGTCTATACGCGCATTAAACGTATTTTGATAAGTTTAATGCGCGTATAGACCCGTCAAATGTGTGTTGGATTGATAGGTCCAATTTTTTTTAAACCTTTATCTCTTAAGGCGGGAAAAAATGTGCCTTACCGCACATCCCGTCGCTCGGGGCAACGAGCAGGGTAGAGTGGGGCCCTCACCCACCAAATAAACCCGCCGTGTGCCGTCTCTCCGCCTGTGTTGGCGGGCCACTGGTACTATGTTGGATTACTTTAATGGTTTTCACTAAAGAATAATCCTTGTGTCGCGGGGAACTTTACAAACATAGAATTCACGGACACAAAGTACACCTAGACCCAGAACAACCATTTATGGATCACACAAAGAGTTGTCCTGTGTGGGAATCGAACCCACAACACTATCTAAACCACTCCGCCATTCAGTCAAACGATAACAAAATTGAAGGTAAGCTAACTTTCGCACAAGACAAACATTTACCTTGATCCACTAGTACTCAAGTATATTCAAATCCACTAAAAGCAATTTCATTATTAGTAAAACATTAATAAATTGTTTAGTATTGGCTTTGTGGCTTAGCTTCCTGATTGGATCTAATGCATGGACTGACACGAAGATCAGGAAGTTTCCCCGCCGGTTTTTATTTGGTGCGGCCTCTTCAGCATATCAAGTAGAAGGGGCTTGGGATACGGATGGTAAGTATCTTCTCTTGACAACGTATTTCAAACATTGTGATCTATATTTTAGCATTTGACATGCTCAGCTACTCTTAAAGTACAAATTATAATTTGTGAATAAGGAAAAGCGTAAGTAGCTGAGAAGGTAAATGCTATAAGTAACAACAATAACAAGTCATAAAATAACTGATAATGTTTTGAAAAATACTAAATTTGTATACCTGCACACAAATTCATTTCACGCCTACTCCTTTGGGGAATACAAGCGAGACGCTGTTTTTTTTTTGTGTGTAGTTTGAAAGAGTGATGTGCAAGTTTATAAGAATAGAGATCGAAATAATAATAGATAATAGAGAAATAATAATAGAGAATCGAAAGGCTAAGAAGCCTTAATAATAGAGAATAGAAAGGCTAAGAAGCCTTTCGATTCTGTAAGACCAATACCAATCACACTAGCAAGACCCAGACGAAGAACAAAGAACAACCAAAACCAAAACTGAGAATGTTAGACCAAAACTTACCCAAAAATAAAAAAAGTAGGAATTATTAGAATAGTAGTCTCAAACACTTTAGATCTATATTTTTTAGCAATTGACATGTTCCGCTATTTTTTAAAGTATAAATTATTTGTGAATAAGGAAAAAGAGATTTTTTTGTACAAGCGGGAACCGAACCCGCGTCTTTTCCAATCCGGGGAAGTGCTCTAAGCCACTGAGCTATCGTACAGATCTTTCGATCATCCCAATCTCCTTATCACATTTGTCTTTACATTTTTTTTGGTTCGTTTCCCGCTCGTACAAAAAATCTCTTTTTCCTTATTCACAAATAATTTGTACTTTAAACAGTTGTCTGTATGCTTTTTCCGGAATATAACATTTTGTGGTATATTAAATTTCTAGCTTACCAGATTTGACTAAAATAAGAAAATAAAATGTTTTATACTACTGTCTGAAATAAAGTATACAAGAGTAAAACTATAAACAATAATAAAACATTTTGATCTATATTTTAGCACTTGACGTGCTCAGCTACTCTTAAAGTGCAAATTATAATTTGTGAATAAGGATAAAGAGTATTTTAGTACGAGCCATCAAATGGTATGAATTTTAATAGCAAAATTAAACTTACTACATTGGATGAATGCATATAAATGCATTGCGGATAGAGGGCGTTGGTCGTTAAGACAAATGTGATGAGGAAATTCGGTATTTCTAGAAATGGTACGATAGTTCAATGGATTAGAGCACTTCCCCGGAAAGGAAGGGATGCAGGTTCGATTCCCGCTCGCACTAAAATACTCTTTTTCCTTATTCACAAATTATAACTCGTACTTTAATAATACAATACTCTAATGTTAGCATACGCATATATTAAGTAGTATGCATATAGTAAAGGTATTTCGGCTCTTTATTCTAACACTAAGCAACTATAAACGAGCAGTCTTTATTAATCCAGGTCTTGCAAATAACAAACATTAAATCAATATAAATATCTGGACAGGTTCAATCTAATGCGATCTATAACGTACCTTTCAAATCTAAACAATTCTGCCCGAGGTGTAGAACCGGTTCTCATAGCTTGTATTCTTGTAAACAACAACGCTTTGAATAAATTGAACCAATACACCATAGACTAGTTTGAAAGGAATAAGATTATACAACAAGTAGATAGTTATAAAAAACAAACTGTTTTTTTGCACGCCTCATAAGCGAAGCGTTGAAATCGAGTCTTTTTTTTTCCTTTACGATTCAGTATAATTACGAATAGAGCCCTATCACTTTTCACGGTCTGATTCGATGTGGTTTAATTGTTATTAAATAAACAAAAAAATAGTGAATATTTACGCTTGTCTCGACAATAAAACCAGCGCTATACCTTATTTCGTGAGAACTACCTCTATAGACCAATATAGAAGTAGTTCTTAAAATGAGCGCTAGATGGCATGAGAACCACATTAGTACTTTTTGAAATTAGCGCTATCTATGTGATTGATTGAAAACTACTTAGTAAGACCAATACATTATTAGTTACTTATCAAATAATCAATTTTATTGTGAAAAATGAAGATTACTAGGCGTGCACTTTTGGATTTTCCAAAGTACGTTTGTAAATTTCTTTCTTACCTCGTAGCTGTTTGCAAAGCTGGATGGATATCGATAGGATATAGGTAGATATAGGTAAGATATCGTTATATTCGTCTTAGAAACCAGTGTCCATATATAATAGGTATTAGAGTTTACTTTGTTTATGGTTTATTACCCGACCCTTACCAAGGAAGGGTTATTTTACCTAATTTTGTTTTATATTCTAAATCTTGTCTCGGTCTTTTTAGTTCCTTACTTGTTTCCTGTCGGGATTTTGACTTTTTTGTTACTGTAAAAAGGATCTACAAGACTAGCCTCCAAGCAAATAATGATGTAAGATATCGGTTTTGGTATAGGTCTTGCAGAATCGCAAGGCTGAATAATTTAAATCGAGACCAAGATCAAAAACGGCTAAACGAGACGTGACGAACAACGTGTCCGTATGGAGACGGACTAAGAATACACGGATGTTGTACGAGGTGACTAAGGGAAGTAAGCAATTACCACCCATTGCATTAATGGTGGTAGAGCTGGGTACTAAGTGGGAGTACTCACCGTCACCATCGGATCTGGGCGGGTTGGTACCACCATCTCCCGTGTGACCGGCCATGAAGCACATCGGTCAAAAACGAGACCACGAAACAGTCAAAATTCGAATCGTCTACGTACGAAATGTAAACGTAATCTGTGCTAATAGAACGTTATCAAAATTGCGTATTATTATTAAATGATAATAATAGGCGTAATCACTGCTTACTATGTGATAATGTGAGGCAGGCTAGCGATACCCACGACTGCCAAGAGAGCGGTGTCGAGTTCGATGCGTAGTTTGAGGTCAAGAATACGCAACACCAGCCCAATGATTTGTCAAAATTATTTGCGTATTGGCTTACAAATACGGATATTGACACTAGTTATAATTTAATGTAAAAACGATTAACTGGAATATTTAAATATGTTACGTATCTTTAAAAAAAAATATATGGGTGCAATTCACACACGGCACAAGTGAAACTTCTGAAAAGTAGCCTACGAGAGATTGTGATGGATATAGAGTATCAGGAGTATTAGGATAAATGTAAGGTTTATTATTTTTTACCAAGCTTAAAATTACCTCTCATTAGTTAAATTTAATGAAGCATTAACATTCAATTAGTTTTTGTTTTCTGCAACGATATAATGGATCCCGTAGGAATTAATGGGACAACTTTGGTAAAAGATCTTGTGAACTTCACCGTAGCAACATAAATAACAAAAGTATATGATTCACTTCAGGGGTAGGTGAGAAAAATACTTTTCATTACTCATACTTCATACTCTGAAAGTAGGCCTGAAGTTACCTGAGGAGCGGGTTGAAAGTAATAATTTTCAGCCCTAGGGAGAATTACTTTCAACTGACAGCTGAGTAATTATAAAAAAAAACACTTCTATTTTCTGTACAGCCAGTCAATTACAGCGCGATGTAAAATTGAAATAACATTAAACACAAAGTGAAAAATGTGAAATCGAAAATAACAGTCAGGAGCAGGATTTGAACCTGCATCTTCTGGATACCGTCCAGATGCTTTACCAATTCAGCCATCCTGACAATTGCTCCTGACTGCTAATTTCGATAACACATCATACTTAACGTCTTTGGGTGACGCCTGCGCCATCTGTCGGACGTATTTTCATACATTATACCGACCAGGTAAACTTAATTTTACAATTAAGATTTTTACCTGATAATGACGCAAACCCTATAAATATTTATATATATTTGTAGCATTTGACATGCTTAGCACTATATATTAAACACAAAGTGAAAAATGTGAAATCGAAAATAACAGTCAGGAGCAGGATTTGAACCTGCATCTTCTGGATACCGTCCAGATGCTTTACCAATTCAGCCATCCTGACAATTTTCACTTTGTGTTTAATGTATAGTGCTAAGCATGTCAAATGCTACAAATATATATAAATATTTATAGGGTTTGCGTCATTATCAGGTAAAAATCTTAATTGTAAAATTAAGTTTACCTGGTCGGTATAATGTATGAAAATACGTCCGACAGATGGCGCAGGCGTCACCCAAAGACGTTAAGTATGATGTGTTATCGAAATTAGCAGTCAGGAGCAATTGTCAGGATGGCTGAATTGGTAAAGCATCTGGACGGTATCCAGAAGATGCAGGTTCAAATCCTGCTCCTGACTGTTATTTTCGATTTCACATTTTTCACTTTGTGTTTAATGTATAGTGCTAAGCATGTCAAATGCTACAAATATATATAAATATTTATAGGGTTTGCGTCATTATCAGGTAAAAATCTTAATTGTAAAATTAAGTTTACCTGGTCGGTATAATGTATGAAAATACGTCCGACAGATGGCGCAGGCGTCACCCAAAGACGTTAAGTATGATGTGTTATCGAAATTAGCAGTCAGGAGCAATTGTCAGGATGGCTGAATTGGTAAAGCATCTGGACGGTATCCAGAAGATGCAGGTTCAAATCCTGCTCCTGACTGTTATTTTCGATTTCACATTTTTCACTTTGTGTTTAATGTATAGTGCTAAGCATGTCAAATGCTACAAATATATATAAATATTTATAGGGTTTGCGTCATTATCAGGTAAAAATCTTAATTGTAAAATTAAGTTTACCTGGTCGGTATAATGTATGAAAATACGTCCGACAGATGGCGCAGGCGTCACCCAAAGACGTTAAGTATGATGTGTTATCGAAATTAGCAGTCAGGAGCAATTGTCAGGATGGCTGAATTGGTAAAGCATCTGGACGGTATCCAGAAGATGCAGGTTCAAATCCTGCTCCTGACTGTTATTTTCGATTTCACATTTTTCACTTTGTGTTTAATGTATAGTGCTAAGCATGTCAAATGCTACAAATATATATAAATATTTATAGGGTTTGCGTCATTATCAGGTAAAAATCTTAATTGTAAAATTAAGTTTACCTGGTCGGTATAATGTATGAAAATACGTCCGACAGATGGCGCAGGCGTCACCCAAAGACGTTAAGTATGATGTGTTATCGAAATTAGCAGTCAGGAGCAATTGTCAGGATGGCTGAATTGGTAAAGCATCTGGACGGTATCCAGAAGATGCAGGTTCAAATCCTGCTCCTGACTGTTATTTTCGATTTCACATTTTTCACTTTGTGTTTAATGTATAGTGCTAAGCATGTCAAATGCTACAAATATATATAAATATTTATAGGGTTTGCGTCATTATCAGGTAAAAATCTTAATTGTAAAATTAAGTTTACCTGGTCGGTATAATGTATGAAAATACGTCCGACAGATGGCGCAGGCGTCACCCAAAGACGTTAAGTATGATGTGTTATCGAAATTAGCAGTCAGGAGCAATTGTCAGGATGGCTGAATTGGTAAAGCATCTGGACGGTATCCAGAAGATGCAGGTTCAAATCCTGCTCCTGACTGTTATTTTCGATTTCACATTTTTCACTTTGTGTTTAATGTATAGTGCTAAGCATGTCAAATGCTACAAATATATATAAATAAATTGAAATAACATAAAGTTAAGTATTTATTAAAGAATTTGTTTTTTATACGACTTTATTTTAATATAGTTGCAACTATATCTTTAAAATAACGAAGATTAATATTTTTTCAATGATTAAAATGAAAAATAATGGCTGAATAGCTGACAGGCCACAGAAAAAAAAAAAATCCGAATTCAATTTTTTAAAGTCTCCCATTTTCTCTTTAGCTAATTCATGATTTTTATTTTTAGTTTCCTCGTATTCGTAATGAAAAGCACAGTGTTTACCTCGGGATAAATACTTATTTATTCCCGAGACGGGGTTTAGCGCCCGAGCGTAGCGAGGGCTCCAATAGTTCGAGGGGTTGCTTTCATCTCTAGGGTAACAATGTACTATTATAAAAGTCATGGGAATACCAATTGAACATAGATTCAAGACATTCTTATACTACAAAATATTGTGTAGGTATATAGTCAATTATCTCTTTCTATTTACTCTCATAATCTTAATATATTAAAAAAAAATATATACTAGGTATATTATAAACCCTTCTTTGATAAGAATACTACTGGTTATAGTAGTATTCTTATTATACACGCAAATTATAAATTTAAAAATGTAAACAATCTTCATCATTAAAATAAATAATAATATTACAAATAGTAATATTGTAATTAAATCCGAAAATAACGACTGTGCAGCTTTATGGAGCCATTAAAACGCTAATAATTATGTTAGGTAATGTTTCTATTACTCTCTATCGTTAAAATATCGTCAACTTTTTAAGATTACGCGGGAAATTTAAGTTCATAAACTAGTATCACATAAAAAAATACGAACTAAAATTAATTTATTTTCGGAAAACCAGCGAGCGTGTATGAATTGAGTTATGAATGTTGATGAAGCGAGAGATGTATGCAAGAATAGAACCTCTTGGCACTCTGTTCTCTCTGCCTACCCCACAAGGGAAATGGCGTGATGATATGTAAGTAAGTTCATCGTCCTAGCACCCGGAGTTTGGGCTGTGCATTGAAATATTAGACAGCCAGTCAGCTATTCTTTTTAATATAGAGTATTGTTACCTATATGATAATTGTATTTCTAGGCAAGGGTGAGAGCATTTGGGATAGGTTTCTTCATGAAAACCCGGACATAGTTACTGACGGCCGCAATGGCGATGTGGCCAGTGATTCTTATCATCAGTGGAAACGAGACGTGGAGATGCTGAGAGAGCTTGGCGTGGACTTCTATAGGTTTTCTATATCATGGACGAGGGTGATGCCTACAGGTAAGATGTAGTATTTGTAGTTAATAATCTATACTATTATAAAACTGTAACGGAGCTGTGTCTGTACATATAATATATTTGAGAAAAAATTACTGTAATAGGACTGCAAAGACGACTACTATAATCATGTTTTATTTTTCTATTTATGTTGTTTCGTTTAACAATGCATATGCTCGCATTGTTGACTCCTTGTGCGTTTGACTTGTGCGTCCGTGCGTCATCGCAGATTCACAGTGGAAATCTGCGTTGTGTTATGTTATAGTATTAGCATAATTTTGAGTGTGACCTCGATGACACAGTCGCGATATAACTACATTTGCGTTCTATTTATAAGATGTAATTTTTTTTTTCTGCTACGTTGGTGGCAAACAAGCATACTTATGTTAAGCGATTTCCGTAGCCTATAGACGCTAGCAATACCAGAGGCATCACTCTCGTGTCGCCATCTCCGAAGAAAGGGATGAGAGGTGGATAGGAAGGATACTAAGAAGAGAATAAAGAGAGGGTTCCGGCGTCCGGCGTCTGACACCCAAGAACAGTGCTTTGCTTTCGTAGATCTCAACACCAACACTGAAGACTGTACTTGTACTACATAGTAGTCTCTAAAGAAGATAAAAACCTCATTACTGCATTAATTTTAGGTTTTCCGGATTCCATAAATGAAAAAGGCTTTCAATACTATGACAATCTTATCGACGAGCTCCTGAAATACAGCATTCAGCCAATGGTTACTTTATACCACTTTGACCTGCCGCAGCACTTACAAGATTTAGGAGGATGGACAAACCCTCTATCATCCAACTGGTTCGTAGATTACGCGAGGGTAGTCTTCAAAAGATATGCGTCAAGAGTGAAGTTCTGGTTGACAATAAATCAGGTAAGATTCAAAATATGACAAAGATATAGTTGTACCTATCGGATACATTTGCATGCATTAATCCAATAATCGCGCCATCAAATAGTATGAATTTTAATGCATCCTATAGGTGCATGGTGGTGAATTTTAATGTATCCGAAATGTGGCGTGTAATTTGTTCTTAATCTTAACTAAATCTTTAAAAAAAATTCTTTCTAGCCAAACACTGTCTGCATGGACGGCTATGGAACGGGTTCGATGTCACCAGGGCTGGCTTTAAACAGTACAGGAAGTTACAAGTGTGTGAAGAATGTACTGCTGGCACATGCTAAAGCGTACAGGGCTTACGAAAAGTATTATAAGGACACTCACGAAGGCAAGACTTCAAATTGTTTTTAAGGCTATAAAGGCGACAACAGATAACAATTAAATTGCATTTATTGCTTATAGTAGCAGACAAGCCATGGCCCTCCTGATGGTAAGTGGTAACTACCGCTCATGGACTCAGCAATAATAAGAAGCCACCAAGCCGCTGATCACCATTTCATTTAATTTGTCCGCCAAGCTGCCATAGCCCGTTGGAAGGCGTGACTGAAGGCGCCCAGGGCCGGTCTTCAGACCGTAGGGGCGCTCCAGCCAGTGCTGGAGGAGTGGGCAAGGTGACGGCTTCCGACTGGTGCAGGTACTGTCGAGGCACGATTGCTTCGGCAGATACCTGCACATAGTCCCAAGAAGGGGAGAGACTCCATGCTGTCACCATTACTGCTGCGACAAAGACACGGCGTGGCACACGCTTGATTCGTGCCCGGATTGGATCAAGCAGCGCCGTGAACTTGTCGCGGCTATGGGTGGGGACCTCTCACTGTGCAGCGACTTCAGAGCGATGCTCGGCAGCGACAGAAATTGGGTCGCAGCCGTTACCTTCTGCTAGGATGTTATCTCGCAGAAGAAAGTGGCGGAGAGGACCAGAGAGGATGATTCCTCCGCTGACCTGAACCGCCGCCAGCGACTAGGGCGGCGCAAGCGCAAGTATATGCGCACGATTCCGTCCTAGCTGAGGCTGCGAGGTGGATGGGTAACTTTTACCACCCGCAAGGCCTCTTTCCTCCGGTGTGCAGAAGCGTCGCTCAGTAGAGGAGTACCCAAAAGGGTAAGTACCGGCGGACCACTAAAGTAATAACAGACAATTGTAGTGGATCACTACAACCAGCCAGTTAAGTGGAGAGGTGACACATGACGGGTTTATTTAGCGAGTGAGGGTCACATTTCTATTGAGCTTATGGTTTGATCTTCATAGAAGCCAACGGTATTGCTAGGTCCTTGAGCGACGATTGCCGCTTTCTATCAGATAATATGTTTGTATTTCTACTGGACGTAGACGTGGACTGTATAATTAAACACCTTATTTATAGGACTGGTTTACTTGACAATAATAATATATAAGAAAAAATGAAATAATATTCTATATGAGGCGACCGTTACGGTTTCATACGACGCAAGTGATCCGCGCCCCGCCGCTGCCGCGCTGCTTGCGTGGTGGTGGGGACCTCCCACACTCCGCACCTCGCTCGTGCATATTGTAGTTCTTAACATAATCCGTAATTCATTTATCAACCGTTAGTATTAAGATTACTTACAATGTATACAACCCTACATTATTTACCGAGTAAGGTAAAGAACACCCATCTATAAAATAAATACGATACGTTGATAATCTCTGCACAAAAATAGCCATCTCACAAGAACCCTTTCATTTTCCGAGATACAAAGTTAACTACGTCTTTCTTTGTATTCTTGACAACATGTATGTCAAATTTCATGATCACCCGTTTAGTAGTTACGTCAAACTCACTCATATTTATAATATTAACTAGCCTTTGCCAGCGGCTTCACCGCAGCCAAAAGCTAGTTTTTCGTTTATATCTCAGGTTCCCGATATAGTAGCGGGTTAAATGTATACCGGTTTTTAAGTCTAATCAAGGCCTTTCAAATAAAAAAAGTTGCATCAAAATCCGTTCAGTAGTTTTTTGCGAGATGCGCGAACAAACAAACAGATAAACAGACAAACAGACAAAAAATAAAAAAAAAATTGTTGTGTTTAGACACGCCTATATAGCCTAAAGATAGATAATTAAGACTAACTCAATCATAATCATCTGTAGGTAACGTTGGAATAGCTCTCGCCTTGAACTGGTATGACCCACTCAACAACAGTACAGAAAATGTGGAAGCAGCAGAACGTGCCAGAAATTTCCAGGTTGGTACTGGTTGGTGTTGTTTTGTGTAGCCTTGTGGGGCCGACTTTAGAATTGTCCCACCCCTCTCTACCCACGGGAGTCGTAAGAGCTGACTGAGGGAATACCGGGGGAGTGGGCAGCAGCACTCCTTCGAGTATTAACAACATCCACTGTGATCGCCAACCCGCCTGCCAAGCGTGGCGATTACGGCATTATTCCCCATGACGGGACCGCTCGTTGTGGCGTTCTCTTGGAGAGACCTATGTCCTGCAGTGGACGATGAAAGGCTGATGGATGGTTGGATGGGATTTGTTCCAACCCTTTTAATGGTCCACTATGGGGCACGGGACTCCTCTCATAGTGACAAGGATTTAGGCTCAGGTTTGCAGAATTCACAAGCCGTCGAAAAAGTTGGTAGAATTCACAAGCCGTCGAAAAAGTTGATAGAATTCACAAGCCGTCGAAAAAATTAGTAGAATTCACAAGCCGTCGAAAAAGTCTCTCAGATCGCGTTCAGGTTATTTTCCTTCAGCACAATTGCGATTGCTATCTTATATATTTATTGTGAGATATTGTAGATACACGATAAGAATTTGCAGATCGGTATCGAGAGCATTAGGTTTCACTCAAGCACGCACGCACGCACGTACACACACAAAGACATACATTTTATAAACTGTTTCCATGTTTACAGATTAGATACCGACCTTGAGCTGAGCGTGGATGGATATATTTACAAGATAATATATTATTTGTATTATCACAATGCAGTGTATTGATTGTTTATGTGTAAAGCCCCCTGCGATAGGAAGATTACTCTGTAGATCAGGGTATAGGTTATCTTATCGTTGACATTTTAGGAAAAAGACCCTAAGCTTGATATATACAAACCATATATCTACTCGTAGAATGAGATAAATGCGAATGAAGCGAAATAAGGTTTTTGACGTGATAACGTCTTATAAATCGATGAACGCCGGCTGCACGCACGAAAAAGCATGACTCATTGTCACGTTCCGCCTGAGCCGAGCGTGCAACGAGAGCGCGGAACATGCGGTAGAGAGGCACGATCGGCCTAAGCGTTCGGTTTGAGACGCATCTATCGACATATATTATGACGTTGTCATGTAAAATTATCGTCCGTAAACTGACTTTACAGACAACCAAATAGTTTTTTTTATATTACATGGGTGTCAAACAAGCATACGGCCTACCTGATGGTAAGCGGTTACCGTAGCCTATAGACGCTAGCAAAACCAGAGGCAGCAGTTGCTCGTTGCCAGTAATACTACAGTAGGTAATATCATAGTATAAGGAACCATACTATGGTAATATCTAAGTTATTTCACGCCAATCTTCTGAGGTAGGGCGGTACTTTCCTCACCGAAGGAATGTAACATAGTTCCAGTGGCCCGCCAATAAAAGCGGATAAACGGCACAGGGCGGCTTTATTTGGTGGGTGAAGGCCCCACACTACCCTGTTCTTTGCCCCGAACGACGGGGTGTGCGGTTAGGAACATTTTTTCCCGCCTTAGGGTAGTACTTTCCCAATCAAGCTGGCCCATTCATGCTGTGATAAGCAAGCTTCTTATACTACTTAAAAAAGTATCCTATAATAGTATTAAGTAGGTATCCGTAAAATTAAGGACATTTCTGTCACTTAGAATAGAGGCCTGAATCTATATAGTTAAATACCTTTTAATACCGTTATACATAAATTTCAGATTGGTCTCTATATGGATCCAATATTTTCCAAAACGGGGGACTTCCCGCTGCTGGTTAAGAGCATTGTGTCCAAAAAGAGCCAGGAGCAAGGGCTGCCCGAGTCCAGGCTCCCCAAACTAACCTCTGAAGAGATCAAACTTATAAAAGGTTCGTTTCTTAATCATTTATAATATGAAAGTTAAGTATTTTTTCGCTTTATCTATTACCTAGATTTTAACTGGTTTAGGCAAGCAAGCTAAGTAGAGCTTCTCGTCCAATATTCTGCAGTGTCTGAAAACTAAGGTCTACGACTAGTGTGTGTTCCCAGTTACGTCATATGGAACAGAGACATGGTCTCTGAATGTTGGTCTTGTAACAAGGCCAACATTCACCTCCTGTGACTGTCGCTCAGCGTGCCATGAAGCGGGCTATGCTTGGTATTTCCCTACGTGATCAAATCCGCAATACGGAGATCCGTAGGAGAACAGGAGTGACCGACATAGCCCGCCTGACTGAAGTGGCATTGGACCACATCGCTCGACGAACCGACAACCGTTGGGGCAAAAAGATTCTCGAGTGGCGACCACGTATTGGAAGGCGCAGCGTAAGATGCCCGCCCATCAGATGGACGGACGATCTGGTCAATGCCGTTGGAAGTGGTCGGCGCAGGACCGCTCATTGTGACGTTCTCTTGGGCCTATGTCCAGCAGTAGAAAGGCATGCAGATGGATGGATAGATGATAGCCCGAAACCCAGAAAAGGAACACCCTCAGGCTGCTTTCTGTTACGGAAAAATGGGTGGTTCCTGTCGGATAGTAATTCTTGCATAGAGATAATTTAGTATATTTATTTTATACTGATATTACTTTATTTTGTTTTACTACTATATTTTGTACAACAAACAGCAAGAGATGAAATAATGAATGGAGGTTATTTAAGGAAACATATCATTTCTAAAGTAAAATATATAAATTATATTTAGAAATGCAAAGTTTCAAAAGCTGGCAAAAATGCTTTCGTAACAATAATATTAATCATAAATATTAATCACTAATGCTTTATAATGTGCATGTAAATGCATTCTATAGGTGGCGTGGGTCGTAAAGACAATATGTCATGTGGAGGTTTTGGGAATGGCCGTCGGTCACTGCGATGTGACGCAGGGTCGAATCCCGCTCGCAGTAAAGTTCTCTTTTTTCACATTAACTAATTTGTTGTTTAAAGCATGCTCAGAAAGAACATGTCAAGTGCTAAAATAGAGATCAATCATAATTTTAGGCTCAGCAGACTTTTTGGGTATGAACCACTACACTACATTTCTGGTGAAGGCTAACACCAAACAGCTTGACCCTCTATCACTTGCAGAAGACATGAACGTAGAATATTCACAAGGACCTCAATGGAAACAGGGGAAGTCCCTTTGGTTAAAGGTAATTGCAGCGCATTTAAAAAAAGTAAAAGATTTTTTTTAAAAAGGATCTTTATTTTCATCGATATAATTCATTCGATTTTGACAGTCTGGAGTCGTGAACGGGTACTTGCTTAAAAAAAGCTATTTATTTTGTAAACAAATAGCATAGTAGAGTAATTGGAACAAATTTCTAAGAAGTCTTGGCTTCAAATACTACCCAAAGTTGTTATTTTCAACGTCGCAATTTGCTATTAGAAGTTTATCGATATTATTTTGAACTTTCCACACCATGCTGGTGGAGCAAGAAATCTATTGTTGAAATAGGTCTTACTTGAAGTTTTTAGGTTATATGATCAAGTATGTGACAAATCATGAAAGAATACAAACAATTTCCACCAATAAATGAAAAAATAAATCTTGGAATAGAATCGCAGCGTCTATGTTAGCTATTCACGAGGAGTTTACATGTGCCGCGTGCCTTACAGAATAATTATAGTATATTTTCTTAAATAAGTATACAGTACCTGGATGACCGAGCTTTGCTCGATATTTTTGTTTTGGTAAATTGAGAATTTTTCTCAAAAAAGAAAGAACTGAAAAAAAAGGGGGGAATACGTCGCACTGGAGACATCTAAACTCAAACCGGGGTTTTCTAGTTTTGGGACCGCCCGATTTCCCACCTGAGCTATTATAACCTTGTAGATAGTGGCGAAATTTACCTTTGTATTCTAATAATATTGAAGCAGTTTTTCATTGCCTGAAAACCCGGATAAAACGACGTTTTCTAAAAATGAAACCTAGCTAGATCGATTTATCGCCTCCGAAACCTCCTGTATACTAAATTTCATGAAAATCGTTGGAGCCGTTTCCGAGATTCAGATTATATATATATATACAAGAATTGCTCGTTTAATTATATTAGATATGGACAGTCTTATACACCGAGGAATTGTGCTATATATATACTAACAAATAATGAAAGTTAACCTTTTGCAGAGTGCACCTTATGGAATCTATAAAGCGTGTATCTACCTGAATCAAGTTTATGACTATCCGGTCATCATCATCACGGAACACGGCTGGTCTACTGCTGAGGGGCTTGGTGATCAAAGTCGTGTGGATAATATGAGACAATACTTCGGTATGAGATATTTGGTTGTTTAAGTGGGTTTTATGTAACAATACATCTATGTAATTAACCTCCTTTTCAATGATATCTTTAGAGTTATTAATAAGGAAAATGAAACAGAAAATACTGGGAGTGAAAGATAATTTGAAGTAAAATCTGATGCGGGCAGCATCAGGTTTTCATTCTGGTCAGGGTACCAAATAGGACGGGCGACAAAAGGGCTGGTATAGAGAAGAGAAATCGTACAGAGAAGAAGGATTTGTGTTCTTTCAAACGTTGTTTGTAAATTAGTATTGGAAATTTCGAGCGGCTTACAAAATTATTATTGATCTTGTGTACCATCAGATTCTGATTATCTGAACTCCAGGTATCTACCAACATTTTTCTAGGATAATTACCAGAAGCGCAGACCACGACGTTATCATTTGCCTCTTTTCAGGTTCTGATCTACGTGGAATGTTTATTTTGCTTAATATCTTCAATGACTTTTGTGCTAAATCCGACTTAGATAAGGAGGTCCAAACATTCTCCCTATAATCTCCTTAATATCCTACCTATCCTCTCCTTGATATCCTTCATGTCTAACTCCTAACCCTTTCCTTGGAGATGGCGACGTGCCAATAATGCCTCTGGTGTACGGTACGGTAACCGCTTACTATTAAGTGGGCCGTATGCTTGTTTCCCCCATGACGGGACCGCTCGTTGTGGCGTTCTCTTGAAGAGACCTATGTCCAGCAGTGGACGTTGAAAGGCTGTTGGATGGATGGATATGCTTGTTTGCTCTCCACGTAGTATAAAAAAACGTAAATAAATTGTCTTTCTAGGCGGGTTGCTTTTGGCCATGGAAGACGGTACCCAGGTGAAAGGCTACACTGCATGGAGCCTGATGGACAACGTAGAATGGAATGCTGGCACCAGGTAATATAATAATAATAAATTAATTATAAGCTAACGTATTTATAACAGAACGCTGTACTGAATGTGGCTTAGAAACTGCTTGAATTATTTTGACTATATTTTACACATCGGCAGTGTGGGGTCGGCTTTAGAATTGTCCCACCCCTCTCCACCCATAGGAGTCGTAAGAGACGGAATACCGGGGGAGTGGGCAGCAGCACTCCCTCGAGTATTAACAACATCCACTGCGATCGCCAAACCGCCTGCCAAGCGTGGCGATTACGGCACTATCCCCCATATGAGCGAAACACATGTTGTGGCGTTCTCTTGGGGAGGCCTATGTCCAGCAGTGGACTTCGAAGGGCTGATAGATGGATGAAGGCGTATATTTAATCGGTCACCATGTGAATCTGTATGGTACTTAAGCGGATGATGTTGATTGGTGCAAAACAGTTTCGAAAGATGACTCGAAACCTTTTTAGTAGATAAGGATTTTTGTAGTGATTACGACCGTTTGTGATCACTAGCCACGGCCCTCTTGATGGTATGTGGTAACTGCTCGTGGACTCAGCAATACCAGGAGCACTGCTGCCACTGCTGATCGACCACTACGTGAGAGGAGTTATAATAGGATACCTATATTCTATACTCAGACTAATAAAAAATAAAGACACCGCATTGTCAACTAAAAAGTGAAGCCGCTATTTAAAGTTGTGTGCGTGAAAGTCTGGTTACCGGAAAGAATAAAATCCTATAAACTAGGTAAATTTTTAAAAGTTCTATGTTTAAAACATAAAGGAATAGTAAAAGTATAGAGTAAGTTTACAGCAAATCATATAGGGAATATTATGGCTATGACAAAGTATTCATGTACGAAATCGTACAGTCATTCGGTGTTCTTATAAATCATGATCTGGTAACACTCAGTGATATGTCTTTCTTACTAATTTGGCATGATTTAATATGGCCTTGAGTCTCTTGGTCTGAGATTCTATAGCTACCGAAACATACCTATCCTATCAAGGTCCTTCAAAGACAATTCATTTTACAGCGAACGCTTCGGGCTCTACGAGGTGAACTTCGAGTCACCGTCGAAGGAGAGAACTGCTCGGTTGTCAGCCTTAGTGTACAAGCACATCATCGAGACGAGAGAAGTGGACTTGCAGTGGAAGCCCAGCAGTTTGAACATTGAGATTACCAACAAGGGTTACGATAAGGCAGAGCTGTAATGTAATACTTAGGATATGTCAGGAATATTTACTGTTATTTTTTAATAAAAAATAAAAATCAAAATCAATGATTTGGTTTCTGTTGTTATGTTTAGCTTAGTAATATAATAAACTAACCTTGGCTGCGGCTCTGTTATAGGTCTGTTTAGTAAAGATATTTGAATGTTTAGATGATTGGACGCATGCCCGTAAAAAGACTTCTATCTAATAAAATGGATCGATGAGCTTATCAATTGTTGATCTATGATACTTGGTGGCGCGGGGAGGCGCTGAAGCGGAGACTACGGCTGGCGCCTCAAGATGCGCCGGTCGGAACTTCGCCGAATCCTACTAGCGGATTGGAGTGCATGGTTCGTGCAGTCAAGCGCAGAACACGCCACGGTAGCGGCGGTAAGTCCCATCACGGGAGAATGGCTGGAGAGACGTCATGGCACCCTTTCGTACCGGCTGACGCAGATGCTGACCGGACATGGTTATTTCGGAAAGTACCTTGTGTCGAATAGGAAGGGAGAAGTCGGCTCGGGGCCATCAATGCGGGAGTTGTTCGGAGAACACAGCGCTAGTGAAGTGCTACGTTGGTGAAGTGCCCAGCATGTGCAATGCAGCACCGTGACCTGATCACGGCAACAGATGTGGGACTGCTCTCGCTTCTGACCTTAGTCCTGTCCATCGTTTGGAGCGAGAGTGCATGGGTGTCCGCCGCCTCATTTTTCGAGGAAGTGATGTATGCCAAAGAGGCGGCAGAAAGGGAACAGAAAGCGACTACCAGCCTCTCGACCCGCAGAAGACGTACTTATAGGGCGCTGAAAGGCGGTGAACGATCTCCGGTCCCCATGAGCGCTGGCCCGTGCGCCCGTGTTCCGCGCACGCCTCTCAAAGGAAGGAGGACTAGTCCCTTCAAAATAGGCGGGGCCCCCAGTAATGAAACAAGGTGGCCATGACCTGCCTGGGGAGAATGAGGAATACGATGAGTGCGATCCTCCTCCCTGGGCGACAGGTAGTCTGAAGGAACAGAGTCAGGTTTTAAGCGGGATACGGCATGGCATTGTACTAGGCATCTCCATAGGTCATAGTTACAGTGGCCCGCCAATAAAGGTGGAGAGACGGTGCACGGCGGGTGGGGTGAGGGCCCACACTACCCTGCTTGACGGGGTGTGCAGTTAGGAACATTTTTTCCCGCCTTAACAAAAAAAATAGGCATCTCCATAGGGCATTGGCTGCGTCCAGAGTCTTAAGAGAGAGAGAGAGAGATCAATCATCCCTTTTTTTGTTTAGGTGGGAAAAAATGTACCTAACCGCACACCCCGTCGTTCGGGGCAATAAACAGAGTAGTGTGTGGCCCTCATATCCACTAAAGAAACCCGCCGTGTGCCGTCTCTCCGCCTTTATTGGCGGGCCACTGGAACTATGTTACATTCCTTCGGTGGTAGATCAATCATACCTAGCTCAATACTTTAAATTGCGAAATGCCTAAGTTGTTGTGCTGGATTGATCGCGACGTTTAGATAACACGAGTGGGCGTGAGGAAAATAATCTATATGACATATTAGACTTATGTGCAATGCTATATAAGGTTTATGAGTGCAAGAAATATGTCAGTAACGCAGAAGACTTTCTTGATGGTGCTAAGGTCTGTGATATTTTAAATTTTAAATGCCGTTATTATTTATTTGGTAAAAATAACAAACAAATTAAATAAGAACTAAAAAGTTGCCACCAAATAGGAAGCACTGCTTTATTTTTTTTTATAATTTTCTTATGACGCGTTTGGAAAAATAGACTATTATGTATTTTTTAGTGCGCTGAAGTACATGATTAATCTCTGAAGTTACTGAACAGATTGCAATGCAGTTTTTAAGGGCATATAGAGCTTCGTGGCGTAGTCGGTAGTGTAATCGACTTCTGTGCACGAGGTCATCGGTTCGATTCCCACTCAGGACAATTATTATTTGTGTGATGAACACAGATATTTGTACTGGGTCTGGGTGTTTTCTATCTATTTTATGTATATATTTACAAAAAAAAGTAATAAGTATATGTATTATATCCGTAATCTGGTACCCACAGCACAAGCGATAAGCTTAGTTTGGGACCAGAGAACGTTGTGTGAAAATGTCCGTGAATATATATCAAGTTTGGAGCAAATTAATTTATATAAATCGAATGGCAGGCAAAAAATATATTAAATTAAACTTAAATTCCATGCAGAAATAATCACGGGTATTTATTTTATAATTGGAACATAACAATTTTAATACTCATATCATAATGGCGGGGAGGCACTAAAAGTTGGTATCCAAGGAGTACAAATTCAAAGAAAATAAAAATAAATAAACGGCTGCAAAAAGTTGACGATAAAAGAAAAAATAACTTATACAGTAGAAGAGATTATCTCTCAGACAGTACAAATTTCAACATGATGCTTCTCTTTGCCATCCTGGCAGTCATTACAGGTTGTCAGAGTCCTGAATAAAAAAAATCTGAGTCAAGTTGAGCAGATCGGAAGCCGATCCCACAACATTTGGGATAAAGTGGCAATTTTAGAACAAATGTACAAATAACTTTGAGAAGTCACATATCATGGTTGTTATGAGTAGGCAAATTTTCTTCTTACTGTTGAGAAAGCTCATGCTTATAAACTTAATCGTACTTGTAGTAAAAGAAATGAGCTTTTGTCAGTAATTCTTTTATATTCAATGGCCAGTAACTTCATAGAAGCCCAATATTATAATATTTAACTGCCTCGTTGGTGTATCGTTAGTGTATGCCACTGCTAATCATGAGGTCTCGGGTTTGATCCCCGGGTCAGGCAATGTTATTTAGCTTTTTTCTAAAAGGAAAAATTCTCAGTAGCAGCCCGGAGTTTGGAAATGTGCCCGGTAGACGTCAATAGGCTCGCCCCCTATTACGTGGGACTTAAGCATAGCTGGCGAATCGTGGGTGTGTAATAGACCTCTGCCTACACCTGCCACCTCTATCTTTTTTTTTAAATGGAATACCCATTGATTGATTTCTAATATTCACGAAATTATATGGTGAGCAGTGGCTTGGTATTGTTGATCCATGAGCGGCAGTCACCGTATATCAAGTGGGCCGTGGCTTATCTGTCAAAATATGCAATATAAAAAAAAGTGTAATTCTCAGTAGCAGCCCGGAGTTAATGTGCCCAGTAGACGGCAATAGGCTCGCTATTATACATATATAGTCGGCGAAACGTGTGTATAGGTAATACACTGCCTTTCCCTTCTAGGATACATTCGTGAGACTGTGGTCTTTACCAACCGTGCCTTAACAGACTCAAGGAATTTGTAATTAGATTTTTTTTTGCACTTGGCTTGTTTGTAGACTGAAGAAGTAGAAATGCTTTATGAAAGATTCTACCAAATAGTCATGCTGCACCTATCACACAACAGAGATTTCAAAGAGAGACGGCCTCCTTTGCGGTTGTGCCATCGCTCACTAGCAGATCGAGAGTGGTGAAGTGAAGATGGTAAGTTTACTGTTATTACTTAAAAATTACCTTTTCAAGCGGAAACGGTGGTTACTCTCTAAGAAAAACAGCATTAAAGATATTTACAAAAAAAAAATCTCTGAAAACAATACATTTTTATGATTTTTTTCTTGTTAGTTTGCATACGCAGATATTACTGAACGGATTTTTATTATTTCTCATCTGAGAAAGAAAATGGTGATCAGTGACACATCAGTAGGTATTCTTAATATTACCACTGAAGGAATGTAATATGGTTCCGGTGGCCCGCCAATAAAGGCTGAGAGACGGCACACGTCGGGTTTCTTCAGTAGGTGAAGGCCCCACACTACCCTGTTCGTTGCCCCAAACGACGGGGTATGCGGTTAGGAACATTTTTTTTCCCGCCATAACAAAAACATTTCATAGACAATTAAATTATAAAAATATCTAAATATTTATAAGGTTTGCGTCATTATTAGGTAAAAATCTTAAGTGTAAATTTAAGTTTACCTGGTCGGTATAATGTATGAGAATACTTCCGACAGATGGCGCAGGCGTCGCCCAAAGACGTTAAGTATGAATGTGTTGTCGAAATTAGCAGTCAGGAGCGATGGATCCTATGAATATGGGCTAAAATGTAAAATTACAACTTTACAGGAGAGGCTTCCAAAGTTTAAATTTACTATACTTTTAGATTGATAAAACCGAAGTTTACGAAACGTTGCTTGATTGCTAAGACAACTATCCTCCTCATTTATACTACAGTATTTTATATATACATTTATCGGTATTTTTTACGCCACATTGGCCTTTCTACGTTAGTTTTTGCAAAAAATATTTTTTTTAAAACACCCTAAAAGGGCCAATGTGTCATATTGACCCTTATACGCGTATTAAGCTAATAAAGTAAAACCTTTTTTTATTTTTTAATCATAAAAGTAATTAACAATTGAAGTAGTTGCTAATTCATTAATTAAAATAAAAACTATTTAGATATTTAGATAATTATGTCACATTGACACTTATACGTTTTGCAATTTGCTGACCTACTAACTGCATTTTCAGTTAGATCATTTAAATAAAAAATGAACCCACAATAGTTTTATTAATTTATTGAAATAAATAAGGGAATTGGCCTTAAAACTACAATTATGGACCTGTATTCAGTCTTATTGGTATTTTCATTAGAAAAAATTAACAAAAAAAATAATGAAAAAATAAATAAGTAAGAAGAAAACTGTCACTGAAGATCTTAGTGTGATTAACAAAATCATGTAATAAAAAATAATATACTTCACATTATTTTCTTAATAAAATCACAAAAAAATAACAAAAATAAAAACCTATCTGGCGTAAACAAAAATAAAAAAAATCTCTGTAGTATAATCAAGTAATAAAATGACCAAAATCAACATTACAATCAACAAAAGACATAGTCCACCTATTTGTTTCTCATCTCTTAATTTACCATTTCTACTATTTTATGCTTTCCCAGTATTTTTAAGTCTTTTTATTTTTGAATCTATCCATTCATTACGAAATTTTTCACGCAATCTTCCACTATCTCTTTTTTTAGTAAATTATAAAAACAGGGGACGATGCAGGTGCATCTGATAACAATGATGGCACTGAAGGAATAGGGTTCTTCCTCACCGAAGGAACTATAATTAGAAGATGGCATTGGGGTCGCATTATCAACATCGCGCATATTATCCAATAGATCTATATTATTTTGAATAAATTATGTGTTATTATGATTGATGAACAGCTAGCTATCGGCTCATAATTGTAATAATTTGTTTTTTGTACTTAAAGACAGTTTGAGTGTCGGAATTGTTTTCTTTTTTATCAGTGGGCACTGTGGGTACACCTTTCATGGAGTTGAGTTAGTTGACTATTAGAAATAAACATGTTATCAGATTCGAGCAACGTAGAATTTTCTAATGTATAATTTTGTTTTTCTTGCTGAGGTGGATCATTTTCAAAGGATATATCTTTGAGCAGACTTAAACTGCAATTTTCGAATATCTCACTGGACCAAAATGGTAAAGAAGCTGCTGAAAAATTAATGCAGTGTAAGAATAAACCGTAATATTATAAATAAAGTAAGTTAAATGGAGTTAATTATGTAACGTGATGTTTCAGTTAATTTATTTATAAAACAATAATTAAAGTTTAAAGATTTAGTAGTCTGTAAAAACAATGAAATTAAATACTTTCAAAGGTCATCATGGCTATTTTCTATAAAATCGTCGTTTTCATAACCTAAATTGTTTCTCTGTGCAATGTTATTTTCATTTCCCAATGCCAACTTGTCTGATGAATTTTTGTGTGAGGCACAAGTAGGTTTCAGGTGTGGAAAGGGTGCATGGATCAAGTGTTTTCTCTGCGCAACATTGTGGAGAAGCATCTGGCTGTAGGCCAGATGGTTTTCTGCAGTTTTGTGGATTTGGAGAAAGCATTTGACACGGTTGTACGAAAGGAACTTCGGGACATTTTGCCGGAGTATGGTATTAGCGGTAGACTGCTACAAGCGGTGCAGACCAACTACATGGACTGCAGAGCTTGTGTGCAGCTGGATGATGGAATGTAGCCCTGGTTTGATGTCAATATCGGCGTTAAACAGGGCTGCGTTCTATCAGCCAGACTATCGTATATCTGGATAAATGTCTACAAAGGTTGAATGAAATGAATGTGAGAGTTCAGACGGGCGATCTTTTACTTATTAAACTAAATTGTAACGCAAAAACACAACAATAAAATTATGTATTCATCACAGTGCGGCCGTTGCTCCGTTCAATGTATAAGTGTCAAACCAGCTGATTGGTCGAAACTATAAACAAACGCGCGGGAGCTCCCCGCGTATAAATCTCTAACTACTCTTCGGACCTTGTACGTTTAAATTCATATTACATATGCCGTTATACTGTAATAAAAAATCGTGTTTCTATGCAGAATTTTTTTTTTTTAATAGCTCACATGGTTAATTATATCGATAAGATGCGTTTACCATAAAAAAGTCAAAATGGCCAAATTGTTAGTTTAGCCCATATATACGGGACCCATCGAGCAATTGTCACGATGACTAAATTGGCAAAGCATCTGGACGGTATCCAGGAGATGCAGGTTCAAATCCTGCTCGTGACTGTTATTTTCGATTTCACATTTTTCACTTTGTGTTTAATGTATAGTGCTAAACATATCAAATGCTAAAAATATATATAAAAATATCTAAATATTTATAGGGTTTGCGTCATTATTAGGTAAAATCTTAATGGTAAAATTAAGTTTACCTGGTTGGTATAATGTATGAAAATACTTCCGACAGATGGCGCAGCCGTCACCCAAAGACGTTAAGTATGTATGTGTTGTCGAAATTAGCAGTCAGGAGCAATTGTCACGATGGCTGAATTGGCAAAGCCTCTGGACGGTATCCAGGAGATGCAGGTTCAAATCCTGCTCGTGGCTGTTTATTTTCGATTTCACATTTTTCACTTTGTGTTTAATGTATAGTGCTAAGCATATCAAATCCTAAAAATATATATAAAAATATCTAAATATGGGAGTATATTTTATAGGAGAACAGACTGGACAGGAAAGGTAGAATTAACAAAACCAGAAGAATGGAATGGACCAGTACCAGTAGAGTGTAAATCTCTATCATAATTAGAAGACATAGATAGAGATCCATCCATCCATCAGCCTTTCGACGTCCACTGCTCGACTTAGGCCTCCCCAAGAGAACGCCACAAGGAGCGGTCCCGTCATGGGGATAATGCCGTAATCGCCACGCTTGGCAGGTGGGTTGGCGATCGCAGTGGATGTTGTTAATACTCGAGGGCACTCCCTCGAGTATTCCCTCAGTCGGCTCTTACGACTCCCATGGGTGGAGAAGAGATGGGACAATTCTAAAGCCGGCCTCACACGGCCAAGAGAAAAAGATAGAGATATAAGCAGGGTATTAAGGAGAGAATAGGAAGGATAATAATGAGAGATAATGAGAGGCGATAGAGAGGGAGTTTGTACCTCCGGCGCTCTCACTCACACGTACGAATCACAACTGTATGAGTGCCTATCGTTCCTTCAAACTGATCTTATAGAGAGTGTTACTTCCTAAATCGAGCTAGTCTTTCATGCTGGGGTAAGCAAGGATCTGCCACTGAAACACACAGTTTTTCAGACAAATCGAATAACGATATATTGATTCAAAGAAAACGCAGTAACCATATAGAAACATAGGTAAGATCTAAGTTATACCACATTTTAAATCCTTTTTACATACAAACTACTATTCCTCTCATGACCGTAGCTATATTACTTAAAAAAAAATCAGTATCCACCGCAGTCAAACACAAGATTTTAGGTTATATCTCAGGTCAGTCCCGATATAGTAGCAGGATAAAATGTATACCAGTTTTTAAGTCTAATCAAGAGCTATCAAATAAAAGTTTCACCAAAAACCATTCAGCTGTTTTTGCGTGATGAGCGAACGAACAAACAGATAAACAGACAAACAGACGAAAAATCTATCAAAATCTTTTTGTGTTTAATCACGCCTATGTATAGCCTAATACAATCATATTATCTTAAATATACAGAAACAGCTCTGTCACAGCTTTATCTATAACTATACTATCTAATATCTTTAAACGAGCAATTCTTGTATATACATATATACGAGAATTATATATACGAGTATATAATCTGAATCTCGGAAACGGCTCCAACGATTTTCATGAAATTTTGTGTGCAAAGGGTTTCGGAGGTCATAAATCGATCTAGCTAACGTTTATCCGTGTTTTGGCAATGAAAAAGTAACCACCAACCATTTTTATTATGTGGGTAAGATCGAAACACATTATTCATATCATTATGTAATTCGTATCTAAATATAATTTCCAAAAATCATGATTTATAATACATAAAATACCGAGCCAAGCTCGGTCATCCAGGTACTATAATTATAAAGCTGTAACAGAGCTATATCTGTACATTTAAGATATTTGAGAAAAAATATTGTAATACAGGCGTGTATAAACACAAAACGATATTTTTTTTATTTTTTGTCTGTTTTTCTCTATGCCTGTTTGTTTGTTCGCGCATCACGCAAAAACTACTGAACGGATTTTGATGCAACTTTATTTATTTGATAGCTCTTGATTAGACTTAAAAACTGGTATACATTTTATCCCACTACTGTATCGGAAACCTGAGACATAACCCAAAAACTAGCTTTTGGCTGCGGCGGAGCCGAGGCTAGTCAAACTAATATATAAAATTTTCGTGTCACAGACAAACGCCATTCTCCTCCGAAACGGCTTGACTGATTCTTATGAAATGTTGTGTGTATATTCCATCCATCCATCAGCCTTTCGAAGTCCACTGCTGGACATAGGCCTCCCCAAGAGAACGCCACAATATGTGTTTCGCTCATATGGGGGATAGTGCCGTAATCGCCACGCTTGGCAGGCGGGTTGGCGATCGCAGTGGATGTTGTTAATACTCGAGGGCACTCCCTCGAGTATTCCCTCAATCGGCTCTTAGGACTCCCATGGGTGGAGAGGGGTGGGACAATTCTAAAGCCGGCCCCACACGGCGGGTGTGTATATTCAGTAGGTCTAAACTATTTTTCATACCCCTAAGTAACAAGGGTGGTCAAAATTTTCTTTTAAATTTTTTATACATTTTTTTCTTTTTTATGATTCGGCTTTACCAAATACGTACAACCCTACATTTTCACCCTTCTACTGCTACGACAACGTAAGCGTAACCGATTGTCAATTTCATACATTAATCATTCTATTCTACAACGTTTATGGTAATTGGCAAGGGGGGCTGGTAATGTCTCGCGTTTACTTGATTTTCTACTGTCCTGGCGTTTTAAATACTTTACAGCATTCATGGTCACGGGTGGTTATTTCATAACACAATCAAATTCTGTTGTGATAATGTTGTATATGTGATAAAATGCTTTACGTCATAAATCAATATCAATTCAAGTTTCATCTCAAAAACAATAACAAGGGCATTCAGTAATTTTTAACAATAGGAAGTTATTATTATTAATTTTTTTTTTGTGGTCGTGTAGCGGTGGATAAAAAATACAATATATTATAACATACTCCTTCGTGTGGATATCACACTCGGTGATCGAGACCTTGAACGTTGTTTAATTACTACCTACCTAATGAGTTAAGATCCAAAAGATTCAATTTCTTTGTTTGGCTACGATGAAGCCGAAGGAAGGTTATGATTTTGAGCTGTTTATATATGTATGTTCTACTTATATTAAACGTAACGAGAATTATGAATGGAAAACACATGCTGCACTGGCTCCAAATAGATGGCCAAAAGATGACGATGAGGCAAAGTTGAAATAATTGTCACACCCTTGTTTTTGTTAAAGCGGGAAAAAATATTCTTAACAACACACTCCGTCGTTCGGGGTATCGAACAGGTTGGTTTGGGGCTCACCTACTAGATAAACCCACCGTGTGTCATCGCTCACTGGAACTGTGTTCAATGGTCCGCCGGTGGTTTACCCTTTCGGGTACTTTCGGCCCAATTCCTGTCACTGCTCCTGCTAAGCATCGCTCTGACGATGCTCAGCAGCGAGAGATGATAATCGTTATGTTTACCACTATTGCCGAGATGAGTTCACGGCACTGCCGGGCCCAAGGCGGCCGCGACTTGAGCGTTTGCCACGCCGTGTCCTTGTCGCAGCCGCAATGGTGACAGCATGGAGTCGCCTCCCTCCTTGTGACTATGTGTAGGTATCTACCGAAGCAACTCACAAATTTCGCAAAAGTGTATACATAGCTAACTGAACTTATAGGTGGTCAAACGAAATACACCATAATTTCGTAGACTAGTTTTTGAGTTAAGTGTGCAATCAATGCAAACAGACAGACTAACAATAATTCATAAAATGATTGTATTAGCTTCTCTTGCTATATACCAATGACCCATTATTTCCGATTCTAAAACATAGAAGAGAAGAAGATAGTATATATAATAATAAGGAAATATTTTTTTGTTTGTAATCGGTAATCTTTGAAACCACTTAGCTGATTTTAATATTCCTTCGCCATTAGAAATCTACATAATCCAGAAATAATAATGGCTATATAACATCACGTGCCGTGTGGGGTCGGCATCAAGAATAGCTTCACCCCGTCTCTTCCTATGGGAGTCATAAAAACCGACTAAGGGATAACCGGGGGACCGGGCAGCAGCGTTCCCCTGTGTACTAAAAATATCCCCGCAATCGCCAACGATAGAGCGGAACCAAGGTTCCAAAATGTTCGTAAGAGATCTGTCTGTTGGGAAAAGCCAGCTGAACTAGCTGAAGACCAATTATGACACTGTTGTTTCATCCAAATATGAGATATTGAGAGAGGTCCATAAATTCTATGGACAGTTATACAGATCCCAGAACCTTGTTATCAGCTTAGTCCATGAGCCCAGATCTAAGCTAACTCGGCACTATACCGGAAAAGATATCCCGGACTTCAGTCTGTACGAGGTCAGAATGGCTCTCAAACAGCTATAGGACGGAAAGGCACCGGGAGATGACGGAATTACTATAGAGCTTCTGAGGGCAGGTGGAAAGGCGGTTCTCAAAGCCATCTAGAGGCTACTCAATTCCATCGTTCTCAGGGGCGACATTACAGAGACGTGGATCAGGAGCGTGGTGGTGCTGTTGTTCTTCAAAAAGGTGACAGAACCCTCATGAAAAACTAAAGGGTCTTTCAAATAGGGCGGATCGATGTTGATAGTTTGTAGCGGCCATGCTGTTTTGGCAGCATCTGTCAAATGCGTTGTTATTTCTTCAGTTACTGATGCCAAATCACGATGGCAAGTTACACGATTGAGCAGCTGCACGTCTAAATGATAAAACTTTATTATCAAAATGAGTGTCCGTTAGTGTTAACGTTGCGCGCATTACGTTCATTTTACGGCAGATGCGGTGGCCCTTTAAAGTCGACTCTCCAACGTTTGGTGACCAAATTCGAGACGACTGGTTTGGTAAACAACCAACCAACACCCTTACGTCATAGAAACGTCAGATCCACTGAGAACATCGCTGCTGTCCGTGAGAGTGTGCAGGAGACTCCGAGGCACTCGATTTCTCGCCGGCCACAAGAACTCGGCCTTTCGCAAACTTCAACTTGGCGAATTTTGCGTCGGGACTTGGGCCTACACCCGTACAAGATCCAACTAACCCAGGAGCTCAAAGTAAATGACCATAGACAACGCCGTTTGTTCGCTGACTGGGCTACAGAACGTTTGGAAGAGGACCCCGATTTTGGCCGAAAAATCATCTTTAGCGACGAGGCGCATTTTTGGATTAATGGTTTTGTTAATAAGCGAAATTGCCGTATATGGGACGACCACAACCCACATGAGGTTCACCAGGTAATGTATCCACAAAAAGTTACTGTTTGGTGCGGATTTAGGTCCGCAGCGTCATTGGTCCGTACTTCTTCGAAAACGACGATGGCGAAGCCATTACTGTCAACGGCGAGCGCTACAGATCAAATCAAATTCAAATTCAAATTCAAAAATATCTTTATTTCATAGGCCTATTAAATAGCACTTAAAATCGTCAAGAATACACTAATAATTAACACCTGAGGCGAGTGCATCCGCAATAACAAAGTGGCGATTAAGCGGCCGGACTCCGAAGTAAAGCCTTTCATGAGAAGAACCCGGGAAGAAACTCATGGGCCACTTTTTTAAATTGCCAATTTATTACAATTTAATATAATCTTTATAACTAAAATGACATTATATCATACAAAACAATTTTGAAAATTAATGAATGAGGCACAAAATGGGCTTGAGCTGCTCAAGCCCATTTTGTTTTGTCCTCAAGATAATCCGAAACAGTATAATAACCTTGATTACAAAGTCTAATTTTTATGGCTTTCTTAAACTTATTTAGTGGCATGTTTCGGACATTTTCAGGAATTTTATTGTAAAAGCATATACATTGCCCCATAAAAGATCTACTAATTCTGTGCAGACGAGTACTGTGTGCAATAAGATTGTCTTTGTTCCTAGTATTAATGTGATGAACATCGCTATACTTATCAAACTATCCGATGTTTTTCTTGACATACAACATATTTTCGTATATAAATTGAGACACAACAGTTAGAATATTCATTGCTTTGAATTTCTGTCTAAGGGAAACTCTCGGGCCCAGATTATAGATAGCACGAACAGCCCTTTTCTGAAGTACAAATATGGAATTTAAATCGGCGGAACATCCCCATAGCAGTATGCCATTGGACATAATACTATGAAAATAACTGAAATAAACTATTCTAGCCGTTTCAACATCAGTCAATAATCTAATTTTTTTTACCGCATATGCCGCTGAGCTTAACCTACCTGACAATTTTTTAATATAGGGGCCCCATTGGAGTTTGTTATCTATAGAGATACCTAAGAAAACCGTGGACTCCACAAGGTTCAGTTTAACGCCATTCAATTGTGCCATGCCTTACATTGGGTGTAGTAAATTTTATACATTTAGTTTTATTTTCACTTAAAACTAGGTTATTAGTATTGAACCAATGAACAACTTTAGATAGTGCGTTGTTCACATCGTCATAATTAAGCAGTTGCCTTCTTAGTTTAAATAATAAAGATGTATCATCTGCGAACAACACAATACTTCGATTATCTCCTACGTAGTATGGTAGGTCATTAATATAGACTAGAAACAGAAATGGCCCCAAAATAGACCCATGTGGCACACCCATTGTCATGACAGACCCAAGCGATAACGTACCATTAACATCGACCCTTTGAATTCTATTGCTCAAATAAGAAGTCAAAAGCTCGAGAGCTCTGTTCCTGATTCCGTAATGGTGTAACTTTTTAATGAGGGTTTCATGATGTACACAGTCAAATGCCTAAATCGCAAAATACGCCTAACGCATCATGCGAATCATCCCAGGCTCTAAATATGGTTTTTAACAATTCTGATTGACAATTTCTTTTGACCTGAATTGAACGATATGGACGTGGACACCAGCAAGACGGTGCTACGTGCCACACAGCGAGCAACACAATCCAAAAACAAGTCAAGTTAGGTAGACACAACTTCGAGAAAGAGGTCGATCAATGAATCCAGCTCGGCTGGGCAGCGTTCGGGAAGCCGAGGAAGATGTTCTTGTACAATATTCCACAGTGTCTGAGGACAAAGGTTTACAACCAGTGTGTGTTATCGGTGATGACTTACTGAACAGACGCGTGGTCTCTGAATGTTAGCCTTATAAGCTCAAAGTCGCTTAGCGTGCCATGGGGCGGTCTATGTTTGAGGGAACGGGAATGACAGACAGTCTGTCGGCGCAATAGAGGACGGCTTCCTTTTTAAATTTTTTGTCTGTTTGTCTATAACCGATTTTTTATTATTTGATAGCTCTTGGTTAGACTTAAGAACTGCTATACATTTTATTCCGCTACTATGTATATCGGGAACCAGAGACCTAAGAACTAGCTTTTGGCTGCGACGGAGCCGCGGGAAAAGGCTAGTATAATTATATTAGTAAAAAAGGTATGTTAAAAAAACTAATTTTTTATGTAAAATTATTATTTTAATACGCACTAATAAACTATATTCCGTTCAAGAAAGTGATCAATCATGATATCCATCCATCCATCAGCCCTTCAACGTCCACTGCTGGACATAGGCCTCCCCAAGAATGGGGGATAGTGCCGTAATCGCCACGCTTAGCAGGTGGGTTGGCGATCGCAGTGGATGTTGTTAATACTCTAAGGAGTGCTGCTGCCCACTCCCCCGGTATTCCCTCAGTCGGCTCTTACGACTCCCATGGGTGGAGAGGGGTGGGACAATTCTAAAGCCGGCCACACACGGCAAATCATGACAAAATACAAGTAAATATATCAATATTTATAGCAACGCATTCTGATAATCTTTTGCGGAGATCCTGGTGACCTGTATCACGGATTTCTTAACAGAAACCTACGTCAGGCACCAGTGTATCTGGAATGGTAAAAAAAAAATATTTTGCTAAAAAACTTTAATTCATTGAATTGTTAACCTGAAGAAGGAAACAGTTAATTATCCTATGGTAATTAATTATATATTAATATAAAATCAGTTAAAATATTGCGGAATATAACTAAAATATCTTGACATTTTGTGCGTTGAGATACTGTAAGTGAAGCGTTTCGTGAGTAGATCTGAATGATAACTGATATTGGGCTATTACGTAATGCTATATAGTATATAAGCATAACTCTATGCGAGATGTGTCAGTATATTAACATGAAAGTCCTCGTGCTGTTAAGGTAAGTGTTTCTTAAAAAAATATATATATTTGTCCGTGTGGTGACAGACTAAGAATACAAGTGTCACCACCCCATTCTTTCCCACGCGACTAAGGGAAGTAAGCAATTATCACCCATTGCATTACTGGTGGTAGGGCTGGGTACCAAGTGGGAGTACTCACTTGCTATCAGGCCCGAGCGGGTTGGTACCACCATATCCTGTGTGACCGGCCATGAAGCACATCGGTGTGTTTTGGTTGTAGCAGGAGGTAGTCGTTAATTATTTCATTTCATATCTGTGAAATGAAATGGTGAGCAGCGGCTTGACAATACTCTCGGTATAGTTGAGTCCATGAGCGACGGTTACCATTTGCCATCAGGTGGACCGTGGCTCGTCTGTTACCATAAGCAATAAAAAAAACTAAAGGTTCCTATTTTTAGACATCCTCGCATCATCTCGATTGAGGAACTTATCCTCAATCAAAATAATTGCCAGTAGCCCAGCTTTAATAATTTGTAGCGTAGTAAAATTACCTTATAAAGTAGATCTCATTACGTAGATAATTTTCAAAATACGATGCGTTTTGGTTCTTATGACCAAGTTCTTGGATTCGACTAGATCTCGCAACTTTACTATTCAGACTGGTAGATAGGTGCTAATGTATACAAAAGTTAGCTCGGTCAATATGAAAGTCATCATTATTGCTAATATAATTTAGGATTTACTTTTAAATTGAGAATATGAGTTTAGGAATTGTATATCCTTATGATAACCTGGGCGCAGTAATCTAATCTATTTCCACTTTTACAATAATTTGTTCTTTGAAGTAGCTGAGCATGTCAAGTGCTAAATATAGATCAAAATATTTAAAAAAATCGCGACATCAAATAGTATGAATTTTATTTGAAAAATTAAACCTACTATATCAGAATGTATGTAAATGCATCCGCTAGATGGCGTGAGTCGTAAAGACATCTAAAAGCAACTGTGAAGTGGAGATTGGGTGTAGCCATCGGCTATGGCGATGGTTTAGCGGTCTAGAGCACTTCCCCGAATTGGAAAAGATGCAGGTTCAAATCCCTCTCGCAGTAAAGCTCTCTTTTTCCGCTTTCATAATAATTTGTTCTTTAAAGCTGTAATTAGATAAAACTTCGAGAAAGAGGTAAATGTACGAATTCAGTTAAGCTAAGTAACATTCGATAAATTATATGTAAGCGGCACAAGATCGCTCGTTGTGGTATTTTATTCGGAAGGTGTATGAATAACAATGGGCGCTGATGCATGATGGTATCAAATTATTATTGGTAAAAAATTAATATAAATTTCCCCTTTACTGCTTTAACATATGTATAGTCATGGGTGCCAGCTCGCCATAAACATTGTTTTAGTTATAACATTTGGATGCAAAGATTATTTTTATCATAACTGCAATATTCACATGTTTATTTTTTAAAACAGTTTCGTGGTTGCGGCCAGCCACGCTGTGTCCGTCAAGCAACAAAGAAGTTTCCCAAAAGACTTTCTATTTGGTTGTGCTACCGCTGCTCACCAGATTGAGGGTGCATGGAATGAAGATGGTAAGTTTGCTTTCAACATTTAATTAACAATCCACTCCTTCAAGAACTAATTTCATTAATTAGACACATCCTTCTCACCAGGCAAGGGAGAAAATATCTGGGACTATATGACACACACCAACCCCGGTGTGATCAAAGACATGAGTAACGCTGACATAGCTGCTGACTCCTACCATAACTACAAGCGTGATGTTGAAATGATGAGGGAGCTCGGTCTCCAAATATATCGCTTCTCTCTCTCCTGGTCCAGAATACTTCCAACGGGTTTTGCAAATGAAATCAACCCCGCGGCCATTGATTATTATAATAACCTAATTAATGAGATGCTGAAATACAACATACAACCAGTTGCCACCCTCTACCACTGGGACTTGCCCCAGAAACTACAAGAGCTGGGAGGTTTCGCCAATCCTCTAATTGCTGACTGGTTTGAAGACTACGCAAGAGTTGCTTACGAAAAATTTGGAGATAGAATCAAGTACTGGATTACATTCAATGAACCCAGAGAAACATGCTACCAGGGTTACGGCTCCTCTACAAAGGCTCCCATTCTAAATTCAACTGCAGTCGGTACTTACATTTGCGCTAAGCACTTAGTTCTGGCCCACGCTAATGCATACCACGCATACAATAACGACTTCAAGCCGAAGCAGGGTGGACAGTGCGGTATCACCCACAGCATTGTATGGTATGCACCTCTTACGAATTCTACTGAGGACGAATTTGCTGCTGAAATTAAGAGACAGGGCGATGTAAGAAAAAATATTCTTCAATCAGTTTTTGATTTTTTTTAAATTGTATACGAAGTTTGTTAATTCTATTTATCATCTCTTTTTTAGTGGGGCTTGTATACAGAGCCAATCTTCTCTACTGAGGGTGGTTTCCCGAAAGAATTTGCAGTGAAGGTGGCTGCAAAGAGTGCAGCACAAGGCTACTCATGGTCTCGATTGCCGGAATTCACTGAAGAAGAGAAAGCTAGAGCTCTCGGAGCTTCTGACTTCTTTGGAATCAACCATTATACAAGTGAATTGATTTCGGCGACCGATCACAAAAAGCCTGTTCCTGTGCCTTCATTGGAGGATGACGAAGATGTTGGTAGATTTGTGCCTGAAGACTGGCCCGTATCTGTATCGTATTGGTTGGCGGTATGTTCGATTCTTTGTACATATGGAAATTGCGCGATTCTTTTATTTTTACGTTCAAATATTTTCCCACTGTAAAAAATAGATTCTCTGTTAGAATTTAGGGCAAAACCCATCACACTGGTCCTGCGCATGTTGGCAGACTTTATAAGCCCTCTAGGCAATCTCTTCTGATCGGTAGAGATATCGACGAGTGATGTTGCAATAATATCTCGCCCAATCACGGTGATCTCTCAACCAATGACAATAACACGATGCGATGTCGACAGATTTAGTGAGTTACATTCTAGACTCCCAGTATTAATTCCTTTTTTTTCGTTTCAGATGGCTCCTCACAGTCTCTATGATTGTCTTATTTATCTAAAGAAACGGTATAACGATCCAATATTTTATATAACTGAAAATGGCTGGTCCACTGCTCCAGAACGTGACCTAGTTGATGATGACAGAATCAGATACTACAGGACTGCATTAGAGGATGTATTGGACAGCATAGATGCCGGCGTCAGATTGAAAGGCTACATGGCATGGAGTTTGATGGACAACTTTGAGTGGATGGAAGGATATACGTAAGTATTCTTTTTGTTTTCTCAAGATGTGTACTTCAACGATTAGTGATAATTTGTAAACAAATACGCACATTGTTTCAAAAAGTCAGAAGACCAAGGCCAAGATCTCGGACTGGGGATCATATTTGATACCACTGTCTTTGCAGTCCTAAAGTCCTAATCTAAATTAAAATTGCATAACCTTTACAATGGCTCACCGGAAGGTGGCCCAAGGTTTAACCTTGACAAGAGCGTTAAAAGATAATAAATAATTATTATAACTCTTTTCACAGAGAACGTTTCGGTCTCTACCAAGTGAACTTCGAGGATCCAGCTCGCACACGTACTCCCAGGAAGTCAGCGTTCGTGTACAAGCACATCCTGAAGCACCGCTACGTCGACCACAACTATGAGCCCGACTCCTGGACCATGACCATCGATGAAGGACATTAAATGTCACCCAGTACCTATTAGTTATAATTATTTAATCTACATTATTAATTAATCTACTGTAAATATATAAATATAGTATTATTAAATTATTTGCAAAGCAATAAATGCATTTGTGAGAAATAAGAATGCTTCATTTTACCTGGTTACTTAGATTAAATTGTTTTTGAATGTAGAAAAAGAGAACTTTACTGCGAGCGGGATTCGAACCTGCGTCCCTTCCAATGCGGGGGAGTGCTCTAGCCCGCTAAGCCATCGCAGTGACTGACCGCCATTCCCAATCTCCACATCACATTTGTCTTTACGACTCAATTTAAAATGTTCGTGTCCATGAAATAACTATCGACAACAACCTACACTGAGGTATTTTCCACAAATCGCGCAGGTCTTTACAAACACACTATTCCCAGGCACAAAGCCCACCCACTGAAGTAACGTAATATAGTTCAAGTGGCCTGCCAACACAGGTGGAGAGACGGCACACGGGAGGTTTATTTAGTGGGTGAGGGCAATACCTAGAGCCTGAAAAAAAAAATTAAAATTATAAATGTTAAAGTTTGTATCTTGCACATGTTTAGATTATATTTAGCAATCAGATAGTATTTATTACCTCGATTATATGTATAGGATATCTCCGGAAATATATTAGGTGCATAGAGATAATCAATGACGTTCACGAGAACCAGTCGCGGGCAGCAGCTAGTAATATTATTATATTATAGTAAGTATATATTGTTCCCGCCAAAGGCAGGACGAATGAATGAGTAAGTGACAAATTTACAGCGCCACCGTTCGTACATAGACGCTAGATCATTACAGTTGAAAATCGAAACGCGTACCCGTAGGAGATACGGTGGTCTCCCGACAAATAATTATAAATCATCCTTAACGTCAGCGCAAAACCCAATAAAGTTATTTAATGTGTGTATGTATGTACCTATCGACCTAGTGTTGTAGGACCATCAAGTGTAAATCCGCTCATAAGACGTCTTTATAGGCAATACCGAACATTGAAGTGTGCCCTTGGCAGGGTATCGCGTGAGTCTGCGTGTCTTACACGTCCCATTCAGGAAATTCAAGGGAATTGGTGGTAATAGTTTTTTTTTATTATTGCTAATAACAGATGACCTACGGCTCACTTGATGGTAAGTGGTAACCTTCGCTCATGGACTTAACCTTACCGAGAGTATCGTCAAGCCACTGCGCACCATTTCATTTTGCAAACACGAAACTAAAGAACAAAGGCTATCTTCTGCTACAGCCAAAACACACTGACGTGCTTCATGACCGGTCACACAGGAGATGGTGGTACCGGTGGTTTGGGCCCAATAGCAAGTGTATACTCTCACTTGGTACCCAGTCCTACTACCAGTAATGCAATCGGTGATCATTGCTTACTTCCCTTGGTCGCCTTGTACGACACCCGTGGGAAAGGATGCGGTGGTGACATTTGTATTCTTAGTCCGTTACCATACGGACGTGGACAAAACAGTGCATACATATTCAAGACAACTCTATTCATAAAACCGTTAAATAACATATAAACAAACCATAAAAAGGTACTTTTATATATCACTTTTATATTAATTAATACTTAATTACTTAATATCACGCCATCTCCCTTGCAGGGAAGGCAGAGATAACAGTACCAAAAGTCGCTATCCTTGCATACTCAACATTCATAAGTAATTTTCTTCATACACTCGTAGGTGTCACAGAGTAAGGAACTCCACCTTCCACATCCACCTTCCGTCAATACATGACTGACCAACCACTCGCAGGTGGAGTTAGGAACTCGATACTAGGATGGTACCACCTCAGTTGGGCTTAATAAACCAATGAGTACTCCCACTTGTTACCAAACTCCTATCACCAGTAATATGTAAGTAAATAAATAGGTAATATTTTGTAGAACAAATTATTTGTAAAATGTGGAAAAAGAGAACTTTTATTGCGAGCGGGGATCGAACCTGCGTCCCTTCCAATCCGGGGAAGTACTCTAACCGCTAAGCAATCGCACTGACCAACGGTCATTTCCAATCTCCACATCACATATGTCTTTACAGATTACAGCCCAAGCCTATCGGATGCATTTACATGCTAATCCAATATAGTAAATTTAATTTTGCTATTAAAATTCATACTAATTCACTTTGATTAACTTCTCCGAATTAGAAAGGACACAGGTTCGATTCCCGCTCGCATCAAAAGTTCTCTTTTTCCACATTTCACAAATAATTTGTACTTTAAAATAGCGGAGCCTGTCAAGTGCTAAAATACAAATCAAAAATAATATTTTGAATTCAATCAAATTATACTTCGAGCTACGTACAGTCTATAAACCGGCCAAGTGCGAGTCGGACTCGCGCACGAAGGGTTCCGTAACATTTTTTAGAAACACGTTTGTGTATGGGAGGCCCCCTTAAATATTTATTTTATTTTAATTGAATTATTTATTTTATATATAACTAAATATTCTGTGAATATTAAACACAAAGTGAAAAATGTGAAATCGAAAATAACAGTCATGAGCAGGATTCCAACCTGCATCTCCTGGATACCGTCCAGATGCTTTGCCAATTCAGCCATCGTGACCTTTGCTCCTGACTGCTAATCTCGATAATACATTCATACTTTCTTGGTCTTTGGGTGACGCCTGCACCATCTGTCGGAAGTATTTTTATACATTATACCGACCAGGTGAACTTAATTTTACAATTAAGATTTTACCTAATAATGACGCAAGCCCTATAAATATTTAGATATTTTTATATATATTGTGTTTAATGTATGTTGCTAAGAATGTCAAATGCTAAAAATATATATAAAAATATCTAAATATTCTGTGAATATTTCAAGCGTCTACCTGTTGCCGTTATCAAAAGCGAGCAAAAAAGGGCAAAAAAAATCGCGTTTGTTGTATGGGAGCCCCCCTTAAATATTGTTTTGTTTTTGTTTTTAGTATCTGTTGTTATAGCGGCAACAGAAATACATGATTTGTGAAAATTTCAACCGTTTAGCTATCGCTGTTCTTGAGATATAGCCTGGTGACAGATGGAGGGACAGACAGACAGACAGCGAAGTCTTAGTAATAGGGTCCCGTTTTGACCCTTCGGGTACAGAACCCTAAAAAACCACCGCACCGATCGACCCACATAGAAAGACAATTTTATGGTAATTTTGATACAAGTAGTATACATGTACATAGGCTTCAACCTATTTTTTTATTTTGGCGGGAAAAAATGTACCTAAACGCACACCCGTCGTTCGGTGCAACGAACAGGGTAGTGTGGGGCCCTCACCCACTAAATAAACCCGCCGTGTGCCCTCTTTCCGCCTTTATTGTTAGGCCACCGGAACCATATTACATTCGTTCAGTGGTCCGCCGGGGGCACGTATAGGCTTCAACCTAGTCTAGAATGTAATCCTTTCTTTGAACAGATCCGCCTTGTACAGAGATCATTAAATGTTATCACAACTTTATTTCGGATCGTAAATCCTAAAAATATAACCTATTCTTTGGTGATAATATTAGTGATGTGTGATAATAGGCTTTACTTCTTTTATCCGTATCAATTCAAGACGTATCTTAAACAATAACAAGGCTATTCCGTAATTTTTAACAATAGCAAATTATTATTGTTCAATACCATCCATCGCTGACCCAGGATGCGCGGTGGAAGTAAACGCCAGGCCAGTGAGTTTATCAAGAGGCTATGACCTATTTTTTTTGTTAAGGCGGGGCAAAATGTACCTAACTACACACCTCCTCGTTCGTCGCAACGAACAGGGTAGTGTGGGTCTTCACGCACTAAATAAACCCGCCGTGTGCCGTCTCTCCGCTTATATTGGCGGGCCACTGGAACTATGTTACATTACTTCAGTGGCCCGCTGTCGGCTTACCCTTTCGTGTACCATCTACTGAGCGACGCATCCGCACATGGAGCGTCGCACCTTCACGGGAGGCCTTGCGGGTGGCGGACGTTCTAGTCCAGCATCAGCTAAGGCTGCATCAGGTGCAAGTACTCACGCCTGCGCCGCCCCAGTGCTGGCCGCGCAAGATCTCAAAAGAGATATCTCCCACCTAGTGAGCTAAGCTGGTGGCGGAACGCCACAGACTAACGTTCCATGGTCTTGTACAAAAAAGGGGTGATACACTCGGTGACCACAGCCGCAGCGGATGTGGGCTGAGATGCTCACCTAAACAAAAGATATCTCAAAGGCAGGTAGACGGTGTGCCAAAGGAATTGGCATTTAATCAAGGAGGAACTGTTTGTGGTGTATGGTGTCATAAATCGTTGTCAAATATTCCTGCAGAATGCACCCATATTAGTTCTTTACAACAACAGTACTCTCGTGGCTTATATTCAGACCGAAAGCTTGACATAATCTGTAGCCGTACTGGAGCACATCCATCCATCCATCCGCCTTTCAACGTCCACTGCTGGACATAGGCCTCCCCAAGAGAACGCCACAACGAGCGGTCCCGTCATGGGGGATAATGCCGTAATCGCCACGCTGGGCAGGCGGGTTGGCGATCGCAGTGGATGTTGTTAATACTTGAGGGAGTGCTGCTGCCCACTCCCCTAGCATTCCCTTCGCGCATCACGCAAAAACTACTGAACGGATTTTGATGCAACTTTATTTATTTGATAGCTCTTGATTACTTGACTTAACAACTGGTATATATTTTATCCCGCTAGTATATCGGGAACCTGAGATATAACCCAAAAACTAGCTTTTGGCTGCGGCGGAGCCGAGGCTAGTCTGACTAATATAAAAAAATTTTCGTGTCACAGACAAACGCCATTCTCCTCCGAAACGGCTTGACTGATTCTTATGAAATGTTGTGTGTATATTCCATCCATCCATCAGCCTTTCGAAGTCCACTGCTGGACATAGGCCTCCCCAAGAGAACGCCACAATATGTGTTTCGCTCATATGGGGGATAGTGCCGTAATCGCCACGCTTGGCAGGCGGGTTGGCGATCGCAGTGGATGTTGTTAATACTAGAGGGAGTGCTACTGCCCACTCCCCCGGTACTCCTCCGTCGGCTCTTACGACTCCCGTGGGTAGAGAGGGGTGGGACAATTCTGAAGCCGGCCCCACACGGCCACTGCAGCACACGCCTAAAGTTTTAGACCTAACCGAACGCCTAAATGTGATTTTATCGGCGGCGTACCTTCGGGAGGTACAACGGCATAGCCGACCGCCTATCCAGGAATTGATTATTGCCAGGTTGGCACTTGTTGGCCCCAGCCTCGGAGGCCGTATTCATAATATGGGACGTACCAAAAATCGACGTGTTCGCTTGTGAAAGCGCCGTTGTAAACTCCTACATATCGTGCTCGACTCCAGAGATGGGTCAGCTATATTTTGCGATGCCTTTAGTCGACCGTGGAGTTACAAACTGACCTGGGTTTGTAACTAACGTTTCTAACTTTTTTTTTAAATGTTGCTATAATCCGATGGCCGATCACGGTGATCTCTCAACCAATCACAGTGATCACGATACGATCGACATGTGAGATATGAGATTCTGCCTAACCCCCCTTGATAGAGATTTAATAAAATACTACTCGTTGAATTTTCAAATCGCAATAACTTTTAAGTGAATAAACTGATTTCAGAATGCAATATCTGAGTTTCTGAAAATTAACCCAAGGTAGTCGAGCTCGAATGTTTGATAAAAATATAACAGTATTTTTTGAATATTTAAATTGAAATATAGATTTTTAATTAATGAACCGATTTTCTCGTAGTTTACGGCATTCAACGCAGCTTTTTGAGCTCTTTGAAGAATCTTAAAGCTCGAACTGGTCAGACCGAAAATTTCATAGAGATACTGAAAAAACCATTTTTTAAGGAATCGATCGCTAAACCCGTTTAAAAGTTATTCCAAAAAAAGAACACATTTAAAAAAAAAATTGTTTTGTAGTTTTTTTGAGATTTCTCAAGATCTACCGGTTTAAATCGGTCCTAATTGTATTCAAAATCTAAGTTTGGTCCTTTCGAATGATGCCAACCGCGATGAAATCGGTCAAGCCGTTCAAAAGTTATGAGAGGTTTACATACGGCCACATACACACACACACACATATACACACACACACACACACACACACACACACACATACACACACACACACATACATACAGACATACGGACATCATCGCAGAAACATTCGGGGTGGCTTCCTAGGACCTCAAAACGTCAACATCCGTTGACAAACTCGATTTTCGAAAAATGGGGTAAAACCAATAACTCCAACTTGAAAATTTTAAATTTTCTTAGCGGAAGTTAAATACCATGTAGGTTTTCTCACGATATTTTGTTTCACAGATCAGTGATATTATAGTATAGTACTTGGGCGACCGAGTTTCGCTAGGCGTTTTTAAACTATGGAGAAAATACTTATTTATACGATACACGTACTTATTACATTTGAATATTTGGCTTTGAAATTAAAAAAACCTTATTACTACAAAATTTTCAATCCAAATCGCTAGCATGGCATTAGTTACGATGCACCTACCTAATGCAAGTACCTAAAAATTACGAGATGGCGCTATATTAAAAATTATACTTTATTTTTTTTTTATGGAAAATCGCACTTTCTCAGGAAAAATGCTTAATAAACTTTAAAAGCAAATCCTTAGCTAAGTATAAATTTTTATCCAAATCGTTAGAGCCATTTCCGAGATATACGAGTACCTATACATATACAAATACCTGCCTGCCAAGCGTGTGCGTGATTATGGTAAAACCCCCATTTTGGGGAGGCCTATGTCCTGCAGTGGACGATGAAAGGCTGATGGATGGATGGACATATACAAATATAAAATTATTGCTCGTTTAAATATTATAAGATTTTGAAACAAATATAGGTACATATTTTCGAAACATCTCAGAATGTTAAATGGGTGCCGAGCGATGACCTTGTCACTACGTTAACCTCTCAAACTACGAGTTACTAAATCGATATTTATAGGTGTCATTTTGCTAATAAAAAGCTGCATTATCCAGAAGTAATATCGCCTATATATCACATTACGCTATAATCTATGGGGACGGAGTAGTAGCATCTTTGCGACTTTGCGGCTATAAGCAAGCAAGAATTAATAAAAAGCAAACATATTTTATATTATAGCAGCGCGGAGTTTCGAAATGTGCCCGATAGAGGGCAATAGGCTCGTCCCCTATTACGTGGGACATAAATAGAGTTGGCGAACCGTGGGTGTGTAATACACCTCTGCCTACCCCTTTGGGGATACAGGCGTGATGCTGTGTTTATGTTTTATTTTATATTAGTTAAAATATTGCAGAATATTGCCGATATCTTGAGATACTGTAAGTTAAGTGAAGTGGTTCGTGAGGTGTATAATCTGTATGATTTACAGATATATCAGTATTTCGTAAGACTATATAAGTATTAGAGCATCATACTATTGGACGTCAGTACACCAACATGAAGGTCTTGGTGGTGTTAAGGTAGGTATTTAAAAAATAATTATATACAATTAAAGGGAGGGATTCGGATATAAGAACACTTAAGTCACTCAGTCAGAATGTTTTGCGAGGAGACTGTCTAGCTACTGCGGTCATCCATATCATTGAAACGGGGCGTAAGAAAATTACGATAAAAATAGATTCTATGGTTTTGCAAGCCGTGACGCTTTATTGGCTGCAAGGAAGATTTACTTACTACAATTATTATCTACAATTAAGATAATGACCAAATAAAGACGCAGCCCTATAAATATTTTGAAATATTTTTAAGCTTTTGATATGCTGGTCCAGAAGAGGTTTCCCTAAATTTCAGTTCAAAATAAAAAAATAAATTTCAGTTTCAGTTAATAATTTCACCTATTTTATACGCGAAAAAAGACCCATTTATGCTACTTTAAATATGTGGACTGATTGTCCCAGGTATAGATAGTGATCGACAATTTCGAGATCTGCTTTCCTGACTAGAACCGGTGCTGAAATGACATGGTTATTGTGCATGACTTTCGTTTGTCCATGTTAATTTTTAGACCCACTAGTCGGGAGACACTGTTAGGTCATTGAGCATGGTACCAAGGTCCTCCAGCGATTCTGCCATGACCACGATATCATCTGCAAATCGAAAGTGAGTGATGTATTCGCCATTTATGTTGATGCCGAATCCAGTCCAGTTCAAGAGCTTGAAAACATCTTCCAATGGAGTGGTGAAGAGTTTCGGGGACATAATGTCTCCCTTTCTTACGCCTTTCTGCAGTTTGATAGGTTTTGTGCTCTTGTCCTGAATTCGGACAGACATAGTGGCGTTTCTATACAATCACTTCAACACTTCGATGTACTGGTAGTCAATTTGGCACCGCTGAAAGGACTGCAGCACCGCCTAAGTTTCGATCGAATCGAAAGCTTTCTCATAGTCCACAAATGCTAGACACAGAGGCCGATTATAATCCTCGGTCTTCTGTATAATCTGGCGCAGCGAATGTATGTGGTCTATGGTACTATAGTCTTTTCAGAAACCGTGGGAGGCTGGAAGTCGTCAAGCCTGCCCGTGAGTCGATTTATAATGACTCTCGAAAACAACTTATAGACGTGGCTCAAGAGCGAGATGAGTCTATAATTCTTCAAGAGGGTTCTGTCACCTTTCTTGAAGAACAGCACCACCACGCTCCTGGTCCACGACTCTGGAACGTCGCCCCCGATAAACGAACGAAAAGAATAATCAGTCTTAACATTCTTAGACTTTTAAAATTAGTTTCATCTTAGCTGTAATAAAAATAATAGCCTTAATTTTTACGTATAACCTTTCAAAGATCTTCATCCTCGCAAATATCTATACCCAAAAAACTATTTATGGCCTTTCTGCTTTCTTTTGCCTCCTTTATTTTAATAAATTTATTAAATTCATGATTGTAACTATGATTCTCTTTTGGCGTATCTAAATTGCCTATAGGTTAACAAAAACTATAATTTGCCCAATCCTTAAGTTGTACGCTTGAAAGGATTCTAACATTGGAAGTTTGAGGTTGGACAGTGAACATTTCTTCGGAATGACTACTACCATCACATAAATTCGAAACGGTTTGCTCTGGGTTTGTGTTTTCATGCAAAAACTATTCCAGCTCATGTGGATTTATGTCAATATCAACTTCTATAAATGTCATACGTTTGCCGTGACAATAAATGTGTATTTTGGACACAAAAATACCTTAATTTTCGAACACTCATCTGGCGACAATCAAAATACAAAATATTCTGATGCATTAACATAGTGCCTTTTATTGGTTTTAAATATGTTGGGAAGCTTCTGGGACAGATGTCGTTGTATGTTACAACACGTATCTTAATACTGGTCTGATTACGAACGGTTACAAAATGTTGTATTGCTCCATATCTTGCCCGAAACAAATCATTATTTTTTTCGTTTTTTAAGTTTACAGTTTGCCGTTTCAAGCATCCCACTACTTTAATATGGCGATACCGATATCTACTCATTTTTTTTTCTTTTTGTACACATGCACATTTTTATTTTTATTACCTTTGTTTTAATCTCTCGTTACAAAAATCCGAAGATAAAGAAGTAATTAAATCGCAAGTAGTGAGAAAAAAGGACATTATGAATTTTTAAAACGAAATTATTGAAAACAGATTAAACATTATATAATGCAACGTTACTTATAACTAAGTCACGTCAATAAAAAAATACCATGTAATTTACTAATGGCTACTTACCGACTAACACTTTACACAGTAATGAGACAATATTCGTGCTAAACTACGCGCCAAACAGTTTATGAGAGAATATTTTTTTAAATTTTGCTCATATGCTCCTCCTTTACCGTGTCCGAGTAGACTGAATAGCGTAGGGGATGCAGTAAGAATAACCGCTAGGGATGCGAATTAGAAAACTTTATGACAAAAACCGTTATTGCGGAAGGTAATTACAAAAAAACTTTGACAAAATATGAATTGAGTAAAAAACAAAATATAAATAATTAAAAAAATGTTATATTATTTAAACTTAAAATACAATATATTGCCATTACGCTGGCATATTCAGATTTTTGTTATTATCATCAATAAAGATTCTATAAAATAAAAGGCCGTTTAATATTGCGGTGGGACATAGAAGGTAGTGAGAATTGAATATGTTATTTATGTTTTTTTCATGTAAAAACTGAAGTTGTATATAAACTATTTCGTGAACATATGCTTTAGACTATATTGAACCATATTGTATTAAAAAAAATGAATAATCAATGCAGGCATTGACGTAAACTAGACGGACATGCGATTTGCACGGATTTCGAGAACTACCTGAAAATGTGAAATTGAAGGGCTGAATTGGCAAAGCATCTGGACGGTATCTAGGAGATGCAGGTTCAAATCCTGCTCGTGACTGTTATTTTTGATTTCACATTTTCCACTTTGTGTTTAATTTTAGAATTGATATAAAATTCTATTTTATTACAGTTTAGTGGTCGCAGCCAGTCACGCTGGGTCCGTGAAGCAACAAAGACGTTTCCCGGAAGACTTTCTATTTGGTTGTGCTACCGCTGCACATCAGATCGAGGGTGCATGGAACGAAGATGGTAAGTAAAGTATGCTTTCATCACTTAACTCACTTCTTCAATAAGAAATTTAATTTTCTGTACACTTTCTTACCAGGGAAGGGAGAAAATATGTGGGACTATATGACACACACCAACCCCGGTGTGATCAAGGACATGAGCAACGCTGACATAGCTGCCGACTCCTACCACAATTATAAGCGTGATGTCGAAATGATGAGAGAGCTCGGTCTCCAAGTATATCGCTTCTCTCTCTCCTGGACCAGAATCCTCCCAACGGGTTTTGCAAATGAAATCAACCCTGCAGGTATTGAATATTACAATAAACTAATCGATGAGCTGCTGGCATACAACATCCAGCCAATAATTACCATATACCACTGGGACATGCCCCAGAAGCTGCAAGAGCTGGGAGGTTTCATGAATCCTCTGTTTGCTGACTGGTTCGAAGACTTTTCAAGAGTTGCATACGAAAACTTTGGAGACAGAGTGAAGTTATGGATCACATTCAATGAACCTAGAGAAATCTGCTACCAGGGTTACGGCTCCACGACTAAGGCTCCCATTCTGAACGCAACTGCTGTCGGCACGTACTTGTGTGCTAAGCACTTAGTGCTTGCCCACGCTAATGCATACCACGCGTATAATAACGACTTCAAGCCAACGCAGGGTGGACAGTGCGGTATCACACACAGCGTTGTATGGTATGCACCTCTGACAGACTCTCCTGAGGATGAATTTGCAGCCGAAATTAAAAGACAGGGTGATGTAAGAAAAAGTTATTTTAATTTCCAGTTTTAGTTTTGATACATCCTTACTAACATTATAAAGCTGAAGAGTTTTATAGTTTTAAATGCTAATATCTAAAACTCTAAGTCCTTTTTGCACTTGTTGGCCGAGTTCTTTAGAAAGCGATTTTAATAGGCTGTTGTACACATACTATAACCGTTTGGGAGTAAGTAGAAAGTAAACACGTTTTAAAGTACACTAAGCGAAAACCACGCAATTGTTCGGGAGCCGACGAACTGATTATTATCGAGAAGAGCTGAACTATGCATTATATTTAACGAGATACCATCCCCCACTGGCGCGCCCCAGACGATTGGGCGTCTCTCCTCGTAACACTTTTCAATACTACGTAGGTGGCAAACAAGCTACGGCCCATCTGATGGTAAGCAGTTACCGTAGCCTATAGACGCTAGCAACACCAGAGGTATCACTCATGCGTCACCATCTACACGGAACGGGATAAGAGGTGGAGAGGATGGATAATAGTGAAAGGATAGGAACGATACTAAGGAGAGGATAGGAAGGGATAATAAGGAGAGGATAGGGAGGGATAATAAGGAGAGGATAGGGAGGGATAATAAGGAGAGGATAGGGAGGGATAATAAGGAGAGGATAGGGAGGGATAATAAGGAGAGGATAGGGAGGGATAGTAAGGAGATGATAGGGAGGGATAATAAGGAGAGGATAGGGAGGGATATAAAGGAGAGGATAGGGAGGGATAATAAGGAGATGATAGGGAGGGATAATAAGGAGGGGATAGGGAGGGATAATAAGGAGAGGATAGGGAGGGATAATAAGGAGAAGATAGGGAGGGATAATAAGGAGAGGATAGGGAGGGACAATAAGGAGAGGATAGGGAGGGATAATAAGGAGAGGACAGGGAGGGATAATAAGGAGAGGATAGGGAGGGATAATAAAGAGAGGATAGGGAGGGATAATAAGGAGAGGATAAGGAGGGATAATAAGGAGAGGATAGGTAGTATAATAAGGAGAGGATAGGGAGGGATAATAAGGAGATGATAGGGAGGGATAATAAGGAGAGGATAGGGAGGGATAATAAGGAGAGGATAGGGAGGGATAATAAGGAGAGGATAGGGAGGGATAATAAGGAGAGGATAGGGAGGGATAATAAAGAGAGGATAGGGAGGGATAATAAGGAGAGGATAAGGAGGGATAATAAGGAGAGGATAGGTAGTATAATAAGGAGAGGATAGGGAGGGATAATAAGGAGATGATAGGGAGGGATAATAAGGAGAGGATAGGGAGGGATAATAAGGAGAGGATAGGGAGGGATAATAAGGAGAGGATAGGGAGGGATAATAAGGAGAGGATAGGGAGGGATAATAAGGAGAGGATAGGGAGGGATAATAAGGAGAGGATAGGGAGGGATAATAAGGAGAGGATAGGTAGGGATAATAAGGAGAGGACAGGGAAGGATAATAAGGAGAGGATAGGGAGGGATAATAAGTAGAGGACAGGGAGGGATAATAAGGAGAGGATAGGGAGGGATAATAAGGAGAGGATAGGGAGGGATAATAAGGAGAGGATAGGGAGGGATAATAAGGAGAGGATAGGGAGGGATAATAAGGAGAGGATAGGGAGGGATAATAAGGAGAGGACAGGTAGTATAATAAGGAGGATAGGGAGGGATAATAAGATGATAGGGAGGGATAATAAGGAGAGGATAGGGAGGGATAATAAGGAGAGGATAGGCGGGATAATAAGGAGAGGATAGGGAGGGATAATAAGGAGAGGATAGGTAGTATAATAAGGAGAGGATAGGGAGGGATAATAAGGAGATGATAGGGAGGGATAATAAGGAGAGGATAGGGAGGGATAATAAGGAGAGGATAGGAAGGGATAATAGGGAGAAGATAGGGAGGGATAATAAGGAGAGGATAGGGAGGGATAATAAGGAGAGGATAGGGAGGGATAATAAGGAGAGGACAGGGAGTGATAATAAGGAGAGGGTAGGGAGGGATAATAAGGAGAGGATAGGGAGGGATAATAAGGAGAGGATAGGGAGGGATAATAAGGAGAGGACAGGTAGTATAATAAGGAGGATAGGGAGGGATAATAAGATGATAGGGAGGGATAATAAGGAGAGGATAGGGAGGGATAATAAGGAGAGGATAGGCGGGATAATAAGGAGAGGATAGGGAGGGATAATAAGGAGAGGACAGGGAGGGATAATAAGGAGAGGATAGGGAGGGATAATAAGGGGAGGACAGGGAGGGATAATAAGAAGAGGATAGGGAGGGATAATAAGGAGAGGATAGGGAGGGATAATAAGGAGAGGATAGGGAGGGATAATAAGGAGAGGATAGGGAGGGATAATAAGGAGAGGATAGGGAGGGATAATAAGGAGAGGACGGGGAGGGATAATAAGGAGAGGATAGGGAGGGATAATAAGGAGAGGATAGGCGGGATAATAAGGAGAGGATAGGGAGGGATAATAAGGAGAGGATAGGTAGTATAATAAGGAGAGGATAGGGAGGGATAATAAGGAGATGATAGGGAGGGATAATAAGGAGAGGATAGGGAGGGATAATAAGGAGAGGATAGGAAGGGATAATAGGGAGAAGATAGGGAGGGATAATAAGGAGAGGATAGGGAGGGATAATAAGGAGAGGATAGGGAGGGATAATAAGGAGAGGACAGGGAGTGATAATAAGGAGAGGGTAGGGAGGGATAATAAGGAGAGGATAGGGAGGGATAATAAGGAGAGGATAGGGAGGGATAATAAGGAGAGGACAGGTAGTATAATAAGGAGGATAGGGAGGGATAATAAGATGATAGGGAGGGATAATAAGGAGAGGATAGGGAGGGATAATAAGGAGAGGATAGGCGGGATAATAAGGAGAGGATAGGGAGGGATAATAAGGAGAGGACAGGGAGGGATAATAAGGAGAGGATAGGGAGGGATAATAAGGGGAGGACAGGGAGGGATAATAAGAAGAGGATAGGGAGGGATAATAAGGAGAGGATAGGGAGGGATAATAAGGAGAGGATAGGGAGGGATAATAAGGAGAGGATAGGGAGGGATAATAAGGAGAGGACGGGGAGGGATAATAAGGAGAGGATAGGGAGGGATAATAAGGAGAGGATAGGGAGGGATAATAAGGAGAGGATAGGGAGGGATAATAAGGAGAGGATAGGTAGGAAAAATAAAGAGAGGATATGGAGGGATAATATGGAGAGGACAGCAAGGGATACTCAGAAGAGGATAAGGGAGGGGTTTGGGTCTGCGGTGCTCTCACTCACCATGCGAAACACAATGGTAGTAGGTGCGTACTACCTTCCCTTTATCTACGTTAACTGGGTTTTAAGATATATGAGTACCTACTAATGTAAATATTTAGGTTATTGTCGAATAAATTACTTTCTTATATATTTTTTAATAATTTTAAATGTTTTACTTCTCTTTGAGCCCGATTTTAAATTCTACGCCGAGAAAACTACGGACAAGAGCCAGTTATTTATAGACTAGTATTTAAATATATCCATAATATATGCCAACTTATGTGTTTTAGTGGGGCTTGTATATTGAGCCAATCTTCTCTACCGAGGGTGGTTTCCCGAAAGAATTTTCAGAGAGAGTGGCTGCAAAGAGTGTAGCACAAGGCTTCCCGAGGTCTCGATTGCCGGAATTCACTGAAGAAGAAAGATTAAGAGCTCTTGGAACTTCTGACTTTTTTGGCATCAACCATTATACAAGTGAATTGATCTCGGCGACGGAACACAAATCTCCTGTTCCTGTGCCTTCCTTAGAAGATGATGAAGATATCGGTAGATTCGTACCTGAAGACTGGCCTGTATCTATGTCACCTTGGTTGGCGGTAAGTATCCTATATCATGTTGCTTGGTTGGCCCTTCATACTTGGATATGGTACAATTGGTCGGTACGGTTCCACTATTAAGCACAAGTTTCCTGTTAGAATGAGAGATTTGGAGCACAGTCTACCACGCTATCCAGTTGGCATACTTCATAAGCTGGCAGTCTCACATGCATACAGGGTTCCATACGATGTGTTCCTTCACCGAGCATTGATGATTTGTAGTAAATTGACTTCCTATGTCATGCTGAGAAGGTGGGTTGGTTTTCTTATAAATCTGTGTTCTCTTTACCGCGCAATCTTGCTTGATTAAGTGCTCCAAGCAATACCTCCCCAATACCTTGAAAGATTTCTGCTCAAACTACGAAATCCTTCCTAGACAATTATGAATCATGAAACGATTTAAATAGCAGTTTCGTGAGAGCTGTCCATGTCGTCAAGTCGACCTTCTTTAAGGCCCGAAGTTTGGTAAGCACACTGACGTTATGCCCCCTTGGTACCTATATGTTTGCTAAATTCCATGATGTAGAAGCTACGTAGTTATAACGTCTAGAAGTAACAAATAAAAACGAAAAGACTGCCAGATAAATAAACTCGCTAACAAACAATATTATAAGTGTGATCGTAAACTTACGTTCGCACTTATAATATTAGTGAGGATAAGTGAGGATAAAGTAAATTAAGACACTCAGTGCTATCCTTATAATATGCCCCTCTAACATATAATGCTTATTACCGCACTCGCGCCCTAGATTTCGATAAAAAAATTTAATCCGGCGATAATACAATCTTTTTTTTTCAGATGGCTCCCCACAGTCTCTACAACTGCCTAATTTACTTAAAAAATAAATATAATGATCCAATATTTTATATCACTGAGAATGGCTGGTCGATTGCTCCAGAACGTGACCTGATTGATGACGACAGGATCACATACTACAGGAATGCGTTGGAGGATGTATTAGACAGTATAGATGATGGCGTCAGACTGAAGGGTTACATGGCGTGGAGCTTGATGGACAACTTTGAATGGATGAAAGGATATACGTGAGTATTAATTTTTATTCACATGAACTTTACAGCACACTAGTTGTATCAGTTCACTCGTTCACCACGCTTATTACAGCGAACCAGAAAGTTACCTAAGAATGCGACTCGCAAGACTTGAAAGTCCACAAAAGAATGAAAGAGGTTCCTTGCAAGAGCACAAATCTTCTATATATACGCAACCAAAAGCTAGTTTTTAGGTTCTCAAGGTATCAAGGTATCTCAAGTTCCCGATAGTAGTAGCAGTAAGTAGGAATAAAATGTATACCAGTTGTTAACTCTCATCAAGATCTATCAAATAAAAAAAGTTGTATCAATATCCGTTCAGTAGTTTTTGCGTGATGCTCGTAAGCACAAGAAAGGAAAAACCCTTTCCAAAATAAATTTTTCATCTACTATCACTTAACTGCCTCTGTGCACGACGACCGCTAATCCACGAACGTCTGCTGATCATGAGGTCTCGGGTTCGATCCCCGGGTCGGGCAATGTTATTGAGTTTTTTCGTAAAAAGGAAAATTTTCAGTAGCAGCCCGGATTTTGGAAATGTGCCCGGTAAACGGCAATAGGCACTTACTTTGGGACTTAAACATAGCTGGCGAACCGTGGGTGCCCCAATAATTTACCCCTCTGCCTACCCCTTCGGGGAGTACAAACGTGATGCTATGTATCACGTACATAATTGGACATCACTACGACGCGAGTGAAGCCGCAGGTAATGCGTTAGTAGATAATAATTAATTACTCAATTACAGAGAACGATTCGGTCTGTATCACGTGGACTTCGAGGATCCAGCTCGCACGCGCACGCCTAGGAAGTCAGCATTCGTGTACAAGCACATCCTGAAGCACCGCTACATCGACCACGACTACGAGCCCGACTCCTGGACCATGACCATTGATGAAGGACATTAAATATCACTCAATACAAATCTATAAAAATAAATAAAATTGAAGTACCTATTTGTAATTTTTAAATAAAAAGCCTTTTAGTAAATGCATATGAAAGTATATACCTACGTTACCTATAACAAAATAACAATTTTTAAAGTTATTGTCTGTCTGTCTGTCTATCTCTTTATTCCGGCTAATCCTTAACGGTTGGACAATTTGGATGTGATTTTCATTGGGATATAGCTGATGATATAAAGAGTAACTAAGGCAAGGAATACTATTTTACCTATTTCTCAAAAATAGGTAAAGGCATTCCGGGCTTTTCGACGCAGGGGGGTGAAACACCGCTAAATTCGAAACGCCGAGCTGTTATTCCGAATTTATTGATGGAAAATTCAATAACTTTTTCTTGATCGCATCCAGTCGCATTCGCTACCGCTAGACCATCAAGAAAGATGACTTCACTTGGATTATCATATATATTGAGTTATACATACAATGATAATATACTTATCGTCTAAAATAACCCAGTCATTATTAAAAATGGCCGAATAATTTCTATAATATATCATAATATTAATAAATAATAAAATCTATACTAATATATAGAGCTGAAGAGTTTGTGTGCTTGAACGCGCTAATCTCAAGAACTACTTGTCCGATTCGAAAAATTCTTTCAATGTTAGATAGCCCATTTATCGAGAAAGGCTATAGGCTATATTATCACGCTAATACCAATAGAAGCGGAGCACTAATGAAGAATGTTTCAAAATCGTTTTTATTTTGAGAGCTTCCGCGCGGATGGCGTCGTGGGCAGAAGTTAGTATCCTAATATGTATGATAATTATATATATATGGATATGTATATGTTACTATAGAGCGTATTTTAAATATTAATCGTCAGGCAAGATAGACGTACCACTGAAGGAATGTAACATATTTCCAGTGGCCCGCCAATAAAGGCGGAGAGATGGCAATCGGGTGGTGGGTGAAGGCCCCACACTACCCTGTTCGTTGCGCCGAACGACGGGGTGTATGGTTAGGAATTTTTTTTCTCGCCTTAACAAAAAAAAAAGGCAAGATAGACGTGCGACGGGGACGTTTTTCAAATAATTTACATGACATTAAACTTGTAGATATTGATCTCTAGATACTCGTATATTGCAAATACAGAATTTATTTCCGTGTCATGTAAGAATACGTTCTTATTTATCGTTGAGTACGTAGAAAAATAGCTTTAAACACGCCATTAGAGGGTCCTTATTAAGAAGATAAAGTTATAGTTATATAAACAAAAAACAAAAACTATTAAATTGGGTATAGAATCAATAAAAAAATATATCCTTTTTATATAGAATCAAAAAAAAAATATAACCTTTGCCATCTATATACTTTCGCCATCTTATAAATCAGTTCCTTGATATATTTACTGAAGAAATTCTGGGACCGAGAATCAATAAAATCTTTGAATTTAGTTTTTTTTTCCTCGTCAGGATTGAGTTTATTTCCTTTCAAGAAATTGTTCACGTGCCTAATATCGTGGTAATTAGCTGGAGCAAGATTCGGAGAGTATGGTGGGTGGGGCAAATATTTCAATTTAACGACCGTCAATGTTGGCAGTATCTTGTTCTGAAGCAGCAGTGGAGAAAGGCCTTAAAGAATACTCACCAGTAACTTTTACTTGGTCAACTTTCGGCTAGTATTTAGGCTGTTCTCCTGGATTGCACCATTGTGATGAGCGTTTCCGATTACTATGCACATTGTTTATTAACTTTTCATCACAAGTTTTAATCATAACATAGCTCAAAATTTTGTCATGATTGTGCCAGTTTAGTCATTAAATGCAGTACTCAACTCGTGTTGTTAGTTGACGGTGTCCCCCCCTCAATTCATGTGGTACCCATTTTTCGAGCTTTTTTCTAACACCTATACGCCGTACAATGTGAAAGCGAAATAACGCCAGTGAGCATTATAAATTTATCAGGCGTTAATACTAACTACTTCATTTCACATCTTTAAAGAACAAATTAATTGTGAAAGAGGAAAAATCACAACCTTACTAATCTTTTAATTGGAAAAATGAGTTTGTCTTTTACGCTGAAAGTATTAAACCAATCCCCATGAATTATTCTACACTTTAGTTTTATGTTAATAAATAAGTCTATTCACTTAACAGCTTCCTAAATAGACAAATCATAAACATGATTATATTTGAATTGTACAAGATATAAGGACAGGACTGTTAAACTGCCTCGGTGGTGCAGCGGTGCCAGTGTGTGTGGCTGCTGATCATGAGGTCTCGGGTTCGATCCCCGGGTCGGGCAATGCTGTTACGTGAGACCTAGACATACTCGTAGCTGGCGAATCGTGGTGTGTAATACACCTCTGCCTACCCCTTCGGGGAATACAGAAGCAATGCTATGCTATAACTGTTATAATTAGCCTTATTTGTAGTTGGCGCAATATGTTCAGTTTTTCATAGATATTTGTTAATCTTTACTAGTGTTAGTAGTACCTCAGAGCAAATATTCTCATCTCAGTCATGTCAAGTTATCATTCTAAAATTATAGGCAATGGCCTCAGGGGTTGGTCTACACTACTCGTTATCCCGAACGACAGGTGTCCTGTAAGGTACATTTTTTCCACACCTTGAATAAAAGAGGTTTATAAGTGCGCCCAGGCCGACGTACGACTCTTCTAGACAAATAAATAATGTGAAACTTGCCATGGTCGAGAAAATGTCGGTATCGTGTTATTAACAATGTGTATATGTTTAATTATGGCAAGCAATTAATTAATTAGTGAATATGTATATTAATGTTGTCTATCTGTTTATTATTATTTCAATAACATATAATGTACCATCTATTAAATCGCTTAGGTTCTCCTTACTTAAACATATTATAAATGTGAGTGTGTTTGTTTGTTTAGTATAAATTCACGCTGTAACCTCCTAACATTTGTTTTGGTAATGCGGGAGAATTTCTCTAACTGTACACCCCGTCGTTCGTGGCAACAAAGAAGATCGTATGAGGCCTCACCCACTAAAAAATGCGCCGTGTGCCGTCTCTCCACCTGTACTGGGGAACTGCTGGAACTGTATGACATTACTTCAGTGGTCCGCCCTTACCCTTTCGGATACCCTCTACTGAGCGATGCACCCGCACATGGAGCGTCGTAACTTCGCGAGAGGCCTTGCGCGTAACTAACGTTTCTCGGTCCAATCTAAAATTGTTTTCACTGGCCCTCTCCGTCCTGCTGCGAGATGACCTCCTTGCCAACCACCTTACTTATTATTATGAAATTGAGATACATAATATGTAGTCTGGAACTCAAAACAAGACACAAGCTACTTTTTATCCCGGCAAATCCATGGATTCTTGTGGGAAAGCTACTTGCATTGAGATGATTAATGTGCCTTGTAGTGACGTATTTATATTCTAAAATAGTAGCATAGTAGTGGTTTAGATACCGGGTCCGAGTGTTGTAGGGCCCAAACAGGATAACGTTTTATCTTGTCTTATCATCTCCCTTGCGAGGTAGGCAGAGAGAACAGAGTGCTAAAAGGCTCTATTCTTGCATACATCTCTCGCTTCCTCAACATTCATAATTCTCTTCAAACACGTTCGCCGGTTTCCTGAGACTCCTGACTCCACGTTCCTTCAATATATGACCGATTTGGTCTAGGTAGGTGAGTCTCGGTCTCCCCCTGTACATCCTTCCACTTTCGCATTGTATATCTTCTTAACCAGTCGCTCATCCGGCATTATTTCCACATGACCAAACAATCGCAGCATTCCCTTTTGCATCTTTACACCAATACTCTCTTTCATACCTACTCGCTCTCGTACGTCGTAGTTATGAATGCGGTCAGTCAGCCTCACTCCACAGATTCTCCGCAGAGATCGTATTTCGACCGCATTGATTCAGAACAACCATTTGTGTGATCCACTAATGATTGATCTGAGTCTGGGTGTACTTTGTGTCCGTTAAATTGTAAGTTTGTAAAGTCTCCCGCTATACAAGAATTATTACATAGTGCAGGGATCTTTAAAAATAAAAAAACTACATGCGGCCGAAGTCGCGAGTAAAATTTAGTTTATAATATTAGTGAGGATTTTGTTATGTTTCCCACTTTGTGTTTATAATTTTTATCCGTGTGGTGACGGACTAAGCATACAAGTCACCACCTCATTCTTTCCCACAGATGTCATACAAGGCGGCTAAGGGAAGTAAGCAATTATCGACCATTGCATTACTGGTGGTAGGGCTGGGTACCAAGTGGGAATACTCACTGTGACCATGAAGCACATCGGTGTGTTTTGGTTATAGCAGGAGATAGCCATTAATTCATTCATTGCATTCATATATTATGTAAAATTAAATGGTGAGCAGTGGCTTGACAGTACTCTCTGTATAGTTGTAGTCCATGAGCGACAGTTGCCATTTACCATCAGGTGGGTCGTGGCTAGTCTGCCACCATAAGCAATAAAAAAATATTAGTAAGGATATAAGCAAAGTAGAGCGCTTTCTATCGTCATTGGTATTTTTCAAGCAGTAACTCCAAGGGGTGAAAATGATCTAAATAAGTCAAGAAGCCTTTTGTAAAAGCCTTATAATGCAGTCCGTGTCTTACAGTTATCTCTATTAAATCAGAGCCTTAGTTTTTGAGAATATATGTGTATTTGTTTACAAATGATCACTGCTCAGTGAAGGAATAACTCAACGGCTTGTGAAGTCTACCAAGCCGCACTGGGCCATCGTGGTGTACAACGGCCTGAATCACTCTCACTAGAAATGCGTAGTTATAAAACTGATAGAGCCATCACCGTTCGGGTTGGATTCGCCGTAGTAAAAATGAAGCACACAAATGTTATTTATCCAAATGTATTAAATTTTTTCTTTCCAAATAATGTCATAAAAATGTGTATTTACAATAGATTTAAAAAATAATTACAAGTAACAGGTCCTGGGTAACATTTAGTGTCCTTCGTCGATGGTCATGGTTAAGGAGTCGGGCTCGTAGTCATGGTCGATGTAGCGGTGCTTTAAGATGTGCTTGTACACGAACGCTGACTTCCTGGGCGTGCGCGTGCGAGCTGGATCCTCGAAGTCCACGTGGTACAGACCGAAACGCTCTCTATGAAAGGAATTTGTTTAAGTAACTATTTGTTTACGCTCTTGTAATGAACCTCTTTTCATTATCCCAAAAATTAAGAGAGACATCCTTAAGCAACCTTCAGATGCACTTTAATAAGCATCCTAAAATCTGAATTTAAGCTGCATGGACAGACGTGTTTGATAATCAATGTGGTATAAACTATATATGAACAAAAATACTCACGTATATCCTTCCATCCATTCAAAGTTGTCCATCAAGCTCCACGCCATGTAACCCTTCAGTCTGACGCCAGCTTCGATAGTGTCCAATGCATCCTCTAACGCACTCCTGTAGTACGCGATTCTGTCATCATCAATCAGGTCGCGGTCTGGAGCAATGGACCAGCCACTCTCAGTGATATAAAATACTGGATTGTTATACTTCTTTTGTAAGTAAATCAGGCAGCCGTAGAGACTGCGAGGAGCCATCTGAAACAAATAATAAAATATTGCATCAGTGCTGGACTTTACACAGGGTTGCACCAAGGACAGCGAAATTTGTGGCAAAAAACAGTACCAACATAAAAATTTGGTACTGTTTTCATGTTTAATAGCACCCCAGGCCAGCATTGAGGGTCCTGATTTACTACACCTAAACTAATAATAAGATACTATAAAACCGATTAAGCAACTCTTCAATCGACGACTATTAGATCTCTATAAAATTTTGTATTTGTAATTGTCCGTGTGGGGCCGGCTTTATAATTGACCCACCCCTCTCTACCCACGGGAGTCGTAAGAGCCGACAGTACAACTTATGAAGTCTAAGAACTACTATGCTCTAAATATCTCTCATTCCGACATAAAACCAGAGCTTAACAAAAAGATTCGCGACAAACTTAAAGAATCAAACATACCGTCAACCAATATGATGCAGCTGAGGGCCACTCTTCAGGCACGTATCTACCAACATCTTCATCATCTTCCAAAGAAGGCACAGGAACAGGTCTTTTGTAATCAGTCGCTGAGATCAATTCACTTGTATAATGGTTTACTCCAAAGAAGTCAGAGGCTCCAAGAGCTCTCAATCTCTCTTCTTCAGTGAATTCCGGCAATCGAGACCTCGGGTAGCCTTGTTCTGCACTCTTTGCAGCTACTCTCTCAGAAAATTCTTTCGGGAAACCACCCTCAGCAGAAAATATTGGATCAATATACAAGCCCCACTAAAAAAATAATGAGATGAATGTTAGAAAAGTTAATTTTGAAAATAAAAATGCTGGAAATATATATTATTACTTACATCACCCTGTCTCTTTATTTCAGCAGCATATTCGTCCTCAGGAGAATCCGTAAGAGGTTCATACCATATTGTGCTGTGCGTGATACCGCATTGTCCACCCTGCGCTGGCTTGAAGTCGTTATTATATGCGTGGTATGCATTAGCGTGAGCAAGTACTAAGTTTTTAGCACACAAGTACGTGCCGATAGCAGTTGCATTCAGAATGGGAGCCATAGTGGTGGAGCCGTAACCCTGGTAGCAAATTTCTCTAGGTTCGTTGAACGTGATCCACAATTTGACTCTATCTCCAAAGTTTTCGTAAGCAACTCTTGCGTAGTCTTCGAACCAGTCAGCGATTAGGGGATTGGAAAAACCTCCTAGCTCTTGCAGCTTCTGGGGCAGGTCCCAGTGGTATAGGGTGACCATTGGCTGGATGTTGTATTTCAGCATTTCATTGATCAGATTATTGTAATATTCAATGCCAGCTGGGTTTATTTCATTGGCGAAACCTGTTGGGAGGATTCTGGGCCAGGAGAGAGAGAAGCGATATACTTGGAGACCAAGCTCCCTCATCATTTCAACATCACGCTTATAGTTATGGTAGGAGTCACCAGCTATGTCACCGTTGCTCATATCCTTGATCACAGTGGGGTTGGTGTGTGTCATATAGTCCCAAATACTTTCTCCTTTGCCTGGTGATTAGAAAATTTCTAGTTATTGAAATTTGTCTTTGAAAGAGTGAACTTTAAGTAATCAAAATAAACTTACCATCTTCATTCCATGCACCCTCAACTTGGTAGGAAGCTGTGGCACAACCGAATAAAAAGTCTTCAGGGAAGCTTCTCTGTTGCTTCACGGACACAGCGTGACTGGCCACGGCCACCAAACTGTTTTAGAATAGGATTTTATAAAAAATATTGATAAAAATATTTGTATTAAATTAAGCTAGAAGTTATTTTTTGGAGACACCCGCAATGTTATAATGTTATCAGGCAAGGACACTGACTGTGGCAAATTGTTTTATGGACTCATCCTGCACATTCTTATTATGAACCCCAAGGTGTAGACGCAAGCTCTTTTTGTCTAATCATTCAATGATGAAAAGGGGATGGAGGTGTAAATACATATCCTAGTGGACACTCTCCATAATATAACATACAGAACATATCCTGCACCCGTAATCAAGGCTCTGAACGTTGGTCTTAGCAGAATTAGGGTCAACAAGTAACTTTTTCATATCCACATAAATACAGAACAAGCTTGCCTTAGATAGGCCCTATATCAACATTTAAAGGGCCCTTCTACCTGACTGCAGTGGATCTCAAATGTCGCATAAAGACTACGAATATTTTACCTTCGTTACGTTAGTTTTTTGTAGCAACCAAATATCTTCTTATGTCCAAAAAATTGTCACTGTTAGCTTTCTACAAAATCGTCATTCCTTGACGACCATATTATACCTACCTTTTTTTAACCCTTTTTCTGCCCCACTATTGGGCACGGGTCTCCTCTCATGGTGTGAGGGATTAGGCCATAGTCTACCACGCTGGCCCAACGCGGGTTGGCAGACTTCACAAGCCATCGAGAAAATGTTTCAGGCATGCAGGTTTCTCACGATGTTATCCTTCATCGAGCAGTGATAAATTCAGTAAACAAGTACACACATAATTACGAAAAATCTCGAAAAGTCAGAGGTGTGTGCCGTACGAGGTCTGAACTTTGGACTTGGGGTCGATCTCGATACCACTGTCTAGGCAGTCCTTGGTTTTACTGCTAGGCTATCACTGCTCCACCGTATAACATATATTTAATTATATTAATACACATCAGGGTCCTGCGCTAAAGGGATACGGTAGTAGCTGAACTCCTGATATCAGCCCAAATATATGACAAGTTAGTAGTATATTTTTTTGTCTGCAAATTAATCTATGTATTAATTTTGAAGAAAACGCCTACCTTAACACCACGAGAACTTTCATGTTGCACAACTGATACAGAACTACCCCAGAATTATGCTTATATACTATAATAGTGTTACGTAATGCTGCAACATCTGCATATCACTCAGATTATACCCCTCGCGAACCACTTGACTTAGCTTACAGTAGGCACCTATCTAACGTCAAGATACTTTAGTTTTATTCTGCAATATTTCAACTGATAACTACTAATATATTATATTATATGTGTACTTTGCGTTTTTACAACTCGCTATATCAGTTACCGGTATTTATAGTGCGATTGCCAAATCAAACTATTTTATTTAAAACATAAAAGATTTTTAATATTGATATGGTCACTATAAGATGTTGTTAGGTTAGCTAATTACGTAATAACTTAAGACAAAAGGCCCCTTGACCACACAGGCCCACTGAATAAATTAACCGACTTGATATAACACGGATCTCAAAACCTTTTACGGTAGTAGAACTGAGTTGCGAGACTTGTTTTGTTTTTGATGGCATCTCATTTCTTTTTGTAGGCAGTTTTCCTCTTTTTCTTTTCCGGTACTACTTTTTGAGCTTCAGCTATAGTTTTTCTTAAAGACCACTCCCTGTCTCTAACACTGAATCATTCACTACAAATACATAATACATACATAATTATATGGGATTACAAAGTTATTTATGCAGTTGGTGTATCTAGAAAACTGGACCGAAATTATAAAATATTGCATGCCTCATAAGCGAAGCGTTGAGTACTATTCTCGCTTCACGCAGAAAAACTGTTTTTTCTTACTTAATATATCTCTATTTATCATATATTGCAGTTGTAAAATAATATAAATACACACACATATCAAGAAAAAACACTATTTTTAACACTCATGATATTTTTGATGCCATTTTTGTTATTTAAACTAGTTAAAAAACTGTTTGAAAATGTTGTCTTGGACGTCCGTGTGTTATAGATAATGTATGTTAACACGTAACGACCAAAATACTTTACTAATCGAGTCTTTTTTTTTCTTTTACGAATTAGTATGATTACGAATAGAGCCCTATTACTTTTCATGGTCTGATTCGATGTGGTTTAATTGTTATTAAATAAACAAAAAAATAGTGAATATTTACGCTCGACTCGACACTAAAACCAGCGCTATCCTTATTTCGTGAGAACTACTTCTATAGACCAATATAGAAGTACACGCCTCATAAGCGAAGCGTTGAGGTGTGTTCTACTCCCAGTTTACACGGCACAACTGATTTTTCAAACTTAAAATGTCTCTATTTATCATATATTGCACTTGTAAAATAATATCTACACACACATATAAAGAACAAACACTATTTTTAACACTCATGATATTTTTGATGCCATTTTTGTTATTTAAACTAGTTAAAAAACTGTTTGAAAAAAATTGGCTTGGACGTCCGTGAGTTGTAGGTAATGTATGTTAACACGATAACGACCAAAATAGTTTACTAATCGAGTCCTTTTTTTTTCGTTTACGAATTATTATGATTACGAATAGAGCCCTATCACTTTTCACGTTCTGATTCGATGTGGTTTAATTGTTATTAAATAAACAAAAAAATACTGAATATTTACGGCATTTACGCTCGACGCGACACGAAAACCAGCGCCTTTCATGAGAACTACCTTTTTACGTACGCATAGCCACCGGTGGTTTTACTATCGTCAACAGAACGCCGTTCGCCCGGCCGGTACATTGTTTTTTGTTAAAAGAAAGTTCTTACCTTTGCTTGACGAACTGATGATATTTGTCAAGTATAATAACTATTTTATCCATAACAATAATTAAAAACACTAAATACACGTAAATATTAAAACACACCAACGTTATAAAACACGAAAAAAACATATTTTACATTCCACATTTTTTTTTGCGGGGCCTTGGCGTCACGGTGTTTTCACTTAGAACAACAAAGTATAAAATTATAAGGCAACCAAGTTAGGAAGACAAATGGTTTAGAGATTTCTTGTTGAACTCATTGATTTTTAAATAAGTTGTATAATATTGTAAAAGTTGCAATTTTCTATTGATAGATGTCGCTGTTTTAAAGTAAAAGAGATATTGACAAATGCAGCCCTAGATGTCGCTAGTGGCAATTTTAGATGTCGATATCATTGTAATCAGTTTCTGTTGTATAAATATAGAGCCAAAATATTGCTTTTTTTCGTAAAGAAGCTAGCAATGTCTTTTTGTTTTCTTAAATTGTTTTTATTTACAGTTTAATAAATTATTCAATTTTACATGTTTATATATATGCACTTATGCAGGTATATATGTAAACTCATGGATTGTTGTTCTTACTAATTGCCAGATGGCGCCTTGCAAAATGACTGAGAGATAGACCAATATAGAAGTACCTCTTAAAATTAGCGCTAGATGGCGTATAAGACATGAAACCCACATTAGTACTTTTTGAAATTAGCGCTATCTATGTGATTTATTGAAAACTACTTAGTAATATATTATTACAATACATTATTAGTTACTAATCAAATAATCAATTTTATTGTGAAAAATGAAGATTATGAGGCGTGCAGTTTTGGATTTTCCAAATTTTACAAGTGCAATATATAATAAATAGAGACATTTTAAGTTTGAAAAATCGTGACAGTAGTACCCACCTCAACGCTTCGCTTATGAGGCGTGTAATATACCGTGTTTATACAATGCCTGCTTTGTTACTGAAAATTCAGGCTTTTTTATCCACAACGAAGTTATAGGGGGTCGAAAATGGCTTGAACTGCTTCGGTAAAAGGATGGTACGGCCGTGCCGCTTTTTTGGTTGACTTGGCAGGGGCACTGCCGTGTCCCCAGATAATTACAATGTTTTTGAATGTAATTTTAATTATTACTAGTTTTAAATGTGCCCGATCGATGGCAATAGGCTTTCCTACTATTACATGGTGGTATTCGAACGATCAAAGTAGGTAAATTACTTTTTAATTTGCAGATTTTTAACCGACGAATTTTGACTTGATATTTGAGTAGGTATTGTAAATATTAAAAAGTTAATTTTTGAGATCAATTTGAGTTTGATACAAAATGGAATAATGAATGGGCTTTCTCTTTTCAAGAATTTCTCTATCACGAGCCAGTCGCACACATTCACACTTTAAAATTTCATACACAACTTTGACAGGACAGTCAGTTCGGACAGTCCAGAATGAGAAAAAGATGAATGAAATTATTAATTTCAATTATATTATATTAGAGTTAGTTAGTTTTTTTAGAGCTTTCGATGAAAGATGCCAGGAATTAAAGAAAATAATGAGCATACTCTTTATCTTGTCTTGAATAGGAAACCTAAAATAAGCTCCATAGATGACATAGAGCCTTATATTTGTTGAAAAATTAATTGTTTGGGCTATTACAATAGTGATTCAAAAAATATAGGTACCAAATCCTAGAACATAAATAATTTTAAAATTTTGCTACAACTTAATTACAGTTGACTGCATAGATGGTCGAGTGGCTTAGATACCGGCCTCCCGCCGGAGTGTTGTGGTTTCAATTCCCACACAGGATAATATATAATTCCTTTTGTGATCCACAAATGGTAGTTCTTTGTGTCCGTGAAATTGTATGTTTGTAAAGTCCCCCGCGTTCTTCTCATGAAAAGCCTTACTACGGAATCCAGCCGCTTGTGGCGATTGCAATCGCGATATTGCAGATGCACTTGCCTCAAGCGCTCGTGTTACTTATTAGTAAATTTGACGATTTTAAGTGCTATATTATAAGTCTATGGAATAACGATAGTTTTTAATTTGAATACAAGGATTATTCCTTAGTGCACGGTGTTGTACTTACTAACTTACCTACTTATAATCACGCCGTCTTCCTTGCAAGGTAAGCAGAGAAAACATAGTGCCAAAAGGCTCTATCCCTGCATACATCTCACGCTTTCTAAACATTCATAAGTCTAGGTAGGTGAGTGTCGGTCTCCCCCTGTACCTACATCCTTCCACTTTTGCCTTTCCACATGTCCGAACCATCGGAGCATTCCCTTTCTCATCTTTACGCTAATGCTCTCTTTCATACCTACGCGCTCTCTTACGTCGACGTTACGAATGTGATCAGTCAGCCTAACTCCACAGATTTTCCGCAGAGATTGCATTTCGACCGCGTTGATTTTACTCTCATGGTCCTTTTGGCATACCCACTGCAGGGTTTGTCAGTAACTAAACGTGCCAAAAACGTAAAAGAAAGTGATTAGATTAGCAACAATATATATTAACTTTATATTGTTAAAAAATACAGAATCAGCGCTGTTGTTAAGGTAAAAATTGAAGTGATATTGATAAAAGAAGTTAAGCCTATTATCATGAAAACAACAGCATTTATCATCTAAGAGTCTAATCCTATTTTGCGAATCCGCATTGCATCTTTGAAAAACAACTGTGATTTTATCTCGGGAGCCATTTTTAAACTACGCTACAAGTGCGTATCAACAATCCTTACAGAAGTGAAACTTTGTTTAATAATATTACAAGTTTCATGTCGTGGTATCATACATTTATTTTTATTAATAACTAGTTAACCCGTGCCCACATCACTGGGCAACATTTTACTTGTCCTGAAATAATCTTGTGTTGTGTGATTCTTAGTGCCTACCTGAGTGTTTAGGTTTTATTTTATGTATAAAATATCAAAAAAAGTTTGAGATCACTTTGAAAATACGAAATATTTTCGTTGGCAGTATGGTGAAACTTTTTTTATTTTATGTCTATGATTCTTTATTTAAATATGTGATATTTGATCAAAAAACAATATCAAAAACAATTGTTTTTTCCTATAAAAAGAACCGGCCGTGTGTGGCCGGCTGGGCCGTGTGGGGCCGGCTTTAGAATTGTCCCACCCGTCTCCACCCATGGGAGTCGTAAGAGCTGACTGAGGGAATACCGAGGCAGTGGGCAGCAGCACTCCTTCGAGTATTAACAACATCCACTGCGATCGCCAACCCGCCTGCCAAGCGTGGCGATTACGGCACTATTCCCCATTCTTGGGGAGGCCCATGTCCAGCAGTGGACTTTAAAAGGTTGATGGATCGATGAATGGATAAAAGGAAATCCAATCTTTCATTACGCTTATTCAGAAATCTGACCGACAAGATTCAAGCATATTTTTTAAATTTTTTTGTAAAAGGTTGATTTGGAAAGATGGCGAAAGGATTGCCTGAAGCTTTATGAGCAAGAATTATTACTTTGGAGGAAGAAGGATATTCTATGAGAGAAATAGCTCGCCGAGTTGCTGTATCCCAATCCTGTGTCGTGAACACGTTACGGAGGTATCGCAGCATGAATAACTTTGCTGATCAACCTCGCAGTGGTCGCCCAACTGTTATTACTGCTGCCCAGAGACGTTACATCAGACTGCTGACTGCCCACGACCCAACAATCAATGCCACGAAAATAAGAGCTGAGTTGCGGGCTGCCACTGGACTAGAAGTAACATTCAGACCATCAGGGATTGCTTAGACCAGGCTGGATTACGGGCAAGAAGATCCTGGCGAACACCTCTGAACTCACGGCAACGACAGCAACGCAGATTGCAATGGGCTAGGCTCCGCCTAAATGAAGATGATGACGAGGTAAACATTTGGCAAAATTGCTTCTTCGTTGGCGAAACAAGAATAAGCACTCATCCAGACAACCGACGTGTCCGTGTCTGGAGAAGACGTGGGGATGCAGAGAGACAAAGAACTTCCACTGGTACTGTTCAACATGTTGGGAAATCTGTGGCCTTTTGGAGCGGAATAATGATTGGAACTAGAGCGCCGTTAATCCCGTGTCGGGGCTCGATGACTGCAGCTTTGAACCAAAATGTTGTTATCGAAGGAATCGTTAGACCATTAGAATAAATCATGGTCACCAATTTATATTGGTTGATGATAATGCACCCGCACATCGAGCTCAACAAGTCAATGCTGCTCTCCGTGATCACAACATTGCCAAGTAAGACTCGCCTGCCGGTTCGACTGACTTGAACCCGATTGAGCACGCTTGAGAAGCTCTAAAGTGAGCTGTTTGGAACCATCAGCCACTTCTCCAGACAGTGCCAGAGATCAGGGAAGCTGCTATTGAAGAATGGGACAGGTTACCAAGCGTGCAAGAAATCCTGAATAACTTGATTCTCAGCATGCCCAGGAGGATTGCTGCTTGTGTTCGAGCTAGGAGAGGAGTTATCTTGTACTAAATAAAAACAATTCCGTAATAAATTCTTAACAATGTTTCTTATTTCGTCGTTTTCTTTCATTTATTTCTTAGTCACAATTGCATTAAATTTTTGTAATCAAATTTATATTTCTAAAATAATTAAAAATTGTTAATATTTTAGTTTCATTAAAGTTATTTTCTTTTTAAAAAAGATATCTCGTAAGCACTTTTCTTTTATAGGGTGAAATTTAAAAAATACAGCATTTTTTGCTAGTGATCTCAAACTTTTATTGATGTGTATAACTTTCTCTTCTTTCTTTCTTTCTTATTCATTGTTGGCTGCTAGTATGTATTGGGTGACTATGTTATTAATTGTTTAAGACTTCTGTATAATACATTTGATGTAGTGTTATTATCTGGGAGTAATATATTAGTAGGCCGTGTGGGGCCGGCTTTAGAATTGTCCCACCTCTCTCTACCCACGGGAGTCGTAAGAGTCGACTAAGGAATACCGGGGGAGTGGGCAGCAGCACTCCTTCGAGTATTAACAACATCCACTGCGATCGCCAACCCACCTGCCAAGCGTGGCGATTACGGCATTATCCCCCATGACGGGACCGCTCGTTGTGGCGTTCTCTTGGGGAGGCCTATGTCCAGCCGTGGACGTTGAAAGGCTGATGGATGGATGGATGGATGGATGAAAATATTAGTTTCCTGAAGTTACAACTCGAGATAAGCCAACATGAAACTGCCCATGAGAAAACATTCCTTTCTCATGTTAATACCCACCAGCAAGATCGATTTCAAGACAAAGTCTTCCAATGAGAGAGTCTCGAAGGCAAGAGTATATAAGTTTTTAGTGTACTTTACCACCCAAGGTTGTGTTACCACAAGATCATATGAAACATCGATTTGATGTATTGGGCAGCAGTCAAGGTCATAGCTGTATCTGCCATAGTTTCTATATTATCATAATCTACATCTAAATCAGTCTTGATTCTACTGATTATCATTTACACTTGAAAATTTGAATACCTAACACCAATCGTGTTAGTAGAGTTTATCTTTAAATTGTAAGAAATCAATCCTGTGGCTTGCTGTTTTCTCAGATTACTTCTTATCTTTTTTTTTATTACATTTAGTGGCAGTCGAGCCACGACCCATCAGATTATAAATGGTAACTGTCGCTCATGGACTCAACTATACCGAGAGTACTCTCAAGCCGCTGCTCACCATTTAATTTCACCGATATGAAATGAAAGAATAAACGGCTATCTCCTGCTACAGCCAAAACGCAACGATGTGCTTCATGACCGGTCACACGGGAGATGGTGGTACCAACCCGCTCGGCCCGATACCAAGCGAGTGCTCCCATTTGGTACCCAGCTCTACCACCAGTCATGCAATGGATGATAATTGCTTACTTCTTTAGTCGCCTAATACTACACCCGTGGGAAAGAATGGGGTGGTGACACTTGTATTCTTAGTCACAGATTTTGAAGTAGTTTTTATATTTTATTTGTCGTTATGGTTATTCGTCGTTCTAAAGATTATATTCGTTATTAAATTACGTGCGAAATAAAGGCTAGACCTTGGTGTAATAACTTATTAAATTCAATATATCATTAGGTATACAAATATCATAATATCTATACAAATTATATTGTATACTAACTACATTTTTTTTAATAAATTCTAAAAAAATCTAGTTGAAATATTTTTTTAATTTTTCGGTTATATCGGAGGTTCCCGATATAGTAGCGGGATAAAATGTATACCTACCAGTTTTTGAGTCTAATCAAGACCTTTCAAATAAAAAAAGTTGTATTAAAATCCGTCCAGTGGTTTTTGCGTGATGCGCGAACAAACAAACAGACAAAAATTCTAAAAAAAATTGTTTTGGGTTTAGACACGCCTATATAACCTATTGCAGCCATTTTGTCTCAAATATCTTGAGTGTACAGACACAGCTCTGTTACAGCTTTATAATAGTATAGATTTAATAAATTCTAAAAAAATCTAGTTGAAATAATTTTCTAGTTTTTCGGTTATATCGCAGGTTCCCGATATAGTAGAGGGATAAAATGTATACCTACCAGTTTTTAAGTCTAATCAAGGCCTTTCAAATAAAAAAAGCTTCATTAAAATCCGTCCAGTGGTTTTTGCGTGATGCGCGAACAGACAAACAGACAAAAAATCTAAAAAAATTGTTTTGGCTTTAGACACGCCTATATAACCTATTACAGCCATTTTTTCTCAAAAATCTTGAATGTACAGACACAGCTCTGTTACAGCTTTATAATAGTATAGATAAGTAGAATAAGTAGATAAGTATTACAGATAATTAAAACATTATAAGTATATGAATCTACTACCATAATCTATTAATACTTATTCATTTTTAAAATACAACCACCAACACATACACCACTACACATTCACTCACACACATATATTATAAACATAATTAAGAAATATCTTAACTAAGAAAGAAAAACATTTTAATTTAATTCCGTTAAACGAATTTAGACTTAGTTTAATGGATATGTAATACTTTTTCCAAGTTTACGTGTTGGCTTATGTAATATTTTATTTCACATCAGAGCCCGGGGTTTGGCGGCGCTGTGTGCTGAAATACAGGCTATAAATCCTAGTTCAGCGCCAGATGCTAACATCAGATACAATGTTAATAATATAATACGTTCACCATTGTCCTATACCTTATGACTTACGAGTAATTGTGTAAACATATATTTCTTGTTTAATAAATAAATATCATTTCTATTAATTGCCTGCAATTATTTTTTTAATTCACAACAGGTACAACAGTGAATCAGTTTATCCTCTTCTAATTTAACGAGAAGATAGGAGATCTTCTAATTTGATACTTGTATGCATTTTTTGCGCATTTGACATGCTTAAACCACATAAATTAACACCAAGTGTGAAAATGGTAAATTCTAGGAGATGCAAGTTTAAATCTTGCTCGTGACTGTTATTATGGATTTCACATTTTCGCATTGTATGCAAATGTTTGCAAATACTTCTGAAAGAGGGCAGGCATAACCCAAAACATTGAGAATAAATGTGTAATCAAAATTCGCAGTCCCGAGCAATAGTCACGATGGCTGAATTGGCAAAGCACCTTGGACGGTATTCCAGGACATACAGGTTCCAATACCGCTCAAGACTGTTATTTTGGATTTCACATTTTCGAACTTTGCGTTAACTCCTTCTGCTTAGTATCTTACCTATCCTCTCCTTAATATCCTTCCTACACACCACCTATCGCTTTCCTTGGAGATGGCGCCGCAGTGGCTGCCATTTACCATCACGTGATCCGTGGTTCATCTGCCACCGTAAGCTAGAAGGAACCGATAAGTATTAATTGATATTTCCACACATAATTTGTTTTATTTGTACCACGTTGGCTTCTTAAACGCTAGCAACATCAGAGGCATCACTCGCGCGTCGCTATCTCCTAGGAAAGGAATAGAAGTGGATAGGAAGAGTAGGGCAGAATACTAAGTAGACGATAGGAAGGACAATAAAGAGAGGATAGGGAACAGGTTGGAGCAACCGGTGCTCACACTCACCATAAAAATACAACGATAAGGTATCTTTGGAAGAACAAATTATTTGTGAATGTGGAAGAAGAGAACTGTAGTGCGAGTGGTATTCGCACCTGCGTGCCTTCCGATCCGGAGAAGTGCTCTAGACAGACCGCTAAGCCATCGCACTGACCGACGGCCGTTCCCAACCTCCACGTCACATTTGTCTTTACGACCCATGATACGAGTACCTACCGTTGATTCACGCTGATCTTTTGTGGTATACTTCTCCGGTACTTTTTCACATCAAGCTGGTGCAATTATGCTGGGATAGGTAAGCAAGGCTCTACCACTGTCAGCTATTGTAGATAATCGAGATAATTATATAAAAATGGATTAAAGTGATTAATGACAGGCAGATATTGTCGTTGACAATTGACCGTTTAGATTTCAGATTTCTAAAACATTCAAAGCGCATTGCAATGTTGAGTACTCCAGTAGCAGCTCCTGGTATCAACGAAACAGTTCTGCAATATAGAACGATATTTTCATGAGGCTAAAATTTTCATTTTACCACAAGCGACAACATTGACAAGCTGAGCTTTTTTATGACATGCGAAAGTGATCCATTTGTAATAACACTACTTTACAGAAATAACAAGATTATTGCGTGCGTCATCAAAAATATTTTAGCGCCGAAAATAAACGTACCTAAATATAACGAAAATTCACTGGAAACAAAACTGATAATATATCGATAACGATAATACTAGATAGGTATATGGCAGATACAGTTCAATGTGCTGTATAAATGTTGGAGTGTTTTAGATACCGGTACCTGCGCCTGATGCCGCCCAAGCCGAGGCTACGGACGGTTGGGTTGGGATAGCCCTCCGTCCGCGGAAGCTAAATGCGCGGGGCGTCGTGCAAGAGAGGGTGTCCGAAGGGGCTGCCGCTTGCGGATCGTGATCGATACGACGCGGTACCCGTGATCCACCACGTAGGCGCACGGTGGGTTTTTGTGATTTAGATACCTCCAGTGCCAAGCAACAGCAAGCAGGTAATCGAAAAAAATCCCAAAACGGGTTCGATTACCACACAGGACAATTCCTTGTGTGATCCATAAATATTCTGAGTATACTTTATGTCCGCCAAATGTATGTGTGTAAGTAGGTAGTAGTTTCTAGTAGTAGTAAGTTTCCTATAAAATCCATTATTACTTTCTTCTATACATTGCAATTGCCTATAAAAAATGCTAATAAAAAAACTCATAGCTGTGCAATTCACACACGGTGAGTGAAACTTCTGAAAAGTAGCCTACGAGAGATTGAGATGAATATAGAGTATCAGGAGTATTAGGATAAATGTAAGGTTTATTATTTTTTAGCAAGCTTAAAATGACCTCTCATTAATTAAATTTAACGGAGCATTAAAGCTCATTTAAATTTTATTTTCTGCAACGATATAATGGTAGACTAACCTTTAACGTAGTCTTTAAACTTTAATGGACTTTTCTGCAACTGACTGTTAATCTATCATCACTGTTAATCTATCACATATCATCATTTATGTCTTTGTTTCTTTATCGTGACGCATTTTCGTTTCACCGAATTTCAAATCACAACGATTCTAAAAAAGTATTCACTTCAAAAAGACAATTGATTGTTTTATTGAAGAATGGATATTTTAGGAGAGCCCACCACTCATCCACGGATTTTCAATCCCGGTTAATCTTTGGACTCACACAAAATAACCTGAGGTTGCCAATCCGCACTCTCACAGATAGAGGAGAATACGAAAATAGCATGCACGATAATGAAAAAAAATGTCACCAATGCGATGCAACCATGTGATGCGGCAGTAATCTCAGAACCACAACGTCGCAACATTCCGCAAAACTCCGAACACAAATTCGACACGTTTTTTGCCTCTACACGAGGCATCCTCAAGAAAGCTTAGCCTCTCGGGTAATGAATTATCTTAAAGGATTTGTTATCCATTTAATGTTGCAAAGAATAATAAATACAATCAAGATATCTCAAAATTCAGTCACTAGTTTTGTGGTAGTCATAGGCATTCCTTGAGAAATCTTAATATATTTAAAACCCATTAGTTTGTTCCATATTATGTCAAATTTACATTATACCCCCTTTATTTTGTTAAGGCCGGAAAAAATGCTCCTAACCGCACACCCCGTCGTTCGGGGCAACGAACAGGGTAGTGTAGGGCCCTCACCTACTAAATAAACTCACCGTGTGCCGTCTCTCCGCCTTTATTGGCGGGCCATTGGAACTATGTTACATTCCTTCAGTGGTCCGCGGGCAGCTTATCCTTTCGGGTACCCTCTACTGAGCGACGCATCCGCGCACGGAGCGTCACATGAGTCGCATCTTAGGGGGAGGCCTTGCGGGTGGCGGACGTTCCCCGGTCCATCCACCCGCTAAATTATACCTCCTGCGGTAGAGGGATGGATTATTCACTAGGGCAGGAATATTCTTATTAAAATATAAATGAAAGGTGTAGTGCTACATAGGTACCCCTAGTAGAATAATATTGTGTTCTGTATGAAGTAAGTAACAAGTAATCTGCAGCTAATTTATCAGACCAAGGTGTGAATTGGAGACATAAATGCACATTGAAATGGCATTGTATTATATACATAGAAGGTCCTAGACAGGTCTCGTTAAATCGAGCATACACATTTCTGCCAAGTAGTAGTAAGTAGAAGGTATTCTACTAGTGTTCGAGTCTGAAAGGATATTATTATCTACTGAATAGATTTGCAACAATCTCAATCTTTACATGATGAATTCCTTCTAGCGGTTAAACAGACAGATCTCCAAGGCTGCGGGACACGATATTCACCAATTTAATACGCAAAAGCGAACTCGAAGCGTTTGCAAGAGATCTGTCTGTCAGCCAAAGCCAGCTGACTAAGCTAAAGAGAAGTGACGGTACTGTCATTTCATCCCAAGGTTAGATCTTGAGAGAGGTCCACCAGTTCTATGGACAGATGTACAGAGTTCAGAGTCCTGTTGCCGGCTTGGTCCAAGATCCCAGATCCAAGCTAACTCGGCACTTTATCGAAGATATCCCGGACATCAGCCTGTACGAGAATATAATAGATCTCAAACATCTAAAGAACGGAAAGGCACTGGGAGACAACGGAATTACCACAGAACTTCTGAGAACAGTCCGAAAGCCGATCGTAAAAGCTCTTCAATTTCGTCGTCCTCAGGGAGACGTTTCAGAGTCGTAGACCAAAAGCGTGGTGTTGCTGGTATTCAAGAAAGGTCACAGAATGAAGAATTTTTGACCGACAGGGGCCAAAGAGCGGCCCCTTCTGTAAATTGTTTTTGAGGGTCATTACAAATTGAATCACGCGCAGGCTTTAGTGACTTACAGGCTCCCGAACAAGCCGGTTTCCGAAATGGCTATAGTACCATAGACCACATCCATACGCTACGTCAAGTTACGCAGAAAACCGAGCAACATGATCGGCCTCTATGTCTGGCGTTTATGGACTACTTTGATTCGATCGAAAGTTGAGCGGTGCTGCAGTCCCTTCAGCGGTACCAAATTGACTATCGATATATGGAAGTGATGAAGTGCATATATATATATAGAAACGCGATCAAAACCCATGTCAGTTGAAGTTCAGGACAAGAGTACGAAACGGATCCCACTGCAGAGAGGTGTTAGACAGGGAGAGATTATGTCACCGAAACTCTTCATCACTGCACTGGAAGATATCTTCAAGCTCTTGGACTGGACCGCAATCGGCATCTACATCAATGGCGATTACATCACTCACCTTCGATATGCCGACGATATCGTAGTCATAGCAGAATCGCTGGAGGATCTCGGCACCATGCTCAATGTTCTCAGCAGGGTTTCCCGACTAGTGGGTCTCAAAATAAGCATGGACAAGACAAAGTCATGTCAAATATCCATATCATATCAGAACCGGTGCTAGTCGGGAGTGCGCTTCTTGAAGTTGTCGACCGCTACGAGTAAGTTTAGCTGTGACAAACAGTCCAGTTAAGTAGGCATGACTTTGAGAAAGAAGTCAATTGACGAATCTAACTCAGCATGGCGTCTGGGAAGACAAGGAATGTCTTCTCGTATAATATTCAGCAGTGTCCGAAAAGGAAGTTCTACGGCCAGTGTGCGTTACCAGTGATGACATAAGGAAACAGAGACGTGGTCTCTGAATGTTAGCCTTGTAGCAAGGCTCAAAGTCGCTCAGAACTCAGCGTACCATGGAGCGAGCTATGCTCAGTATTTCCTTTCTCCTACGTGATTGAATTCGTAATACGGAGATCCGTAGGAGAACAGGATTGACCGGCATAGCCTACCGGGTTGGCATGCTTAAGTGATAATGGGCAGATCACATAACTCGACGAACTGACAACCGTTGGGGCAAAATGTTGTCGAGTGGCGACCACGTATCGGACGTATCGCACCGTACGACGGCGCCCCACCAGATGGACCGACGATCTTGTTAAAGCCGTGGGGAGCCGTTGGATGTGGTTGGCGCAGGACCGCTCCTTGTCGAGACGACCCTCCGGCGCCCCGCTAACAGGCGTAAAAGGGGCCGCTGTGGTTTTAGTGGGTATTCCGGGTACAATTAGGATCTAAGTCCCCGGCGAGTCCTACATACCCCCTGTTACCCCGGGGGGATGCGTAAAAGGCATTTCCACAGCGATAACAAAAAAAAGGACCGCTTCTTGTGGCGCTCGCTTGGGGTTGGCCTATGTCCAGCAGTGGACGTTGAAAGGTTGATGGATGGAAAGAGCGGACTATTAAAGTAGCATTTGCTTATTCGAATAATTCGAATATTATTAAAAAATAAAACGAATATTCGAATACCAATATTTTCGAATATTTGCAAGCCCTAATAGGTACTGTAATGTATTTTGATATTTTTGTATATTTTTTTAGCATTTGACATGCCATATAAATTAACACAGTGTGAAAATGTGAAATTGAAAATAACAGTCACGTTCAAATCCTGCTATTTGAACCTGCACCTCCTGGAATACCATCCGAGAATATTAATTTATATGGCTATAAGTTACATAAAAGATTCGTTACGAAAATACTACTTAATAACAGTTGTAATGTTGTTGTCTTTCCAAAACTATTCTTTTATGATTATGTCCTAAGACATTGTATCAATGTTGGTTTATTATTTAAAAGTTACAATTCAGTGAGATCATGTTTTTCAAAATGATTTGGTTAGAAAAAGTTGTCCAAGAATACTTGTATTCTCATGTCACCACCCCATTATTTGACGTAGGTGTCGTAGGCATAAGGCATCTGAGATAACTCAGCAATTATCAACCATTGCCTTAATTGTCCCTGGCTACTACGCTGGCCATGCGCGTTGGCAGACTTCACAAGCCACCGCGAAAATCTCTCAGGTACGCAGGTTTCCTCTGGATATTTTCCTTGATAAATTGTAAATAAATACATACATAATTTAGAACACAACTGCCTCTGTGGCGAAGCGGTAGTGTGAGTGACTACTGATCATAAGTTCTCAGGTTCGATCCCCGCGTAGTGTTATTGAGGTTTTTCATAAAAAGAAAAATCTCAGCAGCAGCCCGGAGTTTGGAATTGTGTCCGGTAGACGGCAATAGACTCGCTCCCTATTACATGGTACTTAAACATAGCTGGTGAACAGTGGGTGTGTAATACCCCTTTGCCTACTCCTCCGGTGAATACAAGCGTGATGCTATGTTTTTATTTCTTTTTTTGTTAAGGCGGGAAAAAATGTTCCTAACTGCACACCCCGGGCAACGAGCAGGGTAGTGTGGGGCCTTCACCCACTAAAGAAACCCGCCGTGTGCCGTCTCTCCGCCTTTATTGGCGGGCCACTGGAACTATGTTACATTCCTTCGGTGGTCGAATGTCTGAACCTTGGACTCGGGATCTACTCGATAAGTACCATTTCTTCACAGTCCGTGATTTTACCGCTAGGCCCTCACTACGCACATATGAAATGTATTCTTATAATAATAAGATCAAAAATATAATTCAATAAAAAGTAAACTTTAGATTAAAAAAAACTATAAGGTTGTCTGTAAAGTCGGTTTAGGGACGATAATTTTATGTGATAACATCATGTATAGCACAGGAGCGGCTGCCTATTTTTTTAAGTGATTAATGACAGGTTCAATCTTTGTGTTATTAATCTACGGACTAATATGTTTTCTGAGAGTTTCACAAACAATGCATCGGTCGCCATACATTTTTTCGGAACGTGAGACGTTTTCGTGCGTACAGCCGATATTAATCGTTTTATAAGACGTTATCAGGTCAAAAAATAAAAGCAAAATAATCTGTTTCTCTCACCAGATTATTTTAGTGCCAGAAGGTGGCGTCTTTAGGTCAGAGGTGGCTAGCTTGTGCCCGCAGCAGGGCGGATGGATTGCGAGCATAAGCTCTAATCTATTTCTTTATAACTTTTTACACTATTTGAACTAAACATATCAATGCTAGCTATACTGTAGTTACTAAATTACTGTATAGCTAGCATAATACTTACTAAAAGAAATATGTGAGAATGGTAGCTAGCCCACTTTAAATCGTTAGGTATCTATACCTGTAAGCACATATAAAATTGCTTGTCCTAACTGACGATCAACGAAAGCCTAAAACTATTAAGTCTATTTATTTATTCATTAGGATTTCCAACAACAAGTGCAATGTTTAAATTAAAAAAAAATACATTATTCATGTATTTATGTATTAATTAGAGCTAAATGCCTTGTTACTTACAGGAAATCACAGCATGCACTAGTACCTAAATAAAAATTATGACCACCACCAAGCTAACGTATTACTAAGGGCCACTCACAAATTGGTCATCCATCGATCCATCAGCCTTTCAACGTCCACTGCTGGACATAGGCCTCCCCAAGAGAACGCAACAACGAGCGGTCCCGTCATGGGGGATAATGCCATAATCTCCACGCTTGGCAGGCGGGTTGGCGATCGCAGTGGATGTTGTTAATACTCGAGGACTTCTTACGACTCCCATGGGTAGAGAGGGGCAAATTGATACTCAAATGTAAATACACAGAATATTAAAAAAATATGAATTTAAATGCTGCACTGAAACAACTGGCGTTGTACACATTTGACTTCATGTTGCGAGTGGAAAATGATGAAGTACAAAAATAAAAATTACACTAAATCTATCAAACTAAACTTTGGAACATGAAAATCAAAATTTCCACAACTTACAATGAAGAGAAATCATTTACACGTTTAGGTGTTAAATAGTATTGAGTACAATTCTTTTAGCAATTTTTAGGTTTTTAATTGTAAATATGTCTAAAACATTCTAGTGGATGCTGTATAATGAGGTCATACATGATAAAGAACAGAATTTTCTTAAATTTGTGCAACTACAATCTTCCGTGTGGTAACGGACTAAGAATTCAATTGTCATCACACCATTTTTTCCCACGGGTGTCGTTCGAGGCGACTAAGGGAAATAATCAATTATAACCCCATTACATTACTGGTGGTAGGGCTGGGTACCACTGAAGTAATGTAACATAGTTCCAGTGGCCTGCCAATAAAGGCGGAGTGACGGCACACGGTGGGTTTATTTAGTGGGTGAGGGCCCTGTTCGTTTCCCCGAACAACGGGGTGTGATGTCAGGAACATTTTTTCCTGCCTTCACAAAAAATAAATAAAAAAAAGGTTCTGGGTACCAAGTGGGACTACTCGTTTGCTGTGCGGCTTAACAATACTCCCGGTATAGTTGCCATTTGGCAACCGTCGCTCGTGGACTCAAATAAATAATGGTAAGTGCCATCAGGTAGGCCGTGGCTTGTCTGTCACTATAAGCAATAAAAAAATATTTAATTTGCAATGTAGATTTATTTTGTAACGTTACCTTGCCCTAAGAAAGTATTTCTTTTAATTCCTGTTATAATGGAGGAAATGGGCGGGGAAACTTTATATGGAAGTCTTTGTATTTTGTAGAAAGAAACATGTAAATTTGAAATACAGTTACTGAGTAGGTATATGCTAATAACGACGCGCTTCAGTATTGTGCATATGCACAGATTATGTTGTGGAAATGTGCCGTTAAATATATGGGAGTGTCGGTAGTAACTTGAAAATTGGAATTCTATCTACTTATCACATAATTATGTGTTTCAAGGTTTAAGAGTTTTTACATTTTAATTGAAGGAAATGAAAGAAAGAAGAAGAATGTTTCTAAGGGAGAGTTTCTTAAAGTTTCTTGTTTTTTAAAGATACGAGTATGTACAATTGCAAATAAAGAAACACGTGGTTTAGAAATTTTGTAAATAAATAATAGAATTTCTTATTTTCTTTTTTTTTAATTCTTTATTAGAGCCATACACCAGTTAGGTTAAGTCGGCTGGGGTGGGTCGGGATACCTCCGCGACGGGTCTGCGCGTGGCTGCCACGGTGGTTGTCACCGGTGGGGCTGCTATGGCCAGATGGAGCGCACGGCTGGAGGCAGCCCGGGCCGGTCTTTGGACCGTAGGGGCGCTCAAGCCAGTGAGGAGGAGTGGGTGGGGCAACGGCACGGAGTCCTTACCTTTAAACTGGTGCAGGTGCTGTCGGGGCATGGCTGCTTCGGCAGATATCTGCACATAGTCGCAAGGAAGGAAGCGACTCCGGGCTGTCACCACTGCGGCTACCACAAGGACACGGCGTGGCAATAGGGAGGGACCTCTCGCTGCCAAGCGTCGTCAGAGCGATGCTTGGCAGTGACAGGAATTAGATCGTGGTCGCTACCTTCTGCGAGGAGGTCATCTCGCGGCAGGAAGCGCCGGAGAGGGCCAGGAAGGCTGATCCTTCCGCAGACCCGAACCGCTGCCAGTGACTGGGGCGGCGCAGGCGGGAATATTAGCGCCTAATGCTGCCCTAGCTGAGGCTGCGGGTGGATTGACCGGGGAATGTCCGCCACCCGCAAGGCCTCCAGCAAAGTTGGAAAATACCTTAAACAATAATAATAGCAGATAGTTATATAAAAAATATTTTTATTAAAGCTATATTTTTTTGCTTGCGAAACACCAGCCAACTTTAAATCATAAATTTTCTTTCAAAATGATTAGAAAATCATGTTTACAGAAAACTAAACATGATTTTCTTGAATCAATTTGTTGTCATTGTGTTATCGTTCATTTATTTCTTTTTTTACAAAATGGCGTCTTATCGCCATATTGAATGTAGATTACTGTCATGTCTTTAGTGACACTCATGAGATTAAGACATATCAATTGACATGTGCATAACAAAATTGTTACACGTGTTTGGTTTCTAGAGCGTCACAAACTAATAGTAGGTAGGTCCGTGAGCCAACGCGAAAATGTTTTTTAATTGTCCTTAAAGCACCCCTAAATGTCAAAGTTGAGAGCTTGCAGGAAAATATGCTACCCATTTGATTACCAACCCTTTTTTTTTTGTTAAGGCGGGAAAAAATGTTCCTAACCGCACTCCCCGTCGTTCGGGGCAACGAACAGGGTAGTGTGGGGCCTGCACCCACTAAAGAAACCCGCCATGTGCCGTCTCTCCGCCTTTATTGGCGGGCCACTGGGACTGTGTTACATTTCTTCGGTGGTCCGCCGGCGGCTTACCCTTTCGGGTACCCTCTACTGAGCGACGCATCCGCAGAGGAGCGTCGCACCTTCGCGGGAGGCCTTGCGGGTGGTGGACGTTCCCCGGTCCATCCACCCGCAGCCTCAGCTAGGGCGGCACGAGGTGCAAATACCTGCACCTGCGCCGCTCCGGTCGCTGGCGGCGGCTTGGGTCAGCGGAAGAATCCTCCTCCCTAGACCTCTCCACCGCTTCCTTTCGCAAGATAACCTCCTCGCAGAAGGCAGCGACCGCAGCCCAATTCCTGTCGCTGCCAAGCATCGCTCTGACGACGCTCGGCAGCGTGAGGTCCCCCCCTATTTCCGCGACGAGTTCACGGCGCTGCTCGGCCCAAGCCAAGCACGACTCGAGCGTGTGGCGCGCCGTGTCCTCGTCACAGCTGCAGTGGTGACAGCCTGGAGTCGCTACCCTCCTTGCGACTATGTGCAGATATCTGCCGAAGCAGCCGTGCCCCGACAGCACCTGCACCAGTCAGAAGGTAAGGACTCCGTGTCGTCGCCCCACCCACTCCTCCAGCAGCTGGAGCGCCTCTACAGTTCAAAGACCGACCCGGGGCGCCTCCAACCGTGCCCTCCATCTGACCATGGCAGCTCGGTGGGCGTCGCCCTGCCACCTGGCCACCTCCCTGAGTGTCCGCCCCCCTCTCGCTCTCGCGACGCCCGCCGATACACCTCGGTGAGCACCTCTGCCTCCAAGTCCCGCGGAGGGATTCCGACGACGCGCAGGCTGTCTCCGTCGACACCGTGCGGTATCCTCGTATGACCCTGAACGCGACGACTTTCCGTGGCCTCCACAGAAGAGCCCTGTTCAGTGCATCCACGGACTCCGCCCACACGGGTGCGCCGTACAGCGCCATCGACCGGACTACCCCCGCGTAAAGCCGTCGGCACGCATTGTTGTGTCCAAGTGATTACCAACCATGGAAGTTTTTTGTAAAGATATATTTTATCTTATGAAATATTTTTGAGGCATTTTGAAAATTTAGGAGAACAAAAAATAACATTCTAGCTAATTTATTTGACTTTTTGGGATTATTTATCTTTAGGTAAGTATCTATATTATTCTCCTAAAACCTCATAGTGCAATTTTTGATATATATTTTTTTAGCATTTGAGATGCTCCGCTACTTTTTAAAGTACAGATTATTTGTGAATAAGTTAAATAAAAGAGATTTTAGTACGAGCGGGAATCGAACCCACGTCTTTTCCAATCCGGTGAAGTGCTAAGCCACTGAGCTATCGTACTGACCTATGCGGTTATCCCAATTTTCTCATCACATTTGTCTTTTCGACCAACGCCATCTATCGGAATGCATTTACATGCATTACTCCAATATATTAAGTTTAATTTTTCAATTAAAGTTCATGCTATTTGATCTATATTTTTTTAGCATTTTACATGCTCCGCTACTTTTTAAAGCATAAATTATTTGTGAATAAGTTAAAAGAGATTTTTAGTATGAGCGGGAATTGAACCCACGTCTTTTCCAATCCGGGGAAATGCTTCTAAGCAACTGAGCTATCGTACTGACCCATTCGGTCATCCCAATTTCCACATTTGTCCTTACGACCAACGCCATCTATCGGAATGCATTTGCATAACATAAATAGTGCCTCAAAAATATTTGACCAGATTTAAAAAAAACATTTTTTATAAGCGGCTGGCTAACTTTATAAAATTCTCAGTAGCAGCCCGGAGTTTGGAAATGTGCCCGGTAAGACGGCAATAGGCTCGCCTCCTATTACGTGGGACTTAAACATAGCTGGCGAGTCGTGGGTGTGTAATACACCTCTGCCTACCCCTTCGGGGAATACAGGCGTAAAGCTATGTTTATGCTAACTTTCAAAGCTAACTAAAAGTTTGCGCTTTTTTATTTTTCAATTCCTTAAATATTAAACCAAATGACATAAAAATTTTGACATTTAGGGGTGCTTCAACTTTTACAAACTCCTTCGACAATTACAAACATTTTCACGTTCCCTCAAGAATCTACCCAAAAATGTTTACCAGCTTTTAGACTATAACAAACATACTTAATATAGGCAGATAAACATATTACCCTCCTTGGCGTAGCACAGTCGAGTAAAAATAGAATCAATTTCTTTTCTGATAATGTTGTTGTTTTTGTGATAATAGGCTTGACATCTTTTATCAATATCAATTCAAGTCATATCTGAAAACCTAAATGAGTTATTCTATAAATTTTATTTCTATTTATGTTTTATATTTTTCAGTTTGTCTGGATCAGCCAATCATATTATACTCTGTCCCGCAATCGAATAAAGGGTGATTAAGGCCTCAAGGGAAGCGTCAAATGCAACCTTCTTTTTTTTTTGTTAAGGCGGGAAAAACACTCCCCGTCGTTCGGGGCAACGAACAGGGTAGTGTGGAGCCTTCACCCACTAAAGAAACCCGCCGTGTGACGTCTCTCCGCCTTTAATGGCGGGCCACTAGAACCTATTGAAAGAATGAAATCTGAGATAGTAAACCATCTTTTTTTTCAGGGAATTTAATTAATTTTCTATATTCACTGCCGACAGAAGAACTTAAAACTATAAACAAACACGGTAGTCGGTAGTGTAACCGACTTCCGAGCACGAGCTCGTGGGTTCGATTCCCACCCAGGACAACTATTTGTGTGATGAATACAGATATTTGTACTGCGTCTGGGTGTTTTCTTTATTATATGTATGTATTTACAAAAAAAAAGTTATATATGTATTGTATCCGTAATCCGTACCCATAGCACAAGCATTAAGCTTAGTTTGGGACCAAGGAACGTTGTGTGAAAAATGTCCGTGAATATTTATTTATTTTTAGATATCCGAATTAATTGTTCGATCTTAAATTAAAACTTACAAGCAGGGACTTAAAACGTTATCCATAACAGAATTTGTAACGATATAATAACGTTATAATGATATCGATACCTCGGCAGACGTATCGTTTTCAATATTTTGTATAACGTTTTACGAGTAACAGAACGAAAAATATAACAGCATGATATCGTTTAAAAGTGAAATTATTTATTTTCTAAAAATGGTTACGAAGATGGGTCGTAAAAAAATTAATAAAGCTTATAGATATTTTAATCTTAATGAAAGTATTAATCTTGATGAAATTAATCTTTAAAAATAATTTGATTTAATCTTGATGAAAGAGGATTTCACTTGTGTATTAATTGATTATATCAATCGATATCCATCCATCCATCAGCCTTTCAAGGTACACTGCTGGACATAGGCCTCCCTAAGAGAACGCCACAACGAGCGGTCCTGTGCTGATCGCATCCAACGGCTCCCCGCAGCTTTGACCAGATCCTGCCCATTGCCACTTTAGCATGGCAACTCGGCGGGCTATGTTGGTCACTCTTGTTTTCCTACGGATCTCCGTATTACGGATTCGATAACGTAGAGAAATACCAAGCATAGCCCGCTCCATGGCCCGCTGAGCGACTTTGAGCCTTAATACAAGTCCAACATTCAGAGACCACGTCTCATTTCCATATGTCATCACGGGTAACACACACCAGTCGTAAACTTTCATTTACAGACACTGCGGAATATTGGACGAGAAAATCCTTAGCTTTCCGAACGCTGCCCAGCCGAGTTGGATTCGTCGATTGACTTCTTTCTTGAGGTTGTGCCAACCTAACTGGATTGTTAGTCCCAGAAAGACATAGTGGTCGACAACTTCGAGAAGCACACTACCGGCTAGGACCGGTGCTGAATAAAATGACATAGACATTAGACATGACTTCGTCTTGTCCATGTTCATTTTGAGACCCACTAGTCGGGAAACCGTACTGAGATCATTGATCATGGTGCCAAGGTCCTCTAGCGATCCTGCCATGACTACGATGTCGTCGGCATATCGAAGGTGAGTGATTATACGCCATTGATATTGATACCGAATCTGGTCCAGTTCAAGAGCTTGAAGACATCTTCCAATGCAGCGGTGAAGAGTTTCGGGGACATAACGTCTCCCTGTTTAACACCTCTCTGCAGTTGGATCGGTTTCGTACTCCTGTCCTGAACACGGACCGACATGGTGGCGTTTCTATACAAGCACTTCAGCACTTCGATGTACCGATAGTCAATTTGGTACCGCTCAAGGGACTGCAGCACGGCCCAAGTTTCGATCGAATCGAAGGCTTTCTCATAGTCCACAAACGACAGACGCAGAGGCTGAGGAGGAGATTGTATTCCTCGGTTTTCTGTATAATCTGGCGTAGCGTATGGATGTGGTCTATGGCCTTTCCGGAAATCGGCTTGTGCGGGAGGCTGGAAGTCGTCAAGCCTGCGCGTGAGTCGATTCGTAATGTCCCTCGAAAACAACTTATAGACGTCTCTCAAGAGCGAGATGATTCACGCTCATCTAGACATCGGAAGCGATTTTGTAGTTCGAGCTGAAAGCTCTCGGGGTTCTGGTATTGGGGAGATGTTGGCCGGAGCGTAGACTTCATCTAGCGTAACCTCTTAACTTTCGTGGTAATATTCAAGATTCCCCTGACTAGTCAGTGTTCACTCCCAGTTTTATTTCTGCTGATCACTGAGACATCATTGAATATGTGTCGTTTGTCCGACAAGATGAAGTCAATCTCGTTTTTACTGAACTATCAGGGCTTATCCAGGACCATTTCCGCTGGGGTTGCTTCCTGAAGAAGGAATTCATCATGTAGAGGCCTTCCTTCACCAGAAAATCAGCCAGCATCCGGCCCCTGTGATTCCTCTGCCCGAAACCATAGTGCCCCACTTTCACCTCATCGTGTGTCCTTTTGCCTAGTTTCGCGTTAAAGTCTCCCATAACCACCGTGAAGTAGGTTTTAGACGAGTGGATTGGCTTCAAGATATCCTTATATAGGGCCTCCACCTCTTCGCTGGAGTTGTCGTGGTCGGTGCGTAAACTTGTATGATCTTCAAGGAATACCCTTTGGTTATTCTGAGTATAAGGTACGCTACCCTACTCGATACACTCTCAATCCTCTCCACGTTGCCTACGAGAGACTTGCGAATGATAAACGCGACACCTCCTTGGGACTGGTGTTCGCCCTCCCTGTGGAAGATCAAGTTCCCGGACTGGAGGATTATCGTGCCCTCACCCTCTCTTCGGACTTCTGGCAACCCTATAATGTCCCAGCGGACCTTGCTTAATTCCTCGTCTAGCTCGGTGATTCTCTCGTCGGTCCGAAGTGTCCGAACGTTGTACGTTACCAAGGCCAATCGATATACTGATACAAAAATGTTCTATATTATTTATCCTCGAATAAATTTTTTTATCAATTCATTCATTTGAATAAATGATTAATAATGAAACTAAACATTTAGTTTTAATTTTATTTTATCCAAATGAGCATTAAATCTATTGTGAATCGACTAAAGTAATGGTATGAATTTTATACTATTATATATATATATATATTGGATGTATGTAATGCTTTCCGATAGATGGCGTTGGTCGTAAGACAAATGTGATGAGGAAATTGGGATGATCGAAAGATCAGTAGGATAGCTCAGTGGCTTAGAGCACTTCCCCGTATTGGAAAAGATGCGGGTTCGATTTCCGCTCCTACTAAAAATCCCTTTTTCCTTATTCACAAATAATTTATACTTTAAAAAGTAGCGGAGCATGTCAATTGCTAAAAAATATAGATCTAAAATGCTTAAATTAAAACTTGTAAATCACTCGTCAAGACGAATCAAACGAGCCCAAACTCGGTGGTGTTATGTCGTTTTATAACGGAGTTCCTATGGCCACCTTCTAGCTCCATCATCAGACCTTGGAAACCATCTGAAGACAAAGTACTCGTCAAGATGAATCAAACGATTCCAAACTCCATGGGGTTGCCTTATTTTATTACAGAGTTACTGTGGCCACCTTCCTGCTCCATCATCAGACCCTGGATATCATCTAGGACTGGAGTACTAGTCAAGACATTTCAAACGAGCCCTAACTCGATGGAGTTGCGCCATTTAATTACAGTTTCGCATGGCCACCTTCCAGCTCCGTTATCAGACCCTGGATACCATCTAAAGACAAAGTACTCATCTAGACGAATCAAACGTTTTGAACAATCGGTCAGAAATTTCACAAAAATGTTGTATTTTCTCATCTATGAAAGATTCGAAACCTTCTTCTAAAATTGGGGACTCAAGGAGACGCAGAGAGTTCTTCTCAATAATTTTAATATTTTGTGCCAGTGTTAAATTTTGATAAAGCCAAAGATTAATGTCATCCCTAAGGAAAAATTCGCATTTACTAAAATTTAGTTCTAGACCTATAGCTTTAAATGCACCTATTAAAAATTGCAAATCTTTGAGAACTGTGTCTACATCACCTCCCAGGGTCCCATCATCTAGGTACCAAATATTTAATTTTGAATTTACCTGTCGAATGATGGGTATAGCTACACTGAAAACAACAGGTCCGAGAGGGTAACCTTGTTGGCAGCCAACCGCAGATTCCAGAACATTATCCTTAAAAAGTAATTTAGAAGGGTACCTGTAAAATTGCCAGAGAAATTTGAAAATTTTTGGTGTTTCTAATTTAACTTGAGATAACAAGGTGTCCCTGTTCACCGAATTAAAAGCATTTTTTAAGTCAACCTTCAATATGACCTCACCTTTGTCATAACTAAGGTATGTAGATAGCGCATGTATGGCAGCCTCACAACCGCCCTTTGAACCAAAACCAAGCTGTATTGGATGAAATTTAGGTGATAACTCTGTGCTGTAATATCTACAGCTCAGTTTGGCTGCCATACGGCGATATTTACACCCTACAACAATGGGACGAATGCCACCATCCGTCTTCTGTAGGGCGCAAAGGTTTGCGCCATACAAAAGATCGATGATGCCCTCATCCACATCCCTGGAGAGCATTAGATCCATCAAGGCCGTTAACTACATCAGCAGCGCGCCACCGGCTTGCCCAGCGGATGGGCACACAAGATCCTTGATGTGTTGCGATATCAACCCGTCAAGGCCTCCCGCAGATCCGCTGCGGAAGGAGGCAACGGCCAAGGACACGTCCTTAGTTGTGGTGCGGAGACATTCCATGTCTCTATCCGGAGCGTCGGGAAAGGCAAGGTCCTCAGCTGGTGATGGATGTTTGTCCTGGAGCCCGGCGAGTGTGTCCGGACTGCAGGGTGCCACTATAAATCACTGCTGAATAATATTCTTGACCCCCCTTTCCCTTAAATCGCCTTCCCTTATTTTGGATTCTACGTACTGTATTACTGAATCTTTGTGTAAATAGGGTATTTATTTTTCCAACTCACAATTGATAGAGGGACTATTACAATTTTCTTTAATATCTTTAGTCTTTGTCTTTGTTTTGTTACACTATTTTTGGGAGTATGAGATTTTCTTAAGTGTAGTATTCTATAAGGAAAGGTGAGAAGTTGTTGCCAGGCCGTGGTAGAGTTCTCGCAGTTAACAAGACCTCATGTGGCTAAATTACGTGCTACTAAAGGTCTTGCACCGCGGGACACTCTCTTAAAATAGGAACCGAACTCTTTAATTTTGATAGAGTTTGCCAAAAAGGAATTTCTGAAGATTGAGATGTTTGGCTAAACGGTGGGTTTGAAAGCACATTTTGAGATTTATATACTACCTAAATGCACTTTCAATTCACGTTCACCTTTGAAAAAACGTGGCTGGCAACAAAAGGGGCAGCATATTAAGGACGTTTAAGGTTGACTAGCACTCACCTCCGCATTGTCACCACCTGAAAATTATGACATCAAATGATATTTCTTCCACAAAATAGGTACGATTAGAAATATATATACAGTTCCTAAAAATATAAAAACGCAAATAAATTTTTAATGATGACACATCAACTGTCACGGAAATTTGACGTATACACTATGGCGCAGTCCAGCGGTTCACACATGAGCGATGTGGAGTCCCTTCTTGTCTGCTGTTGGGATTGCGTCCATCGTCATAATAACGAAAAATACCATTTTAAAAATGCCATGAGTCCTTTCGATAGGCAGTTGGGTTGTCTCTGTAGATTTGTGACTGGCGATTCAGCTCAAACTATATTCTTTGTTAATTTCTTATTACTTCTTGTTGTAATAAATTGTTTTTAAATGTTTTGAATATATAAATATATATTTAATTTAATTTAATAAATGTTTGTATGGGTTTTATGACAGATGTCAAAGATCTTTTTAGTTACTTATTTAATGAATATTTTTGCCCTGACTTAATCAATTAGTAACAATAAGTTGATTATAATAAATAAAGTTTGTGTAAAATTTTAATTAAATCAGCGGAATAATTTCATTGTTCCCGGGACTTGGTTCGCTGTTTACTTCAAATTTTGGTCAGTTTACTCGTAAACGTATATAGTTCACTTTATGGCGTCCTGTGAATTTCGTTGATGATCGGATAAATAGATTTGTTTTTTTTTTATTGGATTTTTTTGTACCACCTCCCTCCGTACAACTCGAAGACATCTGGGTATAGATAATAAAATCCTTGTGAAACTGAAAAGTTCGCTAGTAATAAATAAAAATCTTACACAAAGTTAGTAACCAAGTATAATGTACTACATTAGTTAAAATATTGCAGAATAAAGCCAAGGTATCTTGACATTTTGTGTCTTAGATAGGTACCAACTGTAAGTTAAGTGATTCGCGAGGGGTATAATCTAAGTGATATGCAGATATTGCAGCATTACATAACACTATATAGTATATAAGCATCACTCTACGATAGTTTTGTATCAGTAGCGAAACATGAAAATCCTCGTGGTGTTAAGGTAGGAGTTTTCTTCAAAATTATTACATAGCTTCTATTAAATTGAAGGGTTCAGTTATTAATCAGAATAATTTGCGACAAGAGACATGCTAAGTACGTTGTCATATTATTAGACTGACACCAGAACGGTAGTTACTATTACAGTTACGGGGCCCTGTATTGTAATAATTTAAAATCCTAATTTTGCTTGAGTTGCGTTGAATTTTGGAGATTGAATGTTTAATTATAAAGGTCACCTCCATCCTCTTTCACTTAATTACTTATCATCACGGGCTCCCACTTGCGGGTAGGCGGAGAGAGCTAATAGGCTCGTTTCTTGCATACATCGCTTCCTCAATATTCATAATGCTCTTCTTACACGCTCGACGGTTTCGGAGATTCCTGACTCCACCTTCCTTCAAAACATGACCGACTCTATCTCACCTGCCACTTTCGAATTGTTCTCCTTAACCAATCTCTCGTCCAGCATTCTTTTCACATGTCCAAACCATCAGGGCATTCCCTTTTGCATCCTCTTTCCATCATCGAATATCCAGAAAAATGGAGGCTTGCATTTGATTCATAATTAATGGATGTTATTATAAAGAATGTCGTAGCCTAGTTGTGCACTTGCAGATCGAACTAGTGGCAGGGTTGAGATATTTTCCCTGGGTTAACAATCAGATGGGTGACCAAAACCTGACACCTATTTGTAGACACTTGATCTTGTTAGAATACACTTAAATCAGTAAGTCTCGGCTTTCCTGGCAGTCGTTTCAAGTTGTCAGAGCCCTGAATACAAAATCTGACTCCGATCTTCTTCTAAAGTCACCAGTCATCCCCTTAATTGGGTCTTGGAGATCAGATAAGCAATCGCTCTGTGTGAATACTGGTGCATAAGCGAAAATTAAACGAATTGGAAGCCAATCCCAACATAGTTTGGGAATTGGCTAGGGATTTGATGAACTAGTCGAAGTTATATGTCCAAAATAAACGTTATCTGTCACCTTTCATAATATGGTAAGATGAGTCTATAAAATAGTTTGCCAACACTATTTTGTGTCATTTTCCTATATAACTGTGAGTGTTATCTGCTCTACACCATTTAAAAATATATTTTTTATTCTCTATAGCATCTTTATTTCCACGTAATTTTTACACATTGTTTACCTCTGCATTAGAGCGTCGCACCTTCGCGGGCAATTCAGCCATTCACAAATAGGGTCAGGTATTTAGCGGTCCAAGCACTACGCGAATGTTTGAAACGGGAGAAGGGAGGTCTTGATAAAGTCATCAATGGCGAATACATCACTCATTTTGGATTTGCAGATTGTTTCTCAGTTATGTCAGTATTATTCGAGGACCTATCCTGATTAATGACCTTAGTAACATCAGTTCATGGGTCCCAGAGGGTCTAAAAATGAGCTCAGATCATTTGAAAGTTGTTTTTAATGCCCATGTGATTACATATCCATATTATAATTAGAAATGTGAGTGTCGGAATAGTCGATCGCTATGCTTACCTGTGACAAACAGTTCAGTTAAATTGTAGTTAGGAGACAAATTCATCTTAACTAGATAACGTTAGATGGATTATTGGCAGTCGGCATATGACCCCTCAATTTGGCACTAGCTTCAGAAGGCCTTTATCCAACAATGGACTCTGAATAGTGGTGGAATATTCAGAAAGTTGTTATATAAGTATTTACTATTCATTATTTCTGCAATTTAATGCGGTATCTGTTATTAATAATTATTACAAATTATAATAATCATGAGATATTTTAAAACAGTTTGGTGGTCGTGGCCAGTCACGCTTTGTCCGTAAAGCAACAAAGAAGTTTCCCTGAAGACTTTATATTCGGTTGTGCCACCGCTGCCTACCAGGTTGAGGGTGCATGGAATGAAGATGGTAAGTTTGCTTTCACAACTGAAAGTTCACTCTTTCAAAGAAAAATTACAATAATTTACCTAATAATGTACTTCTCACCAGGCAAGGGAGAAAATATCTGGGACTATATGACACACAACAACCCCACTGTGATCAAGGATGTAAGCAACGGTGACATAGCCGCTAACTCCTACCACAACTACAAGCGTGATGTTGAAATGATGAGGGAGCTCGGCCTCCAAGCATATCGTTTCTCTCTCTCATGGTCCAGAATCCTGCCGACGGGTTTTGCAAATGAAATCAATCCCGCGGCCATTGATTATTACAATAATTTAATCGATGAGATGCTGAAATATAACATCCAACCAATGATCACCCTCTACCACTGGGACTTACCCCAGAAACTACAAGAGCTCGGAGGTTTTGCGAATCCTCTAATTGCTGACTGGTTCGAAGACTACGCAAGAGTTGCTTACGAAAACTTTGGGGATAGAGTCAAGTACTGGATCACGTTCAACGAACCCAGAGAAACATGCTACCAGGGATACGGCTCAAACACCATGGCTCCCATTCTTAACTCAACTGCTGTCGGCACATACTTGTGCGCCAAGCACTTAGTGCTTGCCCACGCTAATGCATACCACGCGTACAATAATGACTTCAAGCCAACGCAGGGTGGACAACTAGGAATCACGCACAGCATTGTATGGTATGCACCTCTAACAGACTCTGCTGAGGATGAATTTGCCGCCGAAATCAAGAGACAGGGCGATGTAAGAAAACATATCTCTTATTTCCAATTTTATTATTATTTAATGGTGTATTCGTTGGTTTCGCTAAGTATAATGTAATATTCTTTTTTTTAGTGGGGCTTGTATACTGAGCCAATCTTCTCTACTGAGGGTGGTTTCCCGAAAGAATTTTCTGAGAGAGTGGCCGCAAAGAGTGCAGCACAAGGCTACCCATGGTCTCGATTGCCGGAATTCACTGAAGAAGAGAGAGCCAGAGCTCTTGGAGCTTCTGACTTCTTTGGAATCAATCATTATACAAGTGAATTGATCTCAGCAACTGATTACAAAACGCCTGTTCCTGTGCCTTCTTTGGAAGATGATGAAGATATTGGTAGATACGTACCTGAAGACTGGCCTGTAGCTTTTTCGCCTTGGTTAGCGGTATGTTTTGCTCTTAATACATGGATTTGGTGCGATTGTTTTGTTTTTTTCAATTCAATACTATCACACTGTTTAGCAAGGGTTTCCGCTCAGAACGTGAAATATCGAGATAATAGTCCACTATGCTGGTTTGTGTCGCAAATAGGCAATCTCTTGACACGCAGATTCCCTCAATATATTTTCCTTCACTACATAATGATAATTTGTGAATCATACATCCACAATAGAAAGTCAGTATTTCTTTTCTTCAATTGTCGTTATTTTTTTAATTGCTGTACCACAGGAACTATGATTTTTTTTGTGATACAATATTCTGGTTAAAAAATAGTCTATGACCTTTTCTGGATTCTAGACTATACATATGGTAAAAGTCTAAATTTTATGATGATCAGCAGATTTTTATAAAGTGAAAGCGAAACAAAATTAACAAAGCCACTTTTGCATTTGAAAAATTAGTAAGGATCGGTTTCCTCAGAGCCGCCTTAGGGAAGCCGTGAAACATTCTGCCCCAATCTACAACTTATATATTTTGCTCTAGCGTCGCAAATTTCATCGTAGTTCCAAATATGCCTGCGTAAATCCAGCGTTAATTTATTTATTTTAAGATGGCTCCTCGCAGTCTCTACGACAGCCTAATTTACTTACACAAGAGGTATAACGGACCAGAAATTTATATCACTGAAAGCGGCTGGTCCATCGCTTCGGAACGCGACCTAATTGATGACGACAGGATAACATACTACAGGAATGCGTTGGAGGATGTATTAGACAGTATAGATGATGGCGTCAGACTAAAGGGTTATATGGCGTGGAGCTTGATGGACAACTTTGAATGGATGCAAGGATATACGTGAGTAATGTTTTTCGTTTTTACGGAGCTTGTACCACACAAAACCACTCTAAATGAAGATTTAAGTTTGTACCACACAAAACCACTCTAAATTAAGATTTAAGTTTGTACCACACAAAACCACTCTAAATTAAGATTTAAGTTTGTACCACACAAAACCACTCTAAATTAAGATTTAAGTTTGTACCACACAAAACCACTCTAAATTAAGATTTAAGTTTGTACCACACAAAACCACTCTAAATTACATTTATGAAAGTGTATCAGAAAGGCGCAGATACAAACCCCCCCCCCCCCCCCCTCTTCATCCTTTCCTTATTATCCTTTTTCTTTCCATCCTATACTTTTCCTTAGAGTTGGCGATGCGAGTATGATGCCTCTAGTATTGCTAGCGTCTATAGGCTATGGTTACCGGTTACCACCAGGTGCTATACTTGTTTGCCATCCACTTAGTATAAAAAATGTTGCATAAGTATGTGACTCAGAAACATTAAACGTACCTACTTAAAATAATGACCCTCTTTCAGCAACTTTAATAGTAATATTTTTTTTAATTTCGCAGAGAACGTTTCGGTCTGTACCACGTAGATTTCGAGGATGCAGCTCGCACGCGCACGCCCAGAAAGTCAGCTTTCGTCTACAAGCACATTTTGAAGCACCGCTACATCGACCACGACTACGAGCCCGACTCCCTGACCATGACGATTGATGAAGGACATTAAGTCACCTTGTACCTGTAATTTGCGATTGTTTTTTTATATCTAGTAAAAAATGAATGGTTATAAACTTTTTTATTTTTTTTATTGCCACTTGACTACGGAATAATAATAATGTATCGCGTGGACTTTACAAATACATAGAAAGTGCACCTATACCCAGAAGAAGCATTTGTGGTTCCCACAAAGAATTGTCCTGTGTGGAAATTGAGGCCATAGCATCTGGCATAGAAGGTTATTGTCTAAACCACACCTGCCTACTCCTGTCTATCTGTGCTGTAAAATTGTTGAAAAATAAGATTTTTATGCGCAAAAATGTACTTTTGAACACCCTGTCGTTTAGGGCAATGAACAAGGTAGTGTGGGTCCCTCACCCACTAATTAACCCGACGTGTGCCGTCTCCCCGCCTGTACCTACTGCAGGACCACTAGAACTGGAAGACATTAGGTACTTTAGTCGTCCATGTGTTTTGTGCTACCTAGATATTCAAAAGATATTCATTCCTCTCCATCCATCAGCCTTTCAACAACCACTGTTGGACATAGGCCTTCCCAAGAGAACACCACAACGAGCGGTCTCGTCATAATGCCGTAATCGCCACGCTTGGCAGGTGGGTTGGCGATCGCAGTGGATATTGTTAATACACGAGGGAGTGCTGCTGCCCTCTCCCCCGGTATTCCCTCAGTCGGCTCTTACGATTCCCATGGATGGAGAAGGGGTGGTACAATTCTAAAGCCGGCCCCACACGGTAACCATCGGCACCATTTTACCCACGGTTTAATTTTCGATAGTAATAGTATTACAAACAAACTTATAGTTTTTTTATTGCCATCATTGACAGACCAGTGACAGACCCTTGTGATTTTATCAAGAGATAAAACTTTACTTACTTCTCTTCTTGTATGATACCAACAGAACAAAATGGGTGGGTTAATTTTTGTGGTTTTAAGTGGGAAATATGTCATACATCAGACTACGGTAAACCTTAAAAAGTAAACAAACTGTTAAAAAGTAAACAAACTGTTGGAAAATTGGGATTGAGCAGAGATGTAGCTGGCAGCCCTCTACGCTAGCTTAATTCTTCATTACACGAATAATATTTTTTATCATAGCGCCACCTATTGAGTGGTGTAGTGAACCAAACACTCGGATCGTGTAACAAGTACACATTAAAATGTGGTGGCTAAGCACAGCTTTCAGAATAAATAAAATAAGGTCTAACGGTGGAGACATTCTTACGCAAACACAAGATGTGTTAAGCCGATGGAGTGAATATTTTGGTGATATGTATGCGGATGTTCAGGGTGATGCCGGTACCACATGTGGTCTAACAGATCAGCATTCGGTACCGGCATCCTCTGATGACATTAGTATGGATGAAGTTGAATGGGCGATTAGAAGTTTGAAAAATGGCAAGGCAGCGGGTATTGATATGGTGTCTACTGAGATGATCAAGCTTGGAGGCTTATGTGTCTGGGAATTCTTCCTGATGCTTCTAAATTTATGTTGGAGCTCAGGAATGGTTCCCAAGGACTGGAGAAGCGCAGTCATCGTGCCCTTGTTTAAAAACAAGGGTTCACATTATTCCTGTGCAAACTACAGAGCCATAAGCTTGACCAGTTTGGCAGCCAAAGTGTATGGTAAGATTATTGAAAGGAGAATGAGGATGGTGTCTGATGAATTTTTGTGTGAGACACAAGGAGGTTTCAGGTGTGGAAGGGGATGCATGGATGGTTTTCTCTGCGCAACAATGTGGAGAAGCATCTGGCTGTAGGCCAAAGGGTTTTCTGCAGTTTCTGGATTTGGAGAAAGCATTTTGACACGGTTGTACGAAAGGAACTTTGGGACATTTTGCCGGTATATGGTATTAACGGTAGACTGTTACAAGCAGTGCAGTCCAACTACATGGACTGCAGAGCTTGTGTGTGGCTAGATGATGGAATGTGACCCTGGTTTGATGTCAATATCGGCGTTAAACAAGGCTGCATTCTATCAGCCCGACTGTTTATCATATATCTGGATAAATGTCTACAAAGGTTGAATGAAACGAATGTGGGAGTTCAGATGGGTGACTCAGTGGTTAGGTCTCTGCTATATGCAGATGATGCGGTTTTATTAGCGCAGTCCGCGGCTGACTTGCAAACCCTAGTCGACGTAATGGCAGAAGATTGTATAAAAAGGGCCCTACGTGTGAAAGTGAGCAAAACCAAAATAATGGTTTTTGAAAGAAAAGAAGCCAGAACAGATGTTAGAGTAGCAATAGGAAATGGTGTGCTAGAACAAGTGGATAAATTTGTATATCTTGGATGTGGATTCAGTCGGGATGGAAGGTACACCACTGATGTAGGGAGAAGAGTGAATGCGGGAAATAGAGTGAACGGAGCATTGGGACAACTTCTCGGCAGTCATCACCTCAGCCAGAGGGCACGTGTCGCAATACACAACGCAGTGCTTGTCCCAACGTTATTGTATGGAAGCGAGTATTGGGTATGCAAAAAGGAGCATGAGAGTAAAATCAATGCGGTCGAAATGCGATCTCTGCGGAGAATCTGTGGAGTGAGGCTGACTGACCGCATTCGTAACGACAACGTAAGAGAGCGAGTAGGTATGAAAGAGAGTATTGGTGTAAAGATGCGAAAGGGAATGCTCCGATGGTTCGGACATGTGGAAAGATTGTCGGACGAGCGACTGGTTAAGAAAATATACAATGCGAAAGTGGAAGGATGTAGGTACAGGGGGAGACCGAGACACCTACCTAGACCAAATCGGTCATGTATTGAAGGAAGGTGGAGTCAGGAGTCTCCGAAACCGGCGAGCGTGTATGAAGAGAGTTATGAATGTTGAGGAAGCGAGAGATATATGCAAGAATAGAACCTCTTGGCACTCTGTTCTCTCTGCCTACCCCGCAAGGGAAATGGCGTGATGATAAGTAAGTAAGCACAATCCGGTAGCAAAAAAAACCTTTATGTGAATGAAGTACTAATTATAGTCACTAGATGGCAAACCTAGTTCTTATTCCTGAGTATATTTACTGTCTATAAAAAGTACAGTAAGAATAAACCAATATTAAAAAAGTTGTAAACCAAGTAGATAATAATTTTAAAAAAATATCAGGGACAAAAAGTAGCTAAATGCTTTTGATCTTTATTTTTAGCACTTGACATGCTCAGCTACTTTGAAGTACAAATCATTATTTTGTAAATGAGGAAAAAGAGAACTTTAGTGCGAGCGGGAATGGAACCTGCGTCCCTTCCAATCCGGAGAAGTGCTCTAGTCCACTGAGCTACCGCACTACCTTTCGGCCATACCCAATTGGATTAATGCATGTAAATGCGTTCCTATAGGTAGCGTTGGTTGTTAAAACAAATGTGATCGTCTCTACGTAAGCATAAAATAAAATATTTTTTTTCTTAATTTTTTTCTTAAATGTATAGACATCTCTGTTACAGCTTTATAACATACCCTATATATTATGTTGAACATTACATGTAAATTTCTTACCTCAACAAAATTGAGATAATTATAATATATTTAGTATCAAAAGAAAGATTTTGGTGAGAAACAAAATATTTGTACTTTAATTTCTATGTCGGTCGATAGATAGCAATACCGCGACGATTTTGCTGAGATTCTTTGAAATTTTCTAAATAACAATAAAATTGCTTTTTGCTTTTTAGTTCCTGGGTGTTGTATTTGAAGGCGGTTCTTTTCTTTTTCCTTTAATTATCATTTTTTTGTTATTTAGCGGATTTTTATAAAACATAATGGGGAGGTATTTCTTGGCTGCATCTCGAAAACGCCGAGCATACGAGTCTGAAAATGACAAAGATGAATGCCTAAACCGCAATAGAGACAGAAATAGAGCAGTGTCACGGAGAGTGTTCCGAAGACTGTAAATCGACGATGACGGAGTTATGCCAGAACATACATAAAAAATATATTTAATAAACATTCGATTTGATTCCATCCATCCATCCATCAGCCTTTTAAAGTCCACTGCTGGACATAGGCCTCCCCAAGAATGAGGGATAGTGCAGTAATCACCACGCTTGGCAGGCGTGTTGGCGATCGCAGTGGATGTTGTTAATACTCGAAGGAGTGCTGCTGCCCACTCCCTCGGTATACCCTCAGTCGGCTATTACGACTCCCATGGATGGAGAGGGGTGGGACAATTCTAAAGCCGGCTCCATACGGCATTCGAATTGATTACCTCCTCCTTTTTTGAGGTCGGTTAAAAAATGGGGATCACTAATTTGTTCTTGTCAGTGCACGCAGACGCCGCTGCGCACTCGTCCTGATGATGAGCATCGGATATGCTCGAAACCCGGGTCGACGTAATCGATCCTAAACGTGAGTTACTGCCGGTATAATAATAAATCTATAATATGTACCAATCTCACGATAATTTCAATACTATAATTTGTTCTTGTTAGTAAAGAAATTTTATCACGGAATTGACCATTATAATAATGCCAAACTAATTTTGTATGTGTTTATTTATTTTATTTTATTATTCAAGGAAAGCTTTTTAGGCTTAAACTAATACAGAGTTTAAATATTAATACCTACAATGCAGGTAAGCTGAAGGCTATTTATAAATTTCCACAAATATGTACTGATAATATTTAAATTACTGTTTCAGATATTTTAGATTTAAATAAAAAATAAATCAATATATTATATTACATTAATATTAATGACCAAACTTAATTTTTTCGTACATCACACTATGTTTATAGGTTGAAGAACTTATTGCTCACCAGACGCGTAGTGGTATTAAATATATCAATATCCAATGAATCACACAGCGAGTTGTAGCTATTGCATGTTCTTATCATGAAAGAGTTTTCTCTATAGTTACTTCTTGCAAAGGAGACTTGTAGTACATTAAACCTTCTAAATGAAGTACTAGCAGTACGCAGGCCAAGTTGTGTCAGTAGCTCAAGGCAATCCATTGTACTATTAGCAATTTTAAGTAAATAAGCTAGATCTGCAATACGTCTTCTCTAACACAAGGGAAGTAAATGAAATTTCTTACAGCGCGCCAAGTAATCAGGAATTTATAACTTACCGCAAAAAACGCTTTTGAATCCTTTCAATTCTATCTGTTTATATTTTATAAGTAGTGTTCCAGACACTTACGTGGTATACAGGCAAGCGACCACGGCAACGGCTCTGCCTTGACCATTCTTGTGCATACATAATGGATTTCTTGATTTCTGTCTGAATTATACTTGATTCATTCTTTTTAGATCACACTTTTTTATTTCCGTAGACAGGGGAGGTACAGTTTTGTAAGCTTTATTTTTATGTGATAAGGGGTTTTACCATCTTCTATCAATATCAATTCAAGTCGCACCTAAAACCAAAAAGAGGTTATTCTGTAATTTCAAACAATATAAAAGTATTATTGTAATTTTTTTTTTAGTACATGTTAATCAACAAATCATATACTCTTTCCCGCGGGTGTCATACAAGGCGGTTAAGGCCTTGAACGTGGTTAATTTCATGATGATTGTTTCAATTGTAACAGCATGAAACATACAAATTAATAAACAAATTCACTGTCGCATTTATAATATTAATAAGGACTTTAACCTCATAGCTAACTATTAGATAAGTATTAAAAATCGATTATAATTAAAAAAAGTTCCCTTTTGGACTAAATTTAATATTTAAATAGAATCTAGTATAGACTAGATTCCCCCCAGAACTTGGTTCGTGTGGACTTAAAAAAAGCGTGGTAATAAAAAGCAGCGATTTATCTTGGAAGTTTGTTAATGATGGGATAATATTAGCTTTTTTTGTTTCTTTTTGCGTTATGGAAAAGCAGGTTGCTTAAGTAAGTTAATAAGCACACACCAGAAGTCTCTGACTATAGATAATGATACCTTGTTACCTGTGCGAAACTGGACAAGTTGCTAGTAATAAATAAAAATCTATCATAAAACTAGTACACAAGTAGAAATATAATATATTATGTTAGTTAAAATATTATGGTAAAATCTATACTATTATAAAACTGTAACAGAGCTACATCTGTATATTTAAGATATTTAAGAAACAATTAATCTATGAGGCTACTTACACTATTTTTTTTTTCAGAATTATTGTCTGTTTGTTTGTTCGGACTTTACGCTAAAACTACGCAATGGATTTTAATGATACTTTTTTACTTTTTTACACATAAAAACTGGTACTTATAAATTTTATCCCGCTACTATATCTGGAAACTGAGATATAACACAAAGCTACACAAGTATAGAAATATTATTTTCAATATAATTATGTTAGTTAAATTATTGCGGAATATCAACAAAGGTATCTGAAGCCTACTGTGTATTAAGTGGAGTGGTTCGCGGGGGGTATCATCTGAACGATATGCAGATATGTTATTATTACGTAACACTACATAGTATATAAGCATCACTCTTAGATATTTTCTTATCAGTTCATGTTGATGAACATGAAAATCCTCGTGGTGTTAAGGTAGGAATTTTCTCTAAAATTACTATTTAACTGAAAAGGGTTCCGTTATTTGAACAACCCCGTTTGTTTATTTAAATGGGAATAAATTGCGATGAAAGGAGAAATATACAATTTTGTCATACCGATACCATTTGTTACTACGGTATTACAGCTACAAGGCCTTACGCTACAGGAACCACAGAAGGAATGTAACATAGTTCCAGTGGCCCGCCAATAAAGGCGGAGAGACGGCACACGGCGGGTTTCTTTAGTGGGTGCAGACCCCACACTACCCTGTTCGTTGCCCATAATCTGTATTATAAAGACTTAAACTTTCGCGATTTGTACACATTATACACAAATATTTACGAATCTGGGAAATCAAGGTAGGTATTCAACCTCAACATTATATACCTACGCGATAAGACCCGATACGTAAATATTTGTGTATAATCTGTATTATACCATTCTTGAGAATGCACGTAGGATTTGCTTTCGATACACGGGACGGGCCTCGTGGCGTAGTCGGCAGTGTAACCGACCGGTTTGATTCACACTCAGGGCAATAGAATTATTTGTGTGATGAACACAGATATTTGTACTGCGTCTGGGTGTTTTCTATGTATTATATGTATGTATTTACAAAAAAAAAGTAATATACGTATTAAATCCGTAATCTGGTACCCATAGCACAAGCGTTAAGCTTAGTTTGGGACCAGAGGACGTTGTGTGAAAGTGTCCGTGAATATGTATGTATGTATTTGTTGTGGAAGTTAATTGTCCGAACTAAGCATTTTATCTTATCTTCTAATCTTATCTACACACACTTTCACAAAGAATTTGTTCTTTAAAGTAGCTGAGCATGTCAAGCGCCTCTCGACAAGGGAGGTCTAGGCCCTCCAAACCAGACGGGGCTACCAGCACTGGAGGCCCATACCTGCCAGGGGTGGAGGAAATCATGCGAAGAGCGTATACCTCGCCCCTGGCCACAGGAAGTCTGAGAGAACACCGCGGGGTTTTAGCAGGTATACCAATTGTGAAAATTGGGACTCCGGCATAAACTCTCTGCTCGCCCAGGCAGAAGGTATCCATAAAGGATTTCCTCGCGAAAAGAAAAAAAGTGCTAAATTACAGATCAAAAAGATCTTAAACGCCCACTGTATTTGACACGTACCTAGTGATGGTCTCGTGAACGTAAATATATTATCGTAGTACTAATAGAAATATTTGAAAACAGTTTAGTGGCTGTGGCCAGCCAGGTGCACGTGTCCGCGAGGCAACAGAGAAGTTTCCCTGAAGACTTTATACTCGGTTCTGCCACAGCGTCCTACCAGGTTGAGGGTGCATGGAACGAAGATGGTAATTTTTTTTCATCACTTAAAGTTCACTCTTTTAAAGATAAATTTCATTAACTTGACATTCTAACATACTTCTCACCAGGGAAGGGAGAAAATATCTGGGACTATATAACACACAAAGATCCGAGTGTGATCAAGGACATGAGTAACGCTGACATAGCTGCGGACTCCTACCATAACTACAAGCGTGATGTTGAAATGATGAGAGAGCTCGGCCTCCAAGCATACCGCTTCTCACTCTCTTGGTCCAGAATCCTGCCGACGGGTTTTGCAAATGAAATCAACCCCGCGGGCATCGATTATTACAATAACTTGATCAATGAAATGCTGAAATACAACATCCAACCAATGATCACCCTCTACCACTGTGACCTGCCCCAAAAAATACAAGAGCTGGGAGGTTTTTCCAATCCTTTAATCGCTGAATGGTTCGAAGACTACGCAAGAGTTGCTTACGAAAACTTTGGAGATAGAGTCAAATTCTGGATCACATTTAATGAACCTAGAGAAATCTGCTACCAGGGCTACGGGTCCACTACCTTGGCTCCCTTTCTAAACGCAACTGCTGTCGGCACGTACATGTGTGCTAAGAACTTAGTGCTTGCCCACGCTAATGCATACCACGCGTATAATAACGACTTCAAGCCAACTCAGGCTGGACAGTGCGGTATCACGCACAGCATTTTATGGTATGCACCTCTTACAGACTCTCCTGAAGATGAATTTGCCGCTGAAATCAAGAGACAGGGTGATGTAAGAAACGATATTTATTATTTGCAGTTTTTTTTTGTTATTTAATAATATTTTCGTTTCTGTAAGCTTATTTGTTATCTCTTTTTAGTGGGGCTTATATATTGAACCAGTTTTCTCAGCTGAGGGTGGTTTCCCGAAAGAATTTTCTGAGAGGGTGGCCGCAAAGAGTGCAGCACAAGGCTACCCATGGTCTCGTTTGCCAGAATTCACTGAAGAAGAGAGAATTAGAGCTCTTGGAGCCTCTGACTTCCTTGGAATCAATCATTATACAAGTGAATTGATCTCAGCGACTGATTACAAAACGCCTGTTCCTGTGCCTTCTTTAGAAGATGACGAAGATATTGGTAGATACGTACCTGAAGACTGGCCTGTAGCTATGTCACCTTGGTTAGCGGTATGTTTTATTCTACATAGATGTTTATTGGTGGTAGGGCTGGGTACCAAGTGGGAGTACTCACTTGGTATTGGGCTGAGCGGGTTGGTACCACCATCTCCCATGTGACCGGCCATGAAGCACACCTTTGCGTTTTGGCTGTAGCAGGAGATAGCCGTTTATTCTTTCATTTCATATCGGTGAAATGAAATGGTGAGCAGTGGCTTGACAATACTCTCGGTATAGTTAAGTCCATGGGCGACGGTTACCATTTACCATCAGATGGGCCGTGGCTCCTCTGCCACTATATGCAATATAGAAATGGATTTGGTGCATTTAATAAATTTTTACAATCCAGTACTATCCCAATGTTGAGCAAGGGTTTCTTATTAAAACGAGATATATTCAGATCTAGTAATGTAGCACGTCAAAGCACTCTCTTCAACAGGTTTCCTCACTATATTTTCCTTTAGCAGATAATGATAATTTGTGTTCATACATCCACAATGAAAAGAAAGTCAGCCTTTATTATCATAGAAGCTTATTTTACTTATGTATGATCCCGCTTTTTTTCGTTATGCGGGAAAAAATGGCCGGTGATACGAGGCACCGTAAAATATGCTAGATTAACTAAAAACTTAGTATTTTTGCTCTAGCACTGTCTTTGGGAAATATCTGTGTGTAAATCCAACTTTAATGCATTTTTTTTCAGATGGCTCCTCGCAGTCTCTACGACAGCCTAATTTACTTACACAAGAGATATAACGCACCAATATTTTATATCACTGAGAATGGCTGGTCCATCGCTCCGGAACGTGACCTGATTGATGATGACAGGATCACGTATTACAGGAATGCGTTGGAGGATGTATTGGACAGTATAGATGCTGGCATCAGACTAAAGGGATACATGGCGTGGAGCTTGATGGACAACTTTGAATGGACGCAAGGATATACGTGAGTAATATCACTTCTTATCCCTTTAAATAGAGTTGCTAGCTTCTATAGGCTACGGATACCGATTACCATTAGGTGGACCTATGTTTGCACACGTAGTATGACAACATATCGTCTAAGGATGTGACTCTGAAGCCTTGTAATACATTTCCTTTCGCAGACAACGTTTCGGTCTATACCACGTGGACTTCGAGGATCCAGCTCGCACGCGCACGCCCAGGAAGTCAGCTTTCGTGTACAAGCACATTTTGAAGCACCGTTACATCGACCATGACTACGAGCCTGACTCTCTGACCATGACGATTGATGAAGGACACTAAATCACCCTGTACCTGTTACTTGCTTTTATATCTATATAAATAAATTGATTTAAAGATTTTCATTTTTGTTAAAGCGGGTAAAATGTACCTTACTGCACACCCCATCGTTCGGTACAACGAACATCGTAGTGTGGGCCTTCACCCACTAAATCAACCAGCCGTGTGCCGTCTCTCCGCCCGTATTAGCAGCTGGCACTGTGTGACATTACTTTAGTGGTTCGCCAGCGGCTTACCCTTTGATTACCCTCTACTGAGCGAGACTTCCACACACGGTGCCACCCCAGTCACTGGCGGCTGTTCGGGTCAACGGAAGTATCGTCCTCCGTAGCCCTCTCTGCCGCTTCCTTCTGCGATATGACCTCCTCGCAGAAGGTAGGCAGCGAGAGTTCCTCCGACGAGTCGCGGCGCTAGTCGGCCCAAGCCGGGTGTGACTGGAGCGAATGGGGAATAATTCCTGTATCGCGAGGGACTTTATAAACATACGAATTAACAGACATAAAGTACAACGAAACTCAGAACATCCATTCGGTTCATACAAAGTGGTGTGTGTGGTATATTATTGTAGTCTTGCGTAGGAATTGAACCCTTATCACTTGGTACGCAATAACAAATTCGTTCTTAATGTCTTGGGTTCGCAGATTCGCCTTCGTGAGCACTTATCACGCTTACTGAATCCAGGAGATGCATGTTCAAATCTTGCCCGTGATTGTTATTTTAAATTTCACATTTTCGTTCTTTGCGTTAAAATATATGGCTAAGCATAATCAAATGCTTAAAAAACATTAAAAATAAGTAAGCAAACTGATTGTTGTGGCTTGGAAAGTTTGAAGTGAGAAGATAAAATGTAGCGTGCCCTTCTACGCTAGCTTAATCCGACACCACATGAGTAGGTACTAACTTTTATAACAGTGCCACCTCGTGAATGGAAGTTGAACCAAACGCTCGGCTCGTGTAGTGTGTTGTGTATTTGAAACGTGGTTGCTTAAAGTACAATCAAGTAACAAAAAGACCCCTATGCGGATGCAGTAATAAATTAAGTCACTAGATGGCATACTTAGTTATTATTCTTAAGTATATTTTCGTTGTCTATAAAAAGTACAGTAAGAATAAGCCAACTTTTAAAAAAACTATTTATTGTGTCTCAAAATTAAATATAACCTATACAATTATAAAGCTGTCACAGAGCTATATTACAATAAGATATTTGAGAAAAAAGGTCTGTATTTGGAAATTTAGGCATCTCTGCTTATCTCATGATGATATCAGCTAAATCCGTTCAATAGGTAAGTACCTATATAGGCGGCAAAATTACATTGAATATACGGAGAATAGGCGGTTGACGGATAAAAATGCAAACATTTAAACATCTTAAAATCTTCACAAATTTACAATAGGTATTAGTAGGTAATAGAATGTAACATCATGGAAAGAATATTAAAATACGAAAAGCGCGAGATGTTATAGGCAACCTGCCTAGGTTGCCTATAACATAGTCAATTTAGATATTTAAATGTATGAGATAGTTAGGTATTTTAAAAGTAAGTAAATTAGTGTACCTAATAGGTACAAAACTCGCATTTTTTAAAAACGTGATTGTTTAAAAAATAACTCCTAGAAAAAAAAACTATATGGTTGTCTAAGCATAATCAAATCGGTCGGTTTACATAGCATCACGCCTGTATTCCCCGAAGGTGTAGGCAGAGGTGTATTACACACCCACGACTCGCCAGCTATGTTTAAGTCCCACGTAATAGGGGGCGAGCCTATTGACGTCTACCGGGCACATTTCCAAACTCCGGGCTGCTACTGAGAATTTTTCTTTTTAGAAAAAAGCTCAATAATATTGCCCGACCCGGGGTTCGAACCCGAGACCTCATGATTAGCCGTCGCACACACTACCGCTTCACCACCGAGGCAGTTAAGTCGGTTTACGGACGATAATTTTACGTGATAACGTCATAATATGTTTTCTGAGAGTTTCACGGTCATCATCTTACGAACCACAGATGAACCACGTATTCAGATTACTTTAAATACCACATATTTTTATGATTTAGCAACTCTGGGCGGAACGTGACACTTTTTCATGCGTGCGGCTGGCGTTCATCGATTTATAAGATGTTATCACGACAAAAATAAACCATCAAACGCGATTTCTAAAGCCCTAATCAGTTAGTAATAGGTATGTTCCTACCTGAGTACCTACCTACCTATTAAGTATATTACATAAAAATATTATATTTAAAATGTAATCTGTAATTTTGTTAATATGAGAAAGAGTGTTTTGTGCATATCAACTTTATTCCGAATAGCCTATAAATAGGTACCTACCTACTACACTTATTTTCGGTAGCTGTTACAAATCAATGCATACCAAAAATCTTTTGTTAAATATCATAAACAACAAAGTGCATCTATTACGTATTATTTTTTTACACAGAGTACGTATACCACCCGCAGAGAATGTTTCAAAATAGTTCCTTTTTAATTCATTGTTACATTTTTTTTATTGTATTTAGTAAAAATAAACAATGAATATCAAAATGGAGGGCTGACATGTTAATCTTTTGTTGTTGATTTTCATGCTGTTTAATGCGAAATACGATTAGTTCGGTTCTTGAAGCGATGAAATGTAATTGTAAGCATTGTGTCTGAAAGAGAGGCACACGTTAATGGAGGTAGACTTCCAGTCAAGAGAGGCGTCTCCAGTTGGAATAGGCGCACACCTCGGAGTTTCCGAAAAGAATTGAATTGTTAAATTAGAGTCTGTTTTAATTACAAACTAAATAACACAAAGTGTGAAAATGCAAAATCGAAAATAACAGACACGAGCAGGATTTCAACCCAACCCAGGTCCTTTGCCAATTCAGCATTACAGAAATTTGCAGTCCCGAGTAATTGTCATGATGTCGCATTCTCACACTTTGTGTTAATTTATATGGCATGTCAATTGCTAAAAAATATTCAAAGTAAATAACTGATATTAATCCAATATGATAACGTTCGGAAAACATCCAGTTCCATCGTTGTTCCCGGCTGCTATCAACATAGGTATCTGTTCCATTTTAGCTGATCCACCAATATTTTAGACGAAGCGGCTGCCTATCTGGCCTTCACGGCACAACTAAGGGGACAACTCGTGGCCTTACCATAAGACTGGAGTCAGATTTGCGATACAGAAATCGGCATTTGAAGGGTCAGAATTCTCTAAAATTCTCTAATATGGCATTTGTTCTAACTATAGATTTAATCTGGCCTTTCTGACACCCGTTTGTGCGGAGAGAAGTCATATTAGAATATCTATATCTATAATATTGTTATAAAGAGGTAACGTTTGTGAGTTTGTGGCGTTGCAAGGGGTAATCTCTGGATCTACTGAACCTATTTTCAAAATTATTTCACCAATAGAAAGCTACGTTATTGTGGAGTATCATAGGCTATAATAATTTTCAAAATTAATTACGCATATTTACTTAAACTTGAATAATGTAATCCAAGTTGTAAAAAAAATTGCTTACATCGCGTGCGCTGCGGAAACTATTGAGGATAGAACAAAACAATGTACTACAATATTAAATAACGTATCAAAATCTGTAAAAAAGTCCGTAATAGCATATGCCTATCTCCTACGGATAACTCACAATAACTGCTTTACTCTTAAAATTGTGGATTAAAAATAATTTTTGTGATGCTTATTTAGCCCATATGGTATTAATTTATATCTTTATAAATATGTTTTATAGAACGGAAATTCAATGTAGAATTTGTGCCTTTACTCTATACAGTTTAAACAAATATCTTCAAAGAAAACGCAAAATAAAAACGAGCGGGGCGCGCCGCCCCGGCCGTTGCGTGGCGATTAAAGCTACGCGTCCATTTATCCGCGCCGTACGCAACGCACGCAGGTATTTTTGTTCGCTCTGTATGAATTTGTTTAGCACTGCGTTCACTCTTCCGCAAGCACGCGCCGCAGTCAGGCATATATTAGCTATCTGGTAAAATGCGGATGACGTCATCAGCATTTTTCAAAAATGCGGATGACGTCGTCTGCATTTTTCGCTTAGGTTCACCTAGGGTTGTCGTTGTTCTGATTTCCAGATGTTTTTTTTTTAATTCATTTATCTCAATGACAGTACATATTGTAAGCTTCAATGTACTCGCCAAACTTTAACGTTTATTGGCGAGATGCGCCCATAAACTTAATAATTAGTTTATAATCTAGGCCATGGGTCGGCTACCTTTTGGCGTTCAGGGGACACAGGGGGACTATATAAAGGAAAGCGGACCGCAATTGTCATATTATTTTAAATTTAAAGACATTTTATTGTAATTTTATTATGAGAAATGACGAAAAATAACAAGAAACAAACAAATAAAAAATATGCAAATTTAATTTTATGCTTGGTATCATAATGGTGTTTTACGTTATAAGTAGGTCTCTTTTTGTATAGCAAGCGTTTATTGGCATATTAAGCTGGTTTCCCATTACAATTAAGTACCATAACAATTTAAACATTATAAGAAAGGAGAATGGGATTTTTGAGCCTTCTTTTTTTTTTAAGGCGGGAAAAAATGTTCCTAACCGCACACCCCGTCGTTCGGGGCAACGAACAGGGAAGTGTGGGGCCCTCAACCACTAAATAAACCCGCCGTGCGCTGTCTCTACGCCTTATTGGTGGGCCACTGGAACTACGTTACATTCCTTCAGTGGTGGTATTTTTGGGCCTGAAGTTAATAAGTTGAAATATTCTTTAAAAAATTGGCAATATTTTTCTCATATAAAATTCAAAAATCTAGCTTATTTTGCAGTCTAGAAATCGAAAAAACATTAAAAAAGAAATGATGAAGGAAATCGATTACTTTAGTCGATTTACAATAGAATGAATGCTCATTTGGATTGATAAATAAAATTAAAACTAAATGTTTAGTTTCATTATTAATCATTTATCCAAAAGAATGAATTAATAAAAAAATTATATTCGAGAAAAAATAATATAGAACATTTTTATATCACTATATCGATTGATATACTAAATTGATACACAAGTGAAATCCTCTTTTTTGAACGCTAGCACAACAAAAAATAATAAAATAATAACACATCAACAAAATGCGGATGCAATGGACGCACCCCTTCGACAAATGCGTTCAATGCGATGCGTACGGCGCGTGCGTGCGGGCTAATGGACGTCCACCAATAGGCAGTATCATATATCAGTCATCAGTATACATTTACTACTTTTGTTTTTGCGGGCGATTTTCAGCAAACGCTGCCAGTAATAATAAAAGGAACACGCGCCGATGTCATCAGGGCATGCTTAAAATCATCATGCTTATGGAGTTCCGTTGAAACTCTGAATTTACGAACAAACATGAGAGCCCACTTGAGCGACAACTACAATAACGACTTTCCACATCAACTACTGAATCTTGAAGAAGGAAAAATTTGCTGTCCTAACACCAACAGTAGGGATGACATTATGGACCACCGAAGGAATGTAACATACTGACTTGACAGATTCAATGATAAATCAAATAATTTTAGGAAAAATTCCCGGTCATGTCAAACACTATAAGTCAATTAACACGGTGTGTAATATTGAGGATACAGCTTAGTGCACTATCCTCAAGAATTTTTAAATTCTTTGAGTCCTTCTGGCTTACCTCCCCACGACCTTATGCTAAAAGTTGGCATTCATATCATGCTTTTAAGGAACTTGAGACCCCCCAACATGTGTAATGGCACAAGGCTGCTCATAAAAGAGTTGCGTGAGAATATAATCGTGGCGACCATTCTCACAGGGCCAGGAGTGGGACAACTTGCTTATATTCCGCGGATACCCATGATTCCGACTGATTTACCTATACCGTTTAAAAGGTTACAGTATCCCGTCAAGGTCTCTTTTGTCCTCACTATTAATAAGTCCCAGGGTCAAACATTTTCTCTGGTGGGCATTGACCTGAGAAAGCACTGTTTTTACCATGGGCAGTTATATGTAGGCTATCTCAGGTTGGAACTCCTGAAAGACAATATATTTTAGTACCAAATGATAACATTACTACTAATATAGTATATCGAGAAGTTTTGAACAATTAAAATAAGTAAATATGATGTATCTAAATAATGTAAATAGTGTATATTAACATCAAGTAATAAAAATAACAAAAAACAGTAACATAAAAACAAAACATACAAAAACCAATAAAAAAAAACTAAAAAAAATTAAAAATCTTCATCATAATTTTTATTTATCCCGAACTTTTAACCTGAAATATTACGCGGGACCACGGAGTACAGAAAAATAGCGCGGGACGGGTCGGGGCAAAAATATTTCTAACGCGGAACGGAGTCCGCGGGCACTGCTAATTTACTATAAACAAGTTGGCGATGTCACAGTACATACAACCTAATATGACGGGCCTCGTGGCGTAGCTTTTTACAAAAACAAAGTCCATCCATCCATCAGCCTTTTAAAGTCCACTGCTGGACATAGGCCTCCCCAAAAATGGGGGATAGTGCCGTAATCGCCACGCTTGGCGGGTTGGCGATCGCAGTGGATGTTGTTAATACTCGAAGGAGTGCTGCTGTCCACTTCCTCGGTATTCCCTCAGTCGGCTCTTACTACTCCCATGGGTGCAGAGGGGTGGGAGAATTCTAAAGCCGGCCCCACACAGCAGAATAAAAAAGTAATATACCTATGTAAGAGCTGATCCATTTCGAGGTTCCCTACTTTGTTAAAGAAAAAAACAGAAAATTCAAATTTAATGGAGAATGTTCATTATCATTTGAAAGAACATTCTTTGGCATTTATTTTTTAAAGATTATGTCTATCAAATGTTGGCCGTTGCTACGTCGCAGATGGTCCATCCGTTGAGTCCAATTTTCGATGACTGGTGAAAAAATAGTTTAACAGAACAAATACTAGACTGTATTTGTTCCAACTAAGACGGCGCGAGGCAGCCATACAATAAAGCTGAGAGTTTTATTTTTATGTGTGTTTGAACGCGCTTAACTCTAGAATCCCTAATCAATTTAAAAAAAACATTCATGGATATATTATACTACATATATTTGAATAAGTAATATCATATCTATTTAATACATTATGGTCTTATGAGCGGAGCGATTAGCGGAAAAGAACATGTGGGCAGAAAACCTTTTGTGAATGCTTACAATGCCTATCAGTGAATATTTAAAAAAAATACACTCGGTTGAAACTCCAACAAACAGCTATTAATACATATGTGTATATGTCAGACGAAGGGGGACCAAGGCTTTTATTAAATTTGTAGGTTTGCGTGAAAAATGTATGGAATAATGTGACGCAGTGCGTATCATACATATTTATATGATAACAGAGATATTATAATATAGAGATGGACTTTACTTTCGAATAATATGGTCATTGTTTTTTTATAGATATTTTTAGCTCTTGACATGCTCGGAATTATCAATTTCCATAACACCTTCTTTCTTTAATGTCTTGGGTGATTTGGGAATCGAGCTTTGTGCTCTAATATTTATGGTTATTTTAGGAATTTTTTTGTGGGTATATTAAATTTACAAAACCTAACGTTTAGTGTGACTTCAGACAGTGCAGTAATCTGATGCTGTATTAGGTTCTCGATTAGAAAATCAATAGAAACTCTGCAAACTAGGTAGGTACTAATTCTACTTCTATAGGTACTATTATAAATCTATGTTATTTCTGAACATTTAAGATATTTATGAAAAAATTAATATAATTATATATGTAGGCTATTTAGTAGTCTCTGAACACAAAACAAGTCTTTTTTAGAATTCTTTTTGATTAATCCGTTTAGGTATCACACAAAAACTACGGAACGCATTTTGATGCTTTTTTATAGCTCTTTAATTACACTTAAAATCCGGTATAGGTACTTTTTAATGCGCTGCTAAATCTAGGACCTGAGATATATTCTAAAAAGTAACTTGTGGTTGCAGCGGAGCCACTGGCAAAGGCTACATTATACATTTTAAAACTTGTATGTTTCGACATTTGAATATTTGTTACTTAATACTATTGGACCAATACTGTAAAAGGACAGATATTGTACTTGCGTTTGTGCGCACATTCGTGTTCTGAGCAGTCGGAACCGTTGGCATTAGTCGGCGTAACCGAAATTGATCTGGATATCATCACAACTACAGATTAATGTTAAGAACGGATTACAGAACTATAAATAAACTTATAATCAAGAACAAGGGAAAAGAATATCCTTTAAAAAAATAGTCCACTCCATACCATGCGATCCCATCTCAACGTGAGATAAAATGACACCGCGCCCCGATCCTTCAAAACTTCAACCCATGAGAAGGAAATCCGTTAAGTAGCACATCTTATTATATCATAACACGGATGTCTTTTTGTTTGTCACGAGACACACGTTGATGGAATTGAGATGTTATTGGGTGGTGAGAGGGGGGAGACAGGAGGGTCTTAAGTCAATAGTGAATATGGGGCCAAGTTATTGTGAGGGAAAATATTGCGTTCTTTTTAGTCTATGTAAGTATCACTGTTCGGGCCTCACAAGCCTCTTCGAAAATAGGAACGAAATTGACTAGAAAATAAATATATACTACCCTTTTTATTATTTTATTTTTTTGTTAAAAAAATATTTATTTATATCTTTATTTACACTTCTAGATACTAGGGATAGTATATAATCCACCGAAGGAATTTAACATAGTTCCAGTGGCCCGCCAATAAAGGCGGAGAGACGGCACACGGCGGGTGTTTTTAGTGGGTGCAGGCCCCACACTACCCTGGTCGTTGCCCCGAACGATAGGGTGTGCGGTTAGGAACATAGTTTTTTTCCCGCTTTAACAAAAAATAAGGTATATTTAGTTTCGATAGCTCTTGATTGGACTTAAACCTGGTATAATGCTTTATCCCGCTACTATATCGGAAACCCTTGATATAACCTAAACACCAGCTTATGCAGGCAAAGGCTGATGCTCCGTGTTCGGATACGTCACTCAGTAGAGGGTACCCGAAAAGGTAAGCCGTCGGCGGACCACTGATGTAATGCAACCTGAATGCAACACAGTTCCAGTGGTCCGCCTAGTATCTACTACTATAAACAGACACAGACACAGAGTTATGTTTATACATTTAATAGTACATTGTTACCCTAGGGATGAAAGCAACTTATTTACGGGATAAAAACTTATTTAGTCCCGAGACAGGGCTTGGCGCCCGAGCGTAGCGAGAGCTCCAATAGTCTTTATCCCGAGGTAAACACTGTGCTTTTCATTACGAATACGAGGAAACTAAAAATAAAAATCATGAATTAGCTAAAGACAAAATGGGAGACTTTAAAAAATTGAATTTGGAATCGCCGTTTTCCCGCCGTTTTGTTTTTTTTTTTCTGTGGCCATTCAGTCATTATTTTCCATTTTAATCATTGAATAAATATAAATCTTCGTTATTTTAAAGATATAGTTGCAACTATATTAAAATAAAGTCATATAAAAAACAAATTCTTTAATACTTAAATTTATGTTATTTCAATTTTACATCGCGCTGTAATTGACTGGCTGTACAGAAAATAGAACTGTTTTTTTCATAACTACTCAGCTGTCATTTGAAGGTAATAAAAAAGAAACAATAAAAAAGAAGCTACTGAGAATTTTTCTTTTTAGGAAAAAGTTCAAAAATACTGCCCGACCCGAGGATCAAACCCGAGATCTCATAATCAGCAGTCACTCACACTATCGCTGCACCACAGAGGCAGCTATACCATATGTAACCTTAATATATTTCTTTTACCTACGGCAGATACCTAGGGCTATCTACGTTATTACAATTAACTGTAACTGGTTGTTACATTCACTGTATATTAATAAATTATACAAGTAACATGCACAATGTACTGCAGAAAATAGAAGTCTTCATGGTGGTTGTGAAATATTACTTACCACAAATAAGTAGATCAAAACAAACCATTGTACATGATACAAAGCCCGTATTCCCCAGAGCTGTTCAAAGAATTCAATTGAGTAATAGAAATTCTGATATTATGTGAAATATCTTTGATGTTGCGATATATTAGCTTTAACATTATGCCGGCCATATCAAATTTACTTGCAACATGATTGGATAGAACTAACTATGTTGAGCACACAGAGATTTTGAAATGACATAATGTGTTTTTGTGTTTTAAATTATTTTCTGAAAACTTGCCAACGGAAGACGTTTTATGAGAAGTGGTAATCAGTTGTCTCTGTATACTCCTCTAGGAAACAGGCTATTGGCACACACCTCAGACTTCTTGAAATTTTTCGAAAAATGTGTGTGAATTTGTGTATAATCACTGCGGTTCGGTGAAGGAAAACTACGCGAGGAAACCTATATGCCTGAGATATTTACTCGACGGCTCATGAAGTCTGCCCACCCGCACTGGGCTAGCGTGGTAGACTATACCCAAAATCCCTTTCACTCTTAAGACAACCCGCGGAACAACAGTGGGCTTAAAAATTATAAATACGGATTCACCTCATACTTTAAGGAATTGTTGTGCACAAAGAGTTGTTCTGTATGGGAATCTAACCCACAAAAATCGGGCAGGAGGCAGGTATCTAAATCACTTCGCCATCTGTGCAGTCGCTTTACTCGTGGTAGGTGGCGGTTGCCCCTGGTATTGCTAAACTCCATAAGTGGCGGATACCACTTACCATCAGGTATGCTGTTTGCTCATCTGCCATCGTTAGCAATAACAAAAAGTAATGGAATTCTATTACCCAGTGTTTTAACGTCTTCCCGCCATCGTCATCATGGACGCTGTATAATATTGTATAAAACCAATCAAACACGATACATTCCCTAAAAAAAATTATTGCATAAAGCTTTTAAAATACGTCGTTACTACAAAGCGAGGCCCGATATACTCATAAACTAAATATTACAATATATATTCACAACTACTTCAACAAAACACGCTAATTCTTTTCAAATGTGGTCAATGTATCTATTGTGATTTCTACTAATAATATACAAAAGACGCAAGTGTTGGTATGTCCATCCGTCCGACTAATCCTCGTCTAAAGCAGATAATCTTATTGATACGGTCGTAAAGGTGTTTCACATCAGATGACGTTTTACTGCGTTTTATTTGAATGGAGTTTATTATTGTAGAATCCACGCAATATTGAAAACTCACGATATTACTCTCCTTCATAAAGAATTAAAACAAGACTATAAATGCAACTTTTACTCCTTAGATTTTGACTCCCTATATAGTATATACCATAGATTTAGTATATACTAGCCTTTGCCAAAAGCTAGTTTTTGGGTTATATCTCAGGTTCCCGGTATAATAGCGTGATAAAATGTATACCGGTTTTTAAGTCTAATCAAAAGCTATCAAATAAAAAAAGTTTCATCAAAATCCGTTCAGTAGTTTTTGCGTGATACGCAAACAAACAAACAGATAAACAGACAAACAGACAAAAATCTAAAAAAAATCGTTTTGTGTTTAGACACGCCTATATAGCCTACAGACATTTTTTATCAAACATCTTAAATGTACAGACATAGCTATGTTACAGCTTTATAATAGTATAGATAAAATATATGTATATACAATAGTTCAGAATCGAGACCTAGCACACACCAGTAATTTATCAAAATTAACTGTATATAATGCTTTACAAACTATCAATACCTGATAAAGAAACCATCGTGAGTAAAGCTGCACATTATTTTTGTTTAGACGAGAAAAAAATGCACCTAACCGCACACCAAGGGGTGTTCGGAGCAACGAACAGGGTAGTGTGGGCCCTTATCTAAATAAACCCACTATGTGGCGTCTCATCACCTTTACTGGCGGACCACTGGAACTGTGTGACATTACTTCAGTGGAGGAAACTTGCATATCTGAGTGATTTTCTGAACGGCATATGAAGACTTCCACGTGCTCGATCCCTCTCACCGTGGTGGCCAACAATATGATAGCAACGTGTTGAGAAAAATAAAATATTTGCTCTTACAATCTGGTCGGAGCTCATCTGCGGCAGGAGCTATAAATTCAAAATCGCATCTTACGTACAGTATGAAGCACCTTTATATAATTTCTTTGAATTACGTAACAGCTATTGTGCGTAATACGCATTATCTACTATTTACGTCAATGCCCGTTCAAGTGTGAATTTAATACGATAGACCCACTCGACATTGTGTAAAGTGGTCCAGATTATCTCTTACGTTGCCGATTCTTGAGATAAAAACCGTCTTAGGATTTTTTCTTTGTTCGTCGTGGCACCCTGATGGTAAGTGGTAACGCCCCTTATGGACATTAGGAACAGTAGGGGTGCAATTCACATGTCCGCTATTTTCATTTAATGCCTACTGCAGAGATACCGTTGCAATCTAGATACCGAATTACCCGTACAGAGTATAATAAACAGGACAATATCTTATCTGTAATCATTTAAACTGATGATATTCTAGAAAAAGAAATACTGTGTTAAGCTATGTGGTTGTCTCTGAACGGAAAACATGTTTTTAGAACATAAAAAAACATAGTAGCACGCCTGTATTCCCCGAAGGGATAGGCAGAGGTGTATTAAACACCCACGACTCGCCAGCTATGTTTAAGTCCCACGTAATAGGGGGCGAGCTTCAATACTATTGCCTAACTCGGGGATCGAACCCTAGACCTCATGATCAGCAGTCGCTTACACTACCGCTGCACCAAAGAGGCAGTTTTTTTTTTGTTTTTTTTTTTATGTTTTTAGAATTGTCTAGTTTATCTGTTTGTTTGTTCGCGTATCACGCAAAAACTTCTGGACGAAATTTGATTCAGGTTTTTTGTGTGGTTGCTCTTGATTAGACGTAAAATATATATTATTTATCTTGCTACTATATCGGGAACGGTAGATATAAAATAACTACATCTGCGCAGCGGTAGTGCAAGCGACTGCTGATCATGAGGTCTTGGGTTCGATCCCCGGGTCGGGCAATAGTATTGAGCTTTTTCGTAAAAAGAAAAATTCTCAGTAGCAGCTTGGAGTTTAGAAATGTGTCCGGTAGACGTCAATAGGCTCGCTCCCTATTACGTGGGCCCTAAACATAGCTGGCGAAACGTGGGTGTGTTTCACCTCTGCCTACCCCTTCGGGGAATACAGGAGTGATGCTATGTTTATGTAGATATAATTAATAAATTAGCTTTTGTGTGCAGCGAAGCATCGAACAAAGACTAGTTAATATTATAAAAAGACTATTTAATATTATAAATACGACAGTGAGTTTGTTCGTTTCGTGGATGTTTGTGGCACTTTCACACCGTATCTACTAAACAAATCATTATGCACACATACTTATATCCTGAAGCCCAGAAAATTACATAGACTACTTTTTATCCCGGAAAAATAATTAAATAAATAAAAAGAAAGAAAGACTTAAATATTCATATTATTTACATATTATTATCAAGATATTATTTTATACATAGTTTATAAAAAAGGAACAGAATAAAAAAAAAGAAAAAAAAGAAATTAAAATTATGCATCATAAAATTCATCCGCATCACTGACTACTGGCAAAGTGCCCAGAAGGCTGGCAGCATTGCCACGTTGAATGGAAATGCTAATCCTTAGTGCTAGGTAAAGGCCAGCTCTCTGATCACGTGAGGCGTCGACCAGACGAGCGTTCGGGCCCCATGACCCTAGCGTTTCGACCCCAAACGCTTCGAAAATATAATTATAATATATAATATTATATTTCCGCCGTTTGAGGGTCTCCGCTGATGCAGCAGCAGCACCAGGACAACCAGCGGTGCTTGGTAGATGTGATGGAGCAAGGGTGTCAACGCAGGTGGCGTCCCACACCAAAGGCCTACCCATCTTCCAAGGCATCAGAGTCATACCGTCTGGTCTCTTCCCATCGTCGCGTACCAAACCATTAGGTTCACATACGGCTGGTACACTGACGGTATTAAGATCACGACGGATTATGTCATTTATATTAGCGTGGTGTGGTATTCTGCCTGCACTTTTGCTGCATGATAAGCCATGGTGTCCGAGACTATCGACGGCCTCCCCACAGTGACAATGATGCGGAGTAACACACGGGGTTCCTAAACGGAGACAAGCTGCAGTTGGGAAAGTTGTGGCGTCCATCATGGGACCTGTATTGAACGACGGAAGTGCTTGAGCAGCTCAGCAGCACCAATAAAAGTATTTAATATCCATATCATATAAATATTCACAGACATTTCACACAACGTCCTCTGGTCCCAAATTAAGCTTGACGCTTGTGCTATAAGTATCAGATTACGTATATAATATATTACTTTTTTTTTGTAAATACATACATATAATAGATAGAAAACACCCACACGCAGTACAAATATCTGTGTTCATCACACAAATAATTGTCCTCAGTGGGAATCGAACCCACAACCTCATACACGGAAGTCGGTTACACTACCGACTACGCCACGACGCCCGAGGAGAAATTGGTTCCTTTGAGATAGCTAGCTTTGCATTTTGCGATAATAAATGTTCCGCCGAGTAGCGTATTCTAACAGTACACGTAAAGTCGCAGATAGAATTCCAGTTCTTTAAAAAAGGTTTATTATAGTAGCAGACGAGGTTTTTTTTTGCCGACGGTGGCTGACGAGCAAACGGCCCACCTGATGGTAAGTAGTAACCGCCGCTCATGGACTTTAGCAACACCAGGGGCACAGCCAAGCCACCGTCTACCGTAAGTAAAGTGCTCTTCTCAAACCTCGTTTAAAGAGAAGCCGTAACGCTGGGGAAACACCGCAGCAGGAAGTTCATTCCAGGATCTTACACGTACGTGGTAGAAAGGAACGCTGAAAACGAACCGTCTTAGACGAGATCGTCTCCAGGTGGTATTCATGAACCCTAGTACAGCGTCTCGTGGTCCGGTGGCAAAACGGCGATGTTAGTACCCCCTCAAATAGTTCATCAGAGCACCCGTTGAAGAGTCGATAGAGCACATAGAGAGCGTGACTCGTCTGTAAAAAAAAAGAAACAAAGTCACAAAAACAAATTGTACAAACGTTCTCCTATCTGTCCTCACCTATCTCAATAACTTTTACTTTAGAGTTAATCCGCCTTGCGTTAATCCTTAAGATTTTTGATCATCGACTTAGCGCATTTAAACATCGGTGTTGTATTTCTGAGACCTGTCTATAGAATTTATTGGACAATAATTGTGAGTACGATTCTATGTAAGAACGAATGAGTATTTGCGAATTCCATACTCATTCACCGTTAGGAGGCACGTTGTCAATTTATGTTTTTTAACTAAGACGAAGGATATTATAGACAAGCTATCAGCGTATGCAGTGTCGAGATAGCAATAGATAACCGGAATAATTTAAAAGATAACTATTATTATAACATTGTTGACTAAAATGTACTACCTGTTTTAGCCGGATAAAAGAATGACAGGACAAAAGAAATTACAGTTATGCTTATATTTTGCTTAAAATATATTAGAACATGTAATATTAGCGTATATAACGTGATTAATAAAGGTTTTTTTTTACGTCAATACAAAAACAAGCTTACATACTGATGATGGGGACGGTTGGTTACCTTATTGTTTGGGCCCAGTTCATTGGGTCCAAATACAACTGACGCATACGCGAAAAGGATAAATATACTTATACCTGTGTCTCTCTCACTCTTGGTAAAACCTAGTATGTGCATCCTTTTCTTCATCCTTAATGTCAAAATAGTAGCGAGTCTATATTATTCTACGTCTAAGTTTTTTAACATATTATAGAACTAATTTGTAGTAACTCTACTGAAATCTATATCTTTCGCGATACCTTGCATACTTTTAAGCAAAATTTATTAAAACATTTCAGTGGTTCGTTGTAACACTACCCTGTTCGTGTGCAGCATTTTTTCCCGCCTTAACAAAAAAAAAGGTGCATTAATTATAGGGCTTGGAGATAACTTCTGATTAGATTTGTAATCTATACTTCTGTCTTGGTAGCCGTTAATGTAACCACGTGGCTATCAACTAATTTTGATTACAAATAATAATAATATTCACGGACATTTCATTAATGCGATTGCAATTTTTTGTACTACGAGGATGAGAACAAATATGTTATCTTTTGGTGGTAAGTGGTGACAATAGCCTATAGATGGTAGTAATACCAGAAGTATCACTCGTGCGTCGCCAACTTCAAGGAAAGCAATAAGAGAAGCAAAGGTAATGAGGGAATTAAGAGAGGAGTTTGGCCTCCGGCACTCTCACACGTTATGAAAGAAACCGAAGAAGTACCACACCAAGGAGTACACTGTTGCTTCACGCTGATCTTTTGTGAGGGAGTGGTACTTTTAAGGACTCATTGCGCCCACCTTCTCATCACTCTTATCTAAGACTGAGAGGAATTCCAACTTACTAGTAAAAAAAACATATTATCAGTCTGTAAATCTGTTAATCTCCACATTGTATTTAGTCTGTGATACTCTGTACCATAGATAATAAACATTGGTGTAATGTTACCAAATAATGGCGGGAAAGTGTTTGTTGCGACACTGATCTAAAGATAACATGGGGTGCATGATACAGTTGTTGGGTATCTCTGTATTTAATAGGTGATGAATGAATAAAAGTAATCCTACTATTAAAAGTATGGCGTATTAAAGTACTAGAAAATAAAACATTACTTTCTCTGAATTATAAATGATATAAGTCTTGCTTGGAGAGTTATAAGTGGCTTCAATTCGCGGTTTTTCAAGGAAGGATGTTTTTATATATATAGGTAACAAAACAAATTACTTATAATTCATAATTTCGTTATGAATGAATGAATGTGTCATTGAAATTCACAGTCCCTAGCAATTGTGACGATGTTGGATTGGCAAAGCATTTGGGACGGTAATCCAAGTGATGCCGGTTCAAATCCTGATCGTGACTGTTATTTGCGATTTCACATTTCCACACTTTGTGTGACTTTGTGTTAATTTGTTGAACACTAAATATAAATACTTCAAATATAAAAACAAGTATAACAAAACTTAGTAGAACTAAAATCTAGACGTATTCGATTACCACTTAAAAAAATACCACATATTTTTCTTCCAAAACAACTGCCAACAATTTAAGCAATTTACACACAAAACTCACCAAAGTTACACCAAAATAAAACACAAACAACTTCTTGATGAAGAACAACGTGATACCTTCAAATTTACCACTTCTACGATGTCAGACCAGGGTAAACACATAAAACATGATTTAAGCCCGACAGCCGTCAACTGGCGTCCTCACCCTACTCGGGCTTGAACAATTTGTCACAGTACTGGGGTATTAAGTACATTGTGCGTGCGTCGGACCGGCGACAATGTTTACACAGATTTAATCTGGAAAAAGCAAAGCTCCGTGAAATAGTCTTGGCTTAATGTTAACACTTAATATCGCTACTTTTTTAATATAGATGTCAAGTAATCCTGGCAACAGACAACTTAATTTTTTTTTATTAGACATTCAAAGCTAATGCATCTGATTTTATCTTTATTTTTTTTAAACTTGCATGCTTATATGATTTCCTCGGAGGCTTGTAAAATGTACCTTAAAGCCAGCGTGGCCTATCTCATAAATCCTTCTTATCATGGGGACAGGCTTGTGCCGAACATTAGGTCAGCAGTTGATAACTACTATTCGGTAAAGGAAAACATCGTAAGCTTCTTTTAAAAAAATATTACGGCTAAGGCATCCGTGTGGTGACGCACTAAGAATATAAGTGTCACCACCTCATTCTTTCCCGCGTGTGCCGTACAAGACGACCAAGGGAAGTGAGCAATTATCACCCATTGCATTACTGGTGGTAGGGCTGGGTATCAAGTGATTGTAGTGACTCACTTGCTATCGGGCCTAAACGGGTCAGTACCACCGTCTCCTGTGAGACCGGTCATGAAGCACGCCAGTGTGTTTTCGCTGTAGCAGAAGATAGCCTTATTCTTTCATTTCATATACGAAAAATGAAATGGTGCGCATCGGCTTGACAATACTCTCGGTACCTATAGTTGAGTCCATGAGCGACGGTTATTACTTACCATCAGGTAGGCCGTGGCTCGCCTGCCATCATAAGCAATCAAAAAAAACTCGTATTAGTGCAATGTAGCAGACTACCGCATAAGTATCTCTGATTCTGGAAAGAAACCCGTAGGTGTAGTGGGGCCTGCCACTGAAGGAATTTAAGTAATATGGTTCCAGTGGCCCGCCAATAAAGGTGGAGAGACGGCACACAGCGGGTTTCTTTAGTGGGTGAGGGCCCCACACTACCCTGTTCATTGCCCCGAACGACGAGGTGTGTGGTTAGGAACATTTTTTCCAGCATTAACAAAAAAAAAGGTGTAGTGGGACCTTAATCAGTTTCAATACAGGATATTGCAACTTATTCACAACAATTAGCGGGGCTGTTAAATGTGAAGGATAACTATAACAATACATAATGGTTGCCCATTAGGGGGTGGGATGGTAGACAGTGAGGGTGGTGAGCACTGCCACGCGCTCACCATTAACGACTTGATTAAATAAAACGCGGTAACATGTTCCCCGCCCGTGTGAATCCGCCGCTAGGACCCTTCAGTCTACAATTTGTATGAATATGTTTAATTATTGTTACTAAAAATGTTTTGTTCTTTTTATAAATATAACAATTATTTTAGATTTTTGTGCTTTATTTTAATATATTTACTAGCTCACTCGGCGAACTTCGTACCGCCATATTTATTTTTTCGTGAATATTTTGCAATGACAATTAAAAAAGTACTAATATAGATATTAAAACATAGGAGTTGGCAATAGAAGGGTGAAAATTTAGGGTTTAATGTATTTTTTTATGTCACATTATAAAAAAATAAAAATAAATATTTGTCCACAAAATAAAAAAAATAAAATTGTAGTGGACACGTATATTATTTCATGCTCGACTATTAAGCTGAGCATGTCGCATGCTTACATTTATAGCTTTTATTGTTAAGGCGGGAAAAATTTACCTATCCGCACACCCCGTCGTACAGGGCAACGAACAGGGTAGTGTGGGGCCCTCACCGACTAAATAAATCCGCCGGGTGCCGTCTCTCCGCCTCTATTGGCGGCCCACTGGAACTACGTTAAATTACTTCAGTCTTCTTTCTATACCTACTAATTTTATAAAGAGGTTAAGTTTGAGTTTATGTCGGGTTAATCTACGATAAACCTCATTCAATTTCAAATATTGTTTCTTTATTTAGAACGAACTTTGAGAGGAGCCTCATATATTATAATAAACTAGATGAAAACCCAGCTTCGCTCGCATGATTACACTGATATGTGTGAATCGGCCTTAACGAACTCAAGATGGCATCCGAGTGGCTAATATGGCGACTGCCATTTGCACCATTAGAATTTAACAAAATCCACGGCAATACGAATTCGGCGGATATATGTTGTCGACTCGAAATCATTCTTTATTTTTATTTATTAAGGTTTTCACCGAGTCTACCGTACCCCTTGACCGAATTAATAATTGATAATTATCTCAATAAAAATAAGAAAGACTTTGTGTGACGGAGCCGCGGTCCTATATTTTTCATTAAATTTCCTTTTAAAACTGGAAATATACAAATTCGAATAATTATTTCCCTGCAATAATTGTGGTCGAATATACCACCGGGTAAAAATAATAAGTTACAAAGCTTGGGAAATTAAATGTATGTACACTTACAACATTAAAGTGCGCGCTCAACAGCGGGTGCTCAAAGATAAGTGGTGTATCGACACGCGCGCTTATATGAGAGGATTAGGGGCCCTGAAGTACTTAATACAAACCTATCAATTACAATAGCATATTGTTATGACTACGTTCTATAGAAATACAGAAAGAAATATTCGTATTTTGTAATACCAATTAGGTGCAAATATTACCCTAAAACTAAATACCTAATACTAAATAAATATTCACGGAAATTTCACCCGAGGACGCTCCTCGGGTCCCTTTTTTTTAAATTTTATGTGGGCAAAAATGTTCTACCGCACACCCCGCTGCCCGGGGAGACAACGGGGTAGTGTGGGTCTCTCACCCACTAAAAACCCACTGTGCGCCTCCACCTGCCTTTGCTACGGCGGATCACGGGTACCGCGATCCGCAGGCGGCAGCCCCTTCGGGCACCCTCTCTTGAGCGACGCCTCGCGCACTTGGGCGTCGCACCTTCGCGGTAGGCTTCCGCGGACGGCATGGTACTCCCCGACCCCACCGTCCGCAGCCTCGGCTAGGGCGGTATCAGGCGCAGGTAAGCGCGCGCACGCCACTCCACGCGCTGGCGGCGAATCGGGTCCGCGAAGGAGGATTCCTCCCGGGCCTCTCCGCCACCTCCTTCCGCGAGATGACGGTGGCGCGGCGGGCATCTTCCCGCCACGATGACATTGCGCTCGACGAGGGGCGGCTGCCCCCCGCCCGCGCCTTCGACGCCCGCCGAGAGACGTCGGCGAGCACCTCCGCCTCTAGATCCCACGGGGGTGTTCCGGCCAACACGCAGGCTGCATCGGTCGAGACCGTGCGGTAACCGCGTATTGCCCTGACCGCTACGACCCTCTGTGGACGCCACAGAAGGGCCCTATTGCGACCGGCCAGGGACTCCGCCCTCACGGGCGCGCCGTACAGTGCCATCGACCGTACTAACCCCGCGTAGAGTCGTCGACCGGCGAGACTCGGTCCGCCCGAATTCGGCATCAGTCGCCTGAGGGCGGACGCCGTACTGACGAGTTTTGGCGTAAGACGGCGGAAGTGCTCGTCAAAGTGCCACCGTCCATCCAATACCAGACCCAGATATTTGATGTGGGCCTGGATTGGGAAGCCCACGCCGTTGATCGTTATCGAGGCGCTGGCGGGCGGGCTCCGTCGGCGCCCATGGAAGAGTAGGGCCTCCGACTTTTCAAGGGCCACCCTAAGCCCCAGCGCCTCGATCCACCTGACCACCACCGCGGTACCTAAGGTGGCCAGCGTTGCCGCCTCCTCAGGGTCCAGCCCCGGGCTGTGACGAGCGTATCGTCTGCGTAGGAAATTACGCCCAGCGCGGGGGGGAGCCGGCCACGGAGGACCCAGTCATAGCCAATGTTCCACAGGAGCGGCCCAAGAACCGAACCCTGCGGGACGCCGCACAACATAGCCCTCCTTACAACGTTCCCGGTCCACGAAGAGGACGCTGCGGCCGTCGAGGTAGTCTGCCACCAGCCGCCTTAGGTAGAGGGGCACTTCATTGTACTGGAGTGCCTCCTTGATGCAGCCGAATGGCAGACTATTGAAGGCGTTGGCGATGTCGAGCGACACCGCCATCAGCAGATCACTCGAGGTGACGGCCACCGCAGCCGCGGCCTTCAGGCGCAGAATGGCGTCAACCGTAGACCGACCCGCCCGAAATCCAAACTGGGCGTCGGACAGGTCGGGGCCGTCCGCACCTAGGTGCCGGACGATGCGGGCAGCGACTAGCCGCTCGAGGAGTTTTACCACCTCGTCCAGCAACACGATGGGCCTCAAGGCCGTGACTGTATTCGGAGACCGTCCCGGCTTCGGCAGAAGCACGAGCTTCCCCTCCTTCCAGCAGTCAGGGAACCGTCCGGACTCCAGGCAAGCACCGAACAGTCCCCCGAGGCGGGGCTCAAGATGATCGAGGACCAGGGCTAGCACTCGGGTGGGAACCCCGTCCGGCCCGGGGGCGGCCCCTCTACGCGTACGCGCTGCCGCCGCCCCCATTTCCGTCGTCGTCACGGGCGGTACCTCCCCGTCGTCGGCCGGTCATCATCTGGCGGAGCCATGACCGGGGGCGTGTGCACCGCCCGTGAAGGGAAAAGTCCCTCGACCACGTCAGAGAGGAAGTCCGGCTGGAGGGTCTCCGTAAGGGGGGGGGGGCCTGGTCACGGAGCTTGTTAAGCGCCGCGCGGTACGGGCGTCCCCAGGGGTCACACTCGAGACCCTTCAGCATCTCCTGCCTTTTCGCATCTTTGGCGCGACAGATGGCCAGCTTTAACGCGGCGCGCGCACTGCTGTACGCCGCATACAGCCGGCCCTCCCGCTCTTCGTTGCGGATTCGGCGACGTCGGCTGCGGGTAGGACCTCCGGGCACGAATACAGGCCGCACGGAGATCCGCCAGCTCACGTTCCTCGGGTCCCAAACAAACCTTAACGCTTGTGCTATGGGTACGATTACGGATATAATATACTAGCTGATACCCGCGACTTCGTCAGCGTTAAAGATTTAATTTCTAAATTCGACCCCTATTTTACCCGCGATTTTATAAAACCATATGTGTTATCCTATATCAAATATGAAATTAAATTTAACATTCTTAATTCAATAATGTCTAAATATATGTGTTTTCTATCTTTAAATTAGAAACCTACCAAACCACCCCCTCTTTCCCTTCCTATTATTTTAACTGACGACTTCCTCATCTCCTCTATATCATCACTCCTCATTTTTAAAAGCCATAGAACAGCTTTTCTTGGGGTGGATTACTCGCGAAGGTTGCCTTTGGTTTGTAGGCTACCACGCCAACCACTCAGGGCGTGGAAAACTTACCGTCTTACTCACCATGAAGCTGTACAGCCTAGTATAATTATGTGTTATAAATATTGATATATAAACAAAAACATAGCATCACGCCTGTATTCCCCGAAGAGGTAGGCAGAGGTGTATTACACACCCACGATTCACCAGCTATTATATGTTTAAGTCCCACGTAATTGGGGGCGAGCCTATTGCCGTCTACCGGGCATTCGCAATTTGGTATTTTGAACTCCGGGCAGCTACTGAGAATTTTTATTTTTACGAAAAAGCTTTATAACTGCCCTACCCGGGAATCGAACCCGAGACCTCATGATCAGCAGTCGCTTACACTACAGCTGCACGCAGTTGATTGAGTTGGTTGAAACAGAGAAGATCCACAATTTAGGCACTAAAAGTTTCGGTGATATCGTGATGAGTCAGTGAGTGGTAAATCGTCGCTTACCTATATATATATATAAATTTCTTTTTTTTTGTAAATACATGCATATAATAGACTAGCCTTTACCCGCGGCCCCGTTTTGATATATCTCAGGTTCCCGATATAGCAGCGGGATAAAATGTACCTATACCAGTCAGTTTTTAAATATGCAAGGCTCTACCACTAGGAATATATTTGTACTGCGTCTGAGTGTTTTAACATAGCATCACGCCTGTATTCCCCGAAGGGGTAGGCAGAGGTGTATTACACACCCAAGACTCGCCAGCTATGTTAAGTCCCACGTAATAGGGGGCGAGCCTATTGACGTGTACCGAGCACATTTCCAAACTCCGGGCTATTACTGAGAATTTTTCTTTTTAGGAAAAAGCTTAATAACTTTGACCGACCCCAGGATCGAACCCGAGACCTCATGATTAGCAGTCGCATACACTACTGCTACACCACCGAGGCAGTGTTTTCAATCTATTATATGTATGTATTTACAAAAAAAAAACAATATAATGTATTATATATTCGTAATCTGGTACCCATAGCACAAGCGTTGAGCTTAGTTTGGGACCAGAGAACGTTGTGTGAAATGTTCGGGAATATTTATTATTAATTTATTAACTAAGTAACTATAATTTACTTAATCATTTCGACAAGAATTAACACAGATTTATTAGTAAGATGAAATAAAAAATAACGTTCCAACATATTCTGCGTGCAATTTCATTTTGACGCTGTCATTATAGAAAATAACGGTTATTGTTTATTATAGCCAATACTACGACCCCAATTTAAAACGAACTCATTTAAAGAAGAGGGAATGACATCATTACAGAAACATCACGTCATAAAAATGTAATGAAATAAATAAATTCACACAGTAAGCTAACTGGAAAACGGCGACACCACAGTGAAAGTTAATTTGAAAATGGAATCAGAGCCGACCAATGACGAAGACGCCCGGGGGACGGGCGGCCAATCACGGTGCGGGGATTTTCGCGCGTTGAATTTTTATTAGCCGAGATAATAACGCGCCATTTTGTGACAGGTCCCCTTTTTCGTTTAGGATTCGGTTTGGGTTCAAACGAAACTTGCAATTATAATTTTCAAACATTGTTCGTATAAGTATGAGTTAGACTTTAGGTAGGTATACCTATGGCTGTAGTGAACAGAAGAAAATCGTTGATAATAGTAAGCCAAGTAAAAGATGCAAATTACATTTCGATATTGAATCTTAAAAGCTTTTCCACTTGAAACTGTGTGGCAAGAGCCCATATCGAACATTGGGACATTTAGTAATTTCAGCAATTTCACGTCAAGGGAGGTAGGTATTCGTCATTAACACCTTTTTTTTTGTTAAAATGTTCCTAACCGCACACCCCCTCGTTCGGGGCAACGAACAGGGTAGTGTGGGGCCAGCATCCACTAAAGAAACCCGCCGTGTGCCGTCTCTCCGCCTTTATTGGTGGGCCACTGGAACTAAGTATGTTACATTCCTTCGGTAGTTTCGTCATTAACACCTTCACTTCCTTTTCTTACACGTAAAAAGACTAATAGTATTTTATTGCAATGTTACATTATTACTTAAAATACAATATCTTTATATGCACTTAAAAATTTATAGGTAATATCGAATACCTACACCTCTGTCTATACTCTATTCAGGAAGCCATGACACAAAATATAAACATACCATAAAAGGGTACTTTTGTATGTCACTTTTATATTTGAAAATATTAAATTGTTTTAGTAATATTTAGATATTTTTATATATATTTTTAGCATTTGACATGCTTAGCACTATATATTAAACACAAAGTCAAATGACAAAATGTCAAATGCTATGCTAAAAATATATATAAAAATATCTAAATATTTATAGGGTTTGCGTCATTATTAGGTACAAAACTGTGTGAATGTGTTATCGAGATTAGCAGTCAGGAGCAATTGTCACGATGACTGAATTGGCAAAGCATCTGGACGGTATCCAGGAGATGCAGGTTCAAATCCTGCTCGTGACTGTTATTTTCGATTTCACATTTTTCAGTTTGTGTTTAATTGTTTTAGTAATGTTAAATTTTGTTTATGTCTCAAGCTAAAGTGAATAGTTATATTTTCATATTACATTTGATAGAAAATAAAAGATTAAGTAATAAGAAAGCACGTTCAAGAAATATACAGAACCCATTCTTCGTAAACTGACTCTGTCATCGTCCCATCTCTCTCTCAATGTTACACTCGAAATGCGAAGCGACGCGAATATGCTCGACGCGTCGATTACCAGGATTTCTATTCGATTTTCTATGCTTGTTACACGTAACATACACGGAACACGCTCGTAATTAGGGGGGTGTGGCATGTCACATAAAAAATAAATATTTATTTGTGGTTAGTTTTTGAGAGGGGCATTTATTGTTTGTTTTAGATCTATAGACATATTGTGACAGCAAGGAGAGGATATAAAGGATAATAAGGGGAGGATAGGGAGGAGGGCTTAAAGCTTTAAGTTTTTTTCTCAAAAGTATACATACCTACATACAAGCTAATAAAAAATAGGTATTTACATTACTACTACTTACTACTTATCATCACGCCATTTTCCTTGCGGGGTAGGCAGAGAGAACAGAGTGCTAAGAGGTTCTATTCCTGCATACATCTCTCGCTTCCTCAACATTCATAACGCTTCATATACGCTCGCCGGTTTCGGAGACTCCTGACTCTGCCTTCCTTCAATACATGACCGATTTGGTCTAGGTAGGTGAGTCTCGGTCTCCCCCTGTACCTACATCCTTCCACTTTCGCATTGTATATCTTCTTAACCAGTCGCTCGTCCGGCATTCTTTCCACATGTCCGAACCATAGGAGCATTCCCTTTCGCATCTTTACACCAATACTCTCTTTCATACCTACTCGCTCTCTTACGTCGTCGTTACGAATGCAGTCAGTCAGCCTCACTCCACAGATTCTCCGCAGAGATCGCATTTCGACCGCATTGATTTTACTCTCATGCTCCTTTTTGCATACCCAACTCTCGCTTCCATACAATAACGTTGGGTGGGACAAGCACTGCGTTGTGTATTGCAACACGTGCCTTCTGGCTGAGGTGATGACTGCCGAGAAGTTGTCCCGATGCTCCGTTCACTCTATTTCCCGCATACACCCTTCTCTCTACATCAGTGGTGTACCTTCCATCCCGACTGAATCCACATCCAAGATATACAAATTCATCCACTTGTTCTAGCACACCATTTCCTATTGCTACTCTAACATCTGTTCTGGCTTCTTTTCTTTCAAAAACCATTATTTTGGTTTTACTCACATTCACACGTAAGCCCCTTTTCTTACAATCTTCAAATATTTACATTACAATAGAATTAATTGACATAACACTAATACTTTTCAAACACACTACATTAAAATATTTATATCCCATTCATCTATCCATCAGCCTTTCAACGTCCACTGCTGGACGTAGGCCTCCCCAAGAGAACGCCACAACGAGCGGTCCCGTCATGGGGGATAATGCCGTAATCGCCACGCTTGGCTGGCGGGTTCGCGATCGCAGTGGATGTTGTTAATACTAGAAAGAAGCGCTGCTGTCCACTCTCCCGGTATTCCCTCAGTCGGATCTTACGACTCCCGTGGGTAGAGAGGGCATAACTACCGTGAAACACTGAAATCTATACATGAAATAAAAAACAGAATGTTTTGTCTATACCAGTAGCGTCTTTTTAAAAATAACAATATGGCCGCTTTCAAATTGGCATAATACAATTTCATGGGGGTTAACTTATAAAATGTTTTTGTAAAAAGTCGGAACCAAAGTTTCTATCTGGGCATTTTCCGGTCCCGTTCATTCTATAGGGGATAAAACAAAGCAGCCGAGAAACGAACTCTGGACCTTGGTAATTGTAGCTAACAATTGTTTTAGAGCTTTCAAAATTATTATTTTCGCTTTTGTTTTGCGTCGTGGATTATAAAGTTTTATTACGGCTTGGTTAGCGTATTGTTGATACCTAATTAAATATAGATCGATTTACATTTTAATAGCGTGTTGTTTATATAGGTATGAGTCTTTTATAAAATGGTGGTACGATAGAGGCTACTAAGTGGAGTCCGAAGACTTTTTTAAATTCACCTTCCTTGCCCTGTCTCTATTAGGTATGTTAACCTAATAATTTATAAATTAATTGTTTTATTTATGTATTAGTGATACAAATAAGTAGAGTTTATTTTAACTTTTTTAATTCAAATATAATTTAGATTATAAACTATACCCAGAGCGTACAGGTACAACAGGTATGATGCTCAAAGTATAGACTATAGATAATATAATTTATTTTAAGAATTGAAACATATTATTTTATAAACAATCTATATCAAATGTTGTGATTTTAAAACTCACCTCGTTAAAAAGTCATATAAATATGAAATTAAAAACCTTAAATCCGAAAATTTACAACTCGTTCGTTCCTATAGTTACAGCGCGGTTGTGTATACCTACTTCCTTTGCCTCCGGCGCTTGCCGGCGAGCGGTGGCTAATTATTTCCCGCCCTTTCCGTTTCCTACCCGATCAGCGGTTTCGAACTTGGCAATCTAAGATTCCATAATCAAATTTTGAATGTGGAACGAGGATTTTATTAATTTATGCTACATATTTCCAAATGGCCATATTTTTTTTCATATTCTTATTTTATCTATAAACTTCATTATATATTATGTAGCTATATAGCTATATATATAACCTAGGTTTGCTCCACTATAGTAGGCAAATTAGCCTGCCAAGCCGCGAGATGGGTGGATGCAGGATTCGAATTTTCTGCTGCAGTACTAGACTACACATTATTATATATCACATTTTTACACAATTCGATAGATACCTAATATCTTTTTTTTTTTGCTATATTTTTATTTTGAGTAAAAGGAAAACTTTTAATTTAATGTTTATTTACAAAAGCTCTAAATATTATTTGCCGAATATGTTTTATTTTTGTGGGTGTGAAATATCTCCACGTATTAATATTATACGAAATACGGTTTTGTTGAATAAAAAAGAGTTATGTATTTTGACGTAATTTATAAAATGACAAAATTAAAATGACACGGTTTTAACGTCAGCATATTAGCCGCCAAATATCCGCTTTGATCAATTTACGACATTCAAAATTTGAATAGTTGGGTTTGTTTCGTTAGTACTTTCAAATGTATCCATTCCATTTATGTACCATCATTACATTATATAAATAATAATATAACGTTTTTAAAGTGAGCGTAATGCATTTACTTTTTCTCTGTTGTAACTTTCTTTTTATCTTGCAAGTGGTGTTTACCTTTAAGTGATTGTTACATTGTGGCATGTTTCTAATTTTAGCATTAATTTAATGTATTTATGTAAACAATCGTTGGTAAGCCTTAATAAATAAATAAAATAAATTATAGTAATATTACGTCTACTGCGAAACATAAGTAATTCAAATAAATAAGCAATTTTAGAAAACCTAGTCATCTTTTTACGTAACTTTTAAATCTGATACTTGGAAATTGGCTATTGGCCTAGGTTAGTTGGCTGCGTACATTCATATAACACTACTCATCTGGAAAAAAAAATTACTCAGCTGAAAAAAAAAGGTTTGGCGACCAAGGATCTTAGACTATACGATTTATTGCCTATCATGTGGCCGATGAAGTGTTCGTTCTAGATACTGATTTTCATTAAGATCGGTCCACCCATTCTTGAGTTATAAAGAAACATACAGACAGACAGACAGACAAAAACTTTGAATATGGTAGAATTTGAATCATTACCTAAGTCTTAAAACGACTCCCTATCACAGAATTTGAGAAAAAGAAATTACAGACAGAGCTAACAAATTTATTTACAATAGTATAGATTAATAATTGAAACTCCATTTTGAATATTATTTTTTACTTTTATTAGAAACGACATCTTAAAAAGGTTTCTTTAACAAATAGATAGGTAATTTCATTGAGTGTATAAAGAAGAATCACTTCCTGTGCAAAGTCTTCGCACGAATTATCTAATCTAATGTATTTGATTTTATTAATACATATTAAAATATACATTATAGGGTGAGTTATTAAACCTTTTTGATTTAAGAGAGATATGATGTATTGTACTTAACATTGTGAAAACGTTACAACGGACTTATCATAAACCTATTTGAATATGTTATACTTTTCAGGGTAGAAGAAAATCTTAGTATATTCACGGCAGTACACCTTGTCATCAAGGAGTTTGCTACAAGAGCGTCTTAATCAACGCGCCTAGAGTTGAGATGAGTTCTGATCACGCTCGAGAAAATTTTCCTTGTGAACCACGTGGCCTCAATCGAAGACGAGGGCCTACAATGTGCCCTCATTTCATCATGTATTATATATGTTCGTATATTCCGTAGGTAATTATTGTTAAAGAGTTTTTGGCGGGACGTCATGGCGAGCGGTTATAATCCTGTCGCATACACCGGTAAATTTATTAATTCACTGAAAATTACAGAAATGTGTAAGGTTAATAAAGTATATCACTGACGTACATAGATTACATGGTGATGAAAAAATCCGCTTCAGATACAACTGCAACAGTTATTGATAATAAAGATTTTTGAAGTGAAAACTTCTATAGGAAGGTTTGGATAGGATCCATCCATCAGCCTCTCAACGTCTACTGCTGGACATAGGCCTCCCCAAGAGAACGCCACAACGAGCGGTCCCGTCATGGGGATAATGCCGTAACCGCCGCGCTTGGCAGGCGGGTTGGCGATGTTGTTAATATTCGAGGGAGTGCTGCTGCTCACTCCCCCGGTATTCCCTCAGTCGGCTCTTACGACTCCCGTGGGTAGAGAGGTGTGGGACAATTCTAAAGCCAGCTCCACACGGTCCATTTCATGTACACTATAACATATTGTGCTGGGCCAGCTGTGAATGAAGAAATGAATAATTTTAAATAATAATTTCAATTTTTTTTAATGAATGAATGGATCATTTTGTTTTACAAGTTTTAATGTAAGATCAAACAAGTAATTTGGATATTCAAAAATAACAACTGTTTGTTTATAGTTTTAAGTTTTCACTTCTATCGGCAGTCCTCATGACTGCTTTATTTTTTTTTATATGCAAAAATAATAGGGTTTATTTTTTTAACATTGCGCTTAAAATAATGGCAGAGGTGAGCATAGAGGTGAGTGCCTACTACAGATAATTTTATTTATCTTTTGGTCTTCGAAAATCGATCTATCTCCTTGTTTCATACTACGAGAGTGGCAATCAAGCCGTAACTCTGAATGCTAGGAACATCAGTGTACTCACCCACGCTTTGTGTACCTTATATTAATAGTGTAAGAGGTGGAAATAATGTTCCTTAAACAGAAGGTGAAGAATTGGGTCTCAGACGCTCTCAATAACCCAACAAAATATATTGTGCATTATTGCTTTATGGTATATATTTGTTGAGAGAGTGTTACTTTACCGATTGAGTGGCGCATGGATGCTGGGAATTCGGTTCTACCCCAAGTAGACCTCTGGTCTTATTTTCACTGAGTCAATAGATTAAAAATAATACCTAAGAATTATACACTCTATGTATTATAAATATAATATTATCAAAAGGCCCGAGTCGTGTGTAAATAATTAGTGAATCTCTCCCAAGTCGTATATTTCAATGGGTCGCCTAAGATGTACCCACAAATATAGAGCGATGTTCTTGATACTTTCATTAAACTGTGGTGTTAAATATTTTGGTACTTTTGTAGTGGTCAATAATTTGGTAGATATAATTATAAATAATCAATACATAGAGTCTGTCGTGTGTCTATAAATAATGGATAACCCGTTAATTGGAGGTAGCCCTGATGTCAAGCTGCAAGAAAAATCGACTTTTTATTTTGGGTTTGCCAACGATGTGAAAATGGTATTATCATTAAGGAGGACTTAATCTCCTGTAATTCTTCTTAGACCCAAGTATCAAGGAGTTGCAATCCCGCTATAAGAGTTTATTCGTGCTCCTTAGAAGAATATCTCAAAGGTGTAGCTAACTCACAATATGCGGTACAGGTGAATACAAAAATGTTAATTTAATTGAAAACGAAAAGCCTAGGATAAAAAATTGTTAGCAATAATGCCTGAAAATGTTATCCCGTTAATTTTTACACACATTTTCATGACGACAATATTCTAAAAAGCTAGGGGACGATAAAATAATGTGGTATAGAAATTAGTACTATATTTACGTATTAGCGCTAAAAAGGTGGTAAACTGTATCTAATATTGTAATCATTCCAGAAAATTACTGCAGGCAGGAATTGAATTTACGACTTTATATTATACATGTAACCATTTCAGATTTAATTCGCGAGCTTCGATAAATATCGATCTATATGTTCTTAATAATATTACAAAAGCAAAGTTAGTTTGCTTGTTTATTAGTTTGTTATGCTTTCGCGCCATAGATACTGAACAGTATATTAATATTTAGATATTTTTATATATATTTTTAGCATTTTACATGCTTAACACTATACATTAAGTATATTAATGAAATTCAGCATAGATATAGTCCATGACCCAGAAAGGATATTCTTTATTTAACACATTACTGTCTCACTATTGGGTACGGGTCTCCCTGAAAGTGACAGAGATTCAGGCCGTGGTCCACCACGCTGGCCCAACGCTGTTCGCAGACTATATGAGCCTTTGAGAAAATCTCTCAAGCATGCACGTTTCCTCACAATGTTATCCTTCACTGAACAGTGATAATTTGTAAACAAATACACACTTATTCTCAAAAAATCTCTAAAGGTCATAGGTGTATGGTGGAGCCTTGTACTGGGGATTGAACTCGATACTGTCTGTCTTTAGTATCACTCCATATACTATCACTGTTGCTACTTCTTCTTCGAAAGGACCTGAGCAACCTTTTATCTGGGAAAAATAATTCCTGCGAGATAGAAATTTTAGCATAGATTAGTTGTAGAATTACCGTAATGATATTCTGAAGACCACATGGACGAAGTTGCGAGTGAATCTCTTGTCCTTTTTTACATTACGCGAGAAAATGCCGTATGGCCCAACCGATGGTGAGCGGTTACCGTAGTCTATATTCAAATTCAAATTTAAAAATAATATCTTTATCTCACAGGCTTATTATATTGCACTTAAAATCGTCATGAATACACTAATAATTAACACGAGCGCCTGAGGCGAGTGCATCCGCAACTACAAAGTGGCCACTTTGTAGTTGCGAGAATAACTTGGCAAGAAACTTAAGACCACTTTTTTAATTTGTCATTTTATTACAGTTTAAAATAAATTTTATAACTAAAATGACAAGAAAAAAATGAATATATTTTGAAAATTTATGAATAGATGATGCCAGTAAAACCACAGGCCCCACTCGCGAACCCCTCCAATATAGGTAAAGTGGACAGGAGGTATAATAAGAAGAGTACTGGAAGGACAATAAAGAGAGGATAGAGAGGGTTTGGGCCTGCAGCCAGATTTATAAATATTCTTATAAAAGTGATGTGTTTGAGTGTACTTTTATCAAGACGTCGTATTCCCGCAAATTCGGGCGTTGGTTAACATTTAAATGTTGAATCATACTCTGTATAAGTCCCCCGCATTTTACCCCAGCGGTAGCTTAGTATGGATAACATCGGATTATATTATTACAGATAATAGTAAGGGCGGTTCTTTAATATTTGTATGCAACGTTGATATAAGTACTTTGAATATATGTATATCTCTCTCTCTCTCACTCACTCTCTGACTCTCTTTCTCTATATCTGTCTAGCCGATTCTGGGTGTTCTTTGTTTCATAAAATATATTTTCATGAAAACCAATTTTTTTATGTAATAACTAGTCTTCATCAGTGGCTCTGGCGCCTTAGGTTATACCCAATATAATAGTGATATAAAATGTATACCAGTTTTGAGTCTAATCAGAGCTATTTATATATATTTATACTTAGGACACGGTTATTAGTACCATACTGATTTGCACCATATATTATGTCAGAATAGAGACTTAATTTTTCGTCCAGTTAAATTATTTCAATAAAGTAATATCCACATTCTTCCCAACCTATCTTAATCCTCGCTAAAAGCGTCGCAAGAAAGTAAACACAAGTAAATTTTAAGTAATAAGGAACCCTAATCAGACAGACTTGGTTAATTACAATTAATACGCCCCCGATGTCCAAGTAAACGCGGAGACGCACGAAGTTTACCGAACATTGCCGAACTTTCACAAAAACGATTGTATCGTTCGTAATGTTGGTGATCTAAAATTATGCAGAAATATTTAAAATTTACTAACATGATGGAGTTTTGGCGGGAACGTGAAAGAATCATGCATTATTTTACAAACCTTGTATTATTTTAAGTATTTATCTAAAAGTGGTGGTATTTTACTAATTAACTGCATGAGTTTTGGCAAGTGATGTGATGCAGCGTAATGTGTTTTTTCGTGTTTCCTCCAAAACTCCATAGAAGCTTCTCAGTAAAGTCGCCACCACTTTACTGCGGCATAACTTTGACTTAACTATGCCTAATTATATCTATATGACATTGACTTCGGCTGTGACTTGTTTGATGAATTTAACTTACTTGAAATAAATCATTGGCAAATATTCAAACCGAGTTGCCATTTAAACAAATAAATTTAAAAAAAAAACCGACTTTAATTTGAGACTTATATGGTTTTCTCATGGATGCCATTGTCAGAACTGAACCAAATTGGACCACATGGGAAGTACCAGCTTTCAAATAAAAAAAGAATTATCAAAATCGGTTCACCCAGTCGAAAGTTCTAAGGTACAGGTATATTTAAAAAATAAAGTCGAATTGATAACCTCATTTTTTAAGCCGGTTAAAAAATGTTTAGATCTATTTCTTTTAGCAATTGACATGCTCCGCTACTTTTTAAAGTACAAATTATTTGTGAATAAAGAAAAAGAGATTTTTAGTAGGAGCGGGAATCGAACCCGCATCTTTTCCAATCCAGGGAAGTGCTCTAAGCCACTAAGCTATCCTACTGATCTTTCGATCACCTCAATTTCTTAATCACATTGTCTTACGACCAACGCCATCTATCGGCAAGCATTACATGTATCCAATATAGTAAGTTTAATTTTGTAATTAAAATGCATACTATTTGATGGTGCGATTTTTTTTAAACATTTTAGATCTATTTCTTTTAGCAATTGACATGCTCCGCTACTTTTTAAAGTACAAATTATTTGTGAATAAAGAAAAAGAGATTTTTAGTAGGAGTGGGAATTGAACTTGCATCTTTTATCAATTTGTATGAATTTTAATTGCAAAATTAAACTTACTATATTGGATGCATGTAATGCTTGCCGATAGATGGCGTTGGTCGTAAGACAAATGTGATTAAGAAATTGAGATGATCGAAAGATCAGTAGGATAGCTTAGTGGCTTAGAGCACTTCCTCGGATTGGAAAAGATGCGGGTTCGATTCCCGCTTCTAATAAAAATCTCTTTTTCTTTATTCACAAATAATCGGTTAAAAAAACTAACACAACACAAGAGTGTGATACCAGAAAAAAATGTGTACAAAAAGATCACCGCTTTATTGATGGCATCGTAGAGACCGATTTTTTTTAAAGATAGCTTTATTTAGTTAGTGGCTTACCTATTCTAGGATGATAATCTCTGAGCTAAGTCTGATACTGATATTTTTTCTATTCTCTTCTTCTTTGTCCTTTGCTTTTATTATAATTATTTTTATAATTAATATTTGTATTATTTAATCGAGTGTGTCTCAGTAGAGCTTGAGTCCCCTCTACTGTTTTAAACAGAAATTAACTCTGAGCCCTTCTTATCCGAATTAGTACCTACTAAATAATCTGTTGATATTTCAACATTCCAAATTTAAATCCGCGTCCTTTAAAATGAAATCTTTCGAAATATGAATAAAGAAATTGGATTGGTGTACTCTTGTTTATGGTTTAATCAAAAGGATTAGAGGGGATAAGCCAGCAGGTACTCCTCAGATTGACACTCGAGCAGAGGTTCAGAATACTTCTAATATTATAAATGCGAAAGTGAGTTTTTTTTTTTATACTACATAAGTGGCGCAGAAGCATAGCTGTTACCGTAGCCTATAGACGCTAGCATCACTCGCGCGTCACCATCTCCAAGGAAAGGGATAGGAGATGGATAGGAAGACTAATAAGGAGAGGATAGGTAGGATAATAAGGAGATAATATATAGTTTGGAGATAAGGACATATGTAAACGTTCCTATGGTAAGTACCTATAGCTGTTTTTGCGATTTTTGATCCAAATGAAAAAGTCTACACCAAAGAAGTCACGAACATGATCTAGTATTAAACACAAAGTGGAAAATGTGAAATCGAAAATAACAGTCACGAGCAGGATTTGAACCTGCATCTCCTGGATACCGTCCAGATGCTTTGCCAATTCAGCCATCGTGACAATTGCTCCTGACTGCTAATTTCAATAACATATTCATACTTAACGTCTTTGGGTGACGCCTGCGCCATCTTTCGGCACTTAATTTTACAATTAAGTTTACCTGGTCAGTAAGAATGAAGTATTTAATATTTCTGAATTTAGTCCCAAGTTTTGGTATTAGTATGACAAAGCTGTTTGAATGTCAGCTGATACTAAATACATTAGTGAAAACTTACAAATGAAGCGTAAAGTTTGACAAACATGTCTGAACGTTCACCGTCCACTTAGCGCCATAATCAGGGTCATTTAATCGTCATTATGACACTTTATAGTTCGGGTTCTCCTAAAAGGACATACTAAAGGGTGTTAAGTAATAGTTATACCCTTCTAAGTACGGCACTACAAGCCTCAAACTTAACGACTATTGTCCTAACAGTATCAAACCTTTGCACTTTAACCTTTTCGGCAAATAAGCATTCGGCCCACCTGATGGTAAGCAGTTACCGTAGCCTATAGATGCTAACAACACCAGAGGCATCATTCACGCATCGCCAACTCCAAGTAAAGGAATAGGAGGAGGAGAGGAAGGATAATAAGAGGGCTTGCGCCTCCGGCACTCTCACTCGCCATACGAAGCACAACGCTAGGAGGACCTTCTATTGTTTTAAGCTGATTTTCTGTGAATAGAGCTAGTTTTTAGGTAATATCTCAGGTTTCCGATATAGTAGCGGGATAAAATGTATACCAGTTGTTTAGTCTAATCAAGAGCTATCAAAATAAAACGTTGCATCAAAATCCGTTCTGTAGTTTTTGCGTGATACGCGAACCAAACGAACAGACAAACAGACAAAAAATTGTTTTGAGTTTAGACACGCCTATATAGCCTATTAAACTCTTTTTTTCTCAAATATCTTAAATGTATACATAACTCTGTTACAGCTTTATAATAGTATAGATGTAATTATAGCTTAGCGGTAAAATCTATGACTGCAAAAAGTATGGCATCGATATAATAGTCTATGTCAAATAATTACTATAGCAAATGTTTCTTAACAAAGTATGTCCACACTAATCCACAATTCTAAATTTAAAATAATTCAAATAGTTCTTTATCAAGTATTACTTTACTCTTTGATCAAAGCTGAAAGCTAAAGTCAATATTCGTTACGTTACTGAGGTCTGGTAACGCAGTATCCATATATCTGGGATATATAGCTTATAGACTTAGACGGATCGGTTCAAAATGGATGTGGAGCACACAAACAGATACATGGGAACGCCATCAGTCGCGTGCTGTGATGGTGACAATAGGTAATATGTCCACTAAAAGCTATAATAAAATATAGACGGCATGTCCTTCTGTGTTTTAATTACGCAATACCATCTTAAATAATTATAATAAAGCTGCAACAGAGTTATATCTGTACATATGTTTGAGAAAAAAATACTTTGTTAGGCTTTATAGCCATGTCTGAGTCCAAAACAATTAATTTTAGACTTAGGTACTTATTTACTTATCATCACGCCATCTCCCTATTTTGGACTTGTTTTATGTTTATTTGCTCACACATTACCTAAAAACTACTGAATAGATTTTAATTAAACTTCTTTTATATTATAGGTTTTTATTAGACTTAAAGACTGGTATGTTTTAGCCTCCTATTACGTTGGGAACTTAAGATAATTCCTAAGAATAACTTAAAAGGCTAGTGTTAAATATTTGCAATTGTTAAAAAGGTCTCAATAATGGCTTAAATCCGAAACTTGAACATTAGGACATCTTCTGGAGAAACAGCCATATTATCGCGGGAACCGCAGTATGGGATTAAAGGGCGTAAACAAAGAATAGAATTACTCAAGAAAGAAACATGGAAGTAAAAGCACCCACAGTTTTATCGGAACCTTGATGATGACGAACAAAGACTTATTTTAGGGATAAAAAAAATTTGCCGTGCCGTTGCAGACCCAGATATCTCATCTGGGTCTGCAACTAGATAGTAAATGGAATTTTGGGCTGCACTTTGCCTAGCTCGGCCCTAGGCTCGTTAATTCTGCCGCGGCCTTGGGTAGGCTTCTGCCAAACACTGGAGGTCCAGAGTCATCCTGCCGCCGACTTTATAGTGGTATACTGCAGTCTATGGCGCTGTATGGTGCTCCAATCTGGGCGGAAGCCCTCACCGCTCCTAATAGGACCCTCTTGCGACGCCCGCAGAGGGTCATAGCGGTGAGGGCCATTAGGGGGTACCGTACGGTGTCCTGGGCCGCGGCCACGCTGCTGGCAGGCGACCCGCCTTGGTCACTCCAGGCCGAGGCACTGGCGGAGGTCTACTGGCTTCGTGCTGTGGCACGTGCCAGGGGCAAAGAATTCTCCGAAAGGAGTCTGGGCAGAGCACGAGAAGCGGCCCATAGGACGTTGATCCGGCAGTGGAGGGAAGAGCTGGAGTCTCCCGGAGCAGGACGGGAAACTTTAGCGGCGGTTGCGTCGCACCTCCACCGCTGGTCAAATCGAAGGCACGGCAGCCTCAGTTTTCGATTGACGCAGGTGCTTACCGGGCACGGGTGTTTCGGTAAGTACCTGCATCGTATTGGTAGGGAAGGAGCCCCCGGATGCCACGAGTGTTGCGCACAAGTTGACGACGTGTGCCACACTCTGGAGGAATGCCCCGCCTGGGGGCCCCAGCGCCGCGCCCTGTCGGTGGCAATTGGAGGAGACCTGTCGCTGCCGGCCGTAGTAAGCCAAATGCTCGGCGGCGACGGGTTCTGGTTGGCCGTTGCCTCCTTTTGTGAGGCAGTGATTGCACGGAAGGAGGCCGCGGAGCGGGAACGCGAGGCGTCAGCCCACGCTGACTCGCTCCACCGAGCACCCGGCGAGTCCTACATACCCCCTGTTACCCCGGGGGGATGCGTAAAGGTATTTCCACACCGATAACAAAAAAAAGGATAAAAAAAATAATAAGGGGGTGGGTTCGATCCCCGGGTCGGGCAGTGTTATTTAATGTTTTTCGTAAAAAAAATTCTCAATAACAGCCCGGAGTTTGGATATGTACCCGGTAGACGTCAATAGGCTTGCCCCCTATTACGTGGGACTTAAACATAGCTGTCGAATCGTGGGTGTTTAATACACCTCTGCCTACCCCCTCGGGGAATACAGGCGTGATCTATGTCTCCTGTCATCGTTTCGCTTTAAGTGTAGCACTAGCTTTGTACACCTCATATACATAGATGTACAGTCATGTATGCGTGTATTTATGATATTCATCATATTTTATTTTAATATAAAATTCACATCCGTTTGACATGTACACAATAACTTACTTAATAAAAGAAAAAAGTCTTTATTTTTGTAGAATTACTTTTGTGCTCTATGGAATTTCAAATACACAAAAGAAATAATATAATAATAAACTGCTGAGTGCCATTCTGAAACTGAGTCACATTTTACTGACGAAAGAAAGTATGATAGAATGCCTAAAAGGAGTATTTTTCATTTAACCTCGACATTCTAAACCAGGTGATATTTGCTAAGGGCTATAGATAATAGTTGTCCGTGTGGTGATGTACTAAGAACACAATTGTCACCACCCAATCCTTCCCACAGGTGTCGTATGAGGCGAATAAGGGAAGTAAGCAATTATCATCCATTGCATGACTGGTGGTAGGGCTGGGTACCAAGTGGGAGTACTTACTTGGTATCGGTCTCGAGCGGGTTGGTACCGTTTCACGTGTGACCGGCCATGAAGCACATCTTTGCGTTTTGGCTGTAGCAGGAGATAGCCGTTTATTCTTTAATTTTATATCTGTGAAATGAAATGGTGAGCAGCGGAAAGACAAATGTGATAAGGAGATTCGGATGATCGAAAGATCTGTACTATAGCTCAATGGCTTAGAGCACTTCCCCGGAATGGAAAATACGCGGGCTCGATTCCCGCTAGTACAAAAAATCTCTCTTTCCTTATTCACAAATAATTTGCACTTTAAAAAGTGGTGGAGCATGTCAAATGCTAAGAAATATAGATGTTTAAAAAATCGCGCTATCAAATAGTATGAATTTTAATTGCAAAATTAAACTTACTATATTGGATAATTGCATGTAAATGCGTTCCCGATAGATGGCGTTGGTCATTAAGACAAATGTGATAAGGAGATTCAGATGATCGAAAGATCTGTACTATAGCTCAATGGCTTAGAGCGGGTTCGATTCCCGCTAGTACAAAAAATCTCTCTTTCCTTATTCACAAATAATTTGCACTTTAAAAAAATTGATAAAACCTATAATGAAGTTAAAACTTTTATAGGAAGGTTTGGATAGGGAGTAAATTCATGTAAGTCGTCATCGACATGGTCACATGACGTGTTAACGATAACACTATACCTGGGGGGCTAGCCAAGTTGCATTCTATGATAGCTAACCCTAATAGAAAACTATTAAAATGTATGGAAATAAGGAAAGTTATAGATGTCTAATCTATAACGTAAGTCACGAGATATTTATATCCTGCTCGTGACTGTTATTTTCGATTTCACATTTTTTACTTTGTATTTAATGTAAGTCACGAGACTTAGCGTTATACATATTGTTAAAGACTTAGATAAATATCGAAAAAATGTGCTCAACCCTACACCCCGTCGTTTGGGGCAAAGAACAGGGTAGTATGGAGCCCTCAACCACTAAATAAACCCGCCATGTGCCGTCTCTCCACCTGTATTGGTCGTACACACTCTCTCTCTCTCTCTCACACTTAGAGAAATTTAGGTCACAGTCCACCACATGCGAGTTGAATGACTTAACAAGCCTTACTTGTCCCAGTAATACGATCAAAACGACGGCGTAACAACGTTAGTTACTCCTACCGTTGTGTTTCGTATGGTGAGTGAGAGCGCCGAAGGCCTAAACCCCCATAACAAGGAGAAGATTCCCTATCCTCTCCCTATTATCCTTTCTTTCCACCTCCTATACCTTTCTTTGGAGATATCGTCGCGCGAGTGATGTCTATGGTATTGGTGTTGCTAGCATCTATACTCTACGGTAACCGCTTACCATCAGGTGGGCCATATGCATTTTTGCCAGCCATGTGGTATAAAAAGAAAAGTTCTCGAGTAAATGTCTCAGGCGTGCAGGTTCATTACCTACCACCGAAGGAATGTAACATAGTTCCAGTGGCCCGCCAATAAAGCCGGAGAGACGGCGCACGGCGGGTTTCTTTAGTGGGTGAAGGCCCCACACTACCCTGCTCGTTGCCCCGAACGACGGGGTGTGCGGTTAGGACCATTTTTATTTTTTCCCACCTTAACAAAAAAAGAAAAAGGCGTGCCTTGCCAGGTCGATTTATTTCGGACCGTAAATAGATATGATTGCAATTATTGATTTTACCGCTAAACTATCACTTTAATATGTTATCTATATTTAGTAAACAGAAAATGTAATAGCTACTCTGATCGCGTATTCTATTTTCTAATTTCAAAATCACTTACATCGTGTTCTCGTCTTAATGGCTACAATTCAAATTTTCACGTTCCATCAGTAGTCTATGTAGTATTTGAGCTTTGTAAACGGATGCGGATACAGCCGTCACTCAGTCAAATTGGAACCAAAGAACATGTTTGTAATTGTACCTCGTACAGACTACCTAATACTGGCTGGAGTTTGATTTTCCGTTGACAATTTTATTCATAAATTCACGTCTCGAATGAAGCAAATGCAAGTACTACGAAATACGTTATAATTATAATTTTCGAATTTAGAATTATAAAAATAAGTTTCAAATTTCGAACAGTATCGATTGGTAAAATCTAGTAGTTATTTTATCACGGCTTAAAACACAAATCTGAAGCTTTTTCCCCTATTTAATTTTCTTAACCTTTAGCTACTTACCACAGTTAATCAATCAACATGTTTCTATTGCAGGTAAGTAGTTATGTGTTAAACATACCAACCAAAACATAATATACGTATTCAATATTTAACGGGGTAAAACATTGTCGTTCATTACAAAATCCAGTAGCGATGCAAAATAATTAGATAAGAAACTAACACTCATGAGATTTATCAAACGAAAGCAGCATCTAATCTGTTCCATTAACACTGACATCAAAGCCTTAATCTTAAATCGTCAGCAAAAAGCAATCAATCATCCACATATGCGCTTAAAACCTATTGCAATCACTACGTCCCTCGTTATCCCAACACTAAATTACCGAATAACATGTTAACGACAAAACGCTTTTCAATATTCCCCCAAAAGATCCCCTTTTTGTGTAGCCCCAATGCCAATCTTGGCAGATTGCTTTTTTTCCTTTGTCAGTTTTGAATACGACTCGTATGTACGTCCTTTGTAGATGATTAAATACTGCGCTCGTCGGAATTGCCAGATTAAAAATGTATTACCAACCTTTTTGGCGCGCGATAAGGTTGAAGCATGTTATGTTGGCAGTACTTGTCTACGGTATATTCGAAATTCGGATTGGTTATTTAATGGTTTCTTGGTTCAGACGATTTTGTGATTAATTTTGTTAACGTTTTTGTGTGTCATTTGTATTGTGAGAGGATTAACTTTTAGTTTGATCGTTTACAATTATATGGCATAGACACTTGTCTATCATTTGAGACTAACAAATATACTATAATCACCATAATTATCACCAGCAGACGATCGTCCTCCGGTATAGTTCTTTAAACATGAGAATAAGGTCCAATACCTCTTGTACATCCTTCATTTTGTCATAATTTCTTGAAGTAGGCTTCAGCTAAGGTCCACCCACCAAGTAATGACCCCTTAATTTTATTCTCATATAAAACAATAACTGACTGACATGTCAAATGGACAGCCAAAACTCCTGGGGCGTAAAAATTTACACACATGGAACTTTTTGATACTGTGGGTGACCACTAAGAAAGGAGTTTACGCAAATCATACGCAAAATAGTGTCATATCCAAAAGAGTGATAAATCGAAGGAATCGGCGAAGCCACATGTCATGCGATAGTTATAAATAAATCAATAACGAAACTAGTAGTATTGGAACTTACCGTCGTTGGTAGAAATGTTGCCCGTTGTTTAAATAAAAAAATACAGTCAGTCAGTGCAGTGCAGACGAGCCATGGCCCACCTGATGGTAAATGGTAACCGTCGTTCATGGACTCAACTATACCGAGAGTATTGTCAAATCGCGGCTCGCCATTTCATTTCACTAATATGAAATGAAAAAATTAACGGCTATCGCCTGCTACAACCAAAACACACCGATGTGCTTCATGGCTGGTCATACGAAGTGGTGGTACCAACTCGCTCGGGCCTGATAGCAAGTGAGTACTCCCACTTGGTACGCAGCCCTACCACCAGTCATGCAATGGGCGATAACTACTTACTGTTATAATGTACGATAATGGGGTGGTGGCACTTGTATTCTTAGTCCGTAACCACACGAAAAGTTAAAAAAATCTTATCTTATTAATTTTATAAATGTAAAAGTTTGTGTTTATGTTTAAATGTCTGTATATATTTTTTTTTATTGTATGTAGTGGCAGACGAGCCACGGCCCATCTGATGGTAAATGGTAACCGTCGCTCATGAACTCAACTTTACCGAGAGTATTGTCAAGGTGAGCAGCGAGCTCACCATTTCATTTCCGAGATATGAAATGAAAGAATACTACAGCCAACACGCAATGATGTGCTTCATGGCCGGTCACACGGGAGATGGTGGTACCAACCCACTCGGGCCCGATACCAAGTGAGTACTCAACTTGGTACCCAGTCCTACAATGGATGGTAATTGCTTACCTCTCTTAGTCGCCTCATACGACATCCGTGGGAAAGAATAGGGTGGTGGCACTTGTATTCTTAGTCCGTCACCACACGGTGTCTGTTACTCAAATCACACAAATACGAGATAAATAATAGATTTGGATGAAATTCGGTACAAATTTTACATTTTGGACATAGGTACCTATACAGTATTTTTATCCCGTTAAGTAACATCTCTCTCCGACTGTTATGAGTTTTAGTTCAAATTACTGCTTCAATACAAAATTATTATTTTAATCACTCACTTTTTAATTCTTTCTGGATCCAATTACGACGTCCACGTAGACAAAGTCGCCAGCAGAAGCTTGTATTTTATACGATATGTACATTTTTTTGTTAAGGCGGGAAAAAATAGACCTAACCGCACACCCGGTTGTTCGGGGCAACGAACAGGATAGTGCGGGGCCCTCATCCACTAAATAATCCCACCGTGTGCCGTCTCTCTGTTTGTATTGTCGAACCACTTGAACTGTGATACATTACTTCAATGGTTTTTATAATTATGATACCTTCTACTAAAAGGTAAAGTTTTTTTTTAATCACTATGCAGTGGAATTAAAAAATACTGCCATGAAATAGAACAATTAAAAAAGTAGAACAAAGCTAATTTATATCACAGTATACGGATCAAAAGACGTACACCCAACTATAAAAATGCTTCACAGAAAACCAATATGGCGGGTGTAAACAATTTTCTAAAGACTACTAAACGTGCCTCTGTTTATTAAGTCCGTGTATAATCTCAATACCGATACCCTGGAGAGGTGCAGAAATAACTTTTAATATGAAAAATGGTATTATCATAAGAATATGAGACCAACAAGCTTTTGCTTAAAGTAAAATCCTATTAACCTAAAAATAACTTTAACTGAAATGAAATAAGATTGAAAGTTAAATTTGCCCATGTATGTAGGTGGTAAACACAATTTTGAAATAAGAATACTTTAACAAATTTTATATGTTATTGTAAAAATAAAACGTAAGCAAAGAATAACTCTATTTCTATATACATAGGGATCTATGAATACAAATTGGTAGTAAATTGTTGTTTGTTTCGCTGGCATCTTTCAGGCGAGTTGTCATAGCGCGAAAATTGTTTAACATTCTGTGGCATAGACTTATTTCAATAAATATGAATGAGTTGGGATATTATTGGATATTTTTATGTTATTCTGTTTTAGATTAGTAAAGTTTTAATCCAAGCCAGTAAGTTCAGAAAAAACATAATTAACGGTGACACCATTTTGAATATGGAAAAATCAAAAGTTAAAATTAGTTTTAGATAGGTATTTTACCCTTAGAAATTATGGCGTGGATTCCGATGGCTTAATCATATTCTTTTTCATTTTTGAGCACAATTCTCTTCTCAGAATGAGGAGTTAGCTAGTGGTAGAGCATTGCTCATTCAGCACAAAGCGGGCTCGAATAGAGAACTACCTTCTCACAGAAGATCAGTGTACAATATCGGTAGGTACCTCCGTTTCTATCACCTCCTGTCACCCACGAAGTATAAAAAATTTACACTACGCTGCTGGGCGAATGTAGGTTGGGTTAACAATAATCTTAATTACCTCTACCTATACATAATGCAAATTCAACTAAATACTTTAAGGTCGAAACGATCTCTAAAGTTTTTTTTAATCTTACCAGGGTTTTCGTATATAAAACTTGCTATAGATTTCTATATTATATATTTTTATATTTTGAAATGCATTCAGTAGATACTAATTTATATTTTTCTAAAAGCAACTATTGTTATTTCATATTCCTAAATTCATATTTCTAAAGACCTACAATAACTCCTTCCGTTGACCAATCAACGAAGTAATTATTATTGCTGAAATAGGTTATAAAGCCATAGAAAAACAAAAATATATTATTGAAAATAAATAAACAGCACGCGTTAACTCCAATCTAAAATGGAACGTCTATACTTTTTTTTCAACACAGCGATGACAAAAGCGCGCCCGTCAAATGCCATTGCTTAAATGAGAACGCAGTCATACGAGAATGTGGTGGGACGGAAAAATCATTGAGCGAAAATGTCATCGGTTTGCCCCGTGAAATAGTAATTTTGTGAAGTGAAGGAAAACGCGGTAACTGTTTTTTTCTCATTTAAATATAGAACGATAACTATGTTTTGTTTTTACTGTGAACTATACCAAGAAAATCTATTTCCTACAACGTTTGAATAAGTTAAGTAAGTAGCTGAGTATTTCAAGTTACTACTCTCTCTCTAGTGGTGAATTATGGACTTGTTCCTATATTTATAAGCATTGTTTTTATACTACGAGAGTAGTATATGTGATAATTCTCTGTCTACTTAATGATGCTGTGTTAGCGGTAAAACCAAATGCAAAAACAGTGGTATCAAGTTAAATCCCCAGTCTAAGATTGCCTGTCTACCACTACGGAGGGGAGAGAAGCGCTGCGGAGCCTTTATTATCCAATAGAATTGCATCAAAACTCAACTCCGCTTCAGTGGTCAGGGATTTGCGAACTAGTTTAAAAATTCATACATTTTAAACGCAGAACGGGCGAGCGGATTTAAGAAAATAAGCGGGTATTTCAAAACCAAAATCTAAGTTTTCTGATAGAGGGTGAGCCTATTGCTGTCTACCGGACACATTTCTAAGCTCCGGGCTGCTACTGAGAATATTCTTTTTACGAAAATGCTCAATAACACTGCCCGACTCACCCACTAAATAAAGCCCCCGTGTGTCGTCTCTCCGCCTGTACTGGCGGACCACTGGAACTGTGTGATATTAATTCAGTTGTAAAACTGCAAACCTAAGAAATTTACTTGCCATCTTATGAAATCTGGTATACCGAATAGGGCCAGGTTAATGTACTATGACCTAAATTTCATTCACTCTGACAGGAGATTCATACTAAGTGGGACGGTAATGGGGTTATAAAAAGGCCAAATATTAATACAAGGGCTATTTTTGTCCTTTGTATCCATAAGAGCTACGCTATTATGTACATTACCATCAGCTAAAATTATCGTAACACTCGAACAGATACCATTTTATCAAACGCTAATAACGGCGTACAGCTACGCGTGCCAGGATTTACAAAATATATAGTCTGAGTCCATCTGTAATGTACATTTCTGTTAAATAAAGAATTTTCAGTATCGGTTCAGTAAAGAAAGAAAAATCCTACAAACAAACAAAGTTACTGGTTCCACTTCATTATTTAGTACAGATTGACTTCCGTGTGGTAATGGACTAAAAATACAAAGGTTGGTACTTTTTTTTATTAAGGCAGAAAAAATGTACCTAACCGCATATATAAAGTGGGGGGCCCTCAGCCACTAATTAAAACCCTCTGGGTGCCATCCCCTCGCATTTACTGCCGGACCACTGGAACTGGAAGACATTACTTCAGTGACTAAGGCGAGTACCTAAGCAATTATCATCCAATGTATTACTGATGGTAGGGTTGTGTAGATTTTTTTTTATTTTTTTTTATTACATGTAGTGTAGAGTAGACCACTGAAGGAATGTAATATGGTTCCGTTGGCCGGCCAATAAAGGCGGAGAGGCACACGGCGGGTTTCTTTAGTGGGTGAGGGCCCTAGACTACCCTGTTCGTTGCCCCGAATGACGGGGTGTGCGGTTAGGAACACATTTTTTCCCGCCTTAACAAAAAAAAAGGGTTAGGTAGATACTTAGTTGCTATCAAGGCCGACCGGATCCGTACCACCATCTCTCGTATGACCAACCATGAAGCACCTCGGTGAATTTTGGTTGTAGTGGTAGACAGCTATTCATTTTTTCATTTTACATCGGTAAAATAAAATGGTAGAATCACAATATTCTTAGTGTAGTTACCACTTACCATCAGGTGGACCGTAGCTCCACAGGTTTTTTTTATTGCCAAAAGCAATAAAAAAAATTGTTAGTTACCTGGTTCTGCGCTCACACAAGTGCATGCAATCAACAGAGTACAGTTGACAAAATGGCATGAAATGTTCAACGAGGAGTATGGACACGTTGGCTTAATGATGTTTAAATATGCCTCATAAATTTATATAGGTAGAATTTTTGAAGTGAATACTTTTTTAGAGTCGTTGTGATTTGAAACTCGATGAAACGAAAATGCGTCACGATAAAGAAACAAACACATAAATATATAGGATTAACAGTCAGTTGCAAATAAGTCCATTATGTTATTTAAACTTTGAAATAATTGTTTATCACAAAACGGGGTAGTTGATTTGAAACCTCAGTCCCTGGCTTGCGTGATCAATACTTAAACCGTATAACCACGGTATACATATTATTAAGTTTGAAAAAGCGATATGCATTCAATAATAAACTAATATCTCTGTTTAGCTATGTTTACTTGGTATTCCTATGCCAGCTATAAAGTATTTTTCTCATCTACCCCCGAAGTGAATCATATACTTTTCATTAAACACAAAGGGAAAAATGTGAAATCGAAAATAATAGTCAGGAGCAGGATTTGAACCTGCATCTCCTGGTTACCGTCCAGATGCTTTGCCAATTCAGCCATCGTGACAATTGCTCCTGACTGCTAATCTCGATAACGCATTAATACTTAACGTCTTTGGGTGACGCCGGCGCCATCTGTCGGAAGTATTTTCATACATTATACCGGCCAGGTAGACTTAATTTTACAATTAAGATTTTTACCTAATAATGCCGCAAACCCTATAAATATTTAGATATTTTTATGCATATTTTTAGCATTTTACATGCTTAGCACTATACATTAAACACAAAGTGAAAAATGTGAAATCGAATATAACAGTCACGAGCAGGATTTGAACCTGCATCTCCTGGATACCGTCCAGATGCTTTGCCAATTCAGCCATCGTGATAATTGCTCCTGACTGCTAATCTCGATAACACATTCATACTTAACGTCTTTGGGTGACGCCTGCGCCATCTGTCGGAAGTGTTTTCATACATTATACCGACCAGGTAAACTTAATTTTACAATTAAGATTTTTACCTAATAATGACGCAAACCCTACAAATATTTAGATATTTTTATACGTATAAGTTTAAAATATATATAATAGATATTTTTATACGTATAAGTTTATAATATGTATAAAAATATCATATACTTTTGTTATTTATGTTGCTATGGTGAGGTTCACAAGATCTTTTACCAAAGTTGTCCCATGAATTCCTACAGGATCAATTATATCGTTGCAGAAAACAAAATTTAAATGAATTTTAATGCTTCATTAAATTTAATTAATGAGAGGTCATTTTAATCTTGTTAAAAAATATAAACCTTACATTTATCCTAATACTCCCGATGCTCTATATCCATCTTTATCTTTCTTAGACTACTTTTCAGGTTCCACATCTGCCTTATGTGCACACATAAATATGGGTTTTTTTTTATTTTTTTAAACTGCTTGACCATCTGGAAATAATAACAGCTACAGAAGGTTTTGATCTATAGAACATTACAAATTAAAATTAATTATTTTCATTGTAATTAACCAGTATACTAAATACAAAAATCTGTATGCTTCCAAAAGAAATCTAAGCGTTCCAAATATAAAAGTTTCAATGTTGAACGCTGCCGTATCGTTGCTGATTGCACCAGGCGTAACAAACCGTTGGGAAATCAGCGGCGGCCGCGCTACGACGCGTAGCTATTTATTTAACTACTTGGCAATTGCAAAGAGTAGTTTATATAGAACGTTTTGCTATTTATTTTTATTTTGTTTTGGACATCATGGCGAACATATTTAACAAAAATATTGTAATTGAATAAGATGCGGTCACTGTTTTTGGAATTAATTTCTTTGTGAGTTTTTTTATCACTTTCTTTATATAGCTTCTGCTCGAGAATTCGTTTGCGTGTATTTCAAAATTGGACTGCAATAGCTCAGCTGTCTAGAGCACTTCCTCGGATTGGATGGTACGCAGGTTTGAATCCTGCTTGCAGTGAAGTTCCCTTTTTCTACTTTCGAAAATAAGTGCTAAAATACAGATTAAAATATATAGATAGTTAATCATAAAGTAATTCAAAAGGAAAATTTTAACATATTATATTGATAACAATCGAAAAGCCATGCCATTTACCACAAGAAAAAATATTCTACGTGTTGATTATTTTTCACTTTTCGTGTGCTGAATTTTATTGAAAGCCGTTCAACCTTTTTATGTGATTAAGCAACAAACAACTAAACATGAAAACTGTTTCACAGTGGGCTTTGACGTTTAAACTAAGCGAAGATAAAAAAACATGCGTCAAACTATAAAAATGTTTATTATTACTGGAAATTCTATACCGTAGACGCTTGCTACGTCATAGAACATGTAGCTTATGTAGAAGCAGCGTAGCGATACCGTATGATGCATCGTAGCAATATTTATCTTTCATTGGAAGATTGGAACTATTATTTTAAGGAGTCTATCAAAATTCTGATAGACCATATATTATGCTACTTACTATTCAGCACCAGTGGCTCGACCCAGCTTTCCCTGGGCAGTAAATGATATAATTAGAAATGAAAATATCTTATAAAATTAATCGTCTTCTATTGATACTTGCAGGCGGAAAGCCGGTCTTAAAAGCTCTTCAGAGGCTGTTCAATTCCGTCGTAATCGGGGGCGACGTTGCAGAGTCATGGACCAGAAGCGTGGTGGTGCTGTTCTTCAAGAAAGGTGACAGAACCCTCTTGAAGAACTATAGACCCATCTCGCTCTTGAGCCACGTCTATAAGTTGTTTTCAAGGGTCATTACAAATCGACTCACGCGCAGGCTTGACGACTTCCAGCCTCCCGAACAAGCCGGTTTCCGAAAAGGCTATAGTACCATAGACCACATTCACGCGCTACGCCAGATTACCAAGGAATACAATCGGCCACTGTGTCTGGCGTTTGTGGACTATGAGAAAGCCTTCGGATTCGATCGAAACTTGGGCGGTGCAGTCCCTTCAGCGGTGCCAAATTGACAATCGGTACATCGAAGTGCTGAACTGCTAGTATAGAAACGCCACCATGTCAGTCCGTGTTCAGGACAAGCGTACGGGACCGACCCAACTGCAGAGAGGTGTTAGACAGGGAGACGTTATGTCCCCGAAACTCTTCACCGCTGCATTGGAAGATGTCTTCAAGCTCTTGGACTGGACCGGATTTGGCATCAACATCAATGGCGAATACATCACTTACCTTCGATATGCCGACGACATCGTAGTCATGGCAGAATCTCTGGAGGACCTTGGCACCATGCTCAATGATCTCAGCAGGGTTTCCCGACTAGTGGGTCTCAAAATGAACATGGACAAGACGAAAGTCATGTCTAATGTCCATGTCATTTCAGCACCGGTCCTAGTCGGGAGTGCGCTTCTCGAAGTTGTCGACCATTATGTCTACCTGGGACAAACAGTCCAGTTAGGTAGGCACAACTTCGAGAAAGAGGTCAATCGACGAATCCAACTCGGCTGAGCAGCGTTCGGGAAGCTAAGGAAGATCTTCTCGTCCAATATTCCGCAGTGTCTGAAAACAAAGGTCTACGACCAGTGTGTGTTACCAGTGATGACATACGGAACAAAGACGTGGTCTCTGAATGTTGGCCTCATATCAAGGCTCAAAGTCGCTCAGCGGGCCATGGAGCGGGCTATGCTTGTTATTTCCCTACGTGATCGAATCCGTAATACGGAGATCCGTAGGAGAACGAGAGTGACCGACATAGCCCGCCGGGTTGCCATACTGAAGTGGCAATGGGCAGGCTACATCGCTCGACGAACCGATAACCGTTGGGGACGAAAGGTTCTCGAGTGGCGACCACGTATCGGACGGCGCAGCGTAGGACGGCCCCCCACCAGATGGACCGATGATCTGGTCAAAGCTGCGGGGAGCCGTTGGATGCGGTCGGCACAGGACCGCTCGTTGTGGCGTTCTCTCGGGGAGGCCCAGTCCAGCAGTGGACGTTAAAAGGCTGATGGAGGGATGGATGGATGGATGAATGTTGATACTTTATTGTCTATCACGACGGGGCTGGATTATTTTATAATATAAAGAAACCCATAGATACATAATATGTAAATTTTTATATATACAAATACTAATAAAATCACAAAATATTAACATCAAGCGGTGTTGTGATATTTTAAGCGAATCTTTAAAAATGTTTAAAACATTACTTTCAGTTTTCAAAATACCACTATTAATCATAATTATACCAGTATATTTGAGCAACAAATGTATTAACAGTACAAATAAGATAATTGCTATGTACAAAGAAGATTCTTAAAAGTTTTTCATTGTTGCTAGGACAGGCATAGATGGTGCTAACAAGAATTTTATTTATTACAAAATCACTATTGTTTTAAAGTTCTGATATTATAATTGCGTTTTTTTTCTCTTCCTACTTTTTTACTCTCTTTTTATACATTTTAGCTTTTATTTTATTTTTTCTTTATTTGAATTGGAATCATTCTATTTTTAATTTAGTCTAAGTCAAATGGTAGCCGCAGGCAAATACACTTTGTTAATCTTCCATTTTTGAAATTGTGACCTTTATCTAATTTTTTTTATACAACGTGGGTGGCAAACAAGCATGCAGCCCACCTGATAGTAAGTGGTTACCGTAACGCAAAAAATACGGAGGAAACTTTTTTTTGGTAGCGCTTAATTAAAAAATTATCATATAGTTGCATCTCGGGGAAATAAATTTTTATTACGAGTAATAATCATCCAAATGGCGGTGAAGGAGTGGTTCACTATGTATCGTGTCTCGTCCCCACTTTGGTTTCAATACTGGGCAGTAGAAGGCTTTATTATGACAACTCGTAGTCTCTGCTATTCCCTATATGGGTACATAAATAAAATTAATTATTATACACATTTAATTCATTAAAAGTACCTATAATCAGACAATAAATATCAAAATCCTCCCAAGTCAAAACAATAATAAAATCATCCCTAAAACATTAAATAAATATAATCACGTACTAGTGTTGCCAGCGCGAAATAACCGTTTAATTAGTATTGCCACCCTCTCTGTTTGGGCCCTGATGGCTATTAGGGAGTGAGGCCTCTATATTAATACGCTTGGTGACGATTTAATTACTTTATTAAAGTAACATTTGCTAACTCCTCGCATAGAGCAGTAAATATACACTTTACTTGTAAATAGTCTGCATTAAAAACAATGTGGTGATCGTAATTCGGTATTAATAAGACTGTACACATAGCGGAGTGGTTTAGATACCGTCCTCCCGCCTGAGTGTTGTGGGTTCGATTCCCACACAGAACAACTCTTTGTGTGATCTACAAGTAGTTGTTCTGAGACTGGGTGTACTTTGTATCCGTGAAATTGTTTATCTGTTAAGTCCTGCGCGATACAAGAATTATTCCTCAGTGTAGAGTGTTGTCTTTTAATGAGGTTTTGGGTGTGTGTAGGTTTTACTACAATTTCTGTTTACTAAGCTCATTCTATTATACTCGTCAATTTATACAAATTCAAATTAAAAAATAACTTTTGTTCATCGGCTTATACGCGTAAAATAGCACTTAAAATCGTTAAAGTTACTTACTAATAATTAACACGAGCACTTGCAAGTGCATCCGCAATGTCGCTATTGCAATCGCCACAAGCGGCCCGAATACCACAAGAGCCATCATTCGAAAGGCTTCATTATTATTAATATCTAAATAATACTCGCCGTGTGGGGCCGGCTTTAGAATTGTCCTACCCTTCTCCACCCATGGTAGTCGTAAGAGCCGACTGAGGGTATACCGGGGGAGTGGGCAGCAGCACTCCCTCGAGTATTAACAACATCCACTGCGATCGCCAACCCGCCTACCAAGCGTGGCAATTACGGCACTATCCCCTATTCTTGGGGAGGCCTATGTCCAGCAGTGGACTTTAAAAGGCTGATGGATTGGTGGATGGACTGCACATACTAATATAAGATATCCACGTAGTATTATAAAAAAAAATGTTTTCTGTAAGAATTTGATCACTCCTATAGATATATCTTTTTCTATTAAAATGGCTTCGGACGCAGAGATTATGGACTCGCATCCCAATATCGCCACTAAGTACTTATCTACTTGATTCTAACTCATAAAATAAGGAATGGCTTATTTTGAAGGGAAAGAAATAATATATCCGGAACCCATAAAATCCCTAAAACATATCTTCAAAATACCAAATTATCTATTTCTATACTACAACGCGGATCCCTAAATTGGGTCCATTAAAGAGATATCCCAATTCCCTGTAGTGAATGACAAAAACATCATAAAATTGCACCGTGGCTTTTGGCTCGAATTACCCTTAAGAATTATTAGTTCTAAGGTTCTGTCCTGGTTGGGTACATCATTTATTTACTCCGTTATAGTTCTCGTCTTTTGTTTGTATGAATTTCGATTAATGTCAGATTTCGTCTGACTTATTGTATATGTTTATCAATAGTTTTTCATACGAAGAAAAATATAAGTTATTTTTACCTTGACTTTCTCTCGAGTAAAAACAGCACTTTTTTATCTTGTAAGTTAATAAAATAAGAGTATAGAGTACTTATACTCTAGTTTTTGCTAAGAATACCTGGCAGTTACATGACAATGGGATAAATATACATGTAGGTATATATTTTAAATGTCGTATAATTTACGTATGTATATTTGTCGTCTATATACTTTAATCAACCAAATTTTATGCAACAATACTGATAGAAGAAGTACGAAATAAAATAAGTATGAAATCATAATTTTATTATGAATGGTTATGAAGTTATGAACCGGAAATAAGTCACGTTGTTATTTCCGGTTATATATTTCTGATATGTATCAATGTCCCGATTGGTTCAATACAAATATTTTTTATTATGACTTCAGTACTCGTATTATCTATAAACTAAAAATTAGTATACGAAAGCAATCAAAAAATGAAGGTGTATTTTTGATCTATACTTTTTAGCATTTGACATGCTTCGCCACTTTTTAAAGCACTAATTATTTGTGAATAAGGAAAAGAGATTCTTTGTACTAGCGGGAATCGAACCCGCGTCTTTTCCAATCCGGGGAAGTGCTCTAAGCTACTGAGCTATAGTACAGATCCTGCGATCATCCCAATCTCCTTATCACACCTGTCTTAACGACCAACGCCATCTATCGGAAACGCATTTACTCGGATTAGAAAAGATGCGGGTTCGATTCCCGCTAGTACAAAGGATCTCTTTTTCCTTATTCACAAATAATTTGTGCTTTAATGAAGGTGTATTTTTAACGAACAATCTTTAGTAAAATATTTCCAAATGGACTTCTATCAAATTGGTAGCGTACCTCAGCCCTCTTCCCTCCCGGACCATCTGTCGCCACAATGGGCACTTATTCGAACACGTTTACTATTTTATCAAATCTAATACCAGCTTCAACCACACGAAAACCAACCCTAACATAAAAACAGAGAGTTGCCTCTCCAACATCAACGGTTTCCTCCCCTATTTTTACTCGGATTAAGCATAATGAATCGTAAATACGATCTTTGACACCTTTTTCATTTCGTGTCGTGAGTGATTTTGTGTCCGGGTAGGACACAAAATCACTCACGTCCGATTTTACTTTGTATCTAAGTAGAAAAATTAGTGTAATTGTTTTGTTGTATTAATTTTATTCGCCTAAATGTCTAATAAGTACGTACGGGCCTTATAATTAATATCCATTAATAAGGAAAATAGGTACTCGTTATTATTATATGTATAAAAATGCTCTTAACCTTTAGGGTACTTTACCATGAAGGTAAGATATACAAATAATATTACTATTATTTAAAAAACAAAACATATTTGACTCATTAAAAATGCACTAGATAGCCTTCCTCATCCGAACGATTTTTATATCAAATATTTATTGCTTATAAAATCTGCCGAGGTTAACAAATCAGAGATTTATTCCTACTATTTCTTTTTAATTAATGTATAATTATGTAGATACAACCAAACAGCAGTCTAGCCAGACCTTACGTATGATTGATACCACTAAACCACACCCCAGACCAAGCACTCAACTAAAAGGACATCACCATTCGATCATTTAACTAGTGTTTATAATCATTAAGTACCCCCTCTATTGGGAATACGCCCCAAAGGAGTCATCTCTTAAGGCTATGGATACAGTGTAGGCGGAGCGAGAAGCGAATTTTATTTTAACATACCTACAGCAAATTTTGTTCGATATTTGAATTTTCGATAACAGCCCTGCGCTGGGCTTAGCATAAAATGGTTATTGGGTTAGTGGTTGTAGTATAGTTCAAGATTCGTATGCTTCATTATCGCGTTGAAGCTAGGACAGATTAGAGAGACAGCTTCGGAAGGCACGTTAAGAAATGGGTCCCAGCTGTCAAATAACATCCTGGATCCTTTAACGACCAGTCTTGTTCTAGGGTCAGGAGTGGTCCTCTTAGTTCGGTTGTGAAGGTCAGATAGGCGGTCCATGTAAATACTGGTGTATCAGCTTAAAACCGAACAAATTGGAGGTCTTTTTAAAGTACAAATTATTTGTGAATAAAGAAAAAGAGATTTTTAGTAGGGGCGGGAATCGAACCACGCATCTTTTCCAATCCGAGGAAGTGCTCTAAGCCACTGAGCAAGCATTACATGCATCCAATATAGTAAGTTTAATTTTGCAATTAAAATTCATACTATTTGATGGCGCGATTTTTTCAAACATTTTAGATCTATTTCTTTTAGCAATTGACATGCTCCGCTACTTTTTAAAGTACAAATTAAAAAGTAGCGGAGCATGTCAATTTCTAAAAGAAATAGATCTAAAATTGGAGGTCGTTTTTTTTGTTAAGACAGGTAAATATGTACCTAACCGCACACCCCGTCGTTCGGGGCAACGAACAGGGTAGTGTGGGGCCCTCACCCACTAAATAAACCCACCGTGCGCCGTCTCTCCGCTTGTATGTATTACCGGGTCACTGGAACCATGTTACATTCCTTCAGTGATTGGAAGTCGACCCTAACAAAAAAGTTTAGGGAGATTAGATGATGACGTTAAAGCTAGGACATACTCGTATCTTGAGTTAACAATAAAAAAAACTCTCCTAACGTATGTTACATCTAGTCCATGAGCCATTGAGAAGTGTCGTTCTATTAATATTTTTTTTTTTTTATTGCATGTATTGGCAGACGATCCACGGTCCATCTGATGGTAAATGGTAACCGTCGCCCATGGACTCGACTATACCGAGAGTATTGTCAAGCCACTGCTCACCAATTCATTTCACAGATATGAAATGAAATATAAGCGGCTATCTCCTGCTACAGCCAAAACGCAACGATGTGCTTCATGGCCGGTCACACGGGAGATGGTGGTACCAAGCCGCTTGGGCCCGATACTAAGTGAGTACTCCCACTTGGTACCCAGCCCTACCACCAGTCATGCAATGGATGATAATTGCTTACTTCCCTTAGTCGCCTCATACGACACCCGTGGGAAAGAATGGGGTGGTGACACTTGTATTCTTAGTCTGTCACCACACGGGCTAAATTAACACGTAAGTAGACGTCTTTACTTTATATTAACGTATATATATATATATATTAACGTCTACTTACGTGTTAATAATATTAACACGTAAGTAGACGTCTTTATACTTTTTTTGTGTGAGTTGTTTAACGCTACCCGCTTATACTGAATACTGACCTTTATATTACTCTGAGTGTAATAACTAGGGTCCATAAAATCGTTCATGTTTTGTGCAGTTGTTCAGACAATCTTTTTGTAAAAGACTTCTTGCTGTGATATATAAGGTACGTAAAATAGGGGCTTGTAAATAAATCAAAATGATTTTCATAGGCTCTAGCATAGAGTTTAAAATAAATGCTGGATGCAATTATTAAGAAACAGAATAATTAACTAATGGGCGTTTGTAAATCTATACAAATAAATATTCACGGACATTTTCACACAACGTCCTCTGGTCCCAAACTAAGCTTAACGCTTGTGTTATGGGTACCAGATTACGGATATAATAAAAAGTAATACATATATGTATATGTATTACTTTTTTTTTTGTAAATACATACATACTCGTACATATAATAGATAGAAAACACCCAGACGCAGTACAAATATCTGTGTTCGTCACAAATATAATTGTCTAAATAAAATTGAAATGTCTGTTTGTAATATCTAAATAACATATTTTTACTAAATGCATAATTATGAAAGTGTCCATCCATCAGCCTTTTAAAGTCCACTGCTGGACATAGGCCTCCCCAAGAATGGGGATAGTGCCGTAATCGCCACGCTTGGCAGGTGCGTTGGCGATCGCAGTGGATGTTGTTACCTAATACTCGAAGGAGTGCTGCTGCCCACTCCCCCGATATTCCCTCAGTCGGCTCTTACGACTCCCATGGGTGGAGAGGGGTGGGACAATTCTAAATCCGGTCCCACACGGCACATATGAAAGTGTACCTATAAAAAAATAGCAATATTAAAATAGTTGTCTGTCTATCTGCATGTTTGTTTGAACGACTGGACCAATTTCAACAAGACTTCATTGGCTGATGTTATAAGGCGTAACTTGGTTGCTTATATTTTGGCAAAATAAGTTTGGTTTAGCACAAAAAAAGAAAATGATTTAAATTCCACGCGGACGAAGTCTTGTATTTTATATTCAAACTGTTCTTCCAACTGAGCTACCGTAGTGATCTTTCATAGTAATCAGTTTTATATCAATACTTACTTTCGGCTTAATATAATAGCCGTAATTATCTTTTAAGCTTTATAGTAGCTTGATAGCTCAGGACATTAATCATTATTTTTCTAACCCCAATTGTAAATAAATAAATAAATGTCCATGAAAAATTTTTCACACAACGTCCTCTGGTCCCCAATTAAGCTTAACGCTTGTGCTATGGGTAGCAGATTACGGATATAATACATATATTACTTTTTTGTAAATACATACATATAGTAGATACAAAACACCTAGATGCAGTACAAATATCTGTGTTCATCACACAAACAATTGTCCTGAGTGGGAATCGAACCCACGACCTCGTGCACGAAAGTCGGTTACTCTATCTATACAGTTACGGTAAAGTGTTTTTTTCCCCTAGACATCAACTACTATCCAACCTCCTGAATGTAAGCGGTATATTTAATCATAGCAGTACGAACAAAGCATGACAAGAAATAGTCACAAAGCCCTCCTTACCACCATGTTACCTCCTCTTCCTATCCGACCATTATGTACCTATGCATTTCTTGATTTGCGTGTAAATTATTTTCTTGTTTCGTACTATATAATTCTAATGGTAGAACCTTGCTTATCATCCTACGAATAGGCTGGCTCGATCGGGGAAATACTCTCACATAAGATTAGCGTATAACAACGGTAGTTACCCTTACCGTTGTGTTTCGTATGGTGAGTGAAAACGCCAAAGGCCCGAACCCTCTCCCTATCCTCTCCTTATTATCCTTCCTATCCTCTCCTTTTTATCCTTCCTATCCTCTCCTTTTTATCCTTCCTATCCTCTCCTTTTTATCCTTCCTATCCTCTCCTTATTATCCTTCCTATCCTTTCCTTATTATCCTTCCTATCCTCTCCTTTTTATCCTTCCCATCCTCTCCTTTTTATCCTTCCTATCCTCTCCTTATTATCCTTCCTATCCTCTCCTTTTTATCCTTCCTATCCTCTCCTTTTTATCCTTCCTATCCTCTCCTTTTTATCCTACCTATCCTCTCCTTATTATCCTTCCTATCCTCTCCTTATTATCCTTCCTATCCTTTCCTTAGTATCCTAACTATCCTCTGGCATATAGTGATGCCTCTGGTGTTGCTAGCGTCTATAGGCTACAGTAACCGCTTACCATCGGGTCCGTACGCTTCACGGAGTGCGGAAAAATAGCGGAGATGCCGCAAGCCGACTAGGTCATGTCGCCTTCAAGTAGGTCAGTGACGTCACAGTGGGCGGGGCCTCAAACCGCAGTTTCGAGTGAACCGTCATTGCGTTCGGTTCGGACGCATCTTACGTTTAAATAAATATTAAATCCTTTTAACCATGAAGTGCGCTCTTGATGGATGTAGAAATGGCTCAGGATCAAACTTAAAACAAAATGGCATAACATTTTATGTGTCAGTAGTTTAAATTTGTAAATATATGCATTTTAAAACACATTTTCTTGTTTCATTACAAAGAGACATCTGTCGTCGGAAAGTTGCGTTCTGACCACAACTCACCGCTATCGATATTTTAATATTATAAAAGCATATTATAAGAATTCGGCATAAATAAGTAAATTTAGTTTAATTTCTTTATTAAAATATTAATTATTTCAAAGATTTATTGCTTAGTTACTAGAAATTTGAAAAAATAAAAATGGGAAAATGATGTGTCATCTGTCGGTGAGTATTCGAAAATAATTGATAACAAAAGAGTTTACGTCGTACCAGCGAACCCATCATCGAATATATTAAAGTCATGTTATTTGTTAAATTTCTTTTTTTTCTTGTTATTTGTTATCATTTTAGATTCCCGGTTTATACAGAAATTAGAAACGCATGAATATGTTAGGACTGCATGACGGAAATTGTACTAAAAGGGATGGATTAATTTATCCCAAAATGCCCGTCAGCGGTGGTAGTCGTCCCTTTTTTTTTAGTTTTCGCTGTGGATATGCATTTACGCATCCCCCCTGGTGAGAATCTGGGGGTATGTAGAGCTCGCCGAGCAAAATCATCTAGATGATTATAAACTATTACGAACCTGATGCTATTTTTGTCTATCTCAACATCAAACCTAACCTCTTTTGAAATTACTAATCATAAAACAACTTTAATTTTAAAAAAAAGTCGAATAACATCCTCCTTTTTGAAGTCCAACATAAAGAAGTTATAACATAACCTTTTTATTATGATAACTGTATCATCTGTGACCAACAAACAGGTTGTGTTGGGTGGGCACATTAATATAACGACTCTTAACCAAGGGTAGGGGTAGTCGCGGGTACTGTTACATGATTTAGCAATTACCAACCCCAGTGGTGCAGATTTTTAATCTGAAGTTAATGGGCCCTCGTAAATATTGTCGGGGTTATTTTGTAAAAGAGTTAGGAATTAGGCATGTCCTATTTTAAATAGAACCTCCTTTGATAGTGCAAATGATTATCAACAGAACTAAAAATACAAATATGTAAAAAAAAAATATTATAAAGCTGTAACAGAACTGTCTGTATTTTAAGATATCTGAGAAAAAGGGTCAGTATTATTTAGGCATCTCTGAACAATAAATAATATTTTTTGGAATTTATGTCTGTTTGTCTTTTTGTGTTAGCACATCACCCAAAAACTATTGAACGGATTTTGATGAAACTTTTTTGTTTGACAGGTCTTGATTAGAATTAAAAATACGTTTTGTCCTGAACTATATCGGGAACCTGGCACATAGGTAACCTAAAACTGGCTAGCTGCGGCGAAGCCGTGGTCAAGGCTAGTTATATATATTTTCAAGCATTTCATATGCTCTGAAATTTATTAGAGCACAAAGTGCCATAATGTAAAATAGAAAATGACAGCCACGAGCAGTTTTTAAACCAGCTTTTTCTGAGTTAAGTGCATGCCGTTCCAGACACTTTGCCAACGAAAGTGTCATTTGCTCGCGGTATATAAAAAGTTACCTTTTATCAAATGACATCAAATTAAATATGACGGCCCTCGTGTAGTAGTCGGTAGTGTAACAGACTTCCGTGCACGAGGTCATGGGTTCGATTCCCACTCAGGACAATTATTTGTGTGATGAACACAGATATTTGTACTGCGTCTGGGTGTTTTCTATCTATTATATGTATGTATTTACAAAAAAAGTAATATATGTATTACATTCGTAATCTGGTACCCTTAGCACAAGCGTTAAGCTTAGTTTGGGACCAGAGGACGTTTTGTCAAATGTACGTGAATATTTATTTATTTTTTATTTATTATCAATAAAAACCCACGTTATACTACGCTGAGTTGCCAGACAAATAAAATAAAACTTCTTAGGAAAATGCATAATTATTAATACAGCTAATGTAAACTCATCTTTATACCCACATGTTCTCGATAACGTATGTACAGGTAACAAAAGCTGGAGGCGGATAATTACCGACTTCAAAGCACCTATTCATTTAGCTAAGCATGACGTACACGTCCAATTTTTAACGATGTAACCGATAGCCCACGGACTTAATGAGCGTACATAGGATTTTTTATACTGTTTGATAACGTGTATCTCGATATGCGAGCATTATTTTTTGCAAAATATGTTTTATGGTACTTCGCCAATAGGGGATTGAAATTTAAACTAGCAACACTGCCGTGAAATACATCGGCATATTGCCTCTTTGAGCCTGTTACTGGTAGACCTTTACACAGTTTTTAACACTGGTTTATAGCGAAAATTCTCGAAAGAATTGTTAGGAAACCTGGAAGCTTGAGATTTCTCAAAAGCTTGTCAGGCCCACCGACTAGCTATCAAAGTGCCTCTTGTTATTAGTTCTGAGGTGTGAAAGAAAACAGAAACAAATCCACTGTATTTTACGCCTCAGACATGTGCGTGTAGTTACTCTATTTTCTATGAAATTTTTCCATTTCTTTCCACAAGGCAACAGAGTTCATCATTGTATTTAGTGTAAACTACAATGTAAAATAAAAACTCATAAAATTTTATTTACCAGCAGATGTTGCCAGATAACTGTCATCGTTTCCCCAAAACAAAACCAAGCTATTACCCACTTGAGCTATCGTAAACCTAATTAAACTAACAGGGTACACTTACAGCCACTGTTAGTATGTCCAAATAATTATTTCACTACAATAAATAACAATACAATCGTCAACAAATCGTTATTATTGCAAATTACCGCCATCTGCTTACATCTGACAGATCCCAAAGGGTTTTGGCGCGCTGCTATCAACTGTCAAGAGGCCATCTTGCGGCCATAGACAAACATTTGCAATTTTACGCGCCATTGACTCCAGTTTTGTTAAATTAGCCGTTCTGAATCCGTTTATTTTAGTTTTTCTATTGATAACAAAAGAATTTTGAGTTTTGAGTCTGTCTCTTTTATTTTAACTTTAATACGGTTATTCCTCCTTTCAGCTGATTAAATAACAATTGTATTTGAATTTCGGTAGATTTTGAAACATGAGAGTAAATCTTTTAAGCATTTAAGAGAGATATGTTAGAAAAAATTATGCAACCATAACTTCTTCAAATTACAGGTAGCAGACTAGATGGGTGGTATATTGTTACTCAAGATTAATTTTAAGAACTTAATGACGATAAAATGCTCGAAAGTTTCAAATCGAAGGAAATTCATTATAGTTTCTTCACAAACTCTTCTTTATAAGTTTAATTAAAAGCTAAATAATATATACAATATTCAAAATACATGAACCTGTTTGTGTAATGTACTTCTTGAATCTGTAATTACTCAATCGATCGTCATGAAAGGCATGAAACTTAAAAATCTAACTTTGGCCTCATTTTTATTGGTTGAATTAATTATTGCTAAGGTGTACTAACGAATGAAATGTGATCATAAATGGAGCTAAAAATTTATGCGACGTCAGATTTAATGATAACAAATTGCCCAAGAATATTCAGTCAAATGATTGCGGCCTTTACTTGTCAGTTTTTTGACTATTATTTCACTTTGTGTTTAATATTATTTCAGTCCAACAACTTCTATAAAATTGAAATACGAATAATTTACTGAAAACTACTGTTAATTCCAATGTCGACACAGGTCTAAAAAGAGATTTAATCTCTCTCAGGAATTCAGGTATTCTCATGATGTTTTCCTTCAGTGGAAAACAATAAAAGAGTTTTTACTCTAAAAGACCATATCAGTGATTCCTTAGCAACAACTGAATACAGAAACAATTTTCATTAGCAATCAATATAGTCCATTACGTGGTTACAAAGGGCCTACACGGCGCCGGCAGCGGTGCGTGAAATATAAGAGCACTCCACAAAAGGGCTAATAACTCGTGTGAAGAGCCCTTAACGCTCCTCTGGGTTTTGGTTTAAATATTAAGAAAAAGAGATTAGCGGAGCGGGCAGCAATTTTATACTAAGAACGTTCCTTTTTCAAATTTATTGACCACGTACATCTTATTTTTTAACTAAAGTGGAATAGGATATTATGTTAATTTTTATCTTGGATAATGGATAGCTCCCGTGTAGTATTTATAATAGTAAGAGCCGACTGAGTGAATATCGGAGGAGTGGGCAGCAGCACTCTTTCGAGTATTAACAACATCCACTGCGATCGCCAACCCACCTGCCAAGCGTGGCGAGTGGCGAGTGGGAATCGAACCTGCGTCCCTTCCAATCCGGGGAAGTGCTCTAAGCCGCTGAGCTATCGCACTGACCTTAGACCATACCCAATCTCCTCATCACATTTGTCTTTACGATCAACGCTACCTATCGGATGCATTTACATGCTTTAATCCAATATTGTAAGATAAATTTTGCAATTAAAATTCATACTACTTAATGGCGCGATTTTTTTTTTAATTTTGATCTGTATTTTAGCACTTGACATGCTTAGCTACTTTAAAGTACAAATTGTTTGCGAATGAGGAAAAAGGGAACTTTAGTGCGAGCGGGAATCGAACCTGAGTCCCTTCCAATCCGGGGAAGTGCTCTAGGCCGCTGAGCGATCGCACTGACCTGAGCTGAGCATGTCAAGTGCTAAAATACAGGTCAAAATGTTTAATCTACTAATATTATAAATGTAAAAGTTTATGAAGATGTTTAGATGATTGGATGCGTATCCGTTATTCACGCCTAAGCGTCTGAGCAGATTTAAAAAGATTAGATTTTTTTTTATTTAAAAAGATTTGAAGTTTTGGTTTTTAAAAGATTTGAAAGATGATAGGCTCCATCGCAGACAAAAACTAGTTTTTAGGTTAAATCTGAGGTTTCCGACGTAGTAGTAGAATAAAACGGATGGAAAAAATTCTAATAAAAATCATAGTTTTTTTTATAACAAATTTTAATACAATATTTTTTTTCTTAAATATTCTAAATGCACAGTCATACTCATAGCTCTGCTACAGCTTTATAGTAGCCTAAATTTTATTTGCCTATATACACGTTTTCCAAAAATATCTAATGACTCATAATTGATTGAATGAGGCGACACTTAGCGGAAGTCCATTGTTATTATTATAAAATGGGTATTTTAAGAGGAGAGCTCGCCACTCATCCACGCATTGTCAATCCCGGTTATCTTTAGACAGAATAACCTAAGATTGCCAATCCGCACTCTTATAGATAGAGGAGAATGTGATAATAGCAAAGTAGCAATCACGATAATGACAAAAAACTCATCAACGCATCACAACCATGCGATACTGTAGGACTCTCAGAACCACAATATTACAATATTCCTCAAAAATCTGAACGAACAAATTCGGCACGTGTTTGGCATTCTTAAGAACGCTCGGCAACAAATTTAGAGGAGTGTGAGTGCGGATTGGCAATCTTAGGTTATTCCGTCTAAAGATAACCGGGATTGATAATCCGTGGGTGAGTGGTGGGCTCTCCTCCTAAAATATCCATTTTATAATAATATCTAATGACTGTTAAAGCGCTGTTACAAACAAAATTTTAATAATATTTAAGTGTAATAATTTTGTTTTTAAGATGTATCAAATTATCGAGTATACTCGTAATAACCGCTTCAGCTTATACACTTGAGCCCAAAAAAAATCTATCTGTATGAAAAATATGATTTTATCTGCGCGATGCGATCGGATCTTTTGTCGGCAAGTAACTATTGTTTAGTTCAGATAGATTTTGTTCAATGTATGCTTGTGTGTCGACAGGGAGCGTTTGTTTTGTGTAAGTTTTGATATTATTTTGTGTATTTTTTGAAAAAGTAAGGGGATTTTTTATTGGGTTGCTCAAAATGGATTGCTTTTGACTAAAAGAAAAGCGATTTTTTATTTATTTATATAAACTATTGCTAAATATATCTCACTTTATGGTCAATGAATAGATCGCTAAGGGTGGTATAAGACGCTGGTTTCATAAGAATATGAATTAAAATTTTCAAAAGTTTCATTGGTGCCTTAAAAAGAAATTTATCTGGACTTACAACGTCTCTTCTTACTATTTCTGTGCGTGATACGAAGAGAATGCAAAATGATAACATTTTACGGAATGTCCGCACTAAGGGAATTAGTACGACAACCTTAGAACGTACGAACAAGATTTTAAGAAGGAATGTGTTATTGAAATTTGCAGTCGCGAAAATTAACACGATGGCTGAAAAAGCGTCTGGGACGCTATTCTAAGACACGCACGTTGAAATCCTGATTGAGCATATCAAATGCTTAAAAAATATATAAAAATGTCATGTTATCTACCACTATCAGCTCGCATTAAATATGTTAATTTAAGAAAAAAACATCAGAAGATACCAACCTTTTTTTTATTTTATTTAGGCGGGAAAAAAATATTCCTAACCGCACACCCCGTCGTTCGGGGCAACGAACAGGGTAGTGTGGGGCCTGCACCCACTAAAGAAACCCGCCGTGTGCCGTCTCTGCGCCTTTATTGGCGGGCCACTGGAACTATGTTACATTCCTTCGGTAGTAGAAGCTACCATCCTAAGGAATCCCCGAGGAACTCTACAAATGGATCGCTAGATTCATGCAGGGTCGGAAGGCTGCTGCTCTGATACCATGGAGGTCAATGCTAACGTACCACAAGGCTCGGTGCTTTCCTCGACGCTGTTCATCCTGCATATTAATGCGGCGTACACTACACACCCAACTTTTCGAGATTCTTCTATGTGTATTTGTTCCAAAATTGTCACTGCTCGATCGACAAGCATGCCTGAGAGATTTTTTCGACTGCTTGTGAAGTCTGGCAACACGCACTAAGCCAGCGTGGCATACTCTGCCTTAAATCACTCTCAATCAGAGAAAAGACCCGTGCTCAACAGTGGGACAGTAAAAAAATAGCAAAATATCTCACGAAAATTTTAATGCATTCGCTTTTTTCTAAATTCCAACGTAGGAGTACCATTTTTTTCACCTACATAGGAAATTCTCCCCAATTTTTCGGGAGCTCACAGCCCGAACATAATCCAGACTCAAAGCTTCTTTAATAACGTTACTTTGGTACCCCCGGTGAGTGTTTTTTGCAACCCATTCGTTGCAGAGTGGGGCACTTTTTAATTCTTTTGACGCTCGCTGCTACTGGGAGGCCCGTATGTAGTGAGAGGATTGTACACTAGGTAACGAAAGAATAAAATATATTCTATAAAATTTAGGGACCAAAATAAGCTGTGATTGAAGATGAACGCCAGATATGAAAGTTTAAAGTCGTGATAAATTATGTTTACCTAATAGAAAAAACACGATCGGCATTCGATTTCACACCCTTTGGTACTTAAATACAATATTTCAGCTTTATTATTAATACATTGCCGTGTGGGGCCGGCTTTAGAATTGTCCTACCCCTCTCCACCCATGGGAGGCGTAAGAGCCGACTGAGGGAATACCGGGGGAGTGGGCAGCAGCACTCCTTCGAGTATACTAACATCCACTCGCGCGATCGCCAACCCCCCTGCCAAGCGTGGCTATTACGGCTCTATCCCCCATTCTTCGGGCGGCCTATGTCCAGCAGTGGACTTTAAAAGGCTGATGGATGGATGGATTCACTAGTGGTGGAGCCTTGCATATCCCAGCATGAATGGGTCAGCTCAGTTGGGGAAATACAACCCTTTCAAAGAAGACTAAGCATACAAGTGTCACTACCCCATTCGACCTTATGAGAGTTTCACGACTAATGGCACAGAATAGATACTAGTCCTAATGGGTCTAAAAATGAACAAAACCAAGTCATCTACGGAATGCAATTCTCAAAGTTTTCGCCCACTATCTCCACCTGGGACAAACAGTCAGATAGACACAACTCCGAGAAAGAGATCAATGAGATGAATCCAGCTCAGCTCCGCAGCGTTCGGGATGCTTAGGAAGATGTACTTGTACAATATTTTGCAGTGTCTAAAGACGGAGGTCTACGATTAGCGTATATTACCGGTTATGATTTACGGAAAAAAGGCGTGGTCTCTAAATATTGATATTTTATCAAGGCCCAAAGTCGCTCAGTGTGCCAGAACAGAGGCATGGTCTTTAAATATTGGTCTTTAATCAAGCCTCAAAGTTGGTCAGCGTACCATGGAGCAGGCTATACTCGAGATCTCTTTACGTGACAGCATCGGTAGCAGAGTAGAAGTAACTAGCGTAGCCCGCTTAGTCAGCACACTGATAAAGTAAGAAGGCGACGAACCGCCAATCGTTAAGGAAGAAAGGAATGGCGACCACGTATCCCACGGTGCAGTAAAGAACGGCGTCTCACCAGGTGGACTGATAACCTGGTCAAAGTCGCAGGCAGCCATTGGAAGCAGGTAGCACAAGACTGTTTGATGTGTTCTCTTGGGGAGGCTTTATTAATAAAGAATACCACGTGAAAACCGAAAATCGGATAGTGAGAAAGAAACTCAATTTACTAAATATGATAAAGGTATGCATGTAACTATATCGATAAAATTATTGCCAGTTGTATTAAACTTACCTACGAGTAAGAATTTTGTTAATAATAAGATTATTATTTGTATGTTTCATTTTATAATAAGATTATTATTTGTATGTTTCATTTTATAATAAAAGGTGCAAATAATATCTACTGATGTATAAATAACATCACCATATTATTTCTACTTTCACAGTGATAATCTCGTCTTAATTTCACATTCTTTGCTAGTTCTTATGACTTGAAACGCAAATAGTTTTGAGTTCGATATCCAGTCCGAAGACAACACACTCTTTTCATCCCGAAAAAATTATGTGAATTTGTTAATGAATTATCACTTCCTGGATAAGGAATCAGCATGGCTGGGAAATTTAGTTGACTTTTCGTGAAGTTCGCTAACACGTTCTGGGCCAGCGAGATGGGTTGTTGCCTGAATCTCACTCATTTTAATACCCGTGCCCAAGAGTAGAAACGAAATGGATTATAATAAACAGCTGCTTTCGAAGTTGTTCTTATTTGAATAAAAGTAGTCAATAATTCTTCGGAAAAATACAGACATAAATCGATGACATTATAGCCGTAATTAAAAAATGTATCGATAACCAAGTCACTTCTCATCACTATAAGCAAAAGTATTTTCGCATCAAGCCGTACCCATCATATATCATTTTTATTCAATCCTTTGCCGAAACCGTACTTTCAGGCGGGCTCTTTTAATTCGTTTTACAATGATAACTGCACTCAATGTGGATTTTTTGTTCAACATATATTACTTTTGACCGGTCTATGGATTCGGCGGCAAGAGTATTCGTGATTATGACAACGCTTTTAACCTCATTTATTATTTATTTTACTTTAGAAGACACGTGAATGTAACATCAACTTAAGGTCTAATCTTTAATCAATAAAATATTGTCAGTAATTAGGCCGTGACATAAACAGATATACAAGCGATTCTGCGAGGATTCCGTTTAAGCATTGGGACGGATAGAACCTTAAAAATGAAGTAAATTATGTTAGCACATTATTCACTAGCTATCATATGGTAAGTGGCCACATTTGAGTGTGAGACTAACAATATCAAAAATCAGTAAAAATGTTGCCCGCTATGGAAATTTAATGCCAAGCTCGAGAGCGAAGAATGAAGACATTTTCACTCGCTCTGCATCGGCTATCTTCAACCACAGCCAAAAGGCATTGATATGCTTCAAGATTGTATAAAATTATGAATACGGTGGTATCCTTACCATTCAGCTCCAACTATAAATGGGAACTTTTAGTCAGTTCCAAACTCTACCACCATTGACAATAAATCGTAGACTATGGTTACCGTTTTATAAAAAACACAAATAATTTTGATAATACCTAAAGCAACAACATTTACGCGAGTATTTCGCACGTAAATATCAGTTATACAGTCATTAGTCGCGGCGTATTTATGGGGTTGCCTCATACGTACTCCAATATCCGTGCGCTAATGTTGCCATATATCTAAAATGGTTTTTGATTTGTATGTTTTATGAATGGGCACAGCGCTAGGCGGGATTATTGAGGTAAATATGGGGACATCACTCTATGTTTTAATAGAATACCAGCTATACTAGGTACTTACATAGTTTCTTCGTGCACTCGTTCGATCCCGTATATAAGTTAAAGCAATATTACTTCTGAATAATTCACATTTTTAATAGTACGAAAATAATTTTAATAGTACGTTTCAGCCATTTTGGAGTTTACCAAAAACAAACAAAACCTTTTTTTTATTATAATAATAGAATAGCTTAGGTTTTTTTGTATAGAATCTCTATGTTCTTCCTTGGACATAGGACTTCCTCAAGATCTAAAAACTCTCTATTCATCCTTGAGTTCTCCTCAAGTGCCACAACGAGTGGTTTTATGCTACCTGCATCCTACTGCTCCCGGTGGCTTTGAAAAAGTAGTTGGTTCACATGGAAGTAGATCATTAAACGCTACGCTACCTATATAATGAACTCGCTTGTTACCAGTAGGTAAGACGTTATGTATTAAAATTACTTCACCATACAGCCATGTCTGCTAGTAAACAGATCATAATGATTATTTCTTTTGCTGTGTGCTGTGTTTAAGAGTTTACTATACAGAGTACGCAACGTACAATTAACAATACGTAAGTGTCCCCTATGTATCATCGTATTTAATTGCGTTTTTAACAAAATATTACATAGGTATTATTGTCCGGACGTCAGTGTTTTCCAGTGCCATTGCGGCATATTACGAGTACACAAATAGTATGTACTTTTTGTCTGACCCAGTGATTTGATACAAAGACCTCAGTTAGAAGCTCTCTAGATCAATGCGGTGTACAAAATCTACGTTACCTTAATTTGTTAATCCTAGCAGTGCGATTATCAATCATTTGTCTACTACAAAAGAATAACCAAAACAAGCCAAATTCTATATTCTATTAAAATATCATCACAGTTACTCGATTGGGGTAAGTACAGATCTTATCAGCACTCCGCCGTTTGAAATATCATCCCCTAACATTCCTCCCTACTTGGCAACATTTAAATAAAAATACAATTAGATACGGACTGTTTTGACCGCTGGCAACTGCTTTATTCATTTAGTAACTGATAAAATTAGGGAATAACTACAAAAAATATGGACTTGGGCAACGATATTTATTTTTTACTCAAGTTGCAAACAACCACACATTGAACGTCATGAGAGAAAAAACGGCTTGGATGTAGATTATGATGATGAAGAGAGGTTTTAAGGTACCGTCACCGAATAATGCAACAAACGGAATATCTACCAATTCATTTATATTCTCGAAGGAAGGAGGAAGGTGGTACTTCGAAGTTAAGCTGACGGACCATTCAACAAAGCTTTACCTCCGATGATGATAAAGGTTTGCCGTAGGAAAAATCTCGCGCGATACGGAAAACCTAATAGATAGATTTCAATTAAGTTTAAATGTTTTATTCCTTAGACACCTGGCCCTTGTTTAATAAAATATTGCGATATCTTCACTTAATATAAAGTTATTAATTGAACGAATCCAATTGTTGATCATTTATTACAAAAGCTTAGATAAGTATAGTATAACAACACAAAGAAAAATGATATTGTTTATCGACATTTAAAGAACAAGGAGGTACGTATTAAAAAGTTGATAGTTTGCTGAGTGTTGTATATATATCTTAATTGTAAGTTGGCAAAACCGCCGTAACATTGGACTTATTAGGGCATGTTCTGACAAACAAAATTAAAAAAATCCAAAGTCTTCACTATCCGTGGTCGTCAACATATAGTGTACAACATAAAGGACAGGCAGAATTAATGAAGAGCGCGCCCGCGCATTCATTGTTAGAAATCAACCATCAATTTATTTACTGATAGCATTTTTCCAATGGAATAATTACTGTTGTAATGGAATTTATTATATTGGGGTCGCTCCTGGACAGCTTGGTACCCATAGTGTCAACATAGTTCTTGCATTTATTATTCTAGGAAAAATAAAATGGTGTTATTCGGAGCTTAGTTTTTGAGTAGACACACAAGTAAGACGGCCCGAAGGACCATTGATTTGATAATGACATTTGAAATACACTGAATGCGTAAGCCGCAGCACACAGTTGTGTGTTGTAACCCCTTTTGGGAAAGGCTTATGTCCAGAAGAACCGGCACGTATTATGTTCCTAGACATAGACGCGAGAATATTTAAGAGTGTCTACACATTTCCAAAGCTGACATTCATAACGGTCATACCAATCAGAATTAATACCGAAGAACAGCGTTTACAGCTTATGAAAGCAATCATCGTTGATTAAAAGCTTCGAATAAGAGATTACTGCATGATACACCTAGCTAGTCTATCGTTGGGGAGTTTTGGCGGGAACACGAAGATAATAATATCGTTCTCCAAAACTTGGTTTATTTCAAGTATTGATGTGTAAAAGTGGTGGCTTTTTACTAATTAACTATTTGTTTATATACGTAAGTGTTGGCAAGTGATATAGTGCAGCATAACATGATTTTTCATTTTGACTCCAAACTCTATAGAAGCTTCCAGAAAGGTCGCAACCACTTTACTGGGACATGACTGACTTGACTATGACTATTTTTGTGCGACTTTAACTTCGATTATGACTTATTTGGTAATTTAGATTTATAATTACGACGTTGGTTTTAGGTTTCTGTTTGGCTGATGGTTCTGCCTAACCAAAGCCTTCATGTTACTAAAAAATGGCTATCGTTATGTTGACGTAAATTTTCTATGAGAATAATTTTCTAATATACGAATCATTTCCTCTTTATCTATACCCGAAACGGTAAAAAATATTTAACTTCTGCCTACACAGCAATAAAGAATAATACAAAACCAACGGCAGATGTCAAATATCGTCATAATAAAAACAAAAATGTCACCCTCAACATTTATTTTGTGACATTTTACTTAGTATCTAATTCAAAAGCCATTTAATGTTACTAATTATAGTTCTGTGATCGACTGTCCCTGACGATAGTAGCATTATATTGATAAATTAAAACGAATATTTGTAATTGCATTTTAAAATAAGGAAATATAATACATCGCTGGCCCCCGGCAATATAGCGGTAAGCACCGCTATATGATTTTTGGCATCTGAGTATATTTTCAATCTATATTTCTAGGTATTTTTATTAATAATTCTTTAGAGACAATTACGGCTGTATTGCACGGAAAATTCTCTTACGATTAAGTTAGGTATGTATTATTGCATTAATCTAAGCTAAGAAACAACACAAAAAACCAGTTAACAACCTAACTATTATAAAACTATAACAAAGCTGTTTCTGTACATTAAGATATTTGAGAAAAAAATACTGTATTAGCACAGTCGAAGAACCGTATTAGGCTTTATAGGAGTGTCTAAACACAAAACATTTTTTTTTTAAGATTTTTTGTCTTTTTTAACTGTTTGTCTGTTTGTTCGTTCGCGCATCAGGCAAAAACTACTTTAAACGGATTTTGATGCAACTTTTTTTATTTGGTAGCTATTGATTAGACTTAAAAACTGGTATACATTTTATCCCGTTACTATATCGGGAACCTGAGATATAACCTAAAAACTAGCTTTTGGCTGCGGCGTAGTCGCGGGCAAAGGGCTAAATTTCTCAACAAAGAAGAACAGCAATACATGTTACATAAACATATATAAGTAGTATATGTATTATATCCGTAATCTGCTACCCATAGCACAAACATTAAGCTTAGTTTGGGACCAGAGGACGTTGTATGAAAGTGTCCGTGAATATTTATTATTGTTAAATATTTCTTTGATAGGATTCTAAAATAGCGATTAGTGGATGAGACAGCTCAGCTTTGGCTATAAAATTTCCCTGAAGAAGTTGTTGGTACGCTCGAGAATTTTTTTGTTTGTTAAGACGGGAAATAATGTACCTAACCGCATACACCGTCGTTCCGGGGCCACAAACAGGGTGGTGAGGCCCCTCACCCAACTAAATAAATCGCCGCGTGCCATCTCTCCACCTGTACTTGCGGACCACTGGAACTGTGTGACATTATTTCAGTGGTCCCTTTCGAGTACTGAGTATAAAACCTGAATCTCTGTGGTCGGTGTGTTTATAAAATCGTTAATGATGTTGCAATTGAAACTGTCTATAATTTGTATTATATTTTTTTTAATTATTTCATTTAATGTTTATACTGTTATAATTATTTTTTAAATGTTAAATTGGTAAAAAAATAGCTTTTATTTGACATATTTAACGCCTGTTTTGTATCACTGTACGCCGAACTATAAATAAATTAGCTTCTTTTATTTCTCCATTTTTGATATTCCCGCTTTATTGTCTGGTGCTAGCGACATCTCCCTCTATATTTCAAAGGGCATGTACCATTTACGGCCTGTGGCGGCCATAATGTTTTCAATATTTAAAATTAAACTAATAATTTATAAAATCCGTCAGTGGTTTTCATTTCTTTATAGAACTTCAGAAAAAGATTATAGTTTAAAAAGCTATTATTTTGAATTTGTACTTTATCGTAATGGTTATTAGTGAATTATTGTTATCTGTTGACAATCAAATAGGATATTGCCGCTACGCTGAATTGACAACATTAAAAACTTTGGTACTATTATATTACAAAACAATATTACGTAGTTATTTCTTAAATAATTTCGTGAGAACAGTAATATGACTATTTACGAAAATATTTTTTATAATTATTTGGTGAAAACTGATATTATTTCTAATCAAGAGTAGCAATTATGATTCAAAATATTGGCAAAACATTTTACATCTGTAATGTTATGTCATTCTACTCATCTAATGTTGTTATTGTGTACTTATTATGTATCGTGAATATTGGTATTGTGATTTTATGAGTGTAAGTTATATATTTAGTGATTTTAAGCCTCATTATTTGTTTATATATGTAGATATTATTTTATTTATTTATAATTATGGTGTTATTTTTGATCATATATTCGATTTTGAGGTATTTCAATTTCAAAATTATATCCATCTTAGATGTCTTTTATCTCATCATCCAAAACTTTTAGTGTGAAAAGAAATACACAGGGCAATAGGGTAGTCATTTATCTTCAAAACACATATTGTTTAATGTATGTCCTTTCCAGGCCGAGATTGTATGGGCATTTGGTACATCTCCTTTACATAAAGGGTGAAAATAATTAATTACTTGAAAGTGCTTGAAGTGAACCCGTTCTACTTTTTATAAATCACACCATTATCATGGTAGATACCTATAAGATACAATAATTAATTTTACAATGTTTAATTGGCTAGCTCACCGCGTACCTACTTGCATTGGTAAAAAATAAAAGCTGGTTCTCATCACAAGTTTTTAATATTTCTAATTGAGCTTTTTAATCTTTCTTATCTATATTTTTATAGCATTTGACATGCTCCTCTGCCACTACTATATTGGTTGCATGCATGTAAATGCATTCCGATAGATGGCGTTGGTCGTAAAGACAAATGTGATAAAGAGATTGGGATGATCGAAAAATCTGTACGATAGCTCAGTGGCTTAGAGCACTTCCCCGCATAGGAAAAGACGCGGGTTCGATTCCCGCTCGTACTAAAAATCTCTTTTTCCTTTTTAATCTTACCAATCCTACATATACCAGTTCTACATATTATAATATTAAAATAGATTCTAATACATTTTAAAATACAGATAAAGTGATTCGTATCTAATTTCAAAAAGTGACATCATAAAGGACCTTTTGAGTTACAATTTAGTTTTAAATATCCAAGATGTTCTGAAATAAAAATAAAATAAACCTTATTTCAAAGCTTTTAAAGAAGTATTACTGAGTTTGTAATCCACTAAATATCTATGATTTGGAAGCTTTGTAACACGATCCAACACTATTTACCTATTCATTTTTCAAAAAAGGAACTTAACGCCCAAATCGACGTGTTAATACTCAACAAAAGGAAAATAAACGGCTTTGTATAATTCGACCAAATTATATTTGTCATCCCTACACAATACAGCCTCCGTTATTTATACGTTATAAAGTTGATTTTTGCACACATTTATTTTTATAAAATGAAGCTGTCCGTGGGCTTTAAAAATAAGCAAAAAAGAAAAATAAGGGGTCCTACGTTTTTTAAACACGTAATTCGTAGTTTCAAATTGCGAACGCGGTGTTCTTATTTCAAAACAGCGAGGTGTCATTGGACACTCCCTTTTCGGTATTGTTACAAGAAAGTACTTAACAGATATAAGTACTTTATTTTAAAGCTTTCATCTTTGGTGTATTTTATTTTTTTACTACAAACCCGCTGCAAATTAATAAGTAATATAAAGTAGTAGAGCCTTGCTTATCCCATGAATGGGCCGGCTCGAACGGGGAAGTACAACCCTCTTGCAAAAGATCAGCGTGAAACAACGGTAGATAATCCCACCGTCATGTTTGTACGGTAAGTGAGAGCACCAGGGCCCCAAATCCCCTAGTTTTCCTCTCCTTAATATCCTTCTTTTCCACTTCCTATCCCCTTTATTGGAGATGGCGACGCGAGAGTGATGCCTCTGGTATTGCTACGTTTATAGACTACGGTAACCGCTTACCATCAGGTATACTTATTTGCCACTCACGAAAAAATCGAATAAAGCTGGCCTAAAACTCCCAAAAATGAACTGTTATAAACTTTATGATAAACAATAATATGTTTGCAGTCGAACGCCATTATCGAATTTGATTGGCCAATTTAGTGGTCTGTATTGAAATACTTAAAAATAAATGCATATAACCATTATAAATAAGCCCAAATGCCAATTACAAGTATATGTAACTTTGATGAGCAGAACTGATTGCGATTTCCCATTTTAGTGTGTGGCGTCAAATGAATCCATTACATTTAATTTATTTGTTTTAATTTTAAAGCTATTATTATTTTGAATTTTGTGAAATTTATAACGCACAAATGATCTGTGGATACAGTTTGAATACTGTGGAGTTAGAGTCTTGGTAATCCCAGCACAAATGGGCCGGTTCGAGTAGGGAAGTACCATTTCACAAAATATCGTCGAGAAGCAACGGTAGTCTAATCCCGTTTCTTAACCCCTCTCTATGATGCTTCCTTTCCATTTCCTCATGCTCTCAATCATAGTTCCATTTCACCTCTTTATAGAGAATTCACCTCTTTATAGAGAATTCGCCTCTTTATGGAGAATAAGTTTCCTCCTCCTAAGCCTTGCTATCCACTTCCTTATCATCTCTCTATAATTTTTCCTCTGCATGTCAAGTCAAGACAGAAAATTTACTTATTTGCATTTAATAGGTATTATATTTTTAAGGGTATTTCACGTACCCGATAATAGATACTAAAAGCTTCAAAAGTGTTCACAGCACATCAATAAAACGAGATAATTAAGAATATAAAATATGAGATCCCTCAAACTTCAATACACTGCAATGAATATAAAGTCTAGATCTGGACAAGATCCTAACTTTAATTATTTATATTTGTTAATGATAATTCGTGGAGTCATCTACCTTTTCTTGCATTATAGAGATTCGTATAGGTGTCCTCAGCCTTAGCACAGTATAAAGAACAATAAAATAATAAATAAATATTCACGGACATTTCACACAACGTCCTCTGGACCCAAATTAAGCTTAACGCTTATGCTATGGGTACCAGATTACGGATATAATACATATATTACTTGTTTTTTTGTAAATGCACACATATAATAGATAGAAAACACCCAGACGCAGTATAAATATCTCTGTTCATCATCTCTGTTCATCACACAAATAATTGTCCTGAGTGGGAATCGAACCCACGACCTCGTGCACAGAAGTCGGTTACACTACCGAGTACGCCACGAGGCACGGGCCTACAATAAAATTCTAAACATAATTCGGAGCAGTACTTTCGTGTTACGTACATCAAAATAAAAATTTTGAAATAAGAATCATATGTTTTTAAAATGGCCGTTGTTATTGTTGCCAGTTTGACACCGCGTTTAGATGGATCAAGATAAACTTTTTCTATGTCCGTATTAGCGAGATTAAGAGGAAAAATGTGATGTTTCATCATTAGAATAATTTTAATTTGTTGCAAGAAAAGCTTTGTACACATTTCTGTTCTATATAGCATAATATATCACTCTAGCATATTCCCAGCCTGTATTTCAAATTAACTAGACTCAAATTCGACATATATTTTCATATATTCGATATTTTTTTCATGTTCTCCTCGGATACGGATATTTCTCTGGTTAGATCAGATGTTCATATCAACCATGATCTGCTAGGTGCTATTGAAGGTACAAGCTACATTAAGATGTAGGATACATCCATACACCACTAAAATCAATAGTTTACATAACGATATAAAATACTCTCGGAGTCAATAACTTGCGACACCGTTACGAGACGCAGCTATAGTGTGTGCATTGGAAATTAAATTTGACACACTTCCCGGTTTCCGATTGAGCTGAAATTTTACACCCTTATGTAAATTGCGTGGCGATGCAATATTATGATGAAATGGAGCTGATCTGATGATGGAGCTGGAAGGTGGACCTAGGAACTCTATAATGAAACGGCGCAATCCCATCGAGTTTGGGCTTGTATGATTTGTCTTGAAGAGTACTTTGTCTCTAGATGGTAACCAGGGTCTGATGATGGAGCTGGAAGGTGGCCATGTGAAACTGTAATCAAATGGCGCAATTCCATCGAGTTAGGGCTCGTTTGAAATGTCTTGACTAGTACTCCAGTCCGATATCCAGAGTCTGATGATGGAGCATGAAGGAGGCCACAGTAACTCTGTAATGAAATGACGCAACCCCATCGAGTTTGGAATCGTTGATTCGTCTTGACGAGTACTTTGTCTTTAGATGGTATCCAGGGTCTGATGATGGAGCTAGAAGGTGGCCATAGGAACTCCGTTATATAACGACATAACACCATCGAGTTTGGGCTCGAGTGATTCGTCTTGACGAGTATTTTGTTTTTGATTTACAAGTTTTAATTTAAGATTAAACAATTAATTACAAAAATAACAACTGTTTATTTATAGTTTTAAGTTTTCAGTTCTCTTAGCAGTCCTCACGACTGCTTTGAGTTTTTTTTATCTTCTTCTGAGCTTGCATGCAAGGGTACCTCACCTAACATACTGCGATTTGTAATGCTTATGGGCAGTATAGTTACAAACTTGTGGCAGAACCTTCCTTGTTCAAGCGTGAATGAGCCGACTTTCGTATAGCGTATGAAAGTGCCGCAGGCTCAAACCCATCCTACTTATTATTCTTGCTCTAGGGGCCTTTTCTTACCACCGAAGGAATGTAACACAGTTCCACTAGCCCGCCAATAAAGGCGGAGAGACGGCACACGGCGGGTTCCTTTAGTGGGTGCAGGCCCCACACCACCCCTGTTCGTTGCCCCGAACGACGGGGTGTGCAGTTAGGAACATTTTTTCCCGCCTTAACAAAAAAAAAAGGGGGCCTTTTCTTGGAGTTGGTGATGAGCGAGCAATGCCTCTACCTAGTAGGGTTAAATCAATTCACCTTTTTCATTACTGATGTGTGGATCGGGTATCAAGTAGGAGTCCATCCATCCATAGCCCTCCCTAAGAGAGCGCCACAACGAGCAGGTTTGTGATGACTGCATCCAATGGCTCCCTGCGGCTTTGACCGGATCATTGGTCCATCTAGTGGAAGGCCATCCTACGCTGTGCCGTCACCACTTGGAAACCTTGTTTTCCCAACGGTTGTCGGTTGTGTTTAATGGTTGTCGGTGCGTCAAGTGATGTGGCCTGATCATTAACACTTCAGCATGCCAACCCAACGGTTTATGTCTGTCAGTCCTGTTCTCCTACGGATGCCTGTATAACAGATTCGATCACGTAGAGAATTACTTAGAGCCTTGTAGTGAGGCCAACATTCAATTACCACGTTTCATTGTTTTGTTTATGATGGCAGACGAGCCACGGCCCACCTGGTGGTAAGTGGTAACCGTTGCTCATGGACTCAACTATACTGAGAGTATTGTCAAGCCGCTACGCACCATCTCATTTCTCAGATATGAAATGAAAGAATAAACTTCTGCTACAACACACTGACGTGCTTCATGACCGGTCACACAGGAGACTGTGGTACCGACCCGTTCGAGCCCAATACCAAGTGAGTACTCTCACTTAGTACCCAGGCGTACCACCAGTAATGCAATGGGTCAATAAATTAGAGCTTTATCAGCTCTCCTACCGGCCTAATTTATGTGTTTTGCCTATATTTGATTCAAATACCCGATACAATAATAAACGGTAGCCATTTTAAATTATGTAAAGCAAATAAATCATTCAATTAAGTTTTTAATATATTAAAATTTTGACATATACTACGTAGCTATCAGTTAATGAGATCTAGATACATTCGTAATTGGATGAGCGGCGCATGCGCAGTGAAAAACACACACACACACACACGCTATTAATGCACACTACACACCTACAAAATACATTTAAAAAAACAAGTCAACACATATATAGGTATCCACGATTTGCATAAACTCCACATTATGTTTACTATAGTAGATACTACCAATCAGTGTGCATCTATCATTTTTGAAAAGACTGCACCGTAAGTTCCAGATTACTAATAACTTTATGTATATACTGAAGTTTACCTGAAATTATAGACCTGACCCACAATAATTTGCGCTAAATAAAAACATATATAGCATCACGCCTGTATTCCCCGAAGGGGTAGGCAGGGGTGTATACTGACCCACGGTTCACAAGCTATGTTTGAGTCTCACGTAATAGCCGTCTACCGGGCACAATTCCAAACTCCGGGCAGCTACTGTGAATTTTTCTTTTTACGAAAAAGCTCAATAACACTGTCCGACCCGGGGATCGAACCCGAGATCATGCTCAGCAGTCGCTCATACTACCGCTGTACCACAGAGGCAGTTAAATAATAATAAAAGTAATACATAAATTAAGCTGAATAAAAGCATAAAATTTTTGTTGTTGAGAATATTTTTTAACACAATTTATGTACAAAGTAACAGTGGCATTTCTTTTATAAGTATTTTTTACAGAATTCTACTCGTTCGTAAATGCATAATATAATAGGTATATCATATATATCCTTAATATTGAACACAATCAGAAATCTAGTATTTACAATGACGCACAATATATCTACGTATTATCTTTACGAGAACGGTCCCTTCTTAACATACAAATGATATCGGCTCCCCTCATCTAACATAATTAATTTATTATCTAATTACACGTATATCTACATATATCTGTCTGTCTGTACGAAAATGATATGCTAATGTGTGCGAGCAGTGCCAAAACATCGGATTAACATTGTGTTATTCATGTTAATTGTTTTATTATACTTTTGACCGATCCCGGCTTCGCACGATTGCAATGTACTTATATTTTTATATATTAAAAGGGTGCCGAACATTCATACAATATGTATTTTAATAAGCTGTTACCCTAACCTATAGAGGCTAATAACACCAAGAGCATCATTATCTAACGTAGAGAAAGTATTGGAGATAGAGATGATATGCTCAGGCCACACCAATTGGAAACGCCGTTAATTATCGCGATGATGGAAATTTAACGTTGGTGCAGCCATGACTTATCGCGAGAATTTGACGTTAGCGCGATGATGGGCATTGACGTTGCCCATTAGTGTAGCTCGAGCAGAGACATGGTGCCATAAACTCATTGTAAACCAATCATTTTATTTTTAAAAACACTAATCTAATCTTTCCTGCATAAATGCAGCTCCTTAAATTTAATCCGAATTTGTTCCGTGAATTATTTGGAACATACAGGCAAACACTTTACACGAACACGCTCTGAAGGTTAATATTCACTAATTACAAATCCGCTATTATCATGTTCTCATTCTAGTTAGTGTACATTGCTAAAATGATAAAACTACCTATATAGTTTTATTCCAGAGATTTATACATTACAAATCCCTGGAATAAAAATGCTATATAATGATTAAAATCGAAACTGAGGAACAAACAAAATTAACTATAAACATTTGCCTAATAAATATTCACAAACAAAATTAATTACAACGAAGAAACAATGTTTTCGAAAAAAACACGCCGCTATAATCTGTAATAAATTATTCAAAATTATGTTTTTTAATTTAACTCCTGTATTTAATTAAAATATGCTCGAAGTATAATCGGCTAGGGTCCAAACATATGGCGTTGTCTGAATCAGTCTGCACTTTGAATGTGCCCGGCTCTTCGATATATCACCGTAAACTCGTTATAGTCTTAATACGAGTACATATTCGATTAAATACAAAGTGAAAAATGTGAAATCGAAAATAACAGTCACGAGCAGGATTTGAACCAGGATACCGTCCAGATGCTTTGCCAATTCAGCCATCGTCACCCAAAGACGTTAAGTATGTATGTGTTATCGAAATTAGCAGTCAGGAGCAATTGTCACGATCAAAGCATCTGGACGGTATCCAGGAGATGCAGGTTCAAATTCAAGAAGAAGAGTAGGTATACACCATTTGATTAGTCTTATCCTCTGCAGTTATCTGAAATACCTTGGACTATTTTCTGATAGAACATATAACGTTTAAAGTAAAAATCAAAAATTATTTAGTCCAAAAGTATATAGAAATCATCAAAATACAGACGCAATTTGTACCTCTATTTAGAAATGTTGCTATGAATATGTACGCATGACTCCAAATATAATCCTAAAAAGCATTAAACATCATCTGTTCTTATATAAAAAATAAAACTAACACGCTATTTAATTACAAGCTTCTAAACTCATTACTGACAACCCTAAAACCGGCGCACGCGCACACTTCAGCCCCAAAACCATTATCGCATCGATCTAACCGCGAGATACTGACGTAATAACGGCCTTCCACACACCGACAAAGTTATATTTGCGTTTTGCCGTGGCGCCACTGCTGCAATGGAAATTCAGAAAGTATTTGCATAATTTGTAGGCTAAAAACTTGCGGAATTTATGTGGGTATAATAGATAATTACTCATTTAGGCTACACATGTAGACGTTGCTCCTAATTAATTCTAATCCGAAAGTCTAGTAATAGTAAAGAAACTGCGATTAATATTTTCGTATTCAATTGCGTAATGAAAGACATACTACGAGAAGATTATTATAATATCACTACGCGGACACAATTACCAATAAGTAAATATATGTATGTATAGATCAGCATGTCAAATTGTTAATTTATTCTGGCAATATTTAACAGATGAATTTAAACGGTGTCAAAAATCATGTCACGTATGATGCGAATCCACTCAAATAATTATGAGAGTTAAGAATAGCTATCCCTGCATTTTGAATTATTCCAGAGTTTGCAGCATATAGTAAGCTTAATTAGAACTTCTAATAGAAAAGAGGTTTTGTTAGATAGGATATATTCCTTGATTTCGTCACCCGCAAAATTAAGTTTGTCTGTTGGGGCATGTTTGTAAGAGGGAAGGTAACCATTAAGTTGTATCGATCGAGCTGATAATTTGATAAGTGCAGTGGTGGCTTTAATTGTTATTTTAGATATAATGTTAAGGTCCAACATGGTAACGGCATTCCGGAATTAGTAGAAATTATACCAAAAGCCAGAGAAGTTGATGTATTTGTTCATACGCTTTCTGAAGTATACTCAGAAAGCTGACCGCTCTGCCCACTCATGTTTAAACTGTACCAAAACAAACTTGAACTTACAAAAAAAAAATCATTAAACGATTGCTAATTGTGTTGAGCAAACCTTGCCTATGTTCCTAACCGCACACACGGGGTGTGCGGTTAGGAACATTTTTAGGGTTAGGGGTTAGGGGCAACGAACAGGGTAATGTAGGGCCTTCACCCACTAAAGAAACCCACCATGTGCCATCTCTCCGCCTTTAATGACGGGCCACTGGAACTATGTTACATTTTTTCGGTGGTGAGCAAACCTTAGCTTACCAAATTATGTACGTTACTTACGGGTGTTTCTCGGGAAAAAATAATGCTACTAAATTAATGGGCAACATTTCGTATGAGGGTAGCGGTAGTGCTTATTATCTTAGTCATGGAGCTTTTTTTAGAGTTGCATGTTGTGACTTAATCGCTGGCTATTTTATTCGTAAAATATGAGTTGTATAGCTGTTACTTATATTGCACTGATATTATAATCAAATGGTAAATGAAATATTAATACAATAAGCCTAGGCCTCCATAATATGTTGCTTATTCTTTCACACCCCGTCAAAGTCCCATTGATAGAGATAGCTCCCCTCTCAGAGTGGGAGGTATTTACACCAAGTACATTACGCTGGCCCAATCTGGTTTGACAAACTGCACAAGCCGTTGAGAAAATCTCTCAGGTATTACATGTATAGGTATATATGATTTCTTTCATCAAGTAGCGATATTCTGTAAACAAATAAACACATCTTTTTTTAGAATAGTGAGCATCAAACTCGATACTTTTTTTTGAAGAGTTTGTTTTAGTTGGTTTTTTAATTTCTTCTCGAGGTTTGCGCGTTGCCTATATCAGCATTTAAATGTGATTTACCAAAGACAGGAATAACAAATGAAAACAACAGAACATTCGTTTTAAATTTATCCAAAGAAGTCTGGCGTTCCTACTTTAAATAAATATTTGAAAATTTGAATTACGAATGTGACAGTTTCGGTTCATAGATTAAAAAGGCGCATAAAAACTGATAAGCGCATCGAATAAATAATATTATTCGTACATATCAGGCGCCATTAATGAGTATAAGGGCCTGCATACACCTGTCCACTGCAAGTGGAGACATAAATGTCTTTCTGTGTCAGTGACAGGAAGAGATAAGCTATAGTTAAAATGATGTATTTAAAAATAAATTCTTTGTATCGAGCAATATTTTTTTTCGTATACCTGCCTAATTATGTGAGCTATAAAAACTTTTTGGTTTATATTTAGGTTCGATTATATCTATTACTGCTTAGAGCAATCAAATTAATTTTATAGCATCAAAACAGTTAAAAATAAAGTCTGCGTTTATTGCTTTTGGTGTCTGATGCGTTGGTGGTCCACTTGACGACATATATTATGATAACCTTAGATTAATGATATATCTAGATGGAGCCTCGGCGTTGTAAACGCGTCAAAAAAATTGTGGTGAACTTTTCACCCCAATGCTGTTCTATGGCTGTTAGTGTCAATCGTAAGGTCACTTGACAAGATCGTATCCAGGAGCAATAGTGTGTCATTTAAAATGTCAGCGTGTGTAATTAAAGTGTGCCGAAACTACAAAAATGGGAAAATGAGCACTAAAAATATCTTTTATCATCGATTAGTAACATTGTTTCATACAATAACTGCCTAAATAAGTCATTTAAATATTCCGAAAATAAATTAATTTTAGTTCGTATTTTTTTATGTGATAACAGTTTATGAACTTAAATTTCCCACGTAATCTTGCAAAGTTGATGATATTTTAACAATAGAGAGTAATAGAAATATTACCTAACATAATGATTAGCGCTTTTAATAGATTCATAAAGCTGCACAGTCGTAATTTTCGGAATTAGTTACAATATTACTATTTGTAATATTATTATTTATTTAATGATGAAGATTGTTTACATTTTTAAATTTATAATTATCGTGGGTTATAGTAGAATCTCATTAAAGAAGAGGTTAAATAAAGTATATATTTTGTATATATATATATATATATATATATATATATATATATATATATATATATATATATATATATATATATTTAGATAACGAAAGTAACTAGAAAGAGATAATTAACTATATACCTACGAAACATTTTGTAGTATAAGAATGTCTTGAATCTATGATAATATAATTTTCCCATAATTTAATACCACCATTGAAACTGGTATCATTACGCACGCACACAAACTGTCACACTGCACACTAGCATAATAATTCCCACCCGATTTGTATGTCGTTTATAAGAGTGATACTCCATCTGGATAAATATTTAATCTAAGATGATAACCATAAATGTGTGAATGATTATTATTATGAATCTACACGACGGTGATGCTTCGTAAGCGGGTGAAGAATCATAACCTACAGGCTACAGTTTTTGACAAATTCAACAGTTTTTGTTTGAAATGACATATAAATATATGATTGCCTGTAAAGTCGGTTTACGGACGATAATTTTACGTAATATATATGACGATATTACTGAGAGTTTCACAAACAATGCATCGGCCCCCATACATTTTACGAAACGTGACACTTTTTCATGCGTGCAGCCGGCGTTCATCGATGTATAAGACATTATCACGTCAAACAGTTAGTCCACTGATGAGTGATTTAATATAGGTAGCTTTGATTAAAATTTGATGATAAAAATATATCAAAATCCGCTCAGTAGTTTTTGTGTGATGTGCAAACAAGCAAACAGACAAACCTAAAAACTTTTGGGTTGTAAGCCTCTCTCAAATATCTAAAATGTAGAGACATAGCTCTGATACAGCTTAATAATAGTATAGATTAACTATATTATAATATATACCTACTCTAGCCAAAACAATAATTATTTAAATGTAAAACATAAAATAATAATAACATAGTGTACAGGGACATTAATTCTTCAGTAATAGCTCGATAGACGAACAGCCTCATAGAAGCACTTCGGTTATTAGAAGTGGGTGAAAATTGCAGCGAACGTTAAGGGGAAATAGGCTTTATTTACCTTTAAAATAACACTATTTTTAATAGACATTCTGTACTTAAGATATTACTAGCCTTTTTCCAACAGCTAGTTTTTTTTGCTATAACGATATAATTTATTTATTTATTTATTTATTTTATTTAACTTAATTAAAACGGTACAACAAAGACCAATTACATTAACTAAGAACTTAGTAATAACTAATATAATAACAACATGTGAAATAGATTCGATACCATTATTAGAATTCAAATATTACTCTCGCAGAACTGTAGGCACACCGCTTCTATTTCGCGCCATCCATCCACAAATAGGTATATATCGGGATTGGTCCAAACCAGAGCATTGAGGGAAGAAAGAGAACGGAGAATAGGTGATTTACGCGAGAAACTGTGCGATATGACGGTATAGCAAATAATCTGTGCCTTCTAATGCGGCGGTAATTGTCAGGGACAAATAGCTGGCACAGCTTGTTATTCAGATCCGGTGAATTGATTCTATCCCTAAGAATACCGCACATAACCAAAATCTGATGCTTTGCCCGTCTAACTTCTAAAGAATTGAATCCCAAGTGACCCAGGAGAAATTTTGTGGGGTACATAAATGGATAATAGCGATAAATAATAGCAGTATAATGTATACTAGTTTTTAAGTCAACTATCAAAATAAAAAGCTTCATCAAAAGTTGCTTCAAAAAGCTTCAAAAAAAGTTTTTGTTATACGCGACTATTAATTAAGACAGAAAAAAATCTTAAAATATATGTTTTGGATTCAGAGAGTCTTTGTAGCCTACATACAGTATATTTTTCTCAAATATCTTTAATATGTTAGCTTTGTTAGAATCTTAAAAAAATAGGTGAAGATATTCTTTCTCAGCGTTATAACTATCCCACAATTAGGTGCTGATCTCCTCCTCTCTGAGTAAGGCTGATATCGTTGTTAGTCCACCATGCTGGTCCTGAGCAAGTATTCATAATAATAGGCATCCTAACTATTATAAAAACTGTAACAGAGCTGTGTCTGTACATTTAAGATATTTGAGAAAAAAATGTCTGTAATAGGCTATGTAGGCGTGTCTGTACACAAAACAATATTTTTTAGAGTTCTTGTCTGTCTTTATGTTCGTTCGTGCATCACACAAAAACTACTAAACGGATTTTGATGCAACTATTTTTATTTGATAGCTCTTGAGTAGACTTAAAAACTGGTGTATATTTTATCTTGCTGCTATATCGGAAACCTAAGATATCACCTAAAAACTAGGCGTTGGATACGACGGAGCCGAGGGCGATGGCTAGTAGAACTATATTTTTACATTTGCCCTAAATAATAATACCTGTATCGCGGGCAACCTTACAAAAATATAATTTCAGGGATACACCTATACTTAGAACAGCACAGTACAGCATTTGAAGGCCGGTATGTAAACTACTCCATCTGTAGGTATAGTCAAATCAACGGAAATAAGCAAAATCGATTAAAATATCGAATATATTTCTCATGTCTACTCAGCCCCCTGAGGCAAAATGTCATATTTCACGTGTCGACCATATCGAGATCACTGTGATTGGTTGAGAAACCGACGCGTGATGTCACAATAATCCGTTATCCAATAACGGTGATCGTACAAGCGAGACGATACGATCGACATGTGAGATATGAGATTCTGCCTAACCCCCCTGGATCGACACTTAAAGAAATAACGCGGTTACGAATAACATAACTTCCTAATATTTACGCGAATGTTACACATTATGAAATAAAACTGCGTTTACGGAATCTATCGCGTTTACTTGATTTTCTACTATCTCGACGTTTGGATTACTTTACAGCATTCATAATTACGGGTGGACTTAGATGTCCAAGGGTAATATATTGTTAAAACAAGACATAACCATTTAAAAAAAATAATAACGTTATTCAATTTCAAATACCGTCCATTATTAAATTTATATAGGCATGTAATTACTTTTTTGATGTGAAACATGTAATGCGGAGGGAGGGTAAAATCGGCTGTTAGCGTGGCGACGCTTTTATTGTACTTGTCCCGTTCAAATCTTGCAAGTTAAATTTGACACACTTCCCGGTTTCCGATTGAGCTGAATTATGAAGACATGGAGCTGATCTGATAATGGAGCTGGAAGGTGAACATGGACATAGGAACTCTATAATGAAACGGCGCAACCCCATTGAGTTTGGGCTCGTATGATTTGTCTTGCCGAGTACTTTGTGTCTAGTTGGTATCCAGGGGCTGATGATGAAGCTGGAAGGTGGCCACAGTAAATCTATAATGACGTAACCCCGTCGGGTTTGGACACGTTTGCTTCGTCTTGATGAGTACTTTGTCTCTAGATGGTATCCAGGGTCTGACGATGGAGCTGGAATGTAGCCACAGTAACTCTGTAATGAAACTACGCAACCCTATCGAGTTTATATTCGTTTGATTCGTCTTGAGGAGTACTTTCTCAAGTTATGATTATTTTATTTCTACAAAATAATTTCGATGCTTTCACATCTGCTAGACGTCCCGCGACGTCTAGTTTTTTTTTAATTAGACGAGAACAATTTGGCAAAGGCTCAGTATTGATAGATTTATATAGGTGGAATATAGTCCTTCGCCTGTTAAAAAAAATAAAAAAGTATATAGGCATTCCTACTATGCCTTAACCATAAACAAATATCTATTGTGAACACAATGTTCTCACGACATTCGCTCGTTACCTTACCATCATTTTAACATTTTAGTTCTTAGCTACTGTTCGTAAGGTAACAGAACTAAGACATATTATCACCATCCTATTATATATTCTACGGCTTTTTATGAGTTCACTGTTGAGTGACCTGTTGAACATGAAATGTGAAAATGTGAAATAGAAAATTATAGATGCGCGCGGGATTTGAACTTTGAACCCGTGTCTTTCAAATTTTTGTTCAAGATGCTCTGCTGACGGGGCTACTCGTATAGTTACATTCACTACTTTTTGTGTTCTGTTATTAACGGACTGAACTGGACTATTTTATTAACTTGGCTTTTATTAGCTTGGCTATTTGGCCTGGCATTTATTTTAGCCAAGTATGCCAAACGCTTAAAATCTTCTATAGATATATATATACCTAATACAATTGCTGTTCGTTAGTCTAGCAAAAACTCAAAAATAGTGACCGAGTTGAATAATTGTTTTTTTTTTGTATTTTTCGCACTAATAATTGGCTTAAAAATAATAAAAATAGGGAAAACCCCTAAAAACAGTTAAAAATTCAATAATCTAAATTGATAATTTTGTGTGGAAATCGCCTTTTTGGATTATGGGACTGACAACACACGACAAAATGACACCTACTGTCTTTCTAATTCATTTGTATTAATAACTAAATTCAATTCTTAGACGAAGCAGATTGATCATGCGGGTTAGACAGAATCTCATAATTATCTCACAATCGACATCGTATCGACTCGTTTGTGATTGGTAGAGAAACCGACGTGTGATATCGCAATAATCCGTTGACCAATCACGGTGATCTCTCAACCAATCACAGTGATCACGATACGATGTCGATTGTGAGATATGAGATTCTGTCTAACCCCCAATGATTGACATCGATAATCGCTGATAAAATAAATTGTAGGTAGTACGAAGTTCACCAAGTCATCTAGTAACCTACCTATATATAAAATTAACAACATATCTACAAGGCCGTCTCATCATCTAGTTTACCTGATGTAATCGATGTATGCAAATGTATCAGAGAGATGACGCGGGCATTGTCCAAGATGATAATAAGTACATTATTTATGGAAACTGAAGGCCCCGAGAAAATGTCACGATAGCTTACTTAAGAAAGCGTCTGGAACGGTAATAATTCAGGTGACGCCGGTTCAAACCCAACATGAAATTTTCGCACTTTGTGTTCTTATAAAAAACCGAGCATTTCAAGTGCTTAAAATAATATAAAAATAACTACATAGTTAACTATATGTTATTACTAGCCTTTGCCCACGGCTCCACCGCAATCAAAACCTAGTTTTTAAGTTATATCTCAAGTTCCTGATATAGTAGCGGGATAAATGTATACCAGTTTTTAATCTAATCAAGAGCTATAAAATAAAAAAGCTGCATCAAAATCCGTTCAGTAGTTTTTGCGTGATGCGCGAACAAACAAACAGATAAACATTCTAAAAAAATTGTTTGTGCTTAGACACGCCTATATAACCTAATACAGTAATTTTTTCTCAAATATCTTAAATGTACAGACACAGCTCTGTTACAGCTTTATAATAGTACTAGCCTTTGCCCGCGGCTCCGCCGCAGCCAAAAGCTAGTTTTTGGGTTATATCTCAGGTTCCCGGTGTAGTAGCGGGATAAAACGTATGGGAGTTTTTAAGTCTAATCAAGAGCTCTCAAATCAAAAAAGCTGCATCAAAATCCGTTCAGTAGTTTTTTCGTGATGCGCGAACAAACAAACAGACAAACAGATAAACAGACGAACATTCTAAAAAAAATGTTTTGTGTTTCGACACGTCTATATAGCTTATTACACTATTTTTTTCTCAAATATCTTAAATGTACAGACACATCTCTGTTACAGCTTTATAATAGTATAGATAGATAGATGTAGTTTTAAAGCACTCCATTAGTATCGTACTACCTACTTACTGAAATAAATAATTGTGACTATAGACAACGCGCGCAATCAAACAATAAATAATTCATAGTAAATCATTATGAATTTTAAATCAAACAAAATGGCCGTATTATCGCAGTCAAAAGTTAAGATTAATGACCGATATGCGTTTGTAACTTTTTCATTTTACGTATCATTTCATGCACCGTTAAATTTAATAATTACTTGTAATTAACAATGTTTTTAACAGTTCATTAACTTTACAAGTGAGACTGCGACTGTGTGCAAATATTCTGTTACATCGACGGGCCTCGTGGCGTAGTCGGTAACCGACTTCCGTGCATGAGGTCGTGGGTTCGATTCCCACTCAGGACAATTATTTGTGTGATGAACACAGATACTTGTACTGCGTCTGGGTGTTTTCTATCTATTATGAATAAAAATGTAATATATGTAGTATATCCGTAACAAAATCTCGACCCGTTTCTCAGTACGCCAGTCGGGGCTAACGCCGCACAAGGTTCACGCGTCACGGCTTTTCGGCACCGCTAAATAAATGAAAAATGTGTGATAATCGCAGGAGAACTTATTGCTGTGTGTTTGGCTGTCTAAATGTCATGTCATGTCAATTTCTCAGTATTGTAGGTATAGTGACTAAGTAATAATCGTAATAATCGTAAGTAAAAATCGTAAGTTAAAATAATCTGTGTTGTGTCGTCTGGGTTCAAGGTTAGTGAGGTCGGTTTTACCTAAATGATTACAAGTAAAAAATACAACTTTCCGGCCCTCGCCAATTTCTAGGCACTGAATTAAAATTTTGCTAAAAGTGACAACCCTTAGACAGGCAAGTATGGTAGGTAATTATATCGTGGAATAGGCCGGAGATAGCCTACTTCCTCACTCTTTCTACTATGACTAAGACCTCGGTCACGAACTCAGCGGCAGCGGGGCTGCGGCGGCGGCGGCGCGGGGAGCGGTGCGTTCCAATGTAGTATAAGTATATTTATATGGCACTACCCTCGAAGGCAGCGGTGCGGGGAGATGGCGGCGAGCGGTGTACGAGCGATGCGTACTGATCTAGCGGCGGCCGCGCGTCTGCATTGACGTGGTGACGTATTAGAATTTACATCTTCTTTTGCCCACAATAAATTAAACTTTAGGAAGGAATTATTATCAAAAAGATGTTGTCATCGCTGTTTAGACATTTTGTTCACGAACAAAAATACTAATTTCTCGTAACACAATACGACGCCGCTCTAGCGCTGTGCGATCTGCCCGCTGGCTTCGAGACCGGGTACAGCGTTGCCGCGCCGCTCCCTGCGCCGCTCCCCGCGCCGCTCCCCGCGCCGCCGCCACCGCTGCCCCACTCCCGCTGATTTCGTGACCGAGGCCTAAGAGAAGTAAGCAATTATCACCCATTGCATTACTGGTGGTAGGGCTGGGTACTAAGGGAGACTATTCATTTGCTATCGGTCCCAAACGGATCGGTACCACAGGGTGTTTTGGCTGTAGCAGAAGATAGCCGTTTATTCTTTCATTTCACATCTGAGAAATGAAATGGTGCGCAGCGGCTTGACTATACTGTCGGTATAGTTGAGTCCATGAGCGATAATTACCACTTACCATCAGGCGGACCGTGGCTCGTCTGCCATCATAAGCAATAAAAAAATGGTACTTACATACCACAAGCGTTAAGCATATTTTGTTATTAGTAGTTAGTGTTTTATTTACTTGTTTTTTTTTTAATAACACCATGCTATGGAATATTATCTATGTCCGGCATTGATATATAAAAAAGAGATGTCCGGGGACCCTTCAAACACATTTTAAACTAATGGTAGAGCCATGATTATCCCAGCATGAACGGCGGCCCGACTCGATCGGTGAAATACCACCCTCTCACAAAAGTTCAGCGTAAAACAACGTTTGTGTTTCGTATGGTGAGTGAGAGCGCCGGAGGCCCTAACCCCCTCCCTATCCTTATTAACCTTCCTATCCCTTTCCTTGAAGAGAAGAGAGAGAGGTGATACGCGCATTATACCTCTGGTGTTGCTAGCGTCGATAGACTGCAGTAACCGCTTACCATCAGGTGGTCCCTATGCTTATGTGCCACAGTAAATGGTACATAAAAAAAACTTATGACATTTAAAATCAATATTATTAGCACATTTTTTTTTATGTGAGTATTGAAGAGTACATAGCACTCGGAATTAAAACTCCTTTGTCGCTAATATTAGTTCTTTCTTGGTAATAAGTTTTACTTGACGGTTAGGTATGCAAAGGTAAAGTGGACAATGGCATATTGGGTAGAATTCCATAGACTTCGTGGTCGAATATTTCACTTGTAGCCTGCCGAACGCGATACCATTATTTTGCAACATGATGGCAGTTGCGTCGAAAAGAACTAGTTAGGAAGTGTGCTGGCATGACTTATCTAGATAGACACGTATTTTCTCGTTTAGCATAACTGGCATGTAACTATTTACAAGTCGTCCTTGTAGGCTCCCATTAAATGATATTATAGTAGTATTTACTATAAATTGCATTTAAGATAACATTCGTTAGCTTTGACCGGCATGATATATTTCAAAAACACTCTTTAACACCTGTAGCATAAAATTCATTTTAAATACAAACCAACTTTACAAATGCCTAATTAACTTAGGTGTGTTCCATACGACCAAAAACTTAATCGATTATCATTTTCAAACGCATCTGCCGTTCCAAATTTGAATAATTACAAGTTTGAAATTCAAATACAGAACGTATAACCCGGCAGAATTGCATTGTACTACCAACAGTGCTGTTATATTCAACAATGTGACGTTTTATTTCAACATTCTTCCTTGTTTTAATTAGTACCGTATTTCTTCACGGACATTTAAATTTGGGCGTATATCACCAAACGAGCCATTAGTGTGTTCGTGTTATGTTATCTGTAACGAACTGACATTTCACGTAAATTACCTCTTAGCATGTTATTAATTGATAGTATGCCTTTTTTGGACGCTTTTAAAGCAATTAAAAGATTAATGTAAACAATATGACACTCATGGGTAAGGTAACCAAAGGATATTATAACAATATTGCTGGTATTTACACATTTTTTTTATATATTTTATAGCGTAGTTTGTCCTTGTGTTGATGGACTACAAAATGTATCACCGCCACCGTAGAATCTGAGGAAGTTAAGACAATATCTATTATCGAAGAGGTCGATAATTAAATTTTTTTCTTGTATTTGAGTTACCTAATTTATATTGGAGAGATTATTATTAGGACGAGATTTCCTTACATTAGGAAATGCATATATGTCATATTAATTCGCTTAGTGCAGAGTCTGAAATTGCCAAAATTCAGGCGAGGGCGCAGTCTCGTGCAATTGCCATTCTATCTTGAGGCGTTGTGAAACACGTGTCTGGATACTTTCTCGCGTTTCCATTGAAATTGTTGCAAATTTAAACTAAGCAGCCTTGAATATTAGCTCTCCAGTTAACATTCTGACACGTCCGGTGAGAGATCAGTTGTAGTAACGGCTTTACGTGCCTTCCGAGGCACGAGAAACACCACCATCCTCCTAACTCCGAGCTGCTATTGAGAATTTTTTGTCGCAAAATTCCAATGACTTTTTGTGCCCCGACCCTGAAATGGAACCCCAGACTTCAGAATCCACAGTCGCTACCGGGGCAGTTATTCATTGTATTAATATTCTTCATTCAAAGCTGATCCGATATAAATTTTACCAAGATCTGATTACAGGGGGTATCTCTACCAATCACAATGAGACGACACCATGACGATACAACTTGTGTTTCACGATCTGAGGAGGCAGGTTCCCTTGTCAATTTTCAACCTTTTAATAATTCGATATCTTTTTTAAAATACGCTTCGTCAGCATTGGTTATCTATATATTAATGAATCCCTATTTTCCTTGGTCACGATATAACTTGAGAACGACTTAAACGATTTCATTCATCTTTTCTTTTAAGTCTTCATTAGAAGACTTTACTTTTTTAGAACATTAGTTATGTAAAAGGATCTCGCGCTTTTGACAGTTCCCAGAAAATTTAATATTCATAACTTACACAGGACAATGTCAGTCGGGTCAGCTTTTTTTTATTGCTTATGATAGCAAACTAGCCAAGGCCCGCCTGATGGTAAGTAGTAACCGTCGTTCATGGACTCGACTACGTTGTCAAGCCGCTGCTCACCATTTCATTTCTCAGGTGTGAAATGAAAGAATAAACCGCTATCTTCTGCTACAGCCAAAACACTCTGACGTGCTTCATGACCGGTCACACAGAAGACGGTGATACCGACCCGTTCGGGCTCGATAGCAAATGAATAGTCTCCCTTGGTACCCAGCCCTACCACCAGTAATGCAATGGGTGATAATTGCTTACTTCCCTTAGTCGCCTTATACGACACCTGCGGGAAAGGATGGGGTGGTGATACTTGTATTCTTAGTCCGTCACCACACGGACAAAGCTATGTATGTATACATCACAAGGCAGAGGTAGAAGAGAATACACCTCTCCCCCACTTCTCCGCTGCCAGAAAACACTTCAATGAACACGTAGTACTAATAAAAAAACGTTGTTCCTCAAAACTTTAATAACTTTATATTAAGCTAGATGCTGCCCGTGACTCCATCCGCGTAGACTTCAGAATATAAATACATCACTCTACAGAACATTAATTAAAAAAATATAAATACTCGTATATTCACGGACATTTTTCACACAACGTCCTCTGGTCCCAAACTCAGCTTAATGCTTGTGCTATGGGTACCAGATTACGGATATCCCATCCATCCATCCATCAGCTCTTCGAAGTCCACTGCTGGACACAGGCCTCCCCAAGAGAACGCCACAACATGTGTTTCGCTCATATGGGGGATAGTGCCGTAATCGCCACGCTTGGCAGGCGGGTTGGCGATCGCAGTGGATGTTGTTAATACTCGAGGGAGTGCTGCTGTCCACTCCCTCGGTATTTCCTCAGTCGGCTCTTATGACTCCCATGGGTGGAGAGGGGTGGGACAATTCCAAAGTCGGCCCCACACGGCAGTTACGGATATAATACATATACTACTCTTTTTTTGCAAATACATACATATAATAGATACAAAACACCCAGACGCAGTACAAATATCTGTGTTCATCACACAAATAGTTGTTGAGTGGGAATCGAACTCACGACCTCACGGAACGGTGCACGGAAGTCGGTTACACTACCGACTACGTCACGAGGCCCGTCAAATAATTATCTCAAGCATACGACTCACCTGATGGTAAGCGGTTACCGTAATCTATAAGCACTAGCGACACAAGTGTTGAATCATTCGCTCGTCGCTATAAAAAAAACAAGTAGAGGATCGGGAGGAGGTTTGGGCCTCCAGCATTCTACCTTACCATATGAAACACAACGGTAGGAGTACCTACCTACCTATGAAGCAATGTAACACAGTTCCAGTGGCCCACCAATAAAGGCGGAGAGACGGCGGTCTCTTTAGTGGGTGAAGGCCCCACACTATCCTGTTCGTTGCCCCGAACGACGGGGTGTGCGGTTGGGAATATTTTTTCCCGCCTTAACAAAAAAAAAGGACTACGTACCTACCGATACCTATCCCTGATTGAGCCGGCTCATTCATGCTGGGATAAACAAGGCCCTACCACTGGAAAAATCTCTATGTAAAAATAGATATTCCACGGGAAGTGTTTATTTTTCCGGGATGAAAAGTAAGATGTATTTTTCTTCTTCTGGGCACCAGACTATATTAATGCAAAATTTCATAATAACTGGTTCCTAGTTACGGTATGAAAGCTAACAAACTCACATACGCCTATCAAAATTGAAATCTTAGACGAGGCAGTTTGATTAGGGATGATAATCGCTGAACACTGAAGTAATGTAACATAGTTGCAGTGGCCCGCCAATAAAGGCGGAGAGACGGATCACGGCGGGTTTCTTTATTTGTTGAGGGCCCCACATTGTTCGTTGCCCCGAAGGACGGGGTGTGCGGTTAGGTACATTTTTGCCCGCCTTAACAAAAAAAAGTGTTGATAATCGCTGATAAAATAAATTGTAGGTGATTTGAAGTTCACCGGGTCATCTAGTATATTTTGATGTATTTTTTATACATTTTAGGCATTTGACACATGCTCAGCCATAGGCAAAGCATCTGGAATAGTTTTCTAGGAGATGCATGGTCAAATTCTGCTGTCTATTATTTTCGTTTTTACATTTTTGCTCTGACTGAGCACATCAAGAGCTTAAAATACACATAGAAAGTACATCAAAATTACCATTTGTGGGTCATCAAAGGATTAGTTTGAGTGAGAATCGAACCCATACACTCACAATAAGAGATCGGTATCTATATCTTTTTTGTTTTTGCCGCAAAATAAATAAAATCTTGTAATACTTCTCATAATATACTAGTTATAAAATGCAATTTAGTGTCTAATCATTTCTCATAATTCCCCACCTACCTAAAGGCATTAAGAAAATTAAATAAAAATCAAAGAAACAGCTGCACTCAATAAATAACGAGAGTTCCACGGCGGCACGCGCTCCAACTTTAATTTTGATAATTAAGTGACAGTTGATAAAAACGACAATCCCCGTCTGCGTCAATCGGAGCGTGCCAGTGCTTGCGAGCACGCGTGATCGCGATAAACATTAAACACCCACCATTTTTAATTAAATTGAGATTCTATACAAACTTGACATAATAAACCGATAGATGGCACTCTTAAGCCTAACAAAAACAACTCTACTATCTCATACTAATAATAAAGCTCATTTTTCTTTAAATGTAAATATTATTTAAAAAAAATCAAATTGCGTCATAGCCACTTCATTATAAGGTCGATTCTTTTTGAAATGACAGAATGGCGTGCCTTTTCCGGTTATTAGAGGATTGTTGCGATAAACTAATGTAATCTCTATTACTAGGCGATAAAATCCAAATTGCTTTATGGTAATAGTGATTCGTGACAGCGAGTCGTTTGCGCGGGAAAACAATGTTTGTAATTTTTTTAGGACGAGTAATAATCGAAATATCGCAAATCGTTTAATTAAATTGATATGTTCGTTGATGGCCAGTTTTAATGATAATTATCGGTATTATTAATTAATTTTGATGATTGAGCAATTAATTATACTGGTGGACTGTTGATGAGTATTTCAGTATATAGATAGACGATATCAATTATACCTATTACATTACTGTAACAGAGCTATGTCTGTACATTTAAGATATTATTATTATATATATTATATTTAGGCATCTCTGACCACAAACATTATTTTTTAGAATATTTGTCTATTTATTTGTTTGCACGTTGCACATAAATTACTAAATAGATTAGTGAAACATTTTTTTTTGATAGCGCTTATAAATTGGTAGGTATCCTTTTTATCACGCTACTATATCGCGGACCTGTGATATAACCTAAAACTAGCTTTTATCTGCAGTGAAAATCGAAAAATATAGTTTAAAAAATTTCTATTGACTGCTTTTCCTCAGTTTTTAAACGTTTATAAGTAATATATTTTTACAAGAAAATTTAAAGCTGTATCAAAATAATTTTGTTGGCCTTACCTTGATGATATGTTGAACTCCAGTCGGTGATATAGTTGAACTCCAGTCGTGATCACAAGTGTCATGTGAGGAGAGTTCTTCCGTAACCAATAATATTTTTTTTTTAATAATATTCATTCGTACAGCAAATATAGTCTTGAAAGAAAGTTTCGCGTATAACCCTAACTTGATCCTGGCAGCATTGTCACTGGAAGACCGACCAGCTTTCTGAGTACCTACGACGTCTCCAGTTCCTTTTTTTTTCTGTTTATGAAATACAACTTCAGTGGTTTGAAAGTTGGACTTTTGCGTATAGGTACTCTGAAAAGAGGCTCAATGCAAATAATATTTGATTGCTGTTTTTACTACCAATCACTGATCTGGTATTGGGCATAGTATTGAGCAGCCTTTCGAAATTCGGCCATAAATTTATACCTAGGGTCTTGCAATAAGTTCTGAATTTAAGACCACCCAACGTAAACAAAAATTCAAAAAAAGAACATGAAGATTAATTAAATTACAGGCGGATTATTGTCGCGTGCGATTGCCAACATTATCTGTAAAATCGGCGTGCCAGAGGGTAGGTAAACGCTAGCACGCGCCAAGCGCCTCCGTTAACACGTCACATCCGCTTCCGGGACGAAACCCACTTCCGGTCAGGATGTGGCTGCCTGTTTTACATGAGTTGTGTTTTAATAGGCTAGGGAAGGTGTTTCGTGTATTCAACACTTCGATCGCTTCTTGATTTTTTACTTTTTATTACTGACGTTAGCTAATGAGCACTATTGATGGTAAGTGGTAACCGCTAGCCTGTATCTGTAGATTCGGGTGCTGATGGTAAGCAAGCAGCAAGCCTGCTGTCCCACTTGAAATAACTTAGGAAAGAAATAATTTAATTCAGGAAAGGAGCGAGAAGGTATATCTTGGGAATCTAATCTGGAATCAGGATGGATAGATCTGACAACTATAGGTGCCACTGAACCGGTAATGTGCACTATACATTTTAAGATTCTCTATATAATTTTAAGATTATTATATATTAAGATTTCTCTATATAATTTTAAGATTTACTTCTGATTATTTCGCAGTCACTTTTTACGACAATTTTGGAAAAGAATCATAAATATCTAAATCTTAACTATTCTTATTTTATTAACAATATAAATGCAAAAGTGAGTTTGTTCGTTGCGTTGTCGCTTCCACGCCATAACCCCTGAACCAATTTGCATGCAATTTTGCACACATATAGTCGGGAGCATGTTAAAGGATTTAAGCTACTTTTCAGCCCGGAAAAGTGAATGGTTCCCGGGAGATGGCCATTTTTACATAGAGATAATATAATTAATGTATCGTAAAGTAATGTATTTATATTCTAAAGTCCACACGGACGTAGTCGCGCTAGAATCTAGTATGATATCAATTTCTTACCAGAACTATCGACCAACATAGTCGGGACTCTTAGTAATATATGTATGTATATAAAATCTATTTAGTATGAATCGATTAAAACTGGTCTATTAATAAACATACTATACCACCTTTTCATGTTCTCACATATGCTCATATCGTAGGACATAACGGTAACTACCACTGAAGTAATGTAACACAGTTTCAGTGGCCCGCCAACACAGGCGGAGAGACAGCACACGGCGGGTTTATTTAGTGGGTGACCCACACTGCCCTGTTCGTTGCCCCGAACGACGGGGTGTGCGGTTAGGTACATTTTTTCCCGCCTTAACAAAAAAAGAGAAAATTCAGTTACTATACTTGACGGGACTCGTGGCGTAGTCGGTTGTGTAACCGACTTCCGTGCACGAGGTCGTCGGTTCGATTCCCACTCAGGACAATTATTTGTGTGATAAACACAGATATTTGTACTGCGTATGGATGTTTTCTATCTATTATATGTATGTGTCCGTAGTCTGGTACCCATAGCACAAGCGTTAAGCTTAGTTTAGGACCAGAGGACGTTGTGTGAAAAATGTCCGTGAATGTCTGTGAATATTTATTTATATTTATACTCTATACCTAAGTTGACTAAAAAGCTTAGTCTGCGATGGTTCTTAGTCCGTCACAAGAGAGCATTTGAAATAGGTACAATAACACTTCCAACTTCGAAAGGTAAAAAAAAAAATTACTCGATTATTGCATACTCGATTTATTCCCTCGCCTTAACTCAGCAGAATAATTAATATTACAGTTACGAAGATAATTCAACTACTATCAATAAATAACATTAATATTTTGGAATTAAGCATTGTTTTATTTATTTATGCTAGCAATTTTACAGAATTACATTGAAGCGACATGGCAACACAGTTTTATATTACAAAATTAAATTATTCGATTAAAAATTAGTCGATCCTAATAATAGAAACTTTATGCTCTATTTAACAATAACACAATACTTTATATCTAAATATATACAAATGTGAGCATTATTTATATTAATTTAAACTTGTAATGCTTACTTTTAAATTACACATCAAGTTTTATTTCCAATGTCAATTTACAAATCAGAACGCAGCGGTAAGAGATAGCGGATGTAACAATAATTACTATAAACTAGCGTTTAAAATAAAGCTTTAAAACGATATATTGTTTATATTTAATTATTCATCTAGTTTTTTTTCAACAAAAAAGGTATAATTTGAATAAAAATTAATCTCTTTATAGTTTTTTTTACAGAGGTATTTATGTACTATAAGCATTATGAGCACTTGGAGCTTTATCTATGAAAGAGAACCCTTTTGCAGCCTCCATTTTTAAAGTATTAGTTATGATTATGGATTATGATAATTTCGACATAAAACCTGGAATAATTTTTATAACGTAATGCCTGGACTAGAGTTACCTGAAGTAGACATTCAAGAGACAAATCACAAAAGTCAGTTCTTTTTAAATAAAATATTTACAATGTTAGTTATATTATAAATAGAAGTATAATTATAGAAGATTGCTTTAAAACATTTCTTACTTGTATGTACATTAATATACAACATGGAGAGATATAGAATTTGTACGTTACATTTAGTGAATTTTTCGCTATTCCTATATAAATAAAATTGTTTGGATGCGTTCAGATTAGATTAAAGACTTTATGGTTAAGAACAGTAATAGCGTATTTCTGAAATGTTCAGTACCTACATCAACAAGTTGTGGTTGGCTTTTCATTGTTTTTTTCCTTGTTTATTACGCAGTTACAAGCATAATGTTGCTACATTCTAAAAAACAAGTTTGGTTCCAATTTCGTTGACTAATACAACATTCATGATAATAATAAAAACTAGTTTCGTTCGGGTGTAGTACTTATGCCTAAATTCAATATAGCAATGATATTCATCACGTTTTAACCCATTCCCTGTCCGTTTGTAGACACAATAGAAATTTAATTGTTATGTATCATATATGATTCATGGGACAGGGAACCTGTTAATGAGATTTTTAACTAACAAAATTAATGATTTAATGAATAACTGTTTTATATATAAAATGTCAAAAAATATTTTATTGATATCTAACTGCCTCTCTAGTGCAGCGGTAGTGTGACCGACTGCTGATCGTGAGATCTCGGGTTTTCGATCCCCGGGTCAGGCAGTGTTATTGAGCTTTTTCGTAAAAAGAAAAATTCTCAATAGCAGCCCGGAGTTTGTAAATGTGCCTGCTAGACGCCAATATCCATTATTACGTGGGCCTTAAACGTAGCTGGCGAACCGTTGGTGAGTAATAATACACCTCTGGGTACCCCTTCGGAAAATAAAGGCGTGATGCAATGTTTATTGATATCTAGCGCATCCGAAAATTGTCATTGAATTAACACCAAACTGAACGCACCGAAACTCTTAACCGATCTATACATAATACATTTGAACGATTTGGCAATTAATTTTCATACAACTAATCCCACGAAACGCACATTTAATATTGTCCATCGTTGTCCGTGCGTGTGGGATCAAGCGAACACTACACGAGGCTGGATAACGGAGCCCTGGAGGTCACAGGGGAAGCTGGCAATGGCTGGAGCTGCTGAGGAGCTTGAGTGGGGAAATAAACCCCAGGTTCATTAAACTGAGGATGCATCGGCATCGGTGCATGTGGAATCGACGTTGGCCGTGACTCATGGTACAGTATAGGTACTCTGACCAAACGTTGAGCAGCATGAGCCATATTTGCAGCTTCCAATTCAGCTGCTAATTGCCTTTTCCACTTGTTCCGCCTGTTTTGGAACCAGATTTTCACTTGCGTTTCAGTTAAGTGCAAGGATGCAGCTAAGCCAGCGCGTTCAGAACTACTCAAGTACCGTTTCATATCAAATGTTTGCTCAAGTTGGAATACTTGGGATCTGGAGAAAACTGTCCTAGTCTTTTTCTTTCTCTTACCGAGGTTTGCATTGGGATCTCTTTTCTCGTCTTTATCGAAATCATCGCTTTCATCGACGTCAGGGTCTGAGTCCTGGACATCGGCTTGTTGTGGGTAGAGGGCAGGGTGGAGGCGTGGCGAGCGTGGTGAAGAACGAGACGGAGATGGTGGTGTTGGAGCTCTTGCAGGGCTACGAGCACGCGGAGAACCTCCAGCAGACCCTTCTTCGTTGTTTATTGAGTCATCTGAAACAAAAATCAAATATGGATTTGTAGGAATGTCTTACTAAATTGGAGTATAGTATGAGGTTATAAGAGATAGAGCTTGTATCATGACTTTTTAAGGACTGAGCCACATTGAGGATTGTTCTCTACTCCAACATTTTTTAAATGTAATTGTAGGTTTGATACTGCATTTATATAATGTTAATGTACGTATCGCTAATATAAATATTCACGGACATTTTCACACAACGTCCCCTGGTTCCAAACTAAGCTTAACGCTTGTTTTATGAGTACCAGATTACGGATATAATACATATATTACTTTTTTTTTGTAAATACGTACATATAATATATAGAAAACACCCAGACGCAGTACAAATATCTGTGTTCATCACACAAATAATTGTCCTGAGTGGGAATTGACCTCGTGCACGGAAGTCGGTTACAGTACCGACTACGCTACGAGACCCGTCAATATCAATGTAAGTCTGGGTATAATTTAAACCCATTAATGATTAAACACAAAGTGAAAAATGTGAAATCTAAAATAACAGTCACGAGCAGGATGTTATTTTCGATTTCACATTTTTCACTTTGTGTTTAATGTATAGTGCTAAGCATGTCAAATGCTAAAAATATATATAAAAATATCTAAATACCCATTAATGATGTTTGTAAAGTACAATGTCAAATAGATAGAATTCGCTGTTGTCCTTTTTACAATTTCACAGACACAAAGTATACCCAGACTCAGAACAATTATTTGTGTATCACAATAATTGTCCTGTGTGCATATGGCTCCATAATGGGGAGCTCTATATCTAAACCACTCCGCTATACGTGTAGTCTGTTTGTTACCCTTTTACGCTATAACTATTGCCAATCATCATGAAATTTTGCACACACATAGTCTCGAGCGCAGAAAAGTACATAGCTTTTTTATCCCGGAAAAACGGACAATTCCTGTGGAATATATATTTTTGCATAGCGATAATTAGTGTGCCGTAGAGTGACGTATTTAAACTGAAGTCCATGTGGACAGAGTCGCGGGGAGTAGCTATAGAGTAGGTAATCCTTTAACAAAACATAGCATCACGCCTGTATTCGCTCAAGGGTTAGGCAGAGGTGTATTACACGTCCACGATTTGCCAACTATGTTTAAGTCCCACGTAATAGGGGGCGAGCTTATTAAATCTGATCGGTTCTAACTAATTACGCAATATTTATTCGATACTACCGCCTACCTAACCTCCGCGATCCAATTAAGGAGATAACTCAACAAGTTCAAATTCAGATTGTCATTCACGATCCTGACAACATATAACAACTGCCAGGTTTTTATTTAATGATATGTAGCTATATGTCGATTCATTATAGACAACTCAAAGCCTTTATTTATTTTAATTGTTATGCAATACTTTTAATACAAGTGAGCCTTGCTTATACCAGCATGTATGAGCCGGCTCGATCGAGGAAATATTCCCTACCCTACCCTCTCATAGAAGATCTGTCAGAAACAATGCTAGATACTATATACTGTGGTGTTCTAAGGTGAATGAGAGCGCTAGAGACCCAAAACTCCTCAGTATCTTCTCCATACATCCCTTTCCCTTAAGCTGCCGAGTGATGTCTCTGGTGTTGCTACTACTATGGTACTTACCATCACGGAAGGCCATACGCATGTTTGTCACCCTTAATATAAAACCCGGGTCAGGCCAACAAAAAATGGTTTTTCCGTCAAGGAATTCTCAATAGAAACCTAGATAGGAAATTGGCGGTGTTTCTTATGCCTTGGATAGCACGTAAAGCCATCGGTCTTGCGCCTGATCTCTTTCTTCGATTCCCACTCAGGACAACTATTTGTGTGATGAATACAGATATTTGTACTACGTCTGGGTGTTTTCTATCTATTATATGTATGTATTTACAAAAAAAAAGTAATATATGTATTATATCCGTAATCTGGTACCCATAGCACAAGCATTAAGCTTAGTTTGGGACCAGAGGACGTTGTGTGAAAAAGTCCGTGAATATTTATTTGTTGTAACATTAATATTCCATCACCACATTTTTTTTTATTGCGTGCGATGGCAGATGACCCACGGCCCACCTGATGGTAAATGGTAACCGTCACTCATGGACTCAAACATACCGCAAGTATTATCAACCTGCTGCTAAATATTTCATTTCACAGATATGAAATGAAAGAATAAACGATCTTCTGCTACAGCCAAAACATACTAATGTGCTTCATGGCTAGTTACATGTAAGATGGTGGTACCAACCCATTCGGACCCGATAGCAAGCGAGTACTCCCACTTGGTACCCAGCCTTATCACCATTATGCAATGGGTGATAATTGCTTACTTCCCTTAGTCGCCTCGTACGACATCCGTGGGAAAGAATGGGGTGATAACACTTGTATTCTTAGTCCGTCATCACATGGACATATAGCTATCTATGTGGCATACCTAATAATATAAAAAAATCCGTCAAATTGCCCAATCGTAGGCGTTGTTCAATTAGTATTTAGACCAAATGAAGTAACAGTAATTGGATATAATTCCTCGTATTCAACGCTCTTCCAACGTCGCCCTCAAAGAAACCCTACGAACTTAATCCTTTGTGATTTGTTTTAAGCTCTATTGACTTTACACAAAATATACTAACTCTACTAAGACGTTATTAAGCTATTTGTAGTAGTTAACTCATTCTACATATTCGACTAATTAGCTCTAATGAAGCCTATTCGTATCGATGCTTAGTCGAGTATGCTCTGTAAGCGTCATTAACATTAGTTTTAGTAAAATGTTCTTTATGGAATATTGTACCTACCTATTTAATACTGAGCCGTGTGGGGCCGGCTTTAGAATTGTCCCACCCCTCTCTACCCACGGGAGTCGTAAGAGCCGACTGAGGGAATACCGGGGGAGTGGGCAGCAGCACTCCCTCGAGTATTATCAACATCCACTGCGATCGCCAATCCGCCTGCCAAGCGTGGCGATTAGTGCATTATCACCCATGACGGGACCGCTCGTTGTCGCGATCTCTTGGGGAGGACTATGTCCAGCAGTGGACGTTGAAAGGCTGATGGATGGATGGATGGACTTAATACTAAGTACGTAGATTTAGCTATAAAAGCCAAACTAATGGAAAAAACAATTAGGTGTACATTTTGATCTATATTTTTAGCACTTGACATGCTCAGCTACTTTAAAGTACAAATTATTGTTGGTGAATGAGGAAAAAGAGAACTTTAGTGCGAGCGGGAATCGAACCTGCGTCCCTTCCAATCCTGAGAAGTGCTCTAATCCAGTGAGCTACCGCACTACCTTTCGGCCATGTGATGAGGAGATTAGGTATGGCCTGCAAAGGCAGAATGATGACCAAAGTGACATTATAAATAAGAGTTCAGCAAATAGGTGAGTCTAAGACGTTTACAACTTATTTTGATGGTGGTAGAGGTTTTTTATTATTTTGATAGCTTAAAAATGATTATTATGAAATGTTATCAAAATATGGTAGTTATTAAGCAATTATAGAGTGAAACCTTATTAAATATATTCATATTTAAAAGAATAATTATAACAAAAACTTCATAATTTAAAAACTTGTATTAATTTATTAGGTAATGATGTACGTCTAGTGCTAAGTGATGGCACTGATGTGTGATTTGCATTGATTTTAGAAGCCTGTTGAGTAATCCTTTGTTACCGTTCGCTTGCTGTTTACACACGCTTACTAGTTAAGCAGTTTATTATTCTATGCATACCTTTGATGTATTACTCTGTACATATTACTAAATCAATAGTTGGTGGCCCCATCCTTTTAATAATGTAGGACAATAAAAAAAAGTTAATAAATAACCAACATTACGTCTCGCAAAAACTCGAAAATAGATTTTGGCGAAAGTTTTGTGTATTTTTGAATAGGTCCCTGGATGGTATAGATACAGAATTAAACTTGTTTTTATTCTCTTATGGTATCCCGCATATTAGAACAAAAATATGGCCACAAAATATCGCCTAAAATACCTAACACAGTATATGTCTGCTGACTGGTTGCGTTAGTCTATATATATAAACTAACGCTATATATATATATATATATTTGTCTCGCTAAGACTCAAAAATGGCTTGACCGATTTAAATAATTATTTTTTTGTTTAATGTAAAATAAAATAGAGAATACCTTAAAAACAATTGTCAATTTTTAATTTTGTCCGTGTGATGAACGGACTAAGAATACAAGTGTCACCACCCCATTATTTCCCACGGGTGTCGTATGAGGCGACCAAGGGAAGTAAGCAATTATCATCCATTGTACGACTGGTGGTAGGGCTGGGTACCAAGTGGGAGTACTCACTTGGTATCGGGCCTGAGCGGGTTGGTGCCACCATCTTCCGTGTGACCGGCCATGAAGCACATCGTTGCGTTTTAACTGTAGCAGGAGATAGCCGTTTATTCTTTCATTTAATATCGGTGAAATAAAATGGTGAGCAGCGGCTTGACAATACTCTCGGTATAGTTGAGTCCATGAGCGACGGTTACCATTTACCATCAGATGGACCGTGGCTCGTCTGCCACCACATGCAATTAAAAAAAAAATTGGTAGTATGGAAATCTTTAGATACTACTCTCCTGCTCTACTGTATTTTCGCTAACAGACGGCAAAGTTAGAGCTTCTGTCATTCTTCTACTTAATTATTTTTTATTTAATAACCTATCTAAATTCATACCTTGGTTTAGACGATGCATATCGATTAGGTTTAAAAATCGCTTATAAAATAAATTGTAGGTGATACAAGTTCACCGCGTCATCTAGCTTAGAATAAATTTAAACGCATTTTAGAAAAATAAAGTAAAATATTGAACATTTGTTTGGATTTGTATCGACATCTATAATATTTTATTAATAAAAATTATCTTGTGGCAGGCAAACAACTATCGTGACCACTGAAGTAATGTAACAACACAGTTCCAGTGTTCCACCAATATAGGCGGAGAGACGGCACACGGTGGGTTTATTTAGTGGGTGAGGGCCCACACTACCCTGTTCGTTGTAGTTTGTGGCCTTTGGCAAACAAAATATAAATATACCTTTTTGGAGGACCTATATATTTTTTAAATCTCTAATCTAAATGGATATTTTTGCCTTTTGATATTCTTCTAAAGTTAAACTTCAACGCCCTACCAGCTGTCAATAATAACAAAAATTAAAAAAAAGGAAAAAGTCGAGCAATCAAACAAAACAACGTTCCGTATAAACCGCATTCGAAAATTAAAACGACCGCGCGACATCGCTAACATAGAACGTAACGACACCGCATTTCGCGCGAATACACTTCGATATGAAAAATGTATAAGAGCGAGAGAGATAAGTGTAGTTTTGTTGTTTCGGTGAGGTATTGTTCAGTCGGTTGGGACGCGTGAAATGGCGCCGCTTTTGTTTCGTCAGTGAGATGGGTTTTGGGAAATTAAAGCTGGGTGCGGGGTGAACAGGGGATGTTATGGTGATTGCTTGTTTAGCGGTATGTCTAGCTTTGACGGCTTTGTTCGGTTTTTGATGTCAGCCCTCGTTTGGAACAAGTTAGGAGTCATGTTTGTGATTGCGTAATGCGAGATTGAAGTAGTAGGTCCGTGTTAATACGTACAAAGTGAAACCTACATTTTTTGCACTGGCAACATTATATTGTACTATGCCACAAATCGTATTTGGCATAATTATAAAAGACTACTGTAGGGAAACCCTAGATGCAGAGACACAGCTCCGTTACTGTATAATATAGTACATATTAAATATCTCTACATTTACGCAATACGTGATTTAATTACGTATATATTTTAAATTCCTTTCAAATAATATACGAGTACTCTCATTTTTCTTCTAACTTTAAAGATATATCAAAATATGATGAATGCCTTTTAATTTGTTTTATTGAGCCCGACTCTGTAATTCTCTGTAATTCGTTGTCTTAACTTTCACTCCTTTCTTTATCATGTACTCGTTCAACTATCCATTCATCTTTTCTTAGGCCATCCACCTTCATGCCTTAAATTCTTTTACCTTAATGACATATTCTCCTCAGTCATGCCATCACCATATTAACCTATTTAGATATTTTTATATATATTTTTAGCATTTGACATGCTTAGCAACATACATTAAACATAAAGTGAAAAATGTAAAATCGAAAATAACAGTCACAAGCAGGATTTGAACCTGCATCTCCTGGATACCGTGCAACCCCCTGAAGCAGAATGTATTTCACGTGTCGACCGTATCGAGATCACTGTGATTGGTTGAGAAACCGACGCGTGATGTCACAATAATCCGTTAGCCAATCACGGTGATCGTACAAGCGAGACGATACGATCGACACGTGAAATATGACATTCTGCCTAACCCCCCAGATGCTTTGCCAATTCAGCCATCGTGGCCCTTGCTCCCGACTGCTAATCTCGATAACACATTCATACTTAACGTCTTTGGGTGACGCCTGCACCATCTGTCGGAAGTATTTTTATACATTATACCGACCAGGTAAACTTAATTTTACAATTAAGATTTTACCTAATAATGACGCAAACCCTATAAATCCGACCGATAACAGTTTCTGTCACCAGTGCTACTTTTAAGCCTCCTCTTATATAGGTAACTGTCTCGGCGGTACAGCGGTAGTGTGAGCGACTGCTGATCATGCTCGGGTTCGATCGCCGGGCCGGGCTATTGAGCTGTTTCGTAAAAAGAAAAATTCTCAGTAGCAGTCCGGAGTTTTGAATTGTGCCCGGTAGACGGCAATAGGTTCGCCCCCTATTAAGTGGGACTTAAACATAGCTGGCGAATCGTGGGTGTGTAATAGACTTCTGCCCTTCAGGGAATGCAGGCGTGGTGTTATGTTTCTTATATAGGTACTCATTTGTGATCCTATCCTTTCTCGTCACTCCACACATCTATCTCAGAATTCTCATCTCTGCTGCATGCATTATTTTTTCATCTGTCACTTTCATCGCCCAATATTCCGATCCTTACTTGCGATTGTCTTATCAAATATCAAATCATGTATTAGATACATATATTTCAGGACTATAAAAATAAAATCAGTAATTTTAACCAAAGATTTTTTAAAAGGACTAGCTTATAAAGTCCACTAACAGTCAAAACGCATTCATTTAATCCTCGGAGCCCGACACTGAATCAGTGTTGTAACTCGATCCGTGCAGAATCGATTAGGCGCCGACGCCCCACTAGTGCGGTAATCTGTTACCGTTACCGCTGACATTATTTGTTATCTGTGCGAGTAGTAATGTAGTTACTTGTTGGGTATAATCACGTTAACAATGCTTAGTTGATTATTAAAAAATACTCTAAATAGTAAAGCTCATGGCATCTTTTTTTATATCAACATATCGTGGCAATTCCGTGTGGTGACGGACTAAGAATACAAATGTCACCACCCAATTCTTTCCCACGGGTGTCGTACAAAGGGAAGTAAGCAATTATCACCCATTGCATTACTGGTGCTAGGGTACCAAGTGAAAGTACTCACTTGATACCGTGCGGTTGGAACCACCATATCCCGTGCGACCGACCATAAAGCACATCGGTGTGTTTTGGCTGTAGCAGAAGATAGCCGTTTATTCTTTTATTTTATATCTGTGAAATGAAATGGTGAGCAGCGGCTTGACAGTACTCCCGGTATAGAGAGTATTAAGTCCCAGTATTCAAATTTCAATTCGGGTGGGCCGTGTCTCGTCTGCGAATATGAGCAAAAAAAAAATTGTCCGAAACCATAATTTTTTGGAATTGAATTGCGGTGGTGGCCTTTGGTTATATCTGCGTGCACTATCGGCTCTTCACTCGGGCCTCGTGCTGGTCTACCACCGTTGGCAATAAAAAGCATAGTCCAAATTTGCTTTATTTCCTTATTGTGTGCTATACGGAATATTACCTAAGCTTTGTTTCAGAAAAACAAACTTTCGGGTACGACTACAAAAACTGGAATTTCGATATACCTAACATGCTTAAAGCGGTATACCTTGAAACTAAATTTAGTCAGGAAGGCTGACAAAAATATTGCTTTAGGCTATTTAAAACAAACAATCTTTTTAAGAAATGGTAAATTACCTCTAGGTGGCGAGGGCCTGTCTTGTGGTCGCTGCCAGTACCATGGGGCCGGTACGAGGCCTCCGTACCTCCCAGCAAGAGCGCTCCATTGAGATATCAGTCCTAATCTGTAACAATGAAAAAATTGACTAGAATCGTATGACGTTAAGGAGAATTCTCTAGAGTTCAACGAATCTACAAGTGACTAAAAGAAATCCTTACTGAGAATGAAACTTAGGGAAGTGATGCTACTAAGTGATGGGGAAAGATAAACTTTATCAAATGATATATTTCTCTTTCTTTCCCTTTACACCACACTACTTTTTTTCCGTGTGGTGACGGACTAAGAATACAAGTGTCACCACCCCATCCTTTCCCGTGGATGTCGTACAAGGCGACTAAGGGAAGTAAGCAATTATCACCCATTGCATTACTGGTGTTAGGGCGGGGTGCCAAGTGAGAGTACTCACTTGCTATCGGGCCCGAACGGGTCGGTACCACCATCTCCCGTGTGACCTTCTAACTTGGTACCCAGCCCTACTACCAGTCATGCAATGGATGATAATTGCTGCTTACTTCCCTTAGTCGCCTCATACGACACCCGTGGGAAAAAATGGGGTGGTGACACTTGCATTCTTAGTCCGTCACCACACGAATACCAAAGACTATCACTACTTTTTATACATGTGAAATAACATAGACATTACGCTGTGACTTAAGGGCCGGAGCAGTGACATTAAGGCGGGGGGTTTAGGGGGTTCTAGCCGTACAACAGGTATGGACGCTTTATGGGTTTAGAAGTGTTTTAAACTCCAAGAGTGTTGAAGTATTATGTGTCAAAGTGGTGTACGTTTAGAAACGTTAATAATATAATAAAACTTCTTCGACAAGAATAAGTATCTTACAAATTATAATTTGTGAATAAGGAAAAAAAATATGTTAGTACGAGCGGGAATCGAACCTGCGTCCCTTCCTATCCGGGGAAGTGCTCTAATCCACTGAGCTACCTTACTATTTTTTAGAAATACCCAATCTCCTCATCACATTTGTCTTCAAGTTCGATTCCCGCTCGTACTAAAATACCCTTTTTCCTTATTCACAAATTATAATTTGTACTTTAAGAGTAATTGAGCATGTCAAGTGCCAAAATATAGATCAAAATGTTTAAAAAATCACGCCGTCAAATAGTATGAATTTTAATTGCAAAATTAAACTTACTATATAGGATTAATGCATGTAAATGCATTCCAATAGATGGCGTTGGTCGTTAAGGCAGGTTCGATTCCCGCTCGTACTAAAATACTCTTTTTCCTTATTCACAGATTATAATCTGTACTTTAAGAGTAGCTGAGCATGTCAAGTGCTAAAATATAGATCAAAATAAGTATCTTTTTATTGGTCAACCTTATTTTGTGGTACTTTAATAGTCCACTCTTTGACCTTCAGGGCACCGGAGCGTCGTACCTTCGCGGGAGGCGGAATTTCCCCGACGCATAGCTAAACCACTGACGCAATGTAACACAGTTCCAGTGGTCCGTCAATACAGGCGGTGGGACGGCACATGGTGGATTTATTTAGTGTGTGATGGGGCCCACATTACCCTGTTTGTTGCCACGAACGACGGGGTGTACAGTTAGGTACATTTTTCCCGTCTTAACAAAAAAAAAGAGTTTATAGCTAAACCTATGAGGATAACAAAAATCTTTGTGAGTGAATAAAAGTGTGATCACTCCCTTCGTTCCCGCAGGTGTCGTACGAGACGGGTAAGGAAAGTAAGCAATTTACCCATTGCATTACTGGTGGTAGCGTTAGGTACTCATTTTGCGTACAACAACCACATTTGAACTAATCATTCCAAATGTCATCAATCCGTTGGTTTAGTAAATAGTGTAGAAAATTTTGATTAATATTTTCAAGACCAAAATAGAACCTCGAGTTGACTAATTATAATAATTGCGACTGTTGATCATGAGGTCTCGGGTTTAATCCCTGGGCCGGGCAATGTTAATGACCTTTTTCGTAAAAAGAAAAATTCTCTGTAGCAGCCTGGAGCTCGGAAATGTGCCCGGTAGATGGCAATAGGCTCGCCCCCTATTACTCACGTAACTTAAACATAGCTGGCGAACCGTTGGTGTGTAATTAATCTATGCCAACCCCTTCGGGGATACGATCGTAATGATCTGCTTTATGTTTTTATTGACTTATTAAAATTTAAAGTACGCAAACAGAGCAAAGCATTGTTTCTATATGGGTTAAAGTAAAAAAAAAACTATGAGCATAATAAATATTGATTTAAATACTTCCTTTTTTTCTAATCTTTGACTTAAATGTAAAAATAAAGAGGAAAATCTACGACACTTGGGCAACAAACTAACAATAGACAAGTAAAAGCATCGATAAATCACTTTGTGTGAAATCACAGCAAAATGTTAGGTTTTAGAGTAGTCCCTATTGTTCGGAACAAGCTTTCTCGCTTACCGCCAATCGCTATCGACGTATAAATATCGATTGTTGCTAAAGAGATTGCAGCTATGCTCTAGAGACTCTGATAGTGCGGGGACAATGTTTGTCGATGTTGAACCTCTTCTAAACTATTTATTGTGATAATAGTGAATTATGGCTGCATAAATTGTAAAATTACTGCACCGATGGCAAGCTGGTTAAGATACCAACCTCTCGTGCCGAGCGTTTTGTGTTCGACTCCTAGACATACACGAGTTTTTTGTGTAATCTACAAACGATTGTTTATTGAATTCAGACACAGAATCTCGGTTGTTTTTGTCAATTAATTGTATGTTTGTGTAGTCCCTGCGATACAGGGATTAGTCCCGAATGCAAAGCAGAGTCTTTAAAAAAGAATAGGTGTCTATATCTATATTTCTTAGCATTTGACATGCTCCGCCACTTTTTAAAGTGCAAATTATTTGTGAATAAGGAAAAAGAGATTTTTTGTACTAGCGAGTTCAAAAATGTTTAAAAAATCGCGCCATTAAATAGTATGAATTTTTTATCCAATATAGTAAGTTTAATTGCAAAATTAAACTTACTATATTGGATAATTGCATGTAAATGCGTTTCCGATAAATGGCGTTGGTCGTTAAGACAAATGCGATAAGGAGATTTGGATGATCAAAAGATCTGTACTATAACTCAAGGGCTTAGAGCACTTCCCCGGATTGGAAAAGACGCGGGTTCGATTCCCGCTAGTACAAAAAATCTCTTTTTCCTTATTCACAAATAATTTGCAGAATAGGTATTCGTTAAACTGTTTTCAACCTAGAATTCAAAATTCAATTAGGTTGATATGAAATGCATCTATAGACTTGTTAGATGAATTATAATTACAATAAGATATTGGATGCGCCGCAAGCGTACAATGAGTGTAACGGGACAATGAGCGTAACGGGACAATAAGTCATCCTTTTTCGTGCGTGCAGCCGGCGTTCATCGATTTATGAGACGTTGTCACGTCCCAACACAAGCACACATAAATTCAGGCCCAAGACATTGCAATCATTTGCTGTGCTGAATCATAACAAACGATCACGATATGCTAGTGCTTTTAGGAGAACCATATTAGCGAATGTATTTTACGGTTACATAGTTAATTTGCGTTTCATGTAAGCTTCTGATTAGCTGACTGATTGAAAAGGTAGTTACGGATATCACCGGAGGCTTTTTGCTAACTGCTATTTATTGTCGTAATACTGTTATCAAACCAAAATTAGACACAGCACTAATGATGTAGCTCTTTGTGTGCTACGCTATTAACTACGAGCCTACGCCGTAGCATTAACGGCTATTATATTGCCTGTAACTGCGTATAGGTGTATTTTGTGGGGTGGTATTATTATAAGTAAATGTTATATATATAAAATACAAAAACTACCTATTCGGGCGTCTACCAGTAGATGTTGAACATGTGAAATAGAAATTGATTACTGTGAATATCATCAAATATAACTTAGTTGTTAAAGATTATACTGATATCTCTACTATGACGTTATAAAAGCGAAAGTAACTCTGCTTTTTGTTGTACTTTCAAGGCCACTCTACTGAACAGATTATGATGAAATTTGGTTAGGAGTAAGTAAGACTATGTTTATATTCATGGCTCTAGATATGGGATAGGGGACGACGGTTTGTGTGCAAGTTATTAGATTTTGTAGTTGAAAATGTACCAAGATAACTCGAATTTACATCCGTCACTTAAAAAATAACTTTTTTTTTTTATAAATAAATATTCACGGACATTTCACACAACGTCCTGTGGTCCCAAACTAAGCTTAACGCTTGTGCTATGGGTACCAGATTACGGATATAATACATATACTACTCTTGTTTTTTGTAAATAAATACATATAATAGATAGAAAACACCCAGACGCAGTACAAATATATGTGTTCATCACACAAATAATTGTCCTGAGTGGGGATCGAACCCACGACCTCGTGCACGGAAGTCGATTACACTACCGACCACGCCACGAGGCCCGAACTATTTACATTTATTGATGTAATATCTAGAAGAAAATATAGTCACTGTCAATCCCGCATCTGTCTGTTTCTGCCCTTACGTCTTTTAAACTACGCCGTGGATTTTGAAACAGCTTTAAGGCTATTTCAAAATCCTTGCTTTCACAGACATTTTTTTATGAAGGTAGGTAAATTTTTTTTTTTTTTCATCTGTTTAAATTTAAGGTAAAATTTTAAAAAAGAGGATATTAAAAAATGAGCTTTTTTCATAAGTAAATTTCATTTATGTGAACCCAGTATATTAAAAGTACTCAGAATATCAAGAGTAAATAAATACAAAAATAAAAAAAAGTTATGGCAACACACGCTACCAAGTATAAATTTGAATGTATAATTAACAAGTTACTTAAATACTTCAAATAATGTCATGTGTGGTGACGGACTAAGAATATAAGTGTCACCATCCTATCCTTCCCCGCGGGTGACGTATAAGGCGACTAAGGGAAGTAAGCAATTATTACCCATTGCATTACTGGTGGTAGGGCTGGGTACTAAGTGAGAGTACTCACTTGCTATCGGGCCCGAACGTGTCGGTACCACCGTCTCCTGTGTGACCGGTCATGAAGCACGTCAGTGTGTTTTGGCTGTAGCACAAGATAGCCGTTTATACTTTTATTTCACATCTGAGAAATTAAATGGTGCGCAGTGGCTTGACAATACTCTCGGTATAGTTGAGTCTATGAGCGACGGTGACCACTTACCATCAGGAGGTCGTGACTGGTTTGCCATCATAAGCAATAAAAAAATAAAAAATCACATCACTATCGGAAAAGAAAACTTTTAATAAATCATAATATCCCAACTCTTCCAGCTAACCTATTTTCGTTCATGCCAGCAGGATAGCAATAAAATGAAATACATTCAAATTTCGAATCAGTTTACTGGTATCGATATTTCGAATAACAAAAACGATTTCTAGTGTACTTATCGATAACTTTTTATTGTTCGGCGGAGTGAATCAGAGAGGACAGGTGACAAAATACGATTTCACTAGTTAACTCACAGAGCTTTTTTTCAGTACGGCGGAAAAAATTTACCTAACCGCACACCCATAAAGTGTCTCTAGATTGAAGTAGTATGGGCCCCCAACCTACAAAGCAATCCGCTAGGCGCTGTCTCTTGACTTTTCAAAATATTCTGGTTTTGTTTTTCTTAAAGACAACACACTGCACTAAGGAATAATCCTTGTATTGCGGGCGACTTTACAAACATACAATTTCACGGACAAAAAGTAGATACCCCCAGACTCAGAGCAACCATTTGTGGAACACACAAAGAGTTGTCCTGTGTGGGAATCGAATCCACATACTCGGGCGGAAGGCCGGTATCTAAGTCATTCTGCCATTATCTAAGCAATGCTCTTGTACGCCACATACATCGAAGTTCGTATATATTCGTTTTTCGTTCGTCGATTCGTTCGTACATTGTCACTTATGTGCTTGATTATTGTACTTGATTATATAAGGTTTTTAATTATAAACAATTACTAACAGTTTTACCACAAATAACAAATATCATAGGAAATTAAATTCTACAGCTGTTTAGTGAGTAAGAATTCCATATTCTTAGACTATTTCTCTTGTCTCTCGCATTTTCTATAGCTTTATTCTTAATTGGTAATTCACCCCATAAAAAACATCATTAGGCACGTCACAACAAAATACAATACAATACTCATTTATAAACCTATCCCGCCATGTTTAACCTCACTTTGTAATCCAAACTTTACGCCAAGCTATGTCTAAATGACACCTGAACTAGCACTTACTCATTATATTACTCTATAAGAAACTCTTCTATTAACTAAATAGAGATAACAAAAAAAAACAAAATAAACTTAATAAAGCAAAACCAATAAGAAAAATCACACCCACGATGAAATCAATAAAGAAAAGGAGGAAAGAAATCTGAGAAAAAAAAATCCATATCTACAGTATTACCAATTCGCATCCGTAATCCAGCCGGCGTACTTCACGAAAATTCCATTACAGGATAAAGCTACCGTGAAACGGAACACGACGCCGGCGGTGATTGGTCGGCACACCGCGAGCTTATTGGCCCACTCGCTAACTCCGCCTCTCCAAACGGGTATAAAAATCGATGCGAGCTGGTCGCTCATTCTTTTGCAGTCGACACCCGCGCTGTATACAGCTGCGTCTTTTATGAGCTAAAGTGTTTAGCTGTGTCCGATGCGGGAAAGCTATTGTGCTGGGGTGCTTTTAAAGAGCTTTTTTTCTATTTCAGGCTTAAGATGATAGTGTCCCGTGTAACTGGGGCCATTCTGTGCACAGTGAGCTTTGTGTACACAACATTATTGTTGACTTTAAGTAGTTGGAAGTGTTTAATTTTGTAATTGGATCTTTGGTATTAAATTTTAGGCTTGTTGAGTATTTATGTCATGAAAATGTACTCGCGATAGGGGTTTTGAAATCGCATATCTATTTTTACAAGAAGCTTGTGTCTGCGAATGTGGTACGAATTTTCATAAAGTACGAGTCACCAATAAGAGATGAAATAAGAATTACACCAGCATACAGAGGAAGAATTGGCGCTAGACCTTTTTCATCACAAATGCACACAAGAAAAATATGATTATTAATAAATTATAATGACAATATCTGATTTCACGAATTTGAATCACGAGTCTGCACAGAGGGCGGAGTGGTTTAGATACCGGCCTCCCGGCCGAGTGTTATAGGATCGATTCCCACACAGGATAACTCTTTGTGTGCTTCAGAAATCGTTGTTCTGAGTGTGGGTGTACTTTTTGCCCTTGAAATTGTATGTTCGTAAAGTCCCTCGCGATACAAGGATTGTTCCTTAGTGTTGTGAGTCTTTTAAAACCAAAAATATTTAAGTAGTTTTTTTATGTGTGCCACATACTTACATGGTTGATAATGGTGATTCATTACCAATCAATTAGTGAGACCACTTGTGGGTTATTACTACGCCGAATTGATAATGAGTTCAAATATAGTAGATAAGTACTAATTCTTTAGTCCCACTGTTAAAAACGGCTTCCTCCATAGTAGCAAGGGACTTCTTATATAACCGAGTTTGGTCACGTCAATGGAGACTCAATGGCAGATGAGCTACTGTACCTGTAAGTGGTGCCTGCGTCTCATGGACTCAGTCATACTAAGAATACTATCAAGTCACTGCTCACCATTTTATTTCAAGGATAAGACATTCATCAATGGGCGGTTTTTAACATCCCGCTAAGAAAATTGAAAATTTCCAAAAATTAGGAAGTTATTGGTTTTACCCCGTTTTTCGAAAACGGATGTTGACGTTTTGAGGTCCTAGGAAGCTTCTCCGAATGTTTCCGCAATGATGTCTGTGTGTGTGACCGATTCGAAACGGTAGATCTTGACAAATCTCAAAAAACTACAAAAGAAAATTTTTACACGGTTTTACCGATCGATTCCAAAAATTTATCAGTTTTAATATCAAAAAACCACCACCAGTCTGGTCAAAATCGGTTGATTGGTTCGTGAGATATCGTTGTCGAGTAAAATTGAAAAAAAAATATTTCTAGAAGTTCTATGAAATTTTCAGTCTGACCAGTTCGAGCTTTAAGATTCTTCACTACGAGAAAATCGGTTTATTAATTTAAAAGTGATTTCAATTAAAATATTCAAAAATGCTGTTTTAATATTTTTTTATCAAACATTCGAGCTCGACTACCTTGGGTTAATTTCCAGAAACTCAGATATTGCATTCTTGACGACAGATGTGTGTACTATCGATCACTTTCTTGGCTGAATATTTTCCTTGTCTTGTTGTTGAACATCCTGAGCAAGACACTGCTTCATGTTGCTATTTTGAATTATTAATTTATTTTAAAAGCATAGAACAGTCATCTCTTTGAGCTCGGAGAGCTCAAAATGACACGAAAATTATACTTTTGAGCTCGAAGAGCTCAAAAACATAATGAGTCCAATTTTAAGCGCTTAAGTATCAAATTAGCGAGAAGTTGCAAGGATGGCCTTTTTTTTTGTGGTCCGTCAACACAGGCGGAGAGACGGCACACGGCGAGTTTTTTTAGTGGGTGCGGGCCCCTCACTACCTTGCTCGTTACCCCGAACAACGGGGTGTGCGGTTAGGAACATTTTTTCCCGACTAAACAAAAAAAAAAGGTCAACCGTTTTCCAGATTTTTTTTATACTACGCGGGTGGCAACCATGGCTTTGGCCCACCTGATGGTAAGTGGTTACCGTTGCCTATAGACGCCAGCAAATTCCTTTCCCTGTCCTTGGAGATGGCGATCTGCGAGTGATACCTCTGGTGGGCCGCATGCTGATTTGCCACCCACGTAGTATTAAAAACGTTATACTACCAATAATTACTGTTACATACATTGAGTATATAATTATATATATACACCCACCCATTGGTGAAAACTGCTTGCATCCCTTAATCGTCTCGTACAACACCGATGGTAAAATAACGGTAAAGCGCTAGAGCCCTTAGTGTACAGTCTAAAAACTGACGGTGATGGATACTGCTTACCATCAGGCAGGCCATGTGTTTGTTTACCATTACACATCACCTCATGAAGTACAAACAATACAAGTACATAATGTACATAAAGTAACACCTGTACAAGTCTTTATTTCTGTAGCAATCGTTAAAGTCAGCTTATAAAAAGTTCCTACGCGTATACGAAGCACCTAAGTCTTTAGTTCGATATTTCTCGGCCAGCACCCCTCAATCTTAAGATACGAGTATATAAAGAAAACATTCCTTTATAAGAATCATGGCACCCTTATGTGAGATCGTCTCAACCGATAAGTAGGTAAGTACACTTCTCCTATCTTGGGATGGTATATAAACGGCGGTGAATGGAGTTTAATTTATGAGTTATAGCGGAAATTAAATGCATTTTTTTTGCTGTCACAAAATAATACTTTCTGATATTTACGCGAATGTTACACATTTTGAAATAAAACTACGTTTACGGAATCTATCGCGTTTACTTGATTTTACTACTATCCCGACGTTTCGAATACTTTACAGCATTCATGATCACGGGTGGACTTAGATGATAGACGTCCAAGGTTGATATGTTATTTCAACGGTTTCATCTACCCACAATACATGATTTTTGGTTTATTTATTTTAACCCACCTAATATTCGTTTAGAAACACAGTGAAAATATCTACTTCAAATGTTTATGCTTACAATGTATGAGACTTTAAATTAGTATATTAAAATGAGTATAATACTCCTCTTTAAATTGTAAAATTTTTGTTTTTATCCAGTTAAAGTTAGTCCACCCGTGATCATGAATGCTGTAAAGTATTCGAAACGTCGGGATAGTAGTAAAATCAAGTAAACGCGATAGATTCCGTAAACGTAGTTTTATTTCAAAATGTGTCACAAAATGAAATAAAATATTCAAGGAAATTTTCACACAACGTCCTTTGGTCCCAAACTAAGCATAATACTTGAGCTATGGGTACCAGATTACGGATATAATACATATATTACATTTTTTTGTAGATACATACATACTAATAATAGATAGAAAACACCCAAACGCAGTACAAATATCTGTGTTAATCACACAAATATTTGTCTTGAATGGGAATCGAACCAACGACCTCGTGCACGGAATTATCATCTCCCTAGCCCTATCCCAAACTTTGTTGGGGCCGGCTGCCAACCTACCTTTAAGCTGATCCACGGAGTAACTACCTATCTAGTCTCCAAGACCCCACTAAGGGGGACGTTTCTTATACCACTGAATTAATGTAACACTGTTCCAGTGGCTCGCCAATACGGGCAGATATACGGCACACGGCGAGTTTATTTAGTGGATGAGAGTCCCTGTTCGTTGCCCCGAACGATGGGGTGTGCGGTTAGGTAAATTTTTTGCCGTCTCAATAAGAAACGTTGCGGGGACTTTTCGTATCGTGAGTGAGAGCGTCGGAGGCCCAAACACTCTCCTTATCATTTCCTTATTATTCTTCATGTCCATACTGTCCCTTTCATTAATGTTGGTAACTCACGAATGATTTCTCTAGTATTGGTGGAGTCTATAGGCTACGGGAGCCATTTACCATCAGATGGACCGTATTCTTGGTTTTTACTCACGTAGTATAAAATATGTATCGTTAATTGATTATATTGAATTTAATAAATATTGTGATGTGCATTTTAACACTTGACGTGCTCAGCTACTTCAAAGAACAAATTATTTGTGAGTAGAAAACGAGAACTTTTCTGAAAAAAAAATCTGTGTATACGAGTATATCGAGTATTTTTTTTTCATTGTTTTTATTTTGTTGTTTTTGTTTTTGGAATTAAGTAATACAATATATCTTTTTTTTTATTATGATTCCAATGTTAATTAAAATACATTTTTTTACTCGAAAATCATTATAAATCAATGCAAAGTATGTTTTCAAAGCACAGATAATCCTAGTCACAAGGGACTTTCGGAACTCATTTAAATTATAAAATCACACATCTTACGTAATAATCGAACCCGCAGCACTCTGTTTATAGGGTATATCAGCCATTCTTAGAACTTTTTTAAATGTTATGCATTTTTTTCAACCCTTTTTTTGTCCCTCTATTAGGCACAGGTCTCCTCTCATGGTGAGAGGATTTGGGCCATAGTCCACCACGCTGGCCCAGTACGAGCGGGCAGACTTCACAAGCCGTAGAGAAAATCTCCCAGGCATGCAGGTTTACTCACGTTTTTTCCTTCACTGATCAGTGATAAATTGTAAACAAATCCACACATAAATTTAAAAAATCTCGAAAATTCAGAGATGTATGCCATATGAGGTCTGGATCTTGGATCGAACTCCATACCACTGTCTTTGCAGTCCTTGGTTATGTATAGTTATGCATTAATAATTTATAATAATGCCTATTGATTTATCTCATCGATAACATTTAAAAAAATATTATATTGTATGTTCTTCCCTGCTCGCGATCGCTTATAGTTTAAGGCAGACAGAACCGCATTAAATTATTTACATTTAACGCCACGGGAAATGCTCGGATCGCGCGGGAGAAGACGCTGCGTTTAGCCCTATTAACTTCTAAATAGCTACCGTACAGTAATTCATTTTTGATACAAGATTTGATTTTTTATTCGTTCAGAATTTAAAAATAATCTGCTGCTTAGTAATTTCAAAAATGTTTAAAATAAATAGGTATGTGTTTTGTGTTTATATGTGGTATTATAATCAATAAAAGAGTTTATATAATTACCAATTTAAATATCAGTGGAATATTAATTTAAATATCAATAAAAATAATATTTTGACGAAATTTAAATTAATGTAAGTGTTACATTTCTGATTGTCTTAAAGTTGTAGAGCCTTGTTTATCTCAGCATGAATGTGCCGGCTCGGTCTGGGAAGTACCACCCTCTCACAAAAGATCAGCGTGAACAACAATATATCCTTATCCTCTCCTTATCATCCTTAATATTCTTCTTATCCCTATCCCTTACCTTGCAGATAACGACGCACGAGTGATGCCTCTGGTGTTGCTAGAGTCCTAGGCTACAGTAACCGCTTACCATCAAGAAGGCTGTATGCTTGTTTGCCAACTAAGTAGGATAAAAAAAAAAGGCGTGAGACATAAAAATAACAAAACTGTTCGTCTCGTGAGAAAAATAGGCTTTTATAAATACACTATCAACTATCTAATAACGAAGTTGATAAGTAAAGAGTATAGGAACCATTATACCTTAGTGACAAAAACCTCCTATTCGATTACCGAAATATAATAATAAAAAAGGTACGAATAGAAAAAACAATAGGCAGGATGAACCCAGGTTTGGCCAGCCATTCCCTAGGGATCAGAAGTACCTACATCGTAAATAACTCTGGCGACATATACGATATCAACCCTACCATTTACGAGGGGATGTCAAAATAACAGAATTTGTTCCAAACTTCAGGTTTCTCTAGGAAGGGTGACTGGATTTGTATCTTATTATATAGATAAAATATATGAACTATTATACAAACAAAAACTTTTTCTTTGTATTTTATTTCGATTTTTGAATATATCCGATGAATAACTTTGAAAAAAAATTGTATGGTTCAAATGTTACGTTGCTCCTAATTTATTCATCATTTGACAAAAATCTCTAATCGAATTTTACCGAAAAATATTAGATCATAAAATAATTTACATGATCCAAACTTTTTTGGCACATAAGTAAATCTATACTGCGAGCTACGATCATATAATAATATTTTACACTTTGATCTTAGCCAAAAGGCCAAGAACCGATACATCATATATGTTATAACGTTTGTTTATAATAATTTTATGACCCATCACCTAATTATAAAATAATAGGTGAACCCTGTAATCTACATATTATTACTCTCTACTCTGTGTTTATATACATACTTCAAACAAAAAAAAATATTCTTAAAAGGTAGTTATTTTTGAAATCAAAACAACCTCATATAATGTAGAGCAATTAGTGTTAACTTCAAAATTATTCACTTAACACGAAAACCATTTCGTTAATTAAAATAAAATGTTTTAAATTAATATAATTGTTCTATTTCCCAATATTTGGTTTCACAAAGTTTTATGTACATAATTAGCTGGCTGTCAAAACAAGGATGGAAACAGATAACGAATATAAAAAGTTAAGAACAAGATGGCGGGTACAATGACAGATCGTTTACACAGATACAAAATGTCCCGCTACTGTAAATTAAGACGGGGAAGCGAGGAAAAAGAGCGAATAAATGCGTAGTGTTACAAAATGTTGAGATTTTATAGTGACTCGTACTTTGTCCTTGATTACGAAGATAACTTTTTAAGGTCTTTTTTATTACATATGAAAATAAATCACTATTAACTTTTAGTTTATTTTTTGTATTAGTACCTAACTATGTACCTAACTATAGATGCAGTATGCTAATAACTTAAAACCTCCTTTATGCTAGACAATTAAACCTGGTCCAGCGACAAGTAAGAACACAGAAGCACTACCAAACTATATCCCAAATGAAAAGTGAAAAGTAACTATCGAATACAGTATATTTAGTTTATTAACTTAATTTAAATAACTAGTTTCTAAAATCAAGTCATATCGTTATTAAATTATAAAGATAAGTGCTGTTTTACGATTCCAAGTTATCTGAAATTATAATTTAAAAGTAATGCATATAACAAACTAAGTTATCTATGTTAATTCAGGACGTCTCGTCCCCTGTCATGTCAAACATTTTCCATCAGGGTAATTTGTCCATTTACCCTATTTCTTACCCCATTTAGTAGAGTTTAAGGGTGTTGGAGATAAAAGGGGAAGATCCTTGTAAGACAGTTGATTAGATGGGGTAACGTCCGAATTAAGGCTTCTTTCTGTTTTATACTTGTTTAGGGATCTTTCTTTGATGATAGCTGGCAAACATGTTATTTAGTTGAGATTTGTTTTGTGTCGTTAAATTAATGGTTTTGAAACTTTTATTTTAATGAGTTTGTATTTATTTGTTAGCTTGTCTGTCTGTAATATTATAAACTGTGACACTGTTGTATCTGTATATTAAAGATTAGGCTATTTTAGGTGTCTCTGAACATTTTTTAGAATGTTTGTCTGTTTGTTTGTACGCCCACCACCAATTAGGTACTAAACTTTTTGTATTTTGATATTATTATATTACAGTTTTTTAGCATTTGACATGCTTAACCATATAAATTAATACAAAATGTTAAAATATGAAATATAAAATAACAATCACGAGCAGGATTTCAGCATGTATCTCCTGGAATACCACCCCAGATGCTTTGCCAGTTCAGCCTTTGTGCCAATTGCTCGGGACTGCGAATTTCGATAACACATTCATTCTTATCGTCTTTGGTAAAACTTTTTGTGTTGGCTAGCTTTTGCATAGACTCAAAAATTGGTAGATATACATTTTATTATTGTAACATATATTTTTTTGTATTGCATATCGTGGCAGACGAGCCACGGCCCACCTGATTGTAAATGGTAACCATCGCTCATGGACTCAACTATACCGAGAGTATTGTCAAGCTGCTGCTTCACAGATATGAAATAAAAGAATAAACGGAACCGATGTGCTTCCTGGCCGGTCACACGGGAGGTGGTGGTACCAACCTGCTCAGGTCCGATAGCAACTGAGTACTCCCACTTGCCAGTCAAAATCATATCATCAGTCAAAACATAGCCCAAACAGTTTTTATATTTGTACTTTTTAAACTTTCGCATTTTATATTCATTATACATTTGACGGGTCTATACGCGCATTAAACTTCTGAAATACTGTTATTTAGAATTAAACTTTTTTATATTTTAGATCTATTTCTTTTAGCAATTGACATGCTCCGCTACTTTTTAAAGTACAAATTATTTGTGAATAAAGATAAAGAGATTTTTAGTAGGGGCGAGAATCGAACCACGCATCTTTTCCAATCCGGGTAAGTGCTCTAAGCCACTGAGCTACCCTACTGACCTTTCGATCATCCCAAATTCTTAATCACATTTGTCTTACGACTAACGCCATCTACCGGCAAGTATTACATGCATTTTGTACTTTAAAAAGTAGCGGAGCATGTCAATTGCTAAAAGAAATAGATCTAAAATATTTGAAAAAATCGCGCCGTCAAAATAGTATGAATTTTAATTGCAAAATTAAACTTACTATATTGGATGCATGTAATGCTTGCCGGTAGATGGCGTTAGTCGTAAGACAAATGTGATTAAGAATTTGGAATGATCGAAAGGTCAGTAGGGTAGCTCAGTGGCTTAGAGCACTTCCCCGGATTGGAAAAGATGCGTGGTTCGACTCCCGCCCCTAATAAAAATCTCTTTTTCTTTATTCACAAATAATTTGTACTTTTTATATTTGTTTGATACTAGTTTCTGCCGGCGACTTCGTCTGCATGGACTTCATAATATATGTAGATATTATGTTAAATCTATGACACATTAAATATATAAAAATATTTTTGGCCGTGTGGGGCCGGCCTTAGAATTGTAATGGGAGTCCTAAGAGCCGACTGAGGGATATCGGGGGAGTGGGCAGCAGCACTCCTTCGAGTATTAACAACATCCACTGGGATCGCCAACCCGCCTGCCAAGCGTGGCGATTACGGCACTATCCCCCATTCTTGGGGAGGCCTATGTACAGCAGTGGGCTTAAAAAGGCTGATGGATGGATGGAAATATTTAGAACAAAAAAATATAGCATCACGCCTGTATTCCCCGAAGGGGTTGGCAGAGGTGTATTACACACCCACGGTTCGCGAGCTTTATTTAAGTCCTACGTAATAGGGGGCGAGCCTATTGCTGTCCACCGGGTACATTTCCAAACTCCGGGCTGCTACTGAGAATTTTTCTTTTTACGAAAAATCTCGATCACCCTGCCCGACCCGGGGATTGAACCCGAGACCTCATGATCATGAATTATTTTCATGTAAAAATATTTCCGAGATGAAAACTAGCCTGTGTCCTTTTCTGGGGTCTAAACTATATTTATGCAAAATTTTATGATGATTGGTCCAGTAGTTACGGCGCTAAAGCATATCATACAAACAAACTCACTTTTCTATTTATAATGACGGACCTCGCAGCGTAGTTTGTAGTGTAACCGACTTCCGTGCACGAGGTCGTGGGTTCGATTCCCACTCAGGACAATTATTTGTGTGATGAACACAGAAATTTGTACTGCGTCTGGGTGTTTTCTATCTATTATATGTATGTATTTACAAAAATAAAGTAATGTATGTATTATATCCGTAATCTGGTACCCATAGCACAAGCGTTAAACTTAGTTTGGGGCCAGAGGACGTTGTGTGAAAATGTCCGTGAATATTTATTATTTATTAATATAATGATAGTAACGATGCTTAGTTCTACAACAATAGTGACAGAATAATGATAACACCGAGCACTGTCAATATAGATATTGAGTTCGATCCCTATTCTGAGCTTCGCAAAGTTCCTCCCACTCTCATTTAGAATCTATTTATATTTATGTTCCAAAAATGTGTCTCAACGGCCTGTGAAGTTTACCAATGTGGAGCAACGATAAGTATTCCTACTGTTGTGTTTCATATGGTGAGTGAGAGTGCCGGAGACCCAAATACCTCCCTCATACTGTTCCCTTTCTCAACTCCCCTCTATTATCCTCTTTAGCCCCTATCTTTTTTCTGGAGTTGGCAACGTACCAGTTATGCTTCTGGTGCAATCCATTTTTACTGCCTACTCCTTTACGAAACAAGCGCTAGTGTATAATTATGTAAAATAATAAACTGTTTTGACTGATTTGTAAGTTAAATTTAAAGATATTTAGTCTAAACATTACAATGTTCCACATTAAAGGCAGAATGTTTAAATTCACAAACGTTTCTTATTAACAACTTTGTTAATTGGCAACAAATCAAAAGAATTATTATTATATTTATTAATAGTCATTTATCAAATAAAGTAAGCGAACGGCCCCGTTGAACAAACGGGTAAGTGACAAAGATGGTTTTTAAATTTATCTATATCTTCTGTACTATTAAAGCTGTAACAGAGCTGTGTCTGTACATTTAAGATATTTGAGAAAAAATGGTTGTAATAGGCTATATAGGCGTGTCTAAACACAAAACAACTTTTTTTAGAATTTTTGTCTGTCTATCTGTTTCTCTGTTTGTTTGTTCGCGCATCACACAAAAACTACTAAACGGATTTTGATGCAACTTATTTTGTTTGATAGCTCTTGAGTAGACTTAATAACTGGCATACATTTTATCTCACTACTATTTCGGAAACCTGAGATATCCCTAAAACTAGCTTTTGGCTGCGGCGGAGCCGCGGGCAATGGCTAGTTTAAAATAAGCTTACTTGTGGTTGGCCTAAAATAAGTTCTATTATAATATTAAAAAACAATAAGTGTAGTTTAATTTTATTAAAATTGAATAATTAAAGACTGCTGACTTTTTGAGAAATTGCTTGTAACGAAGATATTACATTACAATACGTATAATTAACACTAATGAAAACCTACGAGATAGATCGCAGTTGATAGTTGTTGTTTCTTAAAAATTCTACAAGTTATCTTCAGTAACATAATATAGCACCTATGCGAGACGGGTCGCTAGTTAAATTATAATTTACAAAACATTACAGCTATTAGTGTAACTTTAAAGACACATAATGATGTCTTAGCATAAATCATGAAAATAAATAAGTGTTTGTAGTAGCCATTATAGGGATCATCAATTACAAGATACAGTGTCACGAACAAAATCACGATAAAAACTGTCCGTGTGAATATATATATACTTATACAGCTACATCTGGTTACTAACGAACTGAGACAAAGGTTTTAAAACAGTTTTAAGTTCAACCTAATTACAATCATGGCACTTAGTCAAATACACACACACAAACACCACACACAATTCTTTAAAATATTATCTTACATTTACGATCATTCGTCAAAAAAAATGAGCAAAGCTAATTTATTAAAAGTGAAAAGACAAATAACATTTACTGTGAAATCAAGCTTAAAATGCAACTAATAAAGAATTTTTTGAACTATACAAAATAAGAGCTCACTTCTCAAGTTCTTCACTTCTCCGAGAGGAATTTTTTGGGTTGCGCGATATCTATTGCATTATTGATCAGTCAGACAGGCTAAACGATTTACTTAGCTAAGAAAATGTAATTAAAGCACTTTACTCACTTATTCACTGGAGCCATAGAATTTATTATTTTGTGTCAGAAAATTCGACATCTGTACTTAATAAAATTTTATTTGTTTACCTAAGGGCAGAATGTTGTGATCTAAAGATTATATTACGTACGTTTCATTCTTCAGATAAAATACACAATGTAGTACCTTTATTGTACTGGCAACTCCGCACTTTGTAGGGTAGATTGAAAAAATTCCCTACGCTCGCGCTCCGTCTGGCCCGTCGGTGTTGCTCCGGCAGGCTTCATTCTTTAGAGCATGTCAAAATTTCTGGATATTACCTTTTATCTTCGAATGAAACGTACTCATATAATTGGGATAGAACTTCACTTGCAGGTAAGTTCGTTTAATCATCAATTATATTACGTACGTTTCATTCTTCAGATAAAATACACATGTAGATGTTCAGAGATTATAAATTTTGTGATTAGTTAGATTATATTAAATTAATAAGACTGAAATAAGTGTTTTTCTACTTAAAAGAAATTATTTAATTACTCAACACAATTTTACCTATAATTTTTTTATTATTTAAGTTTACAGCCATAAAAATAATAATTTTTAAGGAAATCAGAAACCGAAATCAATTATGAATATGCTCATCGCTCGAAAATAAAATTCAAGTAATCACCCAGGGAGAAAAACTGATCTTGCGAAGCAAGCATCATCGCTCACCGGACGATTATAAAATTTAGCAAACGTCTACGATGATTGCGACCAACCAGCAGTCTTTCTAATGACATCAAGTGATATGCCCTGCGTGCGCGCTGCGGATGTAGCAGCGTGTCGGGTGATGGTGCGCGCCGAACGCTGATACGTCCACGCCGCTCTCCGCGAGCACCTGCTTAATCCATCGGCTGATGGTTTGTGTGCAGGTAGCCTTATAAGGTCGTCTATACGTCATTAGAAGGTTTTCCACCGAATTTGGTCTTAAATCTTTTGTTACCGACAGACAATCTTCCAAAGCTGTTGCTGGGCAAATATTTATATTTTCTCTGAAGTAAGGCGAGAATAAAATTGGTTGGTCACGACCGGCAGCCGACGTTTTTATATTAGCAATTATAATTTTTATTCCGTTAGGACAAATATGAATATTTTTAATATGAAAATAAAATAAATAACTTCTCGAGAACGTACAAGTAAAAAACGAAGCCGAGTGATTATATATTCATCTTCGTCAGATTCCGAGGAAAATCAAGGTTAGTTGAAATGTATTTTTACCTTAGTGAAAAATGTTTACTGATCAATCTTTTGTGGTTGGAAATAATTAAATTAGCATCTCTAAACTAACCGGGAGGATATCACATTGAGGATATCACGAAGGTATAGCATGATACACAAAATATACCTGGAGGTTGACTGCGGGTCAACACGAGGGTAAAAAAATAACAATAAAACTACTCAGTTTGCTCATATTTTTGAAACGATTACCGTTTCAGACGGCGGTACCATACAAGATAATATTACGACGACGGCAGCGATGGATTTTCACGTTCCGGTTGAATATAATGGCGTTCAAGAAAACATTGAACCGGCTTCGGAGTCAACGCCAGTTAAACCAGTACGGGATGAATCTCCACAACTCGATCCGGATTTATTGTCAGCGTTGGGCGATACCACGGATGAACAACCGATCTACGGCGAAAATATTCACAATACTTTGGCACAACGTTAGATACCTTTATTAAAAAAAGGCCTCGCCAAGGATCTTAAGGAAAGGATAATCAATGAGTATCAAATACCGAAGAACTGCAAACTCCTAAAGGCGCCTACTTTGAATCCAGAAATTAAAGCTGCAGTTTCAGAAATTGTTATTAATCGTGATAAAAATATACAATCAAAACAAGATCAACTAGGTCTGGGTTTAAGTACGATTAATAAAGCTATTACCCTGCTTCTCCTAGGAGATGATAAAATTCAGGTTATTAAGATACTCTCTGATAGTTGTAGGATCTTGACCGACCTACATTATACTGAAACTCAATTGAGAACAAAACTCATAACCATGTAACACATTTATGATTGAAGAAAAGCGAGATATGTCTATAGCGATCGATAACTTGTTACAATTAGGAGCGATACATGAATGTGAGCCACAATCAGATCAATTTATTTCAAGAATATTTTTAACTTCAATATCAAATGGCGGTAAAAGATTTATTTTAAACTTAAAAATGTTAAATAAATTCATAACTCAAAATCATTTTAAAATGGAGGATCATAGAACGGCTTGCAAATTAATCCCTCATAACGGCTATATGGCCACAATCGATTTAAAGGAATCGTATTTATTGGTACCGATTAATCCATCACAAAGAAAATATTTAAGATTCCAATTTAATAATGAATCCGGTGAAACTTTAACTTATGAATTCAAAGCTATGCCTTACGGCTTATCATTGGCACCAAGAACTTTTATAAAAATTTTGAAGGAGGTTGGGGCTCAAGATAAAAGGTAATATCAAGAAATTTTGACATGCTCTAAAGAATGAAGCCTGCCGGAGCGACACCGCCGGGCCAGACGGAGCGCGAGCGTAGGGAATCTTTTCAATCTACCCTACAAAGTGCGGAGTTGCCAGTACAATAAAGGTACTACATGTGTATTTTATCTTCTAATGAAAAACGTACTTATATAATTGGGATAGAACTTCACTTACAGGTAACTTCGTTTAATCATCAATAATATACGATTGCCGTAAATGGAAATCCGTGCACGAGGTCGTAGGTTCGATTCCCACTCAGGACAATTATTTGTGTGATGAACACAGATACTTGTTTTTTTTTTTTATTGCATGTTGTGGCAGACGACCCACGGTCCATCTGATGGTAAATGGTAACCGTCGCCCATGGACTCGACTATACCGAAAGTATTGTCAAGCCGCTGCTCACCAATTCATTTCACAGATATGAAATGAAATATAAACGGCTATCTCCTGCTACAGCCAAAACGCAACGATGTGCTTCATGGCCAGTCACACGGGAGATGGTGGTACCAACCCGCTTGGGCCCGATATCAAGTGAGTACTCCCACTTGGTACCCAACCCTACCACCAGTCATGCAATGGATGACAATTGCTTACTTCCCTTAGTCGCCTCATACGACACCCGTGGGAAAGAATGGGGTGGTGACACTTGTATTCTTAGTCCGTCACCACATGGATAAAATATGTACTGCGTCTGGGTGTTTTCTATTATATGTATGTATTTACAAAAAAAATGTAATATATTATGTATTATATCCGTAATCTGTTATCCATAGCACAAGCGTTAAGCTTAGTTTGGGAAAAAAAAATTGCAATTGACTAAATATTATTATAATATTATATATTATTTGTATTATTAATAATATTTAAATATGTTAAGAAAATTTAATGTGTATATAACATTACATTTTCTAAACCATTAGATCTATTTTTTTTAATTACACTGGACTGGCGGGAAAGAATGTATCTAGTACGTAACCGAAAAACTATAGATTTGAAGAGGTAGGAAATGCTATTTGTTTAGGAAATAATTAAGGCGTTCTTTTGGCTAAGCTAAACATAATAAATAAGTTTTTGTGGAAAAGAATATATATATCTCTCTCTCTTGGTTAAACCGGCGTCTTAACCTTATCCGAGATTCTTACCCGCTAAGCTACCACAGACCATCTAGATAATATTTTTGTAACAAATAAATTTGGATAGGTATTCAGTCTCGAATAATTTAGAGTGCCTCCTGAATCTAGTAGTATCTGTGTGCGACTCGTAGCCTCGGTTTCAGAGTCGATCACGGACACCAAAGGCAAAAATGCGTACGGCTCGATAGACAGCATTAAACTCACTCCTTATTAAGTATCCATCTTTTATTTGTCCACTACAGGGCATAGGCTTCCCCAACGCTGTCAACGCCACAATGAGTCATTCAGTGCCTCCTGCATCTAACAGTACCCAGATTTATCATGCATCATCTCTTACGTGATCGCTATCGCGCGTGATGTTTAGCAACATGGTGCCATTGATAATCAAAACATGCCAACTCCGCGGGCTAATTGAGATGATTGTATTCTAGGCTGGAACTAATTTTTGATATGAAAACATCTAATGCGGAGGGAGGGTAAAACCGGCAGTTATTTAATTATTTTAACGCCATATATTGACAAAAGCATCTAACTAGGAAGTATAATGTCAATCAATAAACCAATAACAGTTTTAATTCGTCATTGGATAACGAGAGGGCCCTTACCAAGAATGATATAAGACTCGAACGATATTTGCAGAAGAACGAGAATCGATGTTTTCACATCTGCAAAACGTCTCTTGACGGCTCATTTTTTCTTTGAAAATTAAGTAAACGTTGCACTAAGGAATAATTCTTCGATTGCGGGGGATTTCACAATCATAATATATGATGTAACAGACTAAAACACCTATTTGTAGACCACACAAAATATTCTCGGGAATCGAATCTATAACACTCGGCACGGAAGGTTGATATTTAAACCACACCACCTTCTGTACCATCTGTTACATTAAAAAAACTAGATGCCGCTTGCTTCGGGACCAACGTACATCTAAAGAGGCTATAAATAATTTTGCAAATCAAATCCTATTAATGTCTACCCAAGTAAAACTTCCAGCTGAAATTACAAGGTAGCTCAGGCTCCTAATACGAAATACAAAAAACGCCTAATTATTGAACAAGTTGAACTTAATCTCTCCAACGATTTGAAACTCGTTAACTGAACAGTGAAGCGAGGCTAATAAGGCGGGATATTACCGCAAAGTTGCCGTACTTTACTGGGCTGGTTTTGAAACGATCTTATCTAAACTATGCTTCCTTTAGACGCGGTGACGTACTGGAATCACTACTGGCTTAAAGATTGTAACTAACAAAAAATGTTACGAAAGGCGACATTAACCGTGCCCCTACGGTAGCTTAAACTATGAAAAAAATGTAAATACATTTTATTAATAAAGTGGTAAATGTCTCTCACCGTCCAGTGAGCCAAGGCTCTTCAACCATATATAACCATAATAAAACGTCGAATATTTAAAAAAATACAAAAACCAGTACCAATAGTGTAATCAGTTTATGTGTTTTAGCCGTGTGGGGCCGGCTTTAGAATTGTCCCACCCCTCTCCACCCATGGGAGTCGTAAGACCCGACTGAGGGAATACCGTGGGAGTGGGCAGCAGCACTCCCTCGAGTATTAACAACATCCACTGCGATCGCCAACCCGCCTGCCAAGCGAAGTAAAATCATTTAGTATTTACGTAATAATCGGTTCAATATATTTAATATTTATTATACACTAAAAGCTAATATTGACTATCCTATTCCACTAGACGTTTCAGTCAATCAACTATAAACACAGCATCTGAGATTAGCCCGCAAGCGTGCGGTCGACCATCGATCGGGACATTATACCGTCTGAAGTGGCCAGTTACTCTCTCAACGCTATAAGAAGAACAGTTATACTAAACACTCCACTATTGTTACTATTGTGTGTTCGTCTAGAAAATGGCGGTTTGTGTATGTAATGGCGGGAAGATGTGTTCCTTTTTTTAATTTTGGCGGAAAGAATTATTATGATGATTGTTTTTTTACAGTCATTTACTATCCTACTAGTAAGAATGAAAGGTTTTTTAATAAGAACATTTCTGGTTATATTCTGATGTGTAAAAAATAATATTAAGATTTAAAAAAACTCAATAAAAAACATTTTAATGGTTTTTGAAAGAGAAGAAGCCAGAACAGATGTTAGAGTAGCAATAGGAAATGGTGTGCTAGAACAAGTGGATGAATTTGTATATCTTGGATGTGGATTCAGTCGGGATGGAAGGTACACCACTGATGTAGAGAGAAGAGTGAATGCGGGAAATAGAGTGAACGGAGCATTGGGACAACTTCTCGGCAGCCACCACCTCAGCCAGAAGGCACGTGTCGCAATACACAACGCAGTGCTTGTCCCATCGTTATTATATGAAAGCGAGAGTTGGGTATGTAAAAAGGAACATGAGAGTAAAATCAATGCGGTCGAAATGCGATCTCTGCGGACAATCTGTGGAGTGAGGCTGACTGAACGCATTCGTAATAATGACATAAGAGAGCGAGTAGGTATGAAAGAGAGTATTGGTGGAAAGAATGCTCCGATGGTTCGGACATGTGGAAAGAATGCCGGACGAGCGACTGGCTAAGAAGATATACAATGCGAAAGTGGAAGGTGTAGGTACAGGGGGAGACCGAGACTTACCTACCAAATTGGTCATGTATTGAAGGAAGGTGGAGTCAGGAGTCTCCGAAACCGGCGAGCGTGTATGAAGAGAGTTATGAATGTTGAGGAAGCGAGAGATGTATGCAAGAATAGAGCCTCTTGGCACTCTGTTCTCTCTGCCTACCCCACAAGGGAAATAGCGTGATGATAAGTAAGTAAGTAAGTAAGTAAAAAAACTCAATGATTGATGATAAAATTTAAGGAGATCAGAGCGCCATCTACCGAGTCCAATTACTATCCGTGGTCTCACTTAAATACTCTAATGCCCGGTTCCTATATTCAACGAATCGTCATTGTTAACAGCTACCCATCCGTTAGTTGCAAAATGTCTGTCAATTCACATACGACTCGTATTTTATAGGAACAGATTATACTTACGCCTGGTAGAATATTCTACCAATCGTAAGTAAAACGATCCGTTTTATTATTATAGTAACCGGGCATAAATCATTATAAATCCAATCCAGGTCCAGCTGTCTACGAGATTTTGCGAGACTAACGCATGGAACTGATTTTTATATAATCATAATTGTAGAACTATAAAAATAACTTACCTTGAAAGCATAGCGTCATTAGTAGTACTAAAATGATTAGCAGCTAACGCCGCTTCCAGAACATTCGATTCCCTCCTAGGTTCAGCTCGATTCAAAATTGAGCTGATAGAAAAACTCGTATACGGAGCACTGCCTGTAGCATTTTCTTCTTTATCCTTCTTTAGCTCATAGAATGGACTCTTCTGGTCTTTTCTAGAAGGGGACGACGTTATATCTGGGCTGCTGGCTCCGGAGACAACGTTCACCTCGATGTCCCGGTCATCTTGTGAGGATGCTGGCGAATCCATTTTGACTCAGTCTTTCATCTTCTGAATACCTGGGAAGAAAGAATAGAGTTAATAAGATTTATCTTCAGAACATAAGCATAAATTGTTGCAAAAATTATATGTAAGCTTTATTATTTTTTGCTTCTCCCAACATCTGTAGCATCCCAAGCCTGCCCGATCGAGGAAGCACCACACACTCTCACAGAAGATCTGCGTGAAACAACGGTAGGTATTTAGTATGGTGAGTGAAAGCACCGAAGGCCTAAGCCCCCTCCTCCCCCTCTTCTTATTATCCTCCCATTCCTTGGAATTGGCGACCAGCCAGTGATGCCCCTAGTGTTGCTAGCAAGTCTTTAGGCTATATTATGGTAACGGCTTTAAATCATGTAGGCCCTATGCTGGTTTACCACCTTCGTAGTACACCTTTAATCAAGATGGCAACTTTGAATAAATTATAGGTACATGCTGTTGCAAAATAAATAAAAAATATTTTAGAAAAATTCAAACTGACTTCCAATCAATCCCCTAATCGGACCCTTATTGAAGACGTAAAGCTTTTTAAATAACAAAAGAATTGTCAATCAGTCTACAATTTACGAAAACATTGGAGATGCATTAAAGAAAAAAAATATACAACCAAACATAATATGCCTTCTTTTTTGGAGTCGATAAAAAACCCTAAGCGGTTACCTCCTTATGGACATACGAGTAGCAGTATAATAACAGACCACAGCCAAACCGATAATACCTACCTTATGGGGTCACAACGGGAGGTATATTTACCCACAACGCTTCGAGTTGCTTTACTTCAAACGAAGAAATGAAAACACATTCATAAACGTTCACTCAGTACCAAATTAACTCCAGAACTTGCCTCGTAATCGGGATTAGGCAGCAATATACATGTATACTTCTGTTTCATCCGTCTTCATCCCTAAGACACTTAATATACTATATAATTCATCACATTTAAGTGCGTTATTGTTCTTAGCTTTATTTACCCCCGTCCCGAGGGCACAAGTTAATATTTCGAGGGATGAAATAACCCCCTATTGTTTGAATAAATAATGACTAATAAGGATTTTGAGAAAAAAATCTCGTAATCGAATTAGGGGTAAGATGTTTGTGAGGTTCTTGGGAGCTTGGGAGATTTACTACTTATGTTTAAACGCTAAAGTTCCTTGTGTAATATGTTTTAAATAGATATTAGCTCGCACTCACTTTTTTTTTATTGCGTATGGCAGCAGACGGTCCACGGCCCACCCAATGGTAACCGTCTCTCATGGACTCAACTATACCGAGAGTATTGACAAGTCACTGCTCACCATTTCATTTCACATATATGAAATGAAAGATATCTTCTGCTACAACCAAAACACACTGACGTGCTTCATGACCGGTCACGCAGAAGATGGTGGTACTGACCGGCTCTGGCCCGATATCAAGTAAGTACTCCCACTTGGTATCCAGCCCTACCACCAGTAATGCAATGGGTGATAACTGCTTACTTCCCTTACTCACCTCGTACGACACCCGTGGGAAAGAATGGGGTGGTGACCTCGCGAACAACTCCATTTATTGAATTATTTGAGCAAACTAATAAATAATAACAATAATAAAAACCCTTCTGAGTCCAATACTGAGGAATATGTGAAATAAATGCAGGCAATTAATGCACATGCCAATTATGGAAATGACAGTATCAATGGACATGTGTGCATACGTGTTTACAATCTGTGTGCAAGTCAATATACTAGTATGATAAACGTGCAATGAAACGAGCAATTCCTGTTGAAATGCTGTTTTCAGTACGAATTATTGGCAATATCACAGTTTGTAAACGCGCTGTGTACTCGCCTGCGGACAAACGCGTTTAATATCGAACGATAAAAGACTGTTTATTAAAAATACTATACATATATATCCTTAATAATAATACATATAGGAAAGTGCGTGTATTTGTTGCCTATAATTTCACGCGGTAATTGCTGCACCGATCATCATAAAAATTGAACACATACAATCTAGAGCGCAGAAAAGGACATCAGGTTAAGCAGATATGTTTAAGTCCCACGTAATAGAGGGCGAGCCTATTGCCGGCTACTGGGCACATATTTGCAAACTCCGGGCTGCTACTGAGAATTTTTCTTTTTACGAAAAAGCTCAATAGCACTGCCCGACCCGGGGTTCGAACCCGAGACCTTACGACCAGCAGTCATTCACGCTACCGCTACACCACCGAGGCGGTCAAGTATTATATAGATTTTATTTACAGATTAGAATCGCGCCGTCGTTTCGCACGAGTGCAATTGCTGCAACATTTAGGATTTTTGAAGGACCACTACTCTTTTCTTTGTTAAGGCACGATAGAATGTAGCTAACCGCACTCTCCGACGTTCGGGGCAACGAACAGAGTAGTGTGGCTCCTCCTCCTCACCCACTAAATAAACCCACCGTGTGCCGTCTCTCCGCCTGTATTGGCGGGCCACTGAAACTATGTACATTACTTCAATGGTCGAAGAACTTGAAGTATGTATTAGAAATAATTCATTTAATATAGCCCGCGTATGCTGCAAACTAATTTGATTAAAAATATTTTTAATATGTATTATAATTTGTGTAATTACTACAATAATTACGATTACATATATATATATAAGGTTTATAAAATTATATAAACGACTCTAAACTGTCGTGCAGAGGTGAGATCTTCTGTTCGAACCCATCATGCGTGATAATTGCTTCTAGAACGCCTCGCATTAACAAAGCATAAGAGCACCAATTTAATCTAGGACATGTGTCTCTTTTTATTACTGCATGACATGCTATGTAGGTTAGGCAAAAATAGATATCTATACTATTATAAAACTGTAACAGAGCTGTGTCTGTACATTTAAGATATTTGAGAAAAATTACCGTAGGTATTATATAGCCTATATCGGCGTGTCTAAACACGAAACAATTTTTTTTAGATTTTTTGTCTGTTTTATCGTTCGGGCGTCACAAAAAAACTACTGATCAGATGCATTTTTTTTTTATGTGATAGCTCTTGATTAGACTTAAAATCTAGTATAGATTTTATCTCGCTTCTGTATCGGGTACCTGAGATATAACCTAAAAACTAGCTTTTGACAGCGGCGGAGCCGCGGGCTAAGGCTAGTCTCTAATATAAATGAGTCACCATATGGCACATAAATATCCTCCATTTTTCCTAGGAAAAGTAGGTTATGTACTGTACAGTGTTGTTAATGTATGTGTCGTGGTTACACCATAGAATTGGTCAATTAATATTATGACTAACCACTTCATTAAATGGTTAGGTTTCATGAAACGGTCGGCCACATCATTTAGCGGCCATTTCTAAGATAATTGAAGTAATAAAAAGATAATTTTGTAATATCAATAAAACCAACAAAACCGCATCAAATACTGTTTAATAATTCCATAGATTGTGCACTAACAAACCGACACGCAATTAAGTAGGTATATTTTTTGTATTCCTTTCTCTTTCTCTTTTTTTTAAACTATGCTATAAGTCAATAAAGTGTCTCGCCTATCTATCCATCCATCAGCCTTTTAACGTCCACTGCTGGACATAGCAAAATCTATTTAGCAAAAATCTTCCAAATCCGTTCAGTGGTTTTGGCCTTGGCGGGACTTACAGACAAGCGTCCAAATATATAAACATCTTCACAGACGTTCGCATTTCTCGATGTTTTCCTTCACCAAGCAATGATCATTTGTAAACAAATGCACACAGGATTTAAATAATCTCGAGTACCTAATCAGAAGTGAACTGGAAATCGATATCGATACCACTGTCTTTAGGCTATCACTGCATATAAAACTATAAGCAATGACAAGATGTTATTCAGCGAACCTAATTTTATATGGAAAATTTGATTTAGGACATGTTTGAGCTGACGTTCAAAAGATAACACAGAATTTTTTGATTAGATCAATAACAAAGGAAATAATTAAAGCATATATTTTAATTTACACCTTGTAAAAAAATATTATAATTTGTAACGCTGACATGTCAAAACATAATTTCTACCAAAATGGTGGCTGCGGGTCACGTTTTCAGCTCATAAATATAACAGTTTATGGCTTATTACCGATGTGTGTTAAATAAATAACTGTTTATTTATTCAGAATACCATATCATACTGAAACTGAAGATTAAAGTGTTCGAAGAATTAATCATGCCTGTATTCACATAAATATGGTACCCAAAACATGTCTCTTACGGAGCGATCAGCTGAATTATTCAGAGTTGCGCAGAGAGCCATGGAGAGAGCCATGCTCGGGATCTGCTTGCGCGACCGAAAAAGAAATCTGTGGATTAGGTGGAAAACGCGCTTGAGAGATGTGGTGGCAAAAGTGGACATGGGTAAGTCATATGGCTCGAATGAACGCTGATAGATGGGCACGGAGAGTCCTAGAGTGGAGACCGTGAACGAACACCAGACCCCGTGGTCGCCCACTGAAGCGATGTGTAGACGACATCCGAGGACATGCAGGCCGTGGCTGGATTAATCAAGCAGCAGACAGATATGGCCTGGAAGAATTTGGGAGAGGCCTATGTGAAGAAATGCACCAGGAAAGGCTGATGATGATGATGATAAACCATATTTATGGCTTTAATTTACCTTAAATTAAATTATAATTTACGAGAACTGCAAGTAGTACAATACTAGCAAAACAGCTAGGTACATTATTTTCAGGACCGCTGAACTAATGTCACGCAGTTCCAGTGGCCCACCAATACGGACGAGAGACGGCACACGGCGCAGGTAGGCACCCTGCCATCTACGCTTTTGGAGTAACTACCGTTTAGATATTTTTATATATATTTTTAGCATTTGACATGCTTAGCACATTGTGTTTAATGTAACTACCGTTGTTACACGCAGATCTTCTGTGAGAGGGTGGTACTTCCCTGATCGAGCCGGCCCATTCATGCTGCGATAAGTATGGCTCTACCATTAGCAAAGATTTCCGGAATCGACATAATTCATATTCTAGTTTCGAATCTCTGTGATGATAGCTAGTACACATAAATAAATTAACTGACATAAAGCAAAATAATATTGCTCCATGTGCTATTTGTTCACCATATGCAGACCGGCATCCATGCTTCAGAAGGCATGTCAAGCAGTGGGTCCCAGAGCAATCCAATAACACCCTCTCATCCTCTCAATCTTTACATGTTGTCCAAATCCTGAATAAAAATCTTACTCCGAACTTGTTCTAGGGTCGCTAGTTGCTGACAGCCTTATCAAAACAAATGTGTCACCAGTGGCACCGTTAGTTAGGCACTCGCTTCGTATAAATACTGGTGCTCAGTTAAAACCAAACAGTCCGGACTCCGTAAGGCGATCCCAATAAAGATTTTAAAAATATTTTGTACCTATAGAAAGTTCTACAGAGCACTCATTTACTTATTTACCGGTCATGCACAACTTTAGCAGAAAAGATTTAACATAGTAACTGGGATAAATGTTTCTTTCACTTTCCCTTGATCCCTCCTCACGGCTTCACGATTTATGTTCAAGATCATATTTTAAGTATCCACCGTTCCATAATTATTTAGATTTATTCACAATTGCACCACAGATAAAAAATATCTCGGTTACTGTAACAAAATACAAATAAAAAGATATAATCACAACGCCGGGTGTGCTCGGTCCAGTCGCGTGGAATCGATATGTAATCGGATACTTTATATCGATTAGGTTTTTACACCACCCGGGCCTTTTTATTTTTTAATTAAAAGTTATACAGTTTTAATCTGTTGTATTACGTGGCAATGCAACCAAGCTGTTTTTTTTTTACTTGAAAAAGTTTCCGGTTTTAGAACGTTGGCTTTTATGCTGTTAAATTAAATCTTGCTACTTTTATTCGGATTTATCATTAACTTTGTCTGGAGATTTGGATTTTAATTTATAACTAATCATCCAAGACATCAAGAATGAATGTGTTTTCAAAATTCAGCACGGGCAGTTTTCGCGATGGCTGAATTGACATCTAGAATTGTTTTCCCTGGAGATGCAGGTTCAAATCCTGCTAGTAACTATTGTTTCAGATTTTTTCCACATTTTTTATCATTTAGGTTCAAATGCTTTAAGTATAATATATAAAAATATCAAAATAACCACTAAGAAGTGATTATTTTTTATTTATGTTGAGATTTTAAACAGAATTTAATAATATTTAACGTTTAACACTTTATAGAATTAGTGAATAAACTGAATGATATTTTTTTTTATCTCATTAACATTACACTACCATCACACTGAATTTTGAAAAATAAAGAAATCTCATAAATTTACACCGATGAAATCGAACGCACTTACACACAAGTCACAACCCCAACTAGTTAAATGTGAACCAATTTTTACTCAAACCTACTGTAACAAGATTAGCAGATGGTCACTTTTACCCCCGATAGCATCGCCATAAACTTTAGTGTGTAGTAAACCTAACCCTTTACATGCTAATCGGTCGAGTGTTAATTTAGCCGCCGCTCACACAGTGGCGATCGGCCCACTAGATTAGGAAGGAGACCGTTCCTAACATTCTGTTTATTGTTATTCAAAAATAATTAATGGATGTGTATTAATTATCATTTAATTTAATCATTTCACCCTTTTGTGTGACTGATACGGTTTAACGGTATCATGCATCGCTTGAGAACTGTCGTCTACGGTGATTATTGCACTAAGGTGCTCAATTTGGAAACAAAAGATATAAACCACTACGCGAGTTGTTCAAATATAAAAGAAAAACTGATTTCCTTGAAATGTAGTAGCAATATTTTTCAACAAGAACGTTGTGTAGAATTTCTTTCCATTTCAGCTTACTGGCGCACTATATATTAGGAGGCGCACTTAAAAGCTTGCTGTAGCTATAACTAAACATGCGTTTATCAAAATAACATTGTGGCTTCAGTTAGAACTGAGATCTCCGACTTTCCTGGAAATTTAAATTAGGAATACCAATTTACTAGAATCAGATGCAGCTGTTCTATAACAATTTTAATTTGCTTATAAAAATTAAATTGCTTTATTAGTAACTTGTCATATACGAATAAAACACATGTTACGACACGGTGTGACGTGCGCCCTCCCGCGCGTCTTGGTAAAGGTAGTAAAGGGTATATTAACATTAGACTTTGTAATGTAGTTTTATGACAGCGGTCAACTTTAAAGCTCATTTAAAAATTAAAAAATGTTTTACTCGCTTTATGGTCTAATGTCAAAGTGTTTTTACATTATTAATTATTTTTAAACAACACCCTTCTGGAATAGTCATTGTGTCTGAGGGGTATTTTAAAAAATACGATATACATTACATTTGTGTGGTACAGTGGTAGATCCTTGCTTATCCAAGCACGAAAGGGGCCGGCTCGATCGGGGAAATACCATCCTCTCACAAAAGATCAGCGTGTAACAACGGTAGTTAGGCCTACCGTTGTGTTTCGTAAGGTGAGTGAGAGCGCTGGGGGCCCAAACTCCCTCTCTATCCTCTCCTTATTACCCCTCATATCCTCTCCTTGTTATCTTTCCTATCTACCTCCTATCCCTTTCCTTGGAGATAACGTCGCGCGAGTGACACCTCTAGTGTTGCCAGCGTCTATAGGCTACGGTAACCGCTTACCATTATGTGGGCCGTATGCTTGTTGCCACCCACATGTAGTATAAAAAAAAACATATATATAAAATCCAGTCAGACAAATAGTCGTATTATTGTTATTAAGCCCAAGAGGATCCCCAAAGGTAGAGTTTTACCTTCCGCAAGTTTACAAAATAAATATATATCACTTTAAAGTATAAATTATTTGAGAATAAGGAAAAAGAGATTTTTTGTACTAGCGGGAATCGAACCCGCGTCTTTTCCAATCCGGGGAAGTGCTCTAAGCCACTGAGCTATAGTACAGGTACTTCGACCATCCCAATCTCCTTATTACATTTGTCTTTACGACCAGCGCCATCTATCGGAAGCATTTACATGCATTAAACAGATATAGTAAGTTTAATTTTGCAATTAAAATTCATACTATTTGATGGCGCGATTTTTTAAACATTTTTGATCTATATTTTTTAGCATTTGACATGCTCCGCCAGTTTTAAAGTATAAATTATTTGAGAATAAGGAAAAAGAGATTTTTTGTACTAGCGGGAATCGAACCCGCGTCTTTTCCAATCCGGGGAAGTGCTCTAAGCCACTGAGCTATAGTACAGGTACTTCGACCATCCCAATCTCCTTATTACATTTGTCTTTACGACCAGCGCCATCTATCGGAAGCATTTACATGCATTAAACAGATATAGTAAGTTTAATTTTGCAATTAAAATTCATACTATTTGATGGCGCGATTTTTTAAACCGCTAGTACAAAAAATCTCTTTTTCCTTATTCTCAAATAATTTATACTTTAAAACTGGCGGAGCATGTCAAATGCTAAAAAATATAGATCAAAAATGTTTAAAAAATCGCGCCATCAAATAGTATGAATTTTAATTGCAAAATTAAACTTACTATATCTGTTTAATGCATGTAAATGCTTCCGATAGATGGCGCTGGTCGTAAAGACAAATGTAATAAGGAGATTGGGATGGTCGAAGTACCTGTACTATAGCTCAGTGGCTTAGAGCACTTCCCCGGATTGGAAAAGACGCGGGTTCGATTCCCGCTAGTACAAAAAATCTCTTTTTCCTTATTCTCAAATAATTTATACTTTAAAACTGGCGGAGCATGTCAAATGCTAAAAAATATAGATCAAAAATATATATCACTTCCTAGTGAAGTAACCATTGCGAGAAAAGAATCGTTGCTGAAAGGTGTTAAACTCGCTATGTAATATATCACCCCTATTGGGTCATTGTAGTAAGCATGGCCTGAGTCCCCTTCACATTGAGAGGAATCCTGTGTCCAGCAGTCGAACTATTGTTGATTAGTAATGTTTAATGGATTTAAGATTAAAGAAAATATCCTGTCCCGTTATGGAATAGTATATATTTCCCACGAACGGTGGAAGATATTACAAGAGTCCGCAGTAGGAGGGAAATCAGTCTATACCACACTGAACAAGTTCACAGAAGGGTTGTTTTTTAATTTTCCTGCCTTCGTAGTGACTTGCAGCGTTGGTCTAATGATCCGCCTTCAAATCCCGGGTGGAGCCAAAATGTGTTATTACATTTTCTTGTTATCAATAGCAAACCAGACATACATAGAGCTGGTTGACTATCTAATAGCCTCGTGCAATATACTGATATACCTACACCACCTGGAACTGCTGATGATTCGGCTGATCTCTCTTGGTAATGTCGGATGGTCAGTCTCATTAGGAGCCGTGACCGAAAGGATATTGTTTTAGCTGCTATGATTTAGATTTTTGTGTACCTTTTTCTGTCCCACTATTGGGCACGAGTCTCCTCTTATGGTGAGAGGGATTATGCCACACCACGCTGGCCTACTACGGGTTGGCAGAATTTACAAACCGTCAAGAAAATCTCTCAGGCAAGCAGGTTTCCTCGCGATGTTTTCCTTCACCGAGCTGTTGTAAATTGTTGATAAATACACACATCATTTGATAGATTTTTGAGGCTTCTTCGGCGCTTTCACTTTCCATAAGAAACACAACAGTAGGAGTAGCTACCATTGCTTTGTGAGAGGGTGGTGATGCTGTGAGAAGTAAACTAATAATACTCGAACGAAAAAACAAACGAAAAAGTTTGGATCAACCAAATTAGAAAATAAACTAGCCTTAATAATAGTCTGTGGTACGATAAAAAATAAATAAATGTCACCCAGATAATTTATTTGAAATTAAACGTGTCATTCCCCGAGGACAAGGGCATTACAGTCATACAGCCAACGTCCATGACACCATACTCATACGCTTTCCTGCTCTAATTAACAACTAACACTTAACTAATTAATACACGAATGTGTGCCTTTTAATTGTCTGACAAATCGGCATTTTTAATCATCTTTAATGATAGCAGGGTGCGTATTTGTACTAAATTGAGGGAAAATTCTGTGCGTAATATTATCAGTTAAATTAACGCCATTTGAAGAAAAAGGTTTTAAAGCTCGTCGGAATAAATAAATTCTCTAGCCAGTTTTAAAAAAATAAAGATTAGTGGAGTTTTGGCGGGAACATAAAGGAATCATGGCATCGCTCTGATCAATTTTCCAAAACGTGTGTTATTTCAAGTATTAACGTGCAAAAGTGGTAGTATTTTGCATAGCATTTGGCTATTTAACTATTTGTGTATGAGCATAAGTGATGATAAGTAATATACGAGTATTAAACACAAAGTGAAAAATGTGAAATCGAAAATAACAGTCACGAGCAGGATTCGAACCTGCATCTCCTGGATACCGTCCAGATGCTTTGCCAATTCAGTCAGGTTTGCGTCATTATTAGGTAAAAATCTTAATTGTAAAATTAAGTTTACCTGGTCGGTATAATGTGTGAAAATACTTCCGATAAATGGCGCAGGCGTCACCCAGACGTTAAGTATGAATGTGTTATCGGAATTAGCAGTCGGGAGCAATTGTCACGATGGTTGATTTGGCAAAGCATCTGGACGGTATCCAGGAGATGCAGGTTCGAATCCTGCTTGTGACTGTTATATTCGATTTCACATTTTTCACTTTGTGTTTAATGTATAATGCTAAGCATGTTAAATGCTAAAAATATATACAAATATACGAGTAGTGCGCCGTAAGGTGCTTTTTCGTGTTGCCTCAAAAAAAGCTCCATAGAAACTTCCAGTAAAGTCGTCACCACTTTATTTTATATTTAGGCATAGTTTTACTTGACTATGACTAATGTTATATGGCTGACATCGACTGTGACTTGTTTGGTGAATTAAATTTTCCTGTGAAACTTGACACTGGCAACACAGCTGCGGCTGATTGTCATCAATCAAAATAGAAAAAGACTAGACTTTACTATAACACTTGCACTTCTGTATTTTCACTGTCGTTGACTTCAGAATAAAAAACTACGCCACAGTAATCACCTATCTTTAAGTTAAAATAGCTAACCCTTAGGATTCATAATTTTTGTCGAGATAAAAAATAGCCCATGTCCTTTTCTGGTCTGGAGACCTATAATTATATTACTACTACGACGACTATGTTTAATCCGTGTGGTGACGGACTAATGCCGGGTTCCTATAATAATAAAACGAATCGTTTTGCTTACGAACGGTAGAATATTACGCCTAATTACTTACGCCTAAGTAATTCTGTTCCTTAATGTTGTGAAACACCTGTGAAGTCTCGGTATCGGTATTTTGAAAACTTCTGGTAGCTGTTATACAATGACGATTCGTTGAATATAGGAACCGGGCATAAGAATACAAGTGTCACCGAATCATCCTTTCCCACAGGTGTCGTACAAGGCGACTAAGAAAAGTAAGCAGTTATCACCCATTGCATTACTGGTGGTAGGGATGGGTATCAAGTGAGAGTACTCACTTGCTATCGGGCCCGAACGGGTCGGTACCACCATCTCCTGTGTGACGGGTCATGAAGTACATCACTATGTTTTGGCTCAAACAGAAGATAGCCGTTTATTCTTTTATTTTATATCTGGGAAAAGAAATGGTGCGCAGCAGCTTCACAATATTCTCGGTATAGTTGAGTCCATGAGCGACGGTTACCACTTGCCATTAGGTGGGCAAAGGTTCGACTGCCATCATTAGCAATAAAATGTAAATATCTACATATATGAAACTTCATAACGCTTGGTTCAGTAGTGATGCTGTGAAAGGCAACAAATAAGCAAACTCAGTTTCGCATTTATAAATTAGTCGTTTAAACCTAAATAAGAAAGTAATAACAGTTAGGAATGGATTTTAAGAATACGACAATATTTAGCTTTTATTAAACACTAAGTGAAAAATGTGAAATCGAAAATAACAGTCACGAGCTTGAGGATTTGAACCTGCATCTCCTGGATACCATCCAGATGCTTTGCCAATTCAGCCAACGTGACAATTGCTCCTGACTGCTAATTTCGATAACACATTCATACTTAACGTCTTTGGGTGACGCCTGCACCATCTGTCGGAAGTATTTTCATACATTATACCGACCAGGTAAACATAATTTTACAATTAAGATTTTTACCTAATAATGACACAAACCCTATAAATATTTACATATTTTTTATATATATTTTTAGCATTTGACATGCTTAGCACTATACATTAAACACAAAGTGGAAAAAGAAGAAGCTTTTATTGTTGAATATATATTAAACCTACTCGTACCTATGATGACCTGCAATTTTTATGGGGTTCCGTAGATCTGATAACCAATATTGTTGACAATTATATCTACGAGTATTTTGGGTAAACCATACTTTAATTATAGGCTATATGTATGTATATAGGCAGTATATAGTATTGGCTATAATACTGTATAGCTTTATAATTTATTGTATTTAATACATTGAAAACACAGTTAAATTAATGTAGGATGTTACTTATACCTACCCATAGGGGAACCTACCCCTAGGTGCTCAGGGCACTGATTAATCCCTGGATAGTTATACTAATTGAACGGACAGGTAGCTAAATAAGATATCTAAAAGCACAAACATTCCATAGATTGGAAAATATTATATTTTTAGCAGTACTAGCTTCTGCAGACCACAGAACTAAATTTTTTTGTTTGTTTATGCGTATCCTAATCGAACTCTTTATCGGGATAAAAAAAATTATGTGTTCATTACTTAGACAAAGTACAATATATACTTACTACGATTTTGACACTAAGGATGAAGAAAAGGATGCACATATTAGATTTTAGCAAGAGTGAGAGAGACACATGTATAAGTATTTTATCCTTTTCGCGTATGCTTTATTTTTATTTGGACCCAATCAACTGGGTCCCAACAATAAGGTGGCCAACCGTCCCCATCATCAGTATGTAAGCTTGTTTTTGTATTTACGTAAAAAACCCTTTATTAATCATGTTATATACGCTAATGTTACACGTTCTAATACATTTTAAGCAAAACATAAGAATAACTACAATTTCTTTTGTCCTGTCATTCTTTTATCCGGCTAAAACAGGTAGTACATTTTTAGTCAACAAAGTTATAATCATAGCTCTCAAAATAATTCCGGTTATCATATATCAAACTATTGCTATCTCGACACTACATACGCTGATAGCTTAGATAAAGCTAAGGCTTAAACTTAGCTATCTAAGGCCCATAGCTTGTCTATAATATTCTTTGCCTAAGTTTAACAAAACCATAGTTTATCTGCGTACCAGTTTTAGATCAAATTCGTTTAGTCTTGAATTTTGAATGTCGAAAATAGCTATCCCGTGGAAACTATTTATTTTTTCGGGATTAAAAGGTCCTAAATGTTAATCCAGTGTCACATCTATATACTGACTGAATTTCGGTCAAATCCTTATCGCCGTTTAGACGTAATTCACAAGAAACATCCAGGTCTATACGTTCAAACATCTTTACAATCTGAAGTATACGAAGAGATAAGACAACTGAATCGAATTTATTTCTCCATTAGAAAACTACATCGGCGCGACACTAATTAGCTGGCCTCTAAAACGCTGGAATATTTCATAAGGTCAATAATGTAAAAATATTTTCATATCTATTATTGCTTATAGCTTATAGACAATACTAGCCTTTTTCTGCGGCTCCGTCGCAGCTAACTAGTTTTTAGGTTATGTCTCAGGTTCTCTATATAGTAGCGGAATAAAATATATACCAGTTTATCAGTATAATCAAAAGCTATAAAACCAAAGAAGTTTAATTAAAACGATTGATGAAAGTCTTTTCCTGCGGCTCCGCCGCATCCAAAGGCTAGTCTAACTACTATAAAGCTGTAACAGAGCTGTCTCTATACATTTAAGATATTTGAGAAAAAAAAACTGTATTAGGCTATATAGATAGGCGTGTCAAAACACAAAACAACATTTTTATATCTTTGTCGGTTTGTTGGTTTGTCTGTTTATTCGTTCGCGCATCACGCAAATACTACTAAACAGATTTTGATTTCAAACTTCTTTTATTTGATAGCTCTTGATTAGACTTAAAAACTGGTATAGGTACATCTAATCCCGCTACTATATCGGGAACCTGAGATTCAACCTAAAAACTAGCTTTTGGATGCGGCGGAGCCGCGGGCAAAGGTGAGTAATATTATAAAAGCGAAAGTACGTTTCGTTGTTTGTCTGTTTGTTACGTTTCCACACCGTAATTACTGGACCAATTATCATGAAAATTTTCATATTATTATTCTGGAGCCCCGAAACAGACACTGGCTACTTTTTCCCTGAAAAATTACTGATTCGGTTCCCATGGGATAGCTAATTTTACATAGCGAAAATTAATGTATTGTAGCGTGACGTGTTTATATTCTGAATTCCACGCGGGCAGAGTCTAGTTGAAAAATACTCTTTGCCAATATCTATTAAAAAATAACTAATCTATACATAGATACCTAATATTATAAAACATCAGAGCTATGTATGATATTTAAAAAATAATTACAGTAATATTACTTAGGCGTCTATTAATCGAAAACATTTTATTTTTAAGTTTTTTCAGCTTGTTTGTCTGCGCATTATGCAAAAACTACTCGCTACAAAAACGGAACAGAATGGAAGCTACCCCAGCCAAGTTTAGGATAAGCATATGGAGATAATGATGGTGATGATATATCGGGAACCAGATATATAAAGCAAAAATTAACTCATTTATTAGCTATATATAATCTAAACCGTCACTATTTCAAAAATAAAAACTATAAAATATATTCAGTTATTAAAGCAATCATGACATACAACTAAAAATATTCATGTAAACAATTTTCTAGAAATATTAAAAAAAAATACCTTTTCAATAAAAACAGCCGTTCCTTTCAATATCACAATCACAGTACATAAACTAACATATTATCACTACACGACACAAAAACAAAAAACTCTATAAATTATAAAAGGGATCGATTAATAACATTAAGCGGACGAAACCGATACAACCCTCCAGCGATCGCCACCGACTTTGACTCGGCTACTGGCAAAACTACCCTTAGATTTGGGGGCGTCGCAATTCTAAAGTACCACCCCTTATATCAACCAACCGTATACCTTATACCCATCCTTTTCCTACAAAAATACAAACATAAACTTGACTTACCATCACTCGAGTATAACCCGTATGTATTTAAGCTTAAAGTTCTTGAGGGGTGTAATGTTTTCTGTATATTTAAAGGGACCATCGATCGTAAAAGTGGCTGTGTTAGAATCCAGTCTAACATAATTAAGGGTACGTTTAGCTTTTAAATCGCTGAAACTGTTCTCGTGTTTTTGTTAAATTTGGTGAACTCTGCTTTATAATGTTTTACGGTAAATGCGGCCTCCCGCTTGGTGGAATATTTTATTACAATTTCAGCATATCAACGTAGAACTATTTAAGTTTCGGAATGGAAATAGGGGGTTCTTGTAGTTAGGTTATTACTTTTGTAATTGACTGGGTTCGTTGTGAGATAATTGCTATTAAAACTTATAAATGCGAGCACTCTATATTATGCTCAGACGGGCCTCGTGGCGTAGTCGGTAATATAACCGACTTCCGTGCACGAGGTCGTGGGTTTGATTCCCATTCAGGACAATTATTTGTGTGATGAACACAGATATTTGTACTTCGTCTGAGTGTTTTCTATCTATTATAAGTATGTATTTAGAAAAAAATAATCCGTTTGGGACCAGAGGACGTTGTGTGAAAAATGTCCGTAAATATTTATTTATTTATTGTTGTTGAGGCATTGATATGTCATTGCCAAGTCAAAGACATTTGCGTCTCTTTCTACAACTTCTAAAGCCTTTAAGCACGGCCACGGCACAACATGGTGGCATGCTTCTCATGCAGACGAAAAATATTTGTCGTCTGATTTTTTAAGGGTTGTGGTAGACCCTTGCTTGTCTCAGGAAGAATGAGAGTGCTCGACCAGGGAAGTACCACCCTTTTTTTTTGTTAAGGCGGGAAAAAATGTTCCTAACCGCACACTCCGTCGTTCGGGGCAACGAATTCGGGCCTGCACCCACTAAAGAAACCCGCCGTGTGCAGTCTCTCCGCCTTTATTGGCGGGCCACTGGAACTATGTTACATTCCTTCGATGGTCCGCCGGCGGCTAGGGCGGCATGAGGCGCAAGTACCTGGGCCTGCGCCTCCCCTTTGGGGAAAGTACCACCCTCACTCAGAAAATCAGCGTGAAACATCGGTAGCTTTAGTAGGAGTATTATTGTGTTTCATATGGAGAGTGAAAGTGCAGGAGGCCTAAAACCATCCACATCCTTTCTTATTATCCTTCCTATCCCTTTACTTGCAGTTGGCGACGCGCAGGTTGGGTTATTAGCGTCTTCAGGTACGGTATCCGCTTACCATAAAGTGGGCCGTGGCTCTTAGTATAAAATAATCTAGAAATCTACTAAATCTGTGCAGTCAATATCTGTACAATATATACACATCAAAAAAAGTTTGAGATCACTAGCAAAAAATGCTGTAAATTTTGCATGAAAAATTGAAAAAATATGCTTGAATCTTGTCGGTCAGATTTCTGAATAAGCGTAATCAAAGATTGGATTTCTTTTTATAGGGAAAAACAATTGTTTTTGACATGTTTTTGATTTTGTTTTTTGATCAAATATCACATTTTTAAATGAATAATCATAGACATAAAATAAAAAAAGTTTCACCATACTGCCAACCTCAGACTAAGAACTAGACAGAGCGAAGAAAATTCTTTGACATGTATGAGCGAGAACACATGATACAATTTACTGGTGCAAAAAACAGATAAAGTCATAGATTTTTGTCTTTGTCACCGTGGCCAGTTTTTGGTATTGTCACGATGTCAAAATGCTTTGTCTGTCACGATTCAACTGACATAATCGAACATTTCTATAAAAAGTCGGGTTTCACATTATATTTACGTGTTAAATCAGTGTTTTGAGAAAAAGACTACGTGATAATAGTGCTTGTAAAATAGTGTACTATGCCACAAAAGCTACAGCGAGCGTAAAAATACAGGTATAACATCTCATTCATATGTAGTCGAAATGAAATAATTTAGTGATTGAATGCTATAAAGTGATATAAAATGGGCTTTTTTTACTCGAAATCAATAATTGCTACTAAGATACACTCGCAAAACATGTTTTCTAGCTAAAATTATATTACTGAGAATTGTTTCGGTGTTGCCTTATTGCGAATTGAATTTGCCCAGTTTACACTTTATTAATAAATTTATATGTAATTTATGAGATGATGATAAATAATTACCATTTTAGGTTTTCCTCTAATCCAGATGCGAGATCGAAATGGGTGGATGCTACGGGAAAACAAGGCAACCCACGAAATACCCAAAATATGCTTCACGATATTTTGTTGATGTTTCATTATACATAATAAGAAAATAGTAATTGTTGGGAGCAAAATCATTGCCAGTGAATATGTTCATGTAAGTATAGCTTTTAAACTTTTTGTACTTCAACTTTGTAAGTAAATCTCAATGCTAGATTATAACTACCGCTGTAGTCATAATCTAGAATACAGATAAACTGATTTGCTCTCTCTATTGTGGACACCTGCCTGGGGTTTAAGGGTTTCAAAATAAAACCCAGGAGTAAAACAAAATTAAATAAGATATATTCACTCCCCAAATGGTAGGTGGCAACACAAATTTATAAGGTCGTGGTATTCGTCCTATAACCTCACCACTTATAGTACTCTCTCTCCCGTGGGACCGGCCATGAAGCACATCGTTGCGTTTTGGTCGTAGCAGGAGATAGCCATTTATTCTTTCATTATATATCGGTGAAATGAAATGGTGAGCAGTGGCTTGACAATACTCTCAGTATAATTGAGTCCATGAGCGACGGTTGATATTTACCATCAGATGGGCCGTGGCTCGTCTGCCACTAAATGCAATAAAAAAAAAGTTCTTATTCAATTAATTAAATCAGCACTGGAACGATGATAATTCTTTACTTATTTGACCCAGAAAGGAAAGAAAACAAAAAGTATTCTTGTGTACTATGATTTTATTAAATATAACTTATTATTATTTACCAGATGAGATATCGAACAGAACGGCAATTTATGGAGAAGCAATACTTATCTTGCACCAAGGCTCAAAGTCTTGGTATTTCTCTACGTGATCGAATTCTTATTACGGAGGACATAGCCCGCCGAGTTTGCATGCTGAAGTGGCAATGGGCAGGCCATATCGCTCGACGAATTGACAACCGTTGGGGAAAAAGGTTCTCGAGTGGCGACCACGTATCGTACAGCGCAGCGTAACATGCCTTCCCACCAGATGGACCAAATATATGGTCAAAGCAGCAGGGAGCCGTTGGATGCAATCAGCACTAGGCCGCTAGTTCTGGTATTCTCTTTGGGGAGGCCAATGTCCAGCAGTGGACGTTTAAAGACTGATGGTTGGATGAATAGAAGGAGTGGCAGATTTACTTTTAAATAATCATTTTGATAAACGTTGCGATTTTCAATAAAGTATTTGTTACGAAGAGTTTCTTATTTACGACCTAGTTACAGGCCTCATTCTAACTATCGTTTAATTTGCCCAAATATGGTTAAATATTTGTCAACCTGGCAACATTTAAAAAAAATATTTCTGATTCAAGTGCGGCCACGCCACTCAGTCTAGTAGTTCTTAGTCTGAGCTGCCAACAAAAATATTTCGTGTTTCCAAAGTGATCTCAAAGTGTCTCAAACCTTTTTTGATGTGTGTACTCGTATACTAATGATAAGCCTACCTATTTATTTTCAAGAACCCGCAAATAATTTCAGATAAAGAACTTCGATGAAGAACCCTCCTGTTTTATTTTAAAGTAGCTGTAATCTTTGATTTAACTATGTACGTAGAATATTAGTGGATCAGTTTTCCTAAAACATTGAGAATGTGTTTTTTGACACCTAGTTTGAATAATCCTTGTATCGCGGTGGGCTCACAAATATACTATTTAATGGATACAAAGTACACACAAACTGAAGAACCATTTGGGGATTACACAAAAAATGTCCTGTGGTACCATCAAACCCACAACACTGAAAGTTCTGGAGGTATCTAAGCCTAATAAACCTACTCTGATATTTTTATATAGTTTTTTTAGCATTTCATGGATGTGAATGCATTTTGTGTCAAAATGTAGGGGTAAACTCGAGTTGACCACTGAAGTATGTACTACAGTTCCAGTGGCCCGCCAATACAAAGAGACGGCACACGGCGGCTTTATTTAGTGGGTGAGGGCCCCACACTACCCCGTCTTTGCCCTGGGGTTATGGGGTTTGCGGTTAGATACATTTTTCCCGCCTTAACAAAAAAAAAGACGGTACAGCTAGGCAGTGGTTTAATTAATATTTTCCAAAAAATAAAGATATGCAAAAATGAGCCGAGTAGCTTCTCTATACTAATATTATAAAACGAAAAGATTTATGTAATTATTTGTTGTTTTTTTTTATACTACGTGGGTGACAAACAAGCGTAGGCCCATTTGATGGTAACATTGAAGGAATAATAATAATAATAAGTTTATTTATTTTTCATCCACAAAAGTAACTTAATAGCTTTTAGTTGTAGGATAATATTAATTGAGTATATAGCCTTTGTGGGAGACTGGTATCCTGACACGCAGATTACCAGGCCCCCCTCGAACAACAGTTATAATATTTAAAAAAACATAAGTTGATAAATAATGAAGGATTGCCGCTTGCATCTGTGAGACGGTGTTTGTGTGTGTCCGTGTGTAAATGTGTGCGTGCATGTGTGTGTACGTAAGTGAGTGTATTACTTGTTTTACACAAGATTTTAGTAATGTTTCAGTACTCTCATAGTCCAATTTTACAAGGAATGTAACATAGTTTCAGTAGCCCGCCAATACAGGCGGAGAGACGGCACATGGTGGGTTTGTTTAGTGGCCCCACACTACCCTGTTCGTCGCCCCGGACGACGGCGTGTGCGCTGAGGCACATTTTTTCCCGCCTTAACAAAAAAAAGGCGCATCTGATGGTCAGCGGTTACGGCCTATAGACACTAGCAGTACCAGCGCGTCGCCATCTCCAAGAAAATGGATAGGAAGATAATAAGGAGAGGATATGAAGGATAATTAGAAGAGGATAGAGGGGGTTCGGGCGTCCGACGCTCTCACTCGCCATATGAAACACAACGATAGAAGTAGCTACCTGTGAAAGGATTCTGTAGGATTATCAACAAACGAACTACAAGAAGTATCCATTTAAAATTTGGTATCTATAGATGTCTTACGGAAAATTATTCTGTGATAAAAAGTACCTATTCTTTATTTTTAACTAGATAATGAACTACTGTGAGCCAAATTTCAACCAAATCAGTTGAGCCATTCGTATCATTATAGTACCTATACTCGGCGTAATATGCGGCGGAGCCGCAGACAGAAGCTAGTCAGAAATATAACCAGAGTAATATAGGTATATTATCTTAATTTAAAACGCCACCATTCCGCGGCATAATTTCAAAACGCACTTACACTTTAGCTTACAATTATTGCAGCCCTCTACCGACATACAAAACATACTCCTTTTTACCCTTAAGGCTACATCCACACTGGTTTAAATTAGTGTGGTGCCCGCAGGCAGCTCTGTTCCCGGCAGTGTGACTCGCCCTAATGACTAATTTGGCCTGTAATTGCCCTTGTAAGGGTTAGGGTGAGTTAGACTTAAGGGTGGGTATGTTACTGTAATGTTTGTTTGTCTTTGAGCGTAACTTAATTTAACAATCGAAGACGCATTTTTTTCGTCGTATTTATTTAAGTAACGGGCCAAACTTTATAAAAGTTTCTATGAGCATGTTTCTGACTCTCTCTCTCTTCTCAAAATTGGTGTTAAAGAAAACATTATTTGCAATTTATGGTAATACTATCTAGTGATAAACTATAAAAAAAGCATGCGTGGCAGTCTTTGGGGACTGCCGATAGAAGTGAAAACTAAGTAACTTGTGAATTGTATCGTCGAGCTAGAGAGCGTCGAGACCAATTAATTGGTCCATTAACACTTCTTACTTACAAACCAAAAATAATTCAATAATAACAATCTAATAGCTCAACGATACAATTCACAGGTTACTTAGTTTTCACTTCTATCGGAGTGTTCGGTGACGATGACGCGAGCTCCATGATTTTTGTTCACACAAAAAGTGCTCAACGTGTCTAAAGAAGTTTTCACTTCAAAAACAGTAAATACTAAATTCTTATCACACCTTAGATACTAATTATAAATATGAAATTAGTTTCTTTGTTTGTTTATTACATTTTTATGCCTTAACTGCTGAACTAATCATCATAAAATTTTACATACGAAGGTACATAGGTAGATATATTGACCCGATTCTGAAGGTCACGCGGACGAAGTGGCGTGTATAATTTAATCAATAATAATTTTAACGTAAATTGATAACAGTCGGTAAGCCACGTAATTTCTCCGGCAAGAAGTATTGTGTTTATAATTTACTATCCTTTGCCCGCGGCTTCGACACTGCCAAAAGCTAGTTCGTAGGTTATATCTCAGGTTCCCGATATAGTAGCGGGATAAAACATATACCAGTTGTTAAGTCTAATCAAGAGCTATCACATAAAAAAGTTGCATTAAAATCCATTCAGTAGTTTTTGCGTGATGCGCGAACGAACAAACGGATAAACAGACAAAAAATCTAAAAAAAAATTGTTTTGTGTTTAGACACGCCTGTATATTTGTATAAAAATTGTCTCAAATATCTTGAATGTACAGACACAGCTTTATAACTGTTATAATATAGAAAATGTATTTGTACCAAATCTCATCCTAATCAGTTAAGCCGTTTCTCTGTTATTGAGTAACAAACATCTAAATATATAAACTTTCATATTTATTTAAGACCTTGACAACCAAATCGGAATCGGCAGTCAGGTGCCGGCAAATTCCATGTGATTCTAGCATTATTTTTTTTTATACTGCGCCGGTGGCAAACTTACATAGGGCCCACCTGATGGTATGCGGTTACCGTAGTCTATAGACGCTAGCAATACCAGAGATATCACTTGCACTTTTTCATCTCCAAGGAAATGGGTAAAAGATGGATACGAAGGATAATAAGGAGTGAATAGGGAGTGGGTTGGGCCTCCGGCGCTCACTCACCATACGAATCACAATATTAGGAGGACCTACCGTTGTTTCACACTGGTATCTTTTGTGAAAAGGTGGTACTGAACCAGCCACGAAGCAAGGCTCTAACAATAGAATTATTTTTAAAATAATTATTTTAACGTACCTAACTGAGTTACTGTGTCGTTATAATAATCATTGCAATAACAAAATGCCTAACTTTGACTTTCAAACTTATGAAAAATGCTCACGTCCATTCTGAGGTAACTAGAAAAGAGTTGAAGTTTAATAACGGCTAAACAGAATCCATCCATCCATCCATCAGCCTTTCATCGTCCACTGCTGGACATAGGCCTCCCCAAGAGAACGCCACAGCGAACGGTCCTGTGCCGCCTGCATCCAACGACTGCCTGCGACTTTGACCAGGTCATCGTTCCACCTGCTGGGAGGCCGTCCTACACTGCGCCGTCCGCTACGCGGTCGCCACTCGAGAACCTTTCTTCCCCAACGGTTGTCGGTTCGTCGAGCGATGTGGCCTGCCCATTGCCACTTCAGAATGCTGACCCGGCGGGATATGTCGGTCACTCCCGTTCTCCTACGGATTTCCGTATTACGGATCTTATCACGTAGAGAGATCCCAAGCATAGCCCGCTCCATAGCACGCTGAGCGACTTTAAGCCTTGATATAAGGTCAACATTCAGAGACCACGTCTCTGTGCCGTAAGTCATCACTGGTAACACACACTGGTCGTAGACCTTCGTCTTCAGACACTGTGGAATATTGGACAAGAAGATCTCCCTCAGCTTCCCGAACGCTGCCCAGCCGAGCTGGATTCATCGATCGACCTCTTTCTCGAAGTTGTGTCTACCTAACTGGACAGTTTGTCCCAGGTATACATAGTGGTCGACAACTTCGAGAAGCGCACCCCCGACCAGGGCCGGTGCTGAAATGACATGGACATTAGACATGACTTTCGTCTTGTCCATGTTCATTTTTAGACCCACTAGTCGGGAGACACGGCTGAGGTCGTGGAGCATGGTACCAAGGTCCTCTAGCGATTCTGATTCTCCGATATCATCTGCAAATCGAAGGTGAGTGATGTATTCGCCATTTATGTTGATGCCTAATCCGGGCCGGACTCCAAGTCCAAGAGCTTGAAAACATCTTCCAATGCAGTGGTGAAGAGTTTCGGGGACATGACGTCTCCTTGTGTAACACCTTTCTGCAGTTGGATCGGTTTTGTGCTCTTGTCCTGAACTCGGACAGATATAGTGGCGTTTCTATACAAACACTTCAACACTTCGATGTATCGATAGTCAATTTGGCACCGCTGAAGGGACTGCAGCACCGCCCAAGTTTCGATCGAATCGAAGGCTTTCTCGTAGTCCACAAACGATTATAATCCTCGAAACACAGAGGCCGATTATACTTCTCGGTCTTCTGTATAATCTGGCGCAGCGTATGTATGTGGGCTACGGTACTATAGCCTTTTCGGAAACCGGCTTGTTCGGGAGGCTGGAAGTCGTCGAGCCTGCGCGTGAGTCGATTTGTAATGACTCTCGAGAACAACTTATAGACGTGGCTCAAGAGCGAGATGGTCCGTAATTCTTCAAGAGGGTTCTGTCACCTTTCTTGAAGAACAGCACCACCACGCTCCTGGTCCACGACTCTGGAACGTCGCCCCCGAGAACGACGAAATTGAATAGCCTCTGGAGGGCTTTGAGGACCGGCTTACCGCCTGCCCTCAGAAACTCTATAGTAATTCCGTCGTCTCCCGGTGCCTTTCCGTCCTTTAGTTGTTTGAGAGCCATTCTCATCTCGTACAGGCTGACGTCCGGGATATCTTCGGTATAGTGCCGAGCTAAACAGAATACCAAGTAATAGCTTAAAACACTAGATTCATCACAGCATTTTGCAAACGAAAATATAAAGATCCATACAACCGTATGGAAGCTATGATGCTACAATCACACACAGATCCACACGTTAAACTTATAACACCCTGCTGTTTACATCGGTGGTTATAGACAGTTTCTCTTTAGCAAAAAAATGTGTATAGGTACCTCTTCATTAAGTAAAGTATTCACCTTTTCTCTGATACTCTCCACCACGCCAACCATGAAGATAGTCTCGGCTGGGACACACTAATTAGTCTGTGGTCTCGGCGGCTGCAATCATATCCAACCTTAGACGAAGAATAATATAGACTCGCTACTATTTTGACATTAAGGATGAAGAAAAGGATGCACATACTAGGTTTTACCAAGAGTGAGAGAGACACAGGTATAAGTATATTTATCCTTTTCGCGTATGCGTCAGTTGTATTTGGACCCAATGAACTGGGTCCAAACAATAAGGTGGCCAACCGTCCCCATCATCAGTATGTAAGCTTGTTTTTGTATTGAAGTAAAAAAACCTTTATTAATCACGTTATATACGCTAATATTACATGTTCTAATACATACGCTAATATTACATGTTCTAATACATTTTAAGCAAAATATAAGCATAACTGCAATTTCTTTTGTCCTGACATGCTTTTATCCGGCTAAAACAGGTAGTACATTTTTAGTCAACAAAGTTATAATCATAGTTATCTTTTAAAAATATTCCGGTTATCTATTGATATCTCGACACTGCATACGCTGATAGCTTGTCTATAATATCCTTCGTCTAAGTATCCAACTCTACTCCTTAGCAAGAGATGAAGAGATTATCTACTATCGCCATCTCTATTTTTTTAAAGACAATAGATGACAATTTAAGTAGTGACATCTGTGATCGTTTTGGGTACTAGGATAATATTAAAATACGTTAGTTTTCCCGCCACGCCGTGTAGAAACAGTAGAGGCTGGAATTTGGATTGATGAATGCGTGAACTTTAAACGTTATTAAATTAAAAAAGCAAATATGTATGTGAATGGAACTAGAATTTCACGGGCTCTTTGTTTCGCTTTTTAGTAACCCTGAAGACGTAAGCAGAACTATAAAGCATTTCTATTCAGCCCATATAACTTTATCATCCTAAGTGAAAGGCGCCCCTGGTCTATTGAAGACCCATGTGTAGCACAGACTAGGAGGGAATAATGTGTAGTAACAATAAAGTCTACTCTTAGAGGAATCTTTGAATATAATTGCACCATTTATGATTTTACTTAACGCCATCTTTTAAGCAATATTTGATGAAACGTCTTAAATGTCTTTATCTTGCGTACATTTCCAAGTTTCCAAATTTCTTTTTTCAAATGACCAAATTACAACATCCTGGACTAGCGACAAGTCCATGTATAGGTACTTATACAAAAAAACTATTGATAACTTTACAAAAATACAATTGACGGACGCTAGTTAAGTACATCCAGTCCATGAACCATTTGTGAATAACAAATTGTCCTGCCTCCTTAGAATGAAAAACGAAACGTTAGACGAACTTTCGTTTCGAGTTATTGTGATTGATCAACAGTCCGACGAGTGATTCCTGATTAGTCGAGGTTTCGACGCGTGATTCAGGGACCAATCACAATGAAGCGAAACGAAAGTTCGTCTGACGTTTCGTTTTTCATTCTAAGGGGGTTGTTGTGTGGAATCGAACCCACAACACTCGAGATTAAAGGTCCGATATCGAAAGCACTCAGCCATATGCCATCTTTCTGTTAATTAGACAAGCGATCTAGAGTTGTACTACCTATAGTACGATCAATAATCCAGTGGAATAAACTGACGTTTATCTTGTTACCAGTTTTGATAAAAGAAAAATAGTGATGAGACAAAAGTATTCACACGAATCACTCACTTAGTACACCGGGAACCAAAACACCATATTTATTTTATTTACAAAAAAAAACACATGTTTATTAATCGATATAAAAATATTTTGAGAGATATTATAAATTCGTTTTATTGGTTATAATAAATCTAAAAAAATGTATATTATTATTTACTTATTAAATTTTATTATTATTTCTTCGCTATTACGGTTTTATAAAGGCGATATTTATTTTCATGTCTATTATTTTGATCATGGCAATTATATAAAAGGAAACGCTATCTGTCACAATTATTATGAATAGATCTGCCTCATGATCTGCTCCCTGTAGCAGATCTAGACATTAGCCAATGTCAGTTTATTCCAATGAATTACATCATCTTCATCTATTTTAAATGTAATGACCTGAAAAGTACCTAAAACAGAATAAAAAATAACAAAATTTGTCCAAAATACTTTTATTCATCAACAGCTTTATGTAAGTATAAAACATTCTCACTATGTACTATGAACTATGTTGGACTTACTTTATGTACTCTACAAAACTGATATACATCTATCTCACAGTTTTGGCAAACAAAACACCCGCATTTGAAAAAGTCTCCAATCCATTGTGTGGGTAACAGGCACAGAATATAAATAATTTCTGTGTTGCCATCGTCATCACATTTAGTGTTTTAGTACGAAATTAATACTTAATTCAATCTCATGTTTGTATTCAAGCTTCTAATAATATTGAAGCTGTCCTGACATTATTTGACGCTGATGTGCTTGATTCTATTTATATTCACAGTAAAGAAATACGTACATTAGTTAAACGAAGTTAAACGTATGCCGCAAATCCTATGTTAAAATTAAGGAATCCTTACCAATTTCTTTTTAATATTTTTTAGAAATTTTCCCTTTTGAAAATTCACTCCATAATTAATATTGCTCAATAACAAAATGTTATTTTTATGTAATTATAATTTTTTTTTCTATGCAACACTATTTCAATCACAGTATTTGCCAGCCTTTACAATTTGGAATATGACTGCGGATACCTACGGCGCGCGTTAGCGACATCGGCCGAGATCAAATGCAATCCCCAACTAATTAGAGATTAAAGGTGTATCATACACACCTCTAATCCATGGCATTTAGCGCTGTATTTAGTAGTAATTTCAACTAGTCGACAAATGTGTATACCTGACAAATCACAGTTAGTTTACCCACGTTGTCACAATGATACTTTAGCAATTTTTTAAATACATTCTAATCACAATGACCGAAATCCCGTGTTGATAAGAGCCAATGGAATTTACAAGGCAATGTGCATATAAATGCCTCTTTATTAATGTAAGGCGTCTTCCATTTAAAGTAACTCTGCATTTTAAAGGTGCTATTATACACATTCAAACTGTCAACTGCGATAGATTAATGCCTAAGTAAAAAAATAACTTCTGGCTGGTGTCTTTAACTTGGGTATAACGCTATACGAATAATTGTACAAAAAAAATTGAAGTGACATTCTTATTAAATATTCGTTCAAACTATGTTTATTTGTAAAAGCTGCAACTTATACAGTACTATTTTCAGCATATTTATTCTATACCAGCCTCATAATACCTCAATAGTACGGGTGTTCTTATATCTATCAGCTTAGTAGTTTTGGGTAAATAATCATTTACAGGTTGCATGTAGCTCCATATCAAATAATTATCTACTGCATACATACATTTTGCAAAAATATTTTTATGATTTTTTTTTTAACAAGAAACCAACATGTCAACATTTCATTTTACATCACTAGGCCTTAGTTTAACCTTAAAACTAGCAATTAGGATTTGTAAAAACTATTTTAAAGACTGTTATCCATTCTGATTTTAGTCACAACATGAAATCAACATGCAAACTATGGACAAATATTTTTTTTAATATTACATATAGTTCTATAAACATAATCTTAACAATTCCTAGATGCTACTAAGCCATGATCTTAATAAGAGTATTAAATCTGCCCGCAATGACTCGTATAACTTTATGTAACATTTAATAGTCTTTTTAATCATCTAACCTATCATTCGTTGGTCTATAAAGAAAATGATTACATTATCTATGGTTTTTGACAGCTAACTTTGGCGGGATTTGTCTGACGATGTACAGTGTCAAACTTATATAGTATAGAAGAAGGTGGATATTACAATTCAGATTAAATGTTTTTATGGAATTATGTACAGTTCAAATGTGTTTGTGTGTAGTTTGTTTACTAATGGTAACACATAGTATATTAAGTTAATTGCCACACTTAAAAATTACCACGCCAGCAGTAACAAACTAACAAATAAAATCTTTAAACTTAAATTCATTAATATACGCCTAATTTTTACGTATAAAATAAATTATCACCACAAAGATAAAACAAACGTATCTAGTAACACTGACTAGATTTAAATTATTCTATTGTTTTTTCTACGTTGGTAACTACAAGCAAGCATGTAGTAGAGACAAAAATAACGGTACAAGAATAGCTAGCACGTATGTTTAGTCTGTTCTTGAGCATACGCTCTAGAGATACAGTGCCATTGCTACACCAATTAAGATACCATAATGGAAATGCTTTGGAATTTCGGTACTATCAACTTCCACAACTAAGATACCGTTGCTGAACATTAAATATGGCGTCTTTTCAAACGGGCTTTTTGGAAAAATCCTTTTTCTTTAGTGCAGTTCAGTCCCAACTCCACATTCTCAATGATTTTCTAATGATATGTTGGTTATCTACATAAAAGCATTCTGTTCAGTGTCAAAAATTGCCTCCTAATTGTTTAATTCAATTAAACATTCATGACGACCCTTTTAGAAAGACGCATATTTAATGTTCAGCAAGACGGGAAATATGATATCACAAAAGGATCCATGCATAGCTTGTAGTTATAGTTACAATTATTTGGTCTATAGAATACGTTACTAACTTCCTTACACGCGTATATTACTCAAATCAACATTTCCTAGAACTATAACTAACAATTTAACGACTGAGTACGAGTGTGAGTCGAGTGATTATTACTTTATATATAATTTATGTAAAAATTACCAACTAATCTGTATTTGGAGACAAAATAATCTAGCTCTGGGCAAATATTTTTTTAACTGCGCAGTTTTTGGGCATACACGTCATTATTTCCCCCAAATAATCAGTTCAAGTAAGATTCAGATTTTTTCGACATTGCATGAATGATGTTTCAGGATCACCTAAAGTAGCCTATTAGAGCAATAAGCAAAAGAAGGTGATAACAGTGTTAGTGCTGTAGAAAGTAATGAGCCTAGCAATTGTCAAACATTTGGCCGGTTAAATTATTACGAGAGGAATTTCTCGAAGCATCTAAATTAATTCGTTATTTCAAAAATACGTTCGAAATATAAGTATTTTTATAATAGAACGAATAGGAACTGTCAAGTTTTGGCACTTATATTCTCATTGGAAGTTGAATTCTAATTTCAAATGCTAAATGTCTATTGTAAAATTCATAAGCTGAGATAATTTCAATTGTGCGTTATAGTATATAAATGATACATTCAAATAGAACGTTCATAACATTGCAAACACGCTTCTTTACAAAAACAAATATTTGATGGGCATGTTCCGTTCTGTAACGACTGGTACAAAAATTTGACATATTTGGTAGAAATAAATGCTCTTCGTCCAATTTTATTTTAAACTATATCACCAGCGGTTTCACCCGCTTTCAAATTAAAACTGAATATTAAGAAATATGTATAATATCATAGACAATAAGTCATACTTGCGTGTTATCATTTATATAATTTTAAAAGAAGTTTGTAACGTCAGTAGTGCATGAGTTTTTTTTTAATTTTTATAGTCATAGCGGGGCGTATAAAAAAAAATCATTTCTCAAAAATCAGGCTAACACAGGCAAAAAGATTTTTCTATTCCACTTGGTGGTTCCAGAGATTAGCGCGTTTAAATAAACAACCTTTAGCTGTATTATTAAGTACTAGCAACCTGCCCCGGCTTTGTATGGGTAACTTAATTTATGAGGAAAATATGATACAAAACTGTATAATTAAAAAAAAATGTTGATCCGATCGCTACCAAACTTCACAAGATCACCCACTGGACTAACACAAAGACTGTCTCAGAATTTCATCAGAATCACTCCAGCCGTTTTGGAGTTCAAAGAAAAAAATACATACAAACATCGACTTTTATAAATATACATAGATAGATATAGATTGAATTGTCATGTGCAGAATTTTAACAGTATATACTGAGTGTGTATAATACTGAGGCTATACTGGAAACAAGACCATGAATTTTGCATTTCAACACGCCAAAGCTTTAAGGCTCCAAGCATGGCTGGTCTTTGATAAGATTTTTTTATTTAACTGTCTTGGTGGTGCAGCGGTAGTGTATGCAACTGCTGATCATGAGGTCTCGGGTTCGATCCCGGGTCGGGCATAGATATTGAGCTTTTTCGTAAAAAGAAAAATTCTCAGTAGCAGCCCGGAGTTTGGAAATGTGCCCGATAGACGGCAATAGGCTCGCCCCCTATTACGTGGGACTTAAACATAGCTGGCGAATCGTGGGTGTGTAATACACCTCAGCCTACCCCTTCGGGGAATACAGGCGTGAAGCTATGTATGTGTATTTTTTTATTATATCCACCAGCACAAAACTTGTGTAGATATGCTTTAGTGGTAGATATACTCAACACGTTTTTCACTTTACACTGATCACGAATCGGTCTTGTCCTTGCAATTTGGAATACCAAGACTTTATTAGCAAGAACAAGCCTGAGCATTAGTCTTGCTTGCTTATCAATAACGTCATGCAGGTTATTTCCAAGGGTCTAAGGCCCACAACATCATTTTTCCACAATATATACATAGATAATTCATTTTTTTTGTTGATTTTGTAATTTTTATGCATATTTATCTAAGTTTTGACACATTATTACTGCATAAAATGGACTTATTAGTACTCAATACACTAATCAATTATGAGAAATTGAGCTGAGCCAAGCGAGGCATAATTTATCTAGAATGTTCTCTCCAGCTCTCTGGTGCAAACAAAAACTTGTATAACAACTGAATAACAAGAAAAATGTACCAAATTTTCCTACACTCAAATAACTTAGATCCTAGCCCTAATATTAGTGGTTGATCTAACTCTAATATAACAAGAGGTAGCCATAAAACAACAATTTTATTTACAAAGCAAAACAAATTATTTACATCATGAGGTAATTTAACTAATTAGTATATAAGTTGTGGCATCTATCATAAGCTCATAAAGACGGATAACAGACACACTAAGAACATATAATGTCATCACCATTGATGTATAAAAAAGGAAAGATTCACAATTAGACACTAAAAGTGTCCACTATAAATGAGTGCAGATTACGATTTCCTGCACTCATTTCGACGCGCGAGCAGCCGCAACGCCCGCAACGTGTCAACATGCCTAATAATACAAAACATTTCTAACTCATTGACATAATTGGCTTGAAGTTGATACTATTTTATAAAATTAATGCGAAATGAATGCTATACATTTAAGTAAGATTATATATACAGCTTTTGCCACGATTTCTATACACAATTGTGTATCCTTGATTTATACATCAATGGTCGTTCACTCATATAAGGCCAGGAATAAGGCAGACTTACTTTTCATTAAAGATTTGTGGAGGAGAATTATGCCCAAGGGATGAGACTAATATATAGTGTAAAGAAGGATTCGAGAATATAGTCCCAATACTATACCAAAGCAAGGAGCGCGGACCTCGCAAACAGGCAAAAGTTCTGAATGCAAGGCGATTGTCAAAAAGATTAAAAATGTACAAATTAGAATGAAACTTTAGACGAATGTTCGTTTCGCTTCATTTTGACTGGTTAAAAGTCCGACGCTTGAGACTTTATTAATCGAAAGACGGATGCATTATTCGCGCGGCCAACCACATTGAAGCGAAACGAACCTTCGTCTAACGTTTCGTTTTATATTCGTTTCACAAAAACCGAAACTACGATCACGGTCGCAGTGTAAACTGAAACTATGGCTAAAAGTAGACATTTCGGTTCAAAACCGAATCTTCGGTTGATGGGTCACAAACACTGAGATTCAGCGCAGCCGAAGTTTTTGATATTTGGCGAAAACTAAAACTAGACCCTGGTTTTGACTCGAATATTCGTTAGGTCACTAGTACAAATCTCACCAAAAGAACATAGTGTAGAAATTTTGTGTCATCATCATAAATCTGCTAGATTATCTATTTTTTTCCCTCGTATCCAAAGTATTACTTGTCTTTTAAAAAGTGTGTAAGGTGTTACCTTGTAACACATGTAATCTACCAGCTTATAGTAACCAACAGTCTTTCCCAAATTCGTCAAGTTGACCCCACATAAAATATGGAAGACCTCTTTACTTCATCCATTCAACAAAATATCGTTCTCTAATGATTTTATAAGATGCCACAACATCTGAGCAACAATCGGAATCTGTTTGCAAACCGCATTCTGTCTTTTTGTTTACAAAGGTAACTGTCAATCTGACAGATGTCAGAGTTGACACGAGCTGTCATTGCACGCCCCGCGGCACTGTATAGATACGATTCCAATGGATTAAAATCTAGAATCTTAGAATGAACACAAGATATTTCATATTAAAATCTATGACCAACAAAACCTATTATCAGTCATTTTTTTTTTCATTTAGACCTTTTTACATATATTTACACCAACAGTTATGTGCTTTAGAAACATTTTATAAATAATTCGGCAGCGACTCCCTAATTCATATAATCTCACTTTATTCATAGAATTTTAGTCTCCTTTACGAAACAAAACATAGGAGTATATAATTATATATATATTTCATGTTTTAAAATAGATATTACAGAGTCCATAATTTTACCAAATCTAAGAAAAAAGTCCGTACTTTTATCAAATCTAAGAGAGTTCATAGCATAGCCCTTTAGTTCTATTACAATCAGTACATTCATATTTAGTACAACTATTACAAGAAAATTTTAAGTTGCACTAAAGACGACTTAGTACTAAAATGACTTAGTATCTCCTACATCTAGAACAGCAATAAATATGCTTACCAAATGTTGTATACCGAAGCCAGCATTAATTTTAAGTTCGCACAATTACACATAGTCTTGTTCGGTACACACTGTTCACTTATAGGCTGAATAAATATCACACCTATGCCACTTAAAAAAAAGCAACTGACATTTTGAGAGCTGCCACTGGTATTGCCATTAATAATGCCAGGCCAAGTTGAATTAAACGTCAGGGCTTGGGCTCATCGCGCTTTTTATCATTTTTACGTTGGATAAGTTTCTTTTTCATCTCAAGCAGCATTTGCTCGAAAGACATGTCATCGCCTCGTCGTGTAGGCGGCGCTCCCACGCCATGGAAAGCGCTTTCTGTGTATTTAGCTTCTAAACCATCTAGAATACAAAAATAATTACACATTACTTGCTGCCAGGACATTAGCTATAGATCAATTGATTTGCAAAATGTTGGGGGACAAAGTCCCACTCGTTGCTTTTTCAATTTCAAATATTAATCTGATCATATGCATGCTTAAATAAATAATATTGAATTGTATTCACAAGTCCTGCATTCTATTCTCGTCCGTAGTTAATCATTTTCTATACAATTTTAAAGCAACAGTTTAATTAGATTCAAGACTATATTACCGAGGTCAGCGTAACTCTGCCTGCAGAATGCCCGGCGTCCTCCAAAGCCTACGTCGTACTGAGGGAAGGTATTGGCCGCTTCAACAGCAGTCCACGCGTCTCTCGCTCGCTGGTACGTTACAAAGCCGTAACGAGAACTGTAGAATATATTAAAATCCTGCTCATAAATGAAGGTATTTCAAAACAACTGATATTACGGAATCATTCGTTTATGTATATTTATCTATTTTATTAAAGTAAAAATATATAGGGGCCGTTCTAAAAGAAATGAGAAAATCGGGAACTGACTCATGCCAACGACTCCTCGGGGTCTATGGACTCCAGTTTAAGGAACACTGGTCCAATGAATGTAAATGTGGTTCTCGACAAAATAAATTTAGGATGTGTTTGATTCTTGTGTTAGTATTCGTAAGATAGTATTTTAATTAGGAATCTTACTTATCTATACCTTAGCTATCTACGTGTATATATTTGTGACAAATTCAAATTCAAAAATAACTTTATTTCATAGGCTTATTATAATAGCACATAAAATCGTCAAAGTTAATTACTAATTACTAATAAGAGCGCTTGAGGAAAGTGCATCCGCAATGTCGCTATTGCAATCGTCACAAGCGGCCGGACTCCGTAGTAAAGCTTTTCATGAGAAGAAACCGGCAAGAAACTCATGAGCCACTTTTTTTAAATCTTAAATTTCTTACAATATTTAAATTAATACTTAACTAAAGTAGGTGCTCACCGGAACACACAATATTGTGGAAAAAACAATATAATAAAATAAAAATGGGCATGTGCTTATGTATATTAAAATGAGCAGTTCAATACCATTTTGTTTTATCTTCCAGATAATCCGAAATTGTATAATAACCTTTATTAATTAGTCTGAATTTTACTGTTTTCTTAAACTTATTTAAAGGCATGTTTCGGATATTTTCGGGAATTTTATTGAAGAAGCGTATACATTGCCCCATGAAGGATCTACTAATTCTGTGGAGACGAGTACTGTGTGCAATGTAGCTGTAACTGAGCTGTGTCTGTACATTTAAGGAATTTGAGAAAAATAATTTAGATGTCTCACAAAGAAAAATGTTACTTTTTTAATTTCTAGAAGAAATTATTGTGGGATACGCCTAAACGAGTTAATGTAATAGAATTTTGACGTCCACGCAGTCTTGGACAGAGGATAATAAAATGAAATGATAAAATAATAAAACATACCCATCCTCCTTACTATGCAGCCTAACTTCCACGACAGGTCCAAACTTGGAGAAGAGACCCCGAAGAGTGGCCTTTGTGATGTCCTTGTCTAATCGCCCCACAAACACTATCCGTCTCTCTTCAACGGGCGTATTGCTTTCTCTGAAAATAAACATTACAAAATTTTTATTTTGCACAAGGAGGTTTCAGGTGTGGACGAGGATGCATGGATCAAGTGTTTTCTGCGCAACACTGTGGAGAAGCATCTGGCTGTAGGCCAGAGGGTTTTCTGCAGTTTTGTGGATTTGGAAAAAGCATTTGACACTGTTGTACCAAAGGAACTTTGGGACATTTTGCCGGAGTATGGTATTAATGGTAGGCTGCTACAAGCGGTGCAGTCCAACTACATGGACTGCAGAGCTTGTGTGCGGCTGAATGATGGAATGTCACCCTGGTTTGATGTCAATATCGGCGTCAAACAGGGCTGCGTTCTATCAGCCAGACTGTTTATCATATATCTAGATAAATGTCTACAAAGGTTGAATGAAATGAATGTGGGAGTTCAGATGGGCGACTCGGTGGTTAACTCGCTGCTATATGCAGACGATGCGGTCCTATTAGCGCAGTCTGCGACTGACCTGCAAACCCTAGTCGACGTAATGGCAGAAGATTGTAAGAAAAGGGGCCTACGTGTGAATGTGAGCAAAACCAAAATAATGGTATTTAAAAGAGAAGAAGCCAGAACAGATGTTAGAGTAGCAATAGGAAATGGTGTGCTAGAACAAGTGGATGAATTTGTATATCTTGGATGTGGATTCAGTCGGGATGGAATGTACACCACTGATGTAGAGAGAAGAGTGAATGCGGGAAATAGAGTGAACGAAGCATTGGGACAACTTCTCGGCAGCCACCACCTCAGCCAGAAGGCACGTGTCGCAATACACAACGCAGTGCTTGTCCCAACGTTATTATATGGAAGCGAGAGTTGGGTATGTAAAAAGGAGCATGAGAGTAAAATCAATGCGGTCGAAATGCGATCTCTGCGGAGAATCTGTGGAGTGAGGCTGACTGACCGCATTCGTAACAATGACGTAAGAGAGCGAGTAGGTATGAAAGAGAGTATTGGTGTAAAGATGCGAAAGGGAATGCTCCGATGGTTCGGATATGTGGAAAGAATGCCGGACGAGCGACTGGCTAAGAAGATATACAATGCAAAAGTGGAAGGATGTAGGTACAATGGGGAGTTATATATTTATCCAAATGTTATTTTCCGTGGCTTCAACTTCTCGCTTATGCTAGAACTTGGCGAAACCTGAAGCCTTCAACACATATGAACTAGAATTGAAAAATATAGAAGGGTTAGCCACCCTCCCCACACTACCCTGTTCGTTGCCCCGAACGACGGGGTGTGCGTTTAGGAACATTTTTCCCGCCTTAACAAAAAAAAAGGGTTAGCTACCCTAGAATGAAGTTACATAAATCATCGCTCGATCTTTAAGACGCGGGCGGTGTGATTAGTCGACAGATCGTCACTTGTTTGTGTCTCTCGACCAATCACAATGGGGCGAGTGTTCGATACAATCGAGCAACAGTTCATGTATCGTTTTACTTTCGTAACATAAGTAATGGTGAATATTTTCGCATGGTAAAGCAAAACTTTTAAAAACTCACCTGTCCTCTGAACTATAACTTCTGTAGTTATTTTTAAAGTTCTCTTCGCGTTTGTAAGGGCTGCATGACCCTCGCGACTTGCCCGACCCATCCGTAGAGGACGAGGATGATGACGACGACGATGAAGACGAAGATGATGAGCTGGAATAAGTGGCCGGTGATTAGATACAAGACTAAGAAGATATCGTCACCATTTACAAGGGGGTCAATGAACACTAGCAACCAGTCTGGTCCAGGCTTCAGTCGCATGATAATGTTTTACATAATTTTCTGCAAAAATGACTCTTACTGACTGACTTCTAGACTCACGACTGCGCATCGATTTCATTTATGGCCGGAATTTTTGGTCATGCCAAAGGTTAGAGTAGTTTAGATACGGAACTCCTATGTCGTATATTGAGGGCTCGATCCCCACGTCAGACAACTCTGTGTGTGACCCACAAATCTTTGCTCTGAGCTATGTCAGTGAAATTGTATGTTTGTAAAGTACCCCGCGCTACAGGGATTTACAGTGGAGGTTGTCTAAAAAATCTACTGAGTACAAAAATAATGTTTTTGGTCAAAAATCGGACCTTTTTTTACAGAAATCAGGATTCTTTACTACTTCCAATCAGCTTTTTGATGTCAAGCCCTGGAAAATCTATTCCCACGCTATTTCATGTAGCGATCATTAGTGCTACCTCTTTTAATAGCTGCAACCTTTTTTTTGTTAAGGCGGGAAGCAATGTTCCTAACCGCACACCCGTCGTTCGGGGCAACGGACAGGGTAGTGTGGGGCTCTCACCCACTAAATAAACCTACCGTGTGCCGTCTCTCCTCCTTTATTGGCGGGCCACTGGTTATTAGCTGCAACCTGCGACTTAATACGCGTAGAATTTATTTTCTTTTTTTGTGCGTATTCCTAATTATTTTTCCAAAATAACTCTGTCTCAGTTACTCCTTATAACATCCACCCAACAATCTGCCAGTGAAAGTCCCGTCCAAATCGGTCCAGGCGTTTCGGAGATTATCCGAAACAAACAGACAGACAAAATCTTTTTATTTACTTTCTGTTATAGGTAACGTTATACTTTCATATGCATTTAGTAAAAAGCTGTTATTAACTTAGACATTAAAAACCAACACTCCAATTTTATTTATTTGTGCAGTTTTCGTGATGGAACCCTCATATATAAATGAAAAATAGTCTATTTTACTCTTTATAACATCAGCAATCTGTCCTTGAATATCTGATCAAAATCGGTCCAGCCTGCAGTATAATTTTTATAATTGTTTATTTCGCACACGTATTGTATAAGCATTCATACACACTAAATATAAAAGCGATTGTGACAATACTCGTAGACGTTTTTAACTAGGTATTTTAATCAATATATGATTATAAATTGCTTGCGAAAATTTATTTGAAGTATTCAATATAAAGTACACGTGCATAGTCGTGGGTAATACTTGCTTTTAAATGTCACGTATATAAAAAAAAACGAGATCAATCAACATCAGTTTCTAAACTAAAAACATTCTTATCAAGCATCTGTACTAAAATTACATGTAACTTGAAATAAACACCAATTCATACATTGTTCATGGTGTAAATCCTACCTGTAGCGAAACCAAGGAACCATGGAACCACTAAGCGATAAGTACCACTTTTCTAATAAAAATAATATATACATTCAGTCAAGAAAGTATTGGGAATGGATGATTTGTTTATAGTTCCAAATTCAATTTATTATTTTTGTTGTTGTTAGATTGGCACAACTGTTATCCATTTTGGCGCGGAGTTTGAGTTGTATCTGTTATTTATAATACAGTGCTGTTTTTAGCTATATCATATCTAGTATGTATTGCGAATTTCATAATGGACAAAAACATCGAACAAAGAGCTTGTCTTAAATTTTGCATCGCCAATGGAATTTCGTGTTCGGAGTCACTGAACATGTTACAGAAGGCTTACGGTGAATCGACTTTATCAAAATCACGTACTTATGGGTGGTACAAAGCGTTTAAAAGCGGACGACATGGGATGGAAGATTTGCCTCGCTCTGGTAGGCCATCAACGTCTGCAACTAAAGTTAACATTGCAAAAGTAAAGGAAATAGTGACTGAAAATCCTCATTGAACTTTGAGAGAGATTGCCGCTGAACTTTCTGTGTATCACGAGTCGATCCGTACCATTTTAAAAAATCACTTGGGTATGAAACATGTTTCCGCTCGGCTAGTCCCAAAAGACCTGAATTTTCTCCAAAAACTCAATCGCATGAGAGTCGCTAAGGACATGCTAGAACGAGTCAATTCCGACCCAACATTCATGAAACGCATTATTACTGGTGACGAGACGTGGGTTTACGAGTTTTACATGCAAACTAGTCGACAAACTTCGGAGTGGCGACTTCCAACTGAACCGAAACCGAAAAAACCACGCCAAAGTCGATCAAAAGTCAAAGTCATGTTGACTGTTTTCTTTGACTATCGCGGTGTTGTGCACTCTAAATTCTTGCCAGAAGGTCAATCGGTAAATAAAGAATATTATTTGAGCGTTATGCGGTGTTTAAGAGAGCAAATTCGACGAAAAAGGCCAGATTTATGGAAACAAAATTCTTGGATTTTGCACCACGATAATGCTCCTTCGCACAAGGCCATTATTGTGAATGAATTTTTGACCAAACACTCAACAAATACCATCGAGCAACAACCATATTCACCAGATATGGCACCAGCCGACTTCTTTCTTTTTCCTAAATTCAAATTACCACTTCCTGGCACCCGTTTTCAATCGGTAGAAGGCATAAAGAACTGAACTCAATTCCGGAAACAGCGTTTAAAAAATGTTTTGATGATTGGATTATTCTTTGGCGTAAGTCTATCGTTTCTGAAGGAGCATACTTTAAAGGTGATAAAATAAATTTGGATGAATAACAAAAATTTTGTGTATTATTGATCTTTTCCCGGTACTTTCTTGACAGAGTAGTAAAGCCGTTCACAAATCTGTACATCCTAACTATTATAAAGCTGTAACAGAGCTGTGTCTGTACATTTAAGATATTTGAGAAAAAATTACTGTAACAGGCTATGTAATGCGTCTCAACACAAAACAATTATTTTTAGAGTTTTTGTCTGTTTGTTCGTTCGCGCATCACGCAAAAAATACCGAACGGATTTAGATGCAACTTTTTTATTTGATCGCTCTTGATTATACTTAAAAACTGGTATACATTTTATCCCCTTACTACATCGAGAACCTGGGATATAACCTAAAAACTAGCTTTTGGCTGCGGCGGAGCTGCGGGCAAAGGCTTTTATAATAAAACGGTTGAAGTCGTTCTGGTTGCACATTGAAGGTATATCAATAAATATCAAATATCAAAGAATTTTGTTTTTTTACGTCTGTCTGTTTGTTAGCGCATAACTTTAGGATTACTAAACAACTTGGCTTGGCACATATAGGCATTGAATGCAAAGCAATACTTACCTCGTCGAGGAATCAGAACTTTCAGAAACCGTAGGTTTCCTTAAAGGGGGGGTTGATGATTTGACCATCTTTTTATCCTGACCATTGCTATGGGGAATAGACTTGGCTTTTGGTTGCACAGGTGTTTTAGACCTAGCATCAGGTCTGCCTGTCCTAGCGGGAGATCGTGACCGAGATAATTTAGGTCTTTCACGCCTAATAGACGGTGATCTTCTTTTGTGATAGGGTGATCTTGTACAACGTTTCCTTTTGTAAGGCGAGTCTGATCGTCTGTATCTACGAAACTTTTGCCGTGATCTGGATCTACTACAACTACGCGATCGTCTTCTGCGACCATGGGACACTGATCGTGATCTGCGCCTATATTTTGATTCGTATCGTTCTTTTGAACGTGATCGTTTCTCTTTATCAGCCCTTTCCGGACGCACTTCTTTTGATTTGTCCACTCTTTCGTTCGAGGTTCTCTGTTTTTGTACTTCGGTATCTTTCTTGCAGGTGGGAATTACGTCACTAGCTAGGGACATATCGCTATCAGTACGTTTTTTATTGACTATTGCATCTAATGACGAACTTAATGCAGGTATCTCAGCATATTCTGGCAAAGGATCAGTTTGCACGACTACAGAACATGACACTGGTTTATCCCGGTGTTTACCGAGATGTAGAATTATTTTATCTTCACCGTGTTCATTTTTAGGATCATATTCTCTTACTATCATAGTTTTTACAAGTTTAATATAACGTTTGTCGGGCGATTTCGATTTTGAATGTCTGCTATCTTGTTTTCCGATGTCTTCAGGTGCCTTCTTCATCACTACATCTTGTATACTGGCGAACAAAGAATTACTGGATATCTTGGTTTCCACCTGTTTTCCAACACTCTTTAATGTGGCTGTAATATCTTTAAACCTCTCCTTGTCTATCTTTATATCAGCATGCTTCTTATCATTAACAGGACTTCTTTTATTTCTTTTCACGTTGTCAAACACATTTTGTTTTAAAACATGATCAGATTTTTTTATTTTAAAATTGATCAATGATTTAGCATCAGCAGACGGAGGTGAAGATTTCGTATTTTCAGGTGGTATTCTAGGCTTTTGGAATATATTTATATCAGTATTTGTTCCTATGCTCACTAAGATTATTTCTTCATAATCAGCTGGCAACTGAGGTTTCTCATTAACCTTAATTACGGGCAAAACTTCAGGCTGAGTCATTCCGACAATCTTCATCATTTCCGCATCGCTTATTAATGGTTGTAGTTCTAAATTCTCTACTTTTGGTATCTTGCTCATAACAATGTCTTCATCCCTCTTCCTCATTGCTTCAGCCTTTTGCTTTTTAGTGTTCATTAGAATTTTTCTAGATGCCTCTTTGATCGGATCATAGAACGTTTGCTCATCTATTACCTTTTTTGTTACATTTAATAAATCATTTGGTGACATTCGTGGGTTTAGACATTTGGTAGCTTTATTCAAGCCAGCAATCGGCATATCAGGGAATATTGCCTCTGGGCTAACTTGAGTAGAAGTATTGTTTGAACAGGCTTCTCTTCTTAATTTGTACTCCTGAAGGTTTAATTTTTTTCTCTTTTGAGGCTGTTCTTCTTTCTTGATAGCTGCCTCCATACATTTGTTCAGTTCTTCTTCGAACGGCCTCTTCTCACTTTTAATCTGTAACACTTGCGGTATCTGTACATCTTGCTTATTGCTAAACAATGTCGTATAAAAGTTATCATTCTTGGGACGGGGCTCTTCTTTCACAGTGACAGTCTCTACTATACTACTTACTATTTTATTTTTATTTCTTTCTAATTCTTTTACACTTTTGTCCTGTTTCACTAAATCGTTCGATTTAGAACTAACACTATCCTTACTTTTGTCAATATTTTTTTCTTTCTGAGAGTCTACGTGATCACAGTTTAGTATAACTTCAGATTTATTTTTAATAGTTAACTTAATGCTACCATTAGAATTTTGACTAATATTATCACTTGCTTTACAAGCACTTTTGATCATCACAGAACTGTTATTTTTATCTTTACAATTATCGTGCTCACTATGTGGAGGTGACAGTTTTTTACGACAGTTCGACTGTACTGGAGGTTTTACACTCGGTTTTACACTAATCTTCTTTTTAGAGTCTATATCATCGGATTTATTAACTATTTTGTTTTTAGATTTTTCATCTTCCTCATCACTGCTGAGGTGGTACACAATTTTTTTACTTTTACATGACCTATGCCGAGAGTTAAGTATTCTGCTGTTACTAGATAAAACTTCAGGTTTGAGAAGGCTCTGCCCTCCCTTCAAGTTGGGCAGACTATGCCGTTTTTTCGACGAACAGTAGTCATGGTCAGAGTGCGCAGGGCTTTGCGAACGCCTGACTGTGGTGTTAATTGGCGTCGGCATCTGTAATAAAGTATCTCGATACAACTTGGCCTTTTACTGCATCTGAGGAAGCAAACTTTTTAATGAACTACTTACCAATATTTGCCGCATTTTGTTTTTATTGAGTTGCACGCCCGCATCCTGTAACCGCATACCGGTCGTCAATGAATTCTTATTGAAACTTTTTACTTTAGACTCTTCAGTCTTTACGATCGCTGCTGACTTTTTCGTGGTATTCAGTTTTTCGGTAGCTTCAAACTGTTCTAATAAAGAATTTAAATTATTCGCTTCTAGAACTGGTATCACAGTATCATTGCACGATTCGACGTCCACAAAATCATCCAATTCAGTCTTTATTTCTTTTGTACGTGTAGGAATTTCTTTTTTAACAGGGGTCTTTTCTATACAGAAATCTAAAACAGTTGCTACAGGGGTGGATGTCATTTTTCTAGAAAGCAACTCTATCGTCGTTGGTCCAGCATCAAAAGTGGGATCGACGGGCCGATCAATTTCCATATCTTGATAGCTTAAATCATCTTCTTCATGTTTGATGTTATTGACGTCTGATTTATTCGTTATTAAAAAGCTGTTTACATCTTCATCAGTCAAAGTTCTAGGTATGTCATCATTTTTATTAATACTGTCCGATTTATCTCTGTCGTTGTCAAAAGCCAGATCAGAGAGATCTAAGTTTAAATCTTCAAAACTTAAGCATGTTTTGGCGTCATCGATGTCCATGCAAATGCTCTGCATGGGTGACTGTGGAACAGAGCAAGATTTCTGGTTATGTCTGAACTTTGTGTACGTCGATTCGTCTAACAAATACCTTTTTATTTCTTCAATATTCGGCAGTACTTCTAAATCGGATTCATTAATAGACACCTCTGCTACATTACGTACTATATCTGGCTTTTGTTCAGTATGGGTTATTTGTTGCGCTGGTTTGGTAGTGACGGTAAACTCATTTTCTGTTTGAGAGTGTTTAGGTAACTGAAAATGCAGGCGTTCCTCTTCTGGCAATTGGTGTTTTATGAAGAACTCGTCAACATTGGGTACTGTGTCTGGCTTTTTATTTTTATCTTTTATAAAATATTCATCCACATCTTTGACAACTGGACCATCAGATTCCAGAATATGTTGTTCATTATTATTTTTAATAAAATACTCATCGACATTTGAAACTACTGGTTTATCTAAACTAATTTCCAGTCCATCATGACATATCAAGGTATTTAATTCCTCATAACTGTCATTTTTGTAGTTACTGTTATCATCTGCATTTAAATATTCACTCGCATCATTTTCACTAATTGCGTAATCTTCAGCCTCATCCTCTGATGAAGGTTCTATTAAATCTAAATCAGGGTTCACTGTATATACAGTTATGACATCATAGTCGTGACCCTCTACGAGGGTATTGTCTTCTATACTAATAGCTCCATTAATCTGCATACTATGAAGCGAGTTAGGGTGCAAGGTTTCTGTGTCCTCATCAACACTTTCATCAACATTAACCTCACACACCTCTACATTATCTTCTGACTCATCAGCACTGTCTTCTCCGTGGTCTTCCATTCCATCAACTTCTTGCTCTTCTACACTGTCTTCTGGCCCTGAACTATCATCGTACGATGTATTTTCTTGACTTGATTGTGTTGTATTCATCTGAAAAAATAATGGTTAGAAAATTTTATTTTTCTATATCTGACTGCATAATGCACATTAAATAGGTTGTTTTCTTGTAAGAGAAACTAAACAATCAATTAATTTTCCAATGCATAAATAATTAAAGTAATGAGGCGCTAGCCAGTTGTTCTTGTTCAGAGAAATGTTATATAAAGCTATTCTCGAGTCAATCGACATGTGGTGGAGTTACTTCTGAAATAATGTAGAATGGTCATATCAGGGACTCAAATAGCATAATTTCTGTTCTGGTTATTATATTAACACAATGTGTGAAAATGTGAAATGGAAAATAACAGTCACGAGCAGAATTTAAGCCTGCATCTCCTGGATATCATCTAGATGAATTTAGCCATCGTGACAATTGCTCGGGACTGCTAATTTCGATAACACATTCATACTTAACGTCTGGTGACGCCTGCGTCATCTATCGAAAGTATTTGCATCCATTATACTGACCAGGTAAACTTAATTTTACAAATTAAGATTTTTACCTAATAATGACGCAGGCCTATACTTAAATATTTTGATATTTTTTTAGCATTTGACATGCTTAACCATATAAATTAACACAAAGTATGAAAATGTGAAATCGAAAATAATTATAATTGGAACATACCGTCTGATTGCACCAATCCCCATTGCTGTCATCCAAGAGCCGTGGTCGAGAATCACTGATGCGTTGGTATTCTGGGCTGTTCTGGTTACAACTGCTCTCGGATGATATGGAATCACTTTTCATACGTAGGATCTTATGGCCGATAGGACGGAAGCGCGTCTGATGGAAAGTCGGGTTTAAGATGTGAGACTCCATGTCTGAAAAAAAATGGCATAATTTAAATATCATACGGGGACTTTATCTATATACATATTAAATTTGCATCGGGTTTCAACTCTTTCGTTAGCGAGTTGAGGGGTCAAGATCTGTCATTTGCAAGCAGAATGACTGAGTTTATGCTCAAAACTCTATAGAAGCTTCTCAATTGGTGAGCAGAGTACAACATGGATATTATCCAACTTCAGTGATGGTTTGATGGGTGTTAGCTACCAACTTGGTAGCTAACACCCATCAATATATGCCACTTGGCTAGATTAGGTAGTACCAAGGACTGAGCCATTTGTTGTGATAATCTAGCCAAGTGGCATAAACGCTAGTAGAATAGAATTAATTTGTTTTGTTTTGTCCGAGTGGTGACGGACTAAGAATACAAGTGTCACCACCCCATCTTATCCCACGGGTGTCGTACAAGGCGACTAAGGGAAGTAAGTAATTATCACCCATTGCATTATTGGTGGTAGGGCTGCGTACCAAGTGAGAGTCCTCACTTGCTATCGAGCCCGAAAGGGTCGGTACCACCTTCTCCAGTGTGACCAGTCATGAAGCACGCACAGATTGAAACACACCATAAACAAGTGTTCAACAGATCAGAAAATATCTGCATTTTTTACCACTAAGTACTTACTTACATATTTTTTTAATGCTATATTATTAACAGGTCCCTAGTCCCATAAATCATAATTATGATACACAACAATTTAATTTCTATTGTGTCTATAAGCGGACAGGGAATGGGTTTATGTAATGTTTTATGCAATAGATAAGAAAAGTTCTCTTCCTTGTAACAAAATGTATGGCTAGACTATAAAATATGATAGTACTCAGACTAACAAAAAAAAACAACCGCATTGTCAACTAAAAAGTGAAGCCACTTTTTTAAAGGTGTGCGTGAAATTGTTGTCACCGGAAAAAAAACCCTATAATTTGGGTAAATTTTTAAAAGTTCTATATTTCAAACATAAGGAATAGTAAAAGCATAATAGTACATTGTTACCCTAGGGATGAAACTTATTTACGGGATAAAGACTTATTTACTCCCGAGACAGGGTTTGGCGCCCGAGCGTAGCGAGGGCTCCAATAGTCTTTATCCCGAGGTAAACACTGTGATAAAAATCATGAATTAGCTAAAGAAAAAATGGGAGACTAAAAAATTTAATTTGGAATCGCCGTAATCCCGCCGATTTTGTTTTTTTTTCTGTGGCCTGTCAGCTATTCAGCCATTATTTTTCATTTTAATCATTGAAAAAATATAAATCTTCGTTAGTTTTAAAGATATAGTTGCAACTACATTAAAATAAAGTAATATAAAAACAAATTCTTTAATAAATACTTTATGTTATTTCAATTTTACATTGCGCTGTAATTGACTGGCTGTACAGAAAATAGAACTGTTTTTTTTTAATAATTACTCAGCTGTCGATTGAAAGTAATTCTCCCTAGGGCTGAAAAGAATTACTTTCAACCCGCTCCTCAGGCAACTTCAGGCCTAGAGTATGAGTAATGAAAAGTAAGTTTACAGCAAATCATATAGGGAATATTATGGCGCTGAGGATGTAATTCATGCACGTAACGTACGTACGAAATCGTCGAGTCATTTGAGGTAATTTTAAATCAAACTCTGGTAACACTTGTGGTTTATGTGACTTCGTTTTGGCATGATTTTGTTTGTCTTTGTGTGGGTGAGTGCGTGTAAATACTAGTTTGGCATGGCTTCACTGGATTTTTCGTAATGATACGTCTATATTTTTTTCTTGGTCTGAGGTATACCTAGTAGTACAGTGATAGCCTAGGGGCAAAACCGATGACTGTAACCACATTAGTATTGAGTTCGATCTCCAGTCTGAGATCAAGACGAGATTGCCGAAGACATCATGAGGAAACCTGTAGATATTTTCTCGACAGCTAGTGAAGTCTGTCAACCCTGAATAGGCAACCGTGGAAGGCTAAAGCGTAAATTCCTTTTATTTTGAGAGGAGACCAGTGGGGCAGCACGGATCTTATGAAAAAATAAAACACAACTCTATAGATCGCAACAATATGCAATGATATTTTGATCTGTATTTTAGCACTTGACATGCTCAGATACTTTAAAGAACAAATGCTCGGAGTAAAGTTCTCTTTATCCACATTCACAAATAATTTGTTCTTAAAAATATACAATGATCACTATTAGGACCGGAATTTAATTTCAGTGTCCATCAGTACAGGCGAAGAGACGGCACACGGCGGGTTTATTTATAAGTGGTTGAGAGTCTCATACTACTCTGTCCGTTGCCCCGAACGACAAGTCATGCGGTTAGGTTCATTTTTTCCCGCCATAACAAAAAAGGACTGTAATTTAATATCAGTTAGAGCTGGTTAGAGCGATAACAGTACCCGCCAACCATAATAAACTATCACAAAAACTACACTAATTAGTATCACAGTTACTTTTCAATGTATTAATTACATAGTGTTTTGACCACAATGAGATGAGAGAGATGTCTGCCAAAATAGATCTAAAGTTAGGTAGACAAGTTTGCATTCCTCGGCAAACTAGACATCATAAAATAAAGGAAGAACTAACGGATATAAACACTGGTGGTAGGGTTTGGTACCAACTGGTGACGAAGGCGCGAGTACCTGCCTCCCGCGAAGGTGCAACTCTCCTATTCCTGGTAGCGGCTGACCACTGAAGTAATGTCCTAGTACAGGCGGAGACTGTACACGGCGGGTTTATTTAGCGGGGAGGGTACACTACTCAGTTCGTTGCCCCGAACGACGGGGTGTACGTTTTTTCCCGCCTAGCTTGTCACGCTTACGTTGTCGTAACTTTATGTCTACATTAATTATTCTCTTCTAGGCTACTTGTCTGCAGGGCCTAAACGGGCAGATACCAGTCTTCTTTGTAACAGCCGTGAAGCTTTTTTTTTTATATTCTACATGGGTGGCCATCAAGCAAACGGCCCACCCACCACGATGGTAAGCGGCTACCACAGCCTATAGACGCCAACAACACCAGAGATATCACTGGCGCGTCGCCATCTACAAGGAAAGGGACAGGAGGTGCATAGCAAAGATAATAAGGAGGATAGGTAGGATACTAAGGAGAGGATAGGAAAGATAATAAGGAGAGGATAGGGGCGCGGGCCTCCGACGCTCTCACTCACTACACGAAACACAACTGTAGGCGTAACTACCGTTGCTGCACGCTGATCTTTTGTGACAGGGTGGTACTTCCCCAATCGAGTCGGTCCATTCGTGCTGGGATAAATAAGCAAGGCTCTAAAACTAGAAAGCATCTCAGTTTTATGTTTGCAGAAGTAGATAGGTAATGTTTTTCCCACTTCTGTGAGGCAGAGATGCGCAAACTAAATCACCAATGAGATCAGGGATTTATAAATCTTTTTCTTCGAAAGATTTAAATCACTCTCTTAAATCTTTAACTCTTTTAAATCTTTGGTTACGAATGACGTTATTCATTCATTTGATCATAAGTGATGCAAATATCTATTGATTCATGTAGTTATGCTCTCATTCGCTCAAGTCGCAACTGGTTTTGAGCTTTTTACTTAAACGACAGAGAGTCTATGTTTCTGTGTACCTATCGTCATTGTATTTCAAGAATGCGTTTGTGCGTGCCTACAACTTATGTTATCTCTTTTCAATTCACAATATCCTTTATCTATTGTCTCATTCTAAATCTACGTCCATCATTCCATCTATTCAATCCTAACGTAGTGAGTTAGTGAGTTAAAGATGTATTTTCGAAACCAAAGATTTAAAGATTGATTACGCATTTTGAAAGGATTATACATCTTTTGTATCAATCACTCCTGAGTTACACATCTCTACTGTGAGGCGCAGTGGTTGATGTTCATAGTGGGCAGCGACTTGGCTGTGCTCCGGGTATAGCCAAGTTCATTATCTATATATATATATGCCTCGGCCGGTAGTGTGAGCGACTGCTGATCATGAGGCCTCGGGTTCAATCCTTGGGTCGGGCAGCGTTATTTAGATTAAAGATTTTTCCTATAAAGAAAAATTCTCAGTAGTAACCCGGAGTTTGGAAATGTGCCCGGTAGACGGCAATAGGCTCGCCCCCTATTACGTGGGACTTAAACATAGTTGGCGACCCGGGGGTGTGTAAAATAGGTACACCTCTGCGTACCCCTTCGGGGATACAGGCGTGAGACTGTTTTATGTTCCATTTACAACTTTGACGCCGTAAGCAATAGCAATAAACATTACACGCCCTAAGGTGCTTGGCGTGTACAGGTAACCCGTCAACCGCGCATGTTACGAGAATGCGCCGTGCATAGGTCAAAGCTCATTTTACAGAAAGCCTTGTGCCTACGAAATATCCTTATCTATACTATTATAAAGCTGTAACAGAGCTGTGTCTGTACATTTAAGATATTTGAGAAAAACATGACTGTAATAGGCCTGTCTAAACACAAAACAATTTCTTTTAGAATTTTTGTCTGTTTATCTGTTTGTTCGTTCGCGCATCACGCAGAGAATTTTCACTGAACGAATTTTGATGCAACTTATTTTATTTTATAGCTCTTGATTAGACTTAAGAACTGGTATACATTTTATCCCGCTTGCGCTACTATATCGGCAATCTGAGATACAACCAGGCCCTGTCAGCTTTGTTCTACAAACTGTTTATAGGTGGGTTCTTTATTAGTAAGAGACAATGCTATTGAAAAGGGACAATGATATCAAAGCAAAAGATATATCCGCTGTCGGCACCGGAACGCGGCAACAGTCATTAACATATGTGGCACTTTTTTTTTGTTTAGGTGGGAAAAAATATTCCTAACCGCACACCGTTCGGGGCAACGAACAGGGAAGTCCCCACCTGCACTCACTAAAGAAATCCGCCGTGTGCCGTCTCTCCGCCTTTATTGGCGGGCCACTGGAACTATGTTACATTCCTTCTGTGGTAACATATGTGGCCCTAGATGTCGCTAGTGGCAATTTTAAATATCGCTATTATTGTATGCAGTTAGCTGTTTATAAGATGGCTGTATCTTACATTATTGCGATTGTACACTTGGAAACTAGCGACGTCGATTGATTCGAGTTACGCCATCTTTTTTGGATATCTTCTTCTTAAACAAAATATAATAATCATACAATCTTAGTAGCGTGTATTTACCGCCCTCACGGTTCTAGTTAGTTCTGAGGTTTCGACCCAGATGGCGCAGGTCGGTAACAAAAAACGTCCTCAAAAAAAATGTATGAAGCAGTCATTCTTCTCGTAGAGTATAAATGTTATGTGGATACAACCTAAAAACTAGCTTTTGGCTGCGGCGATGCCGCGGGCAAAGGCAAAGGCTAGTAATAAAATAAATGCGAAAAGGCATTTGCAGGTTTGTTACGCTTTCTCGCCGTAACTACCTAACCAATCTTCAAGAAATTTAGCATGCATATAATAAGAAATCGTGTGAATGTGAGCAAAACCAAAATAATGGTATTTAAAAGAGAAGAAGCCAGAACAGATGTCAGAGTAACAATAGACAATGTGTGAAAAGTGTGCTTAGAACAAGTGGATGAATACGTATATCCTGGATGAAATAGAGTGAACGGAGCATTAGGGGCAATCATCTTGTGGCCCTCAGATAACGGGTTCTGCTAATAAAGATAATATTTTTTAAATTGAACTGTACTAAGGGCAACATTGACGACCGAGTCCGCAGGTGTCCAGCCACGCAGATGCTCACTTCGCTATTAGAAAACCCGTCCACAAAGTGAATTATATCCTTAATTAATATTAAATATCAGCTTTTTATTAAATGCATTTGACAGTATATATACTTAAGGTATTAATAACAAAAAAACAAAAAAATTTTTTTGGTCTTTATTCCGGTTATACCCGAAATAGCTGTCACCTATTTGAGAAGAGACATTCACTGGCAGATAGATGTTATAAGAAGCAAATTAGGTTACTTTTATTTTGGTAAAATAATTAGAATACAGATAAATATACAACTAAATTCCACGCGGACGAAGTTACAAATATGACAAAGAGAGAGAGAGATTATTTATGTGCCACAGGGTGATTGATGTAAGGTCTACATAATCAGTTATAGGATATCAATTATTCCAAGCAACTGGCGTCTGACCTCCCAACTCAAAAATTACAATATTATTTGATATTTTTGGCAGGGAGCAAGCGATAATTTATTACATCTAAAGATTAGCGAAGATTACGTTATCGAGTCACAATCACATTTGACGACACCCGCGGGAAAGAATGAGGTGGTGACAAATTGTGTGTAGGTGAGCGACAAGACGATACTACGCGACGCGACGCGACAGGAAAATATCAACAATCTCTAAATTGTATGTACTTATGGCCTACGTTGTCGCCTAATTTGAATGCGACGCAAAGCGTTAAACACAAAGTGAAACGCAACAGCAAGTTGAACGCGACGCAAATCGGTTAAAGTAGCTAATACTTAATAAATAATACAATGCGCAATACGTCGCATCGCGTAGCAACGCGTAGCTTCGCGTCGCGTCGCTCACCTAGGACAACGGGTAAGACCTGAAGTCAGCCTTTTTTTGATAAACACTAATCCTATTCTAGTGTTGTAAGTGTCACCCAAGAAAGAAAGAATATGTTATGAAAATTAATAGCCCTTAGTGAATTTATTCCACATAATCACACGTTGTGTTCTACCTATACTGAAATCCTCCAGGCTTACCCATAAGTACATATTAATATCAAAGATAAGTAAGCCGAAGACCATCTCAAACATAGTAGAAGGAAAGAAGTAAGTTGTCTTCATACAAAGGTCCGATTGCGGTTTGCATGTGTGCGTGCGAGTACCGACAATGACATGGATGACATATAGACGAGATCTTCTCCAATCACAACACTAAAAACATTATTATCATTCATAGTATAAAGGAACCGGACAGCGCCTCACTAAGACAAAATTGAGGCTACGTAATGGCGGCGGCTATGGGCAATTATTTGGTTTGACGTCATTTGGATGTCCGGACAAAAATAAACTATAAAACGAAATTTTAAGTGTACCGTGTCAAACAAAATATAATCACACAAGTGTCGTCTAGCTATTTTAATAGTATAATTATAGTTATTTAAACGATTTAATATATATTTTTTTATTTGAAGACCTTAAACGTCATTACCATGGGTGTCCCAAAACCCAGATTTAATCAATCAAAATTAAATATCGTATTAAAGTCGATTATTAACAAGACTTATAATTTATTCTATCTTAAGTTAAATAGATCAACTTTTTTCTCTGTTGACATTTAACTATTTATTAGAATATTGTCCAAAATAAATGGTATTGAACTTTGTCCCAAGCATCATGCGTCATTACCGTGTCGAAAACTTTTTAACATATTGCACATCACTAGATCTTCCTATACAAATTGCTGCCCACCTCCCGTGTGCCCCCTGGTCATAACTTATTCGTCATTGTGAACGCACCTCGCTAGTTGCCGCCAGATTTTTGGAAAAAATATTTGTTCCGAGTGAATCTACCTTTGGTCGTACAAAATCATCATCATCGAGGGATCCATCACTTGGTAAGTACGTAAGATAAATATATAAGTGTGCTGTATGATGATTACTTATTTGTTCTATTGTTTCGCGATCATTCGATAATTCTCGAGTATTTAACATGTTCGCTGCGATTGTTAACAAACATGTTTTTTTATCATTACCGTGTACGCCATCACCATAGGTTCCTTAATTAAGAAAGATCGGCTTTTATTTTTTCCATTTTGACTAAAATGATAATAAGCATACAAATAGGCATCTACGGTGGGCATCTATCACCTTATTTTATGTCGCTTTCGTTAAAATGCGATTTTCTTATAAACATAAATAACACTCGCAAATGCAATTTTATTACGTTAAAACATATTAAAATAGGTATGATTACTTTAATTTAGGTTTTGTAAATGGCACTACAGTAATAAATTCATGATACTTATACTACTGATCAACGCAAATTCAAATAAATAAACCATCAGAAAATTTATTATAATAAAAATGTATTAATAATGTGTATTCGATAACTCGGACTACAACAACACTATTAACGAAACGTGGCAATCAAATATCATTTTAGTCTACAAAATAAAAAATCAAAGTAAGTATAGTAATATTTCTATACTATACCCAAATAAATAGTACCTAATAAATATAAAACTATAAAATTCCCATATTTCGGGTAATTTTCACTACTTAGTGAATATTAGCAATACTGGCATTGTGATGAATTAAGTATTTTGTTCTGGTGAATTAATATAAATTTTAATGTATGAAATCGGATTCAATTATTCATTTACCTACGAAACGTGACTCCTGGATTTTTTCTTTCGGTCACTACGGTTTTTCACCATTTCATCATGCACGATAATATATGTTGTATTATGATATGTTTTAGCAGCGTAGACGTACCAACTGTGTTAACGTTTACCCGCATAATGGCCGACTAAGGTGTGAATGTGTGCGTGTCGGCATGTACATACAGCGAACTGGCCGACTCTGAGTGACACAATCTTTTGTTAGCCAGACGCTGTCCGCATTTTTTTAAGTCCATATCACTGAAAACAAATATACTCAGCTGCCTTTCTATGCATAAAAACATTTTATTAAGAAGCTTTGTATTATGGATCCCTGATGTTCTGCCTAAGTTTTAAGATAATTTATTTTAATTTTGTATATAAAAACTAGCTCTGTATTTATGACGATTGAATAAACTAAAATTGACCGGCCCTGCGTGCGTAGGTAATTATAGCGCGCACGGGGTCTGAGTCAACCATGGACGTATAAAGGAACGGACAGCGCCTTGCTAAGACGAAATTGAGGCTACGTAATGGCAGCGGCTATCTATGTGTTGAGGAATTTAGGGTTGCCATGTTAGCCAAATTCACCTTTTTTATTATACATATTAAAAAAAAAGGTTGGCAGACAAATTTATTGGAAATGTATGTAAAATATACCGTACTATTATCTAAAAGGTTAATAGTGCAAAAAATAATGTTTTACTGTACAAATTATTTGTGAATAAGGAAAAAGAGACTTTTTGTACTAGCGGGAATCGAACCCGCGTCTTTCCCAATCCGGGGAAGTGCTCTAAGCCACTGAGCTATAGTACAGATCTTTCGATCATCCCAATCTGCTTATCACATTTATCTTTACGAACAACGCCATCTATCGGAAGCATTTACATGCATTAAACCAATATAGTAAGTTTAATTTTACAATTAAAATTTATACTATTTGATGGCGCGATTTTTTAAACATTTTTGTTCTATATTTTTTAGCATTTTGACATGCTCCGCCACTTTTTAAAGTACAAATTATTTGTGAATAAGTAAAAAGAATTTTTTTTTACTAGCGGGAATCGAACCCGCGTCTTTTCGAATCCGGGAAAGTGCTCTAAGCCACTGAGCTATAGTACAGATCTTTCGATCATCCCAATCTCCTTATCACATTTGTCTTTACGACCAACGCCATATATCGGAAAGTATTTACATGCATTAAACCAATATAGTAAGTTTAATTTTGCAACTAAAATTCATACTATTTGATGGCGCGATTTTTTAAAAAATGTTGATCTATATTTTTTATATTCGCGCCCGCGCGCGCTGTCTTCCACCCGCAAGAGTCCACGCCTCCCGCGCATTAGTGTGAGTGCCGTGAGCCGACTGTACCATGCGCAAGTTCGTACCGACGGCTACATTCAGAGCGGCCATAAAGTTTAGTGAGTACTGTACGTACAGCAAACTGGCCGATTCCGAGTGACACAATCTTTTGTTAGCGAGACGCTGTCCGCCTATTTTTTAAGTCCATGGAGTCAACGTTCTTGTTTCCTTTTACTATGATCTCAAATGCCTCTCGACGAAGGGCATGGAAATGGTTATATTGCTATTCAAATTATGTTCCCGAAAGGAAGAGATTAAGGAATTCCTTTGAGTCCAAACCGTGTCTCCTCCTCTGAGTCACGTGCAACGTGCAACACTCCTCAGTATCAACAGAACCTTAGCCGATAATCGTAGGCAGAGTATATAATAGACTCGCTACTATTTTGATACTAAGGATGAAGAAAATGATGCAAATTAATAGGTCGTAGCAAGAGTGAGCGAGAGACATGCATAAGCTTTTTATCTTTTTCGCGTATGCGTTAATTTTGTTTGGACCTAATCAACTGGGTCCCGACAATAACGTGGCCAACCGTTCCCATCATCGGTTTGTAAGCTTGTGTTTGCATTTGCGTAAAAAAAGAGTTCATTAATCACGTTATACATGCTAATGTTACACGTTCTAATACATTTTAAACAAAATATAAGCATAACTGCAACTTCTTTGTATCCACTATCGTTAATAGGTATCCGGCTAAAAGAGGTAGTGCATTTTTAGTCTACAAAGTTATGATCATAGTTGTCTTCTAAAATTATTCCGGTTATCATGTCAAATTATTTCTACCTCGACACTGCATACGCTGAGAAAGTTTAGTGTCTATAATAACGATTCTCTGCCTACGCCGATAATAGAATAGATCGATTCAATATTGTCGAAACAGCCATTATCATTATCAAAAACTGTTTGATCATTAGAACGTCTAAGTTAATCATTTTGTAACATACGAAAGACTAACTTGCACTCTGCCTAACTAGCACATAAGTAATTGTTTTGGCTCATAAATGCCAAACCACCGATAATATTGTATTGGAACATGCAAAACTTCCATTGATAGAGTTTTACCATACGAAATTCAATTACTAAGCAGAACGAGATCGTTTGCCGGCCATCGGAGCATACTATTGGCACACCATATCTTTGAGTTTGCCCTGATAATTGCCGAATCACCGATAAAATCAATAAATAATTACTAAGTTATTTGTTTTTTTTTATCAATACATTATTTAAATAACATAAGGTTGAGCAACCGATAATGACATTACGAGACGGTTGTTCGTCTCGTAATTAAGCACCAATCATATTAATTTTAAGCTTTTCGTTTCATCGAGTTTCAAATGACAACGATTTTAAAGAATTTTCACATCAATAAAAACTAGCTTGTAGTCTTTTGACAAAATGTAAAGGTACGCCTAGGTAAGACACAGGCTAGTCTGTCTTCAAAATTTGAAGCGAGAACCCAACCAGTGAGGTTTTATATCATTTTCGGAAACATCATGTTCATTTGTCCTTTTACTTAACTGCCAATCGTGTAATATCCATATTGTCATAATTTTTTACTTCTTCTTCTTGTTTTATGACTGTTGCAGGAGTACGTCCACAACTTTACCAATGTCACGTGGCAGAGATAGACCGTCAAACGAAGGAGATTGTTCGGCGATATGATAATAGAAAGGCCGGTGATTATGTGTCAAACTTAACAAATTACTATGATGATTTAATACTCTGAAACAAACAACATCATATCATACTAAAATCTATTATTCTAATGTACGGTGTTAAAGAAATTCCAATAACAAAAAAAAACAATGACAATTTCACCGTTGATTGCTTTAACATCTATTTTCTAAGAAGGTTTTTAAGACAATAATTTAGGGTAATAGAATGTTAGAAAAACCTTTGTGTTTTTTTTTTTTGGAGAATTTGGAACAAACAGGTACTTAAACAATAGTTTTGTTGTGAAACTTTTATGGTTTCACGCAAAAAAAAGTAAGGATTAAAAAAAATATGCAGTATGCAGTGCAAAATGATCTCCATTGGCCTTTAATACAGTCTTTTATTTAATCTTTGAGGCCAGTTATCAATTGAAACACGCACTTGCTCTATGGGAACATTGTTCACTGCCAATCTTATGGATTGCTTTGGGGACTCCAAATTATCATGGCATTTAGAGCATGCCATACTCTCTAAAAGTAAAAAAGACCACAAATGATAATCCAGCGTATTAAGATCATGACTAGATGACGGCCAGTCTTCAGATCTCTTGATGAAGTCAGAAACATTCATTTCCAACCACACTTGCTCAAGCTTTATGACCCACCGGATCAGACCCGATGCTGAGCCTTGCTGAAAGTACCAGTATTATGCAGTTGATATGATGAGGTGTGTGCCGCTCATTTAGATAATTCCACCGTAACTATAATGCCCTAAGTATATAAATGAGAAAACTCTTTTCATTCACTATTACAGATGGAACTTTGTCTAATGTGCTGTTTCTACATAAATGAGTACTTAACTCGATTTTTATTCCATTGTATGTGCGCCCATGTGATGCAGCGCGGACTCACATATATGTGGGATAGAATATATTTCTGAATGACTGTGAGATATTTGTGTGCATGTATGCTTATGTAGATCGAATGAGTTATGAAAGAATGATTTAAACGAGGTATGAGTGGGGAAAGACAAAGCAAGAGGGCGCCAACAGTTAACAAGTTAATATAGAAAGACGTCGACGAACTATTTTTTTAAGTTATAAAAAAAAATATTGAAGCATAAAACTGCGCCTCATTGTACAATATCCTACAAATTGGGGGCTCGTCCGGGATTGAAAAGAAAATTGAAGATTTTTTAAGAATATATTTTTTAAGTAATGCACTGATTGTAATACTCAGCAAAACCATGCGGCGTAACGACAGAATAGTAACTGAGAAAGTTAATACGAGTAATTTTACCTTCGATTGAACAGCCAACATTGACTTTGCTGAACTCGTCAATCAGCTGATTGATATATAAATTAAACAGAGCTCGGGAAGTCAGCCCACCCTGTCTAACACTCCAGTTTATATGGACCTGATGTCTTGTTTGCCCATTTAACTCAATTGATTTGCGAATTGTACCAAAAGTTGAGGATATTGACAAGCTATGACCCTTAGAATTATACGGCAGATGAAACCGCAGCACACAACTAGTGATTAATAACATAAATAACAATATAATAATAAAAATATACCTAACTCCATTTTCAGACGATGGAGAACTTTTTTCACCAAAATAGCAAGATTTTGAAGCGGCAATAATAACTTGTTTCACCAAAATAGCAAGATTTAGAATATTGAAGGGCAGGTGGAATAAACAGTTAACCTGTTTATATATAGATACAGGGAGATCAGCTAACATAGATTAGGAAAGTAATAACTAGATCCTGGAGCTGATAACACCAGCAAATATAAATACTGAAATGAGGAGAATATTGTGTTGTTATTTAGAACTGCCTCGGTGGCGCAGCGGTAGTGTATGCGACTGCTAATCATGAGGTCTCGGGTTCGATCCCCGAGTATTAACAACATCCACTACGAACGCCAACCCGCCTGCCAAGCGTGGCGATTACGGCATTATCCCCCATGACGGGACCGCTCGTTGTGGCGTGCTCTTGGGGAGGCCTATGTCCAGCAGAGGACGTTGAAAGGCTGACGGATGGATTGTGCTTTTTCCTAAAATGAAAAATTCTCAGTAGCAGCCCGGAGTTTGGAAATGTGCTCGGTAGACGGCAATAGGCTCGCCCCCTATTACGTGGGACTTAAACATAGCTGGCGAATCGTTTTTTTTTTTGTTATTTAGAAAAGGCCAATATCCAGCAGAGAAGAGCCATAGGTTGTTTAAATAGTTGATTTTAAACATATGATGGAAAGAAAATAATCGCCACTCGACTCTGTGCACAGCTAAGTCCACTCGTACATCAGTATTGTGTAAAAATACTTAATATAAAATACGTCTATCTAGGGGGGTTAGACGGAATCTCATATCTCACATGTCGATCGTATCGTGATCACTGTGATTGGTTGAGAGATCACCGTAATTGGCCGACAGATTATTGCGACATCACGCGTCGGTTTCTCTACCAATCACAAGCGAGTCGATACTATGTCGATTGTGAGATATGAGATTATCTCACGCACCTTATCAGCCTTGGACGTCTATCATCTAAGTCCACCCGTGATCATGAATGCTGTAAAGTATTCGAAACGTCGGGATAGTAGTAAAATCAAGTAAACGCGATAGATTCCGTAAATTTCAAAATATGAGATTCTGCCTAACCCCCTAGGGCACATCAATATTATTTATATCCTCATATAAAAATACGTTATCTCTACGCGACATTGGCAAGTTGTGTCTATAAGTCTAACAACGGCATTAAATCAAAAAGAGGCCAGACGGTATGGCTCTGATGCTATTAAAGATGGGTAGGTCTTGGTCTTCTTGGTGTAGGACGCCACCTGCGTCGACACCCTTACTCCATCACATTTACCAAGCACTGTTGGTTGTCCTGATGCTGCTGCTACATCAGCGGAGACCCTCCAACGGCGGAAATATAATAACCTTGAGGATAATTATATTTTCGAATCGTTTGGGGTCGAAACTCTAGGGTCAATGGGCGATTTTTTTAAAGAAATTGAGTGTCGACTGATCGATCCCTCACGTGACGTCAGAGCACTACTCTGTACTTCGGACTGTATGTTGGCCGATTTTTGAGATGATTGATATATATAAGTAATTATGGCGTTAAGGTAATTAATTAATTAATATAAAAAAAAATGGGGCCTCATCAAAATATCTAGGAGTACCTATGTGACTACAATGATTAGATCAGTATTGTACTTACTGGATTTTAATATTATTGCACGCTTCATAAGCGAAGCGTTGAGGTGTGTTCTACTGCCGTTTTACAAGGAACAACTGATTTTTCAAACTTAAAATGTCTCTATTTATCATATACTTATTGCACTTGTAAAATAATATCTACACACACACATATAAAGAACAAACACTATTTTTAACACTCATGATATTTTTGATGCCATTTTTGTTATTTAAACTAGTTAAAAAACTGTTTGAAAAAAATTGGCTTGGACGTCCGTGAGTTGTGTAGGTAATGTATGTTAACACGATAACGACCATAATACTTTACTAATCGAGTCTTTTTTTTTCGTTTACGAATTATTATGATTACGAATGGAGCCCTATTCCTTTTAACGTTCTGATTCGATGTGGTTTAATTGTTATTAAATAAACAAAAGAATACTGAATATTTACGCTCGACGCGACACTAAAACCAACGCCTTTCATCAGAAATAACCTTTTTACGTACGCATAGCCACCGGAGGTTTTACTATCGTCAACAGAATGCCGTTCGCCCGGCCGGTACATTGTTTTTTGTAAAAAGAAAGTTCTTACCTTTGCTTGACGAACTGATAATATTTGTCAAGTATAATAATTATGTTATCCATAACAATAATTAAAAACACTAAACACACGTAAATAATAACACACCAACGTTATAAAACACGAAAAAAACATATTTTACATTCCACAATTTTTTTTGCGTGGCCTTGGCGTCAGCGCCTCGGGTAGAGTTTATGTTCCTTGGTCAGCGCGCGGCTCGGAACTGAGTAGAATTGTGTAGTTCACGAACTAAGAACTATTAGGAACTAGTTCTTGACACTGAACTAGAACGAATAGTTCGTTCCGTGAGCTAGTTCGTATTCGGTCTTAGTTTATCGATAGCGGTAAGGAATATAGTTCGTATCTCGACTCAAGAAACATTTGTAATCTAAGGCGCTACGTTTAATGTCACAAAAAGGAACGAACTAATAGCATAAAACTATCTTGCTCACTTTCTTTTCTAAATGTTCTACCTATCTCTTTTATAAATATAATGATTTTAAAAAAAAGATAGGTATAATAATTAGGTCATGTTTTTATTTGTTGTGTAAATATGTGAAAATATAAATAATTATAGGTTTAATTTGATTTTTAAATACGCTATTTTAAAAAAAAGGTTTAAATTAATTAGGTAAAATACTTGAAATATTAAGTATAACTACAGTCCTAAGTCTGTAAAGTATTAAGTAAGAGAAAACAAATATTAATGCGACCTATTAGTCACAAAATAGTTAAACAGTTCATTTACGTCATCAAAGAGTTATAATAAAGATCAGTGTAGGTAACTAAAGATCAGTGTAGGTAACTAAAGACCTAATAGAACTAGATGACCTAATAGAACTACAGAACTAGATGACCTAGTGAAGGAACAGTAAGTAACTAGAGAACTAATTGAACTAGATGTCGAAACTAGTTCATTTGGAAAAAAGAACTAGTTCGGAGAGCTCCCTTTAGTGACCGAGCAAGAACAAGTCTAGGACTGAGAGGTAGACCAATATCGAAGTACTTCTTAAAATTAGCGCTAGATGGCGTTTAAGACATGAAGCCCACATTACTTAGTACTTTTTGAAATTATCGCTATCTATGTGATTTATTGAAACTACTTAGTAAGACCAATACATTATTAGTAGTAGTACTTATCAAATAATCAATTTTATTGTGAAAAATGAAGATTATGAGGCGTGCAGTTTTGGATTTTCCAAAGTATTTAAAAATGAATCCAAATACACATTTAAAGTACCTATAGCATACAGCACACTCTTATATAAGGAATATATTATGTACTGTATTTGACACAAATATTATACCTGTTTATAATAATTGCAGTGAAATTAATATTAGTCATACAAAAAATTCTTTCACATTGTAATCACAAAAAAGAAAGTTGAGAAAGTAATAAAATTATTATTGGAGTAATTTTTGAGATTTTATCTTTTTTTAATGCTGATGCAGAGAGCCACGGTCCACCTGATCACCCACCTGAGGTGGTAACCACCCCTCATGGGCACAGCAATACTAAGAACACTGCCAAGCCACTGTTTACCATTCAATTTCCTGATGGGAAATGAATTAATGGATGGCTATTGTATTGTAAACGCGGGCTTATTTTTCCGCAACTCGACGCCGTAAGTGCGCCTATTTTGCGTGACGGGTTGATGACACTACTTTTGCCAACACAGCATCACCAGAAAGCCTAGCAGACCCTTGACATTGCCGACAACATCTGGGAGCGACCTCGGAGTCCCGAGGTATAATGCCAATGCTATAATGGCATTCAGGCCTGATAACAACAAATGAGTACTCACACTATCAAACCTACCACCAGTAATACATACATACATAGACACCCGTTTCCCCGAGAGGTAGGCAGAGACAACGCAAAATATAATGCCTTGCCTTTCCTTATTCACAAATTATAATTTGTACTTTATAAAGGTATTTATCAGATAGAGCTTAAACATAATTATATTGATTAGAATAACTTAAAAAAAGTTTCTATAACTGGTAAAGCTGCCTGTTTTTGTAATGTCTATTATTGTCTATCTCTGGCTGTTAACATTGACAGCTAAAAAGTAACTAATCAGTGTCAAGTGTCGCTACAACAAGTAAAATTAACTCCCTTGGCAACAAAAAAAATTGTTAAACAAGAAGATAACAAAAAAAATTGTAAAATATACTTCGATCATCAATACCAATTGATCGAAGAAAATATACAAAAATATTATTAAAAAAAGTGGCTATGGTATAAAACATATTACAGCATATTATGACATAAAGGTAGGCAGAATGTGTTTACAAATGTATGTTGTTATGTATGTGTATGTCTTTTAAGGCTGCCTCTCCGTCAATGTAGAGGGAAAAGGAGCAGAGTGGAGCAAAGCCAATATTTAACCAATAGAATTGCATAAAAACTGTTCTGTTTCAGTGACAGGGGTTTGCCATTTCTATAATATTTCTTTTGATATTCAAAGACCATGCTTGCTATTTAGTTTACTAGTATGAGCCATGTCACTATTCTCATGAAGACTAGAACACTACATTAGCTTTTAGAATTAGTTCTGGTCATGTGCCTACTAATAAGTTTCTACATTTAATGGGTGTTAAACCGTCACCTCATTGTGATATTTGTTCCACTAAAGTTGACGATCTATATCATCTTTTAATCGAATACAGTTTACTTTCCAGTATTAGACAATCGCTGTTACAACGTCATATTGGTTTGAATATGTACAGTGGGATGATAAATATAATTTTGAGTCAACCTGTTTTAGATAAATCTATAGCTATTTATAAATATGTTAAGCAGGCATATCTGACCCGAAATGTTACAGCTAATTCATTTTAATTGTTAAAAAATATGCATTTATAATTTATTGTAGAGTAACCTTACGAGGCCTGCATAGTGCCTTATGGCACTAAAGCCTTGACAAAAAAAAGATTTTAAAAAAAGAACACTACAACAAACATACATATCTATATTATATGTTAGGTACTTAAAAAGAATAACCGACAAAATTACATAACAAGGCACATCCCAAACTAGTGGCTAGGCCCTAGGACCATACCACTAAAGGAATGTAACATAGTTCCGGTGGCCCGCCAGTAATGGCGGAGAGACGGCACACGGCGGGTTTCTTTAGTGGGTGAGGGCCCCACACTACCCTGTTCGTTGCCCCGAACGACAGGAAAAAAAGGCCCTAGGGCCATCCAAATTTATAAATAGGTTTATTGGTACTATAGATGAGCACTAAGAAGGGAATTTACGCAAATCCCACACAAAATGGATTTTGGACTGTGAAAATTTACAAATTTGGGTTGCTTTGACACTGGAGTGAACTTAGAATTTTAGGCTATTCTAAATAGATTTTTCTACTATCAACACTAGTCGCATTCGTAACGACGACGTAAGAAAGCGAGTAGGTATGAAAGAGAGTATTGGTGTAAAAATGCGAAAGGGAATGCGCCGATGGTTCGGACATGTGGAAAGAATGCCGGACGAGCGACTGGTTAAGAAGATATACAATGCGAAAGTGAAAGGATGTAGGTACATACGTAGGTGCAGGAGACCGAGACTCACCTACCTAGACCAAATCGGTCATGTATAAAAGGAAGGTGAAGTCAGGAGTCTCCGTAACCGGCGAGCGTGTATGAAGAGAATTATGAATATTGAGGAAGCGAGAAATGTATGCTAGAATAGAGCCTCTTGGCACTCTGTTCTCTCTGCCTACCTTGCGGGGTAATGGAAATGGCGTGATGATAAGTAAGTTAGTTAGTTAGACAACACTAGTTATCATTATGATGCTAGCGAAGCCGCAAATAATATACTAGTCATTATAATTAGATAAATATAGCTATTATCAAAGTACTGCATTCAAACAAGGTATCATACCTTTTTTTTTGTTAAGGTGGGAAAACATGTTTCTAACCACACACCCCGTCGTTCGGGGCAACGAACAGGGTAGTGTGGGGCCTTCACCCACTAAAGAGAAACCCGCCATGTGCCATCTCTCCGCCACTATTGGCGGGCCACTGGAACTATGTTACATTCCTTCGGTCGTCAAGGTACCATACCTTAGAAGCAAAAATAAATATATATGTAACTAGCCTTTGCTTGCGGCTCCGCCACAACCAAAAGCTAGTTTTTACGTTGTATCTCAGGTTCCCGATATAGTAGCGGGATAAAATGTATACCAGTCTTTAAGTCTAATCGAGATCTATCAAATAAAAAAAGTTGCATCAAAATCCGTTCAGTAGCTTTTGCGTGATGCGCGAACAAACAAACAGACAAAAAATCTAAAAAAAAAAAACGTTTCGTGTTTAGACACGCCTATATAGCCTAATTCAGTAATTTTTTTCTCAAATATCTTAAATGTACAGACATAGCTCTGTTACAGCTTTATAATAGTATAGATTACTTTCCCTAAATCTGAGACTCTTCAGAAAATCCAGGTAAGGTGTACTTTTTTTTATTTATTGCATTTAGTGGCAGACGAGCCAAGGCCCATCTATCATAGGGTTAGTGTGGGGCCATCACCCACTAAATAAATCCGCCGTGTGCTGGTTCTCCGCCTGTTGGCGACCCACTGGAACTATCTTACATTACTTCAGTGGCAGGTTAGGTGTACCCTAACCCACACACATAATCAAATAAATAAAAGTTGCGTCAAAAAGTTCAGTAAGTAGTTTTTGCGTGATGCGCGAACGAACAAACAGATAAACAGACAAAAATCTAAAAAACATATTGTGTTTAGACACGCCTATATAGCCTAATACAGTAATTTTTTCTCAAATATCTTAAATGTACGGACACAGATCTGTTACAGTTTTATATAGATAGGGCAAAAGGAACACATTTTTTAGTGGTCAATCTAAACCCATGGTTACTTGGATGGTTATTAAATATTGTAGTGCCCAGAAATAAAATCAAATAAACATACCATCCATCCATCAGCCTTTCAACGTCCACTGCTGGACATAGGCCTCCCCAAGAGGACGCCACAACGAGCGGTCCCGTCATGGGGATAATGCCGTAATCGCCACGCTTGGCAGGCGGGTTGGCGATCGCAGTGGATGTAGTTAATACGCAAGGGAGTGCTGTTGCCCACTCCCCCGGTATTCCCTCAGTCAGCTCTTACGACTCCCGTGGGTAGAGAGGGGTGGGATAATTCTAAAGCTGGCCCCACAAGGCCTAATAAACATACATACTTTAGCAAACAAAAATATACATTTAGTCTAAAAACTATCATAAGTACTCTATAATGCACATATGATTAACATACAAAAATGTAAGTCTTTGTCCTTAGTGAATCATATGAATAAATTGACTTTTTTTCCTTATTTTCGTGTGAATCTTTGAAGATCACATCAGAGACTGGCAAAATAATTTGTTTTTAACACAGAGGTTGATGAACTTCCACAGTTTATAAGATTACTAGCTGTTATCTGCGAATTTATCTGCGCGAAATGTAGTTTCCTTTTTTTTAACGGGTACCTTAATTATTTTTCCAAAATGAAAGTAGCCTAAGTTACTCCTTATAATATCAGCTATCTCTCAGTGAATTCTGTCCAAAACGGTGTAGCTATTTAGGAGAATGGACCTTAATTTACTTTAAAAACTTAATTACATTTTTAGTAGTAAGTTATGGAAATTGTTTTCTTTTAAATATGTTTACAGTACATCTAACCACATGGATTGTTGTTTTGTACCAAATAAAAAAGGGGTTATCCTCCTAAATACTTTTGTAAAATTATTACAGTATCAAGCAATATAATTGATAGTCTAAACTCCAGCTGCAGAATTAGTACATTCATCAAATATATCTTAAAAACCTATTTTTTTTACTTAAATTTATAAATAGGAGAATATATATCATATATGCCCAGAGTACAAAATGTGTCCACTAGTAATTTTAATGAATAACTTTTACTTGATTTTTTGAAAAAAATAAATATTTTACTAAGGTTTGTTTGAGCTTTATCAACAGGCTAATTCTAATTTAAAGGAATTTTATGTATCTTATATAGATGATATGAATAAAGGCTTATTTTGAACAGAATTTACTTACTAGCGGACCCAGCCATGCATTGCTGTGGCACATATCTATTTTTATTGAAAAATTTATGAACAAATTATAATAATACCTAATTGGGAAAAAATATCTCTCAAGTTCGATTAACCTGCACATGTGTATGTGCAAATTTTCACTAAAATTGGTTTATAGGTTCAGGGAGTTCATTGCAGACAAATGTAACATAAAAATTTTATAAAAGTATAAAGATATACTTACTTACTTGCATAATTATATTTGTAGTTCAGTATATTCAATACTACTTATGGTCTGCCGCAATGACTTAGCTACAAAGCAGAAACCAGTTCCAACATACTGGATAGGCTAAAAAAAAAGACTGTCCCTCTGTCCCTGCCAGCCATTCTTAGTTACACTAATCAAATATACCATTGGTACTTTACTACAGCCATTTGAAGTTCCTGGCACATACAGGCTAAATATTAAATTGTGCTGGTACTTATGGTGCGTTGCACAGATGGGATAGTGGTCTTGACACTGATCTCCTATCTGAGGGTTTTGCATACTCAAACAGGATAACTCTTTGTGTGACCTACAATGATTATTTCAAGTCTGGGTGTATGATTCTAAGTTTAAATGTACATTAAGGTGAAATTGTTTGTTTGTTTGCCATGTGGGGCCGGCACCAAGAATAGCCCCACTCTGTCTCTTCCTATGGGAGTCATAAAAGCCAACTAAAACATTACTGGGAGACCGGGTAGCAGCTTTCCTCTGTGTACTAAAAACAATTTATTGCCTCGGTGGTGTAGCAGTAGTGTATGCAACTGCTAATCATGAGGTCTCGGGTTCGATCCCCGGGTCGGACAAAGCTATTGAGCTTTTTCCTTAAAAGAAAAATTCTCAGTAGCAGCCCGGAGTTTGGAAATGTGCCCGGTAGACGTCAATAGGCTCGCACCCTATTACGTGGGACTTAAACATAGCTGGCGAGTCGTGGGTGTGTAATACACCTCTACCTACCCCTTCGGGGAATACAGCCGTGATCCTGTGTTACTAAAAACAACCACTGCAATCGCCAACCCGCCTGCTAAGCAAGGCGATTATGGTAAAACCTCCATTACGGGGAGGCCTATGTCCAGCAGTGGACGGTGAAAGGCTGATGGATGGATGGATGGCAATAGAAATAAACAAATAGTAGTAGCTCAATACCACCATGTAGGTACAAAGCATTAATTAGAGTTACTAACAAATTTAAATATTTGTAGGTTATGTGCAAATTAATTCATCTGTTAAAAATAGAGATTATAATTTAGTTACAAAACATTATTGAAGTTCCATTCAATAAAAAGCTTTGGCATCTAAAACACACCAAAACTGTTATCTATTTATAATTTAGGGTAATAGCACATTATCACAGGCTTGTTTACAAATAACAAACAGACAACAACAACATTTTACTTAAGTATACACTAGATTATTAGTAGAAGCGGTCGTTAATAAATCTTCAATAAATATTCGAGATTTAACGTCAACACAGATAAGGACCAAAATAATCTCCAGGAACTGTCAAATCACGCGTAATTCAAGAAAGGTTCACATTTCAAGCGCGTTTCATGTGAAACGACGAAAACACCACTTACTTGAGCTTTAATAGCGCATGCTTGACCGAGATAACGGTTAATTCATCGTATCGCTTTACTTGCAAAAAAAATGCACTAAATACGAGTTTTTTAGGTTAGGTTCACCGAAACAGATTCTTGTACCTGAGCATGGTATTATGCATCGAAAATACCAGGGCTTAGCGTTTTATTTAAAAATAAAACTGAATTATGTATGTTTACAATCAGTGATATGGAAATAAACAAGGATGGTGCGAGGGAATCGCCCGCGCGAACCTAACCTTGATCACGGCACTGTGATAGATTTCTAGTTCAAGGTCTGATGAAAAAACTGAAGTCACATGAAGACGTTACACAAACAAAATTGAAATATCATTGCGACCCGCACAGAAATCTATTTTAAGACAAACAACAGATGAAAAAAGCACTAACCTTTACAACCTCAGGTGACGGCTTTATCCATGTAATTATTGTTACGATGTTCCAAAAGAATTAACACATTACACAAAGCACAGAACACACAAATATAAGTTTCCAACACTGGATATTCACTACACGTAATTATAAAAGGATTTTCGTTGAAAATTAACACTTTTCACGAAACATCACATGTTACGAACTTCACGACAGCTCTACTAAGTGTTGCCATCATTAAATTGTGAATTGTCACCCATTTTTACAAATAATAATGCGACACAGACACGAATAATCGTTTTATTTAAGTAATCGATGCTATGCCGTGAGCTGTTCTTTAAAGTAGCTGAGCATGTCAAATGCTAAGTACTGATCAAAATAAGCATGATTAAACGTGAATTGATCCGAAATTACTAGAAAACGATTACTCACAGTTTAGGCAGGCTAACTCAAACTGTAAGCTCGTGGACAAACAAAATTAATAAATTTTTAATTTAAATAAAACAATTACTTAACAATTTTAACATTAAAAAAAATTAAATGAGTGAGAAGCCTTTACGTGCGGTTTAAATAAAACTTTGAATAATATTATAGTATATGAATAATATTAGTACAAAGATTAATCATAAAATAAATGGAATTTCGCAATTTGAACTCTTATACTACGAGTAGGATCATATTACCAATGAAATAATTAAAATTAAATGAGTGCGTGAAACTTTTGCGCCGCGCAACAATAAAATCACAATGGTGGAACGTGAATCTGTCATTCCTATCATGGCAATTTATTTATTTATTATTGCGATATATATTATAACTGTTATTATTAGTCTGTAAACGTTATTTTCCCCTGTCATTCATGTGTTGTTGACTGCGGACATTACGGCCTAGTATTTAGATAAAATAAAATTCATTCATTCAATTCTTATTAATATAACATTTAAGTATTACTGAAAATTATAAATTAATGTGTAAATGACACTTATGCTCATACTATAAGTTAGGCTACTCCTGTAAAGGAGCTATACCTTATTTTATTGAACGTCACTTCCGTTTGAATTTTTTCCATCTGAAAATAATCTAAGTTACTTCCAAGTTGTGACTAAAGAAGTATTTACTTCAAAAAATATTAAAGTAACAAAAAAAGCTAGACGTTGCGGGACGTCTAGCAGATGTGAAAACATCGAAATTACTTTGTAGAAATAAAATGATCATAAATTGATAAAGTACCTCAAGACGAATCAAACGAATATAAACTCGATAGTAGTTTCATAACAGAGTTACTGTACCTTCCAGCTCTATCGTCAGACCATAAATACCATCCAGAGACAAAGCACTCGTCAAGACAAATCATACGAGCCCAAACTCGATGGAGCTATGTCGTTTTATAACGGAGTTCCTATGGCCACCTTCCAGCTCCATCATCAGATCAGCTCCATGTCATCATAATATTGCATTATCACGATACACATGCGTGTAAAATTTCAGCTCAATCGGAAACCGGGAAGTGTGTCAAATTTAACTTGCAAGATTTTAACGGGACAAGTACAATAAAAGCGTCGCCACGCTAACAGCTGATTTTACCCTCCCTCCGCATTAGATGTTTCACATCAAAAATAGGCTATGTAACCTGAATTTATAATCAATTTCCCTTATATTTTATCTATAAGCTTAGTTAGTAGTTGCAACTCATGGAATATATTTTTAGCACCCACCGTAGTGACATTTATCTTCTTCTTCTCAGTATCTCTAATACCTACCTAGTGATATTTTATTATAACTTCTTCTACTAAATTTCGGAATGTACCTACTGACACTAATTAAAGTATGCCTAGAAAATTTGTTTAATTTCAATCCTTTTTCAGTCCCACTACACCATAGCACGTGTCTCCTCTAATGGTAAGAGGAATTAGGCCATAGTCCACCATGCTGGCCCAGTATGGATTGGCAGATTTGATAGCCGTAAGAGATGTGTGCTCTATGAGGTCTGGACCTTGGACTGAGGATTGAACTCGATACTACTGTCTTTGTAGTCCTCGCAGTAGCCCCAGTAGTCAATGAATAGAAGACTATATTATAAAAGATGGTACTATATTATTAAAGATGGCGACTCCGCAAACGCCGAATCAAGTAACTGCAGATTATAAACTTCAATTGCGCTGCCCTGAGCACCTAGTCAAGATTGCAGATGACGCTGAAGTGCTAGAAGTTATTCGAGAGGAACAAAATTCTCCGACACCTTCATCAGTGAATATACGACCATCTACTTTATCTAATAAGTCTACTAATAGCCAGAAAAGTCAAAAAATTACATGCAGTCAACAATGTTACTGCAGTCCTGGTCCTGAGGTACGTAAAACATTATATCATTAATTTGAAATGAAGATATTTCGAATAGGCAAGTCCAGTAACCAGCAATAGCAATCAGTATTATTACATGATAGTAGTACTTCTTTGAATTCACTTTATGTCTCACTACCCGCGTCCCTTTATTTGAAGTAAAATGCATGACCCACCTTAACCATTGTTTTAAAAAACACTATTTATTTGTTTACATTTTATCTCCAGCTAAGTTTATAGGGTATGAGAGAAACAAATATTTGTTAGTTATTTTACACTAGATTTTACCCACAACTTCGTCTTTTCTCTCGAACTTTAGAACATAATGCCGTCACTCTGGGACACATTCATTAACTCTATCCAATCATAGCTATTCATCCACTTTTTAGTGGTAAAATGTAGCTTATATCCTTTTTTGGTTTTTAGACTATAACTACTCCATATAAGTGCCCTATATGCTATTCCAGACTTTCATCTATCTCCGTGATAAATTTCGTCCACACCTATTCAGCTGTTCTGGTCTATCCAAACTTTCACATTTATTTTATAATATTAGTAAGAATAGTAAGATACTATAATAGTCTTGTTACAAGTAGGCATTTAATTGAAATATATCAGTGAATAGTTACATACATTGCCACTGTCTATTAATGTAACTATAAATTATGATTACCTTTTTTAATTATCAAGACGAAACAAAAAAGTGATGCAGTTAATACTGACCAATTTGAAGATTTATTAAAAGAAAAGGAAAAGGCCCTGCGAGCGGAGTATGACATAATTTTAATGAAGGAAATTGCGTCGATAAGAGAACGATTTGATTTTATCCTACAGTTAGTATTTGTTTTTATACCCTTTATTATAGGAGATGATGACAGTTATAAGTCAATAAATCTCTATCATGTAATTCTTAGTCTGGGCAACTTACCATTTTTTGTATGCAGAAGAATATGTAAAAGTATATTTTCAAGCTGAAAACAGCATTGTTTATAAAGAGCATATTTATTGTTAAAGAGTGTCAATATGATATAACTTCATATACATATCCACCAGATGGATCCATTCAAAGCCTGATAGATAAATGGATCCATCTGTAATCCCTTGTACGATCAATAATATTTTGGCTGTAACGTTGACCCTAAATCCAGAAATGAACAGATGCGTGCAACTTGTTTGCTTCGAGAAGCACACCGAGAAAGACGAGAAAAGATAAAAGCATTACAAAGCCAATTAGAGTGCAAAAACCTAGCAGCTCTAATGTACGTCATGTGTACAGAAAGAACAAAAAGTAAATTTGAAAAACTACAACTAATTGAAGGTAATTACAGTTACTTTTATATGTACATTTTTCTTATTCTAATTAATAGCTTTTATGTAGCTGTAAGATTTACTCCACTTGACAAAAAGTGTTAAAATCAAATAAACGGCAGGTACCAACATTTAAATATAATACATTTTTCAAGTTTATAATGAGATAGGTATCAAAATTCATTTTTTACACTACTTGATTTTACTTTTATGTATTAGAATAAATTAAGTCTAAAATTCTAAAGAAACTTTATTTTTGAGATTGTTTAATTTAAATAAAACTAAAACATTTAAATGTATGATTCAATAAGTGACTAATCGATTATTCGGAGATTTTAGAAATGATTCATGTGATTAAGATTTTTAATTATCGCAACACTACCAACTACCACACATACGTCTACACCTACACAGATTATATAGTTATATGTCCAAGGAATACGTCTACGTCTAATGGCTGGAGGTCTGGAGAGTAAAGGACAAGGTGAACGCATACTTATCCGAGCCGAACGCGTCGAACGAGTCGAACGAAACGAATTTTAGAATTCTGTATATGAAATCTCACGAAACCTCTTCCAGATTCAGACGATTCGACGCGGGGAAGTGTGCGATAAGTTTCAAGAATAATGCCAAGAGGCCATGAGAGAGGGGCAACTTTATCAGTAACGATGTCCACAACACTACCTATCTTAATCGGGACAAATCCGCCAAAGTGCGGAGCTTGCGGCGGATTAATTTTCCAGGTGATTTTATGTTCAGCTAACTCGTTACTGGGTGCAGTCTTATACTGACTGATGAATTGATTAAAGTGTATATTTCCCATAATGCGTTTCGCACCAATAAAAACTGAGCCTGCATCAGAGTACATAGTGTTTACAGCACCTCTTCTAGCCAGAAAACGTTTAAATGCTGAAAGAAAAGTGTTCGTACTAAGGTCTGTTGTCAATTCTACGTGAACGGCGCGAGTAACAAGACAACAGAAAATACAGAGATAAGCTTTTATAGAACGTGCTCCACGTTTACGTTGCGGAATAACACTAAAAGGCCCGGTATAATCGACGGCCGTGTGGGTGAAAGCCTTTGATTCTATCACGCGACAAGCAGTCAAATCGCCCATGAAAGGTTGCACTGGCTTTGGCTTCGTACGAAAACAAAAATTACAACTATGCGTGATACGACGCACAACATCTCTACAAGAGAGGATCCAATAACTTTGTCGTAATATTGACATCAAAGCTACTGGTCCGGTGTGACAGTTACGTCGATGGAAATGAGATACGATTTAATCGACTATGTGATTTCTAACTATAAGGCAATAACAACGGGTGCCGTTGATCGTAAGTTAAATCAGCGTTACAAAGTTGCCCTCCAACCCTTAATAAATCGTCATCATCGACGAAGGGTGAAAGTCTCTTTATAGAGGAATGGCAGCATTTGTTTGCTTTTAAACGAGCGATCTCATCAGCGAAATAATGTTGCTGAAGGGCCCTAATTAGCATTTTCTCAGCATAGAAGTCAGATGCGATAATAAATTTAGACTTAGTTAGTTTACCTAAAAACTTGTAAACATAAACGATAGAGCGAAGCAATACACTCCATTTGGAAAAACGCTGTGAAAGCGCGAGAAGCGGATGCGATTATTCTAAATTATTGTCACAAAGACCTGGTTTCTTACAATCTTTAAAACTGGATTGATCATTGAGTAAAACTGACGCAGAAACAGACGAGACCGGTAATGAAACAACCTTTGTCTCCGGCAATCTTTCAGCTGTAGCGGTGATGTCAACAGATGTTATAGGCCACGTAGCCGTGTCTTGACAAAGCCAGGAGGGGCCAGTGAACCACAGCGGGTGTGATACCAATTGGGTAGGTGACAAGCCTCGCGATAGGCAATCGCTAGGATTGTCAGAACCAGGAATGTGATAAAAATATTTAGCGGGAAGATTATCGAAAACCTTTGTTACCCGCGTGGCAACAAACGTTTTTAAAGTCTGCGGATCGGAATTCAGCCAATATAGAGCGACTATTGAGTCGGTGAAACAAAAAATATTTTGAATTTCATGACGTAATTTATAAGTAGCTATAACGCGGCGCACGAGTCTAGACTTTAGTAAAATTGCACACAACTCCAGCCTGGCCACCGATATGGTCTTAAGAGGAGTGACCTTAGACTTTGCACACACAAGATTAACTACTGCAGGGTAGCCGAGGCCGTCCTGAACCTTAACGTACACAGCGACGCCGTACGCCTTTTCACTAGCATCAGAAAATGCAATTATAGATAACACGGAGGTTTCAAATACGTCTATATGACGTTTGATACGAATATTTTGTAACGTGGGCAATTCACGTAAATAACTTTCCCAGACACGAATAATATTCTGGGGCGGTTTTTCATCCCAATTTATTTTTAACGTAAAAAGTTTTTGTAATATTAACTTTGCATATAAAATTGTTGGTGCAATTAAACCTAGAACATCGAACTGACGGGCAATAACGGACAGTATGTTGCGATTGATACATGGGTGATTAGCAATGGAAACAGAGAACGAAAATTCATCTGACGCGGGAGACCATTCGAGGCCAAGTACTCGTACCTTTAAAATATGATTGGTTTCATTGAAATCAACTTTACAATTATAGCGATGGTTTTCAGGAAGCGATTTTAATAACTCTTGCGAGTTACTAGACCACTTAATGATCTTGAAGCCTCCGGCCGTAAACATCCCTATCAGTTCATCCCTGAGGCGTAAGGAATCTCGAACGGTAGGAACGGAATAGCAAATATCGTCCATGTAGCAATTACGCGTCACAACATCTGCCGCGCGTGGAAAAGATGCACGTTCGTCAGTGCAAAGCTGTCTTAAAACTCGCATGGCGAGGAAGGGGCTACATCGCAACCCAAAACATACACGGTTAAAACGATATGTATCAATAGGAGATAAGAGTCGTCGAAACGAAATAAAAGCTTTTGAAACATCCTATGGTGTTCATGCACTAGTATTTGCAAAAACATTTGACTTATATCGCTTGTGAAAGCCACAGGATATAAGCGGAAGTGAAGTAGTATTAAAAATAAATCATTTTGAAGATTCTCGCCCGGGTGAAGCAAGTCATTAAACACAAAGTGAAAAATGTGAAATCGAAAATATGCTTGACTCTGGCTCCTGACTGTTATTTTCGATTTCACATTTTTCACTTTGTGTTTAATGTATAGTGCTAAGCATGTCAAATGCTAAAAATATATATAAATATTTATAGGGTTTGCGTCATTATTAGGTAAAAATCTTAATTGTAAAATTAAGTTTACCTGGTCGGTATAATGTATGAAAATACGTCCGACAGATGGCGCAGGCGTCACCCAAAGACGTTAAGTATGATGTGTTATCGAAATTAGCAGTCAGGAGCAATTGTCGGGATGGCTGAATTGGTAAAGCATCTGGACGGTATCCAGAAGATGCAGGTTCGAATCCTGCTCCTGACTGTTATTTTCGATTTCACATTTTTCACTTTGTGTTTAATGTATAGTGCTAAGCATGTCAAATGCTAAAAATATATATAAATATTTATAGGGTTTGCGTCATTATTAGGTAAAAATCTTAATTGTAAAATTAAGTTTACCTGGTCGGTATAATGTATGAAAATACGTCCGACAGATGGCGCAGGCGTCACCCAAAGACGTTAAGTATGATGTGTTATCGAAATTAGCAGTCAGGAGCAATTGTCGGGATTGCTGAATTGGTAAAGCATCTGGACGGTATCCAGAAGATGCAGGTTCGAATCCTGCTCCTGACTGTTATTTTCGATTTCACATTTTTCACTTTGTGTTTAATGTATAGTGCTAAGCATGTCAAATGCTAAAAATATATATAAATATTTATAGGGTTTGCGTCATTATTAGGTAAAAATCTTAATTGTAAAATTAAGTTTACCTGGTCGGTATAATGTATGAAAATACGTCCGACAGATGGCGCAGGCGTCACCCAAAGACGTTAAGTATGATGTGTTATCGAAATTAGCAGTCAGGAGCAATTGTCGGGATGGCTGAATTGGTAAAGCATCTGGACGGTATCCAGAAGATGCAGGTTCGAATCCTGCTCCTGACTGTTATTTTCGATTTCACATTTTTCACTTTGTGTTTAATGTATAGTGCTAAGCATGTCAAATGCTAAAAATATATATAAATATGAAGCAAGTCATTCAATGATTTCCCGAAGTCTGTCTTCGCGCTAGCGTCCATAACCATTCGAACTTTCGTCGTAACTTTATCGCTTCTACAAACATCCCGACGGTCGCGAACCATCATCCCGGAGGAGTGAGATATAACCTTTCGATAAGTAATCCCTAATAATGGCGATATATTCTAAACGTAGTTGCGCGGTTGGGATCAGTTTACGCTCAAGATACATGTAGCGGCGTTTGGCTGTCTTGTACGAATCACCAAGCTCGGTAGTGTCCGCTGAAAAGGGTAGGTCCACACTATAGCGGCCGGTACCGTCGCGAGTTTCGCTATTTATAAAAATCGCTTCGCATTCTTTAGCGGCAGAGTTAACCGGACGGTCTAGCAGTACCTCCTCCATTTGCCAAAACCGTTCTAATAAATGATCAACTTGAGGCTCTTGCTGAGTGAACGCACATAAAGAAATTGTTTCGAAAGACAAGTTACTAACTGGAGCGTTCCCGATAATTATGTAACCGAAAATTGTTTCGAACCCGGTAGGTAGTCCGGGTGGTCCGTTAAGGCGACCCGAAAGCAAAATGTCAGAAAACTGCGGTGCGCCTAAACCTAACATGACTTAAATAGTTTAATAGCGCGGTATCAATTTGCATGGAAGGCAAGTTGTCTGTAATACGATCAATGACGTAGGAGTCAAGAGAAAGAATAATATTTTTATCATTGTGTGAGAGTAGATTAATGTTTACCGAACCCGTAATAAGACTAAGTGAAGAGCCGATTCCTTTAACTACAGCGCGCTGTACTTTATTGTATTTAATATTAAGTCAGTAGTAGTAGTAAAGAAAGTCGATGTAATAAAATTGTTCTGTGACCCGGGATCAACGAGTGCACGAGCACTGTGTAATACACCGGCATAGTCCGCAACTAAAACTTGAACCATACCCAAGAGGCAGGTTGTATTGGGTTTACGGAGACTATTATAATTATAATTGCATAACGAGACGTTCGATGCGAGCGGGCTGTTGTTTTGCGCTAAACAATCAGCTGATATGACTGTCTCATCCGCGCGGGCGGCGGCACCCGGCACAGGGGGTGCGGGGCGTGCCAATGGCGAAGCAATAAGATTAGTGTTCGTAGACTGTTTTCTACACAACAATGAGTGATGCTTACAGCCACTATAACGGCAGTGTTGAATAGATTTACAAGCAGAATTTTTATGGGACAAACTAAGACAGTTTGTGCAACCATTATGTTGAATTATAATGTTAAATCTATTATAAATCGTAAGCTTTTGGAATTTAAAACATTTGTATAAATTAAAATGATTTGATAGCTTACAAAATGAACACGACTTATCGTTATTATTTATATGTACCTGCGAAGCGGCGCCTACAAATGAATGCACAGACTTAGAACTTAAGACATTATTTGCACGCTTATTGACGACGACGTTTAAAGTCCGATCTAGTATTTTAGTTTGGTCACGGAGAAAACTTATTAAATTTTCGTAAGTAGGCAACTTAATTTCTCGTTTAAACATTTCAAATGTGCGGGAAGTTTCGGGGTCTATTTTCTTCAAAGAAAGATAAAGAAGAATAAATTCCGATAAATCGTCTAAATTGAGAGCTTTTAGACTTGATACGGCAGACGCAAAATGTTCTAAAAACAAGTCTAAATTTTTTGAGTTAGCTACTGAAAACGGTTTAAAATCAAACATTTGGTCTAAGTATGCGGATGCTAAATATCGTTTATCTTCAAACTTAGCTACCAGCGTATTCCAAATCGTGTCTTAGTTCACAGCGTTCGGTGTAATACCTTTTTTTTTGTTAAGGCGGGAAAAAATGTTCCTAACCGCACACCCCGTCGTTCGGGGCAACGAACAGGGTAATGTGGGGCCTTCACCCACTAAAGAAACCCGCCGTGTGCCGTCTCTCCGCCTTTCTTGGCGGGCCACTGGAACTATGTCACATTCCTTCGGTGGTCCGCCGGCGGCTTACCCTTTCGGGTACCCTCTACTGAGCGACGCATCCGCACGCGGAGCGTCGCACCTTCGCGGGTGGCCTTGCGGGTGGCGGACGTTCCCCGGTCCATCCACCCGCGACCTCGGCTAGGGCGGCATGAGGCGCAAGTACCTGCGCCTGCGCCGCCCTGGACGCTGGCGGCGGTTTGGGTCAGCGGAAGAATCCTCCTCCCTAGCCCTCTCCGCCGCTTCCTTCCGCGAGATAACCTCCTCGCAGAAGGCAGCGACCGCGGCCCAATTCCTGTCGCTGCCAAGCATCGCTCTGACGACACGCAGTGGTGACATCCCGGAGTCGCTTCCCTCCTTGCAACTATGTGCAGATACCTGCCGAAGCAACCGTGCCCCGACAGCACCTGCACCAGTCGGAAGGTAAGGACTCCGTGCTGTCGCCCCGCCCACTCCTCCAGCACCGGCTGGAGCGCCCCTACGGTCCAAAGACCGGCCCGAGGTGCCTCCAACCGCGCCTTCCATCTGGCCATGGCAGTTCGGCGTGCGTCGCCCTGCCACCTGGCCACCTCCCTGGGTAGGGGGCGTCCGCCCCCCTCCCGCTCTTGCGACGCCCGCCGATACACCTCGGCGAGCACCTCCGCCTCCAAGTCCCACGGGGGGATTCCGGCCAACGCGCAGGCCGCCTCCGTCGACACCGTGCGGTATCCACGTATGACCCTGGACGCAACGACTCTCTGTGGTCTCCACAGAAGAGCCCTGTTCAGTGCGTCCAGGGACCCCGCCCACACGGGTGCGCCATACAACGCCATCGACCGGACCACCCCCGCGTAGAGCCATCGGCACGCATTGTTGGGTCCGCCCATATTCGGCATGAGCCGTGCAAGGGCGGACGCTGCGCCGACTAGCCTCGGGGACAGTTGGCGGAAGTGCTCGCGAAAGCGCCACCGCCCGTCCAGCACCAGGCCCAGATACTTAATCTGGGCCTGCACCCCAATCTGGACCCCGTCCACTGTGATCGAGGCGCCAGCAGGTGGCCGACGTCGGGGCCCATGGAATAGTAGGGCCTCCGACTTGTCCAGGGCAACCCTAAGCCCCAGCGCCCCGATCCTCGTGACCACCTCCGAGGTCCCTAAGGTGGCCAGGAACGCCGCTTCCTCGAAGTTTCCACCCCGGGCCACGACCAGCGTGTCGTCCGCATAGCAGATGACCGTCAACCCGGGGGGAGCCGACAGCGCAACAGCCAGTCGTAACCGATGTCCCACAGGAGCGGCCCCAGGACCTAACCCTGCGGGACACCGCACGACATGGGTCTCCTCACAACGTCGCCCATGCGGCTCTCGTAGACGACGCTGCGGCCCTCTAGATAGTCCGCCACCAGCCGCCTCAGATATACAGGTGTAATACCTGACACTGCAGAAAGTGCCCCGCCTGATAGTTTACCCATCAAATATTGGATACGTTCATTGTTAGTGAGGTCGGGATGTTCATGTATAGTTGTTATAAACGTTTCGTAAATCGTAGGCCAGCTAGTGGGTGAACCCGAAAAACTAACTAGTTCTAATTTCAGCAATTTAACGTGACTGTTTGTAGTACGATCGCTAACATGGGGAGAGAAATCATCAGGCATCTTATTAGTCAATTTATCCGCCGTAAATTTACAAAGACAATATAATTCTTCAAATGAAGACCAACTTTGATAATTAAGTACATTATCTGCATTCAGTAATAAGCTATGCGAATTAATATCATCAAGAATTTTCTCAAAATTGTTACGCAAAGAATCAATGGTAATCACAGCAGCGAGATTTTTTTTCGAATTAACCGCACTATCGAAATTTAATTTAGACAATTCATAAATTGCCTGTAAACGTGCAAAGACTGCATCTCGTTTTCTAACCAGTAGTTTAAGATTCCGATCTGTGTCTGAAGTCTGCCCACTATCTTTTTTACTCATGATGTAAACTTATAAATGAGTTTAGTGAAACGATAATAATCACGCGACGAACACGACTGCTTACCCCTTACAGGCGCGCAGGCACGATATAATGTCTAAGTCGCCTTGTTGAACCAGTTTATGCGTTTACCCGCACAATACTGATAAAAATATTCAACACGTATTTATTTGTACGTAAAATTACGTTTTATTGCAAAACCCTTTGAAAATGAACACAGACGAATAAAATGTGCTATTCTAAGGATAAAAGTGTAAAACTATTATACAGTATGTAGGTATAATAGTCCAGCAGAAAGTTTTATACGGAAGTGATCCGGCTTGAAGGACCATAAAATGTAGACGCGAAGAGTGTTTTCGGTCTACTGTATCTCCATAGGTAGGTATTTTATTGTCGCGGGAAAAAAGATCTAACAAAAACAAAGGGAGGCTGCACGACCACTTACCCTAGCCCTGGAACCGGTCAGGCGCGTTCTTCCCTTCGTATATGATGTCTCGATTTTCTGCGGTTCTTCGATATTAGTGGACGAAGCCGTGCTGAGGTAGCACTTGCTCCAGAAAATGCGGTGGCGTATAAAAACTTACGAATACCTACATTTATAAATATTAGAAAAAAAAGATATAAGTACCGAATAGATTCGGCGCGAACAAGTTTGATTTTATAAAATGTCATCATTCCGCACCTTGCTTGCATATATGCCAAAAATAAATATCCTACGGTAACTTGAATTTTTGGTTTATATATTAAGCTATATATTTAATCCAATGCCTTAACAAAAATTGGTAGGTAGACCTACCAATTTTTTTATGTAGTACTAGACTAACATAAAATTTAGAAACTACTGCAAGGATGCCTTTGTTCCGTTGACCGGGCTAATGTTTGGTTTCAAATAACAAAGTTGGACTTGTCGTTATCTACTTATTTAAAAATCACCCTTGTCTGTATTGATATAAGATTAAAATTACTAAAAAATTTTGTAATGCTAATGCTATACATTTATGAATAATTATTTATATATACAACTTTTGCCCACAATTGTGTATCCTTAATTAATATATCAATGGTAATAAAGAAAAAAAACAAGGACCGTGCAGAATTTCATGACGATTGGTTCAATTGTTACAGCGTAAAAACGTAACAAACAAACTCACTTTTGCATTTATATATTAGTAATGCCTAGCAGATGCCTGCGGCTTCGCTGCAGCCAAAAGTTGGTTATTAAGTTATATCTCAGGTTCCCGATATCGTAGCGGGATAAAATGTATACCAGTTTTAATCTAGAGCTATCGAACAAACATTTATCTGTTCAGTATTTTTTGATGCCCGAACAAACAAACAGACAAAAATTATAAAATAATATTTTGTCTTGAGAGAAGCCTAAATATTTTTTCTCAAATATCTTAAATGTACAGACAGCTCTGTTACAGCTTTATAATAATAGGTACAGATAACGATACCACTGAAGCAACGTAACATGTAGTTCCGGTGGCCCGCCAGTACAGGCGGAGAGACAGCACACGGCGGGTTTGTTTAGTAGGTGAGGGCCCCACACTACCCTGTGCGATTAGGTACATTTTTTCCAGCCTAAACAAACTAAACTACACTAATCAAACTAACAAAAACAAAATTTTTTTACGTAAATAGTCTGTTTTTACGGCCGTTCAAAAAATACGTTTGCATATAACAAGAGAGAAAAAATCTGCGACGCCGGTCGCGGAACTAGGGCCCTACCCTAAATTAATGTTACGATCGTAGTTGACTTCAAATTTTTAATCGCAATGAATTTATTTATTTATTTAAAACTTCTCATACAAATGTATAATAGCGGAATTAATGCCTAGGGCATTCTCTACCAGTCAACCTTGGCTAGTGTAGAGAGAGTATGGAGTAGGTGAAGATAGGCAAGTTGAAATAAATAAATACAAATACTACAACAATTACCTAAAATACACATAAATATATAAGTTAATGTACATACCTACTTATAACATGATACATACTTAAATAATAAAATACATAAATATACATAAATAAATACATAAATTTAAGATGTAAAAATGTGGTGTTTATTCAGCCATTATAACACGTTTAACGGGTCTATACGCGCATAAAACTTATCAAAATACTATTATTTTGACTAACCTCGACGTTTCGGCTGATTGCACCAGCCGTGGTCACGAGTAGACTCTACTCGTGACCACGGCTGGTGCAACTCGTTAAACCCGTTAAACGTGTTATAATGAATATAAAACGCGAAAGTTTAAAAAGTTTATTCAGCCAGTTTAGATAAGAGCAGCTCTTTTATCTTCTTTTTAAATGTGTACCGCGTGGTGCACTTCCTGATCTCAAGAGGAAGCGCGTTCCATAATAGGGCCGATTGGACAGGAAAAGAAGAAAAGACAAAGCCGGTACGACTAGACGGACATTGAAGCAAAAGGTTATTAGAGGAGCGTAAATCGCGTTTATTATCGTGACTATCACAGAGGTATTGGAAGTAGGAAGCTAAGTGTATAGGGGGAGAAGGAGACTTAAGAAAAGAAAATAAACTAGAGAGAGCGCGCCATTCACGGCGTTGACGAATAGGTAACCATTTCAACTGAGAGCGATAAGCAGGCACATGATCATACTTCCGAAGATTAAAAACGAATTGAATGCAGTTATTTAGAAGACGATTTAATTTATTGGGATGTTCTGCATTCAGGTCAAAGTAATACACATCACAGTAGTCGATTATAGGCAATACCAAGGCCTGCACCAGCGTCACCTTGGTCGCAGAGGGAAGAAAGTTTTTCAGGCGGTAAAGCATGCGCAGGATATTTGTAACTCTTTGGCTAACCTGTGTTACCTGAGTTTGCCAGTTGAGGGTGGAGTCAATGTGTAGCCCAAGGTTTTTGACACTGGAACACATATCGATGGCTGTCCCGTCAAATAAGATTGGTGGTAGTTTTATAGAGTGGAGCCTACCTAGCAATCCCTGGCTGCCTATTATGATAGCTTGACATTTTCCAGGATTCACTCTTACCCCGAAATTATCAGCCCACTTTTTGATACACTCCAGGTCTCTATTTATAGCGTCAATAGCCGTAAAAACAGACTCCACATTGGCCTGAGAATACAGCTGCAAGTCATCGGCATACAGGTGATACTTACACTGAAGCTTGTGAATGATAAGGTTAATAAAAACTGAAAATAAAAAGGAGAAAGAATTCCGCCTTGAGGAACGCCAGCGTCTAAATTGCACCAGCCTGAACTAGAATCCAAGAAGTGGACAAACTGCTGACGTCCTTGAAGATATGATGAGAATCATTCCAGTGCTTCGGAGGTAATCCCGAAATAGGAAAGAACGGATAAATGGATATCGTGACTGACGGTATTAAAAGCATTAGTAAAGTCGACCAAAGCTAGGACTGTAACCTTGGTATCCTCCATGCCTGCCATAATATTGTCAGTCACTTTAAGGAGTGCGGAAGGAGTGCTGTGTCCTGGCCTGAAACCTGATTGGTAAGGGCTTAAAAGGTTATTTGAGTATACAAAGGAAGCCAATTGCTTGTGTATGCAAGCCTCCAGCACCTTGGACAGGAATGGAAGAATGGATATGGGTCGGAAGTGAGTAGGTATGGAAAGATTAGGATTTTTTGACAAAGGCAGAACGTAGGCCTTGCGCCACAAAGACGGTAAAACACCAGCTTTAAGGGAAGAATTGATAAAGTCTGTCAAAGCTGGGAGGATGTGGTTAAGGATGGGAAGGATCATGCGGCGGTTGATTGCATCGCAACCAACTGCATTGGACTATATGGACAGGATTACATTCTTGATATCCTCCGGAGCTACTGGAGAAAATTTAAAGGGACAGTTAATGAGATGTGGCAGGTCAGCCAGATGAGAAATTGTTTGAATTTTGGTTTGATGATCAACGGGGTCTACTGAGGAGAAATGAGAGTTGATTTCATCTAAACCAATTTTGGACTGCAAGCCTGAAAACTGATTACTGCTGATACCTAGAGTCCTTAAGACTTTCCAGATGCCGGCAGGAGATGAAGAGTCAATATTTTGGAGAATATGTCGGCGTTTAGCATTACGAATCACCTGATTACACCGATTTCCTACAGCTTTAAAGAGCGCCCATTTGTTGTCACATCTATCTTTTTTATATTTTGTGGTAAGTACGGTCCCTACGCTTCATCGCTAGCCTAACCTCAGTTGTCATCCAGGGTGCAGGAGGGCGCATTAATCTGATTTTTTTAATTGGAGCGTGGACATTATATTGGGCATGAATGAGGCTACTTAAAATAATTACTTTATCATCCACTGTGGGGACCTTAGCAATTTTACTCCAGTTTGTCTCTGACGCATCTTTGCACAGTTCGGTGACATTCATACGACCAAAACAACGCAAGCTCAACATTTTGGGAAGAGGTTTAGGAGGTTTAAGTGTATAGGAAAGGAAGATCAAGTCATGAAAGGAAAAACCAGGAGCCGGAAATTGACCATGTGAAAAGACAAGGGAAGGATTAGAAGTAAGAATTAGATCAAGCCACGTATCTGCTCCTTCGGTATTATGATGAGTCGGTAGCAAGGGCAGTATATGAAGGCCTACGGACTCAGTAACCTGCATAAGTTTAGTGGAACAAGAGGAAAGGGGATCAAGAAGGTTGGTATTAAAGTCACCTATGAAAAATTCCAGAATCGATTCAACACTGGAGAAGTAATCAACTGTAGGCGGACAGTAGACAACACCTAGAACTCACCAGTGGTGGAATCAGGTACAGAGGTAGCAAGAACCTTGTATGGAAAGTCGCTACGGAGATAAATTGCTACTCCACCACCTCTCTACATGTCATTCCATTTTCTGTCATTCCGGATTAAAACGAAGCCGGAGAGAGGGTAGATAGTTGAAAGATGATGTGGTTTGAACCAACTCTCTGAAATCAGGACTGCATGTACATTAGTATTCGAGAATGTTTTTGATAGGTCACTGTAATGACTAGGTACGCTCTGAGCATTTATGTGTCAAATGTTTATGAGGGAACGACAGTTTTTGTCAAAAGTCATCCTTACAAAATCAGTCAATGCATCAGTACCGAGCTGAAGCTATTATAATTTGATATGTTCAAGGAACTATTTGCTGAATGGAATGAATCATACTGAATGACATTTTATAAATAAGGTATATAAAATAATAATATTTAAAAAAAAGAAATTTACAAGTTGACAAAGAGAGTTTAACTTTTAATTGCGTAATAAATAAATAACATCCGAAACTAATGGTGCGGTGTGACGAAGGAGAAGGGGAGGTTCGAATAAAACGAAATTTAGTGAGACTTAATTTATTTAACGGCCGTTTGCCTCTAACCGCGTAGATACGTCAGAGAGTACCGCCCACATTGAGAACTAATTATGTATTCCTGTGGGATCGGACGGTATTTCTAATAGTCTCTTAAAAAAACATAAAGACAGCATTGTACCTCCCTTAACATACATATGCAACCTCTCTCTTGCCACAGGTCAATTCCCTAATTCTTTTAAACAGGCTTTAATACATCCTATATATAAGTGTGGGGACAGAACCCGTGTCAATAATTATAGACCTATATCAGTCCTTTCTGGTCTATCGAAAATACTCGAAAGGATTATAAATAAGAGGCTTGTTAACTACATAGAAAAACGTGATTTTTTACCACTTTGTCAATTTGGCTTTCGACAAGGCAAATCCTCATCTGATGCGGTGCATGAACTAACCAACTATGTAGTTACTAAACTAGATGCTGGACAAAAAGTCTTGGGTATTTTCCTAGACCTTGCTAAGGCTTTTGACACGGTTTCTGTTCCCATACTGATTCGTAAGATGGAAGCGATGGGAATAAGAGGAGTACAACTGGCACTCTTTAAGGACTATCTTATTGGTCGTACCCAAAGAGTTAAAATGGATGATTACACTAGTAATGGATGCTCAGTTACCTATGGTATTCCACAGGGTAGCGTTCTCGGGCCGACTCTCTTTCTCATCTATATGAGCGAGCTGGGCTCGCTCACTCTCCCTAGAGGCAAAATTATTAGTTTTGCTGACGATACAGTTTTATTATTTAGTGCTCAGTCATGGGAAGAGGTCTCTAAGTACGCGCAGTCTGGGTTTAATCTTGTGTTGCAATGGCTAAGAAATAATGTACTGACACTAAATATTGATAAAACAAGTTACATAAATTTTTCCATTAAGAATAATGCGATGAATGCTTCGTTATCATCCCAGTCTATAAAGGTACACTCTTGCAGTGAGCCACATAATAGCATATGCACTTGTCCTAGTTTAGTTAGCGCTAATAAAACAAAATATCTAGGTGTAATCATTGACTCTACACTAAAATTTCAAGACCATATAAATACCCTTAGCTCCAGAGTTCGCAAATTAATATTTATATTTAAAAAATTAAGACACGTGGCCGATGCTAAGTTACTAAGATCGGTATATTTAGTGCTCGTTCAGTCCTTGCTCACCTATTGTATTACCACTTGGGGCGGAGCCCCTAAAACAACAATGCTTGTACTAGAGAGAGCCCAGAGAGTTATATTAAAAGTATCACACTTTTTACCATACCGTTATCCCACGGAGCAGTTATATAAGGATACCAGATTGTTAACTGTGCGGCAGCTTTTTATACTTAACACATTGCTAAAACAGCATAAACATCTAACTTATAAAACACCTACTGCTAATCATAAAAGGCGTTACAACCCCGTTGATCGTCGCAACACGTACTTCAAAACAAAATTTGCTAACCCCTTTTACTGTTACTTGGGTGGTTTCCTATACAACAAAATAAACAGGAAAGTGAATATTTTTAGTCTTAATAAGAATATATGCAAAAATGAGCTAACAGCCTGGCTACAAGACTTAAACTACCACGAAACTGAAAGACTACTTACCTGTCCGGTTTAATTCAGTGATAACTCAAATAACATTACCACATAACATATCACACCAACATTCACTCACACCTCTTACTAGTGTAGAATAAACTTCCTTATTCGACGACCCCAAGACTTCATAGTCGTAGGGCTAGGCAGGACACACAACACATACAAACACACACAAACACACACACACTTGCACACTAAACACACACATACTCGCACTACATACTCATAGATACACGCAAGCACTCACCCTTTAAATACTAGTTTCATTTACATAATAATTCCACTAAAGAACATGTGGCCGGAATGAGAGGAGACCTGGTGTCCTGAAATACAGACCTAGAGCCTAGTTTAGGCACCAGTCTCCCACAATATGAACCCTAATTAAGTGTGTTTATGTTACTCTTACAAATCTATCTATTGTGGTGAGAAAAATAAATGATTATTATTATTATTATGATTATTATTCCCTTCCACCACCCTTCAACATTTTTAACTGAGGGATAGGAGGTGGAGGAGAAGGATAATAGGGATATGATGAGGTGGGGATTTAGGCCTCGAGCGCTCTCACTCACCATATGACACAACAGTAGGAGTACCTACTGTGGCTTTACGCTAATCCTCTGTGAGAGGTTGGTACTTCCCCGATCGAGCCAGTCATCATAGCATCACGCCTGTATTCCCCGAAGATGTAGGCAGAGGTGTATTATACACCCACGATTCGGCAGCTATGTTTAAGTCCCACGTAATAGGGGGCGAGCTTATTCCCGTCTACCGGGCACATTTCCAAACTCCGGGCTGCTACTGAGAATTTTTCATTTTCGAAAAAGCTCAATAACATTGCCTGAGCCCGGGATGGAACCCGAGACCTTATGATTAGTAGTCGCACACACTACCACTACACCACCGAGACAGTTAAAGCTCGTCATCATCAGCCAGTCATGCTGCGACAAGCAAGTCTCTACCACTTCAATCTCAATCTCAATTTCTTTCTCTCTTTCTCATTATTTGTTATATATTATTATATATTTTTTATGCTTTCAATATTCAATTTTGCCTAAAAAACATTGCATTCAATGTTGATTAAATATTTCTCAATTAGTCAACTGACCCAACTCGGGATCGATCTTGATGTTAGTGAAGTGAAGCCGATGTTTATGCCCCAAGACCAACAAATCATTAATACTGTATGTCAAATGTAGGGTTTAGTTAATACGTGTTCGGAAACGATAAGTAAATTGCGACGTTTTCATTAGTCGTACGTCGATTGTCACACAAGTTTAAATAAAATTAACGAAATAGTTTTCCGCATAACTGTATTCACTTGTTAATAGATACATATTAACATTATTAATAATATATATATATATATATATATTTATTGTCAAGTTTTACTTTAGTCGTGTGGTATAAAGCACACTCGTTTTTTTTTGGACTTTGAGCCCCAATTTTGCTGGGGCATATTTTTTACCATGGGACTTCTTTTTTTTTCAACAGAATACACATCATATATTAGAGGTCTACAAGATCTCCTTGTTGAAGGACAACAACTAATACTCTCACTGTCACGAGGGTACAAAACGGCTGCGAGAGTGGACAATGAATGGAGAAATAAAATGAAGAAAGTCGTCAGTGAGGTACCTACTGTTAGCTTAAGTGATTTCAGTATAATTATACAAAGGTACTCTGTTGATAGTAAGCGAGCTGTGCGGGGTGTCATCCGCTTTTTAATATTTATGAGTTACATTTTATAATATTTAGTTTTTTATATTTATTTTACAATTATCTGCGCGACATTGTTGAGAAGCATCTCACAGCATCTGGCTCTAGGCCAAAGGATTTTCTGCAGTTTTGTGGATTTGGAGAAAGCATTTGACACGGTTGTACGAAAGGAACTTTGGGACATTTTGCCAGAGTATAGTATTAACAGTACACTGCTGCAAGCGGTGCAGTCCAATTACATGGGCCAAAGAGCTTGTGTGCGGCTGGATTGTGGAATGTCTCCCTGGTATATCGGCCTGTAAATATCGGTGTTAAACAGGGCTACGTTCTATCAGCTAGAACTGTTTATCATATTTCTGGATAAAGTTTCCAAATGTTGAATGAAATTAATTTGGGAATTCAGATAGGCGACTCTTTGCTATATGCAGACGATCGGTCATGACAGAAGATATGCAATGCGAACATGGAAGTATGTAGGCACAGGAGGAGACAGCGACTCACCTACCTAGACCAAATCGGTCATGTATTGAAGGAAGGTGAGTCAGGAGTCATTAAAACTGGCGAGCGTATATGAAGAGAATTATGAATATTGAGGAAACGAGAGATGTATGCAAGAATAATGCCTTTTTGCACCCTGCAAGGGTGATGGCGTGATGATAAGTAAGTATAGTGAGTGGGTACTTTTTGAAAATCGCCATCTATATTTTATATCCAATTCTAAGTATGTAGTTTTAATTTTGTGCCGTCCAATGACAGTTACCCATGGACCCTATTTTTTTATAAGTCCATGCAGTTACCTAAATAATATTTTTTTGTTCGCATTATGGGGGGTCGTAACTTGATCGATTTTTGCATGATGCACGAACACACAAACATACGGTCTCACAGACAAATAGATAAAAATTTAAAAAGGACGTTTATGGTTCTTTTTTTTTAATGCATGTAGTGGCAGACCAGCCACGGCCTATCTGATGATAAATGGTAACCGTCGCTCATGGACTCAACAATAACGAGAGTATTGTCAAGGCGCTGCTCACCATTTCATTTCACCGATATGAAATGAAAGAATAAACGGCTATTTCCTGCTACAGCCAAAACGCAACAATGCACATTCATGGCCGGTCACACGGGAGATGGTGGATCGGGCCCGATACCAAGTGTGTACTCCCACTTGGTACCCAGCCCTACCACCAGTCATGCAATGGATGATAATTGCTTATTTCCCTTAGTCGCCTCATACGACACCCGTGGGAAAGAATCGGGTTGTGACACTTGTATTCTTAGTCCGTCACCACACGGACACAACACAGTTCTGAGACGCCTTACTTCAGATACAGTCTGTCAGTCTTCACACAGATGGCGGAGTGGTTTAGATACCGGCTTCCCGCCCGAGTATTGTGTGTTCGATTCCCACACAGGACAACTCTTTGTGTGATCTAAAAATGGTTGTTCCGAGTCTGGGTGTACTTTGCGTCCGTGAAATTGTATGTTTATAAAGTGCCCCGCGATACAAGGATTCCTTAGAGCAGGTTGTTGCTTTTTTATATATAAAAAAACAGACACAGTCAAAAATTAAAAAAAGAATATTTATGATTCTTTCTGAGACGCCTTACTTCAAATACAGTTTCTTTTTTCGAAAATTTGAAGCGTACAGACACAGCTCTGTTGCAGGTTTGTGCTCTTGTGAACGCAGCTTAAATAGTTCAAAGATCGCACTTGGCTGAACTACTGTTAATATTCTTAGTAGCAACTGCCTAATAGTTTTCTTTCTCAAAATCCTGGAAATCCTCATCTTTCATCATCAGTACTGTACCTATTATATATCATTAAGATGAATGAAGTGTACCTATTTTTACCCGCGCCTTGAGATAAATTATCTAATCTACGACGGTTATACCACGTCCTTGAAATCATAGATATGACCAATCGATGTGTACTCACGTACTAAAACTTATTAGCATTATTATGTGATATTCTTATGTATAACGGCAGAGGGGCCACGTTAAACCTGTATTATTTGATTATTTTTTTAATCACTGTATCGCGGGTACCTGGGCCTTATATAACAAATGAGTACTCCCACATGATACTTACACAACTTTACCATTAGTGTGATAACTGGTTACTGCTGTTAGTTGCCTCGTATGAAACCCACGGGAAAGGATGTGGTAGACCTGCCTTGTCCACCCTCTCACAAAAGATAAACGTGAGACAACGGTAGGTACTCTGACCTGGTGAGTGATAGTGCCGGACGTCAAAACACCCTCTCTACTCACACATACATCTAGATTCAGAACAACCATTTGTGGCTTATCCGGAGAATTGTCGTTCGAACTGTAATTGGACATATTTGGATCTGTATTTTAGTAGCTACTTTAAAGAACAAATTATTTGTGAAAATGGAATAAGAGAGCTTTAATGTGTGCGATTCAAACTTGCGTCCCTTCCAAACGTAGAGCACTTCCCCGCATTGGAAAGGCTACAGGTTCGATCCCACTCACAGTAAAGCTCTCTTGGACAACTAGGCTAAGACCTCCTCAGTCCATGAATTCACTACCGTTGTCTAAAGTCTAAAAATTGCGTGGGTTGGTCGTGGGTTCGATTCCCACTCAGGACAATTATTTCTGTGATGAACACAGATATTTGTACGATACGAGATGTTTGTTGTAAACACCCAGACAGTGTTTTCTATCTATTATTTATGTATGTATTTACAAAAAAAAAGTAATATACCTAATATATGTATTACCTATATGATGTATATTCGTAATCTAGTACCCATAGCACAAGTGTTAAGCTTAGTTTGGGACCAGAGGACGTTGTGTAAAATGCCAGTGAATATTTATTATTTATTATTATTGTTTAACAGTTCATGAACTTCATCTACCACTTCGTTGGAGGTCCACCAGAGACTAACCAGTACTTCATAGACTTGCCCAACCTACTGAAAACCAAAACTCCAATTGAAATAGACCCTAACGAAGACCCTTGTGATCGTGGAGAAGATGCAATGGAAGGAATCAAGTCGAACGATATAGGTATATGTTTTACTTTAATGAGTCTTTAGTTACAGTGTCAAATGAAGTCCAGGACCATGCTGAAAATCAGCGTTGGAATGGATCCGGCATTGCAATATTTGCTGAGCAATGAGCCTGCCTTACCTTTTTCTGCTTCATTTAAGACGCAATAACAATCTTTGAAAATTCGGTTTCTATTTTGATGTGAAACATCTAATGCAGAGGGAGGGTAAAATCGGCTGTTAGCGTGGCGACGCTTTTATTTTACTTGTCCCGTTCAAATCTTGCAAGTTAAATTTGACACACTTCCCGGTTTCCGATTGAACTGAAATTTTACACGCATGTGTATATCGCGTGACAATGCAATATTATGATGACATGGAGCTGATCTGATGATGGAGCTGGAAGGTGGACATAGGAACTCTATAATGAAACGGCGCAACCCCATCGAGTTTGGGCTCGTATGATTCGTCTTGCCGAGTACTTTGTGTCTAGATGGTATTCAGGGGCTGATGATGAAGCTGGAAGGTGGCCATAGTAACTCTATAATGAAACGACGCAACCCTGTCGAGTTTGGACACGTTTGATTCGTCTTGATAAGCATTTTGTCTTTAGATGGTATCCAGGCTCTGATGCGAAACTCTGTAATTAAATGGCGTAACTCCGAGTTAGGGCTCGTTTGAAACGTCTTGACTAGAACTTCAGTCCTAGATGATATCCAGGGTCTGATGATGGAGCTGGAAGTTACTGTGGTCACCCCACAGTAACTCTGTAATGAAACGACGCAATCCCATCGAGTTTGGAATCATTTGATTCGTCTTGACGAGTACTTTGTCTTTAGATGGTATTCAGGGTCTGTTGATGGAGTTAGAAGGTGGCCATAGGAACTCCGTTGTAAAACGACATAACTCCATCGAGTTTGGACTTGTATGCTTTCTCTTGACGAGTCCTTTATCTCTAGATGGTATCCAGGGTCTGACGATGGAGCTAGAAGGTGGCCACAGTAACTCTGTAATAAAACGACGCAACCATGTCGAGTTTATACTCGTTTGATTCGTCTTGTTTGGTTGACTTTGTCCAGTTATGATCATTTTATTTCTACAAAATAATTCCGATGTTTTCACATCTGCTAGAGGTCCCGCGACGTCTAGTTTTTTTACTACATAGTTATTTTATTTTTAAGAATATTGTAAGTTGGCGTCTGGCAAGAAAGTTATTCGTAGTATGTTTGCCATTTTGAAACGGCACATGATTGCATGTTATTGACAAAAGAACGTTCTTTGTGTACACTAATAAACGCGTGTTGCACATCGTACCGCTTGAGGCTGACTAATGTCAATTGAGCGCCGGCGCTCCTTATACGAGTCTTCAAAAAAGCGCTTCCTATGGGCCCGTCCATTCGCTTTATTTCGGTAGAAGATACCATCTCCATCCATGCGGTGGTGAATCTTTATTGTTGGCGGGTAGGCAGAGGTGTATTACACATCCACGATTCGCCAGCTATGTTTAAGTCCCACGTAATAGCGACCTATTGCCGTCTACCGGGCATATTTCCAAACTCCGGGCTGCTACTAAGAATTTTTCTTTTTTTTTTACGAAAAAGCTCAATAACACTGCCGGACCCGGGAATCGAACCCAAGACCTCATGATCAGCAGTCGCTTACACTATCGCTGCACCACAGAGGCAAAGTATTTTAAAAATATGACAAGATAATACTGTTCACAGTCAACGAGAAATCTTGGTGGGAAATGTTGGAAGGCGAAGACCGTCCATTCGTGATGTTTGGTGACATGTGTGATTTTAAGCCACCGCAGCGGAGGCAGGTCCTCAAGAGTGTGAAGGCTGCCAAGACTGCGCCCAAAATTTGGAAGGAATATGGCAAGTACAATAATCTAGTGACAAAATCTGCTCATCATCACATCTAAAAAGCAATTTGTGAAGTGGAGATTGAGTGTCACCGTCGGTGATTGCGATAGCTTAGCGGTCTAGAGCACTTCCCCGGATTGGAAGGGACGCAGGTTCGAATTCCGCTCGCAGTAAACCTCTGTTTTTCCACTTTCACAATAATTTGTTTTTTTTAAAGTAGCTGAGCATGTCATAAAATACAGATCAAAATATTGGTTAAGATTATATTATGCTGACGTTTGGATAGGTATTTTCCAGCATGGGTACATGGGGAGAGATTTTAAGATTCATGAACGTTCTTACGTTGTCGAGGGTTGTGATGTCTGCCAACACTCATTGGGCTAGCGTCTTAATTATGCCCTAAAGAAATATTTGACTACACAAATGGCGGAGTGGCTTAGGTACCGGCCGGCTCGAGTGTTGTGGATTCGATTCCCGCACAGGACAACTCCTTGTGTGATCCATAAATGGTTGTTCTGAATCTGGGTGTACTTTGTTTCCGTGAAATTGTGTGTTTGTAAAGTCCGCGATACAAGGATTATTCATTTGTGCATTCGTTTGTGTCTTTGTGAGAGTAGACCCGTCTTAACAATAATGTGCTGTGTGATAATAAGGAGAGGATAGTGAGGGGGTTTAGGCCTCCGGCGCCCTCACTCGTCATACGAAACACAGCGGTATGCGTAACTACCGCTGTTACACGCTGATCTTTTGTGAGAGGGTGGTGCTACACCGATTGAGCCGGCCCATTTGTGCTGGGATAAGCATGGCTCTTCACTTGAAAATTCACGAAAAGTGAACGGTGCCCACCATAGGGTATTTACTAGAAATCTCTACGAGGAGGTCTGTTGGCTCCTCGACTAATATACCTCTCATAACCTTATGAATTTCTGACCTCAGTGTTCAACGATATGTTCCTGAAGAGATCATGTGAGAACGCTGATGAAATAAAGAACGTATTTCACAAACCATACTCTGTACTCAATTATTGGGAATATCCGGACCCATTCCCTATAGACGGTAAAGCTGGGTTATCTAGGCTGGTAAGTTCGATGTCTAGTAAATTTTCCATTTTTACCGCTATCGTTGGCAGATGATAGTTACATTACTTACTGAATCAAAGATACAGTCAGAGGACGCCATCTAGTATAAAAACTTCGGACTAATAAGAATTAAGTTTTTTTTTTATATTACGTGGGTGGCATATTATCAACTGAAGGTAAACGGTTGCCGTGGGGGGACAGTTCCCTTTATTACAGGCAAGTTCCTTACAAAAGCACTACCTTTATCACCGCTCCAAAATTTATTACATTACAATGATATGAAAGTAAGAGATATATGTAGGCCCTAGATATCGCTAGTGGCAATTTTAAATGCCGCTATAATTATTCGCATTTGCTGTTTATAAGATACAGCCACAACATTATCGCGTTTACATTTTCCTCCTATGTGAAACTAGTGATGTCGATCGAGTCGATTTTGACTTTTTGGCGCATTTTTGGATAAATATGAAATAATTAAATTAAATTAAAATTATATTAAGTCTAACTCTATGCTATTGCAATGTATAGTATATAGCTATATAATTATATATAGATACATTTGCTACAAGCGCGAATTGCGGCGCGGAAATCCAGATGGCGCTTCAAAATAGGCTTCAAATTGGGTCCGTAAGAGGGCTCTCTTTTCCTGCAGTATTACTTTACTCTTTGCTATAGACGTTAGCAACACCATAGACATCACTATGCGTCGCTGTCTCCAAGGAAAGGGATAGGTGGTTGATAGGAAGGATAGTATCTAAGGAGATAGGACGGATACTAAGGCGGGCCAGGAAGAAAAATAAGGAGAGGATAGGAAGGACAATATAGATAGGTTAGTAAGGATAATAAGTTAAGGATAGGGACGGGGTTTGCGTCTCCGATGCTCTCACTCACCATACGAAACAACGATCGGAGTACTTACTGTTGTTTCACGTCGATCTTTTGTGAGAGGGTGTTACTTCCCCGATCCAGCCGGCACATTCATACTGGGATAAGCAAGCCTCTACAACTAGATGCTTATTGTATACTGATGACTATGTTAAGAGAACTTGCTTAACCTTGCTGGCTATTCTAGGTCCAGTCGTTAACTTACAAAGTCCCGCGAGATATGGTTTAGGGGGAGCAATAAAAATTATTAGTAATGCTACACACTGCTATTATATAAATTGTAGGCGCTACATGACACGTGGTAGCAGTAGCTAAAACATCTTTGATCGAGTTTAGGCTTGTATGATTCGTCTTACGGAGTACTTTGTGTCTAGATGGTATCCAGGGGCTGATGATGAAGCTGGAAGTTGGCCACAGTAACTCTGCAATGAAACGACGCAACCCCATCGAGTTTGGAATCATTTGATTCGTCTTGACGAGTACTTTGTCTTTAAATGGTATCCAGGGTCTGATGATGAAGCTAGAAGGTGGCCATAGGAACTCCGTTATAAAATGACATAACTCCATCGAGCTTGGGCTCGTATGATTTGTCTTGACGAGTACTTTGTCTCTAGATGGTATCCAGGGTCTGACGATGGAGCTGAAAGAGCCACCGTAACTCTGTAATGAAACTACGCAACCCTATCGAGTTTATACTAGTTTGATTCGTCTTGAGGAGTATTTAGTCAAGTTATGATATGATTATTTTATTTCTACAAAATAATTTCGATGTTTTCACATCTGCTAGACGTCCCGCAACGTCTAGTTTTTTTTTGTTAAGGCGGAAAATAATGTTCTTAACCGCACACCCCGTCGTTCGGGGCAACGAACAGGGTAGTGTGGGGCCTTCACCCACTAAAGAAACCCGCCGTGTGCCGTCTCTCCGCCTTTATTGGCGGGCCACTGGAACTATGTTACATTCCTTCGGTGGTAACTATACCACCGAAGTTCTATAGAGCTTCAAGCTTAGGACTGATCCAAATAGTTATTTTTTACTCGACTACGGTGAAGCCAAAAGAAAGGGTTATGATTTTAGCAGTCTATGTACTTATGTATGTAGGTATGTTTGTATTTACGTATGTTCCTCCGTAGCGCATAAACTGTTCATCCGATTTTGATGAATAAGGTGTCAATCGATTCGTTATAATAATAGACCAGTGCCGATAATTTTCGAAACCAAAAAAAAATAATAGTAGGATGAAACCCATTGGAAAAGTAAGAAAATATAACAAAAATAAAAGGAAAAATAATTTACAGGCGATTTGAGGTCGGGAAGGGGGTGGGTGTAAGCTTTTAAGGGTAAAAATCGGTTTATCACGATTTCTGGCAAAACTAAGAGTTCTATCGAAAAAAGATAAATGGCAAAATGGTAGGCATTTTGAAATAAATAGATATAGATTCCGTAAACGTAGCTTTATTTCAAAATGTGTAACATTCGCGTAAATATCAGAAAGTATTAAATTTGTAGGCAATAAAAAGATCTACAACGTATTAACACTTTTTTCACATAATCTCAAAATGTATGTGTAAAATCTAAAAAACCGACTTTTTGGTGTTTTACTTTTAACTTCTACAAAAAATAATGTTTTTTCGCGAAATTTAGTAAAAACGTACCTTAAAAAGGTACATTATCTCAAACACATTTTAATTTTTTTTGATGCAAAATATTATTTTTTCCTCTTATTTTGATTAAATATCACCCTAATTTTCGATCAAAAATTCTCACGTCAAAATATCTGCTTTTTTAAAAAAAACGGTGTGCTTTTTATACGTTGAAATCTAAAAAATATACATTACTATGGAAAATTTTCTCAGAAAATGCAAAAATGCGAAATAACTTTTTGTTAATCCTTATGTAAAATATTGAGCTATTTATTAAAATTTACACTTTAATTACTAAAAAAATGTAAGTTTCCATATTATATTGATAAATTTAAAAAAATCAAATCCATGATACATACTCTTATATAATTGCAAAAAACATGTGAAAATAGTTAATTTTCTAAGTATTAAAAAATTTTAAGGTAATTCTGTCAAAATATAATGTTTTTTTTTTGCATTTTCTGAGAACATTTACTCAAAAAAAAAATCACTTAGATGATAGACGTATACCAGCATATCAGCCTTGGACGTCTATCATCTAAGCCCACCCGTGATCATGAATGCTGTAAAGTATTCGAAACGTCGGGTATAGTAGAAAAATCAAGTAAACGCGATAGATTCCGTAAACGTAGTTTTATTTCAAAAAAGACTGAATTAATAGTTTATGTTTAGCGCGTGTTTTAAATAAATTTGTCATCGAGGCCATTTAGCTAGGAAATGCTGGCTCTTTCACAGAATCCCTTCACTCTGCGAACTGAGTACCCGCATAACGCTCACAAGATACGCATTTACATTGCCACAACGTTTTAACAAGCGTTAAAACGGAAAAATATAAAATAAAAAATAAAATCTAAAAATTGAAATCAAACTAACTTATCATCACGCCATTGCGGGGTAGGCAGAGAGAACAGAGTGCCAAGAAGCTCTATTCTTGCATACATCTCTGGCTTCCTCAACATTAATAATTCTCTTCATACACGCTCGCCGGTTTTGGAGACTCCTGACTCCACTTTCCTTCAATACATGACCGATTTGGTATAGGCAGGTGCGTCTACTACTGTAACCTGACTACAGAGATAAACAAGTAATCTAAAAAATACGAAACAAGAAAATAGTTTAAGACAGAAATCATTGCATTTTTTGATGATTATTGCACGCCTCATAAGCGAAGCGTTGAGATGGGTACTATTCCCGTTTTACACAGAACAACTGATTTTTCAAACTTAAAATGTCTCTATTTTGTTTATCATAATTATATTGCACTTGTAAAATAATATATACAAACACATATCAAGAAAAAACACTATTTTTGTCACTCATGATATTTTTATGCCATTTTCGTTATTTAAACTAGTTATAACACTGTTTAAAAAAGTTATGTCTTGGACGTCCGTGTGTTGTAGGTAATGTATGTTAACACGATAACGACCAAAATACTTTACTAAGAGTTTTTTTTTTGTTTTAACTTGAATATTACTACGAATAGAGCCCTATTACTTTTCACGGTCTGATTCGATATGGTTTAATTGTTATTAAATAAGCAAAAAAATACTGAATATTTACGCTCGACGCGACACTAAAACCAGCGCCTTTCATGAGAACTATTTCTATAGACCAATATAGAAGTACTTCTTAAAATTAGCGCTAGATGGCGTATAAGACATGAAACCCACATTAGTACTTTTTGAAATTAGCGCTATCTATGTGATTTATTGAAAACTGCTTAGTTAGGCCAATACATTAATAGTTACTTATCAAATAATCAATTTTATTGTGAAATGAAAAAGATTATGAGGCGTGCATTTTTGGATTTTCCAAAATATTTTTTATTATAATTATTATTGCAGTCATTGGCAAGTCGTCGGCAGACGGCGCAAAGCATCGATTTCCGTGGAGAAGTAGGAATGGGGTCTATATTGAAGATGATGTGAGTATCGAAAGCATAAGTTACAGCCTGACTTAAATGTTTTAGAGCTTGATTTGAACTTACTACCTTTTTACTATTATGTCGACTGTGTCAGCAACATCCATGGGTAAGTATAATGATGTGTATATACCTTCGTATTACCTTCGGTCATCCATACCAACAAGACACAGTGTCACGAACAAAATCAAGATAAAAACTGTCCGTGTAAATATATGCTTATACAGCTACATCTGTTTACTAACGAACTGAGACAAAGGTTTTAAAACAGTTTTAAGTTCAACCTAATTAATTACAATCATGGCACTTAGTAATAAAGTCACAAATCTTTAAAATATTATCTTACATTTACGGTCATTCGTCACAAAAAACGAGCAAAGCAATAATTTACTACTGCCACTTAAAAGTGAAAAGACAAATAAGATTTACTGTGAAATTAAGCTTAAATAGCAACAAATAAAGTACTTTATGAAATAAACAAAATAAGAGCTCACTTCTCAAATGCGCTGTTATTTACCGAGACGGATTTTTTTTGGCGACGCATTTTTGATCGAAGGTCATACATATATTTTTTTGTCTCTATTTTAATGGTAGAATTAGTAACGCCAAGGCAAAGCGAAGTCATTTTGTCCATGTGGTGATGGACTAAGAATACAAGTGTCACCACTCCATCGTTTCCCGCGGGTGTTGTACAAGGCGACTAAGGGAAGTAAGCAATGATCACCTATTGAATTACTGGTGGTAGGGCTGGGTACCAAATGAGAGAGTACTCACGTGCTATCGGGCCCGAACGGGTCGGTACCACCGTCTCCTGTGTGACCGGTCATGAAGCACGTCTGTGTGTTTTGTCTGTAGCAGAAGATAGCCTTTTGTTCTTTCATTTCATATCTAAAAAATGAAATGGTGCGCAGCGGCTTCGCAATACCCTTGGTATAGGTTGAGTCCAAGAACGACGGTTATCACTTACCATCAGGTGAGCCGTGGCTCGTCTGCGATCACTAGCAATAAAAAAAACGTCTCTACCATTTTTAAAGGTCCACCATTTTACTCAGGACAGGAGCAGGATTAAATCGAATGTATGATCTTACGTCCAAGACTACCAAAATTCTTCTAGACTAGTTGATAAGATTTTGCAAAAAGCGCCATGTCTACTATTTGTAAATTTAATTTTTCAGATCAGCGAATGCCCCTCAGAAACCCAGCGATAAGGCAGCGTTACTTGGAGCAAGAGATTCCATGGAGATTACGTCTGCCACCAAACTGGTGAGACACTACTTACTGTACCATCCTACGACAGTCAGAGCCGTTGGATGCAAGCGGTCTAGGACTGATACTGCTAGTGACGGCTTTGATTTATGCCGTAAGGGCTTACCTAAACGATCAGCATGATTTTTTTTTGTAAATATCCCGGAGCTCTTTAATAGACATGATATTATCCCGACATAATATAGCGACCAGGTAAGCTAATAATTTTATTACAATATGACCCTGCTCCATAAATTACCTGGTCGAAATAATGTATGCAAATATATTCAACAGATGGCGCAGGTCTTGCAATCAAATCAATGTCTTGGGTGATACATTAAGAAGAAATGTGTTATCGAAATTTGCAGTCCCGAGCAATTGTCATGATGGCTGAATTGACAAATACATCTGGGACGGTTTTCCAGGAGATGCAGGTTCAAATCCTGCTCGTGACTGTTATTTTTGATTTCACATTTTCGTAATTTGTGTGTGTATTTAAAATAATTAGGGTTCCGCACAAAAAAGGAAATAACTACATTTCACGCGGACTAAGTCGCGGGTAGCAACTAGTCTATTAGGCATTTAAGTCCGCGTTATACCTAATGTATGTGCAAGAGTTTTAAATAAAAAAAAGATAGAATCTTAACTGAAATACATCGGGCTAACTCTATACATATGGTAACCTTTTTTTTTTGTTAGGGCGGTATAAAATGCACCTAACCGCACACCCCGTCGTTCGAGGCAACGGGTAGTGTGGGGCCCTCACTCACCCCACTAAATAAACCCGCCATGTGCCGTCTCTCCGCCTGTGTTGGTAGCCCACTGGAACCATATTACATTACTTCAGTGACCATACACATGGCAACTAACTATTACCTACTGCTACCTATTTAGAAATTATAAAAAAAATTATAATGTATTAGGTAAGTATTATGAACTACCACTATGAACTTATCCCTAACATATTTATTCCATCCATCCATCCATCAGCCTTTTAACGTCCACTGCTGGACATAGGCCTCTCCAAGAATGAGGGATAGTGCCGTAATCGCCACGCTTGGCAGGCGGGTTGGCGATCGCAATGGATGTTGTTAATACTCGAGGGAGTGCTGCTGCCCACTCTCCCGGTATTCCCTCAGTCGGCTTTTACGACTACCATGGGTGGAGAGGAGCGGGAAAATTCTAAAGCCCGCCCCACACGCCCACCATATATGGCCCACCATAGTTATTGCACGCCTCATAAGCGAAGCGTTGAGGTGTGTACTACTCTCGCTTCACGCAGATAAACTGATTTTTCAAACTTAAAATGTCTCTATTTTGTTTATCATAATTATATTGCACTTGTAAAATAATATATACACACACATATCAAGAAAAAACACTATTTTTAACAGTCATGATATTTTTTTTGTTATTTATACTAGTAAAAAAACTGTTTAAAAAAGTTCTGTCTTGGACGTCCGTGTGTTGTAGGTAATGTATGTTAACACGATAACGACCGAAATACTTTACTAATCGAGTCTTTTTTTTTTCTTTTACGATTCAGTATAATTACGAGTACCCTATCACTTTTCACGGTCTGATTCGATGTGGTTTAATTGTTATTAAATAAACAAAAAAAATAGTGAATATTTGTTATGCTCGACTCAACACTTAAACCAGCGCTATACCTTATTTCGTGAAAACTACTTCTATAGACCAATATAGTAATACTTCTTAAAATTAGCGCTAGATGTTTAATTAACCTTTTTGACCTTTCCATTTATCGCGTGGGTGACAAACATAAGTTCGAAATTTATCGTAAACCGACATATACAGATACGGTTATACCCGCCTCGTCCTGTCATCCTTGGCAGCATAAATTGGCCGCTTTTCATAGCATGATTCACCGTCTTTTTAATATTCCATTGGATAAGGTAGCGTACAATAAGGAATTAAATATCATTTATAATATAGCCCAATCAAACGGATATAATAGGCATTTGATCGACAAATTGATTAAAAGAAAACAGTCCAGCATAGTAAAACAACTTTTGTATCCTGTTGTAGTAGAACAAACTAATTTTACGTGTACTTTGTCTTACTTTGGTGGCATATCAGACAGGTTAGCAAAGACACTGAGGGTTCACGGTATCTATCCCGCATTTAGGCCTAACTTTACGCTTAAAAATCTTTGTAACGGTAAAGATAGTATTGATAAATGTAAAAAGTCTGGTGTATATAAATTGGAATGTCATAATATATGTAATAATGTTTATATAGGACAAACGGTCCGTAATTTTGAAACTCGTTATAAAGAACATATAGCTGCGTCTAGGCATAATTATCCTGAAAAGTCACATTTTGCGAAACATTTATTAGATTGTAACCATTAATTAGATAATAGTCATACATTCGAGCCCTTGCACATTTGTGATAAAAATATTAGATTGTCCGTTTTAGAACAATTAGAAATAATTAAAATCAATAATAACGTGTTGTTGAATGAACAAATCAGCTGTAGTTCCCCACTACTAAACTTGTTTTCATATCGTTCGAGCGATACGTCATAACTGTTGTGTAGTGGAAGGGGTATAAAAGAAAAGCAAGGTACACGATTAAACTTCGCTCATTTGTTGCCAGCGTTCTTGAGAATGCCTCGTTTAGAGGCGAAACACGTGTCGAATTTATGTTCGGCTTTTTGCGGAATATTGCAAAATTATGGTTCCGAGAGTTCTACCGTATCGCATGGTTGTGTCGCGTTGGTGAGTTTTTTTGTCACTATTGTGCATGCTACTTTGCTATTATCACATTCTCCTCTATCTGTGAGAGCGCGAATTGGCAATCTTAGGTTATTCTGTCCAAAGATAACCAGGATTGACAATCCGTGGGTGAGTGGTGGGCTCTCCTCCTAAAATATCCATTCTATAATAGTAATCAATTTTATTGTGAAAAATTAAGATTATAAGGCGTACACTTTTGGATTTTCCAAAGTATTTAAGATTATATTTACGAACCCAATATGGATGAAACCTTGTCTGAAATAAATGTTATTATTTATCATTATTATTTTCTGATATTTACGCGAATATTAATCCATGAATACACCCAATCCACTCGTGATAAATGCTGTAAAGTATTCGAAACCTAGGAAATAAAGTAAATGCGATGGATTCCGTAAACGTTGTTTTATAGTGTACTAGCATTTGCCCGCGGCTCCGCCGCAGTCAAAAGCTAATTTTTAGGTTATATCTCAGGTTCCCGATATAGTAGCGGGAAAAAATGTATACCAGTTTTTAAGTCTAATCAAGCGCTACCAAATAAAAAAGTTGCATCAAAATCCATTGAGTAGTTTTTGCGTGATGCGCGAACAAACAAACAGATAGACAGACAAAAAATCTAAAAAAACACGCCATTCCCTTTTCCAAAATGTCCCAAAGTTCCTTTCGTACAACAGTGTCAAATGCTTTCTCCAAATCCACAAAACTGCATAAAACCCTCTTGCCTACAGCCAGATGCTTCTTCACAATGTTGCGCAGAGAAAACACTTGATCCATGCATTCTCTTCCACACCCTCATCAATACCCGCCTTACCATTTTTCAAACTTTTAATCGCCCATTCAACTTCATCCATACTAATGTCATCAGAGGATGCCAGTACCGAATGCTGATCTGTTAGACCACATGTGGCACCAGCATCACCCTGAACATCCGCATACATATAACCAAAATATTCACTCCATCGGCTTAACACATCTTGTGTTTGCGTAAGAATGTCTCCACCTTTAGACCTTATTTTATTCATTCTGAAAGCTGACCAATCACTCCGAGATTTCTTCACCTACCTCCAGAAAAGTTTGGTGTTGCTCTCGAAGTTTTTGGTCAGCCTTTCTTCTGCAATCGTATTTGCTCTATCACGCTTCTCTTTCACTATGACTTTGGTGTCATTCTTACGTTGCCGGTATATTTCTTTCTTCCGTACTTTCATACTTGCACTCAGGTTCAAAGAAGAAACATAGTCCAGCCACGCTTTCTTCTTTTGGTCTACGGACGCTGCTACTTCCGTATCCCACCATGCATCACCTTTCACTTTCCTATGCTTCTTTGAGCATCCACATACTTCTTTCGCTGTATCTACCATACTATCTTTCAATACTCTCCAGCATTCTTCTATGTCACTTCTGACTTGCCATTGTCAGCCGTTCACGGACACCCTCTGCATACTTTGCTCTTACACTCTCTTCTTGCAACTTTTCAATCTTTATTCTTTCAAGCCTTCTGAAGTGGAAATAAAAAAATTAGACACGCCTATATAGCCTAATAAACTTATTTTTTCTTCAATATCTTAAATGTACAGACTCTCTGTTACAGCTTTATAATAGTATAGATTAAACTTTAACCACAATCGAAGAATATGGTTATTAGACTGTGCTTTAACGAATATGTATATAAGCATATAATTTCAAATATATATATATATTTCAGAGGCACGTATCGAACAACCGCTCTGACACACAACCAATTAAATCGCCAGGCAAAGAAGTAATCCACATTGGCAAAAAACATGTAAGTAGCGTTTTTATAACTTTTGATGTGAAAACATCTAATGCGTAGGGTATAATGTCAATCAATAAACCAATTACAGTTTTAATTCATTTATCAATAACGAGAGGGTGTTTACCAAGAATTATATAACACTCGAACAATATTTGAAGAATGAAAGAAAATTGATGTTGTCACATCTGCGAGACATCCCGTGACGGCTCATTTTTTTAAGGCGGTAAAAAATGTACCTAAGCGCACACCCTGTCGTTCGGGGCAACGAACAGGTTAGTGTGGGACCCTCACCCATTAAATAAACCCATAGACATACCGATCCGTAGTGAAAAGCAAATGCCGCGTCGCCATCACCTAGGAAAGGGAGAGGATGTGAAGAGGAACGAGGATAGTAAGGAGAGGATAGCAAGGATAATAAGAAGAGCATAGGAATGATAATGAGGAATGAAAAGGTAGATTAATAAAGACAGGATAGGAAGGATAATTAGGAGAGGATAGGAAGGAGGTTTGGGCTCTCACTCACCATACGAAACACAACGATAGGAATACTTACTGCTGTTTCACGCCGATCTTCGGTAAGAGGGTGATACTTTCCTGACGTAATCCCATATCTCACAATCGAAATCGTATCGTCTCGCTTGTGATTGGTAGAGAAACTGACGCGTGATGTCGCAATAATCCGCTGGCCAATCACGGTGATCTTTAAACCAATCACAGTGATCCCAATACGATATCGATTGTGAGATATGAAATTCCGTCTAACCTCCCAGGGCCCTGATCGAGCCGGTCCATTCATGCTGGGATACACTCGGCTCTACCATTAGATAAATTAGCATTAAGCACGACCTTTTTCAACCTTGACCTTATAAAACATAGCATCACGCCTGTATTCCCCGATGAGGTAGGCAGAGGTGTATTACACACCCACGATTGACCTTATTTTCTCATTTCTATTGATACGTTAGGATGGATGCAACCATGGCGTGGTCATGTTTGTATAGTATAGCCGTTTAGTTGAGTATAAGCATAATTACTCTATGCCAAAAAGCAATTGGACCTCTTTGTTACTGATCATATGATTGTTCAAACACATCATGAGTGGGAAAGTATAATGTGGACTTCATTAATACATGCTCTTGTGCGCTATAATAACTGCGCAGATAGCATTTTTATCGCTTGTCTCGATCATAAATATGGCTTAAAATTGCATAGAGCAACGCGCCCCGGTTCGCCGAGGGTCCGCGTTGCTCTAAGTAAAAATGCAACTATCGTGCCGAGCGCTGTAGTTTTGATTCAAAGAAGAGTATTTTGAATCAGTGTAATTTTATTTTGTTTATTATTTGTAGTAATTGTAATATTTTCTCATATGTTATAGACGTCTCATTTCGATGAGCTAATAAGGCAAACGGCAGAAGAGGTAGTTAAAGCAACTGCTGTTCAGTAAGTACATCACTACTTATCATGTACCGTTATTTTTATACTAGCCTTTGTTCGCGGCTAACCGATCAGCGTCTCCATGATTCGATCATGGTATCGCCATGATTTCATCAAGAAACGATTATTATTGTTGGCAATATAAAATAATTAATGAATTGAAATAATCTTGAGTTAGTTTGGATCTAAGTATTAGAGTATTACTATTGCGCTGCGCTGCCATTATTCCCGATGCATCGAATCTCGCCCGTGGGATAGATTCTAATCGCGATTGCCAGTTATAAAATTAGTTAAATTACTTCACGGAACATGAATCGAATCGCATCTCACTACTAGCGGAGGTGAATGTTTTTTTTACACACTATCATCAACTGCATACAACACACATTTTGTTTGCCAAATTTACCAGTTTGCTATTATAATATTTAAACTTAAGATAAAACTCGATCTGAAGATATCCCTTTTTCATGAATGTTTTTATTTTATTTCTGCCGCTCAGAGATAAGCCTAGCACAAAGACAATTGAAAAAGATCCAGACGTATCCCTCCTGACGGGGCTCGGGTAAGTTAATGTTACATTCGTTTTATCTGAGTTTCGTAGCACATAATAGTTATATAATCATAGAGGTAACTTTCCACGCGACATTTAGTCTGTCGCGGACCGGCCATACCTACGTGCGTGGCACAGGAAAAAAGCTGCCATTGCGCAAACCGGTCTAACCATATATATATCAGCCTTTTGATGTTCACTGCTGGACATAGGCCACCCCAAAGAGCGACACAACGAGTAGTACTGTGCTGACTGTATCCAACGGCTCCCTGCGCGACTAGATAATCTATCCACCTGGTAGGAGGTCGTCATACGCAGCGCTCGCCTCCCGAGTCCCTTTTTTCAGTTCAGTTTAAAGCTGCAGTATTATATAGTGTATGCGGTTACGGATTATGAGGTCTCGGGTTCGAATCCCGGATCGGTGGGGCCAGCAAAAAGTTATTGAGCTTTTTCATGAAGAATTCTCAATAGCAGCTCGGAATTTGGATGTTGCTTTGTTTCACCCCCTTGTATTGGAAAGCACGTCGAGAACGCATGCCCTTGATCTCTCTCTTTGTTGGAATGCGGTCTCATTGGACTACGTGAATGAGGCAACAGATAGGGCACTTATTTTTGAATATTTACTGTTATTGTATCCAAATAAAATAAGGACCGTCCGAGAGTCGAAGATCGAAAGAAGGAAAAGCAGCTGGGGCGGTCTAGATATGCAGCGACAGATAATAAGCCGCAATATAGAATAGGCTATCCACCTGAGGGGTTTGATAAGCAGATTGATTAGATTGATTAATACCTAATTTATATTTGCATTGAATCAGGAATCTTCACCATGACAGTCTGCAAGTCATACCGACCCATAAGCCAGAGAAAGATCACACAATTAATTACGAAAGGGTTTGTTAAAATACTTATTAGATAGACTACAAAAAATTTTTTTTATTGCTTATTGTGGCAGATGAATCGCGGGTCGTCTGATGGTAAGTGATCGTCGTTGTTTATGGACCCAACAATAATAAGGATACTGCTAAAGACATACTGAAGTGTTTCTTGGTCGGTCACATGGGAGACGGTGGTACCGACCCCCTCGGGCCCGATAACAAGTGAGTACTCCCACTCGGTACCCAGCCTTACCACAAGTAGTTCAGGGGGTGATGACTGCTTACTTCTCTTAATCGTCTCTACACCCGCGGTAAGGTGACAGCGCATTTCGCCATGATAATTACTATCGCCACAATAAAAATTTATATATGTAATGCACATGAGTAGCCATAATTATTATACGACAGTCGAAACTGGCAGTCAATTGCTGAAGCTAAAGGCATCTGCAGATCGCCATTAAAAAATTTTTGATTTGAAATGCTGTAAATAATACACATTATCACGTGACCACGAACGCCATAATAATATGACGTCATGGACCATGTTTGCATGAAACTGAGAGAAACAAAATACTAGAGGCTACTCTTGGTGCTAGAGACCACGAACGCACGATCGTTGAACAGCGCTTTGTGACGTAATTGGTCGTTTTAGCAGGGGATTTAAAAAATGATTTTGTATTTAGATATTTTTATATATATTTTTAGCATTTGACATGCTTAGCACTATACATTAAACAAAAAGTGAAAAATGTGAAATCGAAAATAACCTCCTCCTGACTGTTATTTTCGATTTCACATTTTTCACTTTGTGTTAAATGATTTTGTGTCAGTTTTCTCTGCAAATTTAAACTTTTATTTATATGATTTTTTGTTGTCTTTTTATGAAATAAAAACATTACATTTTTGATCTATATTTTTTGGCATTTGACATGCTCTGCCACTTTTTAAAGTACAAATTATTTGTGAATAAGGAAAAAGAGATTTTTTGTACTAGCGGGAATCGAACCCGCGCTATTCCAATCCGGGGAAGTGCTCTGAACCACTGAGCTATAGTACAGATCTTTCGATCATCCCAATCTACTTATCACATTTTGTCTTTACGACCAACGCCATCTATCGGAAGCATTTACATGCATTACACCAATATAGTAAGTTTAATTTTGCAATTAAAATTCATACTATTTGATGGCGCGATAGTGATATATCAAAAATGTTTAGAAATTTATTATCCACGAAATAGTCCAAATCCGAATTGTATATTGCTTTGTATTTTTTTCAAGGTGTGTCCTATGGAGCTGTGCCAGAGAATGCAAGTGGACTCTTTTATGAGGAGTCTCCCTCCGTACATGAGAGCGAACCCCTTTACCCAATTTCAACAGACTTTCGATGCATATGAGACTTGTACTCCAGGTACGTTATTGTTTTTTTGTAGGGTGTCCATAGACGTAGTAAAGCGAATTAGCAACATTGTCATGTTAATGTCAGACCCATTGCGTTATTTTATACAATAATAGCCTTTGCCCGCGGCCCTGCCGCAGTCAACAGCTAGTTTTTAAGTTACATCTCAGGTTCCCGATATAGTAGCGGGATAAAATGTATACCAGTCTTTAAGTCTAATCAAGAGCTCTCAAATAAAAAAGTTACATCAACATCCATTCAGTAGTTTTTGCGCGATACACGAACAAACAGATAAACAGACAAAAAAAATCTAAAAAGAAACTCGTTATGTGTTTAGACACGCCCATATAACCTACTACAGTATTTTTTATCAAATATCTTAAATGTACAGACACAGCTCTGTTACAGCTTTATAATATACATTACTAAGTGTGCCCCGCGATTTCACCCGTGTGTAATTGAAGAAATTACGTCACATCAGTCTGGTCACGTTCTTATTGAGCATATTCGCGCGCTGAGCTGAGTGTTGAATTATATTATTTTTTCATTATCTAAGGCACAAATTATTTGTAAACATATGGAAAAAGAGAACTTTATAATAGCGGTTAGAGCACTTCCCCGGATTGGAAGGGACGTAGGTTTGATTCCCGCTGGCACTTAAGTTCTATTTTTCCACACTTTCACAAATAATTTGTTCTTTAAAGTAGCTGAGCATGTCAAGTGCTAAAATACAAATTTAAAAAAAAAGTGTGTGGGTACTTATGTAGGTACACGCGTTAGAAGTTATACTTCTTTGGCGTAACAAGATAAAAATCTTTTCAAAAATTTTATCTTTCGCCTTATTCTACTTTTGTAGAAAAAACGACACTAACAATAGAAAAAAGGTATTTAATACATTAAAAGTTTTATTATAACGCATTATCTAGTTAAATAAAGTTTATTTAAATATCACAAAAAAAACTAAAATGTTGACTATAGCTAACTTCTGCCGTGCCATGACAAAACACTGTATCTAAAAACATATCACTTTTCAGAAATCGCGTTTTTCTGTTTTTTTTTGAAAACTTGTTAAAAAAATCTTTAATTTATGTCGGAATTCTTTGAATTTTGGATATATTCATCATGAGATTAGTTTCAAATCAGCTATTAAAAAAAATACACATTTTATGCAATGTTTTATGTCTAGACCTGCAAACGTGTTCTGTCAAAATCTCTATGTTCACAAAAAGATAACATTTGTTATTACAGAACACTGTATTTATAGTTACAGTGATATGTCAACACAAATATGATTCGAAACTAAACTAAACGTAAGAAATGTAACCTAAGTTTACTATAGATAAAACTGTATCTATAGAAAAATATTTTCCAGAGATACAAAGTAGCCTATCATCGTCACTATCATCGTCACCATCATCATCACACTGAAGACATCAACTATTATTGATCATAATAACTTAATTTCCGTAAAATCATAGTCATCATCATGTCTTCAATGGAAGTGGAGGAATCGTTTACCAGTTGGACTAAAGCTGAGAACAAACAAAAATTTTGGGCGTTGCAATTGATAAAATAAACTTATTTGAGATCTCTACAAAACTTCAGCAAAAAGTTAATATACCTAAGCACTATATTAAAGGCTTTTTGTCCACTTTCTGCTTTGTGCAATAAAACACCAACAGCTAGTTTATTTTTGCTGGGCTGAGCAAGTTTCATCAAACAAAATAAGTTTTCTAGAAATATAATATGCCTTCGTCATTAGGTAAAGGCATACAAATTTCTTTTTGCATATCATCAGTAAATAATACTTTGTCAGGAATACTAATTACTGCATACATTTTTTTATATCTTTGAGGTGTGGGCGAAAATTATTTTTTCTATCGTCTTTAATTTTTTCAAATGATTTTAGTTTGCTGCAATTGCATGATTGCAATACAGAATGCTTCTGCCGTTGCTGTTCAAAAGTTTCAAAGTTTCTTGAGATTCTCTATCTCGTTTCTTTTTTTTATATTGAAGGGGATGATGGAGATACAATACTAGTATAATAAACGACATTTGACTTCAACCCAACCGATTGTTATGACAAGACACTGTATCTTATAATAGCTACTGTATTGTATAGATAGCAGGCGACTATACCCTTAGCTGTGTTTTGACAAAACACTGTAATTGATGTTGCAGTGTTTTATCAAATTTGATCCTCATAATTTTTGAAATACAGTGTTTATTCTCTTGGTTTTCTCAGTAGTAGTAGTAGTTTTGAGACATAATAAAAAAAATTAAATGCTATATGTAAACATGTGCGAACATACGATTTATTCATGTTAGCACAACACTGTATCTGAAGTTATTGTTTTGTCATGGCACGGCAGACTTCAGGGTGTCGGTTTTTCGTGACGGTATGCGCGCGCATCGTAATAATTTACTCTCATCATTTTTCTCTAACGCGCCAAAAGAGATATAACTTCAAAATGTTTTCATTATCTCTTAAAGTACCCATGCGACCAAATAACATGCTATAAAAAAGTTTTCATTATCTCTTAAAAAAGCAAGTCAAGATTTTACCTAATAATGACGTCACCCAAAGACGTTAAGTATGAATGTGATATCGAAATTAGCAGTCAGGAGCAATTGTCACGATGGCTGAATTGGCAAAGCATCTGGACGGTATCCAGGAGATGCAGGTTCAAATCCTGCTCGTGACTGTTATTTTCGATTTCACATTTTTCACTTTGTGTTTAAAAGCAAGTCTTCATAAAATCATATTGATGAAGTAACTTTCGTTTTAATTTAATAAGTATGATTCACAGAACAACTGGAAATTCTGAAGCAACGTCTAGATTCCAAGAAGAATAAAGATTATTCTGATGAAGACTCTTTTAGTGAGGAATCCCCTTTGAAGGAGTGGGATAGCGGCATTGGCACACAGACCTCCGCCCAGTCCCTCGTCCCACCTTGCACCTGTACTGGCCCTAAGCCCTCGCCGGTCGACAGCAACTTTATTTTTGATGGTATGTAGTGCGTTTCTATTGGTGATAGGAAATTTGATTTCAAATTGAAACTGGTGTTCTTCTTACTTACCTATGTATAATCCATTTATATTGATGTGGTGCATGCAGTAGTTGGAGCTTCTCTACATGGCTGCATTAGACCGCGGCCGTACGAAGTACAACTATTTTTTTTCCTGGATAATAAAATAGTGATGACTAAAATCGGCTCCATTGCAAAATCGTTAGATCAGTCCCCCTTAATGTACCTAACCGCACACCCCGTCGTTCGGGGCAACGAACAGGGTAGTGCGGGGCCTTCACCCACCAAAGGAACCCGCCGTGTGCCGTCTCTCCGCCTGTGTTGACGGACCACTGGTACTGTGTTGGATTACTTCAGTGGCCCGCCGGTGGCCTTTCGGGTACCCTCTACTGAGCGACGCATCCGCACACGGAGCGTCGCACCTTCGCGGGAGGCCTTGCGGGTGGTGGACGTTCCCCAGTCCATAGATCAGCCCCCCCAGACAAGTGGCATAAACGCTAGTAGAATAGAATAGAATAATCAATGTATAAGATTGACATAAGGTTACAGCATAAGCGTAGTTCGTGGAGGATGACGTGCCTCGTGGCGTAGTCGGTAGTGTAACCGACTTCCGTGCACGAGGTCGTGGGTTCGATTCCCACTCAGGACAAGTATTTGTGTGATGAACACAGATATTTGTACTGCGTCTGGGTGTTTTCTATCTATTATATGTAAGTATTTACAAAAAAAAAGTAGTATATGTATTATATCCGTAATCTGGTACCCATATATCACAAGCATTAAGCTTAGTTTGGGACCAGAGGACTTACGGTCTACCTATGAATATTCAATTCCTTGCGAACTGTCAAATGCCCAAATTTAAAATAATCGTTTAAATAGTCAAAATTTTCCAATTTTCTGCGCAAAGAACTTTCAGAAAACTAGCCATTGTCGAATTATGGCGTGACCAAGGGAAATATTAATTAATTTTAATTTTTGCTGATCGTGAGGTATCGGGTTCGATTCTCAGGTTGGGCAGTGTTATTGAGCTTTTTCATTAAAAGAAAAATGTTCAAGTAGGTAGCAGCCCGGAGTTCGGAAATGTGCCCGGTAGACGGCAATCGGCTCGTCCCCTATTAGGTACGTAGGACTTAAACATAGCTGGCGAACCGTGGGTGCGTAATAGACCTCTGCCTACCCCTTCGGGGAATACAGGTGTGGTGATATGTTAATGTTTATTATATAGTTTCGACACCTACAACAGTTATGGAATAGGTATACGTAGTGTAGTGTTCGTAGTAAGACAAATGTTATCACACAGACATCTTACTTCGCCACATATATTTACAGTGCAAGACTTAATACCAATGAAGTTGGCAATAGATGCTATCCAGAAGGAGTGTCTCTTTGACCAGAGAATTGATTTCGACAGGTTTAAAGTTATTGGACAAGAGAGTGACGGCCACATGTAAGCCATGCTTTTTTTCTGTTTTGATGGCACTGATAATTTTGATTAGAACGACGTGTAAAACTAACGTGCTGTTAAAGCAACTTATGATAAAACTCACGGCATGTTAAAGTACAATGGTACATGTAGTAGTAGACTGTAATGTGTAATGCTATGCCAGGAGTCCTTCGGACCAGTAGGCGCCATGATTTAAAGACTTATAATAGCTCTATGGTCAGGCATATCATTGTGTAAGACACCGGCATGCTTATAATAATTAGTAATCCAACGGACTTTTGTGTTCAGGTCCTTCTTTTTTACTAGACACTGGGCATCAGTCGAAATCTGTAATAGTTGCCAATTATCCTAAAGCGTCCAAGGCACAATTTACCTTTATGTATTGTACTATTTACAATTTACGTCAATTTCTAACATCTTAAACTACCTGCTACTTCCTCTATGCTGAATTATTTTAACAATTTTCTTTTTTTGTGTGGTACCCTAATATTTTTTCCTAAGCTTTAGCCAAGTTACTCCTTATAACATCAGCTATCTGCTATTGAAAGTCCCGTCCAAATCGGTTAGTCGTTTCGATGATTACCCGGACAAATAACTAAGCCAGACAGAATTGCTATAACAAAATGCCTAACATATATTTTCAAATGCATTTAGTAAATTGCATTTTTTTTGTAACTTTTAATTTAGACATTATAAACATGCACTTCAATTTTGTCTATCCCTTACTTGTTTGAAAGAATGCGTTCAATTTCAGAAGCATAAAAGTAATGCAACATGCCGTGCACTCAAAACCGTTTCTTCCTGATGATTAGGAGCGTTTATTCCCTGCGAAGGGTTAAACATTTCACTATTTAGGTACCTATCAGAATAAGTTAATGAAGCCAATTAGATCCCCGAAAGTAATGTTCTTAAACCTTTCAGGCAAGAAAATACGGAGTCAGACTTCAAGCAAATCAGAAGCCAAGAAATAACAAAAATTCTAAAACAACATCCTAGCCTCCTAGAAATCTTCCAAGCGAACACTCAATGATATTGTATACATTTTTATTTCTAAATTATAATACGTAACAAGCAAACTAAAAACTAATAAAAATATTCCAAGAACGCAAACAGCTTTAATTAATACCTATGATAATGTTGTATAAATTGAACAATTATTAACACAACAGAGGAACCAGTATTTAATGTATTGAGGTAATAAAGGGCCATTTAAAATCAAAGGCATGAATCTGGAAAGAGCACAGCCTATCTGCCTTAAATATGTAGCTAGTACTATGTAAATGCTTAACCGAACGGTCCCATGTAAGCTACAAAATGCCAATAGGAGACTTTGGTTTTCTAAGAACAGGATTCTTCCAGTCGAATATCAGGACCCTTTCTGCGTTACAATTGAAACATAATGAGCCGTGTATTTGATTATCAGACATTTAAGTACCGATACAGACATATCTACATAATTATACGTCACTTCGAAAACAAACTAACACGAATGTTAACAATACAATTTGGGACAGCCATACATGTGTTAAAATTTCTAAAAAATATCATTATGTATATAGACATTGATTAATAATTATTTCTAACATATCTACGAAAAAGTCCTTTTTTTAATTTTACAATCATTATTTTTATAATAAAATTATTTGCTATATGGTATTTCTCCAGGTATGAGTAGATTTTGAATTTCCTTTTGTATTGTATCTTCAATCGTTACGACGCCAACTTGTTCACTATCCTTAAAATCTTCGAAATCTATACTGGCTTCAAATTTCTCTTCAGGATGAATATCCTGGAAAATATCTGTCTTTACATCATCGTCATCATCAGCGACAGTGTTTACATTTTTCTCGCTAATATCTGAATCTATTTTAGTATTAATAACGGTTAAACATGGCTTAGACGTTGTCTTGATAGATTCTTTCAGAACCGGTATTCTAGATTCTTCAATTTTAGTTTTAGAATCTACACACTTTGTTTTAGATTCCTCTAGTCTATCTTTAATGTCTTCTGAACGGTCTTCTAATTTTGTTTTCGAATCTACTATTGATTGGAAGGATAGTACTCTCATGGGAGAAGTAATGTCATTCATAAGGTGTGGACTTGCCACAGTTTCGAAGGGGACGGATAAGGTATTGTGTAACGCCTCGATCTCTTTTCGCCGTGTTTGTCTCCGTTCGAGCTGTTTCTGTAGTTCACTTATTCTCTCTTCGTTTAATTTTATCATATTCTCTAGGTGTTCCGCCTGTTAAAAACAAAACCAACACATAGTCAGAATTGTTCATTCAGATAAAACGCTCCACAATTTGCTCTTTTAAAAATTGAGCCCACTTTACGTCAAAGATCGCAGCACACTTACATCTCTACACTGGTCATTATTATGTTTAACATTATCCTATTATAAAGCTGCCGAACAGATTACGGAATTTGCAAGTCATCGCTACCAACTGTCGATACGATACGTACTGTACGATATTGTGAGTTGGTATGGGAAGTCAGTTCATCAGTCAATTTTATCTTAGAATACTGTATCCCGCAGATACCAGATTAAGGTCGTTCCTTGAAAAAATAGGTAAAAGTCATGAGTTTTAGATTGCAAATTAGTGAGTAATTTTAGATACAGAATTATTACCTTTACGTCCCACGATATACTACAAACCTGTCCCATATACAATTAGATATTTAATTTTAAGTTGTGCGTATTAGATAACGATTATCGCGGTCCGATGAAGAAGAACACCGTAGGGAAACTTGCATGCCTGAGATAATTTCTCAACCGTGACTTGTGAAGTCTACCAACATGCACGTGATCAGCTCATATCGAGGAAAGAACAGTTCCCAAACATAAGACAGTAGTCGACCATGCGGGCCTCGTGGCTTAGTCGGTACTGTAACCGACTTCCGTGCACGAGGTCGTGGTTCCCACTCAGAACAATTATTTGTGTGATGAACACAGATATTTGTACTGCGTCTGAGTGTTTTCTATCTATTATATGTATGTATTTATAAAAAAAAAGTAATATATGTATTATATCCGTAATCTAGTACCCATAGCACAAGCGTTAAGCTTAGTTTGGAATCAGAGGACGTTGTGTGAAAATGTCTGTGCATATTTATTTATTATGATAATGTGTATTCATATAAAACTGTTACATTTTGAAAAGGAACCTAACCTTTCGTTTGAGCGTTTCATTCGCTTCAAGAGCATCCTTTAGTTCTACTTTAAGCGTGCAGTATGCCTCGTAGTTTACAACTTTCTGCTGCAAAGTTTCCAAAACACCGTTGATCCTCGTCTTGACAGGCACCACCAACACGTGATCTGAAGAATTGCGATGACTGATGATTACAGTTTTTTTATGCAACGTGGATGGTACATAAGCAAGCATTCGCTCCACCTGGTGGTAATTAGTTACCGCAGTCTATTGAGGCTAGCAACTCAAGAGGCATCACGAGCGCGTCGCCATCACCAAGAAAAGGAATAGGCGATGGAGAGGAAGGATAATAAGGAGAGGATAGGAAGCATACTGAGGAGAGTATAGGATGGATAATAGGAAAAAAAGGATAGGAAGTATAATAAACAAAGGATAGTACGGATAAAAAGGAGAGTTTAGGGAGGGAGTTTCGGCCCCCAGCGCACCGTTGTATCGCGCTGATCTTCAATAAGAGGGTGGTGGTGTGATTGAGAATGGAGAAATAAACTAAGTACCACACCATTTATATTGTACTAGTACATTCCCCGCAGCTTCGCTCGCGTCATAATATTGTTGATGAAAAATTAATTTCTGATATGATTCCTATTATTAGGTAGAAGCGTCGCCACGGTAACAGCCGGTTTTATCCTCCCTCCGCATTAGCTGTTTCACATCAAAAATATAGGTTCCGGATAAGTAATCACTAACATATCATATACTAAAACCTTCTCCGAAACACGTTTCATCTTATTGTATAAGTATTATTCCGATCGATCCAGTAGTTTTTGCAGTAAAACCGAACAAAAAACCGGCCCTCCATTTATTAGTATAGATAAATAAACATTTTTTATTTAGGTATATATCGATGGTTACCACACAAATCTATCTCGCGACCCATAAAATGGAATGAATATAATTAATTTTGCGAAGTTAATGAGATTTACCATTAGTAGTACATTGGGTGGATTGCCAAAAGAAAGGTTAAAGGGGGTAAGGAGAAATTACTATTACAATCTGGGTGTCTAATAAATTGTGTTGTCATCTTGTGATTTACAGTGGGTTATTTGATCTAGGTTTCGTTACTACTTTTAAGCAAACCATGTGGTCAGCCCCAGCTTTTACTAAGTAAAAAAGAAGTAATTAGATGTCCTTAAATTTGTGCCTTCCAGCACATCAAGTTTCAGCCAGTTACATTAATCACGAGTACAGTTTTTCAATCAACCTCTTTTGGACTGGACCTGTGACACTGTTTATTTTTAATTTATCGAAACTCAATTAAAAAAATCTTAGTGAAGAAAGGGGACAGAAACAAGCACTACTTATAACTAAAAAAAATTAAATGAATTCTAAAGTTCACGTCTACTAGCTATTGGAAAATCGCAAATGATTGGTTCAAGTAAAGACCGTGGAGATTACCATCTTCACCACAGGCCTCGTAGTAACTGCCTCCACTGGACATGTTCGTAGTCTCTTCCTTCGACGATTTGTTCATGTCTTCATCACGACGGATCTTGTCTCGAACTGAATACATTTTTACATGATTTTGATTTTTTGAAAATTTCGCTAGTAGATTTAGCTCGTGACTTCACCCTCGGAATAGACTTCGGAGTATGGGTAAATATGTCTCTACTTGCTCATTAACTTTTTTTTTACTCTACTATACCTACCGATGGTATTATCAAGTCACTGCGCACCATTTCATTTCTCAGATATGAAATGAAAGAATAAACAGCTATCTTCTGCTACAGCCTAAGCCACACTGACGTGCTTCATGACCGGTTACAAGGGAGACGGTGGTACCGACCCGTTCGGGCCCAATAGCAAGTGAGTGTCCTCACTTGGTACCCAGCCCTACCACTGGTAATGCAATGGGTGATAATTGCTTACTTTCCCTTAGTAACCTTGTACGACAACTGCGGGAAAGGATGGGGTGGTGACACTTGTATTCTTAGTCTGTCACCACACAGACAAAGTTATGTTTAAAAAGAGTCTCATGTTTTATATCTGACCCATAACAAGAACTCTTTCAATGACCCCTGGTGTACAATTCGCGAGTTGTTCCATAGTGTTACAGCACAGGCCGAGTTTGAGTTTCTTCAGCACTTTCTTGTTGAGGGTCATCCAGTTGTTTAGTTTGAGGGAGTGGCTGTTCCTTGGTGGGTAGTTGTGCATCTCCACCAACTTTGGATAATGGGCACTCAGGATCTCGGCCAGCAGCACTGCAAAAAATAACATCATTATCCTTAGCCTTTTGAACCTTCTAGTATTGAGCATGAACCTTCCATTCAATGGGGGCAACGTCCTATATTAGGTGCTAGAACCTCGCTGATTCCAACATAAATAGACTAGCTCAACTATGGTTAGGGAGCTGAGTGCCATTTTGGTATATAATTTGTTCGTCTTTCATATTAATAGGGATGAAAGTTTATGCCAATACAAACCGATTTGGTCCTGTAAATGAAAGTCGTACGTCCCTGCGTTTTCAAGTTACAGCGCTTCAAAAATGTAAAAAAAAAAGTGATACTAAATCATTTGTTCGCGTCTGCCTCTTTGACTGATGATCAAAATCATCCTTAAAAACATCGAAGAGGCAGATGTGCAGGGCTCTGTTTTATCACAGGACGTAGGTGCAAAAATATAAAAAAAAAAGCTATACTAAATCATTTGTTCGTCGTTCTCGTTGCGTCCATTCGATCCATTAGGACTCCCAAAATAGGAAAAAAAAATTGGCAGATGTCTAGGTCGCTGATTTTTTTATGTACGATTCTTTAAAGTTTTTTTCAGGAATTAAGGTATAGCGGGTATTACGGTTAATTATTGTTATTATTAAGAGTTCACGTAATAGTGTATTATTTTCTGTCTTTTATGAAAGAAAATAAAATTTTAATCATATAAAAGTTTAAAAAGGTATATTTATAAAAAACACAGCATCACGCCTGTACTCCCGAAGGGGTAGGCAGAGGTGTATTACACACCCACGACTCGCCAGCTATGTTTAAGTCCCACGTAATAGGGGGCGAGCCTATTGACGTCTACTAGACTATGTAATGTAATTTTATTATTGCTTGAGTCACTTACCTTCAATATCTTATAATGTCTTCAAATCATAAGCATTTAGTTGTGATACGATGACAGACGTCAGGCGGTAGGTGACGGCTGACAGATAGCAGTTAGTCAATTTAAAAGAGGACAGACGTAATACGAGGGATTCGATTGGCAAGAGCGTGAACACGGTCGGTCGTGGTCGCCATAGAACTAACCTGCACCGTATGTGTGATTATTTTGAGTTACATCCTTTTTTTGTTTGTTTAGGCGGGTACAAATGTACCTAACCGCACACCCCGTCGTTCGGGGCCGGGGTAGTGTGGGGCCCTACTAAAGAAACCCGCCGTATGCCGTCTCTCCGCCTTTATTGGCGGGAACGGAAATGTTACATTCCTAAAATATTGTGAGCATCACTTGTTATTTTATTACCAAAACTATAGTTTAGTTTAGTCCATAAAGATTAGTGTATTGAACAATAACGTCGTGTGATTTCAAGACTACCCTCGTGTCTGACCATCATTCTGATGAACATCAAAATGAAGATAAGCCCCTGCCTTCGTTCAATATTTAGATATATATTGTACACCTTAGTACATTAACATAATCATCACGGATCACCACATAGTGAACGTAGGGAAACGATCGACAGTTCTCACACGGTTTACCGAGTAAAACAGCCGTCTATAGGAGGATTCCACGTCAAATCAAGCGGTAAAATAATTACTATAGATCAAAAATGTTTAAAATAATTACTACTTTTTTTTCATATTTTCTTATTTTAATTGTTTCTTAAAGTGAGAATACAAAAAGAAAAAAATCCTAGTGAAAATTGATTTTTATTTCTTGGTTTTAGAGTGAAACAAAAACATTTTTCGTTAATTTATTAGCCTCGATGGCCTGAAATAAAACGGATGATTCAAACAATAAAAAAAATTAAATAAAGAAAAAGAAATTGTATTGTTTTGGTCCATTCATCCATCCATCCATCCATCAGCCTTTCAACGTCCACTGTTGGACATAGGCCTCCCCAAGAGAACGCCATAACGAGCGGTCCCGTCATGGGGGATAATGCCGTAATCGCCACGCTTGGCAGGCGGGTTGGCGATCGCAGTGGATGTTGTTAATACTCGAGGGAGTGCTGCTGCCCACTCCCCCGGTATTACCTCAGTCGGCTCTTACGACTCCCGTGGGTAGAGAGGGGTGGAACAATTCTAAAGCCGGCCTCACACGGACGTTTGGTCCATTATCGAACTATTATCGATGTATTATTTTATTCTTTCACATTTGAGAAATGAAATGGTGCGCAGCGGCTTGACTATATACTATTGGTGTTATTGTGTGCATGAGCGACGGTTAGCACTTACCATCAGGTGGGCCGTGGCTCGTCTGCCATCATAAGTAATTTAAAAAAAATTATTAATTTAAAAAAGGCTCCTCCTTATGTTTTTCCTCAATTTAATGTTTTTTTAGCTCGGACAACCCCTAGTAAAAATAAAATAAACATTTCTAAGCATTTGAAATAATATTTGGAGCCAAACGAAACCCACGATTCATTGGACATCAAAAGGTCAGGCCAATGACCGCGTGATTTGACGCGGAATGCCGCATAGGTAAACGCCAACAACCTGGGGAATTATACCGTTGTCACCCTCTTCTCTCTAAGAAAGAAAGACAAAACTTCCGAAAAAAAATTATATAAAAATGCTCTGCCCTTGGAAAATCAGAGGTCTGGACGTCTGCCGCTTCGATGTTTATTGTCTTGAGGATGATTCTGACCATCAGTCCAAAAGGCAGAAACGAACAAATGATTTAGCAGACATTATTTTTTTTACACTTTTAAAGCGCTGTCGATTAATAACGCAGCGCCATCATGGTGGCAGACTATTTTTCTGTGGTTCTTTACATCGTCATTCATCGAACAATTCGGGTCTGCCAAGCGAACAATTCATATACAAATTTTTAAATCATAAAAAATTGTTTAAAAAATAATTACTTAAAAAGTCAGAGGGCTGGACGTCTGCCACTTCGATGTGCCTCGTTTTGAAGGTGTTTCTGACCATCACTTCAAGAGGCAGAGACGAACAAATGATTTAGCATACCGTTTTTTTTACAATTTTAAAGTGCTGTCAATTGATAACGCAGGCCTGTTATGGTGGCAGACGCGGTCCTCAATGCTTTTTATGGTACAATCATCGATATTAAACATGTCTGCCGCACGAACAGATCATATAGAAATTTTGGCATCCAGCTCCCTAACCACTAGGGAACTCAAATTAACTAAAAATATAGACGGGGCATTACGAACACCACCGAAGGAATGTAACATAGTTCCAGTGGCCCGGCAATAAAGGCGGAGAGACGGCACACGGCGGGTTTCTTTAGTGGGTGAAGGCCCCACACTACCCTGTTCGTTGCCCCGAACGACGGGGTGTGCGGTTAGGAACATTTTTTCCCGCCTTAACAAAAAAAAAGGGGGCCTTACGAACAATCCAGTGAAGCCATATAAAGTAATTATACGCGCTCACGCACACAAATACAAACAAAACCATGCCAAAACAAAGTGTCATAAGCCACGAGTGTTAATTTCTTACGTACCTACGTTACGTACATGAATACGTCGTCAGCCCCACGATATTCCCTGTATAATTTGCTGTAAACTTACTTTATACTTTTACTTCTTTATGTTTTAATATAAAACGTTTAAAAATTTACTCTAATTATAGAGATTATTTCTTTCCGGTGACAATACTTTCACGCACACATATTTCAAAAAGTGGCTTCACTTGTTAGTTGACAATGCGGTGTCTTTATTTTTTAGTTAGTCTGAGCTAAGGAAGTACAATCAGGGGGTGATAACGAACACCAGCTTCTACGCGACAGACAACGACAAACGCAGAAATAGGAATATTACTTACGGCGTATAGTAATGACGTATCGTGCGTATTATCTTTTGTGGATCACACAAAGACTAACTCGGATGGGAGGCCGGTATCTAAGCCTAATATTTTTTTTTCTTAAGGCGGGAAAAAATCTTCTTAACCGCACACCCCGTCGTTCGGGACAACGAACAGGGGGGTTAGGCAGAATCTCATATTTCACGTGTCGATCGTATCGTGATCACTGTGATTGGTTGAGAAATCGACGCGTGATGTCACAATAATCCTTTGGCCAATCACAGTGATCTCCCAACCAATCACAGTGGTCACGATACGATCGACATGTGAGATATGAGATCTTGCCTAACCCCCTAGGGTTGTGTGGGGCCTTCACCCACTAAAGAAATCCGCTGTGTGCCGTCGCTCCGCCTTTATTGCCGGGCCACTGGAACTATGTTACATTCCTTCGGTGGTATGTCTTCTTACCTAGTGTAATGCGCCAGTGACGCCTCTAATATTGCTAACATCTAGATTACGGTAACTGCTTAATATTAGGTGGGCATACGACGACACTTGTTTAGCCATCGTGACAATCGGTCGCAGGCGTCACTCAAAACGTTGAGAATGAATGTATTATCCAAATTAGCAGTCCCAAGCAATTGTCGCGATGGCTAAATTGGCAAAGCATCTGGACGGTATCCAGGAAATACAGGTTCAAATCTTGTTAGTGACTGTTATTTTCGATTTCACATTTTGTGTTAATTTATATGGCTAAGCACAAATGACATCAAATGCTAAAAAATATGTAAAAATATCATAATATTTAATATGCTTTTTACTAGAATTTGTAAAAGAGATAGCTGACTAGAAAATTTTACTATAGATATGTATTTGTACTTTTCTTGGAGAAATTCCAATTTGCTTGACTTTCTATAATTTGTCGTCTGTGTGTGGAATGAGGGTGATGACATAATTATGTATACTGAGGCTGTTACCACACGGATTATAAACATACATTTAACCCACTTATAATCTAACATAAACGGCAGCGGCGTTTATGTTAGAAATTAGAATGACAAGATTGACAAGCCATAAACGATAATAATGATTATACCTAGAACCGATTTTTATTTGATTACTGAGAGATAGTTGTAGAAAATTCAATTTATATACAAATAATAAATGCAATTATTAGATAAACTTAAATAAACTTTCCTTCAATTATCTCAATAATCAGCTAAAGGTCTTTGCCGAGTATCCTTACTATTAAATGCAAATTCAAGAATATCTTTATTTCATAGGCCTATTAAATAGCACTTATAATCGTCAATAATTAAGACGAGCGCCTGAGGCGAGTGCATCCGCATTATCAAACGGGCGATTGCAAATTATAAAGCTGTAATAGAGCTGCAATAGTGCCTGTACATTTAAGATATTTGAGATAAAAATACTGTATTAGGCTATACATATTATAGGCGCGTCTAAACACAAAACATTTATTTTTGTATTTTATGTCTGTTTGTAGGTTTGTCTGTTTGTTCGTTCCCCCGCATCACGCAAAAACTACTGAACGGATTTTGATGCAACATTTGTTATTTGATAGCTCTTGATTAGACTTAAAAACTGGTATACATTTTATCCCACTACTGTATCGGGAACCTGATATAAGACCAAAAAAACAGCTTTTGGCTGCGGCGGAGCCGCGGGCCACATTAGTAGATCCCACATAATATTCCATATATAAGGTCCTCAACGAAGATAAAATAATAATAAAAAATGATTTGTGTAAAGATTGTCATCTAACTAGGTACCTATATAATAAGCTCAGACCACATTTTTTAGTTAATCTGAGATAATAAACCATACCACTCTAAGGGCCTCAAAAGCCTCGGTTGTAAAAAATACTCTGCTTGGTCTAGCTGTAATAAGCGGGGACCATGAGGTCTCTGGTTAGAACCTGGGTCAGCAAAAATGTTTTTCCGTCAAGAAATTCTCAACAGCAGTTCTGAGTTAGGAAGTCAACTCGGACTGGTATTTCACCTCCGTGACTCAGAAAGCAGGTGGAGCCGTTGCTTCTTGACCTGATATCTCTCCTGTGAAGTCAGAATGCCGTGCCATCGGACTATGAGAGTGAAGGAACAGAGAATGCACTTGTGTTTGTTTTGTTTAGATTACAACACACTTGTGCAATATATATCTGCCGGGTACCTACATGGCTAGTGTTTAATGGAACTGGTTACAGTGACTATAATTACTGTCTGGAGATTATTATTATCATTAAGAAAATGTGACTTAGGCCTAATTTATAACAAATACGCAAATCAATATCAATCAGATTTTTGGAATAAGATAAAGACAACCATACTTTTATATTTGGTGCGAGTTTTCCAATTGATATATTTATCTACTAGATGGCACCACATGTTCTCAAATCGCTGAGCTGTGTTAGCTTTGGACATACTGCTATAACTTTTAACTATTAAGGTATATACCTAAGTTTTGCATGAACATATTTTCCATGAAATTAAATTTACAAGAAAAAATGTTAATAGTAATGTTAATAGTATGTGTAATAGTAATGGTTAGTAATGTTAATATGTTAATAGTATGTGTAATAGTAATGGTTAATCTATTTTATATTGTTACATTTCTAATCTCTGAAACTACTAATCCATCCATCCATCCATCAGCCTTTCAACGTCCACTGCTGGACATAGGCCTCCCCAAGAAATGGGGGATAGTGCCGTAATCGCTACGCTTGGCAGGTGGGTTGGCGATCGCAGTGGATGTTGTTAATACTCGAGAGAGTGATGCTGCCCACTCCCCCGGTATTCCCTCAGTCGGCTCTTACGACTCCCGTGGGTAGAGAGGGGAGAGGGGAAACTATTAAGCACGTTAGTATTGTTTTTTTCATTTTATATGCTATTACACATTTCGCTACGCACCTGATGGGGTGGAAATATAGTCTAGGATAGTAAGACGCACCAGAATAGCAAAAACTTATTCTCTCAAACCTTGAAGACACCCACATTGTAATAGGACGGGAATACCGAAGCTGGCAACTTATTCCATTCCATTGCTGTGAGTATTATGAACGATAACGCGAATCATTTAGTTCGAAAAGATGGGATATCAAAATTTGTTGAGATGTTTTTACATAAATCTTAGCAACAAACCTCTAAACATATACCTACTCAAGAGGACTAGAAATCATTTTGGTGGGAAACAGAGATGTTTTCTACGAGCAAGCTCGTTCTACCAAATCCGGGGAATGCTTTAAACCGCCAAGTTATCGTAGAAACCTGCTTGAGACTTCAAATCTACACCTTACATTTTGTCTTACAAGATCCACGCCATCTACCGGTTGTATTTGCGTACGTACATATGTACTAGTAAAATAGCTAAGCATGTCAAATGCTAAAAGAAAACAAAAAAAGGTTATCTTGAACAGTAAGCAGGTTAAGGAAGAATTTCTAGACTTTTACCAGCATCAGAAAAGTCCCTGTTAATCTTCTTGGTAGTTCTAGAAAGTTTGAAGGTGTCGACCCATGCTAAAACGTCCTCGATATCGGTCAAAGGTATTGGAGATTCTATATGCGACATGATGTACAGATTAATAACTTTTAATTATCACAAAATGTTAAAAATAATTAATTTTTTAGTGTTAAATGTTTGACAATAATAATTTAAGGTTTGCTGTCACTGTGATTGACATTTTGAAACATGACTAATAAAAAAGACCTATCTTAAGGCCAGCATGTTTAAGTTATTATACAGCCAAAGGCAAACCAGGCAAAGGCTTTTTGCCTTGTTTGCTTGACAATTATATGTCATTATTTACGTTTTCTGAGCGATATTGTTAAAATATAAAAAGCCGTGTGGGGCCGGCACCAAGAATAGCTCCACCCTGTCTCTTCGTATGGGAGTCGTAAAAGCCGACTAAGGGATTACCGGGGGACCGGGCAGCAGCGTTCCCCTGTGTACTAAAAACATCCACTGCGATCGCCAACCCGCCTGCCAAGCGTGGCGATTATGGTAAAACCCCCCATTTTGGGGAGGCCTATGTCCAGCAGTGGACGATGAAAGGCTGATGGATGGATTGTTAAAATGTATAGTACCTGGAAGAATTAAAAGACGATATGCTGTGTAGCCTCCAAATTTGTGCGACGGTATCACACTTTTTTTTAATATTGGAGCTTGGGAAATATATGTACACTGAAGTTATTATATTTTGGTACAGCACACAGAGGCGATTATACTAGAAAATTAAAATTTACCAAATTACGGTTACAAATTGTATAGAAATTACAGTTTTCAATGGCCATGTCGATAATAAGTCCCCAAATTGATTATAGACGACAGAAGGGTCCAATGGTCCGACGAGACCCGTCCTGTGCTGCGCCATCCTACAAGTGGTCACCAGTCGAGAACTTTTCCTCCTCAACAGTAATAGGTTCGTCGAAATAATGCTTACATAGGTACTAATAGGTAGGCCACAACGTTCGACGAACCGGTAACCGTTTGATAAGGAAGGGGATTTAACGGCGACCACGTAGCGGAGAGGTCAGACGTCTTCTGAAGTGTAGGACAAAAACCTGATGGATGGATGAATGATGTTTTGATCTATATTTTTAACACTTGGCATGCTCAGCTACTTTAAGAGTACAAATTATTATTTGTGAATGAGTAAAAAGAACATATAGATCAAAATGTGTAAAAAATCACTTCATCAAATAGTATGAATTTTAATTGCAAATTTAAACTTACTATATTGGTTTAATGCATGTAAATGCGTTCCAATAGATGGCGTTGGTCGTTAAGACAAATGTGATGAGGAAATTGGGTATGACCACCAGGTAGTACGATAGCTCAGTAGATTAGAGCACTTCCCCGGATAGGAAGGGACGCAGGTTCGATTCCCGCTCGTACTAATGTTCTCTTTTTCCTCATTCACAAATAATAATTTGTACTCTGGATGAATGATATTTTTTTCTTGCTATATATTGAGTGGATATCTTTCAGAAACAGTCGAGAAAAAGTCGAGAAGAAACAGAGTTCTTTATTTGCTGCAGCAGGTTTAAAAATGCTTTAGGCGTGTTTTTTTAGTTTATAATGATTATAGACAGCAATTTATGGCCTAAGTTAATGTTTTATTACATGGACCGGAACAATATGACGTTAGTTTTGCCAGAATTAGCTCTGAGGTTATTGACCGAGAAGTGCTCATAAAATCATAGCTTATAACGAATTACATTATTTTGTGTAAAAGTATTTGTAGGTATGTTACTGACCACCATCGAAGGAATGTAACATTTCCAGTGGCCCGCTTATAAAGGCGGAGAGACGGCACACGGCGGGTATCTTTAGTGGGTGAAGGCCCCACACTACCCTGTCCGTTGCCCCGATCGACGGGGTGTGCGGTTAGGTATATTTTTTCCCGACCTAACATAAAAAAAAAGTATCAGGCCAGGAGAATAGTATTTGTCAGTTGAGTTGTTAGAATTCGTAATGAAATCTAAGAACATTTCAACCGACTTCAGAAAGAGGAGGTTCTCAATTCGACTGTATGTTTTGTTTTTTGTATGTTTGTTACCCGATTATTTCACCAATTATGAATTGATTTTAATAATTATTGTTTTGTTTGGTAGGTTCTACTTCAGAGGTTCATTTAAATTTTATCAAAATTTGTAGAGCGGTTTTTAAAAAATCGACAATTATCTAAAAAATTGTATACCTATATTGATAATATTTTTTTCGTTTAGGTACTTCAAAACCTCTCTGTCTCATTGGAGCAAGGAGTTTAGTATATACCTTACCTGGGTTTCTTCACGGTCTTCAGAAGACTCTCCGAGACACTGTGTCTCTACATCTTTCTCTATTGCGCTTTAATAATGTATAATAACTTAGTTAAAAGGGGATAGAAGGAAACAGTCTTTGCTGCTCACTCCTCCGGTATTCCCTCAGTCGGCTCTTTTTTTTCAAAAGAGTCATATTTGAATAATAAAAATGCAAATTCTAAGTCACAAGTTTCAGGGAGTACATCTTTTTTTTGTTTAGGCGGGAAAAAATGCTCCTAACTGCACACTCCGTCGTTCGGGGCAACTAACAGGGAAGTGTGGGGCAAAAAAAAGAAAAAGGGAGTACATCTTCTGTTTATCAGTTATTGCGAAGGGGTCACAGCAGTATCTCGGAGAGATAAACACATGGACAGCTAAAGCCACGTGCAACATCATTCCGCCTATATAATTAGTTATTTGTACAAGTACTTTTAATGCTGTACTGAGACTAAAAATAAATCATAGTTTACACAAGCACAAATACACTGTAGTTAACCTTAAAAGTTGAAACTTATATAGATAATATAATAAAAAATAATTATTGCAGCGTTAGTTGCTTTTTACTATATCATAATGATCATACTACCGTGTGGGGCCGGCTTTAGAATTGTCCCAACCCTCTCTACCCATGGGAGTCGTAAGAGCCGACTGAGGGAATACAGGGGGAGTGCGCAGCAGCACTCCCTCGAGTATTAACAACATCCACTGCGATCGCCAACCCGCCTGCCAAGCGTGGCAATTACGGCATTATCCCCCATGACGGGACCGCTCATTGTGACGTTCTCTTGACCTATGGCCAGCAGTGGACGTTGAAAGGCTGATGGATGGATGGATGGATGGAATTATCATACATAATAAATCTTAATAATCATCGAAGCTGCTTTGAAAGCTTGCTTTAACCAATGCCCTAATTGTAATATTCGATGTCAAGCACCCTACACTTTTTTTTATTTATACTACCTACTAGAGTGGCAAACAAGCATACGGCCCACCTGACGGTAAGCGGTTACCGTAGCCTATAGACGCTAGCAACACCAGAGGCAACACTTGTGCATTACCATTCCCAAGGGCCGTATGGAGGCGGAGGGGCAGGATGACAGAGAGGAGATGATGAGTAGAAGTCGAGAAGAATAAAGAGGGGATGAGGAGAGGGATTGGGCCTCCAGCACTCTCACTTTCCATATGAAACAAACAGTTGGAGTATTTACCGTTCATTTATGATGATCTTCTATGAAAATACTTTCCCGGTCGAGGGAGTCCAATTATGCTGGGAGAAGCAAGACGCATGTACTCCATCCATCCATTAGCCTTGCGACGTCTATTGCTGGACATAAGCCTCCCCTAGAGCACCAAAGCGAACGGTCTTGTGCTGACCGCATCCAACGGCTCCCTGCGGCTTTGACCAGATCGTCGGTCCCTATGGTGGAAGGCCGTCTACATGCGAATCATGAAGTCATGATATATACTTATGACTCATGTAGGTAATTAAAAAAATAACGGTATTAAATACGTTTTACGCGTCATATTACTTACACATATTGCAGCATAAGACATGCGGCATAAAAAAAGATTTGTTGAAGCTCCGTAAATTGTATAAAACTTATATATTAATAACGGTCTGTAAAACATTTCGTTTACCGTGATGAATATTAAATACTAATTTTGTCCGTGTGGTGACGGACTAAGAATATAAGTGTCAGCACCCCATTTTTTCCCGCGGGTGTCGTACGAGGCGATTAAGGGAAGTAAGCAGTTATCACCCATTGCATTAATGCATGGTGGTACGGCTGGGTAGCAAGTGGGAGTGCTCACTTCGTGCTATCGGGCCCGAGCGGGTTGGTTACCACCATCTCCCGTGTGACCAGCCATGAAGCACATCGGTGTGTTTTGGTTAAGGAGATAGCTGTTTATTCTTTCACCTAGCTACACTCCTATTTGACGTTATTATATCTCAAAAACCCAAGTACCTATATCATAAATTGTCATGGTCAAGAGATTGTAATAAAAAGGCAACAAGAGCGTCTACTTACCTTCTTCTTACACCAAGGCACAAAACCGCGGCATTTCACGGAAGCTTTAAATTTGCGGCTACCCGATGCTGGAATGATCTGTTGCCGCCGTTCCATTTAATCCAATCAGTTAATTGTTTTAAAAATAAATATAGAAAATTCCTGCTTGATAGACAAAAGGCAGCAAACTAAGCTTAGTTGGCAACGGGTCAGTCTGCTCTGCTATAAGATTTAATTAACAGTTACCTACTATCTATAATATATATATATTTTTTTTTTCACTCATTCACTCCTATCTAATTCCTATACACTAATACATAGTCTGCATCAGATTTAATTTGGTCCTGCTCATGTTGGCACATTTGGCACATATAATTGGCATAATATGTATTCGTATGTCAACACTACATTAATGTGATATCACATTTTTTTCTAATTCATTATTGAACTATTGTCGTGTGTCGTGTCGGGCACAACAAAGTTTTTTTCTGAAAACCAGCGCTGAAGCCGCTTTAGTGCTTCAGCATACGCTGAGATAAAGCCTTTTTTGGCTTTCTACTCGATGATTGTATTTTTTCTTTTTGTTATTTTGTATTGTAGAAACCAAAATAAACGTTTTTCTTTCTTTCTTTCTTTCTTTCTTTCCCATTTTATATCTGTGAAATGAAATATTGAGCAGCGGCTCGCAGCGGCTTGATAATACTCCCGGTATAATTGAGTCCATGAACGATGGTTACCATTTACCATCAGGTGGGCCGTGGCTCGTCTGCTACTAAATGCAATAAAAAAAATCTAAATCTGATGGTATGCGTGCCAAATTTTATCTAAAACCGATCAAGCGTTTTCGTGATTTCGTAAGATATATTCATAGATCTAAACATTAAAAAAAACACTGTAATAGGATTATGTTGATATAGATTCTGCCCGCAAATTCGTCCGCATAGACTTCTGAGGGATGAAAATAGCCTAATGTCCTTTTCCGGGTTCTGGAGTACGCATGCTGATCGGTTGAGCAGGTAGTTATGGCCTGAAATTGTAGATAGCATTTATAATATTAGTAAGGATTATGCCATAATGTGTAATTTTGTTTTATAGCGAAATAATTTTAATTAGGACGTTTGTTTCGTGTTGTTCAGTCAGTCTATGGAAAAAATTCTAACGGTTATGAACAATCTAAAATTAGACTAGACAGTCGTGTAACATTTTAGCAAAAATTATGTTCAGAACATTAACGAATTTTGAAATAAAACTACGTTTACGGAATCTATCGGTATTCATCTAAGTCCACCCGTGATCATGAATGCTGTAAAGTATTCGAAACGTCGGGATAGTAGTAAAATCAAGTAAACGCGATAGATTCCGTAAACGTAGTTTTATTTTAAAATGTGTAACATTCGCGTAAATATCAGAAAGTATAACATTAACGAATATCAGGGATTGTAATATATATCTACTATTGCTTTGTTTCGTATGGTAAGTGAGAGCGCTGGAGGGCTAAACCCTCTCCTCATCCTCTCCTGATTATCCTTTCTTTCTACCATCTATCCCTTTCCTTCTTCTGGTGTTGCTAGTGTCTATAGGCTACGATCAATCGGAACTAATATACCTACCTTTTTTTTTTTTTTGTTTGGGCGGAAAAAAATGTACCTGACCGTACACCCCGTCGTTCGGGGCAACGAATAGGGTAGTGTGGGGCCCTCCCCACTAAAGCTGCGCCCTCCACCTGGCCATGTCAGCTCGGCGGGTATCACCCTGCCACCTGACCACCTCGCTAGGTACTAACTTGATCGGGAAGTACCACCCTCTCGCAGAAGATCAGCGTAACACAACAGTAGGTACCTCTATCATTGTGTCTCGTATGGCGAGTGAAAATGCCGGAGACCCAAACCATCTCCCTATCCTCTCTTTATTATTCTTCCTGTCCTCCCCTTATCATCACTCCCCTCCACTTCATTTGTATTTCCTGGAAGATGGCGACGGGCGAGTAATGCCTCGTTAACCGCTTACCATCAAGCGGGCATACGGCCGGTGTGTTTGTTAACAAAAGTCTAAGTTAATCCTTAAAAGATCAGCAGCCAGTGAAAGTCCCTTCTGAAATAGGTTCGTCGATAAGCCGGAATAAACAGCGAAACAAAATTTTTAAAATTGGTATTTTGATATAGGTAACTTATAATATTATAATGGGTTATATGTATAATTTCATATGCATTTAGTAGGTTTTAAAAAGGTATTATTTAGACATTACAAAAACTTAATTTTTTTTATTTGTATACTTACTTGACTACGGAAATGAGCCGTTCAAAAATAAACATAAAAACAAAAAAACATAGCATCACGAATGTATTCCCCGAAGGGGTAGGCAGAGGTGTATTACACACCCACGATTCGCCAGCTATGTTTAAGTCCCACGTAATAGGGGGCGAGCCTATTGACGTCTACCGGGCACATTTCCAAACCCCGGGCTGCTACTGAGAATTTTTCTTTTTAGGAAATAGCTCAATAACATTGCCCTACCCGGGGATCGAACCCGAGACCTCATGATTAGCAGTCGCATACACGCGGTAGTGTACACCACTGAGGCAGTTCAAAAATAAATTCTCAAATCGTTTGTTGTTGGTATTGAAGTGTGACAAGAGAGAACGGCGGCTTCTAAACAAACGTAACGTTTGTTGTATGGTTATCATAACGGCTCATGTACAAAGAAAAATTAAAGAAAGAAACTTGATTTCGTGACGTAACATTTACAGAGGGACTCGCAAAAATTGACGATACGGTGGTCCTCTTTTTGACGTAATAATAACGTCTTATAAATCTATGAACGCCGGCTGCACGCACGAAAAAGTGTCACGTTCCGAAAAATGTATGGCGACCGATGCATTGTTTGTGAAACTCTCAGAAAACATATATGACGTTATCACGTAAAATTATCGGCCGTAAACCGACTTTACAGGCAACCATATAGCTTTTTTGTTAAGGCGGAATAAAATGTACTTACCTAACCGCACACCCCGTCATTAGGGGCAACGAACAGGCTAGTGTCTCTTACCCACTAAATAAAACCGCCGTGTGCCCTCTCTCTCCTGTATTGGCAGACCACTCGAACTGTGTGATATTACTTGACGAAACGGTAGTCTTAAGATCAAAATTTAGTGTGGCGCAAGCGCGGATCCACCGTTATGGGCACGATGGGCATGCCCGCAAGAGACTTGTGACGTCACACTTTCACGGTCTAATGTGATCAGTAGGCTGATAATATTATATCCAATGTCTTAATTAAAAAACTAAGAATCGTGCATGACGGTGTGGCTACTAACTGTTTTTTGTTTTTAGGTGGGAAAAAATGTCCTACCGCACACCCCGCTCGCCGGGGGTAGTGTGGGGCTCTCACTCACTAAAACTCACTGTGCGCCCTCACCCGCCCTTACTACGGCGGATCACGGGGACCACGTCGTATCGACCGCGATCCGCAGGCGGCAACCCCTTCGGGCACCTTCTCTTGTGCGATGCCCTACTGGATCAGCGCCTGGCGTGACGTAATTTTCCAACGGCCCCCTCAATAAGCATTAAGCACGATATAAAAGTGCCACAGTCGCTTCCTAATATACCAATGGGGTGACGCTCTAATTGTAGAAGATATTCTAAATCCACACGACGTTTTATAATTTGGGGGAACATTCGTAATTATCTTAATAAGTTGTTATAAAGACTGGTGGGAAGTTACCACTAAAGTAATGTCACATAGTTCCAGTCGTCCGCTAGTACAGGCGGAGAGACTGCACATGGCGGGCTTATTAAGTAAGTGACTACACAGATGCACAGATCGGGGATTGGTTTAGATACCGGCGTTCGGCCCGAGTGTTGTGGGCTCAATTCCCACACAGGACAACTCTTTGTGTGATCCACAAATGGTTGCCGTGAGTCTGGGTGTACTTTGTGTCCGTGAAATTGTATGTTTGTAAAGTCCCCTGCGAATCCTGCAATACAATGATTATTGCTTAGTGCAGGGTGTTGTCTTTTAAAAAGAAAGAAAATAAAGTGAGGACCTCATACTACCTTGTTCATTGCCCCGAACGACGGGGTGTGCGGTTAGGTAAATTTTTACCCACCTTAAACAAAAGGTATATAGGTTTGGTAATATGTATAAAGAGCTGATGTAGATAATACCACATACATAACAATGGAACACAAGTCAAGTACCTATAGTTTGTTATGAAAGTGGAACATCAGATACTTCGAAACTTGACCTAATTTCGGCCGATGCCTTGTACTTTGTAGAGTTAAATATGCAATGTAACCGATGTGTTGAATAAAACTTTGTTAAAAACATTTTTTTATTATTTGATGGCAGTAGCAACCCTAATGAGTAGGTAAGTACTTATCGTATAAAGATTTGTCAGAATTTCTCAAAGTTAGATACATTTTGTGAGCTCCCTGAGACAGTAGACGCTTCAGGCATAAAGTTTCTGTGTGTTGTCTTTTCGAAATCATAATAGTAGATATCTACTTACACTAATCTATATTTAAATAAGAAAGTCGGGTTAGTTATACTATTTATAACTCAAGGAAGGCCGCACTATTTTTTATGATCTTTGATTTGTTAGGTTTTTCTCTGCTTAATATAAAGCATATAGCAGAATAACTATTACAAATATGAAGAAGACAATTTTTCTCATACATTTCGTCTTTTTTTTACAATATCTCGAGAACAAATAGACTGATTTCGATGACTTTTTTTAATGAATTCAGCTAATTAGTTAAAATAAAACTTATTGATGTTAAGGCGGTGTGAAGTTCTCATGTCTGTTAGTTGAGTTATAACTTTTATCAAACAAGGAGGCCTGCATACTAGGTCTTGTGGACTTTCGAAATGTCGTCCATGTTATTTACAGTGTCTCTCTTATAATGAGAATACTGTATCCTGAATTAATCTACTGCTGAATATTTGGCATATAAACTTACTGTTTACTATAATTTAACCCAAACCTACCTCACTTTTAGGCACGGGTCTCCTGTCAAAGAGAGAGAGAGAGAGATATAGGGATCACGCTAGCACAGTACGGGTTGGCAGATTTCAAAAGCCGTCGAGAAAATCTCTCAGGCAAGCAGGTTTCCTCACCTTATTTACCAAGCACCTTCACCAAGCAGCGATAAAATTTGTAAACAAATACACTCATATTGTCGATAAATTTCGAATAATGTATACCATGACATTGTACTAGGGATCGAACTCGACACTATTATCCTGCAGTCCTTGGATTTACCACTAGGCTATCACTGATTTTTTCATTAATAAATAAGTATTTTCTTTTAAGCAGTCTAGTGCTTCATGCTGGGATAAAGGCGAAATAGAAAAAACTCACTTTTCTACTTTATAATTTATAGATACTATTACTTTTTTACTGTTTCCAATCAGTGTTTCCCCAAAAATGTAAAAAGTTGTTAAAGTACAAATTATTTGTGAAATAAGGAAAAAGAGATTTTTTGTACGAGCGGGAATCGAAGCCGCGTCTTTTCCAATCCGGGGAAGTGCTCTAAGCCACTGAGCTATCGTACAAACCTATTTGGTCATCCCAATTTCCTCATCACATTTGTCTTTACGACCAAAATTGCAAAATTAAACTTACTATATTGGATTGTGTAAACACCAATGCTTGTATTTGTAATTTTGAGCTACAAATAGGGGTCAATGCAGTGCACTTTGAGAAACATATGCGCGTCCATAACCTGTGTCACAGAGAGCCTGGCATCCGCTGTAGAAAGTCGAAGGCTTGAAGCTCAGACATCAGTGTCATTACTGCAGCCAAAAGATACACACGGCCATTGTGTAGTGTTATTAGTGTTTGTGAATCAGCTTAAAAACTTAAAGGTATGTTACTTCTAGGTTTTTTTTTTTTTTAATTCCGTTTATTACGTATAAGTCCAGTCTCATTCTTCATTCATAGATTATTGTTTAACAGCTCCCGCAAAAGGGATTTCTATTAATATATTATACCAGGCTTTGCCCGCGGCTGTGCCGCAGCCTAAAGCTAGTTTTTATATCTCAGGTTGCCAATATAGTAGCGGCATAAATCATATACCAGTTTTTAAATCTAATCAAGACCTATTAAATAAAAAACTTGCATCAAAATCCGTCTCGTAGTTTTTGCGTGATGCGCAAACGAACAAACAGATAAACTGACAAAAAAATCTAAAAAAAAATGTTTTGTGTATAGGCCTGTGTCTATAGAGCCTAATACAGACATTTTTTCTAAAATATCTTTAATATACAAATACAGCTCAGGATTCACAGTGAAAACATAGTACTTAACATTTTGACATTTATCCGAATGACGGTGACGTGCTTCGCCACTCATCACGTCTCAATAAGCAGTGGCGCGTCTGCCTATATACCTGTAACTAATAACCTATATGTAGTAGATGTAAAAATATACTTACACATTCATGTACTGTCCATTCACATTATTTTCAAAAATTGCTTTGCATTTTTTTTTATTGCTTATGATGGCAGACGAGCCACGGCCTTTTTTTTTTGTTTTTTTTGTTTAGGCGGGAAAAAATGTACCTAACCGCACACCCCGTCGTTCGGGGCAACGAACAGGGTAGTGTGGGCCCTCACCCACTAAAGAAACCCGCCGTGTGCCGTCTCTCCGCCTTTATTGGCGGGCCACTGGAACTATGTTACATTCCTTCGGTGGTCCGCCGGCGGGACGAGCCACGCCCTACCTGATGTTAAGTGGTAACCGTCGCTCAAGGACTCAACTATAACAAGAGTATTCTTAAGTCGCCGCACACTATTTCATTTCTGAGATATGAAATGAAAGAATAAACAGCTATCTTCTGCTACAGCCAAAACACACTGACGTGCTTCATGATCGGTCACACAGAAGACGGTGGTACCGACCCGTTCGGGCCCGTTAACAAGTGAGTACTCTCACATGGTACCCAGCCCTACCACCAGTGAAGTTTTAAGTGCAATATTAAGTTTTATTTTTATTACAAAATTGCCTAATGCCACTAGGCGAACAAAGTAAAGGTTAGAGACATACTCGCGAAGAGAGAGAAAGAACATTAATTCTGAATAACGGCATGGTAGAGCCAATTATTTATCCCAGCATGAATTGGCCGGCTCGTTCAGAGAAGTACCACCCTCTCAGAGAAGGTCAGCTTGAAACAACGGCAGGTACCCTTATCGTTGTGTTTCGTATGGTGAGTGCAAGCGCCGGAAAGCCAAACCCCTTGCGTATCCTGATATCCTCCCATTATTATCCTTCCCATGCTCTTTTTATTATTTCTCCACTCCATCTCCATCATCATCTATCCTATCCCATCTACCTTACCACATCCTCTCCATCCACGCTCTCGGTAGACCCATATCATCAGGAGGGTCATATGCCTGTGTATCACCTCTGTAGTTAAAAAAAAAAGAGTTCAGTAGTTTAAAAAAATATCGTTAACAAACAAACAAATGTTTCCGCTTTAATTTTATTTTTATACTACATGGGTGGCGTACCATACGGACTACCTGATGGTAAGCGCTTACCGTAGCCTATAGACGCTAGCAACACCAGAGGTATCACTCTCGCGTCGCCATCTCCAATGACCCTTTTCTTATAGGAGGTGGATAGGTAGGATAATAAGGAGAGGAGAGGGATGAGGTTTGGGCCTCTGGTGCTCTCACTCACCACACGAAACAACGGCAGGCGTAACTACAGTTGTTACACGCTGATCTTTTGTGAGAGGGTGGTACTTCCCCGATCGAGCCGGCCCATTCATCCTGGGTTAAACAAGAGTCTACCACTAGACAAATACTACTATTTGATATAGATAGATGTGAAAGTTTGTGTGTTTGGTAGTTTGTTATTCACTCAGATAGAAACAAAAGGCAAAATTCGTGATCCCATATGAATATATAAGGGGTTCTTAAAACTAAGTAATCCCCGTAGCCGCTAATAGACTTTTGTGATACACAAATAAAGAAATTCTTTCTTTCTTCGTGATCCAAAATATTATATTCTATGTTATACATAATACATTTTTTTAAAGACAACACTCTGCACTAAGGAATAATCCTTATATCGCAAGGGACTTTACAAACATATAATTTTACGTACACAAAGTACACCCAGACTAAAAAAAAAACAAGACATAACATGACGCCTGTATTCCCCGAAGGGTTAGGCAGAGGTGTATTACACACCCACGACTCGCCAGCTATGTTTAAGTCCCACGTAAAAGGGGGCGAGCCTATTGACGTCTACCGAGCACATTTCCAAGCTCCGGGCTGCTACTGAGAATTTTTCTTTTAGGAAAAAGCTCAATAACATTGCCCGACCGGGGATCGAACCCGAGACCTCGTGATTAGCAGTCGCATACACTACCGCTACACCACCGAGGCAGTTAAACAGTACACCCAGACTCAAAACAACCATTTGTGGATCACACAAAGAGTTGTCCTATGTGGAAATCCAACCCACAACACTCGGGCGTTGGGCCGGTATCTAAACCACTCCACCATCTGTGCAGTCACGCCATCTGTGTAGTCATAGGTATATCTTATCCTTTACTTATAATTTAACTACAGAGCCTTCAGATGCTTCGAAATTTCTTTTACAGAATGTGAAAGTTGCCGCTCTGCTGATTTTAGAAATCAAGATCTCCCAAATAAACGTAGTGTAACTAATTATATAAAATTAAATTAGTTAAATATTTTACGGTAAATAGCAGACATTATTTACTGTTTCGTGAAAGAGACCAGCTCGTAATCGAAACCAGCTTGATTGTAAACGCATGTTTACTGGTAATGTGTGATAATGTTGTTTGTCTGTGTGGTGACGGACTAAGAATACAAGTGTCACCACCCCATTCTTTCCCACGGGTGTCGTATGAGGCGACTAAGGGAAGTAAGCAATTATCATCCATTGCATGACTGGTGGTAGGGCCGGGTACCAAGTGGGAGTACTCACTTGGTATCGGGCCCAAGCGGGTTGGTACCCCCATCTCCCGTGTGACCGGCCATGAAGCACATCGTTGCGTTTTGACTATAGCAGGAGATAGCCGTTTATATTTTATTTCACCGCCGGGTGAACTAGTTTTTATATACTTATATATTTTTAAGCATTTGATGTTTGCAAAATTTCACGAAGAGTCCGTGGTTATGACGTGAAAGCGTAACAAACAAACAAATTCACTTTCACATTTATAATATTAGTAAGAACTAGCCTTTGCAAAAGCTAGTTTTTAGACTATATCTCAGGTTTCCGATTTAGTAGCCGGATAAAATGTATACCAGTTTTTAAGTCTAATCAAGAGCTACCAAATAAAAATAGTTGCATCAAAATTCGTGCAGTAGTTTTTGCGTGATGCGTGAACAAACAAACAGACAAACAGACCAAAAAATCTAAAAAAAAAACAACAAACGTAAGTATAGGCTCCCTACGTAAGTAGGCAATTGTCTAAATCCCTATTGTATTTGTTGGGTAAAACGTTTTCGTTTCGTAAAACGTTTTTTACGTCATAGCCACAATACAGCTAAGCGAACCTGTTTTTCACAAATAGTTTGTACTAAGTATATAGAAGAATAACATAATTTATTATGCGGAATAAATACAAAAGATTTTAGATCTATTTCATTTAGCAATTGACATGCTCCGCTACTTTTTAAAGTACAAACTACTTGTGAATAAAGAGAAAGAGATTTTTAGTAGGAGCGGGAGTCGAACCCGCATCTTTTCCAATCCTGGGAAGTGCTCTAAACCACTAATCTATCCTACTGATCTTTCGATCATCCCAAATTCTTAATCACATTTGTCTTACGACCAACGCCATCCATCGGCAAGCATTACGTAATGCAATAACACAAATAGTTTGTACATGAGATTATCTTTGTTGAACTGTGATTATGACGTGTCGCTACGGACAGAAGAATTTCCTTTTAATTTATTAACTTTAACTCGAATTTACGCAGCAGACACCAGCCAGTTTTTTAGCTTTTAATCTCAGATTCCTACCACAGTGGCTAGATAAAATGTATACCGACTATTTGTTAAATATAATCAAGAGGTGTCAAATAAAAAAGTTTTATCAAAATCGATGTAGAAGTTTTTGCGTGATGCGTAAATCAATAAACATTGTCAAAGAAACATTTTTAAGTTTACTTCAGGCACCCCGAAATAGTCTAATATTTTTTCTCAAGTAATGTATACTGCACACTATTATGCTTACTTTTAATGGTCAGACATGACACGTCATTAACAAAATTTTCTTGGACGTAAGATTTACCGCTTTAGGCAAGTAATTATGTATTTATACACCTATTAACCTTTGCCCGCGGCTCCGTCGAACCCAAAATCTAGTTTTTAGGTTATATATCAGGTCCCCGATATAGTAGCGGGATAAAATATATACTAGTTTTTAAGTATAATCAAGAGCTATCAGGGCCCCACACTACCCTGTTTGTTGCCACGAACGACGGGGTGTGCGGTTAGGTACATTTTTTCCCGCCTAAACAAAAACAAAACAAAAAAGACTACGAGAACATATGACTGTAATCAATTGTTGGATAACGGAATTGGCGTGTCTATATTATGACAAACGGAGGACCTATGGCTAGATTTAGTAGGCATTTTTTGTCGCGACGCGTTAAGTTTACTCCTATTTAAAATAAATAAACTCGCTAGGTATTTTATAAAAACATTGTGTAGAAATTCTTGAATTCTTCTGAAATTCACGAGAGCGAAAAGTGTTCAATTAAGCACGCGCCTCGTTGCCACGTGAATTATAATTTATAATCATTTGAATGTAATTAAAACATATTTCATTTTGATGTTAGTTTATTTCATTTTGAGTAGGTATTCATTTTATAATAATAAAATACTGAATTTAATTCTGCTAACAAGATAAAACAACATTTATTGATTCTGGCGTTACGAAGTATACCTAATTCTTTATCTACCTGAATATTACACATTATGAAATAAAAGTACGTTTACGGAATCTATCGAGTTTACTTGATAATAACGCGTTGACATGAAAGTGCTAACTATACTAACCAACCATGTTAATTTAAAAATTCAACAATGTTCACCGAGATATAAAGGTTACGGTGAAAGTCACTAAACAAAACAAAAGAGGTAACTGCATATTTGAGAGACCTTCTCGACCACTTATAAAGGCTTACCAAGATGTGGGGGACTAAGACCTCATCTTCTCTCATTCTGTGGGACCTGTGCCCTAAACTAGAACAGTCATAGGCCTAGGGACTAGCAGCTATCCAGTCAGTCTTCATCGTCCACTGTAGGATATCCTCCCCAAGAGAGTGCCACAAAGAGCGATCCTGTGCCGACCGTATCCAACTTACAGCTTCAACCATCACGACTGGAGAATCTTTCTTCCCCAACGATTGTTAATTTGAAGAGCGATGTGGCCTTAGCACTACCAATTTAGCTTACTGACCACTCTGACCAGGGCCCGTAAAATGTAACTCACTAAATCGTATCGAGAGAGAAACCGACGCGTGATGTCGCAATAATGCCTCGGCCATTCATGGTGATCTCTCAACCAATCACAATGACACGATGCGATGTCGATACGATCTACATAAGCCCCCTGGCAAGTTATGTCAGTCACTTCTTGGGCTACAGATTGCCGTACTTATTACGGATTCGATTAATGCTGAACGACTATACTTTATAATGCCTACAGCTAACCTTGAGTAAATTACGAACAAAACGCAAACGTCATCCGAATCATTATTATTTCAATCGAATACAACAATCGCAATCGATGCCACGTCCGCATATTTAATTACACAACAAAACGACGACACATGACAACGTTATAATAGCGGGTTTTCCTAAAATACCAGCTTGGTACTTCGGACACGTGTTTAAACACAGCTTGTCGGTGAGGACGACACTATTAATACTTATAGATAGTTAATATTATATAGTAGAGTTAGCGACTGCTGATCATGAGGTCTCGGGTTCGATCCCCGGGTCGAGCAATGTTATGGAGCTCTTTCGTAAAAAGAAAAATTCTCAGTAGCAGCCTGGAGATTGGAAATGTGCCTTGTAGACGGCAACAGGCTCGCCACCTATTACGTGGGTCTTAAACATAGCTGGCAAAACGTGGGCGTGTAAGACACTTCTGCCTACCCCTTCAGGGACTACAGGCATGATGCTATGTTTTTTTTAAATATTATATCATCATCACCTGCAGTACTCCAAGTCGTATAGCTGATTACCGATTAGTTAAGCGTTCACTGGTGTATCTTTACTATTATAAAGCTGTAACAGATCTACGTCTCTACATTTAAGATAATATTTTATTTGAGAAATATTTATAATCTATATTTAGGCGTCTCTGAATACATTTTTATAGCGCTTGAAACTCTTGATTACACTTAAAAGTTGGTATACGTTTTATGCCGCTACTATATCGAGAACCAGAGATATACTCTAAAAAACTAGCTTTTGTCTGTGGCTGAGCCGAGGGCAAAGGCTGTAACAGAGCTAAATGTTTTTTTTTATTACTTAAAATGGCTGATGAGCCACGGCCCACCTGATGGTAAGTGGTAACCGTCACTCATGGACTCAACTATACCGAGAGTATTGTCAAGCCGCTGCGCACACATTGACGTGCTTCATGACCGGTCGCGCAGGAGACGGTGGTACCGACCCGTTTGGGCCCGATAGCAAGAGTGTACTCTCACTTGGTACCCAGCCCTACCACCAGTAATGCAATGGGTGATAATTGCTTACTTCCCTTAGTCGCCTTGTTCGACACCCGCGGGAAAGGATCGGGTGGTGACACTTGTATTCGTAGTCCGTCGCATTGTCTGTTTGTTTGTTTGTTCGGGAATCACACAAAAACGACTGAACGGATTTGATGAAACTTTTTTGTTCAATAGCTCTTGATAAGACTTAAAAATTGATATACATTTTATTTCGCTTAATAGCGAAATATAGTTTTCCGGAACCTGAGATGTATGTAGCCAATATGTTTGTAAAGTCTTTAGTCAAACAGGAAAGGTATGTTATAGATTTGGCTTACCATCAATGAGATACAAATGATGTATCTCATTGATGGTAAGCAAAATCAGAGATACAGTGAAGTAAAAAAAAGATAATAAGTAAGTACTACGTATTCAACCGTAGTAAGAATGTGAAGATAATGTATAAAACATGTTCCATGATGCTCATAACCTTGTGACCGGTTTTTATGAACTTTATTATAGGAAACATCATTTTTGACATATAATTCTAGTTATAACTAATAGTTCAGTGAATTACTGATTCAGGTCCATCACAGACGTCTTGTGCGGAGTTTTATTTTATAATTGCATTATTGAAAGACAAGCAATTTTATAATACTTGTTTATCGATATAATTTCTTAATACGTAAATCGCACTCTCATCTCTTTGAGCCATTTTAATGTTATTTGTGTGTTCTGCAGCTTTAACTGTTGTAAGTACCTAATACATTTAGCGTTTTTTTAGCGTCTAATTATTTAATAGCAAGCACTTGTCCGTGTGGTGACGGACTAAGAATACAAGTGTCACCACCCCATCCTTTCCCGCGGGTGTCGTACAAGGCGACTAAGGGAAGTAAGCAATGATCACCGATTGCATTACTGGTAGTAGGACTGGGTACCAAGTGAGAGTATACACTTGCTATCGGGCCCGAACCACCGGTACCACCATCTCCTGTGTGACCGGTCATGAAGCACGTCAGTGTGTTTTGGCTGTAGCAGAAGATAGCCGTTTATTCTTTCATTTCATATCTGAGAAAAGAAATGGTGCGCAGCGGTTTGACAATACTCTGTGTATAGTTAAGTCTCATGAGTGACGATTACCACTTACCATCAGGTGGGCCGTGGCTCGTCTGCCATCAATAATAAAAAAAAATCTACCAATGTAACTACTGCACAGATGATGGCGTATATAGTCTAGAGTCCACAAAAGAATATCGGCTGATTTTTATCCCGGATACATGGAGGGTTTCTGTAGGATAGCTGCTTTTGCGTAAATATTAATAACGTGAGCGTGACGTGATGTATTGACATTATAGTGACCCGAATCTGAAGTCCATGCGGACAAAGTGTTGTGTAGAATACATAGTCTCGTATTTTTTATTTATTTATTTAAAAACTCCATGCATTATTGTATACAAAGGCGGACTTAATGCTAAAAGCATTGGTCGTAAAGACAAATATGATGTGGAGATTGGGAATGCCCGTCGGTCATTGCGGTAGCTTAGCGGTCTAGAGTACTTCCCCGGATTGGAAGGGACGCAGGTTCGTATCCCGCTCGCAGTAAAGTTCTCTTTTTCCATATTCACAAATAATTTTATTGTAAGTGTGTGAGGATGTGGTATATGAGTGAAAGAAGCATGGAGCGCTGTGAACGATGACGGATTATAAAAATAACAATACTAATATCGCGATTAAAAAATGGGGATTAGCAGTAGAAGGGTGAAAATTTAGGGTTTTATGATTTTTTTAATGCCGAATATATAAATAATAAAAATACAAAATTTGGTGTGGACCAACCTTATCATTTAAGGGTATGAAAAATAGTTTACATCCTATTCTCAGACCTACTGAATATACACACAAAATTTCATAAGAATCGGTCCAGCCGTTTCGTATGAGAATGGCGACAAACACTGACACAAGAATTTTATATATTATATCATAGTAGAAAGAGTCTTTCTACTATGATTATATAGAATAATCTCGTATAAGTACTTTACAGTACCTGATAAGTTTTTAAACATAGCACGGAACTCCAAGACTAATAAGTCGCGGAAGAAAAATACGATAATGTCGTCACGTCATACTGTTTGAGTATTGTTACAAAAAAAATAACAATCTTATTGAATGTATATTTTACTTTAGTAATAACTAGCCTTTGCCCGCGCCTTCGCCGCAGTCAAAAGCTAGTTTTCGAGTTATATCTCAGATTCCCGATATAGTAGCGGGATAAAATGTATTGTACTTGTATACCAGTTGTTTAGTCTAATCAAGAGCTACCAAATAAAAAAAGTTGCATCAAAATCCATCCAGTAGTTTTTGCGTGATGCGCGAACAAACAAAGAGACAAAAATTCTAAAAAACATTTTGTGTTTAGACGCCTATACATATAGTCTAATTCAGTAATTTTTTCTCAAATATCTTAAATGTACAGACACAGCTCTGTTACAGCTTTATAATAGTACCTACTAGCCTTTGCCACAGCTATGTTACAGTTTTATAATAGTATAGAAGATAGATGATAATATTTCATATATTAGGTAGCGCTAAATTCTGCTCTTTTGGACTCGCTCCCTAATATCCTATCGTCACATTTTAACGAGCTATAAATATGTATTACGTCACAAAATCTAGAACCCGTTATTATATGGGAAGTACCTATCACCCTCTCACAAAAGATCAGCGTGTAACAACGGCACTTACTCCTGCCGTTGTGTTTCATATGGTGAGTCAGAGCGCCGGAGGCCCAAACTCCCTCCCTATCCTATCCTTATTACCCTTCAAATCCACCTCCTAACACTTTCCTTGCAGATGGCGACGCGTCAGTGATGTTTCTGTTATTGCTAGCGTCTATAGGCTACGGTAACCGCTTACCATCAGGTGCGCCGTACGCTTGTTTGCCACCCAGGTAGCATAAAAAAAATCTAGGTAAACAGCAAACGTAACGTTTCCTTAGGCTTCCCCTCTTGTCACATTACGTTCACACCGAGCGATACCGCACTTGTTTGCGAACGTATTATATGAATTGCCCCTAAATATATAAATCATGATGTGTAAGTCCGTTTTAATGTGTTGCAACTAATTAGTATTAACGACACGTCTGTATTACAAAACCACTCTTGCATTGTCCAATATATTAGGAACTCGATAAAATTAATTATCCAAGCTCTCTATTTAGTTTTAATTACGACTTGTGATTGGCATTATTGAACGCCATGTAACGAAAAAATTTGGTTTTACCATTGATACACAATTGTGTATAGAAATAAGTACGTGGCATAAGTTGTATAATATATAATCACACTTAAATGTAGGTATAGCATTCATTTCGCATTAATTATATGAAATAATTTTAGAACAGGTGAAACTAAAGAAAAGGAAAGACATCAGGAAATGTAACTTATGGTATCGTCTGGTATCAAGTGACTTCAGTCAAGTCAGAGCAGAACAACAGTACTGTCTTGTACACGTTGCAAATGATAACGGGTTCTTATAGAGAACAAGTTCGAATTCTCGTTGCGGTGCTCATACGGCAAGCCTTTGTCTAGTATGATGACAAACACCTGATGGATGAATAGATGGATATAGATTGTAATATTTTGGTAATAGTAGATGCTAACGGCAAACAACAGTTGGCGTTACCCAGCATAGATAGGTTCATACAACGATTACCTACTACGAGCTGATGTGAGGACTATGAATGTTAACAATTCAATTTTAAGATGGCGGCGACAGGGTTCACTACCCGTCACGTTTCATTGCGTAAAATGGTCTTATACAAGCGACAACCTATTCTGCCTGCCTCTCTAGGAAAAAGGCTTCATCAGTCTATGCATGATGCGAGATTGGTAATAATCTATCTTCTCTTTCTTTCCAGACATGATTCTAGAAGCTTGGAGCTGGAGCTACCTATATTGGGTCTTTCCAGTACTGATCATCCTAGTCGTGTTGGGCTTCATTGGCTTTGTAGCCTCACTCTTTGCCCTCCGCCTCTTCGTCCTTTACTCGTGTGGAGAATACAGGAAACCAACAAGAATGGATGGAAAGACCGTTATCATCACTGGCTGTACCAGCGGCATTGGGAAGGAGACTGCAAGAAATCTGGCTAATAGGGGAGCCAGAGTTATTATGGCCTGCCGGGATGTAGATGCAGCGGAAAAAATTAAAGGTTTCTTTTACTTATCATATGTTATCCAACTACCTGATAGTGGAGTGCCTGAAATTTTCGTGAATCCTGTGAAATTAAAGAGCATTTATCATTATCATAATCAATATTAGCCTGCTGCTTTCTAATCATTCAGTAGCATTATCAATTTGCAAAGAAGGAACTGCCATCATGGCTTCACAGTCCACAGTCCAAAGAGATAGTGATATTCTCATTTTAGATTGGATTGGATCCCAAGATTCAACTCAATTTTGTATTAATGACGTTGTTAGATGTATAGACACAATATTGCCAGATGCATAAATATTCTGATAAATACGGAACAGTGTCGGTGTTAGACATATAGGCACAAGTTTGCTGATGCCAAAATATTCTGATTAATTCGGTATAGTTACTCAATTCATAGTAGATCCCAAGATTCAATTTTCGATTATAGCGTTAGACCTACCTATATAATATATACAACTTTTACAGATGCTAAATTAGTCTGATTAATTGGGGTATTAGTGACAGCCAGGACTAACGGTTTAAGGTATCTGAGGCATCAACTTCCTCACTATAGGTACAAATTCAAAAATACTCTCTTAATTCAGTCTTCTTTAATTCAATTCTTTTTCAATGGCATCGTTAGACGACAATTAAATGACTTTAGTAAATGGCGTGTCTCACACAAAAGGAACCCTTTAAAAATATAATATATACCTATAGGTACGATATTTACCTCAAAACTTTTAATAGTTTTCAACATCAATAGTAGTTATGCTTTCTATGTGCAGTACCTATGTGTGGGAATGTAGGTACAGGGGGAGACCGAGACTCGCCTACCTAGACCAAATTGGTCATGTATTGAAGGAAGGTGGAGTCAGGAGAGAGGTGTAGGTATGCAAGAATAGAGCCTCTTGGCACTCTTTTCTCTCTGCCTACCCCGCAAGGGAAATGGCTTGATGATAAGTTAGTAAGTTACGTGTGACTCAAAAGTATATTTCTATAAATAGTTTTTATAAACCTATAACAAATATGAATCATAAATTTAATTCACTAAATTTCTCAATTTGCAGAAGATATCATCGATGACACGAGAAACACAAAAGTCGTCGTCAAGAAATTGGACCTCAGCTCTTTCGCCTCCATCAGGGAATTTGCAGATGAAATTAAAAAGAGCGAACAGACATTGGACGTTTTGATTCACAATGCTGGATACGCGGAAACATTCAAAAAGCAACGTTCTGTCGATGGTATTGAAATGACAATGGAAACCAACCATTACGGACCTTTCTTACTTACACATCTTTTAATAGACCTACTCAAGAAAAGCGCCCCATCCAGAATCGTGATAGTGGCATCTGCTTTATATCGCATTGCTTCTGTAAACTTGGAGAACCCTAACCCTGTCGAAAGTATACCCGCATATCTGTATTACGCGTCCAAAGAGGCCAATATACTTTTTGCTAGAGAATTGGCCAGAAGATTAGAAGGCACAGGCGTCACTGTAAACTGCTTACACCCCGGATTAATCGACTCAGGAATTTGGAGATCCGTACCCGTACCATTGAGCTGGGGACTAACTTTAATCAAAAAATGCTTTTTTAAGACTCCACTACAGGGTTGCCAGACTACAGTCATGCTGGCTGCTGATGATAAACTTGAAAAGGTGTCTGGGAAATATTATTCGGATTGCAGGGAGAGTAGCTTGTCAACTGCAGTTAGTGACATGAGCCGAGCGAAAAAGCTTTGGGAGATATCTGAGAAAATAGTCAAGTTGGAAGAGAATGACCCTAGAATGTAGGCCTCAATAGTGTTTATAATTATTATTCACTGTCTAAACACTGCGTGAAGCAAGAACATCAAAGCCTAGCCAATTAAATAGGTAGTTATATATTTATCTAAACCTACCTTTACAACAACATTAGGGTTTAGCTATCTTTCGTTATTTATTTTTATTTGATTCCCTATCCATTTATGTGGTATTCAGCATTACTTTTATAACTTGTACCTATCTACTATTTCTGTTGATTGAGAGTCAGCGACAATATTCTGTTTATTAATAAGAAAATCTAGTGCAATTTATGGGTTGCAATTGACCATAATGAGGATCTAGTTAGGATATCTTAATGCCACATTTAGGGAGCGGCAATTTTGTAGCTTTTTGTAATTAAACGTTTTTGAAAAATATTGTGTTTTCTTGGTATCCTTCTATATAATAAACAAAAGCCAATAAATACAGCAGATTTCACTTTTTCTGTTTGTGTTCTAGCAAATGGCAACAGGTACTTATATCAGTTTTTAAATATAGTCAAAAGCTATCAAACATAAAAGTTTCATCAAATTTCGCTCAGTACATTTGCGAGATGTGCGAACAAAAGCACAGACGGTTTAAAAAAAATTGGATACAGTGACTAAAAAGCTCTGCTACAGCTTTTGTTATAGAGTGTAGATAATAAAACATATATTTTATTTAAAACCATTGTTTATTGATTATCAGGGTATATTACGTCTCCATGTCGACAATAATACTGTAATCCATCCATCCATCCATCCATCAGCCTTTCAACGTCCACTGCTGGACATAGGCCTCCCCAAGAGAACGCCACAGCGAGCGGTCCCGTCATGGGGGATAATGCCGTAATCTCCACGCTTGGCAGGCGGGTTGGCGATCGCAGTGGATGTTGTTAATACTCGAGGGAGTGCTGCTGCCCACTCCCCCGGTATTCTCTCAGTCGGCTCTTACGACTCCCGTGATTAGATAGGGGTGGGACAATTCTAAAGCCGGTCCCACACTGTAATCCATAATTTATTGTAATATGTACATTATTTTTAATGAAAGCACACTGGGGAATCCTGCCGGGTATGGGAATTGAGAATGACAATTATTTGAAATTTATTACAATCATGCTCAAAATTATTATTTCTGGGTCCCAAATATCATTGTCCAGCTTGAGAACTGGATCTACAGCTTTCTGCATAAGGGTTGTCTTCTAAACAAATACGCCATCTAGGTACGTATTAATTATGCTTATTTATAAATAAAAGTTAATCTATAAGATCAAATTGATCTAGGAACGTATGGTCCACTCCCAGTGCTGTTCCAAGACTTTCCCGAGGACGCCTTGGCACTGCTTCATCGGCATCAAAAGACATAGGGTCCAAATAATCTATTGATTTCTTTGATATCACACTATAACTCGGACTTAAAAGATCAGGCAATAAAATCCTATTTGCATTGGACATTTCTACATTCTCTTCAACAATCGTTACAAATTCTTCATCTTTTTCATTGGACGTTAAAACATTTGCTCGTACTTTCTTAAACCTATTAATTATCTTTTCTAAAGAACTAGTTTTTTTTATCAATTGCATATTCGTTTTAGGAGTTTCAGTCTTAAGTACTGTATTTAATGTAGTCTCTGGTAAGTTTAACATATCTACTTCAACAAAATTTACAGTATGTGAATTCATCTCTTTAACAGGGCTTGCTGTATCTAATTCTGGCGTTTTGTTAACTGATAAACTAGGTTCAGTGAATAGCTTTCTTGAATTTGCTAAGCATTCCCCTTCTGGTGTGGAGTAATAATTACCTTTGTCTAATGTAAATATTCCAGAAACTTCTAATAGAGGACCATCCTCCTGCATTGTGGATAATTTTCTTCCAATTTTAAATTTCTTTTCTCTGTGTTCAAACAAATTAGGTGAGGAGAAACTTCTGTACAAGCCAGTACTATCAGTAGAAACATGCTGACTTTGTGACTCATCAAATAGACCTCCTTTCTTGATGTTTATATTGTTAGGTCTTTCAGTCTTATATTTAAACTTTTTGGAGCTACTAGACTTTTTAACTGACAGTAATCTCATGATTTGTTGTTGCGTAAATCCAGATGAACACTCCGCAATTGTTTCGTTGTTCCGAAGATTTGCTTGTGATATTGTAGACATATTGAAATTATGTGTTATGTTTGGACGGTCATATGAACTAACACGGCATGATATAAGTCCTTTCAGGAAATCATCCCTAGGGCCTTGATAAAGCGGTGTAATGAGCAGGGATCTTGGTTGAGGTTTAGTAAACACTGCATGTGTCTTTCTCCGTAAGTTGAATTGGTATTTTGATATGTTGAGTGGTGTGAAGGAGTCATATGTTATTTGTGATTGCAAGTCTTTACCCATCTTGAGGTCTGAGAGATCAGGCAGAGGAGGTATTTCTATGATACCTTTCATTGATGGTAAGTGGTTGTAGTATGTACCTGGTGTTGACTGGAAAAATAAGATTCACACATTAGATATGACATGCTAACTGGTTTTGTTCCTCACTTACTAGTGATAGATAGTGTGCGGTAGATAGTAGTGAGTCACTACTATCTACCGGTAGCTTACAGTGTGCTCATAAGGGTAGGTGTAATCACAATGGTCACCAACTACAAAATCAGTTATAATTTTTTATGTAGTAGGTATGTTTGTAAAGTACTGTTCTTCAATACATTTTGTGCCATATGCAATTATTTATCCAAAATAAAAGAATCCAAGTTACACTTTGTAAAATCAGGTATACCTACAAAGTCTTGTACAAATCATTCCAGCCGTTTCAGAGATTAGCCATAACAAACAGATCAACAGACAATTTTTTTTTGTTATAATTATATCTATATACTGTCATAAATATGTATATATTGGCCGTGTGGGGCTGGCTTTAAAATTGTCCCCTCTACTCAAGGGAGTCGTAAGAGCCGACTGAGGGAATACCGGGGGAGTGGGCAGCAGCATCCCTCGAGTATTAACAACATCCACTGCGATCGCCAACCCGCCTGCCAAGCGTGGCGATTACGGTATTATCCCCCATGACGGGACCGCTCGTTGTGGCGTTCTCTTGGCCAAGGGCGGATGAGGGCGCACGGTGGGTCATAAAATATACATCAAATAAAAAGTTGACATTTAGAAAATAACAGCTTTTTATTAAGCTGTTTAAAATAAATATGAGGAAATCAAAAGATTATGACGCATACAAGATTTTTGTGCCAAAAAGTAAAGAAGATATATTTCTGAGTGATGATTTTTGGCCAGATGGAATAGCTTTTCGCCGTTTCCTTAATCTTGGCTATAATCGGTATGATCGTGCCAACAGCGTAAACCAATTAAAATCATAATGCATAACACCCTGAACACAGCCTATTTCTCCACATTTAACTGTAAAAATGTGGTTAGATCTATTGAATGTGTGAGGAGACTATGCCAAAAAAGCGACGTAATTGCACTACAAGAGACATGGTTACTACCTCACGACATTGCATATTTGGGTAGCATCAATGAAAACTTTGGTTTCACCGCTACATCCGCGGTGGATACGTCGGTCGGCGTGCTGCGCGGGAGGCCTTACGGTGGTGTGGCACTCTTGTGGCGAAAAACTCTTTTCAGCTGTGTGTCAGTAATACCATGTAGTAGTGTTCGGCTCGCCGCGATTAAAATATCGCTTCGCGATCGTTCCCTGTTGGTTTTCTCGGTTTATATGCCTACCAACTCAATAGAAAATCTAACGGAGTTTACACAGTGCCTCAGTGAAATTAGTGCTATAGTGGAGAATCAAAACGTGGACTCAGTGTATATGTTGGGTGACTATAATGCACATCCAGGTGAGCTGTTTGCTTCTGAACTATCGAACTTTTGTACAGAACAAACATGGTCATGCGTTGATATAGACCTGTTGCCGACGGACACGTATACTTTTGTGAGTGACGTCTACGGTAGCCTACGGTGGCTGGACCACTGCATTGTGACGGATGCTGCACGGCAAACCGTTGTTAGTGTTAAGGTTCTATATGATACCTATTGGTCGGATCATTGTCCTTTACAGATAGAATGCGACATTAATTTAATAAAACCTAAAGTCGTGTTTTCTGATAATTTCCATAATAGTTTAATTTGGGGTGATAGGGATCAGTCGCAAATATACCAATATTATAATTTTTGTAATTCTAAATTAAAAGATATTAATTTTCCAGTAGAATGTATAGACTGTGCTGATAAAATAAGTGATGATAGTTCGCACAAATTGTTAATTAATAAGTTATACAATGAGATTGTAAAAATTCTGACCGAGAGTGCAAAAAGCTGTTTTATAAGGACAAGGGGTAAAAAATATAAATATGTAACTGGGTGGAATAAGCACGCAAGGGCCGCCCACGAGAGGGCTCGGCTATGTTTTCAGATGTGGCAGCTTTATGGTAAACCTAGAGCGGGATCTGTTCACAGTGAGATGGTCGAGTCAAGAAGAGTTTTTAAGTCTAAATTGAAGTGGTGTCAAAACAATCAACAACAAATCAAAATGGACATTATTTCGCTACACCACTCCAGCAAGGACTTCAAACTCATCTGGAAAGCCACAAATAGACTCAGTCCGAAGCTGAACCGTCCCGTGAGCGTCGCTGGGATGCAAGACCCTGCTGGAATAGCTAGAGCTTTTCAGGCGCATTTTAGGGTAGACCAGCCCATCGGAACGACGCCGCCTGCGGTGTTTAATAATGGGTGTCGTACTGCTAACCTGGCACTCAAATTTACTACGAAAGATGTTGAGAGTGTGATTGAAAAGATGGTACGTGGTAAATCTCCGGGATACGACTATCTCAGCATCGAACACCTGCAGTATGCCGGCGCTCACCTACCGAGAGTGCTATCCTTACTTTTTAATCCGTGTCTGAGTCATTCGTACCTGCCCGATAACCTGATGCACACCACGGTGGTGCCCATTGTAAAGAATAAGACGGGGGATGTTTCGGACCTGTCCAACTACAGGCCTATCTTACTGGCGACTATTGTGGCTAAGGTGCTGGACAGTTTGCTTGACCGACACCTACGCATGCACATCAGACTAAACGATGCTCAATTTGGGTTTCGGTCAGGTTTATCGACAGAAAGTGCTATCTTGACTCTCAAGCAAGCTGTCCAGTACTACACAGCTAGAAAAACTCCTGTATATGCCTGTTATTTGGACCTATCTAGAGCATTCGACCTAGTGAAGTATGACTTACTGTGGGAGAAGCTGGCGCTTGAGTCGGCCTTCCCAGGGGAGTTAGCGTCACTATTTAGATATTGGTATAGTCACCAAACAAACGTTGTGAAGTGGGCGGACTCATACTCGAGCATGTACAGGTTGGAATGCGGGGTGAGACAGGGGGGGGTTTCTTCGCCTTGTCTTTTCAATCTGTACATGAATCGATTAGAGCCCTGTGCAAGCTACTGGAGGCATGTGAGTCCTACGCGGAGGCCCATGGGCTCAGATATAACGTTAAGAAGAGTGAGTTTATGGTGTTTAGGGCCGGTTCTAAGACCTATCACAATGTACCACCCATAACCCTAGATGGTGCTCCTCTTAAGCGCGTCTCAAAATTTAAATTTCTGGGCCATTGGGTCACTGAAAACCTTGAGGACAATGAAGATATTGAGAGAGAGCGCAGGGCCTTAGCCGTCCGATGTAACATGATGGCTCGCAGGTTTGCTCGCAGTTCCAAGGAGGTAAAAGTGGCACTTTTTAAAGCCTACTGCCAGTCACTTTACACCGACAGCCTGTGGGTTAGTTATACGTAGAGGGCGTATAACGCGCTGCGCGTCCAGTACAATGGGTTTAGGGTGGTAATGGGGTTGCCACGTTTCTGCAGTGCGTCAGGAATGTTCAGTGAGGCGCACACTGATGGCTTTCAGCTATCATAAGAAAGCGTTGTGCGTCTCTCTTGAAGCGCCTGCGCGGCAGTCCCAACACCATTCTGAACACATTGGTGGATAGATGGGACTCTCCGCTTTTGGGGCAATGGATAAGCCTACATTCAACCCAATGTTTGCCCCAGTCACAAATGTTCCCTAGTTAAGTAGTAGTTTGGTCGTTTATTCTTATTATATTATTAGTAAAAATATTGACATTTGAATTTGTGAATAATTTAGATTTTGATTTAATTGTGTGTATTGTTATTATTCTTATTATTTATTATTATTATTACTTTAATAAGATTATTTTTATGAGTTGTGAACTAAACAACTTGAAATAAATGATTTATTATTATTATTATTATTAAATGCATAATACATGATGGTATATATTGTATGTACAAACAGAGACTTCAATTTTATACTAATAAATATATGTAATATTGTATTCTACCATTGGATCTTCTCTACATTGTAAAGGAAATTGACACTAAACAATAAAACATATAAAAACAAAATTACCTGAAGTTTAGCTTCAATTACCATAATCCTATCCAGTAATACCCTCACAGATTTCACCATTTCAGAGAAATTTTTACGTCCTCCATCCAAGTACTTATTGAAATTATAAATCTCATCCCCATGTTCAGCATTATTTTGTATAAAAGATACCGCAACAAGGAAGCCACGGACTAAATTTGGAAAACTCAACTGGTTATTTTTGACTATGTTCTTTAAAATATATTTCTGTTCACTGTTAACTAGCCTTTGTAAATCTTTTGTACAAATATCATCAGTTTTAGGGTTGTATTCTAACATATAGGTGCTCTTTTCAGCTTTACCTGTCAGCCTCGCAATTAACATCTCGGTAAAGTGTTGCGTATTGGATGAAAGTGTTAAGAATGGAAAAGTTTTCTGATTCCATTCTGCTTCTAACTGTGTAATCTCTTCATCCGTATGCAAAAGCCATGAATCAAAAAACTTACAAGGTTTAGATACATTTTTTATATTGAGTATTTCTTGTTTTGTAACAGTATCCACTTCACATTTTGTTAAAAACCCATCAACTAGCTCGTTTATATATTTTTGAGCTTCTAGAGAATTAATTTTTTTCTCCATTTCTTTTATTCGGTCACACATTGCGGCTGCTATCCTCTGCATTTTTTCCCTCTTACACATATAATAGGAAAACTTGCTGAACAAACCCACAGTCTCCTTTTCAATTTTCTCCATAAATCTTTCCTTGTTTTCCGACTTGTAAATATCTGTCATATCATTGTAAAGTCTTTTTTGACTCTCTTTATTCATTTTTGATATTAATGTCCTCTGTAATGCCAGTTGAGACATTTGGAAAATCAGTAAAATAACTTTGTAGCTACCCGGATTAACCAAGTATGACGACATGACGGGAGACAACAAACCTTTGCTGCTGTAAGCACTGATGAATTTAGACAAGCCGTTTCTGAACGCTTTTTCAGTTTTTATATCATATAAAGGCCATGGGAGCCCACAGCCTGCCTGGTTATCAATAATCAACACTAAATAATGTGACAGATGGTTAAATAGGTTTTGTGCGGGTTTTTCTAGGGCATTTTCTTTCAAAATATTACTTAGCTCCACAGACATAGGATGTAGCTTACTGAGGATACCGACGGTCAAAATAGTCTCCTTTTTCAAAGTCATAACAAGATCCCTTTGCGATGTAATAGACACCATTTTAATTTCTTCTCCGTAAGCAACCACACTGTAGAATTTACACTGTCTGGCCTGTCTGCATCTAGTATAAGCTATATACTATCAATATAGTTGTGTTGTTAAACAAGATAGGTACATACTATGTAACATTTTACAGATAGGCAGCAATCTACCAAATACTTTCAATATGACTCCTGTTTTATCAGTTTTTATGGGGATCTTTATAATTCAGCTCATAACAATATATAACTGTTTTTGTAAAAAGTCTATTTTGCTCAAATGATTAGGGTATCGTAGCAATATTAATATGAAAATATGAACACCAAACACAACAAATTCAAACTTTACGTCAATTTTTTCCGTTGACGATTGATGCTAGTGATGTAATGGGCCGAGCACAGAACAATATTACTCGAGAGGGGCTGAGAGAGTCTGGTAGTCCTCGAGTACCTTGTAGGTACTAGTGTACTCGAGTACTCAAACTGAAGTACTCGGATACAAAGGACTCGAGTATGAAATCCGAGTATTTATATAACTCGAGTACTTATGAAATCTGAGTACTTATTTATATTACTCGAGTATAAAATCCGAATGTAACAGAGGGTGCGATAGCTTTCCGGAATAAAACTCCAAAAAGCAGTGTTCGGGCACTATATATTATAAAATATCAACGAAGTACAATAACACGATATGTAACGGACCGCACGACGTTCGATTACGAAGCGACCGATCGGATACATCACACTACTAATTTTCTCTAATAGGGGAGACGCCTGACTCGCACAACCAACTTTCCGAGTTGCCGGATACGAAGGCCGCACGAAGCAGACTGTCTTACGACAAGGCTCGCGGGCGCTTATAAGTAGGAGTGTTCGTTATATTAAATAACTAATAAAATCACTTGCTATTTATAAATAATCTATAGCCCCGTTATTTATAGCACCAGGCAAGCGTTATTTTTGTTGAACGATTATTTTTATTACATAAGCGCTACCACAACCGCTAGTCCGCTATGCCACGACATCGACGACACACTACACTAACAAAACATCACAGTCACATGCACACTTGAACAGTCAGTCACTTCAGTCATACCGCGAAAGAAAGGGACAGAACGGAATGACCCTGACCCATTCATATCATTGTCACATGCGAAATTATGCTCTAACTTTACCACTTATGAAATCTATTATCTAAGTATCTGAAACATCGTTTGGTTATTTGATTTCTATTTCGTTATATTTTTGGACGATTATATAGTCAATCAGTACGGATAACTTGCTTAGCTGGAATTACGTATGATTATCCTGAGTTTTTGAGCGATTGCCGCGGGTTATTTGTTTATATGTACTTATAGTTTGTGATTTTAAATTATTCGCTGTGTTGGTTTGTTGTGTATGTTTGTTTAGTGTATTATAAAACTGTAAATAAAATTTTGTTGTAGTATAGTGTAAATAATTTTCGGTTAGATAATATCTTTAAAAGTCTACTTAAATTTAATCAAAAATGTCATTGGGTTAGTAGTTATGGCGTAAATGCATAACATACATTTTAGTGTATAAAGTGTATTAGTAAGGATTGACCCAATTTTGAAGTCCACGCAGACGAAGCCGCGGGCAGAATCTAAATACATTATATCTTAGATCACAATTTTAATTCACTTATTAGACGACAGTAATCTGCTGTTAAGATAGTTAACTGCTCAACGCGCGTACATAGCTATAATAAATAACGTAACCTCAAATAACGCACGATGTGCTATACGACGATAATCAAAAGATATCGTTAATATATTAAATCGTAAAAAATAATAGGCGTTTTAAAAATAGCGCATTGTTATTTAACGTTTTTATTAAATAGTCGTTGCGAACACTCCTACTTATAATAAGGCATCCGCAGGTGTCGTGGTGTGTGTACTGTAAACGCGTAGACGGCGTAGTGGCAGGGAACAGTATTCACACAGGCGTACGCTCGTTGGTCGTTGTATTGTGTTACACGAGTATTTAAATTACTCGAATACTAAACCAAGTTCTTAGAATCGGCAGCTCCCGACTAGTTTCGCTTCGCGCCTCGGACCGTACCGAAAGAACATGTTTGTACTGAGTATGCGCCTAAGAGCTGTTTTTTTTATGTAATTTATTGATGATATACTAAAATAGGGCTAAAACAATAAATTAGTGTTAACACTCAATGTGTTAGACAAATAAAATATAATATACTAGTATATTGCCCGTAATTTTGGCTTTCTACAAAATAATTTTGTCGTTTTCACATCTCGAGCACTGGTCTTGTACTCGATTACTTGACCCAGTAACCGAGTACTAGACTCGAGTTAGAGACTCGAGTCCTGACTCGATTCTTTTTAAGACGAGTACTTAAGTACTTGAATACTAAAAATGGCCGACTCGACCATCACTAATTGATCAGCATCACTTGACGCTTAGACCATGGCCCAATTTTATTGGGCCATGGCTTAGACAAAGTATGACGCTTCGGTTCTCTAGTGCACAGGCTATACGCAAACGTCTACTATAACAGTGCGTTCCATTCCACTTGTAGCTCACCACCACGAAGTATGATACATCGTGCTTACCACGATCACGCTTACAACCTTTGTTAAACTCTATCTATTGTTTGTCAGTTTCATTTTTGTTAATCCATGTTAGTTGAACGTTTTGTTAAATATTGAAAATAGTGGAATTAAAAATAAGTAAAAAGCTCAAAGAAGTTATGTTATAACTTGTAAACTTATAATCAATTGTATATATATAAAAAAAAGTGTGTGTGTGTGTACTTATGTACACGCGTTAGAAGTTAGACTTCTTTGGCGTAACAAGATAAAAATCTTTTCAAAAATTTTATCTTTCACCTTAATCTACATTTGTAAAAAAAACGACACTAACAATATAAAAAAGGTATTTAAATACATTGAAAGTTTTATTATAACGCATTATCTAGTTTAAAACTAAAATGTTGACTATAGCTAACTTCAGAGTGTCCGTTTTTCGTGACGGTGAGCGCGCGCATCGTAAAAATTTACTCTCATAATTTTTCCCTAATGCACCAGAAGAAGTATAACTTCAAAAATCTAGCAGTATTTTTTTAATTAACCACTAAACTAACACGTCGTGTGTTATTTTATAATACTTTTTTTTATTGCCTTTGGTGGCAGACGAGCCACTGCCTACCTGATGTTAAGCGGTAACCGACGCTTATGGGCTCAACTATGTCAGGAGCGTAATAATATTGTCAAGCCGCTTCTAAAGAAAAAATGTACCACAAAAAAAAAGAAAATGTGTGTACTTATGTATCGGCGAGATGGCCACTGTCAAATTGTAATTGATTTGAGAATTTGTTTGCTATTTTTGTGGTTATGTTAATCAGTGATATTGTTAAAATGTATAGTACCTGGAAGATTAAAGAATTGAAAGACGCTACACTGTGTAGCCACAATTTTTTTGTGATTTTTCAATTTTTTTTATGTTGGATCGTTAAGAAATAAATGTACATTGGGGTTATTTTATTTTGGTACAGCACGCAGAGGCATATTACGAGAAAATAAAAATTTACCATATTACAAGTTACAATTTGTATGGAAATTACAGTTTTCATTTCAATGGCCATGTCAATAATACGCCATCTGGCGTCAAATAATGGCAGTAAACATCCCCATTTTGCTATGAGTGATTTGGAACGACATCGACATACCTAACCTTTATACGTTATGTCAAAAAAAACAGGGCTTGATAAATTGGAATCAAAACACACGTGTTTATCAATCCCAAAATGAATATATGAATTTAACAACATAAAATGGTGTGGAATAAGTTATCACACTCACGTTTGAATTGGTTGTCACAGTTTTCATAGTATTTTCAAACAAATGTATTATTTCAGAGTAAGTTATACGTTCTTTACGAGCACAGCGCGGGCTTCGCGTTGTTCCGTGTAGCAGAATTTGAAGAGCTTGCTGCGTTCCTGCCCCAAGTAGAAGAGTCTGTAACTGATCTGCAACGTTTCAACTCAGTAGTGACACTTATTGCATTCCAACCATTTAAGTCTGCAGTGGTAGCGTTGGAAAATATCAATGCAATTTCTGAAGGTTAGTTTTAAAAAAAATTTTTGAATGAAGGCTATGAAGGCCGGTTCAGCCGGTTGGGTTTTTAAATAAATAGACACACGTCAACCGTATATTAGGAACATTGTGGAAGAGGAGATAGAACTTCACCATTGATAATGCTATTATGATTTGAAGCTCAACTCCACCCAGACTGAAGTTGCGGGCAGAAACTTTTATTAACTAATTTTCAGTCAACCAGACAATATGGCTTTGTTTATAACTTGACTAGAACATATATAGGGTGATATTTATAATTACTTATAATAGTTTTGTTATCTTTTTCGCATAGGTATTGTCCCAGAAGATCTGAACCTGTTTCTGGAAGGTGCACTTCCTAAGCGTAAGAAACGTGGCAAATGTTCCCTTGGTGTATTAGACCCTAAGCTGGGAGCTGCCATTAGTGAGGCACTAGAGATACCATGTTCACATACAGGTGCTGTGCCAGAGATACTGAGAGGTAAGTAAGTGCTGAATTGGCTTATATATACAACCTTGTGCAGCAGAGGATCAAATTTTTAAAATGAATAAAATTAATATTCTTTATTTTGATATTTTTATAAGTATAGCATTGATTTAACTAAATAAATAAACATTAAGTGTGAAAATGTGAAATCAAAAATAACAGTCACAAGCAGGATTTGAACTTGCATCTCCCATAAAACTGCCCCAGATGCTTTGCCAAATCAGCCATAGTGACAATTGTGAATTTCGTTAACACATTCCTTCCTAATGTCTTGGGTGGAGCCTGCACCATCTATCAGATTTGCATACAGTCGGAATAATTTATTGTCACAAAATCCTAGTCTAGATGAGATTTATCCTCAATTTAAAGTAACAACTAGTGCTCATTTGTGACTTATAAAATAATTACATTCGGTCAGATTCCTAACACAAAAAGACTATAACTCAAAAATTGCTATAATTGTCTCCACCTATAACTCAAAAATTGCAACGTGGTTAAAAGTTATCTCCCACATTAGGTATCCGCCATCATTTCCACGCTCTCATCAAAGGGTTAACCCTCAAGGCATGCAGCATTGCCCAGCTCGGTCTAGGCCACTCATATTCCCGAGCTCGCGTCAAGTTCAATGTGCACAGAGTAGACAACATGATCATACAGTCTATAGCACTATTGGACCAACTTGATAAGGATGTGAACACATTTTCTATGCGGATCAGGTGAGCGTATTATTGTATAAATAAAACCTCCACTTCTTTTTCTTCTTAACTATTATAAAGATGTAACAGACCTGTGTCTGTACATTTATTTGAGAAAAATAACTGTATTAGGCTATATTTATAGGCATGTCTGAACACAAAAAATTTTTTTCTAAATTTTTGTTGGTTTGTCTGTTGTTCACACATCATTCAGAAGCTATTTGAGAATGGATTTTGATGCAACTTTTTTTATTTGATGGCTCTTGATTAGACTTTAAAACTGATATACATTTTATCCCGCTACTATATCGGGAACCAGAGATATAACTTATAACTAGCTTTTTGCTTTGTTGGAGCAACGGGCAAAGGCTAATAAGTCAATATTTATTTAGATATTTTTATATATATTTTTAGCATTTTACATGCTTAGCAACATACATTAAACACAAAGTGAAAACTGTGAAATCGAAAGTAACTGTAATCCTGGTTGTGACTGTTATTTTCGATTTCATTGTTTTCACTTTGTGTTTAAAGTCAATATTTGTATTTAAAACCTCCTTACCTTTTTTTAAAAGAAAGATCAGGGCTGCATAAACAGTCCAATACTAGTATTGCATAGTTGAATTTTTGTGTAAAACATTATTTTAAGTGTTAGTCATTGATGTAGAGGTAATTTTGTGGTTTATGGATTGATTCCCAAGTAAATTTTCAATATACAACAAGCATTAGTAACTAACAAATAGTATTTAATTAACAGACTACAGAATAATAGTTTTTGTGAAAAAATATAAGTATGTAATTCAGGTTTCTCCTTTTAATCATTTACATTATTTAATGATAGATGTCACTGCTACGAGGTCGTGGCTTAGTTGTGCACTTACAGTTCTAACGATCGGCAACGTTAAGCAACTTTCACTCGACTGGGAATCAGATGGGTGACCAAAAAGCGCCATTTATTTGTAAACACCTGACCTTTTCCGTACTTCGGAACTGCAAGTGCACAACTAGGCTACAACCTCTTTTAGAAAAGCCTATTTATAAGATAAATTAATATTTCTTTCTATCTGCAGAGAGTGGTATTCTTACCACTTCCCAGAGCTTATCAACATCGTCCCCGAAAACCACTTGTACACCAAATGTGCGGAATTTATTAAAGACCGAAAATCGCTCAGTGAGGAGTCTGTGGAGCCTCTCACTGAAATCTTAGGTGACTCCGAGAAAGCTCAGGCTATCATAGATGCATCGAAAATGTCTATGGGCATGGATATATCACCCGTTGATTTGATTAATATTCAGATGTTTGCTGGAAGGGTAGTGGCCCTTAGTAATTATAGGTAAGATTCTTTGTAGTCATCTTCAACTCCTTACTATAGCTTGGGATAGAAAATATAACCTCAGTGTAATACACCTCATTTCAACATTCATTCTCCTTTTTTTTTTAAAGAATGGAAAATGTGTTTGTAGTTTACTCACGATTTTAGTTAATAACCTAAGCACTGGACTTTTGTTCAAAATGGCTGGCACAGACTAAATTATTTTCTTAGTACACCTATAGCCACAATTGTTCAGAGAATCTTACAACAAATGAGTATTTGTTGAAAAAAAAATAACTCTTTTTATTTTTTTATCCACATCTGTCAAGTGTCCCTCTTGGGACACTTGACAGATGTGGATATCTTTTATATATATGATATAGATATCTTTTATTCTATTTAAAAGGACTATCTCTACCATGTGTAACACGAAAGTCTAATGAAGAGGTGGGCATGACTAGTTACATGTTGTTATTCACAGGAAACAAATATCTGAGTATCTTCACACAAAGATGCAGTCTGTGGCTCCGAACTTGACAACATTAGTTGGTGACCAGGTTGGAGCTAGACTCATATCCAAAGCTGGATCTCTCACCAGTCTCGCAAAGTATCCTGCCTCTACACTCCAGATATTGGGTATGTGATAATACAAACTTTGATTTCAAGTCCATTGTGCATTATGTAGATGAATATGCAGATGTAAAGATATATTTACCTTATATCTTAGGGTAAAGTAGAATAATGACGTATTTAATATAATACTAGCCTTTGCCCGCGGCTTCGCCGCAGCCAAATGCTAGTTTTTTCGGTTATATCTCAGGTTCCCGATATAGTAGCGGGATAAAATGTATACCAGTTTTTAAGTCTAATCAAGGCCTTTCAAATAAAAAAAGTTGTCAAAAAATCCGTTCAGTAGTTTTTGCGTGATGCGCGAACAAACAAACAGACAAAAATTCTAAAAAAATTGTTTTGTGTTTAGATACCCCTATATAGCCTATTATAGTATTTTTTTCTCAAATATCTTGAATGTACAGACACAGCTCTGTTACAGCTTTAGAATAGTATAGATATACAGACATTACAGACCATCACTATATATATTTTTATCAATATTCCCTTAATATATATTGAATTGAAAAATGTTTTATATGCCATTTTGAAGATTATTTTACTATATTCCAGAAAAATAAGTAAATATCTTATAATAAATATTTTCATTAAAAAATTACATGGACCACGGTTTAAGGAACTCTGATAAACATACCGTTGCTAGGTTACAGGATTGTGATAAAAATGGTGTTGCTAGGTTACCGCTTTGCTTTTGTATTTGCACAAATTTACGTTGTAATTATAAACCATTAGTGTAAGGTACCATCATGACCTATAGAGTTTAAAATTAAATAATTTATCTGAAATACATATTCTACGGTAGACGGCGCGCGGTCACTTGACCCTGGTGTTGCCAAAATCCATGAGCGCCATATCACTTACCATCAGGTGGGCTGCTTGCGCATCTGCCACCGTTGGCCCTAGAAAGTAGACATTAAACAAACTCCGTTTTTATGAATAATATAGGTGCTGAAAAGGCATTGTTTCGTGCCTTGAAAACGCGCTCGAACACTCCCAAGTACGGACTTCTGTACCATTCTACGTTCATTGGTCGCGCTGGATTGAAAAACAAGGGCCGCATCAGTCGGTACCTTGCCAATAAATGCTCCATAGCATCTAGGATTGACTGTTTCTCAGGTAAGAACACTATTTTACAACGCCATCTAGTAAGTCTTTACGATTCTTATTATAGGAATCCCATAAGAGTAATGTATACATAGAATAGGCGAGTCAAGTAATGTATACCTTTAAATTAAGGATACACAATTGTGTCTAGAAATCGTGGCAAAAGTTGTTTATATAATGTTACTTAAATGTATAGCATTAATTTTGCATTAACTATATAAAATTGTAACACCTTTTAACTGCGTGCGTGGGTTTAATGGCACTATTCAGAGAGAACTTTATAGTGGCCACTTAGTACCTAATTGCGGATCTTCTCTTTTTTATACATCATTGGAGTTATTAATAGCTGTCCCGGTGACAGACGGAGATAGATGATGAATTTTGTTCAGATAGGATAACATATCCCGGTTTCAAACTAGTATTATACTATATACATATATAATAGTAAGGATTGTCTCGTATACCAAATGTTTATTGTTTTCTATGTATAAATAGTATATGAGCACTTACATAACGCACTCATGACTCGCCAACTCTACACAAAGTCTGAGCAAATCACAGTAATCATCAGCTATGCACATTTTGATCTACCACAGGTGTAATATTTCACACCATTGGTAATAAAAGTTGTGCTAGATAAATGCAGTTATATCCACACACAAACATTTTATATGTATTGTGTACTAAGATCTGCTACATTGCATTTTTATTGTTTTCACTTATCATCCATCCATCAGCCTTTCAACGTCCACTGCTGGACATAGGCTTTCCCAAGAGAACGCCACAACGAGCGGTCCCGTCATGGGGGATAATGCCGTAATCGCCACGCTTGGCAAGCGGGTTGGCGATCACAGTGGATGTTGTTAATACTCGAGGGAGTGCTGCTGCCCACTCCCCCGTATTCCCTCAGTCGGCTCTTACGACTCCCGTGGGTAGAGAGGGGACATATATCAACACTCCCTTTCCACTTTTTTTTGAAACTATGTTGTGGCAAACAGGCATTATGCGTCACATCCAATCTGGGGAAGCGCTCTAGACCGCTAAGCTATTGCAGTAACCGACGGCCATTCCCAATCCCCACGTCACATTTGTCTTTACGACCCACGCCACCTATCGCATGCATTTACACGTATTATTCCAAGTTATCCCGTTCGCAGTAAAGTTCTCTTTTTCCACATTCACAAATAATTTGTTGTTTTAAGTAGCCGAGCATGTCAAGTGCTAAAATAAAAATCAAAATAACCATTATGCGTATGGTATGGTGAGTGAAAACGCCACATCCCCTTATTATTCTTCCTCTCCACCCCTTATGCCTGTCCATGGAGTTGGCAACGTGCGATTTACGCCTCTGGTGTTAGTAGCGTCTTTAGACTATGGTATCAGCTCACCATCAGTTGCGCTGTATGCTTGTACGCCACATAAAAAAGCAAGATATATATAACTTAGATCATATTGCTGTTCCAGAAATCCAGTCATCAGTATTCGGCGAGAAACTTCGCCAGCAAGTGGAAGACCGGCTAAAGTTCTACGAGACCGGGGATGTTCCTAAAAAGAATATAGAAGTAATGAAGGAAGCTTTGGATGAACTTCAGCAAGCTGTGGAGGCAGAAGCGAGTGCCAAGAAGAAGAAAAAGAAGAAGAAGAAGAAGGAAGCAGAGCAACCAATGGATGAGGATTAAATAGCAAAATGAATCTAGTGACCGATCGAAGATTTGGTTTTTTTTATTTGGCACCTGAAACCATGGCCGAATTTTCGGTTTAATTAAGAATATAATAATGCCCTATTTCGGTCGTACTTTACATAACAAGAAATATATTTGTATAGAGAATAAGTTTCACAATAAAATACGAATAAATATAGAATTGTTTTATTTAAGTAGTGTGAGTGACTGCTGATCAAGAGTTCTCGGGTTCTATCCGCGGGTCGGGCAATGTTATTGAGCTTTTTCGTAAAAAACAAAATTCTCAGTAGTACCCCGGTATGGAAATGTGCCCGGTAGATGGCAATAGGCTAATGTCTTAACGACCAACGCCACCTATCGGAAGCATTTACATGCATTAATCCAATATAGTAAGTTTAATTTTGCAATTAAAATTCATACTATTTGATGGCGTGATTTTTTAAACATTTTGATCTATATTTTAGATATAAATCGTCGTGACAAATGTGGTAAGGAGATTGGGTTATTCTAACAAATAGTACGGTAGCTTAGTGGATTAGAACACTTTCCCGGATAGGAAGGGACGCAGGTTCGATTCCCGCTCGTACAAAAAATACTCTTATTCACAAATTATAATTTGTACTTTAGTAACAAGTGCGAAAAATGTCAATGTTAGTATTTTCAATGCGCGATTGATAGGACTTTTTGCTAGTAGGTTAGTCCTAGTTATAAATATGATGGCAGTGCAGTGATAGCTTGGCGGTAAAACCAAGGGCTGCAGACGGTGGTATGAAGTTCGATCCGTCACCTCGAGCTCACACCTCTGTTTTTTAAAAATTCTTAACAAATGACGCCCACTCGATGAAGACGTCGTGTGGAATCCTGCAAGACTGGCCGATTTCGAGGTCTGGCTTAACAGCCTAGGACTTGCTTGAGCACAGCCTTGCCCTTACTATTGGGTGGCGTTGCTGCAGCCGCGGAATAGGTCCCCATGCAGCCAACCTGGCAGAGCAGCGACGTTGGGGCCAAAGGGGCGCGGCGCGGCCAATGCTGGACGGAGCTTTGGCTCCGGCGGCAGCCTAGCGCTTAGAGCCATTACGCACTGTCGACTAGTAGCTGACGACTCGGTCTCTCGGCGACGAAAATATAGGCAACAAAGGCCAGGAGAGTGTTGTGTTCCGATATTTAATACGTCCTTTAAATTTTCGGATGTCAATGTAAACAGTGTTATAAATACTTTTAAAAGTCTTAATATTAGTAAAACTGCGGATTTATGGGGTATATGTCTGTTAAGTTAGTTAACTCAATTATTCATATTATTGCTCCCTATATATGTCTGTTAAGTTAGTTAACTCAATTATTCATATTATTGCTCCCCAATTGACATCTGTGTTTAACGGTTGTTTTGTTCATGGTGTATTCCCCGACCTCCTGAAGTTTAGTAGAGTAATTCCTTTGTTTAAATCTGGTAGTACCTCAGACCTTAATAATTTTCGTCCAATTTCTGTACTACCGACACTAAGTAAAGTATTTGAGAAGCTTATTCTCAAACAAATGATTAATCATTTTGACAAGCATAAAATTTTCCATAAAAACCAGTTCGGCTTCACAAAGAATCGCTCTACTACTGATGCAGATATAGAATTTTTAAAAACCATATTTAGAGCCTGGGAATCTTTCGCATGATGCGTTAGGCGTATTTTGCGATTTGTCTAAGGCATTTGACTGTGTACATCATGAAACCCTTATTAAAAAGTTATACCATTACGGAATCAGGAACAGGGCTCTCGAGCTTTTGACTTCTTATTTGAACAATAAAATTCAAAGGGTCGATGTTAATGGTACGTTATCGCTTGGGTCTGTCATGACAATAGGTGTGCCACAGGGTCCATTTTGGGGCCATTTCTGTTTCTAGTCTATATTAATGACCATACTACGTAGGAGATAATCAAAATATTATGTTGTTCGCAGATGATACATCTTTATTATTTAAACTAAGAAGGCAACTGCTTAATTATGACGATGTGAACAACGCACTATCTAAAGTTGTTCATTGGTTCAATATTAATAACCTAGTTTTAAGTTAAAATAAAACTAAATGTATAAAATCTACTACATACAATGTAAGGCATGTAGAAATCAATATACAATTGAATGGTATTGAACTGGACCTTGTGGAGTCCCTGGTTTTCCTAGGTATCACTATAGATAACAAACTACAATGGGGCCCCCATATTAAAAAATTGTCAGGTAGGCTAAGCTCAGCGGCATATGCGGTAAAAAAAATTAGATTATTGACTGATGTTGAAACGGCTAGAATAGTTTATTTCAGTTATTTTCATAGTATTATGTCCTATGGCATAATGCTATGGGGATGTTCCGCCGATTTAAATTCTATATTTGTACTTCAGAAAAGGGCTGTTCGTGCAATCTATAATCTGGGCCCGAGAGTTTCCCTTAGACAGAAATTCAAAGAAATAAATATTCTAACTGTTGTGTCTCAATTTATATACGAAAATCTGTTGTATGTCAAGAAAAACATCGGAAGCTTTGATAAGTATTGCGATGTTCATCCCATTAATACTAGGAACAAAGGCAATCTTATTGCACGCAGTACTCGTCTCCACAGAATTAGTAGATCTTTCATGGGGCAATGTATATGCTTTTACAATAAGATTCCTGAAAATGTCCGAAACATGCCACTAAATAACTAAGAAAGCTATAAAAATTAGACTTTGTAATCAAGGTTATTACACTGTTTCGGATTATCTTGAGGATAAAACAAAATGGGCTTGAGCTGCTCCTCATTCATTAATTTTCAAAATTGTTTTGTATGATATAATGTCATTTTAGTTATAAAGATTATATTAAATTGTAATAAATTGGCAATTTAAAAAAGTGGCCCATGAGTTTCTTGCCGGGTTCTTCTCATGAAAGGCTTTACTTCGGAATCCGGCCGCTTGTGGTGATTGCAATCGCCACTTTGTTATTGCGGATGCACTCGCCTCAGGCGCTCGTGTTAATTATTAGTGTATTCTCGACGATTTTAAGTGCTGTTTAATAGGCCTATGAAATAAAGATATTTTTTAATTTTGAATTTAGACCAACCGGTAGGCAGGCATCTGTGACCGCAGGGGGATAATGCCGTAATCGCCACGCTTGGCAAGTGGGTTGGCGATCGCAGTGGATGTAGTTTATACTCGAGGGAGTGCTGCTGCCCACTCGCCCGGTATTCCTTCAGTCGGCTCTTACGACTCCTGTGGGTAGAGAGGGGTGAGACAAATCTAAAGCCGGCCCCACACGGCCAGAACGGTTTCAGAATATCATCCATCCATCCATCAGCCTTTCAAAGTCCACTGCTGGACATAGGCCTCCCCAAGAGAACGCCACAACGAGCGGTCCCGTCATGGGGGATAATGCCGTAATCGCCACGCTTGGCAGGCGGGTTGGCGATCGCAGTGGATGTTGTTAATACTCGTGGGAGTGCTGTAGGTATGTATTCTATCTATCAGCCTTCTACATTCGTTATTCTTACTTATGCAAGCTGCTTGCCGAGGGTTGCTAATCTTGGATGTGGATTCAGTCGGGATGGAAGGTACACCACTGAAATAGACAACACACAACAGAATGAAATGGAGCTTTTGGACAAGTTTTCGGCAGCCACTACCTCAGCCAGAAGGCACGCGTTACAATACATAATGCAGTGCTTGTCCCAACATTAATATAGGGAAGCGAGAGTTGGATATGCAAAAAGGAGCATGGGAGTAATATCAGTGCGTTTGAAATGCGCTTGATCACTGCAGAAAATCTGTGTGTCACAGAGAAAATTTCCCACTAGACAAACTATTTTGCATCGGGGCTTGTATATAATTTGTGGCAAGGACTGACTTTTTAGTAATGATTACTTTACTCTATGGACTGACTGTTTTAATGTTTCAGAAGGAGTACCTCATGGACTTAATAAAATTTATACGTCCATGGAGTACCTATACAAAAGGGCTTGGTTTATTTACGTTAACGGAGAGTTCTTATCGCTATGCTTACATTAAGTGCCTACGCGGACGCGCTACAGACCTCCCCCCTTAGACTAAATGATTAAAAAATATTTATTTATAATACCCAAAAGAATACAAAAGTAAAATTATACTAAGATCAAAGTTCTACTTGCTAAGCTGTACACAAAGATATGAATTCAGATTGTATTGAGTCACTTCGCACTGTTTACACAAACTATTTAAGAATTTTTTAGTTCGCACTCACGAAATTTGTTTACGATTGTTTCGATAATTTATACGAGAAATTCTTGACTCGACTCTCACTCCTGTGATTTTTTTGTGGTGCAGTGGAGAGCTCAAGATAACGCTCTCTCACGTAGAGTATATACGAGGCTCAGAATACATCTGTATTCTGAGATACGAGGTTAGATGCTGTTACGCCAACCACACTACGGCGGGTGATGACATCTCGTACACGGAGTGTAAGTGTTCATATCCCATTGCGTATGACGATGAATGAGTGCATGACTGGTGACTCGTACACGGTGATTAACCGGAGCTTTATAAGTTGAATCTCACGGTTTTCTTAACGACACGACCACATTTTGTTCTGACTGGTGGCGTCGAAAGATTTGAAGTGTGTAGCTTAGGTGAACTTGAAGTGTGTAAAGGAATATTCTTCGGGCTCGTGACGGCATCAGGTTGAGTACTTGTAGTACTATTTGGGCGTGGGACTAACACATTATCAAAATCTAATAAATAAGCTGGTTTAAGAGGATCAAGTGAGAGTTCTTATCGGTATGCTTACATTAAGTGCCTACGCGCTACAAAACAATTATTTTGTCGGAGGCCCAAACCCCCTTCCTATCCTCACCATATTATTCCTATCCACCTCCTATCCCTTTTCTTGGAGATGGTGACGCGCTAGTGACGCGCTAGTGATGGTGTTGCTAACGTCTATAGGCTACGGTAACCGCTTACCATTAGGTGGACCGTAGTCTGTCTGTCGATTTGTTCGAACGGCTGGACCGATTTGAACGAGACTTTCACTAGCAGATAGCTGCTGTTACAGGGCGTAACTTGGGCTACTTTTATTTTGGAAAAAATATTAGGGAGCCCCGTAAAAAATTAAAAGCCATGAAATTGTGAATGAATACCACACCGGAACGCCTCCTGGACCGATTTGGACTTTTACTAGCAGGTAGCTGTTGTTATAAGGAGTAAATTAAGCTACATTTATTTTGAAAAAAAAAAACCCCATTTGTTTTTTTTAGCACATAAAATTGTGAATGAATACCCATTCAAATAGATATTTATATAGATACATCGAATATACATCTACGGCTAATCTCCTGAACAGCTGCACTGATTTGGACGGGACTCACAGGACGGGAATCGCTTTTATTGTGGAAAAATAATTAGGATTCTGCACTAAAAAAGAAAAAGTACTTTGGAAAAAAAAAAAATAAAAAAAAATGTCCGTGAATGTCCTGTCCGTGTCCGTCCGTGAAAACCCAAAAGTGCACCCCTCATAATCTTCATTTTTCACAATAAAATTGATTATTTGATAAGTAACTAATAATGTATTGGTCTTACTAAGTAGTTTTCAATAAATAACATAGATAGCGCTAATTTCAAAAAGTACCTTCTCATGTCTTATACGCCATCTAGCGCTAATTTTAAGAAGTACTTCTACATTATACACAAGCGTATCGGGTCTAATCGCGTATATAATGTTAAGCTTGAATACATACCTTAATTTCCCGACGTTTCGACCGTATTGCATCGGCTATGGTCACGGGTTGACTGGTGTAGTTCAACGTTGCCTCCGTGAAGCGCGGGTGTCTGTAACTAACTAACTACCCTCACCTCGTTTATATTTAGATCTCCGAACCTGTCAGTATTTCGACACACCACACTAATGACATCCTCACACTGGCGCGTAATGTTTGTTCGGCGATATGTACTCTTACTGATGACAGGATTCCATGATGTTGACAAACGGTATCCATCTTCTCGGTTGAAATTAGCATGTTTTTTGATTTCAACCGCTTCCTGCGTCATCCTGGTATAATAATGACGGTCGGTGGAGAGGACCTGTGGTTTATGCAGTTCAATCCAGTGGTTGGATCCCGCCTCCAGCAAGTGTTCCGCTATAGCTGACTTTTGTGTATGTTGGTGTTTTACAGCTGCGATAATAATATGTTCTTTAACCCTTTCCGCAATTGTACGTTTGGTTTGTCCGATGTAAGAACTACCACAGCTGCAATCCACTTTGTAAACGCCAGGTGTCAGCAGAGGGATTACCTATATACTCGTATATATTTTGGAGTACGTAGGTGATAGGATACTTTGGAATGCGGACTATATAGTCTTATTGGAGTATTTCTGTAGTACTGTTCCAAATTTGTCCGTTACTCCTTTAATATACGGTAAAAAGGCTGGTGCCCCGATACGTTAATATTTGTGTATAATGTGTACAAATCGCGAAAGTTTAAAAGTACTTCTACTAAAAAAGTAGTTCTCACGAAATAAGGGTAGCACTGATTTTAGTGTCGCGTCGAGCGTAAATATTCGCTATTTTTTTTGTTTATTTAATAACAATTAAACCACATCGAATCAGACCGTGAAAAGTGATAGGGCTCTATTCGTAATCATAATAATTCGTAAACGAAAAAAAAAAGACTCGATTAGTAAAGTATTTTGGTCGTCATCGTGTTAACATACATTACCTACAACAAACGGACACCCAAGACACAACTTTTTCAAACAGCTTTTTAACTAGTTTAAATCGTTTAAATAACAACATAAAAAATGAATGGCATCAAAAATATCATGAGTGTTAAAAATAGTGTCTTTTCTTTATATGTGTGTAGATATTATTTTAGAAGTGGAATATATGATAAATAGAGACATTTTAAGTTAGAAAAATTAGTTTTTCTGCTCGAAACGAGAATAGTACACACCTCAACGCTTCGCTTATAAGGCGTGCAATAAATAAATTCCACGCGGACGAAGTTAGCAAGTGTAGCTCAGATTATAAAACAAAAACATTTTGTTTTATAATCTGAGCAGTGAAGTATAAAAAAAATATCTAAAAGTTGCAGACAAAGACAGAATTTACTCTGTGGTCGAAATATTGAAGCGTAGTTTTTGATGGCCCTGGGGGGTTAGGCAGAATCTCATATCTCACATGTCGATCGTGATCACGATACGATCGACATGTGAGATATGAGATTCTGCCTAACCCCCCTGGTCTTTCTTTTGTTAGTTGATTCTCATGAGTACCTACTTAATATTGTTCTGTGTTCTCATCTCACAAATTAACCATTAAACCCTGATGACTTGGGTGATCATAGTCCGGAGCGTGCTCATCGCGATCCCTGCCAGCCTGTAATCCACAGGTTGCAATCGGGCTCGAATGCGTACCGCAGTGTGGGTTAGGGCGTGCCCCAGAGGCGACGCGTACCGACCCGCCCCCGTCGGAACGAACAACGGCAGATGCGGCGAGGGGGGCCGCCACCCATCACGCCTTGCCCAGTTTGGCGAGTCGAGGGGAACAGAGTGTCGAGTAGGCACGTGGAATGTAAGAGGTGATGTGGAAGGTAAGTTACACGAGCTGGTAACTGTCATGTCGGACAGCAGCTTGATGTGCTCTGTGTAACAGAGACCAAGCGAAAGGGTAGCGACGCCTGTGATCTTCCTGGTGGCGGGTTAGCTCTGTGGTCTGGTGTACCGCAGAGCGATCGGGCTAGCATGGGAGTGGGGGTGTTGCTGTCCCAGACTTTTATGGGTCCGAATAAAACTAGGTGTCACTAGGGTCTTCATGGTCGCAGCTTATGCTCCCGTAGGCTCCTCGGTGGCATCGGATCTAGAGAAGTTCTGCGATAATGTTAGGGAAGTTCTGGATTTGGCAGAAGCTAGTGAACGTGTGATTGTATGCGGAGACTTGAATGGATGGTTTGGGACCAAGCGTCCAGACTTCGAGGACGTGCTTGGTTCATTTGGTGATAAGAGAGTGAATGATGCAGGTAGGCTCATTGCGGATGTATGTATGGTGAGAAACCTTATTGTGTCACAGACATTTTTTCAACATAAGGACATCCATATGTATACATGGAGAAGGAATGAACAGAGAAGTATGATAGATTTAATTCTGGTAGACAGTCGCCTCCGAAGTAAAATTTTGGATACAAGAGCCTACAGGGGTCCCACTGTTGACACGGACCACTATCTTGTTATTGCGAGATTTAGTGGTCTGTTCAGAAAGTGGAGACACTGGCGAGAGCGTGTCCACTTCGGAGGGCTTGAAAGAATAAAGATTGAAAAGTTGCAAATAGAGAGTGTAAGAGCAAAGTATGCAGAGGGTGTCCGTGAACGGCTGACAATGGCAAGTCAGCCGGGATCTGACATAGAAGAATGCTGGAGAGTATTGAAAGATAGTATGGTAGATACAGCGAAAGAAGTATGTGGATGCTCAAAGAAGCATAGGAAAGTGAAAGGTGATGCATGGTGGGATACGGAAGTAGCAGCTTCCGTAGACCAAAAGAAGTAAGCGTGGCTGGACTATGTATCTTCTTTGAACCTGAGTGCAAGTATGAAAGAACAGAAGAAAGAAATATACCGGCAACGTAAGAATGACACCGAAGCCTTAGTGAAAGAGAAGCGTGATAGAGCAAATTTGATTGCAGAAGAAAGGCTGACCAAAAACCTCGAGAGCAACACCAAACTTTTTTGGAGGGAGGTGAAGAAATCTCGGAGTGATTGTTCAGCTTTCAGAATGAATAAAATAAGGTCTAAAGGTGGAGACATTCTTACGCAAACACAAGATGTGTTAAGCCGATGGAGTGAATTTTTTTGGAGATATGTATGTTCAGGGTGATGCTGGTGCCACATGTGGTCTAACAGATCAGCATTCGGTACCGGCATCCTCTGATAACATTAGTATGGATGAAGTTGAATGGGCGATTAGAAGTTTGAAAAATGGTAAGGCAGCGGGTAGGTATTGATATGGTGTCTGCTGAGATGATCAAGCTTGGAGAGTCATGTGTCTGGGAATCCTTCCTGATGCTTCTCAATTTATGTTGGAGCTCAGGAATGGTTCCCTAGGACTGGAGAAGCGCAGTCATCGTGCCCTTATTTAAAAACAAGGGTTCACGTTATGACTGTGCAAACCATAGCTTGCCATAAAGCATATTGAGCTATAAGCTTGACCAGCTTGGCAGCCAAAGTGTATGGTAAGATTAATGAAAGGAGAATGAGGATGGTGTCTGATGAATTTTTGTGTGAGGCACAAGGAGGTTTCAGGTGTGGAAGAGGATGCATGGATCAAGTGTTTTCTCTGAGAAACATTGTGGAGAAGCATCTGGCTGTAGGCCAGAGGGTTTTCTGCAGTTTTGTGGATTTGGAGAAAACATTTGACACTGTTGTACGAAAGGAACTTTGGGACATTTGGCCGGAGTATGGTATTAACGGTAGACTGCTACAAGCGGTGCAGTCCAACTACATGGACTGCAGAGCTTGTCTGCGGCTGGATGATGGAATGTCACCTTGGTTTGATGTCAATATCGGCGTTAAACAGGGCTGCGTTCTATCAGCCAGACTGTTTATCATATATCTGGATAAATGTCTACAAAGGTTGAATGAAATGAATGTGGGAGTTCAGATGGGCGACTCAGTGGTTAACTCGCTGCTATATGCAGACGATGCGATCCTATTAGCGCAGTCTGCGACTGACCTGCAAACCCTAGTCGACGTAATGGCAGAAGATTGTAAGAAAAGGGGCCTACGTGTGAATATGAATAAAACCAAAGTAATGGTTTTTGAAAGAGAAGAAGCCAGAACAGATGTTAGAGTAGCAATAGGAAATGATGTGCTAGAACAAGTGGATGAATTTGTATATCCTGGATGTGGATTTAGTCGGGATGAAAGGTACACCACTGATGTAGAGAGAATGCGGGCAATAGAGTGAACTGAGCATTGGGACAACTTCTCGGCAGCCACCACCTCAGCCAGAAGGCACGTGTCGCAATACACAACGCATTGCTTGTCCCAACGTTATTATATGGAAGCGGGAGTTGGGTATGTAAAAAGGAGCATGAGAGTAAAATCAATGCGGTCGAAATGCGATCTCTGCGGAGAATCTGTGGAGTGAGGCTGACTGACTGCATTCGTAACAATGACGTAAGAGAGCGAGTAGGTATGAAAGAGAGTATTGGTGTAAAGATGTGAAAGGGAATGCTCCGATGGTTCGAACATGTGGAAAGAATGCTGGACGAGCGACTGGTTAAGAAGATATACAATGCGAAAGTGGAAGGGTGTATACATACACACACACACACAGGGGGAGACTGAGACTTACCTACCTAGACCAAATTGGTCATGTATTGAAGTAAGGTGGAGTCAGGAGTCTCCGAAACCGGCGAGCGTGTATGAAGAGAGCTATGAATGTTGAGGAAGCGAGAGATGTATGCAAGAATAGAGCCTCTTGGCAGTCTGTTCTCTCTGCCTACCCCGCAAGGGAAATGGCGTAATGATAAGTTAGTTAGTTAGTAAACCCTGATGAAACTCAGCTTGTATTATGGAAATGAACTAAAATTTAGAATAATTTATTATTTTAGGACACTTGCGCTAAAGTGGCCTCAGAATCGGAGCATCAACGTTGGTAGGTAGGTAGGTACGTACTACCTTTTTTTTTGTCAGGATACCTTTTATAGGTATTCCCCCGCCGGGGCAGACAGGGAGATTATGTCGGACTCCGGACGCGGCGATTGGCCTATGGAAAAGCCTAGTGCAATGCCACGCCGTATACCGACTAAAACCTGACAGTGTTCCTTCAGACTACCTGTCGCCCAGGGAGGAGGGTCACACTCATCGTATTCCTCATTCCCCCCCGCGCAGGTCTTGTCCGCCTTGTTCTTGTTTCCGCCTTGTTTTTTCTTCGCCTTGTTACCCTTTATCTTGTCTGCCGAGCAGGTAGCCGAAATAAGACACGCGATATATAAAGCTTGTTTTTCTGGTTATACGTGTAGTACCTACGAATCTTTGCTTGTGTTGCAAAAAAGTAGGGTGCGAGGATAAGTAGGAATAACGAATATACCTAAGTAAAAGGCTGATAGGCTATTAACTCGTATGTGGCTACGTTTTTTTGAGAGTTATTTGTACTAGAGTACTAGTCTACTCTAAGATTATTGATTATTGATAGGTCTCAGCGGACGGAGAACTATCAATAATCTTAGACTCTAGTAGTATTTATCTCAATGTTGTGCTCCATTGGAGTTCTTAAAAAACAACCCAAATGAGGGACTTTTATTATTTAGGACTGTTCAAACAATTGAATATACCTACGTCGACTGTTCCTTTGTGTTAAGTAAACAAAGTTTTTTTTAATTACGTACTCAGATCTTTAAAAAAACATGTTTTTGTATGAGACGTGAGGTTTACTCAGCCACCAAGTGCCATTGGTTCCTTAATTGCTTAGAAACACTTTTAAATGTACAATATTTTAAAAGAATTACTAAGAAAGCGATCCTTTCACATTTTATGGTACCCAGATGTTTGCTTAACCAATTTTTTATTTATTTTTGTAGTTGTTAAAGATAAATTATTTTATTGTCTTCCGAATAGAGTTAGGTTCTTACAGAAATAAGGAAATAAAAGCACAAAGCGAGCGCCATAATTAAGAATACCTAAGTCAAGTTTACCTGGTCGGTATAATGTATGCAAATCATTGATGTATAAAAGAAGAGATTTATATAGGTATCAATGATGCAAATAGTTCCGACACATATAACACATTTGCTTAAGATTGGCACAACTGGACCGAAGCGATACGCGCTCTCTATAGTTTTTATACTCAAAGCTTACTTCTATGCAAAAATAGCTATTCTGAAGGAACCATTCATTGTTCCGGACGCCATATTGTCCTCATTGACAAACAAAAAAAATATGAAAACACATTTTAATTATTTGATTAGGTAGGTACTTGATAAAACTTCAAGGAGAATAATTAAACCGTAATAATTTAATCATTTAATATTTAAATTTGACAAGCTAGTAAGAATTTTTTTACATGCTTAGGGCAGTCGTTTCGCCATATCCTTTGGTCCTTCCTCTCCACCTCCTATGCCTTTGCTTGTAGATGGCGACACGCGAGTGATGCCTCTGGTGTTGCTAGCGTCTATAGGCTTATAGACTAAACCACTTACCATTACGTGTCGTATGCTTGTTTGTGGCCCAGATAGTACAAACAATATATTGATAAATATTAAACTGCCTCTGAGGTGCAGCGGTAGTGTAAGCGAATGCTGATCATGAGCAGTGTTATTGAGATTTTTCGTAAAAAAAAATAAAAAATTCTCAGTAGCAGCCCGAGTTTGGAAATGTGCCCGGAAGACGTCAATAGGCTCGCCCCCTATTACGTGGGACTTAAACATAGCTGGCGAGTCGTGGGTGTGTAACACACCTCTGCCTACCCCTTCGGGGAATACAGGCGTGATGCTATGTTTTTTTTTTGTTATAAATTTTTGGGGAAAAGTTTTATATAGGTTGGCAATACTGGGTCGAGCCAAAAGAGGGCCAATCCCGAAGTCAAGTACCTATTATTGTTTTTTCAACAACAATTTTATGAGATTCTTTTCGTCATTCATCATAGGGATGTAGGAAGAAACAAAAAGTATCGAAATATATCGTATCGGTATTAAAAAAAATATACTTACTTACTTATCATCACGCCATTTCCCTTGCGGGGTAGGCAGAGAGAACAGAGTGCCAAGAGGCTCTATTCTTGCATACATCTCTCGCTTCCACAACATTCATAACTCTCCTCATACACGCTCGCCGGTTTTGGAGACTCCTGACTCCACCCTCCTTCAATACATGACCGATTTGGTCTAGGTAGGTGTCTCGGTCTCCCCCTGTACCTACATCCTTCCACTTTTGCATTGTATATCTTCTTAACCAGTCGCTCTTCCGGCATTCTTTCCACATGTCCGAACCATCGGAGCATTCCCTTTCGCATCTTTACATCAATAATCTCTTTCATACCTACTCGATCTCTTACGTCGTTGTCACGAATGCGGTCAGTCAGCCTCACTCCACAGATTCTCCGTAGAGATCGCATTTCGGCCGCATTGATTTTACTCTCATGCTCCTTTTTGCATACCCAACTCTCACTTCCATATAATAACGTTGGAACAAGCACTGCGTTGTGTATTGTGACACGTGCCTTCTGGCTGAGGTGGTAGCTGCCGAGAAGTTGTCCCAATGCTCCGTTCACTCTATTTCCTGCATTCACTCTTCTCTCTACATCAGTGGTGTACCTTCCATCCCGACTGAATCAACATTCACGATATACAAATTCATCCACTTGATCTAGCACATTATTTTCTATTGCTACTCTAACATCTGTTCTGGCTTCTTCTCTTTCAAAAACCATTACTTTTGTTTTGCTCACATTCACACAAAGGCCCCTTTTCTTACAATCTTCTGACATTACGTCGACTAGGGTTTGCAGGTCAGTCGCAGACTGCGCTAATAGGACCGCATCATCTGCATATAGCAGAGAGTTAACCACTGAATCGCCCATCTGAACTTCCACATTCATTTCATTCAACCTTTGTAAACATTTATCCAGATATATGATAAACAGTCTGGCTGATAGAACGCAGCCCTGTTTAACGCCGGTATTGACATCAAAACAGGGTGACATTCCATCATCCAGCCGCACACAAGCTCTGCTGTCCATGTAGTTGGACTGCACCGCTTGTAGCAGTCTACCGTTAATACTATACTCCGGCAAAATGTCCCAAAGTTCCATTCGTACAACAGTGTCAAATACTTTCTCCAAATCCACAAAACTGCAGAAAGCCCTCTGGCCTACAGCCAGATGCTTCTCCACAATGTTGCGCAGAGAAAACACTTGATCCATGCATCCTCTTCACACCTGAAACCTCCTTGTGCCTCACACAAAAATTCATCAGACACCATCCTCATTCTCCTTTCAATAATCTTACCATACACTTTGGCTGCCAAACAGGTCAAGCTTATGGCTCTGTAGTTTGCACAGTCATAACGTGAACCCTTGTTTTTAAACAAGGGCACGATGACTGCGCTTCTCCAGTCCTTGGGAACCATTCCTGAGCTCCAACATAAATTGAGAAGCATCAGGAAGGATTCCCAGACACACGAGCCTCCAAGCTTGATCATCTCAGCAGACACCATATCAATACCTACCCGCTGCCTTACCATTTTTCAAACTTCTAATCGCCCATTCAACTTCATCCATACTAATGTCATCAGAGGATGCCGGTACCGAATGCTGATCTGTTAGACCACATGTGGCACCAGCATCACCCTGAACATCCGCATACATATCTCCAAAATATTCACTCCGTCGGCTTAGCACATCTTTGTTTGCGTAAGAATGTCTCCACCTTTAGACCTTATTTTATTCATTCTGAAAGCTGACCAACCACTCCGAGATTTCTTCACCTCCCTCCAGAAAAGTTTGGTGTTGCTCTCGAAGTTTTTGGTCAGCCTTTCTTCTGCAATCATATTTGCTCTATTACGCTTCTCTTTCACTAAGGCTTTGGTGTCATTCTTACGTTGCCGGTATATTTCTTTCTTCTGTTCTTTCATACTTGCACTCAGGTTCAAAGAAGATACATAGTCCAGCCACGCTTTCTTCTTTTGGTCTACGGAAGCTGCTACTTTCGTATGCCACCATGCATCAACTTTCACTTTCCTGCTCTGCATGCTTTGCTTTTACACTCTCATCTTGCAACTTTTCAATCTTTATTCTTTCAAGCCCTCCGAAGTTAACACGCTCTCGCCAGTGTCTCCACTTTCTGAACAGACCACTCTATCTCACAATAACGAGATAGTGGTCCGTGTTGATAGTGGGACCCCTGTAGGTTCTTGTATCCAGAATTTTACTTCGGATGCGACTGTCTACCACAGTTAAATCTATCATACTTCTCTGTTCATTCCTTCTCCATCTATACATATGGATGTCCTTATGTTGAAAAAATGTGTTCGACACAATAAGGTTTCTCTCCATACATACATCCGCAATGAGCCTACCTGCATCGTTCACTAAAAAAAATATTGATATCAGATTCAATAAATCATAAAAAAAAACTATATTATGTATATCGGTGGTTTCTTTTTTCATTTTGCATAAGGAATAATTCTCATATCGCGGAGGACTTTACAAACATACAACTTCAAGGACTGTTTACGGCTCTGAATTTCAGCAATTTTAGTCGGTCGCGACAACGGTTTTAATATTAACGGTTACAAATGACAAAGTAAGTTTATTTGTTTGCTAACTATTGACACCGTAACTACTTAACCAATAATCACGAATTGTGGCATACATTACCTGCGAGTACAGATGAGGTCATAGGCTACTAACTATTGTTTATGTGGCATTGCAATTTTTTGTAGATTATTTTTTTGTCAGGGGTCACCCCCTAGGGGTATTTAGATGAAAAAATTATACTCCTCCTTTCAGAGAGAATTTTATTTGATAATGAAGACTGACATAACTAATAAGTAAAGTTGTTAGGTTTAATGTTCGGGGGCTAGCTGAAAATCAGTGTTGTGCACTTAGCACAACAAAAACTGAGCTGGCTACCTTTGTTACACTATTGATATTTTATGTTCGGTTTGTATAACAAAAATAAAGGTTTAGAATGCTTAGAATAATAAATCATATTCAAATGATTTATTGATTCGCTAAATTAATAAAAATGAATATTTATTACTATGCTGCTAAGCCATCACTGCTCACCACTTTGTTTCAAGGATAGAAAATGAATGAATGGACGGCTTCTTCCCACCATATGAAAAATCAGTGACGAATAAAGTCACAAATTATTTGTGGTCGATGCTAGGTTTCAAGAGCGCAAAAATAAAGAGTGCAAAAATATATTAAAGTTTTATTTTGCTTATATGTATGTCTGAATTTGATCACTGTTTATAACTTAATATGAAAAATAAACTTGATTTAAATTATTATAAAATATTACATATTTAAATATGTACTGTTATTCGTAGGGCATCTGAAATGAATCACTTTCACACTTTGTGTTCTAAAATGAACTGCTTTTATTAGGGCCATGAATTATTTAATTTCTATAGTTATATTTATATTGCCTTACTTAAATATACCTAAGTTCATTTCACTAACATTAGACAAATATTTTAAAGGTTAATATTATTCATTTTAAATTATATATAAAAAGTGCTAGTATATTAAGTTAATCCCGTGAATATGTTACTAAGTATATCATTTCGCGAGTTAATTTTTTAGCATTTTTTTTTTAACTTTTCGTTATGAATATTTGGTGCCAAGTAGTAATTAATCGATTTTGGTACGTTTTCGATACTTGATTTTTTATACCGATACATCTATATATCGAAATAATAAATATCGCCATAAAATATCGATATATCGATATTTATTCTGCAACTTCTACAAGCCTAATTCATCATTCAATATTCAATATTCATTTTCGTTTCATTTCAACTTGAGTCCTTTCTTGTGTAGGTAGTGTAGTGTGTTGAAGACCGAAGTCATATAACCGTAGTTGTTACAATATTTTGGTGTTTGAAATTCAGAACAGGTAACGTACCTACTCAAATCTTATTTAATTTTAAATCGCACATTTTAAACTTATTCAGGAATGATGAATAATGCAGTTGTTTCTGTAAGTATCCACGGAAACATTGTACTCATAGATAAGTTATCTTTATTTTGCAAGTGCTTTATTTTCGTACGTAGGTATGTCTTTCTTTCTGTCCCCTGTTTCGGCTGATATATCTACTTACGTAAGTATAGGTAAGTAACCTAGGTTTTCATTGAGCTACGTCTTGATATTTCTATGTACCTACTACCGGACTCCGCGACTTTCTCAAAACCAATAAATTTTGTTTTAACTTATTACCTAGTTGAATTAAATTAAGTTTATAAGTACCTACTTACCTATGTTTTTTTTTATTGCACGTAGAGGCAGACGAGCCACAGCCCATCGGATGGCAAATGGTAACCGTCACTCATGGACTCAACTATACCGAGAGTATTGTCAAGCCGTTGCTCACCATTTCATTTCACAGATATGAAAGGAAAGAATAAACGGCTACAACCAAAACGCAACGATGTGCTTCATGGCCGGTCACACGGGAGATGGTGGTACCAACCCGCTCGGGCCTGATACCAAGTGAGTACTCCCACTTGGTACCCAGCCCTACCACCAGTCATGCAATGGATGATAATTGCTTGGGAAGTAAGCGCTAGCTAGCGTTAGTCGCCTCATACGACATCCGTGGGAAAGGATGACAATTGTACACTCCGCTGACACCCCGGTGACAATTGTATTCTTAGTCCGCCACCACACGGACCTATGTAGGTATGTTTATTTGTAACGGAACGAGATTTTCACCCGTTTCCAAATGTCGAATTTTGTAGTGCACACTATAGGACCAATTACAATAGGTAGGTACCTACCTACATACTTAGTTTCGCCATGCCTGTCCGTCCACTGTTTGCAGCTTAGTTCAACTTAGTAGAATATAGGTAGGTACCTACATAATATGTCACGCCAACAAAATGATAAAATAAGATCTAGAAAAAATATTTAGGGTACCTAGGTACCTTCAACACAAGTGGGGCTGTCTTTTTTATATTGTGGATTAGTGTAAACAATTTTTCGGATAAGGGTTTCGTTCGTGAAATTTTAAGCTTAATAGCGCTAATTTTTGTTACAAGTCAAGTAAGCCAGATCTATGGTTGTTTTCGGATAAGTATGTGAAAAAAATCACGTTAGTAGTTAGTACCTATAGGTACCTACTCTATACTTGTTAGTTCGGCTAGCTTAATTTATTATTTATTCTTTATACGGCAAAACAATTCTACAGCTAAAGCAATCGATGAATTCGCCATTCCAACTGTTCGCGACATCACTAAAAAAACAGACAAATTCGCAACCATTGAGTTATAGGTATTATGTTACTACCATTGATGTATATGTACCTACTTAAACATATAACCCAATGGTTACTACCTACATGCATATAAGTACATCAATGTTCGCGACTATTTCATTGGCTTATAAATAGCGATCAGTAACAATTAGTGACAGCGAACAGTTAAAGGGTAAATCATAGTGTTAGTAGTTTAGTAGCCTAGTTGTCCCGTGACCACGGCTGCTGCAATGCAGTTGAAACTTCGGGCTAAAGTTAGTTAAAATTTTATCTCATTTATACGCGAAAAGAGACCCTTTTTTGTTACTTTATCTTTAAAACTTACTAAAACATAGTGTGTTCCTAGTTCAGTAATTTGAGTTTGTATAGAAACAACGGTAATTGATGTAGTACCTACCTGTTTTAGTATTCAAATAAATAAAGATATAAGCAAGGTCTCCAGATAGTCGTTACAGGTCTATACCTTTATTGTCTCTGTAAGAATCTAAGAATCCATAACTCGTTGGCATTCGTGCGTAGAAACCTAGTAGATATTACTATTATAGTGCCCGTAGTGGGGCCGGCATCAAGAATAGTACCACTCCGTCTCTTCCTATGGGAGTCTTAAAAGCCGACTAAGGGATTACCGGGGGACTGGGCAGCAGCGTTCCCCTGTGTACTAAAAACATCCACTGCGATCGCCAACCCGCCTGCCAAGCGTGGCGATTATGGCAATAACCTAGGGGAGGCCTTTTTTGTATGTAGTTACTTATCTATGGTAAGCAGTAGGCCCTCTGATAGATAGATCAAAATCGTGGATAAATATTTCTATCTATCTTTGTTTATTGAAACGGAAATAATAGCCTATAGATACTAATGGTAACCATTTTAACTTTTAGTAAAGGATAGATAGGTTATAGAGACCGACCGTAAGTCAATAAAAATTTGGATGACTGTTGTTGCTGTGAATAGACCCTAGACAGGCGCTTCAGACACAGTAGCTACTTGGCCTCCAAGTGTCACAGTTTAATGATAACAGTAGAGACAAGGCAAACAATAGGCATAACAGGCCATTTTAAAGAGTTTTAATGCTTGTAGCACGGATAGTATGAAACCTGAAGAAGAAGAAGGGGGTTGCTATTCCCGATAGCCGCCTATATTGTCACATAGCGTTAAGCTAAATTACTTTTAACTTTTAGGTATAAGCAGGATAGTTTTATAGTTACAGTAGAAAATATAATAAATTCATAAGCCTAATAAACAACTGCATTGTGAGATATAATGTCAGCTCAATTATTTTGCGTCCCGAAGTTTTATTTCGGAACAACAGGACAGATAACCGAAAAAAAGGTTGGACCCGTTTAAAACGGGACAAATGGTCACTTTACGTATGACCGCTGAGCAATTATTTTATCTCAATTCTCAGACAAAAAAAACTAGACGTCGCGGAACGTCTAGCAGATATGAAACATCGAAATTATTTTGTAGAAATAAAATGATTATAACTTTACAAAGTAGGTACTCCTCAAGACGAATCAAACGAGTATAAATTAGATAGGGTTGCGTCGTTTCATTATAGAGTTACTGTGGCCACCTTCCAGCTCCATCGTCAGACCCTGGATGCCATCTAGAGACAAAGTACTCGTCAAGACAAATCATACGAGCCCAAACTCGATGGAGTTATGTCGTTTTATAACGGAGTTCCTGTGGCCGCCTTCCAGCTTCATCATCAGCCCCTTGATACCGTCTAGACACAAAGTACTCGGCAAGACGAATCGTACGAGCCCAAACTCTATGGGGTTGCGCCGTTTCATTATAGAGTTCCTGTGCCCACCTTCCAGCTCCATCATCAGAACAGCTCCATGTTATCATAATATTGCATTGTCACGTGATATACACATGCGTGTAAAATTTCAGCTCAATCGGAAACCGGGAAGTGTGTCAAATTTAACTTGCAAGATTTGAACGGGACAAGTAAAATAAAAGCGTCGCCACGCTAACAGCCGATTTTACCCTCCCTCCACATTAGATGTTTCACATCAACAATAAATTTTTGGGCTCTTATTATAGTAAATTTGGTATATTGTATAAACATTTACCACAAAAAAAGTGCCAAGTAATAAGTCTCTTGCTTGAAAAATACAATAGATCGTCATCAACGCAAGCAGTGTCGCCATTTTTTTTATTAAGGCGGGCAAAAGTACCTAATGCAACGTGGGGGGCCCTCACCCACTGAATAAACCCGCCGTGTGACCTCTCCACCTATACATATTGGGCAGACCACTGAAACTGTGTGACATTACTACAGTGGTCAAGCAGTGTCTCTCCTACGTATTTACACTTCATATAAATCAACACAAAGTAATTGAATTTAATTAAAAGCTGAATTGGCAAAGCATCTGAACGGTATCCAGGAGATGCAGGTTCAAATCCTGCTCGTGACTGTTATTTTCGTTTTTATATTTTCACACTTTGTGTTGACTTATATGGCTAAGCAGGTCAAATGCTAAATATATATATAAAAATATTTAACTGCCTCTGTGGTATAGCGGTAGTGTATGCGACTGCTAATCATGAGGTCTCGAGTTCGATCCCCGGGTCGGGCAATGTTATTAAGCTTTTTCCTAAAAAGAAAAATTCTCAGTAGCAGCCCGGAGTTTGGAAATGTGCCCGGTAGACGTCAATAGGCTCGCCCCCTATTATTACGTGGGACTTAAACATAGCTGGCGAATCGTGGGTGTGTAATACACCTCTGCTTACCCCTTCGGGGAATACAGGCGTGATGCTATGTTCTTTTTTTGTTTTATTAATATATAAAGATATCTAAGGATTTACACTTCAACTGTAATATTTTGTTACAGTAACAGAATGCCGGCAATATTTTCCAAGAACTGCATTTTGATGGGCAAGAATGGTTACTGTTGCGTTGCCTGCAGTTTTTATTTGGCATCAGAAGATGACGCTCTTTCACACGTCCAAGGTTCGAAGCATAAACATCGCTGTGAGTCTATTGGTTACTTGGAGAAACACAAACAAGATTTAATCAGAAAGGTAAGATGGTTCTATTTGATAGAAAAAGCATTCCTTCTAGTGGGTGTCATTCATACCAGGCCGCCCATTGCATTACCAGATGGTAGAGTTGAATACCAAGTATACCAACCGTTCGATACAAATAATTACAAATATTATATTTCTAACAAAATAATCCAAACTTATAATAATTATGGTTTTAGTATGATTAAACTTATATATAACTATTAGATATTATATTATCTATTATAAAGCTGTAACAGAGCTGTGTCTGTACATTTAAGATATTTGAGAAAAAAATTACTATTAGGCTATACTATAGACGTCTGAACACAAAACATTTTTTTGTCTGTGTTCGTTAGCGCATCACGCAAAAACTACTGAACGGATTTTGACGCAATTTATAATTTTATTGGATAGCTCTTAGATTAGACTTGAAAGCTAGTACACGTTTTATCCCGCTACTAGTATATATATCTATATTTTTTTAAATATATGTATGTACTAGTTTATATGTAGGAAATATTTCCATACCTACGTGGGACACTCAGAAAGTTTTCTATGGATAACATATTTTAAACATTTTTGATCTATATTTTTTTTAGCATTTGACATGCTCCGCCACTTTTTAAAGTATAAATTATTTGAGAATAAAGAAAAAGAGATTTTTTGTACTAGCGGGAATCGAACCCGCGTCTTTTCCAATCCGGGGAAGTGCTCTAAGCCACTAAGCTATAGTACAGGTACTTCGACCATCCCAATCTCCTTATTACATTTGTCTTTACGACCAGCGCCATCATTTCTAAAAAAAATATAGATCAAAAATGTTTAAAAAAATCGCGCCATCAAATAGTATGAATTTTAATTGCAAAATTAAACTTACTATATCGGTTTAATGCATGTAAATGCTTCCGATAGATGGCGCTGGTCGTAAAGACAAATGTAATAAGGAGATTGGGATGGTCGAAGTACCTGTACTATAGCTCAGTGGCTTAGAGCACTTCCCCGGATTGGAAAAGACGCGGGTTCGATTCCCGCTAGTACAAAAAATCTCTTTTTCCTTATTCTCAAATAATTTAACATATTTTAATTAAATCTTTTCAAAAATCTCTCCACAAATCAAATCGACTCATCAGGTTTTAGGCCACATTTAAAATCGTAGAAAATCATCGCACGAAAATGTTCTCGATGCTGGAGGGTTAGGCAGAATCTCATATCCCACATGTCGATCGTATCGTCTCGCTTGTACGATCACCGTGATTGGCTAACGGATTATTGTGACATCACGCGTCGGTTTCTCAACCAATCACAGTGATCTCGATACGGTCGACACGTGAAATATGACATTCTGCCTAACCCCCCAGATGAGACACGATAATTTAATTTGGCTCTCGAAAAAATGTGAAGGGAAATTCTAATTTCAAACAATGGTATTTTTACTGTTAAATAACCAAATTTGTCAAAATAATTACAATAGACCAGTGCCTTATAGGTACAAAAAAACTTTTTTTCGCAAAACTTTCTGCGTGGCCTGTTATGTATGCAATTTCACGGTGATGGGTTACGTAGTTACGGCGAAAAAACTTAGCAAACTAACGCAGTTTTGGGTTTGTATCAGCAAAAATAGTTACAATGAAATAACAAGATACGAGATTCTACAATAGTGGATATTTATATTTTTATTCACAGATAAATGACCTTTATTTCTGTGAGGTGTGCAACGTTACTCTTTCCACTGCTGTAGAAGTGACCTTTCACGTTAGAGAAGAAGCTCATTTGGCGGCAAAATGTGTGCGAGAATTAAAACGAGAACGCAAAAGCATCATGATCGGTGACGTCACGTTATCAGAGACCGCATGGCATGGTCTCGTGGAAGACTCCTGTGTGCTGTGCAACATTAAATTCGACAATGTATCTGCCCACAAGCGTGAGATGAGACATGTTATTAATCTGATCAACAACAACGTCATCATCGGCGTTAACGACAACATAATCTACAGGAAAGTAAGTGCAAGTTGTACATAACTGTTTCTTTTGACAAACATAGGCTCGGCATGCATGGGCAAGGCATGAACCTAGAAACTTTTCTAGGTTCATGCCGAGGTCGCAACTATAAAACTCAAGATTCAACGCTACTACTACATAGCATCACGCCTGTATTCCCCGAAGGGGTAGGCAGAGGTGTATTACACACCCACGACTCGCCAGCTATGTTTGAGTCCCACGTAATAGGGGGCGAGCCTATTGACGTCTACTGGGCACATTTCCAAACTCCGGGCTGCTACTGAGAAATTTTCTTTTTAGGAAAAAGCTCAATAACTGCCCGATCCGGGGATCGCGAGTTTAAAAATTACTATTAGTACTTTTTAAACTTTCGCGTTTTATATTCATTATTTATAACACTTGTCAAAATATGTATTATTATTTTGACTAACCTCGACGTTTTGGCTGAGTTGCACCAGCCGTGGTCTACTACTATTTTTGATATAAAAGTGAGATATTGAGTTATTTTAGGTTTTCCCACGGAAACCATCAATTTAACCCGAACAAAAAATTTTTTCCCTTTCTGTAGACTAGATTATAAGACGTACGGCGCGGCAGCGCATAAGGGAAAACGAGAAACATGATTTTTATATAAGTAGGTACTAAATACCTATACAGTGAAGTCTAAAATTCTTGGTCGTGCAAATACCGTTTGTTAAAAACCAATTCAAATGTAAAAGTTTCATCACTTTTGATAGGTACATCATTACAATATTTTATAACGAGGCCGGGAACAGCAGGCCTCCCATGAACTCTTAGCTAGCGATTCAATTCCGACGCAATTCAAAATAGGTGTGTTGTTGTATTTCGTACCATGATGATTGAGCGATCTTGTTTAGGTTGTCAAGTAAGTTCATGGTACGAATTTCAATACAAAGATGTCATGTTTGCGATTCAGATTATGTGCTGATTCGGCAAAAAACAAAAGATTGCGTCTTTGACACGTCATGGTACGAAATTGCTATTCAGTTCAGTTTGGGTCCTAAACTGGATTGCAATAAGAGTTCGTGGTAAGCCTGCAGGGCACAATTGTTTTATTTGTTTTACTGACTGTTCACTGTTAGCCCATGCCGACGCTTGTTTACATTACGCGTCCGGTGTCGGGTGTCAGCGATTCGTGCTACATTTTGTTTGTAAAAGTTACAAGTACTGAAGTACTTGTTATAATTACGACTATGTCTAACTAAAGGCGGTGCTGAGCTAACAGTCTAAATCATTGGCTCGTCGGCTCGCGTTGGTGATCCATTAGCGTACCAAACAGTCTACTCTCATCGTTGGCGAAGTCATGGCGTGCTCCTAGACGGAGTTACTTTGTTACTTGGTATATCACTATTTTTACATCAGGTCAAAGAACAAAAAAGAAGAAAAAAAGACGCCATAAAGTGTATCAGATATAGTACGGTTGGGATCATGTCTCTATGGTAGATCTCTAAAAGTTTATTGTACGCGGACGTTTTTAGCAGTTTATTTTTATAGTCTCTGCTGGTGTACTTCCATAGACAATCATGTTCCTTAAAACATTGTATAAACTCCATAGGACTAGTACTTATTCTGTGGCCATAGCCTTAAATATGTAATTGCGTACCTAGGTACTGACACAGTAAATGTATAAACCAGTACGGAAACTAGGAACAAATCGTTAGACACGGCACACTCACACAGACGCGCGCATCTACGAGAATCTAAGCACGTAAGCACCCAAGGCAGTGCTGAAAGTATCGGGTGTCGCGTCGGGATGAGTGGTTGTGTCAAGCGTTATTTGAGTTGTTCTATGAATCGTATCTAATAAATTTATTACTAATATTATAAAGAGGAATGATTTGTAAGTATGTATACAAATAACGGGCTATATTATTATGTACTAAATATTAATTTGAAAAAAAAATCCGGCATAATGATACATTCACTTTATTTTTATCCCAAAATGTAAAAAAAAATGCCCTTGCGAAGCCAGGGCGGGCCGCTAGTATATATAATAAAACACTTTCGAATTTTATAAACGTTAAAAGCTTTTGTCTGCGGCTTCGGCTCAGACAAAAGCTAGTTTATTAAGTTATATATCAATATAGTAGTAGCAGGATGAAAGGCCGTATGGCTTTAGAATTGTCCCACCCCTAGAGAGGGCCACGGGTGTCGTAAGAGCCGTCTGAGGGAATACTGAGGGAGTGGGCAGCAGCACTTCCTCGAGTATTAACAACATCCACTGCGATCGCCAACCCGCCTGCCAAGCGTGGCGATTACGTCATTATCCCCCGCCGCCGGGACCGCTCGTTGTGGCGTTCTTTTGGGGAGGCCTATGTCCAGCAGTGGATGTTGAAAGGCTGATGGATGGAAATGGAATGGATGGATGGAGGATGAAACCAAGAAAGAAGAAAAAAAAAAGACACGCATAAATAGCCTCATATAGTCACATTTACTATCTTCGATGTACAGACATAGTTCTGTTGCAGATTTAGTTATTAGGATTAATCGTAAACATTGTTTCACACGAACTACAACTACATGTTGTCGGGTGCTAATTTGTATGAACTTACGGGGACAACCCTAACGCTCCAACGAAGCGCAGGTAAATTATTTCAACGAATAGGCCTAGTTTCACTACTGCTTTAGCTTATATATTTACTGTGGTATTGATGTCTTCCGCTGTTCACTGGAATGAATTCACAGAAGCTGCTATGTGGTCGGCAGCAATTAATTATAAATTAATGTTGATACTTAGCTATACAGTAGAATCTCGATAACTCGAAATAATTTCGAGTTAACGAGTTTTCGACATCAAAAATTTCGAGATACAAAGGATTTAACTGCTAAAATTTAGACTTAGAAAGGCGCCATTTCTCAGGATATTCTTCGACTTGTAGTCAGATAAATAAAATTCGACTTAACTTTTATGGTAAATATTTATTAATTAAAACTAATTACATATTAGATAAATAAACTGTACACACAACTATACAAAATCTGTTATCTTCTTTTGAGTTAAACAACTTGCAATTATTTTTTCAAGCTCAAACAATGAACCGAATATATGATCCTCGATATCATTACATCTTTCTACGTAAGTTCGTAGTGTGTTAATCGCTTGTCTGGCTTCTTTATTTGATATAAAATATTTTTCACGTAGTGTTAAAGTCGTTAGTTTTCTTTTAGTACTCATGTTGTTGCTAGTTAACAGCCAAATAAATACTGTCCGACAATGAACAAACATAAGGCACAGTGTGTGTAACACAGATGTGTTTCTTGGAAAGTTTAATTAATGTACTCATTCATTGCGCGTGTCAAGTTATAAACAATAGATTAGAAGACCCGAACATACCTTTAAGATTTTATTGCTATGAGTTCTGCGAAACCTAAGTAAGACGTCATTATATTTTCTGAACTTCGACTTAGCTTTTTGAAATTCGAGTTATAGAGTACCTATAAATATGTACTATAATTAGCAGTCGGGAGCAATTGTCACGATGGCTGAATTGGCAAAGCATCTGGACGGTATCCAGGAGATGCAGGTTCAAATCCTGCTCGTGACTGTTATTTTCGATTTCGCATTTTTCACTTTGTGTTTAATGTATAGTGCTAAGCATGTCAAATGCTATATAAATATTTATAGGGTTTGCGTCATTATTAGGTAAAATCTTAATTGTAAAATTAAGTTTACCTGGTCGGTATAATGTATGAAAATACTTCCGACAGATGGTGCAGGCGTCACCCAAAAGACGTTAAGTATGAATGTGTTATCGAGATTAGCAGTCGGGAGCAAGGGTCACGATGGCTGAATTGGCAAAGCATCTGGACGGTATCCAGGAGATGCAGGTTCGAATCCTGCTCGTGACTGTTATTTTCGATTTCACATTTTTCACTTTGTGTTTAATGCATGTTGCTAAGCATGTCAAATGCTAAAAATATATATAAAAATATCTAAATAAATATTTGTTTTCTCGTAATGCTTGCAGACTTAGGACTGTAATTATACCTAATATTTCAAGTATTTTACCTAATTAATTTAAACCTTAGAATAGCGTATTTAAAAATCAAATTAAACAAACCTATAATTATTTATATTTTCACATATTTACACAACAAATAATAACATGTCCTAATTATTATACCTATCTCTTTTTAAAAACATTATATTTATAAAAGAGATAGGTAGGTCAGTTAGAAAAGAAAGAGAGCAAGATAAAAATGTTTCTTGAGTCGAGATACGAACTATAATCCATACCGCTCTCGATGATCTAAGACCGAAAACGAACTAGCTCACGGAATAGTTCGTTCTAGTTCAGTGTCAGGAACTAGTTCCTAATAGTTCTTAGTTCGTGAACTACACAAGTCTACTACCGACTACGCCACGAGGCCCGTCAATGTGTTAAGCATCGAAATTCAGTCCCGAGCAATTGTCACGATGGCTGAATTGGCAAAGCATCTGGGACGTTATTCCAGGAGATGCTGGTTCAAATCACATACGTGCGTTGGTCGTAAGACAAATGTGATGAGGGGATTGGGATGATCGAAAGATCGCTAGGATAGCTCGGTGGCTTAGAGCACTTCCCCGGATTGGAAAAGACGCGGGTTCGATCCCCGCTCCTACTAAAAATCTCTTTTTCCTTATTCACAAATAATTTATACTTCAATTCCTAGATGTTTAAAGTTCAAAGCCTTACTTTTGCTGCTACAGATCATGTCATCTATGTAGCATAAGATTGGTGAGCAGCCCGTGATCTGGCCATCGTTACCATATTCGCTTATTTATTGTATACCTACTCTTCAATACGACGTTATCTATGAATAGGTACGTTTGTGTCGCGTTACACATACGGGACCTCATCCATGGATATTCATACAGCCCGAAAGGTGTAATGATCGCTGTCTTTTCATTATCTTTAGGTTCATTCTGATGTTGTGAAAGGCCTTATTCACATCTAATCTAGCGAAGTCTTACCATCCGTGGGTGCAGTTTTGTACTCTCGGGAATCGATGTGCTCCTTAGGTACTACGTGGAAAGGGGTGGCCTACTCGCTTTTAGTTGGCCTGGTATAACCCTGCTTTTTGCATCTTGAACTTCTCTCGAACCAATTTGTAGGTCTGCCAGTGTAAATGTTAACTTGTATCTATACCTACACATTATTACAGTGTCTCTACAAAATCAATTAATATCGTCGTATCGTATGAAATATTGTTCATTAGTTCTAACTCTATGCACAAAAGGGCTGAGGTGTTTAGCTTTTATTGACTTAAAGTAGATTGTAGATAGCTTTTCAACCGCTTTAAGCAAGAAAACATTCTTTCACCCGAACAATTTGTTGCATAGAGCCATGCGAACTGCTATATCCAAGTTTGTATAATTCATCCATCCATCCATCCATCAGCCTTTCAATGTCCATTGCTGGACATAGGCTTCCCCAACCCCGCAACGAGCAGTCCTGTGCCGACCGCATCCAACGACTCCCCGCGGCTTTGACCAGCAGGCTTACCACTCTTATTGTGATCCAGTTTAGGACCCAAACTGAATTGAATCGCAATTTCGTACCATGACGTGTCAAAGACGCAATCTTTTGTTTTTTTGCCGAATCAGCACATAATCTGAATCGCAAACATGACATTTTTGTATTGAAATTCGTACCATGAACTTACTTGACAACCTAAACAAGATCGCTCAATTAGACATCATGGTAGGAAATACAACAACACACCTATTTTGAATTGCTTCGGAATTGAATCGCTAGCTAAGTGTTCATGGTAGGCCTGCAGATCGTCGGTCCATTTGGTGGGGGTCCTACGCTGCGCCGTTCGATACGTGGTCGCCACTCGAGAACCTTTTTTCCCCCAACGGTTGTCGGTTCGTCGAGGGATGTGGCCTGCCTATTGCCACTTCAGCATGCCAAGCCTGCGGGCCATATCGGTCACTCCTTTTTGGATAAACTTTTTAATGATCCAGAATCTCTTCTAGGCCTGATGTCGTTTTACTGAGGTCTAGGAGGACAGGATATGTGTTACCTGTCCCCTGTGATTATGCAAAAGTTTCCATCAAATATATTATTATTATTGTTAGGAAAGCCAAATCAAAACACCCTCCTACCGAGACGATTGTATTTACAACATTATATTTCTAAACAGAAAATTAACAGCAGCTGTAGTTTCGTGGAGTACAAGACTGAATCTGAGTTTGTACAGAAGTTAAATGATTACCACTATGACCTATATTGTTCAAGACCGACGAGAGTACAATACCGTTGCGATCACGATGTGTCTCTATCTATCCAAGGCACATATTTAATTGTAGTCCCAGAAGGTTGTAAGCTAGAGAGCTTACAACCTTCAAGCTAGAGAGCTTACAACCTTCAACAACACAACAATTACCTTCTTAGACAAGCTATCATTGAATGAGGAATTACAGAAATGAGCTTAAAGGACCCATGAAGTTGCTGAATTTTCCGGTTCTGGTTTAAAGCCAGAAAAAACCAGGCAGGAGCAGAACGAGCCGTGATGAACAGTAGTGGGCTCAGCCCTTTTTCTTGGGTGAACAAAGGGCTTCGAATTAGTTGTGTTATAGTGTTTATGTGTATGTGTGCGTTGTATGAGTGTGCGGACAGACAAGACGTCACTCTCGGCTCTACACTCTTAGTTTGTAGTCAACTCATGTCTTTTTATTATATTTTAATATAAAACCTAAAAGTAAAAAGGTTGTTCAACTTATTTAATTGGAGAAAAAACCTAATTCGCGCGTGTAGGCTCTGGAATGAACATCCTGCTGCGGTGTTTCCCCAGCGCTACGACATGCCCTTCCTTGTTTAAACGAGTTTTGAGAAGAGCACTTTACTCACGGTAGGCGACGGCTCGGCTGTACCCCTGGTGTTGCCAAATTCCATGAACGACGGTTACCACTTAACATTAGATGGGCCGTTTGCTCGTCTGCCACCGATGGCAATAAAAAAAACTTAATTACGACTACGCAAATACGTAATACAAAATATATTTAAATGGTAATATGAACACGTTACAACTTCATTGAATTGTATAAATATAACAATATAAATTAAAATATTGAGGGATATAAATACATAATACCTAATGTTTTTCTTTAAGATAACATTTTTTGGATTAAATTTGCCGCCCTGGGCCTACTCAGCCTGGTAGTAAACACGCCATTGACTCAGACTCTTGGTAAGATAACTGGCTTACCAATGCAAAATTACACTCGTGTTTTCAAATTCTGTATTTCTAATTTAAGGTGGGCAGTCTCTGTCAATGTTTAACATGTAACAAAGTTGTGCCGTCTGAACAATCATTGACAGAACATTTGACCTCGGAGGAGCACCAGAGGACATTTGAAGAACATCGTAAATCTCAAAACAAAACAATTAATTCTAGTGATAAATTAAACATTAACGTGCAGGATGAGAAGTCTGCTACCACAATAAATGCCAGCAAAGGTAAATTACGATTTGTCTTTAAAGACTGCCAGCCCAATGATCCAAGTTTGATTTCAAAGACACTAATTATTCAATACGTGTGATCCACCCTTCGATCATCAATACCAACAAGATACAGTGTCACAAACAAAAACAAGCTAAAAACTGTCCGTGTGAATATATATATACATACTTATACAGCTACATATGTTTACTAACGAACTGAGACAAAGGTTTTAAAACAGTTTTAAATTCAGCCTAATTACAATCATGACATTTAGTAATAGTCACAAATCTTTAAAATATTACATTTACGATCATTTGTCACAAATAACGAGCATAGCAAGAGCGCTGTTATTTACCGAGATGGATTTTTTGGGCCGACGCGATGTCTAATGCATTGTTGATCGAAGGATCCACCAATGCCTTTTAACGTATTTCATCAATATGGTGAGTGGCTTTTAAGAAGATGTTGTTGAGTCCATGAGCCGCCGCTTAGGTGGGTCGTGGCTAGTCTGCCAGTATTATAACAGTAAAAGAAATAGTGATAATTATAAAGTACAAATTATTATTTGTGAATGAGGAAAAAGAGAACTTTAGTACGAGCGGGAATCGAACCTGCGTCCCTTCCTTTCCGGGGAAATTTACATATATTAATTCCAATAAAGTAAGATTAATTTTGCACTTAAAATTCATACTATTTGATGGCGCGATTTTATAAAAATTTTGATCTTTATTTTTAGCACTTGACAAAAAAAAGCTTCTCTTTTTCCTCATTCACAAATAATAATTTGTACTTTAAAAGTAGCTGAGCATGTCAAGTCCTAAAAATATAGATCAAAATAGTGATAATTATGTATTTCTCATGTGTATTGAAATCCTTTATGGCAATTTCTATAATTTGTACTACTGTTCTAATAAGAAATACGAGTATGTATAATATTTTTTACCTTTTACCATCCAGGTGTGCAGCTTCACAGAATCGATAGAACTACAAACTTGATAGAAGATTATTCAACGTTTGTAACGAAGACAATATTTAACAGGTTGGCAAAAAAATACGGGTTGACTATCAAAGGAGACAAGTTTGTTTATTGTAACGTATGCCACAAACAAATAGAAGCCAACAGTTACAAAATTAATCAACATGTGTTAAGTGTCAAGCACAAATACAATACTCCAGATTGGTCTGAAGATGAATACCAAATGCCTCCAACAAATCCTGACTTGGATATGTTTGTTCGTTATACTGATAAATGGCTAATTGTGAATACTTTAAATGCCAGTTATATCATCATAAATGATTCAGTGTGTGTCAGTCTGTCTAGTTTTATTTACATAAGCACATTCAGGAACAAAAGACTTTGTAGCTTTTGCTACGCTGAATTGAAACAAGATGATATATTAAAACATATCAATAAGCAACATTCAGAGGAAATTAAATTTTATTTACTTTTTAGCGAAAAGAACAACGAAATAGTAAGACGGGTAATTATTTTCTATCATTCCATTTAAATGCACTGTGTGACAGAATGTAGAGTTCTAGGTTAGCGTAGTATGGGCAAGTGATTCGGAGGGATAAGGGATATAAATATGTCATAAAGGTAAAAAACCATTTAGGCATGAAGGTGGATAGAAGCGGTTGGTAGGCCTAAGCAAAGATAGATTGTGTAAATGAGGACATGAGAAAGAAATAAGTGAATATTGAGACGACGAATGACTAGAGGGCATGGAACAGCAAAACATGTGACAATCCCAAATAACGTGGGAAAAGGTCAGTGACATCAATATTGTGGCCTTCTTGCTAATACATAGATTAAGATTCTCACGTCAGCACCCCCCTTTTTTTTTGTTAAGGCGGGAAAAAAATGTTCCTAACCGCATATCCCGTCGTTCGGGGCAACGAACAGGGTAGTGTGGGGCCTGCACCCACTAAAGAAACCCGCCGTGTGCCGTCTCTCCGCCTTTATTGGCGGGCCGCTGGAACTATGTTACATTCCTTCGGTAGTACGTCAGCACCCCCTTGGTAACTCTTTATGCTCATCGTTTGTATGCACCTATATATAGAGGATGAGTAGAACGCTCGCCCTAGCGGCATCGCATCGAATGGTCTAGACACCGACCTCCCAAGCCAAGTGTTGAGGGTCCCTCTCCCACGCAGGACAATCCTTTGTGTGATCTGTGTGTTAAGTCCCAGTACAGATTATGTACCTACCTTGTCGCAGGGTGTTGTCTTTATAAAAAATATAGTTTAAAAAACTAAAATAACACGCTTTAAATAGCTAGTTGAACTAAAAAGTAGCAAATAATATTACAATAAATAATGATTGTAAAAAAGCGTGGGGTGCTTTTTACTATATAGGTGAACTATTTGTAACATTGATTATGCACCGCGTGTTTTTTTAATTTTAAACTATAATTTATTTTCTTGTTTTTAGTCTCAAAATAGTATCAAAAGTACTGTTATTTAAAAGAAATAAAACCTACTTATGCCGTGATAATTTGCCTTTAAACTTCATCGGACGGACATGGCTAAACTATAAGGGTTCTTTATTGGCTACGCAACCCTAAAAACCGATAAACTCGATAACTCGAATTATTGCATTGTCATCAGTCCTTGATAAGTGTGCAAAGTTTCAAATCAATCCGACGTTTTGAAGTGGTTGAAAATCACGTTCGAAGATTCCGTAGCGTGTTTTTTAGTTTTTTAAACTATTATTTATTTCCTACTTTTTAGTTTATTTATTTATAAAAGCGTGATTTTTTAGTTTTTTTTAAACTACTATTTTTATTAGAGCAAAATTAACCGGTAGATCAATCACCATTTATTACAATAGCGACCAAGAAATTCAAAGATTGTAAATTTAAATTCTTGCTTATTATGTTGAATAAAACATTTTTTTTTGGTCTTCGAAAATTTGTTAATATTAGATAAATCGGTTAAAGATAATGAATGATATGAAATTAAAATTAACATCAATTCCTGCCTTATCCTATAGTCGATAAGGCAGGAATTGAAAGTTATATAAATTAATACATTTTATTTTGCAAATTGAATAATGGAATAATCTTATCAAATGAGTGTATTGTCATCGGTCCTCGATAAATCTAGAAGGTTTGAATAAAATCTGACCGTTTAAAGTGGGTAAAAATTGCGCCCAAAGGAGTCGGTTACAAACATACAAACAAACATACAGGTGGCGGTAATAAAAAGCGTGTAAAAACAGAAGTGTATAAATTAATCTTTAAAGCTTTTTTCATTGGTTTCGTTAATGTTTTTCTAGCTCCCGGATGAATTATACAATTGTATGTACTGCGACATTATAGTAAGCGAAATTGAAGACATGTTCGACCACCTGGCTACTCCTGAACATTTAAGCTCCAAGGAACAACATGAGAAAATGTTATTGGATTTCAAAGTTCAACTAGCTAAAGATCGGCAGCACAGTACTCCAGATTACTCCGACGCTGAAAAGAAAGTATTGACGAAAAATTATGTAAAAACATGGCGTTTAGTTAATAATTATCTCATTATAAATGATTCTACATTTGTCAGTGCGTCTCGCTTTATTGGCACCATGAAAGAGGATGAAACCTTATGTCGTTTTTGTTTGTCCTCGGAGATAGGGCATTTCAGCACTGAAGCGCATCTTGCTGTTCTTGAAAATAGTCGTGTTATAACTTCAGTTGAAAATGAACTAGTCAGAGAGGTAATTATTACTAAATATTATTTTTCATGCGTAATATTTTCAGTGGTATAGAGTTCCAGCGATTCGACACCTCGCAAGTCGCACACCTCTGATTTTTTTAATTAAGTGTGTCGTGTATATCGTGAGGAAACCTCCACGCCGGAGAGATTGTGGTAGTAGAGTTTGGTACCAAGTGGGAGTACTCACTTGTTATCTAGCCCGTGTGGATTGGTCCCACAGTCTGCCGCGTGACTGACTGAAACAACTTGGTTTGTTTTGAAGTAGTCTACTAGGTATTCATTTCACATCCACGAAATGATATGGGCTGTGTTCCGATATACACTGCGTGCACTGTCCAGTGCTCATACTGGAGAAAAATCGTTCCGTTATAGACTGACAGTATACTGCCGCAGTATTCTACGGAAAAATATGACTTCATAAATCTTCCCCAATTTTGTACTGTGAGCACTGGCGTTTTCGAGGTAAGGTGCTCTCAGTGGTTTAATCACGTGATCAACAGCGCCCAGAAATTTAACAAAGCACTGGAAAATTATCATTATTAAAGAATATTGTTGAAACCAATACTTTGTATGAAATGAGAGTAATGAGAGATCAGTATACTGGACTGCATTCCGTTGTAAACAATAATCAGTATAGTCAACTATAAAGGAACGACTTCGCAGTATAATAAATTGACGTAACACCTTACAGTGCTCGTAGTGTATATCGGAACACACCCATGGTGTGACATTAGTAATAGAAACAAGTATTTTCTCGACAGCTTGTAAAGAACATTGGGAACCAAAAGTCGTGATAATAGAACACGATCACGTCGAGAGCGAGACAGAGTAGAGTCAGTAAAAATAAAAAGAAAGAGACGAATAAACGACGTTGACTGATGGGCCAATATCTGCATGTTTGCAGTTCCATTGTAAACCCTTCGCCCACTCTATCTCCAGTCCATCCAGGAGATGCAGGTTCAAATCCTGCTCGTGACTTATTTTCGATTTCAGATTTTCACACTTTGTGTTGATTTAATCTAGTTTCTGTTTACTTCATCAAGTTTATTAATATTTTTCCAGATCAAACCTGACTTATACGATTGCGCGTACTGTGGCATAACAAAGTCTGACTTTAATGATATGCTTGACCATTTGGCCACCCCTGAACACAAGAAATTGAAGATGGAATTTAAGGACAAAGCTAAAGAATGTCTACAATATTCTGGCCATTTAAATCTGGTTGATATTTTAAAACGTCCAAATATGCTTTCATATTATTATTAATAAAAAGTCTCACACTCGAATTAAAATTTTCTGATGTGTTCAATATAAACACAAAATGTTGATTTTATTTGTATTTTTTTAATCGTAATGTGTTAAAGATGATCTTCAATATAGAAAAAAATGCGTGTACTTTATGTACGTGCGTGAGAAGTTATACTTCTTTGGCATCATATAAAGTAATAATTAAATTCGTGACTATTATTCAAATTGATTATTTTAGTGCGCATCACTGTAACACAAAAGTAACAGATTGAAGCATGTTATGTTATCTTCGAACATCTATTAAAGTGGTTAAGATAAGATAGCATGCTAAAATTTCACTCTCACAATTTTTTCATAATGCGCCTAAAGAAGTATAACTTCAAAAATATTAATTACAACAAATTACTAATGAACCTAAACGTAGCAGCGATTTAATTTCACATCTTGTATCTCACTCAATCGTATCGACATCACATGGTGTCATTATGATTGGTTGACAGATCAGTGATTATTGTGACGCCCGCGTCGGTTTCTCTAACAATCACAAGCAAGACGGTACGATGTAGATACGATTTAGTAAGTTACATTCTAAGGGACCAGTGGGCCTAGCCAAGTTGCATTCTATGATCGCATACGCTAATAGAAAACTATTTAAATATATGGGAATTTGACTTCTTTAACCATAGATAAAGAACCTATATTTATCTAAGTCTTTAACAATATCTATAACGCTATGTCACGTGACTTAACGTTAGAGATGTAAAATTTTAATAGTTTTCTATTAGCGTCAGCGATCACAGAATACAACTTGGCTAGACCCACTGGTTAGTTATCAGACATCACCAAAAGATGCCATAAATTCTGATTATTTTTATATTAATTGCATGTTCTTTTTTCAAATATAGATTAATAAATGACTAGACCTGTGTTTTACTGGATATGGATATTCTTAAGCACTGGCAAATCTTGCTAACCGTTAAAGCATAAAATAAATAATGATGAGCTCTCTAGCTCTGAAAATTATGACATATTGTGACGCAATACCACTTGTTAGGGGTCCATCGATTACCGTTACACGTTTAATGCGCAATTTCATACTCAAACCCAAAACTATGAATTTCGCAAATCGCTCATATACTTTTTATTGAATATAAATAAAAATAGAACCTAAATACTTAGATATGAAAACATGATCTCATTTGAATGTTTTGTTAATCGAGTAATAACATATAAATTGGTCAGCACTTATCGTATGATTCTGTCAAAATTCCCACTTCGCGCTCTGTGCCTAACTTCAGACACAAAAATTAGTTGCGACTACTATATATAGATGGAGGCTTTATACTAATAAAAACACAAAATAACCATTTTAAAGTTTATTACATATCAAGCTCCCGCCATGATTGCATGGTTTTCACTGCAATTGATTTTAACATTAATATTTACACATGCTAGTTGCGTGACGAAAAATTTGAAGATATAAGGTATGGCCACAGACACGAGGTTCCCCTCCCCGCACAAACGGCAGGTCTCCTTGCTTTGTTCACTTCTGCCGATGATCGGGCCTAGGAGAGTGCCACATTTGGCACACAAGGTCGCCTGAGGAATAATCATATGAATCAAAGAGATTGTCGACGGCTTGTGAAGTCTGCTAACCCGTACTGGGTCAGCGTGATGGACTACGGCTTAAATCCTCTCACTCGTAAGAAGATATACACGCGGAAAATAATGTTTTTGTTGTTAATTTTCTAGAGGTCATAAAATACCTAATAACCAACATTTATATTTAAACATTTTGATCTGTATTTTAGCACTTGACATGCTTAACTACTTTAACAAACAAATTATTTGTGAATGTGAGCCGTAAAGACAAAATATGATGTGGAGATTGGGAATGGTCAGTGCGATGGCGGTCTAGAGCACTTCTCCGGATTGGAAGGGACGCAGGTTCGAATGTTATATAAACGAAACTAATCGGCGTCATCCAAGACATTAAGAATGAATGTGTTATCGAAACTCGTAGTCCTAAGCAGTTGTCACGGTGCAGGCGCAGATCCTTTGGTATTTCAGCAATTGGCAAAGCATCTGGGACGGTTATTCAGGAGATAACGGTTCAAATTCTATTATTTTCGATTTCACGTTTTCGCATTTTGTGTGTTTGAACACATACAGCTGTGCAGAGGTAGAGCCTTGTTCCAGCATAAATGGGCCGGTTCGACCAGAGAAGTACCACCTTCTCGAAACAAAGGTACTCCTACTGGTGTTTCGTATGGTGAGTGAGATCACTGGAGGCCCAAACCACCTCCTCTGCTTATTATCCTTTTTCACGTCCTACTCCTTTCTTTAGAGTAAGCGACGCGTGAGTGATGCCTCTGGTGTTGCTAGCGTCTATGGGCTACGGCTACGGTAACCACTTAGCTTCAGGTGCGCCATATGCTTGTTTGTCACTTGCATAGTATAAAAATAATTAAGAATATAGAGTACGATCGTATGTGCAGCTGCACAACGTTTTTTTTTACAAAACTATCCAAAATTCCTGTGGAGCATAAATCTAGTTTTTAGGTTATATCTCAGGTTCCCAGTATAGTAGAGGGATAAAATGTATACCAGTTTTTAAGTCTATCAAACAAGAGTTTCTTCAAAACAAAACAAGCAAATAGATAAACAGCTAACAAAAATTCTAAAAATAATTGTTGTTGTCTTCAGTCGCCAGAAAAAAAAACAGCAGCATGCCTGTATTCCCCGAAGGGGTAGCCAGAGGTGTATTACACAACCACGGCCCCCAGCTATTTTTAAGTCCCACATAATAGGAGGCAAGCCTATTGGCGTCTACTGGGCACATTTTTAAACTCCGGGTTGCTACTGAGAATTTTTCTTTATACGAAAAGGCTCAATAACACTGCCCGATCCGGGCATCGAACCCGAGAGTCACCCAAATAGCCTAATATATTTTTCTTAAATATCTTAAATGTACAGACATAATTCTGTTAAAGCTTTATGTAGTTATAGATGAGAAATCCTTTATGAAAATACACTTTTTTCATAAATATAAACAATACGTTAGATTCTAAATCTAGGTGTATATGTGTTATGAAATCCATACCTCAGTTTTATCGGAGCAGTCAAATAGTCGGTCGTGCAATATGAACGCGGCCCCGTGTGAAGCCAACGCGTCTCGCTCCATCTCCCCCAGGCGCACCCCTCCCCCACGCCGACGTCCCTTCACGGGCTGGCGGGTGAGGGCGTCCACCGCACCTGTCGTTCGGACCTGCCGTCCGATATACTCATATACTAACCAATATAAAGATAGCATTAACCATATTTTCCATGTAACGGAATCTTTGAATGTGATTTCTTGACCCACTTAATATTCATTCGTCTTTTGAAATTGAAACTGTACACTTATCAAGGACTGATAACAATTCAAAATTTGAGAATTTTGTCCATACGACTACATAATAAGGAATAGGCTCGATTGAATGTGATTCTGTCCGTGTGATGACGGACTAAGAATACAATTGTCACCACCCCATCCTTTCCCACGGGTGTCGTATGAGGCGACTAAGGGAAGTAAGCAATTATCATCCATTGCATGACTGGTGGTAGGGCTGGGTACTTAGTGGACTATCTCCCGTGTGACCGTTACCATTTACCATCAAATGGGCCGTGGCTCGTCTGCCATTATAAGCAATAAAAAAAGAAAAGGAAATTTATGGCCCCGAGTAAGCATCACGATAACTGCCTCGGTGGTGTAGCGGTTGTGCATGCGACTGCTAATCATGAGGTCTCGGGTTCGATTCCCGGGTCGGGCAAAATGTTATTGAGCTTTTTCCTAAAAAGAAAAATTCTCAGTAGCAGCCCGGAGTATGGAAATGTGCCCGGTAGACGTCAATAGGCTCGCCCCCTATTACGTGGGACTTAAACATAGCTGGCGAGTCGTGGGTGTGTAGTACACCTCTGCCCACCCCTTCGGGGAATACAGGCGTGATGCTATGTTTTTTTTTTTTTATATAACTCAGTCTGCAGAGCGTCCAGAGCGGTAATGCAAAAAGACACTGATTCAAACCCGGCAGCGTAGTATTAAAATAACCCACCCAATCAGCATTACACTTTTTGGTTTTCAGGAAAAACTGGACCTAACCGCACACCACGTCGTTCGTTGCAACGGATAGGATAGTAGCCTTCACCCATTAATCATATATGCCATGTGCCGTCTCTCCGCCTATATTGGCGGACCACTGGAACTATGTTACATTACTTCAGTGATATCGCCATCAACGTACCTGCCATTTATCTGAGACCATATGCCGCAGTCTCTGGTAATGTATAACACCAAAGAATATGTCAGCGGTCATCTCCCGGCCATCGATCCCGCTGTACATCCTCTCCGTGCCGTAATAATTGTACCCGGACGTTTCAAGCAAACGCCCGAAGTAATTGATCGCCGTGTCCTTTTCGTTGAAACGGAACGGGGTCGCGTCATGCACCTGTTATAAAACAACCTTCATTAATCAATCATTCGCAATAATGTATGCATCTATTGTATTTTTCAGTTCGGCTGCATGGAAATCGGAATTGCGCTCCAAAAAAAAATGTGCTAATTTTTTTTTTTTTAATATACCAGGCGATCCGCGGACCACCTGATGGTAAATGGTAACCTCCATTAATGGACTCAGCCATACTTGGTTAACATCTCATTTTACGAATGGGAAATGAATAAAATAAAATTCTGGCGTTGTAATTAAATACAGAAAGTATAAAGCAACACCATCTAGTGAAAAATCTCAGAACTAAATCGGTAATAACAATCATTTATTACAGTCTACAGACCACGTCATTTTTTGTGTTAAAAGCATGTAAACTGGAGCCTCGCTTGATTATTTAAAATTATTCATTTCTGCATTTACAGCTGGCCCAGCACAATAATAGTTACACTAATAGAAACAGATATAGTGTTATCGTTAACACGTGCCGTGACCATGTCGTTGACTTCTTGCATGAATTTACTCCCTATCCAAACCTTCCTATAGAAAAGTCTTCACTTCAAAAATAGGCCCTGAAATCTCAGAGACATCAGTGTATATACAAACGAGAGATAAGTAATCCTAGATATATTCTAGAAAAAACTTTTTTTAAATTGGTTAATCAAATACCCACATGTCCATGTATGCTGGCAGCTTTCCCCGCCATGCACTCGATCATCATGGCTATGGTCATCCTAGATGGGAAACCGTGGGGGTTGAACAGGATATCCGGTACCAAACCGGATTCCGTGAAGGGCAGATCTTCCGCCGGCCACTTTTGAGAGCAAATACCTTTTTGCCCTGCCCGGGAAGCGAACTTGTCACCTACTGTTGGATTACGCTAAAAAAATAAAACATAATTAATATTACACAGCAATCTTATAGGTGGTATGTAGCATGTGGTAATTTCATCTAGTTATTTTTTTTTTTTGCTTATAAAGGAATTTTATAAGGCACTCCGATCGATTAGCCTTTCAGCGTCTACGTTGGACATTAGGCCTCCTCAAGAGGGTGACATACCTCTGACTTTCTCATCGGCTTGTGAAGTCTGCCAACCCGCACTGGGCCAGCATTGGAGACTATGGTTAGGTCAAAGTCCACTACGCTGGCCATTCCTATCGTATAACCTCAGAACAAAATTTGTTGCTTACGAAAGCACGGATGTGGATGAAATACGAGTATGTAAAGTAGACGGATTTTTAACATATTTATATACTGGGATACTTTTTAACCCACAAAATTTAATAGTGCCCATAGGATAGTTATTTTTGATATACAGACCTGAAAACTATACAAATTTGAATGAAATTTGGTATACACATAAATTGTAACTTGGATAAACACAGAATATTTGATCCTGGTAAGGAGTTCTTGTGGTAAATGCATAGACGACTTGAATTCTTAATGGATTAAAATTTTGGAGTTAACACAGACTCACTTGTCGGCACAAACTTGTATAGTAATATAACTAACCTGTAACCTCAACACAACGCAAGCCTTCTTCAGTGGCCGGGCACTGAAGTCGCCGCAGAGTCTCACGCTGTCGACATACACTTCTTCTTTACCGTGGTAGCGCGACACCACGAACTGACTCTTTTCGCCATCGTAATAACTGTCACAAATAAAAACAGTAGATAGACAATATAATTCCAGACTGGGAAAATATCTATACATTTATTTCCCTAAGATCCAACATTAAAAATGTGGGAAAAGTCGCATAATTATATTTTGTGGCTACACAGCATAGCGTCTTTCAATTCCTTAATCTTCCAGGTATACATTTTACTTAATGTTCCATATTAACTTAAAATGTATACCTGGAAGATTAAAGATTATTTAAATTTTATAAATAACACAAATAATAGCATACAATTCTTAGGAAAACAATGCAACTACAATTTGATAGTAGCCATCTCGCCGATAGCGCCATCTGCACTCAGCTTTGCTCTTGGATCCCCATTAGCTTGACTGGGGAAGATACTTGTACCTCTCATAGAATATCAACGTACAGCACCAATTAGTATTATGAACTAAAACTACATTTACAGAATATTTCGCGATCCCGGTATTCCCGCGTTAACAAAAAATACCACTTACCAGTAAAATGGATCTTCAGGCTTGACCTTAGCCCCTACAGCAGGTAATCCATCCTCGTCTATGTGCGTCGCCAAGTCGGGCTTGCTGGTATCCCTACAGAAGTAGGAGGAGGCGTGCTGCAGCTCTATGAAGTCGGACTTGTACACGGAGCCGGCCGCAAACCCGCGCTCGTATGCAGACTTGTTGATAATCATTGCGTCTTCCATGTCGTAGCCCTGAGGATAGTCGTTGGACACATAATTCGTGGTCGAAATGGCGACCTAGTCAACAGCTATTAATAGGTGTGGGGTCTAGACCCACACCTATTAATAGCTCTTGTATGAGACACACTTTTGTTTAATCTATAGCCAAGTATATTGAATCACGATAGCATAAGTCCATAATTATTAACAATAAAACGATTGTTACTCAATCACGTAATTATTTTGTTGAAATTTGACGCATGAATAGTTTATTAACGTTCAAACTATTGAAAAGTTAAGCAACTTTTGCTCATCTCGCAATCACATGGGTGAACAAAGAAACCTTTTGACACTTTGGACACCTGACCTCCTCCGTGCTTCGGAAAGCACGTTAAGCAGTGGATCCCAAAAGCAAATAACATTCTGGCACGCACTAAATGTCAGTTCTGAATAGAAAATCTGACTGGAGTCTTATTTTAAGGCGCTAGTTGTCTCCCTAGTTGGGTTATGGAGGTCGGATAGGCAACCGCAGGTCGTAAGTCGACCCCAACTAATGTTTGGGATAAAGCTAGGGAGATGGTGATGACATTGTTGTTACAAAATTCCCTAATGTGCCATATAACTGCTCGCCATAGCGCTCTTTTGCGAGACCTAATATACGACACTGGAAAGAACAAACTATTTGTAACATAGCAACACGCCTGTATTCCCCGAAGGGGTAGGCAGAGGTGTATTACACACCCACGACTCGCCAGCTATGTTTAAGTCCCACGTAATAGGGGGCGAGCCTATTGACGTCTACCGGGCACATTTCCAAACTCCGGGCTGCTACTGAGAATTTTTTTAGGAAAAAACTCAATAACATTGCCCGACCCGGGGATCGAATCCGAGACCTCATGATTAGCAGTCGCATACACTACCGCTACACCACAGAGGCAGTTATATATATGTATATGTAAAATGTGGAAAAAGAGAACTTTAGTGCGAGCGGGAATCGAACCAATGTCCCTTCCAATACGGGGAAGTGCTCTAACCGCTAAGCCATCGCACTGACCAACGGCCATACCCAATCTCCATATCACATTTGTCTTTACGACCACTGGAACACAAAAGGCTGATGGATGGAATCATCTCGCATTTGTTACTGTAAGAGAAGAAACCCAATATGGATCGCTCCTCTGGAGGAGACCCATAAAGACTGTTTACCACTTACCATCAGATGGCCTTCGGAGCAGCAATAAAAAAATTAACTAACCGTGTAAGAGATGACGGCAACGATCGCATTAGTCCCACATGGATAGTCATCAAGTCCCACGTTGTCGTAGTGCGTGGGCCGGAAAAGGGGGGTGGCGGGGCTCTGCAGGCGGTACAGCTTAGTCTCCGCGTTAGTCCTCCAAGTGTGGATGGGGGTGCCCATCGTCTGTTTACCCATCTGACATTGGTACATGTTACTGCAAAAAAATATATATATAACTGCTAATGCACACGTATATAGTCTCTAGTTCAATGCCAAACAAAAAAAAGTCCCTAATTTCACGACCACGCGAGACTCGCCAGAAAATCTCTTATACATGGAGGTCACATAATCAGTTGTAATAAATTAAACGCATACAATCTGGAGAAGTCAGAGGCTTTGCGAGAGATATTTGCTACAGTGAGTTGAAACCTACGCCCGCCGGATCACGAAACATTTTTTTTAAACATTCGAATTGGTCTTTGCTGTCTCATACAGACTTCCTTCTCTTATATTTTTATTTTTAGTGCGGAAGAGGAGTTACGTTTCGCCTGATGGTAAGTTATAACCGCCACTCATGGACTCTACATTACCAGGAGCACAGCTTAGCTGCTGCTCAGCATTAAGATTTACATTTGAGAAGAATTTATTTATTTTTCATTTTATAAAAATGCAAAATTTAAGTTAACATTGCAGTTTCTTTATTTTCCAAGGTCGGCAGTGTTATTGAGCTTTTTCGTAAAAGAAAAATTGTCAGTAGCAGCCCGGAGTTTGGAAATGTGCCCGGTAGATGGCAATAGGCTCGCCCCTATTACGTGGAGCTTAAGTATAGCTGGCGAACCGTGGCTGGGTAATACGCCCTTTTTTTTTGTTTAGGCTGGAAAAAATGTACCTAACAGCACACCCCATCGTTCGGGGCAATGAACAGGGTAGTGTGAGGCCCTCACCCACTAAAGAAACCCGCCGTGTGCCATCTATCCGCCTGTGTTGGCGGGCCACTGGTACTATGTTGGATTACTTCAGTGGTCCACTTGCAGCTTACACTATCGGGTACCCTCTACTGAGCGACGCATCCGCACACGGAGCGTCGCACCTTCTCGGGAGGCCTTGTGGGTGGCGGACGTTCCCCGGTCCATCCACCCGCAGCCTCAGCTAGGTCAGCATCAGGCGCAAGTACTCGCGCCTGCGCCGCCTAATACTCCTCTGCCTACCCCTTCAGGGAATACAGGCGTGATGATATGTTAAATTTTAAACACTTCTAATTAGAAAATAAAGGCAGCTTACCGAGGTGACTGATTGCAGTCGGGCATAGGCACCAGTTGTGCCAAATTACTCATGAACGCGGTCTGGGATAACTCCATGTGGGTAGTTTTGCCTAAGAAAGAAATATAATTTGTTTGTTAAACACTTGGCATAGGCCTTCTAATCGCTGAACACAATAAAATACTATAAATGTGATAGTTAGGAAATTAATTATTTATAAGCTGCTTGCGGTAATTTTTAAAGAGCGAAAATAGCTATCTATATATTTTACATATTGCAATTTTAATTTTGTAACGGCAGATGCGCTTAATTGATTTTGATTATTTTTTATTTTTGCTCATTCATGGTACCTTAAAAAAAACCATACCTCCCCCAAAAATTATTCTATGAATTACCAAAATAATTTATCAAATCAAACTAGTAGTTGCAGAGCTAATCTCTGCTCATGTATAATATGAGTGCTTATTTTTTTTCTATTTTTTATAAATGTAGGTATTCTTAATTTTTTAATTGACTGCGCGGATGTGAGCCTTAGTACTAGGCCACCGTCGGTTGCGCTCAATCGCGGGTACTAAACTCTGTGATATCGAGAATAGGTTAGTGGTCTTTTTCCCCCACTACATAAAAAGAAAATGCCTATGGAGATACAGTAGACCTATAACACTCTTCGCGTCTACAAAACACGATACGATGTCGACACGATTTTGTGAATCACATTCTAAAGGGCATCCCCTTTAGAATAGGGGAGAATGGGGGGTTAGGCAGAATCTCATATCTCACATGTCGATCGTATCCTGCCCCCTGAGGCAGAATGTCATATTTCACGTGTCGACCGTATCGAGATCACTGTGATTGGTTGAGAAACCGACGCGTGATGTCACAATAATCCGTTGGCCAATCACGATGATCGTACAAGCGAGACGATACGATCGACACGTGAAATATGACATTCTGCCTAACCCCCCAGATCACTGTGATTTGTGAAGAGATCACCGTGATTGGCCAACGGATTATTGCGACATCACGCGTCGGTTTCTCTACCAACCACAGTGATCACGATACCCCTCCTGGGGGGTTAGGCAGAATCTCATATCTCACATGTCGATCGGTTTATTATATTAACGATAAAAACATTTTTGTTCATGTATATGACATGACTTACCAAAGTTATCGATTCGTGTTAAATGGATGGATTATGCTTGAATTGACACTTGATGATTTGCCTTACCTTTATAGATCTCGCTGTGTGTGACAGCGATATCCAGGTAGACCTGCTCCATAGTGCCGATAAGCTCCAGCTGTCCAGTCGACAGATTGATGACGGGCCGCATCATGCGCGCTTCACTCGTCATTAAGAATACACCCGCGTATTGAGCAGTGATCTGGAAGTTTCAATAATTTTTACAGTTCACCTACAGCAGGACTTCCTAAACAGGGGGCGCGCCACCCTAGGATAGCGTAGAAAGATGTCAAGAGGCAGGAAGGAGATGGCAGAATACATTTGCAACTGTGAATAAAATAATCATATTTTTTTTTTTATTTCCAAAAGTGGCAGACGAATAACGTATTCGTCTGCCGTGTCGTGTCGTAAGTTTCAATTAGGTTTTAGTTACTAACACTAGAGGCAATACTCACGCCTCGTCAACCCCAAGGAAATGGATAGAAGGTGCAAAGGAAGGATAATAACCAGAGGGTCAAGGGTAAGGAAAGGGTTTGGGCCTCCAGTGCTCTTATTTACCATATGAAGCACAACATTATCTGCAGTTAAAATACAAATTATATGTGAATGAGGAAAAAGATAACTTTAGTGCGAGCGGGAATCGAACCCGCGTCCCTTCCAATCCGGGGAAGTGCTCTAAGCCACTGAGCTACCGCACCGACCTTTCGGCCATCCCAATCTCCTCATCGCATTTTTTTAATGTTTTTTTTCTCATTCACAAATAATTTGTACTAAAGTAGCTCAGCTTGTCAAATGCTAAAAAATATAGATCAATAATGTTTAAAAAAATCGCACCATTAAATAATATGAATTTTAATTGCAAAATTAAACTTACTATATTGGATCCAGTTTGGGGGGGAGAGAAACAAGGTGTTAAAGTTCCTCATCCGCCCTCGAAAAGGATTGCAGTAAGTGGGCACGCAACTGTATTGCATGCCAGAAGAACAAGGTAACCAGACACATTAATACGCCAGTAGGCAACTTCAAAGAAGTATCCTGCAGATTTATTGGTCCATTGCCCAGTTCCACAGGTTTCTCGTACTGTCTGACAGCAATTGACAGATTCTCGAGATGGCCTGAAGCATGGCCTATGTCCGGAGGTTCAGCAGAGGAAGTTGCGGATACTTTCATTAAGGGTTGGATATCTAGATTCGGTATTCCACTTGTTGTCACTACAGACCGAGGTAGACAATTCGAATCTTGTCTTTTTAATAATCTTTTGGATTGAAAGAAAGAAAGAAAGAAAGAAAGAAAGAAAATATTTATTGTAACGAACAACATTATACATATAAATAAAACAGAAAAAAAACAAAAAAAAAAACATCCGCTACAAAACGACCCCAACTCAGCATAAGACAGGTCAATAGACCTGCGCTGGTCTTCCGTTGGGGCGCCTTGGTGATGTCACGGACGTCGTTCACACCCATCACACACAAAAACAACAAAAACCAAAATACTCAAATTTAAAACATACTTTCCTATACTATTACAATATTAAAAAAATTAAAAAAACAACTAAATCTATACTATAATTCAACCTTATGTTAGGCTGATGGTCCTGCCAAAGCCTACAATAAGCCAAAATTATAGAAACTTATTTAAATACATAGTTACATACACGTGTTGTGTTGACACGTCATTTGTTGACGTCATTGAAAAACTGAATCAAACTAAATTTGGTAATATTTGATTAATTTGGCGAAATTGTGCTCACACTGCCACAAAAAGAGCCATTAAACAAAAAGAAGACAAGAACTTAATTTGAATCTGAATACAATTGGTTGTAATCATGGCCCAGTATTATTGGGCCATGGTTGCAATGTAAATGGTGAATCTCGCAAATCGCAACGCAATATTATTATTTACATGCGTGTTACGTACGGAACCACAAGGTATATCGCCGACGCCGCATGAACCCCAATACACGTAAATTGAGGTCGTCAACGTCCGGTTAGCCACGAGCCGCCGACGAAGCATATTTCGCAACATTTACTTTATGCAGTTTTGTGTAACATTATATCAATTCTATTCTAATATCGATAGGATTCGGTAGTTAATAATCATATTGTAATTTCTATTAATTAAAGTAATTTTAAGTAAATTTGGTTTTTTTTCGATCCTCCGGCGGCAGCAAACGTAATTGGCGCAGTCGGTAGGATACTCGCGGGTCGGTTCGCGAGACTTAGAATCATCTCATATCGATATTCGCGTTCGCGAGTCGCCCGGGTGGAAGTCCCTTCAAGAGTATCCAGAATCTACGAGAGCTGCGCAGGTGGAGAATCCGAACTTCGATTCACGGAGAAGAACCAGATGATGAAATATTTTATGTAAGTACACTTGAATCATTCTCGTGTTGCTTCCTTTCTGTACCTCCTAAGTTCCAATCATTTTTCGTCGCGAAAAATTTTATTCCCGGGAACCTGCATCACGTCAGGCTCGCCGGCACACAGTAGATATTAATAGAGACTTAGATAGTGATTTATTAGATTTTAATTTAACCAATTTATTTTCAATTAATATGGCTCAACAACCCGACGTTATTTTTAAGGCCTTACGCCTTGTGCCAGACTTTGACGGAAACCCTAATATATTAACTAGGTTTATTAATATTTGTGACCACGTGGTATCCCAATATGCGAGCGCCGAGCCAGGTAGCGAGCTAGGCAATTTATGTCTATTAAATGGTATTTTAAATAAGATCACGGGACCCGCAGCATCCACTATTAATTCTAATGGGATTCCTGAAACTTGGGCAGGAATTAGATCGGCTCTCATAAATAATTTTTCAGACCAGCGAGACGAAACGGCTCTGTACAATGACCTCTCATTAGCTACACAGGGTAATAAGACACCGCAGGAATTTTATGACCATTGCCAAACGTTATTTAGTACCATCATGACTTATGTGACGTTACATGAAACTTTACAGACAACTATTGACGCTAAACGGACTCTTTATAAAAAAGTTACCATGCAGGCTTATGTACGCGGACTGAAGGAACCTTTAGGTTCTCGTATACGGTGTATGAGGCCGGAATCAATTGAAAAGGCTCTCGAGTACGTGCAGGAAGAACTTAATATAATGTACCTGCAACAGCGTAATGATCACTTAAAACCCCAGAGCGTCCCTAAGATGTTCATGCCTCCTACCATGCAGCCTATGTCTCACAGTAATTTAGCTATCCCGCGACCACCAGTGCCGAACTGGCCTACACCGTTAGGACAACGAGGCTATCAGCCTCAACCTCAACCTTTCAGATTTAATATGCATAACCAAAATCAAAACCGCATGCCGAATAGAACTCAACAGATGTTCCGTGCACCGCCACCGAACTACCACCCACAAAGCAATGTATTTAGGTTGCCACCTAGGAATATTCCACCACAAGGTATGGGACCTAAACCTATGAGTGGAGTTCAGCATTTTACACCTAAACATTTACCCACCATGTCTGGACACGACTGGCGTAAATCCGGTAACCCTCCGCCGAGTAACTATTTAAAATCGCGCGAAATGAACTTTAACGAATTTGTTTCACCAGACTACGACTCATACTATCCCGTTGACTATTGTGAACCTGATTATGACTATACTGACTATAAAGACTACTATAACTCTTATGACTATGACTACGACACGCATACAACTTACAACGAATTAACTTACGACAATCCGATACCGGGCGAGACAGAATCACAACCAGAATCTAGCCGCAACATTCAGGACCAGGATTTTCAGTTAAACAGGACGTCAAAAGGGCAAAGATAGATATTAACTTACAGACACAAAGACAATTACCGTACATTGAGTTTGCAAACCCTCCGTTAAAATTCCTAATAGATACAGGGGCCAACCAATCATTTGTTAGTCCTAAAATAATAGAAAAATACTTCTCTAACCATAACCTTAACTACGACCCCTTTGAGATAACTAATGTAACCGGTATCGTAAGAAACGACTATTCTATAACATTACCATGTTTCAACGAATTTAATGAAAACCTTAATATTAAATTATTCATATACCATTTTCATGATTATTTTGATGGATTAATCGGATTGGATTTATTATCTAGATTAGAAGCTAAAATTGACTTAAAAGATTTTAAATTAATAACGCGTGCAGCTACTAACCAGATTAAAGTATATAACTCCCGTAATGTTAATTTATATGAGGACATTATACCAGCTAACAGTTCAAAATTAGTTAGATTACCTATTGACGCCCCGGATGGCGAAGTCTTAATAAACCAACAAGTCTTTTGCAATTGCATAATTAGTGAATGCTTGACTACCGTAGTTAACGGCCGTGGATATGTAGAATTAGAAAATCCAACATCTAACGACATCATATTTTATTTGAACCAACCGGCCAGTGCTGAAATATTCAATCTTAAATGCACGCAGCCTGCACAACACAATCGTGTTAACGATGTACTCTCCCGCCTACGTACAGACCATCTTAACGAAGAGGAAAAAGCCAACTTACTGAGACTTTGTTCTAACTACACAGACGTATTTTATATAGACGGAGAACCTTTAACATTCACAAACAAAATCAAACACCGCATAAGAACGACTGACGAAATCCCTGTCCACACTAAAAGCTATAGATACCCCTTCGTACACCGACAAGAAGTTAGGGACCAAATTTCAAAAATGCTTCAACAAGGTATCATCAGACCTTCCGATTCTGCATGGAGCTCACCCATCTGGGTCGTGCCCAAAAAGATCGATGCCTCTGGCAAGCAGAAATGGCGCCTTGTAGTTGACTTTAGAAAACTAAATGACAAGACAATTGACGACAAATACCCAATACCCAATATCAGCGACGTACTTGACAAATTAGGAAAATGCCAATACTTCACAACCCTAGATTTAGCGAGCGGCTTCTATCAGGTCGAGATGGACCCCCAGGATATACCCAAAACAGCCTTCAATGTGGAACATGGCCATTTTGAATTTTTAAGAATGCCCATGGGTCTTAAGAACTCACCTTCCACTTTTCAGAGGGTAATGGACAATGTTCTTAGAGGTCTGCAAAATAACATCTGCTTAGTTTATCTAGATGACATTATTGTCTACAGCACCTCCCTTCAGGAGCACATGAATAATCTCGAGAAGGTATTTCAAAGACTTCGAGAGTCTAACTTCAAAATCCAAATGGATAAATCCGAATTTTTAAAGCTCGAAACAGCATACCTCGGGCACATCATTAGTAGAGAAGGTATTAAGCCTAACCCCGATAAAATTTCAGCAGTACAGAAGTACCCCATTCCTAACACCCCTAAAGAGATCAAACAATTTCTAGGCCTTCTAGGCTATTATCGAAAATTCATCCCCGACTTCGCTCGTATCACTAAACCTCTTACACTTTGTCTAAAGAAAGGCAGTAAAGTTACCCATAGCCCTGAATACTTACAAGCATTTGAAAAATGCAAGACTCTTCTGACTAACGACCCCATACTACAATACCCTGACTTCACTAAAGATTTCAACCTCACCACAGACGCATCTAACTTTGCTATTGGTGCTGTTTTATCTCAAGGACCAATAGGATCTGACAAACCAGTATGTTACGCCTCACGTACACTTAACGACAGTGAATTAAATTACAGCACTATCGAAAAGGAATTGCTTGCCATAGTCTGGGCCACAAAATATTTTAGACCCTATTTGTTCGGAAGAAAATTTAAAATACTAACTGACCACAAACCCTTACAGTGGATGATGAATTTAAAGGAACCCAACTCACGACTGACACGATGGAGACTTAAACTGAGCGAATATGACTTTACTGTAATGTATAAAAAAGGTAAATGTAATACAAACGCCGATGCTCTTTCACGTGTAGAAATTCATAATGAGGAAATAGATGAAATTAATTCAGTTATCCAAAGCATCATGGAGCTCGGTTCCATGGCTAATAATCCATCAGAAACCCAACTTCAACAGCCCAACTCTTCAACTCAAACCATTCATACAAGCAACGAACATCCTATATTAGAAATCCCCATAACAGACGAACCCCTTAATAAATTTCATCGACAAATACACTTTACCATAGTTAATGACGTAAAACGCAGACCCGTAGTCACTAAACCTTTTGAAAATCATACGCGGATTGCAATTCAACTTTCAGAGTCAAATTTAGAAAGCGACGTTATTAATGCCATTAAGGAATACGTTAACCCAAAAGTAAAGACAGCTATGTTAATAAACCCACCTTTAGCTATGTATTCCATCATTCCAATTATACAGGATAAATTCAAAAGTTCCTCCCTTAACTTAGTACTCACCAAAACTGAACTTGAAAACGTTAAAGAATATCTTCAACAACAAGAATTTATACGTCATTACCATGACGGTAAGACAAACCATCGCGGAACTACAGAATGTTACCTAGCCCTCTCCCGAAAATTCTATTGGCCTAAGATGAAAGATCAGATAGCTAAATTCATCAATGAATGTACTATTTGCGGTCAAGCCAAGTATGACAGAAATCCAATAAGACCTCGATTCAATTTGGTTCCACCAGCTACCAAACCACTCGAAATTGTTCACATAGATTTATTTACTGTTCAGAACGAAAAATATGTAACTTTCATCGACGTTTTCACAAAATACGGCCAAGCATATCACCTGCGTGACGGTACTGCAATTAGTATTTTACAGGCTCTACTTCATTTCTGTACTCATCATGGATTACCCATGACTATCATTACCGATAACGGCACCGAGTTCACCAACCAACTATTTTCTGAATTTACACGTTTACATAAAATAAATCACCATAAAACCTTACCACATAGTCCAAACGACAACGGCAATATAGAACGTTTTCATTCGACCCTTTTGGAACATATTAGAATCCTTAAACTAAAACATAAAGACGAACCAATTGTTAACCTCATACCATACGCCATCATAGCTTATAACAGTTCCATTCATAGTTTCACTAAATGTAGACCTTTTGATTTATTAAATGGACATTTTGACCCCAGGGACCCAATAAACGTAGACTTTACTGAGCAAATCCTACAACAATACGCACAGAATCATAAGCAACGGATGAAGCAAGTCTATGATATAGTTAATGAAACATCCCTTGCAACCCGTACGTCTTTAATCAAAAACCGAAATAGAACTCGCGATCCCGAAATAGAATATGCACCTCAGCAACAAGTTTTTATTAAAAATCCTTTAGCTAGTCGTCAAAAAGCCGCACCACGCTACACACAAGACACAGTCTTAGCCGATTTGCCCATCCATATATATACATCTAAAAAACGCGGCCCTATAGCTAAATCACGGCTGAAAAGAGTTCCTCAAAGCAGCCGCTTGTTACAGGATCCTGCTGCTACTGACAATAACGACGACGCATCCGCAAGAGATAAAACTTGAGACCTTAGCCGATGGACCTGGACTACTACCTTATAAACTGGGACCGACCAGACTAACTTCACATTACCATTCTTTTATTCAATTTATAGAACTAACTGACATTGAAGACAAAATCCACTCAGTACAGACGCAAATTAACGATTTCAGGAATAGACTTGATAATGAGACATACACCCTTTATGAATACCAATTTGATCATCTTTCTAGTAAACTTACAAACGTTCTCAATCAACTTAAATCACTACAACCTGTTAGAGTTAAAAGAGGTCTTGTAGATAGCCTTGGGTCGGTAATCAAAAGTGTTACTGGCAATTTAGACTATCTAGATGCGTTAAAGTATGATGAAGCCATAAAAACCTTGCAAAATAATGAAAATAAATTAGTTTCTGAGTTCAATAACCATATCAGTCTTAATAAAGAATGGATGTCTCAACATACTAGTATATTAAAGCAGCTAGTAGAAAATCAAGCAAAAATCAACGCTACATTAGAATTAATTTTAACTAAAGACGTATACATAGACTACAGTTTATTAAAGTATGCCAAATTTGGCCAAATATTAGGTATAATAACTAATAATGTAGAGGATCTAACATTAGAAATAACTAGATTAGAAAATATATTAGCTTTTATTCGTGCCTCTAGCACTCATCATTCTATGATAGATATGAATATATTAAAATTTATGATTGATAAATTAGTATCTATATATAAGCAAGATCAAACCCTTAATTTAGAATTACGAGAATATTATGATTTAATAAAACCAGGATCTTATTTCAGTGAAAATAGAATAGTTATAATATATAGTTTTCCGATAGTCTCTAAAAGCAGTTATGATTTATATAAATTATCAATAGTACCTAACAAAAAACAACTAGCCCTTATTCCTCCCACTCCCTTCATAGCAACAAACGAGAAAGCATTCGTGTACATAGAGGCTGAATGCCCGAAGTACAGCAGCATCTACCTCTGTGAAAGTATGGCGAATCATCAGCTCCGAACAAAACCTGACTGCGTTCAAGAATTAATAACCAATCAACGACTAGACAACACCTGCCAATTTACTGAAGTTTCTCTTTCGATAGAAGCAGTGGAAAAACTGGACAGTCAACACTACGTACTATCTCTACCTCTACAAACCAAAGTTCAATTATCATGCAGTGGAAAAGACTTCAGCACACTACAAGGAAGTTATCTTGTCACGATACCCCTTAATTGCTACCTGCGGACGTCACAATTTACCATCATAAATGATGACAATGAAATCAAAGGCCAACCCTTGAAGATATCCAAGGTACCATACAACGAGAAGAATCAAACAATCGCACCTACTCAGATTACTCTCAACACTATAAACCTACAAGAACTTCATGGTATCCACCACAAAGTCCTGCTAGAAAAACCAATAGCCATCGACAATCCTGGATCAACTACGCTATATCACACAACGGTACCTCTCTACATCCTGATTACTGGTATTACAATCGCAATCTTTATACTGATAGGCCGAAGATACAATTGCTGGCAACTGAAGAAAGATAAGGATGTAAAACCTCAACCAACCAAGACCCAGATCTATGAAGACGTGACAAGCAAGAAAAGGAACAGTCCACCAGCAACATTTTCCATCAACATGGCCAAATAGTTGCTGAACCGAGGGGGGAGGTGTTACGTACGGAACCACAAGGTATATCGCCGACGCCGCATGAACCCCAATACACGTAAATTGAGGTCGTCAACGTCCGGTTAGCCACGAGCCGCCGACGAAGCATATTTCGCAACATTTACTTTATGCAGTTTTGTGTAACATTATATCAATTCTATTCTAATATCGATAGGATTCGGTAGTTAATAATCATATTGTAATTTCTATTAATTAAAGTAATTTTAAGTAAATTTGGTTTTTTTTCGATCCTCCGGCGGCAGCAAACGTAATTTGCGGAAAGATGCATTGTTTTCATATATTATGTTCAGTAAAAGGTTCAGTAATATATAAATACGCACATAGCCGGGACAGGCAAATAATGGCATGTTTTATGTGTTTTTGGATACAGGAATACAAACTGAAGGTAAGTATTAAAACATTGAACCTAATATTTCTATGACACTTGCAAATATGATACGCATACGGTAAATAAAAATAGATAAATTATAGAAACTTACTCGAAAAGGAACTAAAGTATTTTAAATGGCACTAGTGTCATGTCTTAGGTGCTCTTCACGATGTTGATGATCAAATATAAAAATTTTTAGTTTTGCTTTAAAATTATTCATGGTTTGCAGATTCCTTATGGACGGAGGGATGTTATTCCAACACTTAGTAGCTGCGTACCGGAAACTACCTCTAAACGAAGCAGACCGGTGGTATTGTGTGGAGAGCTGTTCTGCGCACCTTCGAGGCCTATACGATCTGTTTGTTGACAGCCAGGACAGCTTGTTAAAAAGGTAGCATGGTACTTTATGTTTCAAGACACCAAAAAGAAGACAAGCCAAGTGCAACTTTCGCCTGTGCTTCATTTTCAGAATAGTATGTTTGTTTAAATATGGAGTGACATGAGCCCTTAACGGAATGTTAAAGCAAAAACGAGCACAGGCATTCTGCACTCGTTGCACAATCTTTAGTGTTCTGGCTAACAGCCGTGGGCCAACTACAGTGTCCATAAAGTTTAATTTGGACAATACTAAGGACTCCACCAACTGTACACGCAGACTTTCACATATATAAGGCCTAATTTTATACAATACTTTTAGTTTAAAGAAACAATTTTTTACAGCATGTGCCACATGTTTTTCAAAACGCAGGCCGCTGTCTATAAGCAAGCCTAAATTTCGTGCTTCCTGTACACGCTCAATAGTCTGTCCTAAGACCTTAACACTCACAGTAGGATCTAAACTAGCGAGCTGTTGATTACTACCAAACATTATATATTTTGTTTTGTCTGGGTTTAGCAGCAGACAATTTTCTGTTGCCCATTTAGCAATACTGGAGAGATCCTCATTCATTTTAAGTATTGCACCATCTATGTTTGATGCTTTGAATGAAATATACACTTGTATATCATCTGCATACATATGGAATTTGCAGTTTTTAATGTGCATACCTATATCAGCAGTATATAAAAGGAAGAGAACTGGCCCCAAAATCGAGCCCTGAGGAACTCCCTTTGTTACTGCCATTTTATCTGATGATAAGGATGTCCCATCATTGGAATTAAGTCTGACATATTGAAAACGGTTGCTTAGGTAACTGTGGAACCATTTTACGGCATTGGAGTCAAAACCATAAAAGGATAGTTTAGATAGCAAGATATCAATGCTAATAGAGTCGAAAGCCCTAGAAAAATCGAGTAATACTAACAAAGTGCAAAGCCCCTCATCCTGCGCACACAGTATATTATCCGTAACATCGAGCATTGCCGTTACAGTGCTATGCTTTTTTCTGAAGCCTGATTGCATCTGCGGTAAAATACTATGAGATTCGAGGTACTCAACAAGCTGGTTGCAAACTGCCTTCTCCATAACCTTTGATAGACATGGCAGAATACTAATAGGCCTCAGATCTTTGACCTCAACAGGACGAGTAACTTTAGGTAAAGGACGGACAATACCAATTTTCCATATGTCAGGGAATACACATGTATTAATAGACTTATTAATTAAATGTTTGATGATATTGATAGTGTGAGGGAAGGTCATGATTAACATATCCAGACTTATGTTATCACAACCTTCAGCATTTGATCTTAAACTCTCTATTATTTTAATTATGCAGTCCATGCTAACCTCTTTTAAAAGGAAGGTAGAATCACTGAATCTATTGTACTCAAAATATGTCAGCTGTGAAATATTGACATTAGTAGTACCAGGTACATTTAAGAAATGTTTGTTTATTTCATTTGGATTATTGAAAAACCATGGTAACTCAATATCATTCTTAGGTAGTATTGTGGCCTTTAAATTTTTCCATAAAATTTTTGGATTACTTATTTTATTGTTAATATTAAATTTAAAATAGGCTGCTTTTTCATTAAAAAGTGCCTTATTAACAACAGATTTTAAACTTTTATAGTACTCTTTTTTTTCATCACACTTGTTCTTGTTATAACTTGCTGCAGCCCTGTCACGTAATTTCATCATTAATTTTATAGTTTCAGTGATCCATGGATAGGAATGATCCTTTATAAAAGTAGATTTTAAAGGTGCATGTAAATTAAATACAGTAGTAATACTATAATTAAATGTATCCACAATTTCATTGATATCACTACATGAAGAAATCACGTCCCACCTCATGGAACGGAGGTCTGAATTGAACGCATCCATATTTATATTATTTTTTTGTCTGTATGTGATTAAACGTGGGGCATGTTTGTCACACTTAACTTGAAATTCACTTACTACTAAACAGTGCCCATAAATGGAACCAACTTGTTTTACATTAATTTTCTTTGCAACTAAATCTGAGCAGACAATGTCGATGAGTGACTGGCTGTTCTCAGTATAATGTGTTGCCTCCATAACTAATTGAGATAAGCCAAAACAAGATAATAATGTCATCAATTTATTTGTATTTATATCATTTTTATTTAATAAATTAATATTGAAATCTCCTAATAAAATTAAATTATCATAATTGGTGAAAGAACTAATGGAATCTGATATTGCATCAAAAAATAAATCAATATTCAACCAGGGTGGTCGATATGCCGTGCCAATCACTAGCTTCCTTCCGTTAAGGGTCATGGTCAGCCACATTTGTTCTACAGATAAATGTTTAGGATCTCTTGGATGGGCTAGGATACGCAGATGCGCAGTATGTTTGATATAGAATCCAACACCCCCTCCACGTGACCGCACTTTACAAGATCTTGGTATGTGCCTTAAACGGTAACCTGGCAAGGAGGGAGCCCGACCCTCCTCGCCTGGCTTTAGCCAAGTCTCATTTATAGCGAGAATATCCATGTCATATATAGAAGATGTAGCTATTAAGTTGTCGTGGTTGGTGCCAAGAGAACCTGCATTGAGTAAACCAATTTTTAAATTTTTTTTTATCATTGCATCGAACAAGAGCCATCCGGGTTACATATAAGTTTAATTGTTATAGGTGTGTAGTTATAAGAGCCTTGTGCATATGTAAATAATTGTGTAATATTTATAAAATATAATATAATAGTAATAATATAGTTTATATGCATAGTACGACCTAGATATTTATAGGCAAGTAATGTTAAATCATAATAAGGTGCAACATTATACAACTGTGCCACATCTATATAAATAATTGCAAAGTTAGTTATACATATAAATTCAATTGTTATTGGTGTATAGTTATAAAAGCCTTGTGTATATGTATTATATGTAAATAATTGTGTAATATTTATAATATATAATTTAATAGAAATAATATAGTTTATGTAAATAGTATAATCTAGATATCTATAGGGAAGTAAAGTTAAAACATAATAAGGCACAACATTAGACAACTGTATTACCTCCATAGAAATAATTGCAAAATTAGTTATAGAAACATAATATACAATAATAATTTTATAGTATTCAGAGAGTACATTATTGGAACAATAAGTTGAAGATACAACTATTTGTAGACAGTATTTTCTATATACTGCATCAATATTTGTGTGGAAATAAAAAAGGTAAGTTAACAAAAAATCCAAAAATAACTTGTTGCGATGAGAAATAATGGGAGGCAACCAACTAACAGTTACCCAAAAATTCGATCTATGTCTTCTAGTGATCTAATCCTCTGCACCAGTTGACCCTCTTGTCTACGAGCGAAAATTTTACCCTCTCGGGTCCACACGTACCTCCAGTTGTGAGAACTACCGGCTTGACGGGCTTTATAAAAAATGTGGCGATTGGTTCCTGTTAAGCGCTCATTAACATAAATACGGTTTGGACTGGACAAGCCATCTAGCCCCAGGTCCTTCACATTCAGGTCACGGCGCACTCGCGCTGCATGAAGTATAGCATCACGCGTCGCGCGTCGCGAAAAGCGAATAGCCAAACCACGGGGGCGTTGCGAATCGCTCTCTGCAGAACCAGAAATCTGCAGGTTTCGACGCACAGGCCCAATGCGTTCAGCATGCACGACATCCTGCTCGCTAATAACAACTCCTAGCTTACTGGCTATTATATTTACCAGGTGCAGCGTACTCTCCGCCTTTCCCTCTGGTATGCCATTAACTTCCACATCGTTGAGCAAGAGCTCCTGGTCCCGTTCATTTAGTTGCATTTTTAACTCAACGATGGAATCATCCATTGGAGCCTTCTCTAGCAACTGTTGTTCCAACTTTAACTCCAGAGCGGACACTCTCGCATCCAAGCCATTTACGTCATCGTCACATTTCTTAAGGGAATCTTTCAGCAGAGTCATGTCACTGCGTAAATTTTGGAGCTCTGTGCGCATTAAACGAAACTCCGCACAGAGCTCTTCCCTAAGCATGCGCAACTCCGTTGCGAGATCAGTGGAAGGCGGGTTTACCGCTTTGGTGGCGGTACAATCTGATGAGCCAGTACTGTCCTGTGTATCAGGGTTATGTTCCTGCATTGTATCAACCCTACCTCGCACAGGCGAGATTGGTGTTCTATTCGAAGACAACGCACTACTAGTTATCATCCTCAATCTAATGGTATGATCGAGAGATTTCACCGTCAACTCAAGGCTGCACTCATGTGTCACAATAAATCATGGGCTAACGCTCTTCCCTTTGTCCTATTAGGAATAAGAACAGCTCATAATTCATTGATCTTGATTGTAGTTGCTGCCGAACTACTTTATGGAGAGCCGTTAAGATTGCCTGCTGAATTTATTTTAGAAAATAAATCAGTTAGTCATAGCACCTTTAAAAGACATTCGTTCAATCATCTCTAAATTAAAACCCATTCCAGCCGCTCCCCCAAAGTGGGTGACCCCGCACGGCTGCTTCGCAAAGCTACGTCATCGTGACGTCATCATCACTTCCTCAAGCTTTCGAGCAGCGAGTCATACAGCCAGCCAGCATCCACGACTACTTCGGGTATCCTGACCACCAGCATGCAGCGGACGCGCATTCCTGGTCATCACCCACAGCCTTCTCAGCGACCTTGGCACAGCACACTGCACTTCGGCCGGTCAGCAAGCAGAGACGCACTTCTCTCCTGGTCGACGCAGCAGCCAGCCACTACGCAACACTGCACTACTCTGACTCACTGGAGCATTTGCACCATCACCCCGACTCACTGAGCCATCACCGCAGACAGTTCCGACTCACCGTGAACTATGCGACATCTGGTTCCGATACCGGGAATCGAACCCGAGATGTATGGACGACTCAACCTGCTTTCAACCTCCGGTCTCGGAAGGGAGTAATGTAGCGACATCTATCTCGCCACATACGAACTGACACATGAAAACTGACGTATCCTACATTGCGATATTAAAAGTTATCCGAGCGATGTACATATATACAAGAACCCGACAAACAACCGTCGTGCAGTTAGCCCACCAGACACAACACCCGTCTGGTCGGAGGATCCTCCCTTTTCAATGGGGGATGAGGAACTTAACACCCTGTTCCTCTCCACCCCCAAAGATTAATGCATGTAAATGCATTCCGATAGATAGCGTTGGTCGTAAAGATAAACGAAAGGTCGGTGCGGTAGCTCAGTGGCTTAGAGGACTTCCCCGGATTAGAAGGGACTGGGTACCAAGTGGGAGTACTCACTTGCTATCGGGCCCGTGCGGGTCGGTACCACCTTCTCCCATGTGACCGGCCATGAAGCACATCGGTGTGTTTTGGTTATATATATTTGTGAAATTTTATTTATTTATTTCAGACTTGGTCCATAGTACACAAATTAAAATTATAAAATTTCACAATAATTAAAATTCAAACATAAAATTAAAATAAAATAAAACAAGAATCAATAAAATGCAAATAATAATCTAATATAATGAAATAATCATCTCTATCCCTCACAAAGGGGAGCAACCTTTATAAAAGATACGGATATGCACTGAGATGAAGCTGCATCCATCTCTTCAATATGGGCGAGTCCCACCGCTCGGACAACAGGTGCAGGAATCCGTTCGTGCTGTCCAGCACTCGACTTAGTAGTGAAGCGCTTCGCTTTCTTATGATTGCGTAGAAATCGTCAGTCCGCGCTTCCGCAAATATAGTAGACGCACTACAAAATCGTGGATGCCCCAACAGAATCCTAAACGCGTTGTTGTATTGGACACCCCGCATTCCAACCGGCACACATCCGACCACCTTACACTATTTTGTTGGTGGCTGTACCAGTACCTAAATACCGATACAATCTCATTTGGGAGATTCGTTACATCTTTGAGCTTCTGCCATAGCTTATCATAACACACCATGTCAAACGCTTTTGAGAGGTCTAGATAACAGGCATAGACAGGTGTATTTCTAGTGGTGTAGTACTGGACGGTCTGCTTGAGACAATAGATGGCACTCTCAGTCGATAGACCTGGGGGGTTAGGCAGAATATCATATCTCACATGTCGATCGTATCGTCTCGCTTGTACGATCACCGTGATTGGCCAAAGGATTATTGTGACATCACGCGTCGGTTTCTCAACCAATCACAGTGATCTCGATACGGTCGACACGTGAAATATGACATTCTGCCTCAGGGGGCAGGTCTGAATCCAAACTGCGCGTCGTGTAGTTGACTATACTTTTCCAGTTGTCGGTCAAGCAAACCGTCAAGCACCTTGGCTATGACAGTCGCCAGTGATATCGGTCTATAGTTAGTCAGATCAGATGAGTCACCAGTCAATTGGTACTACCAACGTGTACATTAGCTCGTCCGGTAGGTAACAATGACTAATACACAAGTTAAAAAACATAGCAAGCACTCTCGGCAGATGCACGCCCGCATACTTCAGGTGCTCAATGCTAAGACTATCATGGCCTGGTGACTTACCTTTCACCATTTTTTTGATAGCAGCTGCTACGTCTTCGGTAGAAAATCTAACACTTAGGTCACCGGTTCGATCCTCGGCAACGAGCACCTGAGATGGCACCCCGAGCAGTGACTCGACCTTAAAATGCTTCTAGAAAGAGCAAGCTATATCTCGTGGTATGTGTGCTCCGTTCACGCACACAGAAAGGCCCACCTTCGGATTCAGCTTATTTGTTTTCTTCCAAAATTTACAATATTCTTTATTCGCGTGGTGGTTTGCAATAATATCCATTTTAATCTGAGTTTCATTATCTTGACAGTATTTTAATTTTGATTTAAATATTTTCTTGGACCTGCACATATTATCATAGACTTGCCCCTCCCTGAGCTTCCCGCAGTCAACCCACATTTGAAAACAAAACCGTGCCTCCCTGTGTGCGTCACGGACATACCTATTCCAGCCCAGCACATGACGCTTATTATTATTGCATTGACCAGGTGGTATACAGCTACACTCCGCGGCTCTAATTAAAACATTTACTATTGTATGATACATTCTATTCAATGTCAGTTGGTGACTTTCAACATTACACGTCTTGTCAGCACATTTACTAAACTGGTTTAGAAAATCTATTAGTTTTAATTTGGAATTACAATAACTATGATATTCTTTAATAGTTTATTTTTGTCGAGATTCTCCTTAATATATAATAACATTACACTCAATACATAGCGGATAATGATCCGACCAGTAGGTGCCACACAATACAGACACGCTCAACACAGAGGGACGAGCGGCTCTTGTGACCACACAGTGATAGAGCCAACGCCTGCAACCGTGTGCATCACTTACGAGCGTGTAGGAGTCGGCCGCTAATAATTCCATGTCCACACATGACCACGACTGCTCCGCACAAAAACTTAACGATTCTGTTGCAAACACCTCACCTGGGTGTGCCTTAAAGTCTCCTAGGATAAATACAGATTCCACACTATTACCAACGATTATCGCGTTTAGTTCACTCATACAAAAGCAAATGGTGCATTTCATTTCACAAATATGAGCAGCGGCTTGACAATAGTCTCGGTATAGTTCATGAGCGACGGTTACCACTTACCATCAGGTACCCGTACCGTGGCTCATCTGCCACCATATGCAATAAAAAAAACCTAACCTGTTTCTTTGGCACGACGACGATTTCAGTAGTAATAGGCACTTCTTCTCCTTTTATTTTGAGCGTTCGGAGGTAAGCGGCGGACTTCCCGACGGTATCTTCCGCGAAGTAGCCGACCACCCGACCGTCTATCAGCACCGGGTATTTGTACTTGTCTTGGGATAGCGGCGTCTGCGCTACTGAACTTATGGGTTCCATTCCTGGAAGAGGCAATTATCACGGTCTCATCAGGCTATTAAAAAGGTCAGAGGATATAGACAGTGCTGTAGTTTGCCCTAGATTGGCCCGTATCAGTATTTGTCCATCTACCCCGTCAAACCCATGGAGGGTAATTTAGATATAATACATTTTTATAACTGTCAAACTGTCTGTTTGCCGTGTGGGGCCGGCTTTAGAATTGTCCCACCCCTCTCCACCCATGGGAGTCGTAAGAGCCGACTGAGGGATACCGGGGGAGTGGGCAGCAGTACTCCCTCGAGTATTAACAACATCCACTGCGATCGCCAACCCGCCTGCCAAGCGTGGCGATTACGGCACTATCCCCCATATGAGCGAAACACACGTTGTGGTGTTATCTTGGGGAGGCCTATGTCCAGCAGTGGACGTCGAAAGGCTGATGGATGGATGGATAACTGTCAAATATGTTTTTAGAGGAAACTATAAATATTATACTGTTATCAGCTCTTCAATTTTATGTTGCTAAGTAGATGACCGTCTGATTTTTTAATTTTATCTTGTCTTATATATAAATCAATTGCTGTTTGTTAGTCTCGCTAAAACTAAAAAATGGCTCGACCGATTTGAATATTTGCTTTTTTGTTTTGTTTGCTCTAATACAGGGGTGGTTTAAAAGTAAAAAAAGGGAAACTTATAATGAAAAGTATAAAAAAATAAAAATTCAATATTGGTAGCCGAATACCTGTGCAAAGTGCATGTATAAGGTATTTGGCTAACAGACGACAAAATAACAGCTACTGACATTTTTTCTAATTCATTTGCATTATAAGTAAGTTTCATTTAATAACCCATCAAAATTCACACCTTAGACGATGCAGATTGATAAGGATTGATAATCGCTGATAAATTGAAGGTGATATGAAGGTGACCGGAACATTACAATAGCGGGAATTATTTTGTGTATTACCTGGTACTTTAAATATATACATAAGTGTGAAGAAATAAAACCAATCCTACAGTAGCGCTAGTATATTTTTATCATTCCTACAACTTACCAGGTAACCAGAAATATACTTATGTACTACTAGCTTTTGCCCGCGGCTCCGCCGCAGCCAAAAGCTAGTTTTTAGGTTATATCTCAGGTTCCCGATATTGTAGCGGGATAAAATGTATACCAGTTGCTGAGTCTAATCAAGAGCTATCAAACAAAAAAGTTGCATCAAAATCCATTCAGTAGTATTTGCGTGATGCCCGAACAAACAAACAGACAAAAAATCTAAAAAAAATCGTTTTGTGTCTAGACATACCTATATAGCCTGATTCAGTATTTTATTCTCAAATATCTTAAATGTGCAGGCATAGCTCTGTTACAGCTTTATAATAGTATAGATAATTACTGTCTCCGTAATACATTATAACAACTAGATTAACATATGTCTGCCCTCTACTGAGCGGCCCGTCAGAATAACACTTTTAGAAACAGTCGGTCACAACTGCCATTTTATTTTTCAATTCATTACTAAAATTATGATATTTCCGGTAGAAAACAGGATGTAACAATGTTGCAATATTATTTTTAAATTAATTACTAAAATCATGACTTAAGACTCACGCCTGTTCCCCAAAGGGGTAGGCAAATGGAATGGATTCCCATGTGTCATAAAAAGATATCCCCTGGTGATGAGACGTGATGGGTGGCGAGCCACTTGCTCCCATTCGGCTGACATTTTACAAACACATAATAAAATTAACGCACACAAATTACACCCACGACGACTCAGAACAACCAATTAATATAAAAACTTACCACATCGCTCGAGTACCTGTGGCAGATTCGCCACCTGCTTCGGGTCAGTATGCTGTGTCACCTATAAAACATACATATGAGATAGAGTGTGGGGTAGAGGAGGCTGTAGCCCGACCTTCGTGTACGAGCTCGTGGGTTTGATTCCCACTGAGGACAATTACTTGTGTAATGAACACAAATATTTGTACTGCGTCTGGGTGATTTCTATCTATTATATGTATATATTAAAAAAAAAGTAATATATTATGTAATCTGGTACCCATAGCACAAGCGTTAAGCTTAGTTTGGGACCAGAGGACGTTGTGTGAAATGTCCGTGAATATTTATTTATTTAAACTTTAGCGAATATCTAGGCCTCACACAAATATTTACTCTGTATATTCTAACCTACAGCACTCAGAAATCGTTACAGAAATCTATAAAGCTGGAAGTTTACCTGTGCGCTGCAAGTGAGATGGTTGAGCAAACCACAGGGAGCTCCGTCGGGAGTGTGCACGGGGCACACGAAGCCCCACGCGTCGGGTAACAACTGCCGAGCCTCCGTAGTCCTCATCTCCATAAAAAAGGAGCCACGATGTATTGATCTATTAAACACATGCATTTTAACATAAATTTTTGGTATTTAAACGAATATTACACACACAACTATAGTAAATTATTACTGCGAAAGATTGGTATGTTTGGATGTTGGCTAATCTATTACGCGTAAACAACTGTATGGATTTCGATGAAGGTATACATTTCTGCCATGGGCAATAATAAAATAAAACAGAAAATATTCATCAAAATCTGTTTGGTAGTTTTTGTGTCATCTGCGAACAACCAAACACAAAAATTTTGATAATCCATCCATCCATCCATCCATCAGCCTTTCGACGTACATTACTGGACCTAGGCCTCCCCAAAGGAGGGGTATAGTACCGTAATCGGCAGGTGTGTTGGCGACTGCAGTGGATGTTAAAAAAAAAATTCTAAATAAATGTTTTGGGTTTAGAGACAATAACCTATACAGTAATTTATTTTCCAATATCTTCAATGTACAGACATAGCTATATTACTCTAATGAGGCTCATTTGTTGCAGAGCGTTCCTGAGGATGCCTCGTTTAGAGGCAAAACGCGTGTCGAATTCGTGTTCGAATTTTTGCGGAATATTGCAACGTTGTGGTTCTGAGAGTCCTGCCGTATCTCATGGTTGTGTCGCATTGGTGAGTTTTTTGTCATTATCGTGCATACTCCTTTGCTATTATCACATTCTCCTCTATCTGCGACAGTGCGGATTAGCAATCTTAGGTTATTTTGTGTGCCCCCAAAGATAACCGGGATTGACAACCGTGGGTGAGTGACTCTCTTTCTAAAATATTAATTCTATAATAATAACAATGGACTACCGCCAAGTGTTGCCTCATTCAATCAATTAGTTTTATAATAGTATAGATTCCACCTGGGCAAAGTTACCGGTTCAGCTAACCAATAAATAAGGGTCTTACTTAAAATGTGACATGTATCTCATCCGGTTGATGTTCTCCGCTACGATGGTGAGCCCCTTGTACTGCGCCAGGTTCACGTTGTTGGATGGCGCGTTACCAGTTGCCAGGAACGTCTCCATCTTTTGCTCTAGGTTCCCAGAGCTTCTGAGTATTTGTTGGAGTTCATGCTTCAAGGAATAAAAAAGGATTCGAATGGGCCTCGTGGCGTAGTCGGTACTGTAACCGACTTCCGCGCACGAGGTTGTGGGTTCGATTCCCACTCAGGACAATGATTTATGTGATGAACACAGATATTTGTACTGCGTCTGGGTGTTATCTATCTATTAAATGTATGTATTTACAAAAAAAAGTAAAAAAGTAATATATGTATTATATCCGTAATTTGGTACCCATAGCAGTTTTAGCAGCTTAGTTTGGGACCAGAGGACGTTGTGTGAAATGTGCGTGAATATTTATTTATAATGTAAAAAAAAAATTGATATTTTTTAGCATTTGACATGCTTAGCCATACAAATTGACACAAAGTGTGAAAATGTGTAATCTAAAATAACAGTCACGAGCAGGATTTGAACCTGCATTTCCTGGAAAACCGTCCCAGATGCTCACAGTCCCGAGCAATTGTCACGATTGCTGAATTGGCAAAGCATCTCGGACGGTATTCCAGATGCAGGTTTAAATCCTGCTCGTGACTGTTATTTTGGATTTCGGATTTTCACATACATCCATCCATCCATCAGCCTTTTATCGTCCACTGTTGGACATCATCCATCCATCCATCCATCAGCCTTTTAACGTCCACTGCTGGACATAGGCCTCCCCAAGAGAACGCCACAACGAGCGGTCCTGTGCCGACCGCATCCAACGGCTCCCCGCAGCTTTGACCAGATCATCGGTCCATCTAGTGGGGGGCCGTCCTACGCTGCGCCGTCCGATACGTGGTCGCCACTCGAGAACCTTTCGTCCCCAACGGTTATCGGTTCGTCGAGCGATGTGGCCTGCCCATTGCCACTTCAGCATGGCAACCCGGCGGGCTATGTCGGTCACTCTCGTTCTCCTACGGATCTCCGTATTACGGATTCGATCACGTAGGGAAATACCAAGCATAGCCCGCTCCATGGCCCGCTGAGCGACTTTGAGCCTTGATATGAGGCCAACATTCAGAGACCACGTCTCTGTTCCGTATGTCATCACTGGTAACACACACTGGTCGTAGACCTTCGTTCTCAGACACTGCGGAATATTGGACGAGAAGATCTTCCTTAGCTTCCCGAACGCTGCCCAGCCGAGTTGGATTCGTCGATTGACCTCTTTCTCGAAGTTGTGCCTACCTAACTGGACTGTTTGTCCCAGGTAGACATAATGTTCGACAACTTCGAGAAGCGCACTCCCGACTAGGACCGGTGCTGAAATGACATGGACATTAGACATGACTTTCGTCTTGTCCATGTTCATTTTGAGACCCACTAGTCGGGAAACCCTGCTGAGATCATTGAGCATGGTGCCAAGGTCCTCCAGAGATTCTGCCATGACTACGATGTCGTCGGCATATCGAAGGTGAGTGATGTATTCGCCATTGATGTTGATGCCGAATCCGGTCCAGTCCAAGAGCTTGAAGACATCTTCCAATGCAGCGGTGAAGAGTTTCGGGGACATAACGTCTCCCTGTCTAACACCTCTCTGCAGTTGGATCGGTCTCGTACTCTTGTCCTGAACACGGACTGACATGGTGGCGTTTCTATACAAGCACTTCAGCACTTCGATGTACCGATTGTCAATTTGGCACCGCTGAAGGGACTGCAGCACCGCCCAAGTTTCGATCGAATCGAAGGCTTTCTCGTAGTCCACAAACGCCAGACACAGAGGCCGATTGTATTCTTCGGTTTTCTGTATAATCTGGCGTAGCGTGTGAATGTGGTCTACGGTACTATAGCCTTTTCGGAACCCGGCTTGTTCGGGAGGCTGGAAGTCGTCAAGCCTGCGCGTGAGTCGATTTGTAATGACCCTCGAAAACAACTTATAGACGTGGCTCAAGAGCGAGATGGGTCTAGTTCTTCAAGAGGGTTCTGTCACCTTTCTTGAAGAACAGCACCACCACGCTTCTGGTCCACGACTCTGGAACGTCGCCCCCGAGAACGACGGAATTGAACAGCCTCTGAAGAGCTTTTAAGACCGGCTTTCCGCCTGCTCTCAGAAGCTCTGTAGTGATTCCGTCGTCTCCCGGTGCCTTTCCGTTCTTTAGTTGTTTGAGAGCCATTCTGATCTCGTACAGGCTGACGTCCGGGATATCTTCGGTAAAGTGCCGAGTTAGCTTGGATCTGGGGTCTTAGACCAAGCCAACAGCAGGGCTCTGGGATCTGTACAACTGTCCATAGAACTGCTGGACCTCTCCCAAGATCTCATCTCGAGAAGAAATGATAGTGCCGTTGTTGGTCCTCAGTTTAGTCAACTGACATTGGCCAACAGACAGATCTCTTGCGAACACTTTCGAGCCTTGGTTCCGCTCTATCGCCTCTTTAATACGGGTAGTATTAAATTGGCGAATATCGTGTCGCACAGCTTTGGAGATCTGTCTGTTTAACCGCCTTAGGCAGGACCAATCGGCTGAGGACTGGACTATCATTTCTTTTCTCCTCTCCATGAGTTTGAGAGTATGGTCCGAGAGTTTACGGTTCCTACTGACGCGTCGGGCCTTGAAGTAAGTCGACCCGACGACGTGGACAGTTTGCACGAACCTGCTGTTCGTATCGCTCGCTGATTCACACTCATCTAGACATTGGAAGCGATTTTGTAGTTCGAGCTGAAAGCTCTCGGGGTTCTGGTATTGGGCAGGTGTTGGTCGGAGCGTAGACTTCATCAAACGCGACCTCTCGACTTTTGTTCTAATATTCAAGATGCCCCTGACTAGTCGGTGATCACTCCCAGTTTTAATCCTGCTGATCACTGAGACATCATTGAATATGTGTCGTTTGTCCGACAGGATGAAGTCAATCTCGTTTTTCACTGAACCATCAGGGCTAATCCAGGTCCATTTTCGCTGGGGCTGCTTCCTGAAGAAGGAATTCATCATGAAGAGGCCTTCCTTCTCCAGAAAATCAGCCAGCATCTGGCCCCTGTGGTTCCTCTGCCCAAATCCATAGTGCCCCACCTTCAGCTCATCGTCTGTCCTTTTGCCCAGTTTCGCGTTAAAGTCTCCCATAACCACCGTGAAATAGGTTTTAGACAAGTGGATGGCCTTTGAGATGTCCTCATATAGGGCCTCCACCTCGTCATCGGAGTGTGTAGAGGTCGGTGCGTAAACCTGTATGACCTTCAACGAATACCGTTTGGTTACTCTGAGTATAAGGTACGCTACCCTACTCGACACACTTTCAATCCTCTCCACGTTGCCTACGAGAGACCTGCGAACGATAAACCCGACACCCCCTTGGGACTGGTGGTCGCCCTCCCGGTGGAAGAGCAAGTTCCCGGACTGGAGGATTGTCGTACCCTCACCCTCTCTTCGGACTTCTGACAACCCTATAATGTCCCAGTGGATCTTGCTCAATTCCTCTTCCAGCTCGGTGATTCTCTCGTCGGTCCGAAGTGTCCGAACGTTGTGCGTTACCAGGGCCAGAGGTCGTTGTTTATGGTAGCCTATCCGCGACCGGAGATTCTTCGCACCCCCTGCTCCGCCGTTACCGGGCCCGCTACCGTTAGGCCACGGAATAGCGGAGCTGCCGTGACTGAGGGCCGTTTTTTGTTGGGTGCTCATTTTTTTTGGGGGATATTGCCGTAATCGCCACGCTTGGCAGGCGGGTTGGCGATCGCAGTGGATGTTATTAATACTCGAGGAAGTGCTGCTGCCCACTCCCCCGGTATTCCCTCAGTCGGCTCTTACGACTCCCATGGGTGGAGAGGGGTGGGACAATTCTAAAGCCGGCCCCACACGGCAAGTTGGACATAGGCCTCCCCAAAATGGGGGTTTTACCATAATCACCACGCTTGGCTGGCGGGTTGGCGATCGCAGTGGATGTTATTAGTACACAGGGGAACGCTGCTGCCCGGTCCCCCGGTAATCCCTTAGTCAGCTTTTACGACTCCCATAGGAAGAGACGGGGTGGAGCTATTCTTGGTGCCGGCCCCACACGGCAGATTTTCACACTTTGTGTTAATCAAAAAGAATAGTTTTACAGATGGAATCAAACCCACAGTAGTTATACCAAGGACTGCCAAAACGATTTTGACCAATCCAAGGTTCAAACCTGACTTTACGAGCTGTCAATGCTTGCTTGGAATACACTGTTATAGTTGAGTCCATGAGCGACAGTTTCCACTTACCATCAGGTGGGTTTACCGTGGCTCGTCTGCCATATTTAGCAATAAAATATAACGGTAATAAGTGGAACAACATTCCCCCCAAGAGATAATTACAAAACCTACCTGTCCAATAACAAGTTTCTTCGTAGTCCTGGCCTTCTTGACGATTTGCATCCTGACCACGGATATCAGTTGCTGTAGTCGCTCCTTCAACACCTGGAGGTAGAGGTGCCCTCCCACCAATAACTCCTGAACCATTACTGCATCCGCGCCTTCCACCTTGGCGGACACATTAAAAAATATTATATTTTAGTCTAGATTGATTTATGAGAAACATTAAAAGTACAAATTAGTTGTGGGAAAAAGCTCTAAGCCGCTGAGCTATCGCACTGTCCTTCGGCCATACCCAATCTCATTTGTCTTTACAACCAAGGTTCTCTTTTTCCACATTCACAAGTAATTTGTACTTTTAAGTAGCTGAGCATGTCAAGTGCTAAATTACAGATCAAAATGTATTAGAAACATGTTAAAAATTGGGGGTACGATTGTATAGACCAGCCACTCTCAAGGGGTATCTGCGGAACCCTCTGTATAAGCTCCGCGAAAATATTGGCCATAGTGAACCGGTTTTTTATTCGAAAACTAGTATGGCAGACCTTATATTATTATTCTACCTCATTGATCTTATTTTTTAGGTCTATCAATAGTTCCGTCACCATAAATGTTTGAGAGCCACTGCTAATAGATTAAATTCTTTGCACATGTTTTTATAGCTGGCTTTGGCCATACGACAACCACTCGAAAAAATTGTGTAGTGTCACTTGAACTAAGAGTCACCACACGACATTTAAAAAACGCAATACTATTATCAACCTTATGTCACAGACAAAATACTCTTTTATATGCAAAAAAATGTCTGTGCATATTTACCTTGCATTTGTTTTGAACTAAATCATATAACTTCTGCGCCATAAATACGAGTGCATTGAACTTGTCTTTGTGGTCACCCAGGTGTATCATCACGCAGCGGTTGATAAGGAACTCAGCAGCGTCCAGGTCAGTGGCCCAGGGCGGAAGTTCGTATAGTTTAGGCTTGAACATTCGGCCTAGGTATGAGCGACACTCTGTTGAGGAGTGGAGACCCTCTTCGTGGAGTTCTCGGAGCATGTTTTGGATGCAACTGTAGAAAAAAAAATAGTCATCTTTAGTTACTAGTAATAGTGGTAAACTAGCCGTTACTTCTTAATTTTAGGTGGTAAAAAACATTGACTTTTGAAGCTCTGCAGCAACAAAAATAATATTTTTAATAATAAAAATGGACGTCGGGTCTAGTACAAAATTCACGAAAAATAGTGTTGAGTTTTCTTTGCAAATACTGGCGCAGGATTGTTTCTCATTTGGCGTTTTGTTTCTGTTTTGGTTCAGACAGTTTTCAGCGCGGACACGAGAATTTCTTGGTAGGTCAATGATTTTTAAATTCATATTTCTTTCTGAATAATGATTTACCCTAATTAACGGATCAGAGGCGAGAGACAGATCGTGTTAAAGAAAAAATATATACTAGATAGATACATATATTATGTACTAGATATATACTATATTCTGCCAGCGACTTCGCCTACGTTGACTTCAGAATATAAATACATCATTATGGTACATTAATTATACTTATGCAAAAAAAGTATTACAAAAAATTGCACTCACTCGTTATCTAATAACAAGAACCATCCTATTTTCTATGATAAAAAGTAGCCCTTTCTGGGTTAATGTGTATTAAATGTAATGATCAGTCGAGTAGTAATAGCGTTAAGCTAACAAACAAACAATCACAAATCAAATCAAATGTAGTGGCAGACGAGCCTCGGCCCATCTGATGGTAAATGGTAACCGTCGCTCATGGTCTCAACTATACCGAGAGTATTGTCAAGCCGCTGCTCACTATTTTATTTCATCGATTTGAAATGAAAGAATAAACGGCTATCTCCTGCTACGACCAAAACGCAACGATGTAAGCACATGTACGTGAAGCTCACGGCCGGTCACACGGGAGATGGTGGTACAAACCCGCTCGGGCCCGATACTAAGTGAGTACTCCCACTTGGTACCCAGGCCTACCACCAGTTATGCAATGGATGATAATTGCTTACTTCCCTTAGTCGCCTCATACGACACCCGTGCAAAAGAATGGGGTGGTGACACTTGTATTCTTAGTCCGTCACCACACGGACCACATATTAATAAGATCTATTAATTCACAAAACTTTGTTAGACTTACCTAGCTTTAGCTTAAAATAGAAGTATAGGTCGATCAAGAAGATGAAAGATTAGAATAGAGTTAAAAATTACTTACTTAACGTAATATAAATCATTTTTCTTCCCATGCAGCAGTAGCCTGTATATGTAGTGGTCAGGATAGTCAACCAAACACTTCATTATAAGGAGCAGCGGCGCATAGTACATCATTTTGCGGTAAGAGAACATCAATTTGCATGTGCCATTTGTTAGGAAATGAAGAACATTATTCTGAAAAAGATTTTTTTTTATACAACATGGGCCGCTGCATGGGTGGCAAACATGTTTACAGTAACATTTAACATTATTCTGAAAAAGATTTTTTCTTATACAACATGGGCCGCTGCATGGGTGGCAAACATGCTTACGGTAACATTTAACATTATTCTGAAAAAGATTTTTTTTTATACAACATGGGCTGCTGCATGAGTGGCAAACATGTTTACGGTCTACCTGATGGTAAGCGGTTACCGTAGCCTATAAACGCACGGAATAATGTTTGTATCGCGGAGGACTTTACAAACACTTCAGAATCAAAACAACAGTCTGTGGATCACACAGAGTTGTCCCTGTGTGGGAATTGAACTCACAACACTCCTTGTCAGTTCAGTCAGTTTCATTGACGATGAAAAGAATTCCTAGGGGAAATTATATACATTATATCATTGAAAATCCTTGGAGACACTCCTTATTATATGAAAAATGGGCTGAAGACGAATGGTCTTACACGAGAAGAAAGAGAGTTTCGAGACGGTTTCCAGGTGGTAAAGATGAAACTAATGCGAATAGGGCCTTCGGTGTTAAACAGGCGATGTTGGTACCACCTTACATAAACCTTGATTATTCTATGGTTTCCATTTAAAAGCCTTAATGTTGGTTCAAGCACATAAATTATAAAAGCGATTTATAAATTTCAAATTGTCGGCGCACGTACGACAGAACTAATTAACATTTTACAATTAATTAATCCTTTTGCAATGAATAAGCACCTAATCTTGGATATAGTTATCAGTATAGTTAGTGGCTTCAACCAAATCGTTTTAGAAAAGCGCCATCTATTTTACATATATGCAGCCCAGTTTTAATTTTTCGACATCAGGTGGCGCTTATTTAATAAGTTTTTTATTTTTGCTTGGTCTATAAGTGTCAAAACGAGGTTTATTAGGCTCGGCTATACCAAAAATTATCAAATACCAGAGATGTGCGTTTTAATAAAACCTTCAGCTTCAGTCATGATTCACTTGCATTGATATACATACCGTACTAGTCTGATCAGAAGTGACACAGCGAACCATGACTCCATAATCTGAAAAGAGGTTACCCCTCATCTTCCATCCTGAGCGCTTGATAGCCACAGGGTAGTTCCGTCTGGTCACCAGCAACATACGGGCTAGACGCTCGTGACCCTAAAACAGTGAGAACACCACCCAAGGCATGTTTTTAAGAGGATAATAACAATTTTTATCTAAAATATCACTATAATACACTTCGATGCCGTGTGGGGTCGGCTTTAGAATTGTCCCACCCCTCTCTACCCACGGGAGTTGTAAGAGCCGACTGAGGAAATGCCGGGGGAGTGGGCAGCAGCACTCTATTAACAACATCCACTACGATCGCCAACCCGCCTTCCAAGCGTGGCGATTACGGCACTATCGCATATTCTTGGGGAGGCCTATGTCCAGCAGTGGACGTTAAAAGGCTGATGGATGGATGGATGGACACTTCGATCAAAAATGCAAAAGATATCGCGTCGGCCCAAAAAATCCGTCTCGGTAAATAAAAGCGCACTTGAGAAGTGAGCTCTTATTTTGTTTAGTTCAAAAAATACTTTAATTGTTGCTATTGAAGCTTGATTTCACAATACATGTTATTTATCTTTTCACTTTTATGTGGCAGTAGTAAATTATTGCTTTGCTCGTTTTTTGTGACGAATGATCGTAAATGTAAGATAATATTTTAAAGATTTGTGAGTTTATTACTAAGTGCCATGATTGTAATTAGGTTAAACTTAAAACTGTTTTAAAACCTTTATCTCCGTTTGTTAGTAAGCACATGTAGCTGTATAAGTATATATTCACACGGACAGTTTTTAGCTTGATTTTGTAAGTGACACTGTATCTTGTTAGTATTGATGATCGAAGCTAATACATTACTGCATGAAAAGCGGGTAGGTTGACTGAGCCAAAAGATAATATATTTTTATTTATTCTAGCTCAAATTTTTTGTTTATGCTGGAAATTTATTTACGCGTATCCCCCTACAGTGACAGACAGATATGTGGAACTCGCCGACAGTACTCTATTACCCCATTTGCACCAGTAACACTCAATAAAACCAAGACTTCTAAGTCTGCACATGAAGGGGGCCCTTTGGCCAAACATTTTGCGCCCCAAAATAATATTGAGCATCTGGCCATCTGTACTCCGTTTTTTTTTGTTAAGGCGGGAAAAAAAATTTCTAACCGCACACCCATCGTTCGGGGCAACGAACAGGGTAGTGTGGGGCCTGCACCCACTAAAGAAACCCACCGTGTGTCGTCTCTCCGCCTTTATTGGCGGGCCACTGGAACTATGTTACATTCCTTCGGTGGTCCGCCGGCGGCTTACCCTTTCGGGTACCCTCTAGCATCTGTACTCCCTCTGCAATAGTTTTTGTAAAAATGTAATTACTGAAAACAAAATTGCCTGCTGTTCACCCTTACCAAATTATATGTTCCAAGACGCTAGCCTAGCATTACCAACCAAGTAGGAAAGTCAAAACTATCTGATAGGAAGCTTTATTACAGTAGTACAGAGATGTGTAAGTATATCTTGCAAAATAAAACTAGTGCAGAATAATCCAGACACCTACGTCACCACACACTGTTTCCATGCCTATATTATTGATATTAAAAGTTTACCTTTACTATAAAATAGCCTCCCCATTCATCAGCATGTTCATTGTGTTCTACCAGCTCTTGAGGAGACAGATCAGCTAAGTGGCATATTTTTGACTGGAACAAAGCTTAAAAATTTTTAGTCATATAAACACCTATACTATATCTATTATAATAGTAGAACCCTATGTGCCTGCACTTTAAAGGTATCAGAATCAGAATCATTTTTATTGCTTGCTGTTACATGTGTGAAGTGCAGATGTTATTACATAGTATTTTTGTATAAAACAGTATACCCATATCGGGCATGCAATAATATATATGCAGTTAAAAATATTAGAATCACAATAAATTTACATTCAATGTCAAATAAGATAAATTCATAACAATTAGTCAACTATCTCTATATAAAATGGTCAGTAATTTTATTATTTTTAACATGTCAAATATTTGTCCGCAATATGAAGTATTCATTGATAGTATAAAAAACATTATTGATCAACCACTTTTTTAATGAATTTTTAAATAATTTACCTTTTAATGCTTTCAAATTATTGGGAAGATGGTTATACACGCGTATTGCAGATATATAAGCACTTTTGTAAAACATCATATTGCGAATACTTGGTAGACATAGATCAAACTTATATCTATCCCGTAGGTTACTTCTAAGCGAGGCTTTCCAAATAAAATATTCTATGTGCTTTTCCACAAATAAACATAATTCTAAAATATATATCCCTGTCACAGTGAGTAAATTTCTCCTTAAAAATTGATCTAAGAGATTCATCATTATACATTTTATACATATATAATTTCTAATACACTTTTTTTGCAGGATGAATGTACTTTGAACGTTAACTGAATTACCCCAGTATATTATTCCATACGTCAAAAGTGGATACACATTACCAAAGTATGCCTGTTTAACAGTATCTTCATTAGTAATCTCGGAAAGTATGGATAACGCATAGCAGTGACTAGATATTTTATTATTTATAAGTTCAATATGAGATTTCCAATTTAAATGTGTATCAATATTAACTCCTAAAAATTTTATTTGATTGACTTCTTCTACTTGAATTCCGGAATCAATAATATTTAATGTCATAGGTGTAGTTTTGTAATTTCTAAATTGTATTATTTTAGTTTTTGTCAGATTAACATTTAGATTTATTGTTTTAAGCCATTTTACTAATATTGATAATGTTTCATTAATATCCATCTCAAATTCTAAAGTATTCAATTTTTCGCCAGAAATCAGTATTGTGGCATCGTCAGCAAACATTACACAAAGGTGTTTGACTATACATTAAACACAAAGTGAAAACTTTGACTATTTTCGGTAATTCATTGACATAAATGAGAAAAAGAAGAGGACCTAAAACACTTCCCTGTGGTACACCCATAACTATTTCTTTAAAACTGGATCTGTACTTTGTCATCGTCTTTGTGTTTTTATTATATTTTTCGATGATAACTGCTTGCCTTCGGTTATTTGAATAAGTTTCAAATAGTTTTAGGGCATTCCCTCGTATTCCTATAATGTGAAGTTGCTTTAACAATATTTTATGAACCACGCAGTCAAACGCCCTTTACATATCGACGAAAACACCCACACACTGTACTGTTGTTGTTTTATTAACTTCATGCCACAAATGTTAAAATATTTTAAAATATAATGATGTCGTTTTTCTTTTCTGGAAGCTGAATTGGTTTGTATCCATTATGTTTATTTAAATAATTTACAAGCCGATTATATATAGTTCTTTCAAAAACCTTAGCAAATATTGGTAATAACGCTACAGGTTTGTAGTTACTCTTATCACATTTAAGCCCTTTCTTATAAATTGGCCTAATTATTGTAATTTTTAATTTTTCAGGAAATATTCCTTTTTCAAACATTAGATTTATTATAAAGGAAAGTGGCTCAGCAATATATTCGATACATGATTTAACAGCTTGAATTGGTATGTCATCATATCCAAAACTTTTTTATTTTTAATTGTCGGATTATGTTTTTTATTTCTTCTGGGTTAATAGGTATCCAAAAAATACTATTACATATTGTTTTTTTGCTTGTTAAATAAGCATTATTATCACTTTGCGTATTGGGATGAGCAATAAAGTAATCATTTAATATTTCTGCTATTTGCATAGGATTAGTTATTGTAGTATTATTATTCTGTATTTGTTCAATAGTTGAATTCATATTATTTGAAGCTTTTGTATGTTGCTTTATAAGATTCCACGTAGCTTTATCAAAGTCAGCGTGGGAATGTTAAGGGTTTTTTTGTTAGAGCACATCTCAAAATTTACTGAACGAATTTATAGCCGTTTTCATAGGCTTGGAGCATAAATATAGGTTTTATTTAAATCCTAATTTTTGTTTTTCATTTTAAAACATGGAGATAAAACTAAAATCCATACAGTTAAAGTAGTTGAGTGAATTATTTTTTATGGTCATTTATGTTTTATTTTATACACTTGACAAGCTTGTTTCATTACATTTGTCTCTTGGATTACGGTAATCTAGAAGACAAAGGTTGATAAAATGCTAATCTATTTCACATTTTCACACTGTGTTTTGGTTGAGTGAATATATTTATTTTGGTGAGAAATTATTTCATCAAATCATTCCAATCCATTATTATTGTAAGGTTATAAAACAACTAAAGTTGCTAAACACAATAATAAATTTCGCATATTATCAGCAGCACTTCTTTGAGTATTAACAACATCCACTGCAATCGCCAACCCGCCTGCCAAGAGTGGCGATTATGGTACTATACCCCACCTTTGGGGAGGCCTAGGTCCAGCAATGGACCTCGAAAGGCTGATGGATGGATGGATGGATGGATTATCACAAAAACCACATCTAACAGGTTTATATCTCTAGAAAGAATACTGTGAAAATATTATATTAACTATAATTACATAGCAGTCTCAATATTGTACCTTAACCATGACTGGCAGAGACCCCAAAGACCGATCCACAGTAACGGTCTTCTCATCAATAGCAACAGTTATTCTGATTTTAAAATCTCCTTTATATGTAGATGCTCTTTGTCTACATTCAGTAGGAAGTACCGTCTGACTTTTAACACCAATAGCTTCCATAGGAACACTTGGTTTAGCAAATGCAGCTTCATCAATGGTAATTTTAACCCTTTCTCCACCAGGCAGCTCGAATTCTGCCGGAACTAGATCTGCGATAGCTGCATTCAATCCATCTTGTAACATGTAGTTGAACGAGTCTATGTGAGGTGCGCCTAAACATTGTAGATACTGGAATAAAATTTAACATGAATAAGTGCCTATAGGTAAAACTAATGACTGGCAGTGGAGTCAAGTCCCATCCACAGATCAGTCTCTAAAGTTGAGACCTCACAAAGCACACACCTGATTTATGGAAATGATGTTTGTATTTATTGACAAATTTTTACTGCTCAGTGAAGGAAAACAGTGGGGTAACCTTCAAGTCTTCTGAGAGATTTTCTCAACAGCTAATAATGTTTAGCTGCTGAGAAGAAACCCATGCCGACATTGTGACTGTAATGAAATGTGGAAAAAATTAAAAATTGTATAATAAAATATTATAAGGCTAAAATTAGTATAGGTATGTAACATTTAGGTTCAATATAGTAGTATGTGTAGTGTAGTTAGTATTTGTAGTTGGTAGTGTAACCAACTTCCGTGCACGAGGTTGTGAGTTCGATTCCCACTCAGAACAATTATTTGTGTGATGAACACAGATATTTGTACTGCTTCTGGGTGTTTCTATCTATTATATGGATGCATTTACAAAAAAAAAATGTAGTATATGTATTTATATCCGTAATCTGGTACCCATAGCACAAGCGTTAAGCTTAGTTTGGACCAGAATAAATCATTTTATAAAAAACAATAAACATATAATCATCATTATAATAATTATATATTTGCCCTATTTTTTTATGGTCATGTTAGTGTGTGCTAGTGATATGACTTTTTTTAGAATAGATTTTATTTTTGCTTGTATTAGTTAATTAGCACATTTTTAAGAGCATAGATATCCTGAAAGTGTTAAATGTGTTATTGCTCTTATTTGATGAGGTTAGGAATTGATAAATAACGGAAAGATTATGTTAGGTTAGGACAATTCAAAATACTGAGACATTATGGAGGTCAGCCTTATAAAAGCTCGACAAATCTGTTCCATAGCATGCTTGATGATATATGAAGTTCCATAATACGAATTTCAGAGGAAATTACGATATATAAACAATGTTCTAGGGCTTATAGGTTATGTGTATTTACCGGATTAGCGATTTTAGGTGGTTTTCGGTACTCTGGATTACTCGTATATGATAAGGACGGATTCTTAGCTAATTTCTTTAGATCCATTGCGTCTCAATGTCATTTCATTTGTATATTTTATAATTATTATAATTTTACGCTCAGCAAGCTTGTTCTGTTTTTTTTTTTCTAAAAATGAACCAGTAGACATTAAAAGTGGGCGATACAAATCGTATATAGATACGAAATCTGATATTGGTGCAATATCTAAAAATCGCTTACTGGCTCTTTCGAAATCTAAGTATTACAATATCAGATTTGCGATGTACTGAATACTCGCTCACTCGTCTGTACCTACGCGATACGATACGCATCGGCCACATGCGTGTGACAAAGCGCATGAGATACAAATATTACACTAGTTAGAGCGGTACAGTAATATCACAATATCTGATTTTTGAAAAGATTTGATATAAATATTATAAATAAGTAATTTTAAATCTTAATTCTATGCAAATAAAGCTTACTTTCTGTTAAGTACTAATCATGATATCAATGATGTCTAAAATTGTAATTATTTAGCCTTGAACTTGAGCGAATTTTGGTACTTATGGACCATTATGCACGTAATAGTTTTATTAGGTACTTATTGTTTAATTGTGTCCGAATAATTGCGTAAGAAAGTTTCATTTCTTTTAATTTCCTTCGCGTTCTAAATTTAGAAAGATTTGTGTATTATGGACGTTGGGGATTGTTTTAATGGATGTTTTAATTAATATGTAGGTAGGTCCACATCCTCACACATTTACAATAAGTTAGTTATTTATTTCTACGGTAGAAATTCCCTAAAAATACTCTAGATATAATTTATATGGCAAAACAACATTTGCCGGGTCAGCTAGTGATAAAAAAATACCAAATTAAATATCTATTATATAAGTACGAGTATATCTACAATACCGAATTGTATTGAAATTTATGATATTGTAAAGATGCGCATCGGATTTGATTTCTGAAATCTGAATCTACTCGTATGATGGATACGCGAACGTAAAATATCAAGATATTAAAATATAAGATTTTGAAATCTGATATTGAAAATCGAAATCTGATTCAGATACGATTCTCAGAAAAAGCGATATGACCCACGCCTAGTAGACATGGGTTAGATATATCAAAACGTAACTTATATCGGATATGTGTTTAATAACATATCATATCGATTCAAAATCAACATAACCGATATCACAAAAACTTAATAAGTTATATCAAAACTACAACAATGGATTATGATGTATGAAGTACGAACACTACGAACAAAACGCAAACTTCACTAACGATATGAAATTGAAACTTCACCAGGTCTCGATCTAAGTATTTATTTTTTTACTGGTGCGAAAGAGATGAAGCGAATATGAGTAAACTTTGACCATGTTTGCTTGGTTAGTGGCGTGCGTATGTAATATATATTAAACCTTTAGCAATAAGGTCTAGTTTCTATTTATTTAGTTATAACAATGAGTCCCATAAGTTGGCGGCGGCTACTCGTTATTAGTTAGAAACTTACTCTATAAAATATAAAAATAGAACTACGATGCATGGATATAGGGTTGAATTTAAGTCGATAAATTAAGGATACATAAATTGTAAATTTTGTAAAAGGGCTATAAATATATTGTTGTTGTGAGAGTGCGACTTCATTCTGATTAGTATTTTCTAAAGCATGCAGGAAAATCGCCGTAGTTACATGTAGCAACACTGACAAATTAACTTGAAATATCTAAAGTACTTACATCAATGTACTAACTGTAAAAGTGTGAGTTTGTGTTTGTATGGGTTATAAATAATAAATAAATAAATATTCACGGACATTTCACACAACGTCCTCTGGTCCCAAACTAAGCTTAACGCTTGTGCTATGGGTACCAACATGGGTTAGATATATCAAAACGTAACTTATATCGGATATGTGTTTAATAACATATCATATCGATTCAAAATCAACATAACCGATATCACAAAAACTTAATAAGTTATATCAAAACTACAACAATGGATTATGATGTATGAAGTACGAACACTACGAACAAAACGCAAACTTCACTAACGATATGAAATTGAAACTTCGCCAGGTCTCGATCTAAGTATTTATTTTTTTACTGGTGCGAAAGAGATGAAGTGAATATGAGTAAACTTTGACCATGTTTGCTTGGTTAGTGGCGTGCGTATGTAATATATATTAAACCTTCAGCAATAAGGTCTAGTTTCTATTTATTTAGTTATAACAATGAGTCCATAAGTCGGCGGCGGCTACTCGTTATTAGTTAGAAACTTACTCTATAAAATATAAAAATAGAACTACGATGCATGGATATAGGGTTGAATTTAATTCGATAAAATAAGGATACATAAATTGTAAATTTTGTAAAAGGGCTATAAATATATTGTTGTTGTGAGAGTGCGACTTCATTCTGATTAGTATTTTCTAAAGCATGCAGGAAAATCGCCGTAGTTACATGTAGCAACACTGACCAATTAACTTGAAATATCTAAAGTACTTACATCAATGTACTAACTGTAAAAGTGTGAGTTTGTGTTTGTATGGGTTATAAATAATAGATAAATAAATATTCACGGACATTTCACACAACGTCCTCTGGTCCCAAACTAAGCTTAACGCTTGTGCTATGGGTACCAGATTACGGATATAATACATATACTACTTTTTTTTTTTGTAAATATTTACATATGATAGATAGAAAACACCCAGACGCAGTACAAATATATGTGTTCATCACACAAATAATTGTCCTGAGTGGGAATCGAACCCACGACCTCGTGCACGGAAGTCGATTACACTACCGACCACGCCACGAGGCCCGTCCGCCGGTTCCCCTTTTAGTTTGCTTATCTAAATATCACGTTAACGTGTGCAAACTGAACTGCTGATATCGATATCTGAAAACCATTTTCGATATCGATATGCAAACTTAATATCGGATACATAGCCGTTAGCGATTAAAAACGAAAACGCCCATATCTATGTACCAGTGATTGGAAATAATGGAATGGAAGGCTTTGTTTGCATGAACAATCAGCCTAACAAAAACTCAAAACCTCAGAGGATGCTGTGAGCATAAAACCAACATCATTATTCTCTGATCACAGCCCAGACAAGTTTAGTTCATCAAACAAGTCGTAGTTAAAGTCATGCTCTAGTAAAGTGGTGGAGACCTTACTGGAAGCTTCTATGAAAAAAAAGTAAAGAACACGTTACGTGACATTCATTACTTTTCAACATTTATGTACATACACAAATAATTAATTATTTAGTAAAATTGAACCAATTTTACACATTATTACATCAAATAACACAAGCTTTGGAAAATAATGCGGAGTGACGACATGATCTCATTCATGTTTCCGCCAAAACTCCCAAGATTGTTCACTTTATTCACTAAGAGATGTCGTTATATGGATTTCAAGGCGATTGGTCCCGTCATATTCTCCAGTTCCACTGACGTACCTACATAGCTTATATGGTGATGAAAATACCCGCTCCAGATGGACACAGAGTAAGGAAACAGACAGATACAACAACAATCATTGAGCTCTAATACCGCCACTACACTGCTCGCGAAGTGACTTCGGCGAAATGCCCGAAGATGGTCGCAGTACGAAGTACGTGACCAGTGTGACCACACACTCGCGCTACTTCAGTCGCTCGGCGCTCGCCAACGAGTAAAGTTATGCTTATACTCGCGCGCTTTGTGACATGGATAAGAATATTTAGAAAGCCAATCGATTTCAATATTAATAAACACAAAGTGTGGAAATGTAGAATCGAAAATAACAGTCACGAGCAGGATAGTTATTTTCGGTTTCACATTTTCACATTTTGTGTTTATTTATATTTCTAAGCATGTCCAATGCTAAAAAAATATATAAAATATATCTAAATATATCAATAATATTCCTGTTATTAAGTACAATGATATGCTTCTTATTGCGTTACTTTCTCAGAAAAAGTAATGGTTCATCTCGCTTAACTGCCTCAGTGGTGTAGCGGTAGTGTATGCGACTGCTAATCATGAGGTCTCGGGTTCGATTTCCGGGTCAGGCAAAATGTTATTGAGCTTTTTCCTAAAAAGAAAAATTCTCAGTAGCATCCCGGAGTTTGGAAATGTGCCCGGTAGACGTCAATATGCTCGCCCCCTATTACGTGGGACTTAAACATAGCTGGCGAGTCATGGGTGTGTAGTACACCTCTGCATACCCCTTCGGGGAATACAGGTGTGATGCTATGTTTATTATAATGCCTCTCGGTACTGTTGATACATGATGATCAAGGAGATTTACTTTAACAGGGAACATTTGCAACAAAAGCTAGTTTTTCAATTGTATGTATCTGAGGTTGCCGATATAGTAGCGGGACAAAATTTATACCACTTTTCGTATAATTATGAGATATCAAATAAAAAAGTTGCATTAAAATCTGTTCAGTAGTTTTTGCGTGATGTGCTAACAAACAAACAGACAAACAATCTAAAAAAAAGTTTTGTGTTCAAAGCCTAATACAGTAATTATTTCTCAAATATCTTAAATGTACAGATACAGCCCTGTTACAGCTTTAAAATAGCAAAATATTATTATGCAAGAACATTGAATTCGTAATCATTATCATCATCATTATATATAATAAAACTAAGTTGATAAAATGTGCGTGCCGATAAAACTTAAAAAGGAGTCCCGGCACGATAAAGGGACTTATATAGTGTGATAGCCCTTTATCCCCCCTCGAACAATAAATTTCCCGTTTAACCTAAAGGGCGTGTTTTTAAAGATTTAAGGGCTATTCCAACCCTTCAACTTGGAAATTAAGTGTAGTGGCGCCATCTGTTGGAGAGTATTTGAACTTCATTCAGAACAACGATTATTTGCGTTGCATTTCGAAAGGCGCTGCGAGCAATTGCAGAATGTGTAGTAATGGCGCGAAATTTAAAATTCCAATTTCAGTAAAATTTTAAATTACATTTGTTACTATAATAAAGTTATTAAATTTTGTGTGTTTATACAGCAGAAGCTAACATATATTTTGGAGTTAAAGCGACATCATTTTAGTTATTCAAATTAGTTCTGAAAACATTTGAAATTTTCAGTTTTTAAATTTCGCGCCTTTACTACGTATGCTACAGCTGCAGAACCTATTGTTACGGCGGACGATAATGTCGAGAACATTCTAGAAGCTGTGAGAAAGAAAATATTCTCAAACTTTCTCGAATATCCTAGAGCCTAGATCTCTGAATATATAAGAGCCCGGTGACGCCCGCCAGAGTTAGTTCGATTTGAACAGCGAAACAAGCGAATTCGAAACGAAAAGAAAAGAAGTTATCTGTGAGCCTTTATTTTGAAGTATCTCGTGTCAGTATTTTTAATAGTGTGTTTAATTAATTCTCGATTTTGAAGCGAAGAAGAAAAAGTTGTCAATGACCCTTTATTGTGAAATATCAAATGTGAGTATTTTATGGTGTGTTTAATTAATTATAATGGTTTTTTTTTTCCTTTCCTTAACCTTCAAGCAGTCGCGCGACGTTGAATCGATGCCTTCTATATAGTTTTGGCCGTAAATAAAATATCGCGCGACCGCTTGAAGCTTAATTTTTTTTTTCCTTGTCTCAACGTACCCCATGTTTACGTTACAATATATTTATCTATAAAATGTTTATTTAATTTATATTTTACAGAATACAATGCCTAGACGTAAAAGAGGAGGAGATCTCGCCAGTTCTGCAGCGAAACGGCGAAAACAAAAAGAATATCGAAGAAATTAAACGTAAGAAGAGCACGAAGCACGTTTACAAAATCAACGAACCAGAATGAGCACCCTGAGAAGCAGAAAAAGCGAAGAAAGAAAATAAAATAAAAGTATTAAAGAATCGAGAATTTTAAAAGATAATCTAACAAAGGAAGCATTCCACTACGAACCGACGAAAAAATATTACAATCATAAATATGTTGTAATCGGAAAGATAGCGAAGAAAGAAAATAAAATAAAAGTATTAAAGAATCGAGAATTTTAAAAGATAATCTAACAAAGGAAGCATTCCACTACGAACCGACGAAAAAATATTACAATCATAAATATGTTGTTATCGGAAAGATGAATAACATTTGCCAATATTGCCATGCGAAAAAATTCAGTAAAGAAACACCAGGTCTCTGTTGCATGAATGGAAAAATTCGATTACCACCACTAGAAGCACCTCCGCAGGAATTTCTACATTACATGACCGGGGAAACACTAGAATCAAAAACTTTCTTCAAAATATAAGATCATACAACTCCTGCTTTCAAATGACTTCTTTCGGTGTTACTTCGACTAACACTAATAGAAATTAATTTGAATATGTATTTTCAATTCAAGGCCAAATTTATCACAAAATAGGATCGTTACTATCAATGCTTAACGAAGACTATAAATTTCTGCAAGTATATTTCATCGGAAATGAAGCACAAGAAATTGATCAACAATGCACAAATTTTAATGGGTTGAGATGCGAAATAATCCAAGATGTACAGAGGATCTTACACAAATACAATCAACTGATTTACATATTCAAAACAACATTAGACCGCATGATTTCTGATGACTATAAAATTGTAGTTCGAGCCGATAAAAGACCACGTGGAGAACACGAACGTAGATTTAATGCACCTCAGATAGATGAAGTTGCCATCGTACTTGTGGACAATGAAAATACAAGCCGTGACATAATTGTAAAACGAAGAAGAAAAGGACTACAGTGCATTGCAGATACACACCGTTCATATGATGCTCTTCAATATCCGTTTATATTTCTGCACGGAGAGGACGGATATCATTTCAATATAAAACAAATTCATCCTGAAACAGGCATAGAAACAAACAAAAAAGTCACTTCCAAGGAGTTTTATGCTTACCGCTTAATGATCAAAGACAGTGAAATATACAATCACATACTCAACACTCGCCGTTTATTCCAACAATTTCTGGTAGATATGTACGCAAAAATAGAAGCAGAACGGATGCGTTACATGAGTAAAGACTGAATCAGAAGAAACTACGCACAGAAGAATACATCCACCTTCGAGACGCGATCATAAATGCAATATTGACGATATTGGAACAATGGTAATCTTACCCTCATCATACATAGGAAGTCCAAGACATATGCACGAATATACTCAAGATGCCATGACCTACGTAAGAAAATATGGACGACCTGATCTCTTCATAACATTTACATGCAACTCATCATGGCCAGACATCAAAGAACAACTAAAATACGGACAAACCTCCATGGATCGACACGACATAATAGCCCGAGTTTTTCAACAAAAAAAATAAGATTTATTGAAGTCATCACAAAATACCACATCTTTGGAACCGTTTGATGCTGGATGTATACAATCGCGTGGCAAAAACGAGGATTACCTCACTCACACAATATCATATGGCTACACGATAAAAATTATCCCACGGATATCAACAAAATCATCCAAGCTGAATTTCCCAATCCACGAAAAGATCAGGAACTATACAATATAGTAGTGAAAAACATGATTTACGGACCATGTGGACCATTAAACTTCAATGTGCCATGCATGAGTGATGGAAAATGTGCAAAAAAATATCCAAAACCATACTTGGACGATACAAAAACTGAAGATGACGGCTATGCCAAATATAGAAGACGACCACCGAAAAACGGTGGCTTCACAGCAAAAATAAGAATACAAGGCAGAGACGAACTGGAAATAGATAATCAATGGGTAGTACCATATAACCCACTACTTTCCAAAAGGTTCCAAGCACACATAAACGTAGAATACTGCAATTCAGTAAAATTTATTAAATATATATGTAAGTACGTAAAAAAAGGTGATGTGGCAGTATTTCAAATAGTCCAAAATAGCGAACAAAATTACAGAAATGATGAGATCCTCATGTACCAAATGGGAAGATACATCAACAGTAACGAAGCAGCGTGGAGGATTTTTAGTTTTCCCATACACGAACGCGAACCAGCTGTGCAACATCTAGCAGTACATTTGGAGAATGGACAGAGAGTTTACTTCACAAAAGACTTGGCTAGAAAAATTGCAAGCAAACCACCTCAGAACACAACATTAACAGCTTTTTTACAACTGTACCATACGGATCCATTCACAAAGACTACTGTATGTCGACTTCCCTATTTATTATACGTGGGACAAAACAAGAAAAATTTTTCAACGACAATAACAAGGAATGCCAGAGGAGGGTCATCCAGAAATCATGAAAATTAACGCAATAGGTCGAGTATATACTGTACATCCAAACAATGCCGAATGTTTCTATCTCCGTATGTTGTTACACGAAATACGGGAACCAACCAGTTTTACAGATCTCAGGACCATTGACGGCTACCTATGCCAGATGTACCGAGAAGCGTGTCAATCCATCCATCCATCCATCAGCCTTTTAACGTCCACTGCTGGACATAGGCCTCCCCAAGAATGGATCCCCCGTAATCGCCACGCTTGGCAGGCGGGTTGGCGATCGCAGTGGATGTTGTTAATACTCGAGGGAGTACTGCTGTCCACTCCCCCGGTATTCCCTCAGTCGGCTCTTACGACTCCCATGGGTGGAGAGGGGTGGGACAATTCTAAAGCTGGCCTCACACGGCATAAGCAAGCATGTCAATGCTTAGGATTATTGGAAAACGATAACCACTGGGAATTAACACTACAAAAAGCCACACTCACAGCTTCAGCTGAACAAATTCGAGAGTTATTCGCCATAATTCTAACAACATGTAACCCATCAAACCCAAAACAGCTATGGGACTCTTTCAAAAGGAGTATGAGTGATGATATATTGTACCAAATCCGACAAACTAATCCAGAACTGACTATAGAATTCAATGACGAGATCTTCAATGAAACATTCGCTTAGAAGATAAATGTTTAGCAATAAATGACCAGGCCTTAGTAGAACTTGGAATGCCAGCACCACAAAGAAATGCTTTCAGTGTCCTGAACTACGAAATTACAAAGGATAAAAGCTACAAGTCAATGAAGTACTTGAATACATTGCTCACAACAAACCACTTCTCAATGACAACCAAAAAAAAGTTTACAACGTTATAATGAACCGGATAAATAACAACACTGGTGGAATTATTTACTTGGACGCACCAGGAGGCACCGGTAAAACGTTTCTAATAAATCTAATACTGGCGGAAAAACGTGCTAAAAAACACATCGCACTGGCACTAGCATCATCCGGTATTGCTTATGGAAAGAGGATGATGCCCATTCTATCTTACAACTACCGTTGAATATAGCCGAACAACAATTCCCAGTATGTAAAATCTCAGGAAAATCTGGACGGGGTCAACTTCTAAAACAAGTTAAAATTATCTTCTGGGATGAATGCACCATGACCCATAAAAAATCAGTAGAAGCCATGGACAGAACATTACAAGAATTGCGAAAAAACTCTGAAATAATGGGAGGAGATATACTCATACTCTCAGGAAATTTTCGACAAACACTTCCAGTTATTCCCAAGTCAACACCAGCAGACGAGATCAATGCATGCTTAAAAAAGTCACATCTCTGGCCACAAGTACAAATACTGCAATTAAGAAAATACATGAGAGTTGAATTATCAACAGATGAAACAACAGCACATTTTGCTAAAATACTTTTACAAATAGGCGAAGGTACATATCCTACTGACCAAACGACCGGCCTCATTGAACTCAATAGTGATTTCTGTAACATAGCCACTACTGAAAACGAACTAATCGACAAAATTTATCCAAATATTATTCAGAACCTCAGACTAACTTCAGAACTATACCAACGTAGAGTGGTTATTTCAAAGAGCAATTTTGGCCACTTAAAATAATATTGTTGACGATATCAATTTTAATATTTTAAAGAAAATACCTGGTGAAGAGAAAATATATAAATCGATCGACACGATGGTATCCATTGAAGAAAGTGTCAACTTCCCTACTGAATTTCTAAACTCTTTACAAGTAGGTACCAGAAATGCCATTACACTGTTTGAAAATTGGATCTCCAATCATACTACTAAGAAATCTCAACTCCCCAAAACCATGTAATGGAACGAGGATAATCGTAATAACAGCTATCGAATAATATCATTGAAGCTGAACTTATTTCTAGAAAGAACAAAGGACACACAGTATTTATATCTAGAATACCACTGATCTCTTCTGAATTGCCATTTCAATTTAAAAGATTGCAGTTTCCAATTAAATTAAGTTTTAAAATTAACAAAGCGCAAGGGCAAACTTTAAAATATTGTGGCATCAACCTCAAAGAATCCTGCTTCTCTCACGGTCAGCTATATGTAGCTTGCTCAAGAGTGGAAATTCTAAAAATTTATATAGGTATATATACTCCGGACAATAAAATGAAAAATGTTGTTTATAAACAAGTAGTGTAAATAATGAGAAAATGATTTCAATTTTTTTTTACTTTTTACGTCATAGTTTATTTTTTTATTTCAACCACCACGTAATCTCATATTAACTCCCGAGCGAAGCCGGGGATCATAGCTAGTATCATAATAATATTCATACACATCTACATGCCAAAGAGCATATAACTAGAGACTACATGCGCTAATGACGGCGAGTCGACACCACAGAACAATTTTACTCTACGAGAAGAATGACGGTTTCATACATTTTTTTTGAGGACATTTTTTCTCACCGACCTGCGCCATCTGGGTCGAAACCCCAGAACTAATTAGAACCGCGAGGGCGGTAAATAGAAGTGGGCGATACAAATCGTATATAGATACGAAATCTGATATTGGTACAATATCTAAAAATCGATTACTGGCTCTTTCGAAATCTAAGTATTACAATATCAGATTTGCGATGTACTGAATACTCGCTCACTCGTCTATACCTACGCGATACGATACGCATCGGCCACATGCGTGCGACAAAGCGCGTAAGATACAAATATTACACTAGTTAGAACGGTACAGCAATATTACAATATCAGATTTGCGATGTACTGAATACTCGCTCACTCGTCTGTACCTACGCGATACGATACGCATCGGCCACATGCGTGCGACAAAGCGCGTGAGATACAAATATTACACTAGTTAGAGCGGTACAGTAATATCACAATATCAGATTTTTGAACAGATTTTATAGAAATATTATAATTATAAAAAAGTAATTTTTTAATTTGTTTAAATATTTCATATTTATCTAAAAAAGATTAAAAGATGGCGTAACTCGAAACAGTCGACGTCACTCGTATATGGCTGTATCTTATAAACACCTAACTGCAAACAACGATAGTGGCTTTTAAAATTGCCACTAGCGACCTCTAGGGCCATATATGTTAATGATTGTTGCCGCGTTCCGGTGCCAACAGTAGATGATCTATTACATTGATATTATTGTCTCTTTTTAATAGCATTGTCTCTTACTAAAACGAAACCCACTTATAAACAAATTGTAGAACGAAGCTGACAGGGCCTGGTCGACACTAACTGAACTCTTAAGCGAGCCGAGTAGTGTGGTCAGGCAGGCACTTCGTGTTGGCCACTGACCTCCATATATATACAAGCTCTATATGGAGGTTAGTGGTGTTCGCACTTCGCGTCGCTTCGAGCCCTTTGTACTTTAGTACACTACTAGTCTGTGGCCCTTTGACTCGGACGCAAATACCGACAATGATCGGAAGTCACCCGAGGCGAGGCGAGGTAGCACGAAGCGAAGCGAAGTACCCCTCCACAGTCTTGTATTCGCTTAACCTTCGGCTACTTCGCGAGCAGTGTAGAACGGGTATCATAACGACAACAATGTACTTTGTAGTCTGTGGTCCGTAAATAGTAGGTAGTAGGGGGAGAGTTTTGGCGGGAACACGAAGAAGATCATGTCGTCGCTCTGCATTATTTTCCTAAACTTGTGTTATTTCAAGTATTAATGTGTAAAAGTGGTGGATTTTTACTTATTAACTATTTGTGTATGTGCATAAGTGTTGGCAAGTGATGTAGTGCGACATAACGTGTTTTTTCCTGTTGTCTCCAAAACTCCATAGAAGCTTCAGTAAGGTCACCATCGTCTTACTGGAGCGGGACTTTGACTTGAATGACTAATTTTATATGACTGACTTCGACTACGATTTGTTTTATGAATACTTACGTGTGATGAGAGAATAACGATGTTTATGTTACTGTTAGGCTGATGGTTCTGCCAATGCCTTAAAAAAATTAATAATAAAAAATAGTAGGTAGGGATGGACAAATCAAATAGACATATCGATATATCTAGGGTAAAAAATATCGATATTTATATACGCTCGTGGACTTATTTTGAGGCCCTTATTTAGATAGTCTAATAAAATAATATGAGTTTCAAGGAGTTAAAAAAAATTGAATTTGATACATGGAAATAATTATCGAATATCAATACTTTGAGATTTAAAATATAGATGTTATATTTGGATGCAAATATGCAATACTGTGTCAAGCCACACAACTGCCATTTTGAGAAAATTGAGGATAAAGTTTTTAAACGTCAATATATTGAATTTGATAGAAATTAAACGGTTTTTATTGATATAAATGACTATTTTAGATTAGTATGCGTTTAGTTATCGTTTTGTATGTAAAATACCTTAAAATATTTTTTAATATAAAAGAAAAATGAAAATAATTGTTTTGCGAAATTATCTATAGGTTATATAAAAGAAAAAAACATTTTAAGAGCCATAAATCTTTATTGCAAATATCAAAAGAGTTTTTTGTTTGATAAATTAAAACAATTCAAATGTTTTGACACATTATTGAAAAAGACTGAATACTTTGGTATTCTTCTAGAATTTGGTAATAAGAAGCTTAATATATTATTGTAAAACTAAGCATGCCTTCTAAGAGACAGTCATGTCTTAGGAGATTAACTTCAATAAACTTTGCAAATATAAAAAATAATAATAAAATCTCAACAATAGGTATTCATACTTATTATTATTATAGGAACACCTATTACACAAATAGAAAGTGTCAATTAAGTACACTTAGTCGAGCATTTAATAAAATAAACAATTTAGGATAAACATTAATCTTACAAATTAAAAATATTAAATATTCAATTAGGAACATTTGTTTCTTAGACGGCACAAAAATATACTATTTAAAAAATATTCTTTACAATTAGAAATATAAATTATAATAATCAAGCACAACACTATATTCTAACCAGTCTCATAAAAGTTTAATAAAAAAGTATTTTGTATTAAAGTGACAAATATTAGACAAACATAAAAAAGTAATATCAAAAATATAGTAATTATTAACATTTATAAAAATAATGAGATCAGTAGGTATGTGTAATTTAAAATATAAAAGTAAGAAAAAATAAAATATTAACTCAATCCTCAGTTTCTTCTATTTAAAAATCAATGATAGAACCAAGCCCTTCAGTATCATCAATCAAAAAGTACCCGATCGTACAGTTCTCAAAAAATTATAAATTGGTTTAACATCTGACGGTACTAATTTGAGCATATCTTTGAGGTCTTTTATCTTTGCTGCGGATAATTACGACCATCAGGGTGTAAAACAGATAGTTCCACATCAAAATCAATATCTTTTTTTTTGCTTTTTTGTTCCTTTACTGATGTCTACAGTTTTAGGATCATCTGAAAGTTTGGACTTCATGTATAACACTGTTGAGTAATTTTTCTTCAATTCTATTTCAAACGTGTTAATCTAAGAAATTTTTATTTTATTTATATCACATTTTCTATTTGTTATCGTTTTCTGAATCGGTTCAATGGACAAGAAATCATCTTTAGTAAGCTTAGTAATATCAAATCTATTTTTTCTCCGGCAATTCTTCATTACAGATATAAAATCTTCGTCAGTGTAAAGACGGCAATTAGTTTTAAGAGCACACTCCACATCTCCGAATTCGGAGTCATTAAGCAGATAGGTATGTCCAGGTTGCAAAAAACGAAGAGTTACTTTATCTAAAATGGGATGATTCTGAAGGATATGTAAAAGTATTAGAATCATCTTGATACTCCAATTCTGACCGCCACATGAATCTGACCAGAGTAATAAATGAGTTACATTAGGCTTCAGTTTTTCTTTAATGTGCTTTCGCAAACACGACCCAACTTCCTGAGTTCCACGTCCCACTTCACGTTCAAGCCATACGTAAAAAAATCCTATAATCAGGATCTTCTAAGTTTTGGCTCGAATTTGTTTCGTTTACCTGATTCGATAGCTGTTGTTCATCTTCATCAGTAATTAATTGTGTAACGCCTTCTATATTAAAATCTGTATTGTAATTGGTACCTTGATTATACTCTGTTTTTTTAGGTGACCCGCTTGATGAATATTGTATTAAAGCTGTCTCAACTTCAGTAGCACTATGGGATGTACTTTCATTGTTAGTATCAGTATCTAATTGTTGATTTTTTTGTAAATTAGAAGAACTTGATGAGATGTTTACTGTCTGCGACGTGATATCTTTTATCGCGACTTCATCAAAAAGAGAACTGCTGTTATTGTTATTAGCCTCAATTTGATCAATTGACTCCAATACCTGTAATGGGTAGTCAATATCACAATCTACTACAAACATTTTTGGTAAATCGAAACTTTGATCTTCACTCTTCTCACTAGAAATCGACTGAATAGCTACATCAAGTTCTTGTTCTGAAATTGCAGGTATTGTAAAAAGGGGAATACATTTTTTATTCATAGCTTCAGAAGACTGTTCTTCTGTGGCGCTGGAAATTAACTGCTTCGCACGGTTACGTTGAGCGGCAGACATCTAAAACAAAATAATTTTAATTATTTCGTGAGTCTAAAGAAATATGTAGAAACAAAAATCTAATAAATAATATTAAAACATATCTGTAATTGAGTAAAACAAATGCTTTTAGTCTTCATTCAAATAAAATTTTACTTAGTTATACACATTTTTAATGGCGTGCTATGTTCCTTAAATCCTCATATTAGGCGCTGATATTTGTTGAACATAATTTTGCAAAAATGATTTATTTAGCTTGACACCATACATCTTAGGCCTAGATAGCCGATTCAGCTTTTTACAATAACCAGTTAACTAAACTTTTGACCAAAAACAACCAAAAATAATGATCGAAATGTTTAATTAATACATAATATTTACAAAATACAACAATTTCTATCAAAATACATACCATTTATTGCAAATCAACTATTTATTTCTGTTAAGTAGGCGCCAAGCAGTTCTAAGAATTCAAACGTAAAACGAAAATCTCTTAAATTATTAATTAAACACTTACCTTGCATTGATAATCACTATTTTATAGCACTAGATATTGTTTTACATCACTGAAACCAACAGTCACTCTAATAACTATTTAAATTTAGCTAAAATATTAAAACTAAAATAACCGTTGCATTCAATCTTCAAACGACATTCAACTGACTGATTGATTTTCGCAAAAACATATCAAGTCCCATGAAGTTTAATACCGAAATTAGAAATAGCGCTAAGTGTTTGCAAATATAAATCAAGGTACTTGAATTATCTTCGTAAAACGATTAAAAGAACATTGTGGTTTAACATTTAAAAACGTATTATTTTTTTATAAGAAATATGGGTTATTTGATCTAAAATGTTATTGCAAATCGTTCATAGATCAACATGAGAATGGATTTGTGAAAAAACTTAACATTCTCATTTTTGTGGGTTAACATGTTATTGCATATTTCCATCCATTTATAGAATATTTATTGAATAATATCCGTATTTTAATACGTCGATATTATTGCTCATCCCTAGTGATTTGTAACTACGTAGGTAAACTATACTAATAAAATAATTTATTTTTACCACTCGTTGGCTCGTTTCAGTTGCGCTGCACTAGTTCATTAATACAATAAATAAGAATAAATTCCATTTCATTCAAGTCAATTCAAGTTTCATTTCGAATTTCGATTCGAGTAACAATAATTGTATGTTTATAGGTGATTAAATCTAAAAACTTAAAATGGAAGATGTAGAAAATGAAAACGAGAATGAGATGAAACGTACAAAGGTACCAGATCCTTACTTTTTCTAGATTAATTATAATTTTCACTCAACATGAAATCAAAAAAAATTCTATAATTTTACATAGAAAAAATATGAACTAGAAATTATATAGCTCACAACGAGGTAGCAAAACTAGTTCTAATGCCGGTAAAACGGTGGGTAATATACCCACAGAAATAAGTTTCAGTAAATTTGTTTACCTCTAATGCTACTGAGATTAGGCAAATATCCTAATAGGCTTGCCTATTTGTATTTCATGTTTACATAATTTTATACAAGTAGTGTTTATTTGATCTATTCCTTTCATTACATTTGTTCAATCCTAACACTTTTTTTTTAAGTTTTCTAGTAGACAAATAGGAATTCTACAGTGTTCGAAATATAAATATGAATTAAATTCTATAAGTTCACTGTAGTTAATAGATGAATTATTCATTGACTATAAATTTCATAATAAACCTCGTATAAATATAATAAACCTAAAGGAGAGTCATTTCTTTTTGTATAAAGAACACCACAGATTTTTATTTTTGTTGCTTACAAGATTCTGCCTGTGTCTCCGTTTGCCTGGGCTTCGGATATAAATACATCAGTCTACCCCACATTAATTATCTCTATCTAAAAGTAGCTATCCCTCGGGAACTATAAACTTTTCCGTTATGAAAACTGTGTCTTTTTCTGGGCTCAAGATTATATGTATGTATATGTTTAATGTATAGTGCTAAGCATGTCAAATGCTAAAAATATATATAAAAATATCTAAATATATGTATGCAAAATTACAGCATGGCTCAGTAGTCACAGTATGAAAGCATAACAACAAAACAACCAAACTAAATAACTTACATTTATAATATTATTAAGGATGGTGGTAGACGAGCCATAAGTACTATCAAGCTGCTCTTCACCATGTCATTTTGTGGATATGTCTGTCTCTGGAAGTACTCCTAAGTTTTGAAAACAAAATACATTACCTCTTTCAGAGTCGCAGTCCATCCCCTGGCATAAAATCAACTGCAGTGGTGAAGTACACCGCATTCCAAAGCCCAGTAGGATATGCTCGGTTGCAATGCAATACTGACCTTAACATGCCTCCATCTAACTGGGGAGCGGCAATTGACTCGTATGGGTTGAAGCAGATACTGACTAGGGGCACTGGACTTTCAAGGTGTGTATTAATGAATAATAAATTGATTGGTAACTAGATTCTGAGCAGGATATCATCCATGTGGATTTCAGTATTTACCGTCAACAGTGGCATATGAGCTCAGGGCTTTTGCTATATATATTTAAATTAAACAATTATAATTGACAAATTAAACAAGTGCAGTGATATGCACGCATCAGATCAATGATCTCCATCCATCAGCTTTTCGACGTCCACTGCTGGACATAGGCCTCCCCAAATTGGGGGTATAGTGCCGTAATCGCCATGCTTGGCAGGCGGGTTGGCGATCTCAGTGAATGTTGTTAATACCTTACTCGAGGAAGTGCTGCTGCCCACTCCCCCCGGTATTCCCTCAGTCGGCTCTTACGACTCCCATGGGTGGAGAGGGGTGAGGTGCATAAAAAATAATAATATATATATAACGCCATATTCAAACGTGTAGCTTTCTACTTACTTACCATCACGCCATTTCCCTTGCGGGGTAGGCAGAGAGAACAGAGTGCCAAGAGGCTCTATTCTTGCATACATCTCTCGCTTCCTCAACATTCATAACTCTCTTCATACACGCTCGCCGGTTTCGGAGACTCCTGACTCCACCTTCCTTCAATACATGACCAATTTGGTCTAGGTAGGTAAGTCTCGGTCTTCCCCTGTACCTACATCCTTCCACTTTCGCATTGTATATCTTCTTAGCCAGTCATTCGTCCGGCATTCTTTCCACATGTCCGAACCATCGGAGCATTCCCTTTCGCATCTTTACACCAATACTCTCTTTCATACCTACTCATGTAGCTTCCTAGAGCCGTGGGAACTTTCACAAACCATCATATTTCTGGTAAGCCTATGCACAAAACTGCATCATATTGTATCGCCCTATCAGCTTAATCATTGTTCTGTCAAAACTTTGGAAGAGAATATTTTTGATCAGAATTAAATCTCACTTTTGAATGCAACATCATACCTTCGCATGAATTTGGATTCAGAAAGTCGCATGCCACAACCGAACAGATTCATCGCGTCCATGATGATAATTCGTTATTGCTTTGAAATGAAGCAATACTGCTCTGCGGTGTTTTTGGATGAGCATGCATTTGACTGCGTTTGGCGCAAGGGCTTTCTTTGTCAGATAAAAGATAAATTACCTCACTCTCTCTTCACTATTTTCACATCGTACATATCTTACCGAATCTTCCAGGTGAAACACGGTGAAGCTAGATCTAAATTTTATAACATCAAGGCCAGTGTGCCACAAGGCTCAGTACTCGGTCCCATACTTTACAATGCATTCACCTACGATTTACCTAACTCTGAAAACGTGACAGTGGCTACTTATGCAGATGATATCACCTACCTTTCGTGTAGTGGTGATTTACCAGAACAGGCTAGTGAACAGTTGCAGCAAGTGCTTAACCACTCACCAATGGTTAACTAAGTGATGCAGTAAAGCCAGTGCACAGAAATCGAACCACATTACTATGGCTTTCTCCGATCTGGTCAAGCAATAACGGCAGATGCCTACTGTGCCAAACTCCGAACAATGATAGCAAAACTTGCAGTGAAACAGCCCCGACTCATGAATCGATCTTCATCATTATTGCTCCATGATAACGCGAGAACTCATACAGCACGAGAAACCGTTTTAACTCTACGGGAACTGCAATTAGAAACCATTCGTCACCCTCCGTATTCGCCAAACTTGCTCCAACGGACTACCATTTTTTTCGTGACTTGGACAATTTTCTACGTGATAAAATGTTTTCTTCCCAGGAGGCAGTACAAAATGCTTTCACACAGTTTGTAGAATCTAGATCACCAGAGTTCTATCGCAAAGGCATAAATGACCTTCCTATTAGATCGCAGCAATGTATAGACAATAATGGTAGATATTTTGATTTAATATATGTTGAAGATTATGTTCTGAGGTACTGTGAAGTCGCCGAGAGAGCTAGTACATTATCAATGACATGCCTATTGACGTTAAAATATAAAATTAAAACGAAAAGCTAATACAGTATTGTTTTTTGCCTGAACTACCATCAGTCTGGATACTATAACCAGTTCAGTTGAGGTGAATAGGATAATATGGGTTTTAGAGGCCAGTGCCTCAACCAACCGTGGTGGTAATTGCATTATAAAAAATATTATTGCATTATAAAATGTGTTTCTGCTTTAGGTGATTCACTGCCTGTGTGCGATCAAGTAACTTCGCAACCAGTGGATTGTTATGAAAAAAAAAACAGCATCACGCCTGTATTCCCCGAAGGGGTAGGCAGAGGTGTATTACACACCCACGACTCGCCAGCTATGTTCAAGTCCCACGTAATAGGGGGCGAGCCTATTGACGTTTACCGGGCACATTTCCAAACTCCGGGCTGCTGCTGAGAATTTTTCTTTTTAGGAAAAAGCTCAATAACATTGCCCGACCCGGGGATCGAACCCGAGAGGATTGTTATGAGGACGTATAATGGCATTTTGCGCTCTTTGACGCCGTTTTATAAAAGTAATTTGTTGTCCAGGGAAAGGACTGACTTCCGTCCCATCAGCCAGTCCAGATTTTTCTATTAGGGATCAAAGTATGAAATTGCCGATTTGTACTGAAAAATTGAAATTCGTTTTTTTTTTCATTTAACATTCTCATCATCCTATGTAGTAAGATTAATTTTGCAATTAAAATTCATACTATTGGATTGCCGATAGATGGCGTTGGTCGTTAAGACAAATGTGATGAGAAAATTCGGTATTTCTAGAAATAGTACGGTAGCTCAGTGGCTTAGAGCACTTCCCCGGAAAGGAGGGGACGCAGGTTCGATTCCCGCTCGTACTAAAATACTCTTTTTCCTTATTCACAAATTATAATTTGTACTTTAAGAGTAGCTGAGCATGTCAAGTGCTAAAATATAGATAAAAATGTTTAGAAAATATTCTTTTTTCACTTTGAGTAGTTTTTATATGTTTTCACAATACAGTACGGCATATTGAACGTATAGTTAAGTGGGTCTACGAAAAGAGACTGGCGCGCTATTGTTTCTCTTTTGCTTCGGACACTTTTGAGCGGGACCACGAGGTCCATTTGTTGTCAATATGTAAAAGTAAAAAAAACTTGAGAAGAAACTAACATATTATATTTTTGTTCCATAGTTTCAGAATGGCGCACATGTTTCCTGACAGTGTTGGTGAAGTGGATGTGATATCGGGTGCTGAGTGTATCAAGAAGCTTCTTAAGTTGCCCTATCAACCTAATGGAACTGTAAGTTTCCCTCTGAGAGACTTGTTGTCTCCTCTGATGTAATTCTGTCAGGATCGTGGGTTATAGATGGCGTTGGTTGACATTGGTCTTATTCCACATTATATTGTGTATATATGCACACCTTTCTGAAAATATAATATCGGACCTCGGTAAACTTGTAAAAAATATTGTCTTATTTTTATATACAAGTCTTTCACTTATCTTGTCTGATTTGCTTACCCAGGTCAGCATGATGGTTCACCGCGTGGAGAACACTCTCCTCCTGGACGACTTCGATGTGTACGACTATCTAATGAAGTCAGAGTGGTCATGGCTCAAGGACTTCTTCTACGAAAACATTCTGAAGACCATGACGGAACAGGTTGGTTAATGTTATCCTTCTTATATTTAACTCCAGTCCATATTACAAACATAATAAAATGTATTCTAAAATACAGTCAAATGTCTTTTTTAAATGTCATAATAATCGGTTTAGTAGTTTTTGCACGATGCGTGAATGAACAAACAGACAAAGATTCTAAAAATTTAGTAATAATCATCAGAATGGTGTCCGCTCATGTCTCGTTCTCACAGAGACGAAAATTGGGCAGCGGAAGGCCATTAAGTGGCAACCAGTTGTCTCTGCCTATCCCTCTGGGAAACAGGCGTGAGTCTGTGTATGTAGGTATATCTATCGCATTTTGTTTTAAAACACAAGACCAATAAGTAATAACAATGCAATAAGGAATAACTCAAGTATCATTAGGAACTTTATAAACATAAGGGCACTAAGTCAAACTAGACTGAGATCATACTTTTATGTATGTAATCCTTGGAACGACAGGTAACGAAAACACAGGACCAGAGAACTGAAGTAAAACACTGAACTGAAAGTGTGAAAATGTGAAATCGAAAATAACAGTCACGAGCAGGATTTGAACCTGCATTTCCTGGAATCCCGCCCCTAGCCCCCTTAGAATGAAAAACGAAACGTTAGACGAACTTTCGTTTCGCATCATTGTGATTGGTTGCCTGAATCACGCGTCGAAATCTCGACTAATCAGGAATCACGCGTCGGACTGTTGATCAATCACAATGACTCGAAACAAAAGTTTTGTTTCGTTTTTCATTCTAAGGGAGCAGATAGATGCTTTGCCAATTCAGCTATCGTGGCAATTGCTCGGGACTGCGAATTTCGATAACACACTGTGTTAATTTTGTATGGCTAAGCATGTCAAATGCTAAAAAAATATCAAAACTTTTATCAAGTTTTTCCAATATTGTCACTACTGCTATGGTGACCATCATAAAGATCTCTCTAAAGCCAATTGTAGTGAAGACAGTGAGGTGGTAGTGTTGGTCAATGTTGTTTTGGTATGCTCTTTAAACCAGCCTTCAATTGCAGGAATTGACGAAGCTAATGCTGTCCCCATCTCCCAGCTCAGCCCTGCAACTGACGAACAAGTTTTTGTCCCACAGTGTGAAGAATACCCAACTGGCCGAGTGTCCCAAACCGCAGCCTCTTCCAGACATACACACGCCTATGACTATAACTGGTATGTTCTTAAATTTTGTGGGATTGAGCTGTCTAAAGTGGGGGCATTAAAGTCATATGCCGCCACGGTAGCTAATGGCCCAGGACTGCTCATATGATGTACTCTTGCGAAAGCCTATATTCGGAATTGGTTTTGTGTTTGTCACTAATGCAATATACAGGGTCTGTCGTAAATAATAGATAACCCGTTAATCGTAGATAGCCCTGATGTCAAGCTACAAGAAAATCGACTTTTTATTTTAGGATTGCCATCGGTGTGAAAACGATAGACAATTTTATATGTTTTGTTAATTTTTCTTCTTTGCGTCATTCATTTGGTCACCATTTTAACAAAGTTATTTGATGTACTTTTTTTTTGTATCTGTCTCCTGGATACTTGTATTATTATATTAGATTACAGCTTATTTTAGATTATAGCTAAGGAAGATCTTCTCGTCCAATATTCTGCAGTGTCTGAAAACGAAGGTCTACGACCAGTGTGTGTTACCAGTGATGACATACGGAACAGAGACGTGGTCTCTGAATGTTGGCCTCATATCAAGGCTCAAAGTCGCTCAGCGGGCCATGGAGCGGGCTATGCTTGGTGTTTCCCTACGTGATCGAATCCGTAATACGGAGATCCGTAGGAGAACGAGAGTGACCGACATAGCCCGCCGGGTTGCCATGCTGAAGTGGTAATGGGCAGGCCACATCGCTCGACGAACCGATAACCGTTGGGGACGAAAGGTTCTCGAGTGGCGACCACGTATCGGACGGCGCAGCGTAGGACGGCCCCCCACCAGATGGACCGATGATCTGGTCAAAGCTGCGGGGAGCCGTTGGATGCGGTCGGCACAGGACCGCTCGTTGTGGCGTTCTCTTGGGGAGGCCTATGTCCAGCAGTGGACGTTGAAAGGCTGATGGATGGATGGATGGATTAGATTACAATTCAATTCAATTCTTGATTTAATGGCGTTGTTAGACTTATAGACACAACTTTGCCAATGTCGAGTAGGTATATCGAATACACCGTCATACGAAGGAGATTGTTCAGTGATAGATAAAAGGGCCGGTGGTTATGAGACTAACTACTAAGATGAGTAGGTACACTGAAACAAACAAAATAGTACTAAATACAACAAATATATATAGGTACAATACTTAACTAAAATTATTTTAACTCTAAACATAACATAAACATTACCTAATTTCTGAACCATGTATATTACAGCTTGATCTTATTTAACTTAATGAATTTGTACAGAATATGGATAAATGGGGTGAATACTAGTGCGAGTAAAGTTTTGAACGATACAGGGCGAGGTATTTCGGGCGGTAAAACATCATATAAAGAAAAAGTTAATTTAGAATAGCAGAAAAATATATGGTCCACATTTCCCTCAGCCAGACCGCATTCGCAAACGGAGCTATCCCTAATCCTAAGTTAAGCCAAAAATACAGGTATACAGGAGTGGTTCAATCGCAATCGGCAGATGGTAGAAGCAGCGGACTTGTCAATATTTTTGAATTTAGAAAACCAGGGTTTAGGGGGAATGTCAGGTTGAATATCACCATAAAATTTTCCTTTAACGGTCTTGGAGGCCAACCATGCGGCGGTCCAATTTTGAAATAAAATTGATTTTAAGGAAGCACAAATATCTTGAGAGTAAATTTGGAAGTGTTCAAGAGACCCCATGTGTGTGGCAGATTTAGCACAAATATCGGCTGATTCATTCCCAGATATGCCAGAATGACCAGGAATCCAAGCCAATACAACATTAATGCCAAGTCCATCACATTGATATAGCTCATCTCTTATTTTCAATGTAATTGGAGACTTAGTGTTTACTCGAAAGGGGTTAGATAAGATAGACTGAAGGGAACTTTTAGAGTCAGAAAAAATTATTGAGTTATTTAAGTTGTGAGATTTTACAAATGAGATTGCTTCTAATATGGCTATTAACTCTCCAGTAAACACTGAAGAGCCAGGTGGACATTTAAACATTAATGAGATTCTAGTGAAAGGGATCCACACCGCAGCGCCAACTGAATTATTAGATAATTTGGAAGCATCTGTAAATAAAGTATACCAGTTTTTATAATTCCTATGAAGTTTTTCCTTAAATATATTATTGGCTTCTATGGTGTCTTTATCAATACCAAAATGTAGGATTATTTTTGGTTGGAAGACTAGGACATTATAATTTGTACAATATAAAGGTAAAGAAGGTGATTGAAATAAAGGGTTAGGAAGTTGATTAAATAGGCGGTATGAATGAAGAACACAGGGAAGATGATCATCTAGATGAGAATTATTGTAAAGTGTAAGTAATTGGCTTAATTTAAGAAGGAGAGGATGATTGCTATTCTGAGCTGTTTTGAAGAAGAATCTATTACAAAGGTATTGTCGTTGCAATGAGAGATAGGGTTCAACACACTCAACCTGCATTGCATTAATTGGAGAAGATTTCATAGCACCCAGAATAATACGCAGACACTTATATTGAATTTTGTCAATTTTTTTTAAAGCAGGTTTGTTGGAAGTGTCTAAAAAAAAGAACAGTAATCCATATGGCTATGAATTATTGCCTGGTATAATATTTTTTGTACAGATGGATGAGCACCCCACCAAACACCAGAAAGGGAGCGTAGAATATTAATATTCCTTAAACACAAAGTGAAAAATGTGAAATCGAAAATAACAGTCACGAGCAGGATTTGAACCTGCATCTCCTGGATACCGTCCAGATGCTTTGCCAATTCAGCCATCGTGACAATTGCTCCTGACTGCTAATTTCGATAACACATTCATACTTAACGTCTTTGGGTGACGCCTGCGCGATCTGTCGGAAAGTATTTTCATACATTATACCGACCAGGTAAACTTAATTTTACAATTAAGATTTTACCTAATAATGACGCAAACCCTATAAATATTTAGATATTTTTATATATATTTTTAGCATTTGACATGCTTAGCACTATAAATTAAACACAAAGTGAAAAATGTGAAATCGAAAATAACAGTCACGACCAGGATTTGAACCTGCATCTCCTGGATACCGTCCAGATGCTTTGCCAATTCAGCCATCGTGACAATTGCTCCTGACTGCTAATTTCGATAACACATTCATACTTAACGTCAATTTCAATTCATACTTAACGTTAATTGTAAAATTAAGTTTACCTGGTCGGTATAATGTATGAAAATACTTCCGACAGATGGCGCAGGCGTCACCCAAAGACGTTAAGTATGAATGTGTTATCGAAATTAGTAGTCAGGAGCAATTGTCACGATGGCTGAATTGGCAAATCATCTGGACGGTATCCAGGAGATGCAGGTTCAAATCCTGCTCGTGACTGTTATTTTTGATTTCACATTTTTCACTTTGTGTTTAATGTGTAGTGCTAAGCATGTCAAATGCTAAAAATATATATAAAATATCTAAATATTAATATTCCTCTCACATTTCTGGGCTATGTAATCAAAATGAGGCACTCCTGACAATCTCAAATTAAGCCATAATCCTAAAAACTTTATTTTAGATTGTTGAGGAATGGTTTCCCCATTAAAATTAATGGAAATAGTGGGAATGATTCTTTTTTTAGTGACAATGACTATATTGCTTTTTGAAGCTGATAGAGATAATCCATGATCTAAGAGCCAATTTGAAAGGTACCCACGGGCAGAATTTAAACTATTTGTTGCTTCATCCATATTTTTGACTTTAACATATAGGGCTATGTCATCGGCATACTGTAAGATGTGGCAAAAAGATTGTACTGTAAGGTCTAGATCATTGGCATATAAATTGTACAATAGGGGACTTAGAACCGAACCTTGTGGCAGTCCCTTCCAAATAATTCTGGGAGGGAGGATAGAATTTCGATGTTTAATTGATATAGTTCTTTACAAAAATAAGTTCGTAATAAATTGAATTAACTTAGGAGGTATATTACATTGTATTAATTTACTCTTAAGGACTGGAAGCTGCACATTATCATGCTGCTTCGATATCTAAGAAAACTCCAACTAGGTATTTTTTTTTAAAAAGCTATGCGAATATCAGTTGTTAATAAAGAGAGAGGAGTCTGAGGCTGTCTGCGGTGCCCATCCCTTTTCTGAACCCAAACTGAGATTTGGATAACAGATTTTTAGTTTCCACAAACTACTCCAGGCGGTGTTTGCTCATATGCTCAGCAATTTTTCCTAAAACAGATGAAAGGGCTATTGGTCTATAACTGTTTGCATTAGAAGCAATCTTCCCAGGTTTTAGTATAGGGATAATAATTTGGTGTTTCATTGCTTTTGGAATGAAACCTGATTCAAAAAAGTTATTAATTAACTGGAGATAAATGTTTTGGCTGAATTCAGAAGCATTTTTTAAAAAAGAATATGGAATTCCATCTTCTCCAGGGGAAGAATTCACTAATCCCTCGAGTGCTAAACTAAGCTCATGAAATGAGAAGTGGGAGTCCAATAAATTCGACGAGGGAAGACTTAAAGAAGAGGAAAATGAGTCTATGTTAGGAACATATGATGGAGACATTCTAGCAGAGAATGCCTCAAGCCAGGAAATGGGATCGTTGATGGAAATGTCATCAATGCTGTATGATCCTCTATAGCGCTTTATTTGTTGCTAAACCAGTGTAGATGGGGTCCTAGTAGACATTTCTTCGCAAAATTTAATCCATCCTAGTCTTTTTTCATTTTTAAGTCTGGTGGTTTGGGCAGCAGTTTTCTTGTAAAGAATAAAATTATGTTCCGTCATGTTCCTGTTGTATCGCTTCTCAGCTTCTTTTCTGTCCTTGACAGCTTTTGAGCAGTGCATCCCACCATGGGGTTGAAATTTTGAATTTTGATGGTTTTTTTTAAACAAAACACCTCATCCGCAGCCAAATGAATACATTCTACAAATTTTGAATACAGTTCAGAATAATTTTGAGTAACAGGAAGATTTCTTAATTTGTTTTCTAATGAAGCCGAATATAAATGCCAATTTTCATTATTTAATATATATTTGAAAGATGGGCTAAAATTGACTGGTGGGATACTCTTATTCTTCGTTTTGATTAGAATGGGGTAGTGGTCACTGCCATATGAATGATCTAGAATATTCCAAGACAAAACCGAGGCTAGAGAAGGAGAACAAACTGAAAGATCTACTGCGCTTCTCGGATCTTGTGAGGGAAGAACCTTGCGTGTTGGAGTCCCTGTGTTAATAACACACAAATTTGCCTCATCAAAAATTTCTAATAGGAAACGGCCAAATGAATCGTCATGACTCGAACCCCATGAAGTGTGGTGGGCATTAAAGTCTCCTAGAAGTATAATAGGAGGCGGAACTGATGAAATAATGTATAGAATGTCTGAAACTAATGTTGAATGAGGGTGAGGTATGTATAATGATATGAAAGATATATTGAAAATATTTACAGCAATGACATTAATGTCAGGGGTGACAGATGGGAGATGAATTTGTGAAAATGGAGATGAACTTGAACGCCTCACAAGCAAGGCACAACCAGCATATCCATCTGCCCTGTCATCCCTGAGACAGGAGTAACCGGGAACCCTAAAACGAGAACCAGGCACTAATCATGTCTCAGAGATGGCAATGACAGGTTGCTGGTATTTGTTAATTAAGTAAAGAAGCTCGTGCTTCTTATGGTAAACGCTTTTCACATTCCACTGCAGGATAGGAACTTGATCCATAATTGTATTTTGAAAGTAATGTTGTTAGTCTTTGGGCAACGTGGGACGGTATGTTTGAGTTTGATTTTCCAAGTAAGTCAAATATCATATTAAATAGAATTTTCAGGAGATTATCATCCTGGAGTACAGGTGGAGAATTGGAAGAAGAGGGTACAGGAGATATAGCACAACCATTTGGCATAGCTGAAGGCGGGTTAGCAACAAGAGCCTGATGGGATGCTCTATCAAATGCTTTTCCCAGAGGGGTGTGGGGACGGGGAGAAGAGAACACAGTTTTCCTGTATGAGGAAATGGGTGTGAGTAGGTGGAGGTCTTGATACTGATGGATGATGAGAGGAGTTAATGATTGCAGAAGTTTGGGCAACTTCTGCATATGATTTAATGTATTTGGGGATTGATCTTGATGCTTCTTGGAATGAAATATTTTCTTTTGACATTAATAATTTGATGGACTTCTGCCTACTTTGCTCAGGACAGTCCCTGTTATTAGCAAAGTGATGTCCCGAACAATGCAGACAAGAAGCTTCCGCCTCAATTACACTGCAGGAATCACCTGCTTGAGGCTGAGCACAACGATAGCATCGAGGCTGAGATCGATAAAGACCCTTAACATGTCCGAATCTGCAGCAGTTATAACATTGAATTGTGGGGAATTGGTATAATTCGACAGGAACGCTGGTATGGAAACAATAAATTTTGCTGGGGAGAACTTGACCTTGGAATGTTAGGACAACTGTTTGTGTAGGAGACCAAGTTACCTTACCATCTGTTCTAGACTTCTTGTTGAGCCTGCGGGCCTTGAGAACAGGACCGCACCCATTTGGTAAAATGATGAATGATTCCACAAATTCATCCATGGACAAAATAATCAACAGGAACATGACGAACTACACCCATCTTAGTAATATTGTAAGTGGGGATTGCGGGAATAAATTTAGAAATTTCTAAAATTTTATTGTCCAAGAATTTATTTGCATCGTCCGCTGTTTTAAATTCAACAGATTTTACCTCTTCCAACTTTTTTAATACCATCTGTACAAACATTGTTTATTTTATTTTTAAAAAGAAACTGCCCAAACTTTATGGGACGGATTATTGTTCCAGCAATCGGATCTGGCTCAGAACGGGTAACATGAACAATAAATGGACCACTGTCTGTATTGGAATAAGATTTAACACCCACCACTAATCTTGGGTGAAGATAGACGTTCTGAATGGACGCTACGGCTAATTCTTTATCTATTATCGTTTTTTTCGCGTTTGAATTGCTCTTATCCTGCTCATTGAAGCGGCGTTTAGTCCCAGGTTGAAAAATTGAGCTAGGGGACGTAGCACCAGACCGAGGATCAGGAGGGTCAGGAGGATCAGGAGGGTCAGGATCCTGTGGATCTAACCACACTTCCTTTTCCATTGTAAATAATTAGTAAGACTTCCAAGAAAGAGAAAAAAAAAATTCAAATGAAAAGTTAAACAAATGCATAAACTATGAACATAAAACTTACCTATGCACAACTACCATAAACCACCTACACTTAAATAAATATATTTAATTCAATGCAGATATAGAATGAAATATTTTTAAAATTTAGACCACAATTTAACCGAAATTATTGAACAAAAACTCTCTCACACGTGTGAAGAAAGTATTGGGAATGGATGATTTGTTTATGGTTCCAAATTCAAATTTTTGTTTTTTTTGTTGTTGTTAGATTGGCACAACTGTCATCCATTTTGGCGCGGAGAAACCTTAGCCTGTCCTGAAAGGACGAAGAGAAAAAAAAAAAAAAATTTGGCGCGGAGTTTAGAGTTGCATCTGTTATTTATATTAAATACAGTGCTGTTTTTAGTTATATTATATCTAGTGTGTATTGCGAATTTTATAATGGACTAAAATATCGAACAGAGAGTTTGTCTTAAATTTTGCATCGCCAATAGAATTTCGTGTTCGGAGTCACTGAAAATGTTACAGAAGGCTTACGGTGAATCGACTTTATCAAATGAGAGTGGAAGATTTGCCTCACTCTGGTAGGCCATCAACATCTGCAACTGAAGTTAACATTGCAAAAGTGAAGGAAATAGTGACTGAAAATCCTCATTCAACTTTGATAGAGATAGCCGCCGAACTTTCTGTGTCTCACGAGTCGATCCGTACCATTTTAAATAATCACTTGGGTATGAAACACAACGTCTTTGGGTGACGTCGTTAAGTATGAATGTGTTATCGAAATTAGCAGTCAGGAGCAATTGTCACGATGGCTGAATTGGCAAAGCATCTAGACGGTATCCAGGAGATGCAGGTTCAAATCCTGCTCGTGACTGTTATTTACGATTTCACATTTTTCACTTTGTGATTAATGTATAGATCTAAGCATGTCAAATGCTAAAAATATATATAAATATGAAAAAAAAAAACTTACATAGTGCTTAAAATGTAAAATTTGACAGTATTTTACATTAATAGTGTCTAATATAGTAATCTAATATAATAACACAAGTATCCAGAAGTCAGATACAAAATAAAGTACATTAAAATAAGTTACTTTGTTGAAATGGTGACCGAATGAATGAGCAAAGAAGGAAAAATTTAAAAAATACCAAATTGCCTACTTTTTCACACCGATGGCTATCCTAAAATTGAAAGTCGATTTTCTTGTAGCTTGACATCAGGGATATCTCCGATTAACGGGTTATCCATTATTTACGACAGACCTTGTATATATACGAGGGGCGGCTGATAAGTACGCGGCACAATTTCTCCAACTAGTTTTTGATGTGAAACATCTAATGCGCAGGGAGGGTAAAATCGGCTGTTAGCGTGGCGACGCTTTTATTTTACTTGTCCTGTTCAAATCTTGTAAGTTAAATTTGACACACTTCCCGGTTTCCGATTGAGCTGAAATTTTACACGCATATGTATATGACGTGACAATGCAATATTATGATGACATGGCGCTGATCTGATGATGGAGCTGGAAGGTGGACTAGGAACTCTATAATGAAACGGCGCAACCCCATCGAGTTTGGAATCGTTTGAATCGTCTTGACGAGTACTTTGTCTTTAGATGGTATCCAGGGTCTGATGATGAAGCTGGATGGTGGCCACAGTAACTCTGTAATGAAACGACGCAACCCCATCGAGTTTGGAATCGTTTGATTCGTCTTGACGAGTACTTTGTCTTTAGATGGCATCCAGAGTCTGATGATGGAGCTAGAAGGTGGCCACAGTAACTCTGTAATGAAACAACGCAACCCTATCGAGTTTATACTCGTTTGATTCGTCTTGAGAAGTACTTTGTCAAGGTAGGATCATTTTATTTCTACAAAATAATTTCGATGTTTCACATCTGGTAGATGTCCCACGACGTCTAGTTTTTTTTACTAATTTGTAGCTCTTCTGCTATCTGTCACAATTTAATTCTACTATCGGCCAGTACTAAGTCCTTCGGTCACTACCGCCACTGGGCGGCCCTGGCTAGGGTCGTCTTCCCAGCCCTATTTTTTTACCATCGTGTATAAAGGCCCAGAATCCTGAAGAACTGATGACATTTCTTGAAATAAAACTACGTTTACGGAATCTATCGCGTTTACTTGATTTTTATGCTATCCCGACGTTTCGAATACTTTACAGCATTCATGATCACGGGTGGACTTAGATGGTAGGCGTCCAAAGCTGATATGTTGTTTCAACGGTTTCATCTGCCCACAGTATATGATTTTACAAATTTTTAGTTTATTTATTTCAACCCACATAATATTCGTTTAGAAACACAATTAAAAATATCTACTGTTAAGTTCTATGCTTACAATGTATGAGATTTTTAAGCTAGTATATATTAGTTTAGTACTTCTCTTTAAGTTTTAAAATTTTTGTTTATATTTATTAAAAATTCTAAAAATTCTACCACAAACTACCAATTAAAATTTTTTAAGTAATCAAAATACTACCAGCTAGAAGACAATATTGATTATTAGTTTATATTATTAAATATATTGATTTTAATAGAAGCTAAGACTAAAAAGCTACCACCGGATCGGAACGCGGCCTGACTGAGAAAGATCTGGCCAGAAAACTCAGTAGGCAACAACAGTTATGGATTATTAAATTTATGCGGAAATACTAACTAATCACTACTGTGGGTTTTATCTACACAATAAGCGCTAACTGTGTCTTGCAATCTTGTGGTGTGCCTTCTTGTATTATGTTTGGTGAGGCCTATTACAGGATTCCAGCTTGATGGCAAGACCCAGCCAACTTCTCTATTGAAATTGGGATGTTTCTTAATTTCAATAGCCTCACGTATAATTCTAGGACGATATCGATGTTCTTTTGCAAGGATTTGAGGTTTGTCAAACCTGATGTAATGGTGGGTGTGGTCCTGTGTGTGCTCACAAATTGCAGACTTTGTATAGCGACGGCGCTTCACATCAGCTATGTGTTCTTTGATCCGAGTTCTTATGGATCTCTTTGTTTGCCCAATGTAGGAGAGACCACAATCACAATCCAGCTTGTACAGTCCTGCATCCTGTAAGGGTATATGGCACTTGACTGGTGGTAAAAATTGACTAATTCTTTTGATAGCTTTCTATCATACTTTTATGATGACATTTCTTCAAAAATTTCTTTCGGTTATTCACTTTTTTCACCAGGAATTTAAACACTGCGCGGTGTTCAAAATTGCGAGAATTTTTAGTTTCCGTTGACATGGTGTTGTTGCTTGTTCCAGGGATGAAGTGTTAATGAACCAAATAAAAAAACGGTGTTATTTATACTACCAATTAGTCAGGCAATTAGTGTTATCAGTGACGAGATGATGAGGCATCGCTAAATGCCCTAGGCCGCGAAATTATCAGCCGCCCCTCGTATTTGCCCATATTCGATAGTGTATTATTTTTGGAGAATGAGGGATCTACTTTCTTTTTGTCTCACTCGTAGACTACCAGAAATGAGGTGTCTGCTTGATGATTGACTTTGCTTGGTTACGAACAGACACATTAAGTTGAGCATCCAACATTTTGCGCGTCTAATTATTCAAGGCTGTTTCCTGACTCCGACTTAATGCTTCGTCAATTTGATAGTGCTAATAAATAATAATCTTTTGCTTGTCTAGACTAGTCCTTTATAGTCCATAGTACAAATGGCAGGTGCTTAACTCATAAAACTATAAAACTTTTTGATCTTACTTGACATAGCCAGCTACTTTAAAGAACATTTTTTTTTTGAATGTGGAAAAAGAGAACTTTGGTGCGAGCGGGATCGTAAAGACAAATGTGATGTGGTGATTGGGAATGGCCGTCGGTCAGTGCGATGGCTTAGTGGTCTAGAACACTTCCCCGGATCGGAACCCGCTCGTACCAAAGTTCTCTTTTTCCACATTCACAAATAATTTGTTCTTTAAACTATAGAAACTAGTTAAAATGGAAGCTATCTTTCATACATGTCCATGACTCCAATAATTTTTTTTAGGTCCATTTCTACCAGAACCGGAAATAAAAAGCAAACCGGAAGAGCCTCCAACTGAACATCTGTACAACCGTAATGTGCTCTGGACCTTTGAAGACATACATATGCTTATAGGGTCCGACCTACCCATCTTTGGTGACAAGGACCGACCCTGCGTTAGTCTACGACTCAGAGATGCCAGGGAACCCATAAATGTGTTGACAGGAATCGATTATTGGTTGGACAATCTTATGTGCAATGTTCCGGAAGTGCTAATGTGCTACCATTTGGATGGTATCGTCCAAAAATATGAACCAATGAAAACTGAAGATTTACCCAATATGGAAAACTCCAAATTCTCACCAAAAGTCATACGCAATGTTGCCCAAAATATATTGTCATTCCTAAAAGCGAATGCGACTAAAGCTGGGCATACATATTGGCTTTTCAAAGGGCCCCATGATGACGTTGTCAAGTTATATGACTTGACATCATTATGCCCAGACAGTATGGACAATCCCTTCACAACTCCTGTAGCCATGCTGTTATACAGGGTGGCCAGAAACATGCGGATGACGAACAGGTCCAAACATGTCAAGCAGTTATTGGAACATGTTATTGAACTGTTGAAGGTGGAAAGGTATCCACAAATTGTTGCGTCGAGTCATTACATGCTAGCCGATTTGTATGTGCCGGCTACTACTAATCCTGCTAACCCGGATTTCAAAGGTAATTGCCACATTGCTTCAAGCTGACCAAATTCTACTTAACAAACATATGTAGATAATTTGCATATTAACTTGAGCCTTGCTTATCCCGGCATGAATGGGCCGGCATCATAGAAAATTGTCATGAAGTAACGGTAGGTACCTACCACTGTGTTTCGTATGGTGAGTGAGAGCGCTGGAGGCCCAAACGTCTTCCTATTCCCTTCTTATTCTCCTTCCTATCCTCTCTTTATTACCCGTCCTACGTGTCTTTAGTATCCTACGTATCCTCTCCTTATTATCCTTCCTGTCCATCTCCTATCCCTTTTCTTAGAAATAGTGACGCACAAGTGATGCCTCTGGTGTTGTACTTTGGCTTTTTTTAGGCGGGAAAAAATGTACCTAACCGCCCATCCCGGCGTTCGGGCCAATGAACAGGGTAGTGTGGGGCCCTCACCCACTAAATAAACCCGCCGTGTGCCGTCTTTCGGCCTATATTGGCGGGCCACTGGAACTATGTTACATTGCTTCAGTGGTCCTGGTGTTGTAGGCTATGGTAACCGTTTAGCATCAGATGAGCCTTAAACTTGTTTGCCACTCAAGTAGTATATAAAAAAAACCAATCGCTTCTCGCTGTCCTCTTTGGTGAGGTGGGAGTAATGTACCTACTGCGCAACCCACTGTCCCGTGAGACAACGGGGCACTAGACTCATATGCCGAAGTAACTAAATGAGAGGACCGCCTGTATATGTAGTTGTAGCTACATTTCTTATTTAATTTTTAGATGACAATTCGGACTCTGACTGCGATGACACTGACTTCTCTGACTTTTCTGACAATATCTGCGAGGAAGCTGTCGACGTGACCGATACTCATACCGAGGAATCTCCAGAAAAGGCAGGAACTGACAATCAGACAGATGTGAATAAATCCCTTGCTGTGCAAATGCGAGGGCTGGCATTGAAGGAGATAGGAGACAGAGTTAGGTATACTACGAGGGTGAGTGCTTTTTTTGGTAATGATTATAGATCAGGTTTCCATGGCAAATGATCGATGCTGCTCATGGCATTAGTGATACTAACTACAAACAAAGTAAATACATTTTGATCTGTATTTTAGCACTTGACATACTCAGCTACTTTATATAATTATTTGTGAGTGTGGAAAAAGAGAATTTTCCAGGATTGGAAAGGATGTAGGTTCGAATCACGCTCGCACTAAAATTCTCTTTTTCCATATTTACAAATAATTTGTTCTTTGAACTAAATACAATCTACAAAGATACAATTCGAATTGGTATGTTGGGCCCGCGGGTCTGCCTGAAAAAGAACAAAGCCTTGCTATTCCAGGATTCTTGTCTAGGTTTTCCCGTGGAACACCAACCACCGTGTAGGTTAATACTATGCAAGTGCGGGTACTGATGAAGTAACTGGGCCTGTACTTTTAAGGTTTAAATTCATGATGGTTGCGCAACATCTCAATCGCTTAATTTACTTTTGTTATCCTGTATCCCTACATATTCAAAAAGTCTTTGTCTTGTGTAGTACCTAATATATGGAAATCAGTCTTTATTTCATCTAGTCATAAAAAATGAGCAAAAATAGAAATGACTAACTATAGGCCAGTTTCCAAATTATGTCTCCTGGCTAAAGTTTTTGAAAGGGTTATTTATAGTTAAGTATATTTTGCTCTTAGGAACTCATTTAGTTCATTTTAACACGGCTTCTTGAAAGGCAAATCCACAGTCACACACCATGTTTTATTGAATGACTACATTACGGGGGCAATGGATAATGGTAAGCAGGTGGATGCAGTCTATACAGACTACAGTTTTGACAGAATCGATCATAGTATTTTGCTTTTAAGATTAAGTGCCATGGTTATTCGTGGTGACATACTTCAATGGTTCTCTTCTTATCTAGAAAACCGGTCGCAAGCTGTGGTATTCAACAATTATATTTCTAGTTGGGTTCCCGTCTCTAGCGGATTCCCTCAAGGTTTGGTGATCATAGTCCGGAGCGTGCTCGTCGCGATCCCTGCCAGCCCGCAATCCACAGGCTGCAATCCGGCTCGAATGCGTACCGCAGTGCGGGTTAGGGCGTGCCCCAGAGGCGACGAGTGCCAACCCGCCCCCGTCGGTACGAACAACGGCAGATGCGGCGATGGGGGCCGCCACCCATCAAACCCAATATATAGGGAGCAGAGTGTCGAGTAGGCACGTGGAATGTGTTACACGAGCTGGTAACCGTCATGTCAGACAGACAGCTTGATGTGCTCCGTGTAACAGAGACCAAGCGAAAGGGCAGTGAAACCTGTGATCTTCCTGGTGGAGGGATAGCTCTGTGGTCTGGTGTACCGCAGAGCGATCGGGCCAGTATGGGAGTGGGGGTGTTGCTGTCCGCTCGCTTGGCCTCAGGTGTGAAAGGCTACGGAATGTTTGATCCCAGACTTTTATGGGTCCGAATAAAACTAGGTGTCACCAGGGTCTTCATGGTCGCAGCTTATGCTTCCGTAGGCTCTTCGGTGGCATCTGATCTAGAGAAGTTCTGGGATAATGTTAGGGAAGTTCTGGATTTGGCAGAAGCTAGTGAATGTGTGATAGTATGCGGAGACTTGAATGGATGGGTTGGGACCAAGCGTCCAGACTTCGAGGACGTGCTTGGTTCATTTAGTGATAAGAGAGTGAACGATGCAGGTAGGCTCATTGCGGATGTATGTATGGAGAGAAACCTTATTGTGTCAAACACATTTTTTCAACATAAGGACATCCGTGTGTATACATGGAGAAGGAAAGAACAGAGAAGTATGATAGATCTAATTCTGGTAGACAGTCGCCTCCGAAGTAAAATTCTGGATAAAAGGGCCTACAGGGGTCCCACTGTCGATACGGACCACTATCTCGTTATTGCGAGATTTAGTGGTCTGTTCAGAAAGTGGAGACCTGGCGAGAGCGTGTCCACTTCGGACGGCTTGAAAGAATAAAGATTGAAAAGTTGCAAGAAGAGAGTGTAAGTGAAAAGTATGCAGAGGGTGTCCGTGAACGGCTGACAATGGCAAGTCAGCCGGAATCTGACATGGAAGAATGCCGGAGGGTATTGAAGGAAAGTGTGGTAGATACAGCGAAAGAAGTATGTGGATGCTCAAAGAAGCATAGGAAAGTGAAAGTGAAAGTGATGCATGGTGGGATACGACAGTAGCAGCTTCCGTAGACCAAAAGAAGAAAGCGTGGCTGGATTATGTATCTTCTTTGAACCTGAGTGCAAGTATGAAAGAACAGAAGAAAGAAATATACCGGCAACGTAAGAATGACATCAAAGCCTTAGTGAAAGAGAAGCGTGATAGAGCAAATATGATTGCAGAAGAAAGGCTGACCAAAAACTTAGAGAGCAACACCAAACTTTTCTGGAGGGAGGTGAAGAAATCACGGAGTGGTTGGTCAGCTTTCAGAATGAATAAAATAAGGTCTAAAGGTGGAGACATTCTTACGCAAACACAAGATGTGTTAAGCCGATGGAGTGAATATTTTGGAGATATGTATGCGGATGTTCAGGGTGATGCCGGTGCCACATGTGGTCTAAAAGATCAGCATTCGGTACCGGCATCCTTTGATACTAATGTATGGATGAAGTTGTATGGGCGATTAGAAGTTAGAAAAATGGTAAGGCAGTGGGTATTGATATGGTGTCTGCTGAGATGATCAAGCTTGGAGGCTCATGTGTCTGGAATGAGGATATGTCTGATGATTTTTTGTGTGAGGCACAAGGAGGTTTCAGGTGTGGAAGGGGATGCATGGAACAAGTGTTTTCTCTGCGCAACATTGTGGAGAAGCATCTGGCTGTAGGCCAGAGGGTTTTCTGCAGTTTTGTGGATTTGGAGAAAGGATTTGACACGGTTGTACGAAAGAAACTTTGGGACATTTTGACGGAATATGGTATTAACGGTAGGCTGCTACAAGCGGTGCAGTCCAACTACATGGACTGCAGAGCTTATGTGCGGCTGGATGATGGAATGTCACCCTGGTTTGATGTCAATATCGGCGTTAAACAGGGCTGCGTTCTATCAGCCAGACTGTTTATCATGTATCTGGATAAATGTCTACAAAGGTTGAATGAAATGAATGTGGGAGTTCAGATGGGCGACTCAGTGGTTAGGTCTCTGCTATATGCAGACGATGTGGTTTTATTAGCTCAGTCCGCGGCTGACCTGCAAACCCTAGTCGACGTAATGGCGAAGATTGTAGGAAAAGGGGCCTACGTGTGAATGTGAGCAAAACCAAAATAATGGTTTTTAAAAGAGAAGAAGCCAGATGTTAGAGTAGCAATAGGAAATGGTGTGCTAGAACAAGTGGATGAATTTGTATATTTTGGATGTGGATTCAGTCGGGATGGAAGGTACACCACTAATGTAGAGAGAAGAGTGAATGCGGGAAATAGAGTGAAGCATTGGGACAACTTCTCGGCAGTCATCACCTCAGCCAGAAGGCACGTGTCGCAATACACAACGCAGTGCTTGTCCCAACGTTATTATTATTCCTTTATTTCAGGCAACTACGGCCTATAAAAAATATACATAAATATTAACTAATTATAAACTAATAAATATACTATATAAAATAAAACTTAAAACTACTGCACACGAAGTGTCGGCGTCATGTTGCGCTGCGTGGTGTCGCGTAACCTTTCACGAAATCTTCGATACACGACACTCTTCGGCCAAAACTCTTCCTTGAGGAAGGTCGCAATGTGCTGAGTTGGAACTCGCACCACGAACGACTTGAAGTTTGTGTTGTGGCGCGATTCGAGCTTCTCAGCCCTCAAAGTCCAGCTGGTCTTCACTCGCATATACTCAACAATCTCCTCAACCTTTGTGGAGTGATGCAGCCGGGACACGTATAACTGCGTCGTAGGTATAGCTGGACGCAGAAGCATATTGGGTCCTGCCAGCACGGTACCGCACTGGTTCCGACAAGGAGGTGTTCTCTTCTTCTTCTTCTCCACCTTTACGAAGTCATCCTTGTCAATCTTGTGCTGTTGCAAAATTTTGGTGGATTCACAACAGCCCTTGTCCCCTTTTCTATTTCCTGCTTGCCGTTTAGATACAGCAGGTTTATGTGCGGCGTAGGCACGTTTCGGGGTCAATGTACCTGCATGTGTCACTCCTTCAACCAGTGTTGACGCAGCGACGGCGGCGGGGCACGATGCAGCGCAAGCAATATCAGCGGCGGGTGACGTAGTGGAGCTCGCCGACTCAAAACTGCCGATTGAAACGTTTTGCGCCCCGCGTCGTGTGTTCACATTAGAGGCGTCAGGCGCCCTACTTACCGAAACAGCGTTACGCAATAACTCTACTTCGGTACGTAGTTCCCCTATGGTGTTATTTGACGCCTCCAGCTTGGACTTTACCTCGGCCAGGTTCACTTTTAAAGATGTAATATCCTTCAGCAACCTGGCGACATCGACGTGGTCGAACGTGACGGGAGGTAACTTATGTAGCTCCTTCGCCACGAAAGCAGGCACGTCATCCGGATCGGTGGTTTTGAGCATCATGATGATGTCTTGCACACTCTTCTCGCCTCCATCCCTCCGGCGGGACGGCATCTGGTCGACTTTTCCAAACGCCAATCGTTCAGCAACAGCTTGGCACTGCTTATCTCCTCCTGCTTGAAGGTAGATCCACAGATCTGCAAGATGCTGACCTCGTCCATAAAATCGATGGCATGGTTGATAAATGCCAAAAGCTCATTTACTACGAGTTTTGCGAACTCATAGCGACGAAAATGGGCAGTGGCTATAGCCACGCCGAACGCGAAATAATATATTCGTACCGGGCAGCGTAAACACGTCCGTACATGGCCGTGCCGCGCCGAGTTATTGTATGGAAGCGAGAGTTGGGTATGCAAAAAGGAGCATGAGAGTAAAATCAATGCGATCTCTGCGGAGAATCTGTGGAGTGAGGCTGACTGACCGCATTCGTAACGACGACGTAAGAGAGCGAGTAGGTATGAAAGCGAGTAGGTATGAAAGAGAGTATTGGTGTAAAGATGCGAAAGGGAATGCTCCGATGGTTCGGACATGTGGAAAGAATGCCGGACGAGCGACTGGTTAAGAAGATATACAATGTGAAAGTGGAAGGATGTAGGTACAGGGGGAGACCGAGATTCACCTACCTAGACCAAATCGGTCATGTATTGAAGGAAGGTGAAGTCAGAAGTCTCCGAAACCGGCGAGCGTGTATGAAGAGAGTTATGAATGTTGAGGAAGCGAGAGATGTATGCAAGAATAGAACCTCTTGGCACTCTGTTCTCTCTGCCTACTCCGCAAGGGAAATGGCGTGATGATAAGTAAGTAAGTAAGTACAATCACATCAATTGAGGATATGGTCGAACTTCAAGCAGACCTACGGTAGATGCATTTCCACAGCGTTCAGAAAAAAATCACAAGTAGGTAAATGATACAAAAGAGTGTGTGTGTCAGGGCCGAAAGCGGAACAGCGTGGGCCCGAGTGATGGTGTGTGCGCCCCCCCTGAGCGCTGCGGCCGCGCTCTGCACCACGCGCTCCGGGGGCTGCGGGCACTGCACCACGTCACCATACACCGCTGTAAGGTACGTCGCCACTGGCTCACTCACACACACACATACAACACACTGCTACACGTCACCATACACCGCTGTAAGGTACGTCGCCACTGGCTCACTCACACACACATACAACACACTGCTACACGTCACCATACACCGCTGTAAGGTACGTCGCCACTGGCTCACTCACACACACACATACAACACACTGCTACACGTCACCATACACCGCTGTAAGGTACGTCGCCACTGGCTCACTCACACGCACATACAACACACTGCTACACGTCACCATACACCGCTGTAAGGTACGTCGCCACTGGCTCACTCACACACACACATACAACACACTGCTACACGTCACCATACACCGCTGTAAGGTACGTCGCCACTGGCTCACTCACACACACACATACAACACACTGCTACACGTCACCATACACCGCTGTAAGGTACGTCGCCACTGGCTCACTCACACACACACATACAACACACTGCTACACGTCACCATACACCGCTGTAAGGTACGTCGCCACTGGCTCACTCACACACACATACAACACACTGCTACACGTCACCATACACCGCTGTAAGGTACGTCGCCACTGGCTCACTCACACACACACATACAACACACTGCTACACGTCACCATACACCGCTGTAAGGTACGTCGCCACTGGCTCACTCACACGCACATACAACACACTGCTACACGTTACCATACACCGCTGTAAGGTACGTCGCCACTGGCTCACTCACACACACATACAACACACTGCTACACGTCACCATACACCGCTGTAAGGTACGTCGCCACTGGCTCACTCACACACACACATACAACACACTGCTACACGTCACCATACACCGCTGTAAGGTACGTCGCCACTGGCTCACTCACACACACACATACAACACACTGCTACACGTCACCATACACCGCTGTAAGGTACGTCGCCACTGGCTCACTCACACGCACATACAACACACTGCTACACGTCACCATACACCGCTGTAAGGTACGTCGCCACTGGCTCACTCACACACACACATACAACACACTGCTACACGTCACCATACACCGCTGTAAGGTACGTCGCCACTGGCTCACTCACACACACATACAACACACTGCTACACGTCACCATACACCGCTGTAAGGTACGTCGCCACTGGCTCACTCACACGCACATACAACACACTGCTACACGTCACCATACACCGCTGTAAGGTACGTCGCCACTGGCTCACTCACACGCACATACAACACACTGCTACACGTCACCATACACCGCTGTAAGGTACGTCGCCACTGGCTCACTCACACACACATACAACACACTGCTACACGTCACCATACACCGCTGTAAGGTACGTCGCCACTGGCTCACTCACACGCACATACAACACACTGCTACACGTCACCATACACCGCTGTAAGGTACGTCGCCACTGGCTCACTCACACACAAGAACATGAACAGTGAAAGTCTTCCAAAACTAAGGGCGACCGCTGAATACCCTCATTAATAAAAATAATGATTATATTTGCAATAGGAAGAAGAACGCGAACGTGTCAAACAACAAATACTAATTGAAGAGCAGCATCCGAAAATGGCAAACCCATACGAGCCAATCAAAATGACATACGAGCCAATAGCAAAAAATAAAACTGACAGCAAAGAACAGACTTCACGCAGCCGCCGGAGGAAACGCGAACGTAAAACATCTGAAAAAACCGGCAACTGTCTCATCGAATCAAAATCAACCATAGACAAAAATGCGATACAAGTATTAAAAGACAAAAAGGTTTACCCAACATGGCACGAGCCGAATCGCGATGACAATTTTGCTTGGAAGCTTCATTTAAAAACTTTGCTGTATGAGAAGATATGTCTGGCGTACGCGACATTGGCGGAATACAGTTACTCGGACCAACAGTATGGGTTTTCCTTGAAATACATCGACATAGCAAGCAAATGCCAGAAGTTGTTGTGTAATATGATTATTAAGAGCAAAGTTGTGGATGCTGGTTGCTTGATAGGAAGAGTGGGAGATAATTACTTCCAAATGAGTAAAAATTGGCAGCATATGGACAGGTAATCTTTGATGCTTTTTTTTAACTAAGATGACACTAGGTAAAATTACAACTGATTGTGAGTTGTAATGGTATGATATATTATTATCTAGGACTTATCTATATACTATCATATCAGCCCCCCTAGCCAAGTTGCATTAACTTTGTAGAATAGAAATAGGGTAAACTGTAGTATTGCTGGCACCCCCTTAGTCATTGGCACTTTGGATTTTAAATGCAAATATTAAGAACTGGTATAGCAAAAAACATCTGTTCTACTTTTTTTCATAATCTGCAATAGTAACATTGTTTGCAGAAAAAAAGTAGGTTTTATAATATTATAGCTGGCAGCACTAAAGAAAATAAATATATACCGGTGCTATGCAGAACAGTTAAAACATCACTTTCTAATAAGGGGTCATCAATTAACGACTTTAACATAGATTATTTATTATTATAGGTAAATAATGGCAACGAGTGTCTTTTCTGACCAATTTTCTGTTATAATCTTACTTTATTAGGTGCCAATGACCGATTCCATCAATCCATCCAACAGCCTTTTGACGTCCACAGCTTGACATAGGCCTCCCCAAGAATGGGGGATAGTGCCATAATCGCCACGCTTGGCAGGCGGGTTTGCGATCGCAGTGGGTTTTGTTAATACTCGAAGGAGTGCTGCTGCCCACTCCCGCGCTATTCCCTCAGTCGGCTCTTACGACTCCCGTGGGTAGAGAGGGGGGTGGGACAATTCTAAAGCCGGCTCCACACGGCTAACTTCTATGACTGATTTCTATGTGTTAATTACTTATGGTGCCAATGACTGTAATTTCAAATATTATTTTCTTTTTTTTTCTATTAAAAATCTCTAATTAAATTGATTAATGCATTTTCATTTGAAAATATACATACCAGAGAACTAAAAAATATACATACCAGAGAAATATACATACCAGAGAACTAATTGATTAATGCATTTTCATTTGAAAATATACATACCAGAGAACCCTTTATCAATGTTTGCTGATGTTTTAAACACCTATCAATTTCAAATATATATATATATCAATCTTAAATATGCTTAGAGTGCATACAGTTTACCCTATAATAGAATACGATTATAGAAATTCCGCCAAGTGTCGCGCCTTATTCTATCAATTTTATTATATAATAGAATAATCAATGTATGCATGGGTGTTGACAAAAGGCTACGACAACATAAGCATAACCGACTGTCAATCCCATACATTGATTCCATCCATCCATCCATCCATCAGCCTATCAACGTCCACTGCTGGACATAGGCCTCCCCAAGAAATGGGGGATAGTGCCGTAATCGCCACGCTTGGCAGGCGGGCCGGCGATCGCAGTGGGTGTTGTTAATACTCGAGGGAGTGCTGCTGCCCACTCTCCCGGTATTCCCTCAGTCGGCTCTTACGACTCCCGTGGATAGAAAGGGGTGGGACAATTCTATAGCCGGCCCCACACGGCAATACATTGATTATTCTGTTTCTATTCTACAACGTTTTTGCAACTTAGCAAGGGGGGCAGATCGGGATCACTGAAGTAATGTAACATAGTTCCAGTGGCCCGCCAATAAAAGCGGAGAGACGGCACATGGCGGGTTTATTTAGTGGGTGAGGGCCCCACACTACTCTGTTCGTTGCCCCGAACGACGGAGTGTGCGGTCAGGAATTATTTTTTCCGCCTTAACAAAAAAAATAAAGGGAGCAGATCTCGTTTTGCATCATTTGATGTATCATAACAAAACATATTTCTATAGAAGAAGAAAGAGAAGAAGTCGTCTAAGACAGACTCCAAGCAGTGGTTTGTGCGGTTGGGCTTATGTTATCCATTTAAGAATTAAACAATAGTCGACTCTATGTTAAACCATAGGTTCAAAGACATCCAATAAAAATCTTAGCTTAAAAGATTTGGTGTCATAGCCAATAAAAGCAATCTAAAAAAGCTAAAACTTTGCAGGTACAAGAAGCAGTTTGGAACTGACCATGACGTTGACAGTCAAATCCGGTTGGAGATAGAGAATGACATGGTGGAAGAAGTTGAAAATGTAACAGCTAATGAGTTTGATCTAGGTAAGATCGTATATGGACTGTATCGTTTTAAGAGCAATAGTGTACTTACAATGTTAACTATAAAATTTTCTTGGAAACTTTTTATTAATTTAAACAGCAAAATTAGATCAATGTTCTTATTTATTGTCCCACAAGCCTATTAATGTCCATGGGACCACTTTCTAGGTTTCATTCTGTGCTTGGCATTCATTTAGCAATGGCAAGGTAGCAGACAAATTATTGTGCTTCAAGGTCAAAGTGACTCAGCTAGACCTAAAAATGCCTTTTAATGACCCTTAGTTACTTTTGAGAGCGTGTTAGCGTGCGTGGACGTCTCTGTGCGTGCATGGTGTACGTACACGAGTGCGTGCGTTCGTGTGCATCACTGATTGCACACCTGATGACATGCACCATTGATTGTTCATCACCCCAAATAAAATGTTACGTCGTTTTGACAGATATCTCGCTGCCCACCAGCTCATTGTCGGCCATGCTCCGCTCGTGCGAGGTGTACCGTCGAGCTGCGGGCCTGCACGACCGCGGGGATGAGCTCCGTCGGCGTCTCGCCTCCGTCAACAATGAGCTCGCCGTGCGGTATATGAACGACGCACAACGTAACTATATTGCATTTATATTTAGTCACATAATTGTAAAAATAAATCATCATAATATTCAATACAAGCTGCTTGAGGTGATCACGGTGCGGCCAAATGGTAGAAGCTACATAAGCTAATAAATTATTGCAAAGAAAACTCAACACTATTATAATGGTACAAAGTTTAAAATTAGAATGTTAGTTTGTATGTATTAATGAAGACTGTCTATTGACTAGATACACTTTTTTTCGAGAATTTTGTACTAGACCCGAAGTCCAATTTTATTAGGTTAATGGTTTACATAATATTTTAATTTAACTTGTGGGTATGTTACAAAATGGGGGTATGTTACAAAATATGTTTCTTTTTTAAGAGATCTACACGAAATACACGGAGGAATCAGATCAGGCGGATCCCAAAATACAGCTGCTGCTGAAACAGTTCAACGTCATGTCCCGCAAGTCGCTTCAGTGTCTAGAAGAAGCCACTGAGATATTTAAACAGGTCAACGATATACCCAACCTGGCACTGTTGTATTGTAATAAAGGAAGATATTTGAGGTTTAAAGCACATTGTGATCAAGGGGGTTTTAGGTAAGACCGATAATACGTTATTTAACTTTCTTCTCCTGTCTTCTTCAATCTCTCTCGCTTCATTTGAAGCGCGTTTCAAAGATGAGGATCAGATCAATTTTGAGGTTCTCACAACACATCTCAGCTCCTGTAAGCCAGGGTCTGCCATATTTTCCATGGATGCTGCTGAAGTTACTCCATTAGGTAGTCCTGCGAAGCGCTTATTATTGTCTCGGCACCAACAATAAATTCGGAGTATATACGGAACACTATTCGACATTATCTTTTACGATATTTTTTTGCAATTATTAGTCCGGTATATTTTACAGCAATGATAGCCTAGTGGTAAAACCAAGGACTCTAAAAACAGCGGTGTTGAGTTTGATCCCCAGTCCGAGGTTCTCGTTCGGTACACACCTCCAACTTCTAGATTTATTGAAATACGTATATTGATATTAGTTATAATTTTATGCAGGTTTATGTTTAAACAATTGGTAGTACTATTTAAATCTATAGTAATATTATAAAGAAAAATTTAATGGAGCATTAAAATTCACTTAAATTTTGTTTTCTGCAACGATATAAGGGTAGATTAACGTTTAATGTTGTCTTTAAACTTTAATGGACTTTTCTGCAACTGAATGTTAATCCTATACATTTGTTTGTTTTTTTTATCGTGACGCATTTTCGTTTCATCGAGTTTCAAATCACAACGATTCTAAAGAAGTATTCACTTCAAAAAGTAAATTGTTTTTAGTCGGATTGTTCTTGAATTGAAACCTGTGAAATCCCTAGCAGCAGTGACAAACGCCGGCTATACAGCGAAGCTGAGGAGCTGTACCAGTCAGCCTTGAAGTTGCTCGGTCCTAGAGAAACTTGTGGAGCCACCTCCGTGTGGGAGTTAGTGGCCTGGGAACTGTCCTGCCATCTTTACACGAAGGCCGTTCTGATGCAGGAGTCGCCAGAAATATATTCTAATGTGAGTATCTTTGCTGCACTTTATTATACTAAGAGAACGGGAAAGTAAGCCCTGACTGACGATAAGTGGACTTTAGGAACATGACGCATTACTGACGCGTTGTCGATCTCAAGATAACGTTAGGCGGTGCAGCAGAATAATAAAGTTTAGGTTCTATCTATTATTTTTATATTCAATATAAAGTATACGAGAACTTTTAAACGTTGCCCTTCGCATGAAGAGTTATTCGAGGGTCCCAGATTGTTCCCGTAACCAATTGCTCTTTTTTATCCATCCATCCATCCATCAGCCTTTCGACGTCCATTCCTGGACATATGCATCCCCAAGAGAACGTCACAACGAGTGGTCCCGTCATGGGGGATAATGCCGTAATCGCCACGCTAGCCCGGCGGGTTGGCGATCGCAGTGGATGTTGTTAATACTCAAAGGGTTGCTGCTGCCCACTCCCCCGGTATTCCGTATATTCACCTTGTGCTAATTGAATGTAAGATTTTAAATTACCGCGTTTCTATGTACTTTATGCTATAAGCGGGACTTAACGCGTATATATTTACTGGTAACATACCTTTTTTACCATTAAATAGATACGCGTTGGTTTCGTTCGTTTTACTTCGAAAACTCGTTGTAATAGAGCCTCGCTTGACTAAGCATGTATGGGCGGTCTCGATAGGGGAAGTAGGTACCATTCTTTTTTATTGTTTAGGCGGGAAAAAAATGTTCCTAACCGCACACCCCGTCGTTCGGGGCAACGAACAGGGTAGGGGCCTGCACCCACTAAAGAAATCCGCCGTGTGCCGTCTCTCCGCCTTTATTGGCGGGCCACCGGAACTATGTTACATTCCTTCTGTGGTCAAGTAGGTATCATCCTCTCACAGAAGATCATAAAACAACCGTAGCTACTCCTGCAGTTGTATTTTGTATGGTGAGTAACAAGTGTCGGAGGGCCAAACATACCCCTCCCCCGTTATCTTCTTATTATCCTTCCTCTCCACCCCCTACCCCTTTCCTTTGAGTTTGCGACGCGTGATAAGTGAGACGTATGCATGTTTACCACCCGTGTAGAAAAATATTTATACAATACCCATGCCATAGAATGCATTGGGGTGCTGATCTTTTCTTAGTCCATCAGTTACTGTTTTTAATATTACCATAAATAATACGTTACTTATATTTTCTAGGAGGCGACGGAGGTAGCGGAGGCGTTGAAACACGCTTTGAAATACTGTCTGTTAAGCCCTGGGCCTAGACAGTACTTGTACCAGTTCAGAGCGGCCATGATTTACCACCGGCTTGGGTCGTTGTACCATTCGCAGTATCGGTGAGTTACGTTTTTCTCTATATAAAAATTGTTAGATTGTTCTTTTATAGTTGTACTATATATTAGCACAGGCGCAGATAGACAAAACATTGTATAAGATGTTTACAAAATATTTTTTTAAAGCACTCGTACGGAAATTGAGGTACCAGTATACTAACATTTAATAGCGACAATGTAAGCCTTAAAGAGATTCATAAAAAATATTTTAGATCCACAATTGGGCACTAAAAGTGTCCACTATACATGAGATACGGATTACGCATTTTTTTTTCACTAATTTCGTTTCGTGTTGTTTCGACGTGTGAGCAGCCGCTACATCCGCAACGTATCAATATGCCTAATAATACTACAATTTCTTTTGAAAAACTCATTGACTGTCTTTTTCTCTCGTTCTTTCTGAAGTGTCATAACACTCACGCCCGCAGTTAAAAGTTGATACTATTTTATAAAATTAATGTGAAACGAATGCTAATAGGTATATATCGAACGCTAATAAATATTTAAGTAATATTATATATATATACTTATACATTTGCCGTGTGGGGCTGGCTTTAGAATGGTCCCACCCCTCTCTACCCACGTGAGTCGTAAGAGCTGACTGAGGGAATACCGGGGTAGTGGGCAGCAGCACTCCCTCGAGTATTAACAACATCCACTGCAATCGCCAACCCGTGGCGATTACGGCATTATCCCCCATGACGGAACCGCTCGTTGTGGCGTTCTCTTGGGGAGGCCTGTGTCCAGCAGTGGACGATGGAGGGCTGATGGATGGATGGATATATACCTACAACCTTTGCCAGGATTTCTATACACAATTGTTTATCCTTAATTTATATATGACGGGCCTCGTGGCGTAGTGGGTAGTGTAATCGACTTCCGTGCACGAGGTCGTGGTTCCGATTCCCACTCAGGACAATTATTTGTGTTATGAACACAGATATTTGTACTGCGTCTGGGTGTTTTCTACCTATTATATGTATGTATTTACAAAAAAAAGTAGTATATGTTTTAATATCCGTAATCTGGTACCCATAGCACAAGCTTAGTTTGGGACCAGAGGACATTGTGTGAAAAATGTCCGTGAATATTTATTTATAATTTATTTATATCAACCATATGCAAAAATTCTTCGTTTAAATATGTTGTAGTGCATCGAAATTTGTATGATTCTGTCATATTAATCTTCTTTCTATATTATACAGAATAGTTCAAGAGGAGGGTCCAAAACGCCGAACATTATTCAACACTACGCGCAAGAACTACGAGCAGGCGGCCAACATGTTCGCGGCGTTAGAGGACGCCGGCATGTACCTCACCGTGCAGATGGAACATGTCGCCGTGTTGGAGACCCAGGCTGCTGGTAAATACCACGAATCTGTTATAACTACAATCTAGGGATATTGGTTTGAAGAATGTAGGTACAGGGGAAGACCGAGACTCGCCTACCTCGACCAAATCGGTCCTGTATTGAAGGAAGGTGGATTCAGGAGTCTCCGAAACCGTTGAGCGTATATGAAGAGAATTATGAATGTTGAGGAAGCGAGCGATGTGTGCAAGAATAGAGCCTTTTGGCGTTCTGAGTAGGGGGTAGTAATACAGGTGTGGGGTTGGGTACATTTTATCCCGTTTAAACAAAAAAAGGGGTTGTTTTTGCTGCTTAGAGATTTTTATGAGTGCATGCCTTTGATGTAGTTAACAGAGGTTATTAACTGTTAAGCTATTACAATTTTGGTGGTTTTAACCATCCCTGATGCATATCGGTGATTTTCTTTTGAGCTGGATTTCCTCGTTAATTAGGGGCCGTTCATAAGTTACGTCGCGCTAAATTACGATTTTTTGGATAATCATCACACTTCGTTTTTGACTCCTCTGTAAATAATATTTATATATTCGGTAGTCCTTTCTCAACTTGTACATGATTTATTACGAAAAAAAAAAGTAAAGAACATAGACATAGCGCTCTCACCACGCCTGTTAGGCAGAGGTGTACCTATTACACCCACGATTCGCCAGCTATGTTTAAGTCCCGCGTAATAGGGGGCGAGCCTATTGCCGAAAAAGCTCATTGCCCGACCCAGGGATCGAACCCGGAGACCTCATGATCAGCAGTCGCACTTACTACCGCTGCACCACCGAGGCATTAAAGTAAAGCATGGAAGTAATCCTTACCCTTTCCTTTCTCTTCACATATATGACAATATTGTCAGAACATGCGATACCACACACCCCTCCGTCCTTACGGACAGATTTTGAACGACCGCATAGTAGACCGGTGATTTTAGATAGGAGAATTTTATTATGCTGCTAAATTTAAGAGTCGATATGAATCCAGATATAAACTGCAAACTTATCGATAACCATTTTTCCTACAGTGTCGCCAAACCTGAAATTGAAATCCCTACAGTCCGCCGTACAACTCCTACGTCAGTGCCATTCTATTATAAAACTATTAAAAGACAGGGATCCAGAAGACCAAAAAGACGCTACGAAACCTGAGGACAATGTTGAAAAGACGACAAAGAACGAACATAGTCTTCTAACACTCTTTGAGAATCGCTTGAACCACATATTGAAGAGTATAATACAATATTGCCGTTCTAAATCTAACAAGGATTATGAAAAAATCGCTGATATGTACAAGAAACTTTACTGTGCTAGCCTTAAAATTAAAAAGGATGAAGATGTAAGGGTATATGCAGGCAGTTTATGTGAAGTTCTATTGTCTATGGATGAAATTGATAAAGAGTTTGAATGAATCCATCTTTCCTAAGTAAGAAAGTGAGTTTGTTAAGTTTTCATGCTGTAACTACTAATCCTATTATTATGAAATTTTGCATACATACAGTCTGGAGGAGAGAAAATGACATAGGCTGATTTTTATCCTAGAAAAATGGATGGTGTCTGTGGGGTTCTTCCGTAGGGATAATATAATGTGGCGTAAAGTGACTTATTCTGAAATCTACGCGGATGTAATCGCGGACAGAATCAAGTTGTCTAGAAGCTGATACTGACTTGTAATGTTCCATCAGCAGATGGAACTTGCATTAGAAATATGATAAATAGTTAATTTATATATAGACTAGCCTTTGCTCGCGGCTCCGCCGCAGTTAAAAGCTGGTTTTTAGGTTATATCTCAGATTCCCGATATAGTAGCGGGATAAAATTTATACCAGTTTTTAAGTCTAATCAAGAGCTATGAAATAATATAAGTTGCATAAAAATCCGTTCAGTAGTTTGTGCGTGATGCGCGAACGATCAAACAGACATACATTCTAAAAAAAATTGTTTTGTGTTCAGACACGCCTTTTTTTTTCATATATCTTAAATGTACCTACAGACACAGCTCTGTTATTATAGCTTTATAATAGTTAAGTTGAAGCCATATTCCGCTTAGTAACGAAGCTAATTATTACAGAACTCCCACAAACTTTGTTTATTGTAAATAATGATCATTGAGTCATTTGACTAAAATAATATATTAAAACATATATATATGAAGTTGGTTTATTAAATACTAGCTTTAGCCTGCGACTTGGTTCCGTGAATTTTTAGAAATAAATTTTAATATTGTTACTACATTTAAGAGAAATTAATAACAGTCGACAAGCTGTGTTATTTATCGGGTTAACAAATAGTTCTCATCCTTTAGTAATGCAGGTTTTAAACGATTAGTATGCTAAACTTTTTGTAAATCCATTCAGCCGTTTTTGGATGGTTGAGTTCATGATGGGCCATTTTGACAATTAATTGGCTGAATTGGCAAAGAACGGACAAGAAAGTGAAGGTTCTTATCCCGCTCCTGACTGTTATTTTCTATTTAACATTTTCGCACTTTGTGATCAACAGACAAACATGCTATGCTTTTTTTTTATGTTTATGCTAAGAATTAATAAAAAAAATGTGTGATGGGACACATAGTAGAAGTGAAACTTCAACGGACGAGTAGATATTACAAAGAAAAAGATTAAAAAAAAAATATATATACAAAATTATGTTAACAATAAATATGTACTTACACACCGCGGAGCAGATGTAACACCTCTATTATATACCAGCTGACCCAGCAAACTTTATTTTGCCATGTAAATTATTTCTACATCGGCAGTAGAAGGGTGAAAATTAAGGATTGTATGTGTTTTTTAATGCCGAATCGTAATTTAATAAAAATAAAAAACGTTTGTCCAAAAAATAAAAATAAAATATTTGGGGGTGGTCACCCTCATCATTTAGGGGTATGAAAAATAGATGTTGGCCGATTCTCAGACCTACCCGACACACAAAATTTCATACAAATCGGTCCAGCCGTATCGGAGGAGCTTAGTAATAAACACCGCAGTATGAGAATTTTATATATTAGATATGTTGTGGGCCGTAACGCTTTTTCGTGGCAGAAAAAAATCCTAATGCCCCCCCCCCCATCTATATAGAAGTTTCACTTCAATAAAACCTTTCTTGTGTTATTAAGTACCGTTCTACTATAACCCTATTTCTGGTCGTCTCCAGTTTTGAGCTCCAATGTACAGACACACCGCATTCTACCGTTTTATTATACGTAAGTAAATATGTACACTGTTCACGGAAAATTCAGAAATAACTATGTGAGTACATACAGTGGATTGTTAAAATTATGAATTATGAATGATTATAATATACGTGTTGCTTCGTGTGATATTAATATAATCTGATTGTAAGACTGAATATTTTGTGGAAATGTTTATTTATGAATGAAAAGCTTTTATGTTTATAAATATGTGGTTTCATTATAAGATAAAACATGATTTAGTGACCCGTGAAATACATTTTGAATTGAACTAAACCAGACAGTGGTAGAGCCTTGCTTGTCCCAGCATGAATGGACCAGCTCGATCGGGGAACTACCACCCTCTTTTATTTATCGCGGGAAAAAATGTTCCTAACCGCACACCCCGTCGTTCGGGGCAAAGAACAGGGTAGTGTGGGACCCTCACCCACTAAAGAAACCCGCCCTGTGCTCTCCGCCTTCATTGGCGGGCCACCGGAACTATATTACATTCCTTCAGTGGAGGGGGGAAGTACCACCCTGTCACAGAGGATCCGCCTGAAACAACGGTATGTACTGTCCTTACTAACTTACTCCTACTGTTATTTTCCTTATGGTGAGTGACCCAAATATCCCCATACTCTTCTTATTATCCTTCCTATCCTCTCCTTATCATCCTTTTTTTTTGTTAAGGCGGGAAATATTTTGATCTAGAAATATGTTCCTAACCGCACACCCCGTCGTTCAGAATAACGAACAGGGTAGTGTGGGGCCTTCACCCACTAAAGAAACCCGCTGTGTGCCGTCTCTCCGCCTTTATTGGCGGGCCTCTGGAACTATGTTACATTCCTTCGGTGGTCTCTCCTTATCATCCTACCCACCTTCTTATTATTCCTCTTTTCCACGCTCTATTCCTTTCCTTGGGGTTAGCGATGCACGAATAATGTCTGGTGTTGTTGGCCTATAGGCTACGGTAACCACTTACCATCAGAATCACTTACCGCAGTATAAAAAAAGAACAAAAATGTGCTCAATATATGCCTAGTTGATATTGATCATATTGTTAACTTGCATTAAGCCAGCATTGTAGACGATGTCCTAAATCCCTGTTATTCGGAGAGCCTTGTCGAACTCTGGGAGCGAGTAAACGATATATCTGGTATCGTATATACGATTTTCAGTCGTCTGTGATCATTTTATTTATCGAGTGACCATGGGACCATACATTGAAGTTACTTTGTGAAATTTCGAAGCAAACTAAGCTTAATGCTTGTGCTATGGGTACAAAATTACGGATATATATATATATATATATATATATATATATATATATATATATATATATATATATGTATATATATATACTACTTTTTTTTTGTAAATACGTACATATAATAGATAGAAAACACCCAGACTCAGTACAAATATGTGTTTAACATTTGAGCTGTTTTTGCTGGATGGTACATACCACATCCTGATTAATTTCATGTCAATATGTCATTTTTGAATAATTCATGGGTTGGTACATTTTAGCATAACTGAGTCCATATGTCCGATTGAGGTAGGCTCGATTTCTAGGAAAAAATCAGGTTTAATCCAAACTTTATGGCTATTGATTATATTGCATAGCAATTCTTAGTTAATTTTTATTGGTATCTAGGTATTAAAAAATACCCGTATATTCGTAGTATGTCCTAAATTCAAAATTATATAAAAACTCAAAAGTTATATTATTATGTCAGATCATTTATTACGTCTTATGAAATCTAATTATAATTTAGTCTTACATCTAAACATATTTTACAAAAAACTATTTAATACATAACAGCTACTATTTACAACAACAAAATATGAGTTTTATAATACAATTGTTTTGTGGCAGTTGTAATGTGTAATATAATCAATAATAGTCTAGTGTAAACCGAGATACTAAGATATGTATCTATATAAATATGATAGCATTACTCTGTTGACAGGTTATCAGATCTGTCCACCCGCATTGTGCTAATACGACAGGGCCTATGGTCCATATAGGCCCTACCCTCTCCGAGGGTCGCGTCCAGCAACAGAACAAAACATTACAACTGACACGCACATACCATCACTCAATTTATAACGTACTCTTTGGTTTTGTCTATGAGTTAATTTTTTAGTTTTCGAATCTACTAAAGTCGTGACTAGTCTAAAGAAAAACAATATTAAAAATTGTGTTCACACTTAATTAGACTACTTCTACCAGATACGCTAAAGGTACTCTTTGGTCGATAGAGTGATTGAATCACATATTTTGTTTGTTGAAATACCATATTAGGAACATAACTCCTTTAGGATAACTCAAAACATAGGCTCGTACGGCTTTAAGTCAGCTACGTAGTGGCGCGCCAGGGCAATCATTTATCAAAAACCGTTGTAGATTTATGTTCAAACTTTTTCTGGGTCGGTATTTCTGTGAACAAAATACAATTTCGTTAATTTTCTTTATCCGCATAGAGTCAGCAAAGGGTTTACGCATCTGTATAAAAATCTACAGCTACAAAGTATAATCACCATTAAAATTTAAATGCTTTACAACGGTAGCAAGTTCAATCCCAAACCCAAGGTCCACACTCCGCAAGGCATTCACATCGCCTTTTACAAGTTTTTTTTTTAAATGATTTGTGTATTTGTCCGTACCACTGCTCGGTGAAGAAAAACGTAGAAAACACGCCTTTTTTCAACAGTTATGGAAGTCTGTGAACCTGCACTGGGCTAATGTGCACTAGGGCTCCCTCACTTGGAGAGGAGAAATAACTAACGGTACATGGTATCAAAATTGACCTCGTAATTATCAAATAATAGAGTAGTACTCACTTCCCAGCCAGCATCTCTTGTATCTCCTGGAAGCTCTTGCCCTTAGTTTCTGGCACCACGAATAGAGTGAAGAAGAAAGCTGCAACGCAGCACACTCCGAAGAATAGGAAAGATGAGCCCTTGCCCGCCATTTCAGAGATCACGGTGAAGTATCTGAGGAGAAAGGATTATTAAATGAGTAACCTGTATGCTGGCATTACACAATATACCTAATTGGTACCAAATAGTCTCACACACAGCTAAGGTGTACCTTTACATAGGTATGGCAACACGCTAGTGGTGCTCGTGGTGTTGCTAGCCTCTATAGGCTATGGTAACCGCTTACCATCATGGTTATATGCTATTAATTAAATCATAGAAATCTTTAACTATCTGAACGATTTATTATATAAAATTATTGGAATCTCCAAAAATGGGGGAATAAAAAATAAGCAGAAGTATTACCTGGTGATCAAGAACGACAATGTCCAGCAAAATGCAGTCGTTATAGGGGCAGCGACGGCTTTGACCTCAATGGGGAAGAGCTCTGGCATGAGACTTGCTGGCAGAGGTCCGATACCCCAACAGTACATAACTATGAAGAGAGCAACAGACAGAATTGGGCACACACCCATCTTCTCTACCAATGGACTGTGGTTTTCAGCCAAGATGAAATATACTCCCAGAAGACCCTGCAAATTAAGAAAAAAATAATTAGTTTATCATTTCCAATTTTATTGATAGTGTGAAATTTTCTTAATGAGCCTTGCTAAGCAACCTCACCTTAATTTAGAGGCAGTGCAGTGCTCTTGGTGTTATTTAAGTCTGAGAACAGCGGTTACCATTCACAAACAGGTATAAGAGATACCTTTCCACATTTTGGTGTGTAGATCCTTGCTTATCCCAGCATAATTGGGGAAGTACCACCCTCTCACAGATCAGGGTAAAACAACCGCAGGTTCTCCTGCCGTTTTGATGTTATTTATACGTATTCTGCTCTGAGTAACATTAATAATATAAAGGTACTTACGAGGCTGATGGCTGCTCCGCAAGAAGAAAGCATAAGTAACACTCTACGTCCAGCCCTTTCTACCAGGAACGGGGTGAAGCAAGCCGCTACAACCTGCCGAGTGACAAAATGTTATAAGTTTATTACTCTTACTTTTGGACTGAGAATTACGTCAGTTAATATGTAAGACATGACCACTAGTCGTTTTTAGAGTTAAAAGAAAATATATATATCTATCTCACCTGCAAAGCCCCAATAATGATGGTGGAAATGGAAGAGTCCAGGCTAGAGCCAGCCGCTTTGAAAATGTCATTCATATTGAAGAGAACTGCGTTGATGCCGCAGAATTGCTGGAAGAAGAACAGTGCGCAGGAGATGCAGAATGCCTTCAAGTTGCCTCCACGGAACACATCGGCGACCTGGAAGAATATTTTAATTAAAGTCTTGATCTGTATTTTAGCACTTGACATGCTCAGCTACTTTATATAACAAGTTATTCGTGAAAGAAAGAGAGTTTTACTGCGAGCGGGATTCGAACCTGCGTCCCATTCAATCGGGAAAGCGACTAGGCTACTGTATAGTTTTACAATAAAATATGCATGGTAATTACCGTTGCCTCCTTAGCCATGCAGACGCGAACTTCGTCGGCCATTTTATCAATATCAGCTTGTATGGCTTCGCGAGATTTGCCGCGGATTTTCGCCAGACATACTGCAGCCGCTTCCGTATTACCTGTTAAAAGAAATTTCAAGTTTAAGTTTTTGTCCAACTAAAGTTTTAATTTTAATTGAAATATTATAATTCTGTATGAATTTTACCAGGCACACTGTAAGGCGTGTTTTAATTTATTGTTTGTCAATAAGTTTTTTTTTTCAAATAGTGTATTTGACTTCACTGGCATAGCAAACATTTAAATACTAGAAATATACAGAGGCTTATTGTTTTTAATAAATGTAAATGTAGAATTACCTTTAGACAGATGGTACATTGGTGATTCGGGCATGAAGAAGAATAACAAAGAAAAGATTGCAGTGGATCCGATACCGACGCTGGATACCACGGCGTACGACACATAGGGCCCGATACTGAATACCAACAGGAAGCCGAACGTCACGAAGAACATCATCATTGATCCTAGAGCACCTCTACGGTCATCCTAAAAAAGAACAATATAATTAAATTAAAATCCCCATTTACGTGCAGCTTAGGTAGATCTTCAGGATCAGACAAAAGAATGTCTTTTAAATCGGCCATTCCTGTGTTACTGAGGAAAACTGAGCATCTTTATTTTCGTGACCACTTCTGGTCTCTTGCAGATGTAATGGTAGGGGTCCTAATTTAATATTCATTTACAAAAAGGAACTCTAAGATTCGAAATTAAATTTCAAGTGAGTAGTTTATCTACATTTATCAAGCCATTATACTTAATTCAATACGACCTTTCAAAATACGCAAATTTATAACGATTATAATAGTAATACGCAAAGTGGACATTCGAATTATACAAACCGGTCAGAATTAAAGTATCTGCGTTATCTCTTGTGTTACGTAAATGACGTAATATTAAGGACAAGGAATACCAAATATAATTTGCTAGCTTCGCATAAATATTATATTAAAATTAAAAAATAAATTATTTCTATACTAATATAATCGGTACATTAAAGAGGTCGTTTAATTTTTGGAACTGCTTGTCGAATATGAAAAAAGTTTTCATATATCCATAGGGCTACTCCAGAAAGAGGTTTAACATTACAACGACATTTAGGAGCTGAGCAGAAAAGTCAAAAGTTACGCTAAGTTTCTATTGCTAGGACGGTAGTTAAGGGCCGAAGATGGCATCCCAAAGCGTACCGAGTAGATTATCAAACATAACAAAACTGGTAACAAACGGAACTTTAAGTAGATGAAGCCGTAGGGTCAGCTAGTGTATTTAAACCTAATCAGTTGAAAACTACTCAAACAGTAACATTAAACAGCTTTCTAAACAAATAAACAACTTACTGTAGCAATTTCCGTGACGTATATAGGTAGTACTGTGAAGGTTATCCCTATGCCGAGACCCCAAAAGATTCTTGCAGCGTAGATCATGTAGACGTTGGTAGCAATGGTCACTAGTATCCATCCAATAAGTAAAGGTAAGGACACGCTCCACAGAGACCATTTTCGTCCGATGCGTGATACCATAAAACCAGCTAGGAATGGACCTGAATAGATTGAGATGATCAGTACATTCATAAAAGCAGTTATAACAAAGAACTTGAAAGACAGAGGTATCAAGTTCGATCCGGTTCGGAGTCTGTGCTCCTCGCTAGAAACACACCTCACTCTTCGATATTTCTCATTAATCACAGTTTGGCCGAAGAAAAACTGTCGTGATGAAACCTGCATGCCTGAGGCTTTTTCTGAAGGACTTGTGCAGTCTGTTAACCCGCATTGAGTCTGCGTGTTGGACTATAATAGTAAGGCTTATATGCTGTTCAAATCGAACTTGAACTAGGTATCTATCTAAGCAATCAAATAGTCTATGGTACTTGATTATTTATGCTCATAGTTTTTATTGCTTGCTGGTATAGACAAGTTTAGGTATAGACTTACTGCATATGGCACCAATGTTGAGTAGGGAGGCGATCCAGGCCATTTCATCTGAAGTGATAACGTGGTCCAGGGGAGATGTGTCGGTATTGGCTAATTTCTCGTTTATCGGTGATGTCCATCCTAGACAGTACCCGATGGAGGTGGTGGCAATATTTGCTATAGAAACAAAATTAGCTTTGTGTTAAAATATGTCTATATCGGTAAACAACATCTTAAAAGGCTTGCTGTAGGTTAAAAGTATATCACTACGATTTTTTCGCAGGATTTATTGTGAATAGCCTCTGAGTAATGTTAGATTTTATAACTATGATTTTTTTGAACGTATGTTACTTAAAGTCACGTGTTGCGCGCTCTCCAGACCGTAATAAAACTAATAAAGAATGATTTACCTATTGTTTCGACCACCATAAAAACTCGTATACTTTGAATATAAATTGTAAGTAATTTAACTTCAAATACTAATTAAACTTATATTTAGGCCGGATTTTATGTTAAATAATTTGACTTTTAGTAACAATCATTTGAATGGTGGATGTGGTTCGCCACCCGTCACGAATTATTTCCATAGGTGCAAAAAGTGGGAAGGCCCTTTCATGATAAGTGGCAATCTGTTGCCTCTGCTTACCCTTCTAGAAAACAGCCGTGAGTCTATGTATGTATATAATAACTAGATAATTCGATAGTCATGAGATAAATTGAATCATCGCACTTTATAAAGTAACATTTCAATAGTGTTTTTTTTTTCAGCTATATCTCAGGTTCCCGATGTAGTAACGGGATTAAATGTTAACCAGTTTTTAAGTCTAATCAAGAGCTACCAAATAAAAAGTTGCATCAAAATCAGTTTAGTAGTTTTTGCGTGATGCGCGAACAAACAAACAGATAAACAGACAAAAAATCTAAAAAGAATCGTTTTGTGTTCAGGCACGTCTATATAGCCTAATATAGTCATTCTTTCTCAAATATATTAAAGCTGTAATAAATACAAATATGCTGTAATATTACAGCTTCACAATAGTATAGATTATTTAACTTTATACGGAACTACGTAAACAATCAATTTATCAATTCACATGTTGTTATTATACATTTCTATTTTCCTTTTAGCAACAGTCTCCATGTTTGTAAGTTTACTTTAAAAACACTGAGTATAAAAAAGGAATTTATGAATTTTTGGTAAATTAAATTTTTGATTAATTTTTTTTTTACGCGCAATTATAATGAACGCTATTTTTTATTAACACATTTTTTTAGATAGAAATAGAGACGAATATAATTGTAATAAGTGGATATAATCTTATAACACAATACATTAAAATACCTACATTAAAAATAATTATTTGATTGGCAAGAAAATTATTTTTTTAAATTCGGCAGAGGTTAAAAAAATAAAATTGAAAACTTAAAATTCGAACGTACCAATGCCGGCAATTATGTATTGGCGCCACAATTGTCCTGTCTCCATTGTCATTGTTTCTAGACTGAACTGTTCACTGAAGCTATGCAATTTAATACTGCCAGCAGGTTTCCTGCCACCTGTATATATATGTGAAAATAACGGTTGTTTTTCTCTCGTGATTACGTAGGACATCCGAAGGCGTTTTTCCCCTTGGCTCAGGCTCACGCCCATCATACAGCGTGACGTAGGTAATGTATCCTTGTTTGTTGTTTTTAAGTCTGAGGTAATAAGTAAATCAGTTTCCAATCGTCTATTCCCGTTATGGTAGTAAGTCTGCTTATTAAATAATATAATCAAACATCCTTGAAAACAACTTACGATTTTGAGGTTAGTTTGGTATTTTTTTTATACTGCATAGGTGGCGAAGAAGTATGTTTTTGTTTTTGTAAAGCTTGTAATTGAATAAGTTGTGGTGAGAAATAAAACATTTATTATTAAAAAGAAAAAAAATATGGTTCACCTGATGGTAAGCGCTTACCGTAACCTATGGACGCTAGCAACACTAGATTTATTCGCGCATCGCCATCTCCAAGGAAAGGAATATGAGGTGAATAGGAAGAATAATAAGAAGAGGATAGGTAGGATACTAAGGAGAGGATAGGAAGAATAACAAGGAGAGGTTGCGGAGGGAGTTTGGGCCTCCGGCGCTCTCACTAGCTATACGAAACAACAGTAACTACCGTAGTTACACGCTGATCTTATGTGAGAGGGTGGTAGGTACTTCCCCGATAGAGCCGGCCCATTCGTGCTAGGATAAGCAAGAGTCTCTCATACTAGTTTTTGAGTTAATTAAAGGTAACTTTATGACACTGCATTCATATTCAGAAATCTTATTGGAGTAGGTAGGTCCACTTTCTTTTTAATTTTTCTTGGCCATCTTTAAATCCGCAACACGCGAGCCGCATTCTTTTTTACCATGCGTGTAATTCAAAATAAGTGTTAAGCCGCATTCTTTTTTACCATGCGTGTAATTCAAAATAAGTGTTAAGCCGCATTCTTTTTTACCATGCGTGTAATTCAAAATAAGTGTTAAGCCGCATTCTTTTTTACCATGCGTGTAATTCAAAATAAGTGTTAAGCCGCATTCTTTTTTACCATGCGTGTAATTCAAAATAAGTGTTAAGCCGCATTCTTTTTTACCATGCGTGTAATTCAAAATAAGTGTTAAGCCGCATTCTTTTTTACCATGCGTGTAATTCAAAATAAGTGTTATTTCAAGATCACTATATCTATTTGCCAGCTAAGTTAGCTGAGCTAACTAAAGATTAGTAATTCATGGGCATCTATATATAAAAATTCGAATTGGTTTTTGGTTGGAGTGATTTCGATGACATTTTCAGACTATCTACATAATATGCTCCGCGGCTGATCCTGTGAAGTTTGAAACGATCGGTTCAATAGTTTTGTTTTATTAGTTTTTGTATACCCCTATAAAGCCGAGACATGTCTTCTATTAAATAGAATACTAGATTGACTCTCGATGTTATAGGTACCTGGTACACCTACCGTTGTTAAACACAAAGTGAAAAATGTGAAATCTAAAATAACAGTCACGAGCAGGATTTGAACCTGCATCTCCTGGATACCGTCCCATATGCTTTGCCAATTCAGCCATCGTGACAATTGCTCCTGACTGCTAATTTCGATAACACATTCATACTTAACGTCTTTGGGTGACGCCTGCGCCATCTGTCGACAGTATTTTCATACATTGTACCGACCAGGTAAACTTAATTTTACAATTAAGATTTTTACCTAATAATGACGCAAACCCTATAAATATTTAGATATTTTTATATATATTTTTAGCATTTGACATGCTTATACATTAAACACAAAGTGAAAAATGTGAAATAACAATTGAATTGGCAAAGCATCTGGACGGTATCCAGGAGATGCAGGTTCAAATCCTGCTCGTGACTGTTATTTTCGATAAGCATGTCAAATGCTAAAAATATATATAAAAATATCTAAAAACCTACCGTTGTGTTTCGTATGATTAGTGAGAGCGCCTATCCTCTCCTTACTATCGTTCATATCCCCTCCTTAGTACCCTCCCTATCCTTTCTCTCCATATCTTGTATCCTTGGAGATGGTGGCGCGCGATTGATGCCTCTGGTCCTGGACAACTTACCATCAGGTTTACCTTTATAATTTATTAGAGGGATTATAGGATAAATTTCTCGCGATGAAAAGCGAGAACCCAAAATGTTCAAGAAATTGTTAAAAAATTGTGCAACTTAAAAGATAAAAAATGCCCCACGTCAATTAGGATCAATCAATCAATATTTTTAAGTAGAATAAAAGCGGTTTTATAGCCGTGTCAAAGTTTCTGGATTAATCAATATCTCAAAGTTATAAAAGCGGTTTCATATAACGTTGTTACAGTCTCGCTATGTCGGAAGATTCTCGCTCGTAACAGGCTCGAAATACACATAGGTAGGTACCCCGGAAAATTTACTCAGATATATCTACGTTTGTTGACTACGAATAGATTGTTGTATTTGTTCAGCTATTTTATAATTAACAATGCCTTATGTAAACTTGTATACGGTGATGCACTAAGAATACCGTCCGCATGTCACCACACTGCTTACTATACAAGTGTCACCACCCCAATTTTTCCCGTGTTTGTACGAGATGAGGAAAGGAGGTAAGCAATTATCACTAATAGGTATTAGTTGCAGTTGTGTACCAAGTGGGAGTACTCACTTGCTTACGGGCCCGAACGGGTTGGTACCACCATCTCCCGTGTGACCGGTCATGAAGCACATCAGTGTGTTTTGGTTGTAACAAGAGATAGCCGTTTATTCTTTCATTTCATATCAGCGACAATACTCCCGGTATAGGGTTATAAGGGTAAGGTTTGTACTCTGTCAACTCATAATAGTCTTGGAAAAGACCGCTGTTGTTTTTAAAAGGTGTACTCCGGTGCATACAGGGAGAATAGAGATGAAATAACTGGAAATACGTGCGGTGACGGACTAAGAATACAAGTGTCACCACCCCATTCTTTCCCACGTCGTGTCGTATGAGGCGACTAAGGGAAGTAAGCAATTATCATCCATTGCATGACTGGTGGTACGTTTGGGTACCTATCAAGTGGGAGTAGTCACTTGGTATCGGGCTCGTACCACCATCTGTGTGACCGGCCATGAAGCACATCGTTGCGTTTTGGCTGTAGCAGGAGATAGCCGTTTATTCTTTCATTTCATAATGGTGAAATAAAATGGTGAGCAGCGGTTTGACGATACTCTCGGTATAGTCGAGTCCATGGGCGACAGTTACCATTTACCATCAGATGGGCCGTGGCTCGTCTGCCACACAATATAACATGCAATAAAAAAAAAACTTTTTTTGTACTACTTGGGTGGTAAACGAGCATAGGGCCCCACCTGATGGTAAGCGGTTAATGTAGCCTATAGACGCTAGCTACACCAGAGTCATCACTCGCGCGTTGCCGTCTCCAAGGAAAGGGACAGGAGTGGATAGGAAGTATATTAGGGAAAGGATAAGTAGGATACTAAGGAGAGGATAGGAAGAATAACAAGGAGAGGATAGGGAGGGGGTTAGGGCCACTGGCACTCTCACTCACCATACGAAACATAATAGTAGGTACCACTACTGTTGGTTCACGCTGATCTTTTGTGAGAGGGTGGTACTTCCCCGACCGAGCCGGTCCATACGTGTTGGGGTAAGCAAGGCTCTACCACCTGCTTTCTGCCTGTCGTAGCGAGAAGACTTAGGTACTTTAACTTAATCTTAACGGCCATCTGCGTTGGTGCACAAATAGAACGATATTAATTATTGTAGGCGCTTTTTTGTTAAGCATTTTTGATCTATATTTTTTAGCATTTGACATGCTCCGCCACTTTTTAAAGTACAAATTATTTGTGAATAAAGAAAAAGGGATTTTTTTTAATGCTTGTAAATGCATTCTGATAGATGGCGTTGGTCGTAAAGACAAATGTGATAAGGAGATTGGGATGATCGAAAGATCTAGACGATAGCTCAGTGGCTTGGAGCACTTCCCCGGATTGGAAAAGACGCGGGTTCGTTTCCCGCTCGTACAAAAAATCTCTTTTTCCTTATTCACAAATAATTTGTGCTTTTTTGTTGCTTAATATGGACAGAAGATCTACTTCCCACTTGATGGTAAGTGGCAGCCTCCGCTAATATACTCGGAAAAACTGTAAATGGCTAACAACTTTTCAATCAAAACATACGAAGATACTTCACAGTTGATAATACGGAATATGGTGGTAGCATCCTGCTCGGACACGATATCAAGTCCGAAGCAGTCCCATTTGATACCCATCCTTACCACCAGTGTAATAGCCTACTGGAAAGAATGTGGTAGACGTTGCTTGTCCCTCTCGATCGGGAAAGTATCTATCACAGGAGATCAGCATGAAAACAGTATCTACTATACTCTTACAGTAGTGTTTTGTACGGTGAGTGAGAGCACCGGAGGCCCAAATCCTCTCTCACCCTTTCCTTATTATCCTTCATCCCTTTCCAAGGAGCTGGTGACGTGCGAGTGATGCCTCTGGTGTTGCTAGCGGTCTATAGGCTACGGTAACCACTTACCATCAGGTGGGCTGTATGCTTATTTGCCATCCATGTGGTATAAAAAAAATGTGGCGATGATTCTTGTATTCTTAGTCCATCACCACGCTCTATAAATAGACCGGGCGGGTATTTACAATCCCAGTGTATTTAAACCACTAATGTCAACGTCAGATCATCGATGTGTCATGATGTGAATACCACCTGCTCATCACGTTTGAATGACTCTTAAACTAAGTATTCCAAGAAGAAAATTTTTATGGATACCTTGCCGGAAGGGCAGAGGAAAGATATTTCATAACTTATTTTAATTTTATTAAAACTTATTTGTACCAGTGCTTAATTCTACTCAACAACTATATACTAAAATCCTTATTTCTAGTTTTTATGATAGTCATATAAACTGAGGGTATAGCCAAGTTGCATTCTATGATCGCTAACGCTAATAGAAAACTATTAAAATGTATGAAAATTTGACAGCTCTATTGTAATGTGACTTAGCGTTATAGATATTGTTAAAGACTTAGATAAATATAGGTCCTTTATCTATGGTTACAGATGTCCAATTCCCATACAATTTAAATAGTTTTCTATTGGCGTTAGCGATCATTGAATGCAACTTGGCTACCCCCACAGGTTTAGTTCAGGTTCAGACACTCCACAATGTAAAGGCAGAGAGATACAGCTCTGTCAGCGTTGTAATAATACAAATGAGCAGACTTAAAATTGTCGTACACGTTTTATCCCGCTCCTGTGTCCTGAAATATAACATAAAAACTAGCTTTTGTATGCGGCGGAGCCAAGCCTTTTTCTTTTTGTTAAGGCGAAAAAAAATGTTCCTAACCGCACACCCCGTCGTTCGGGGCAACGAACAGGGTAGTGTGAGGCCCTCGCCCACTAAATAAACCCGACGTGTGCCGTCTCTCCGCCTTTTGGAACTATGTTACTTCAGTGGTGGTGGAGCCAAGCCTAGTTTATTTTTTCAAAATTGTCCAGGTTTATAAAATAACGGATTCCACGAGAGTTAAGCAAACTAAATGGGTTTAATCGAACAAATTAATTGCATGATATATTTCGCGGTTTTTACCATATTAGAAGGTAAAACGCGAAGCAAATGCGCGAGTGTGTTCTTAAATCGATAAGTGAGAGTGTGCGTCAACCACAATACCGAGAATTCATTAGCAAACAACTTGACAGATTACATACTGAAACCTACGACATCTTTTATTCTGTTTGCCACAATATTCTGAAGAATTATGCGCAAGTGAAAATAACGTTTTACGTTGTGACGACATTTAGTGGACAAAATAATAGTAAGCAAAATACTAACTATTTTAAAGCTGTAACAGATCTGTATCTGTACATTAAAGATATTTGAGAAAAAAATACTGAATTAGGCTAATTATAGGCCTATCTGAACACAAATTTTTTTTAGATAGATCTACATTTTTCTCGAATATCTTAAATGTACAGACACAGCTATGCTACAGCTTTAATAGTTGTAAGCTATAAAATAAATAAACTGTAATACAGTAGGTACTGTCGTGCTCACTCATATTACGAAATAATATGTAAAGGTTGATTTGACCTACTTTCACATAGCAATAATAATAACTACATATACATAAATAGTTAAAGGAAGAACACTTCTCTACTCTGTTTGTTAACCGAACTTTTTTAAACGCGCTTTTTTAATTTCCTCTTTTACTATCTATGTAAAGGAATTTTTGACCGTAAACTCGAACGCTCGGGCCGGTTGTAGCAGGAGATAGCCGTTAATTCTTTCATTTCATATTATTTGTGAAGCCGCTGTACACCATGCAGTGGCTTGACAATACTCTCGGTAAAGTCCATGAGCGACGGTTATCACTTACCATCAGGTGGGCCGAGGCTCATCTGCAACCATACGCTATAAAAAAAAGACATCTATATAGCCTAATACAGTATTTTTTTTCTCAAATATTTTAAATGCACAGACACAGCTTTGTTACAGCATTATAATAGTTTAGACTACATAAAAAAAACCTAAGTACCTAATGATTCATGAGAGAGCGTAGACAAGCCAGACTTCGCGGCACCACGCAAACCGCGCTTAAAAATACATTCTATCTCTGACGTGTACTGCTACGTAACTATGCTGATCGCGGAGCTTCATCTACAACCGACCGCTACGTGTTTTTTTCAACCAGCTACGGGAACAATAATCTGCGTTTGAGGCAACGTAACATGGAAATATAATTTTATAGCCTTTGTAATTCTATTTATATTTGGTATTTATGTATTTTGGGCACGTTGCCGACAGTAGAATGTCACTTGAATGAGTTATAGTCCTCTTGGCCTGAGGTTCGTTCAAGTGATTATAGTAGTTTTTATTTATATTTATTTTTATTATGATATGATTAGTTCAGTTTTTATCACCTTATTTATCGTTTGTAAAATAGTATAAGATTGTATATAAATATGTCTATTTGGTATTAAGTATAGGTAGTGCACTAGTTATTTGACCTGCGCTTGATATCTAATATATAAAATTCTCGTGTCGCGGTGTTTGTGGTTGAACTCCTCCGAAACGGCTTAACCGATTCTCATGAACTTTTGTGTGCATATTGGATAGGTCTGAGAATCGGATAACATCTATTTTTTATCCCTCTAAATGTTTGGGGTAGCAAATGTTATTTTATTTTACCCCTAATTTTTTTTAAATTTTTAGATACCTTTTTATTTTTTTATGATACAGCATTAAAAAATACATACAACCCTTAATTTTCTACCCTCTACAATCAATCCCTATTTTTTATTTGTTAATTATTAACTTAAATTTTTTTGGCAAGATTTTTATTTTTATTTTGTCATGACAGAATAAAATTATATTAAATTTTGTATTACTCTATATTTTTCACCCCTCTACGATCAACCCCTATTTTTTATTTGTTAATTATAAACTTTAATTTTTTTGGCAAGATTTTTATTTTGTCATGACAGAATAAAAAATATTATATTAAATTTTATATTACTCTAAATTTTTCATCCCTCTACGATCAACCCCTATTTTTTATTTGTTAATTATAAACTTAAATTTTTTTGCCAAGATTTTTATTCTTATTTTGTCATGACTTAGAATAAAAAAAATTATATTACTCTCGATTTTCCACCCCTCTACGATGAACCCCTATTTTTCCATCGCAATTTTATTTTTTAAATTTTTAATAATTCCCTTTAATTATGTTTTTTGTTTCAATTCAATTTGATTTTCCGCCTTCACCGGTCGATAACTGATCAACTATCAATCGATCAGTTATCCCAACGGTAGATGTCTACCGTTGTCACCTCTCATCCAGCAAACATCACGAAGTAAGGATGAGAACGAAGCCGGTCTCCTGTCTTACTCACTATACAGTTTTTGACCATTTCTTTTTGGTTTTATTTGTGTATCGATCGTAGCGTGTCACTCTATCAGTGTATTGGTGAAAAACACGTCACTGTTTTTCACCAATACACTGATAGAAGGATTTATTAATTATTTAATTTATTTGAAGACAATCTTAATAAATATTTTTTTACATTCAATAATTTGGGAATAAAGTACATCCTAAATAAAGCATAGTTTCACTGTCTACAACGCTTTCAATCGAAAGCGACTTATAATCATAAGTAAATCCCCGCACACTTATAGTAGATAGTTATTTTTATTGAACTAAAAAAATGTTTTCTAGAAATAATATACATTGCAAAACAACGATTGCCGGGTCATCTAGTATAATATAATTATGTACTTACACACCGCGGAGAATACCAACAGCGCAGATGAATAACTCTATTATATAATAGCTGACCCAGCAAACATTGTTTTGCCATATAAATTATTTCTACATCGGCAGTAGAAGGGTGAAAATTTAGGGTTGTATGTATTTTTTAACACCGAATAACATAGCATCACGCCTGTATTCCGGACGTCTACCGGGCACATTTCCATAACTCCAGGCTGCTGATGAGATTTTTTTTTTTTTTGTAGGAAAAATCTCAATAGCTTTTTGCCCGCATAATAAAAAATAAATAAAAAAGTTTATCCCAAAAATAAAAATAAATTTTTTAGGGGAGGGTCCACCCTTATCATTTAGGGGTATGAAAAATAGATGTTGGCCGATTCTCAGACCCTTAGATTAATTATATTTCTAGATGGAGCATCGGCGTTGTAAACGCGTCAAAAAAAAATGGGGTGAACTTTTCATCCCAATGCTGTTCTATGGCTGTTAGTGTCAATCGTGACATCACTTGACAAGGTCGTATCCAGGAGCATTAGTGTGTGATTTAAAATGTCAACGTGTTTATTTAAAGTTTCTCTCTCTTACTCTATTGGTAATATTATTATTTATTTTAATGGTGAAGATTGTTTACATTTTTAAATTTATAATTATCGTGGGTTATAGTAGTATTCTCATTAAAGAAGAGGTTATAATATATATATTTTTTTATAATATATTAAGATTATGAGAGTAAATAGAAAGAGATAATTGACTATATACTTACGAAATATTTTGTAGTATAAGAATGTCTTGAATCTATGATAATATAATTTCACATAATTTAATACTACTAATGAAACTGGAATCATTACGCACGCACACAAACATAAATTGCACAAGCGTAATGACAGCTGTCACGCACACTAGCATAATAATTCCCGCCCGATTTTTATGACGTTTATAAGAGCGACAGTCCATCTAGATATATAATTTAATCTAAGCTCAGACCTACCCGACACAAAATTTTATACAAATCGGTCCAGCCGTATCGGAGAAGTTTAGTAATAAACACCATGACACGAGAATTTTATATACATATTAGATATGTTGTGGGCCGTAACGCATTTTCGTGTCAGAAAAAAATCCTAATACATGGTGTATAAGAAGTTTCACTTCAATAAAACCTTTCTTGTGTTAATAAGAACCGTTCTACTATAACCCTATTTCTGGTCGTCTCCAGTTTTGAGCTCCAATGTACAGACACACCGCATTCTACCGTTTTATTATACGTAAGTAAATATGTACACTGTTCACGGAAAATTCAGAAGTAACTATGTGAGTACATACAGTGGATTGTTAAAAATATGAATTATGAATGATTATAATATACGTGTTGCTCCGTGTGATATTAATAAAATCTGATTGTAAGACTGAATATTATGTGGAAATGTTTATTTATGAATGAAAAGCTTTTATGTTTATAAATATGTGGTTTCATTATAAGATAAAACATGATTTAGTGACCCGTGAAATACATTTTGAATTGAACTAAACCAGACAGTGGTAGAGCCTTGCTTGTCCCAGCATGAATGGACCAGCTCGATCGGGGAACTACCACCCTTTTTTATTTATGGCGGGAAAAAATGTTCCTAACCGCACGCCCCGTCGTTCGGGGCAAAGAACAGGGTAGTGTGGGACCCTCACCCACTAAAGAAACCCGCCCTGTGCTCTCCGCCTTCATTGGCGGGCCACCGGAACTATATTACATTCCTTCAGTGGAGGGGGGAAGTACCACCCTGTCACAGAGGATCCGCCTGAAACAACGGTATGTACTGTCCTTACTAACTTACTCCTACTGTTATTTTCCTTATGGTGAGTGACCCAAATATCCCCATACTCTTCTTATTATCCTTCCTATCCTCTCCTTATCATCCTTTTTTTTTGTTAAGGCGGGAAATATTTTGATCTAGAAATATGTTCCTAACCGCACACCCCGTCGTTCAGAATAACGAACAGGGTAGTGTGGGGCCTTCACCCACTAAAGAAACCCGCTGTGTGCCGTCTCTCCGCCTTTATTGGCGGGCCTCTGGAACTATGTTACATTCCTTCGGTGGTCTCTCCTTATCATCCTTCCCACCTTCTTATTATTCCTCTTTTCCACGCTCTATTCCTTTCCTTGGGGTTAGCGATGCACGAATAATGTCTGGTGTTGTTGGCCTATAGGCTACGGTAACCACTTACCATCAGAATCACTTACCGCAGTATAAAAAAAGAACAAAAATGTGCTCAATATATGCCTAGTTGATAGTGATCATATTGTTAACTCGCATTAAGCCAGCATTGTAGACGATGTCCTAAATCCCTGTTATTCGGAGAGCCTTGTCGACCTCTGGGAGCGAGTAAACGATATATCTGGTATCGTATATACGATTTTCAGTCGTCTGTGATCATTTTATTTATCGAGTGACCATGGGACCATACATTGAAGTTACTTTGTGAAATTTCGAAGCAAACTAAGCTTAATGCTTGTGCTATGGGTACAAAATTACGGATATATATATATATATATATATATATATATATATATATATATATATATATATATATATGTATATATATATACTACTTTTTTTTTGTAAATACGTACATATAATAGATAGAAAACACCCAGACTCAGTACAAATATCTGTGTTCATCACACAAATATTTGTCCTGAGTGGGAATCGAACCCACGACCTCGTGCACGGAAGTCTTACAGTACCGCCACGAGGCCCGTCAATAATCAAGTTATACATAGTCCATCAAAATATTAATTGTTTTATACATATGTTATTATGTAAATGTGTTTAGCATTTGAGCTGTTTTTGCTGGATGGTACATACCACATCCTGATTAATTTCATGTCAATATGTCATTTTTGAATAATTCATGGGTTGGTACATTTTAGCATAACTGAGTCCATATGTCCGATTGAGGTAGGCTCGATTTCTAGGAAAAAATCAGGTTTAATGCAAACTTTATGGCTATTGATTATATTGCATAGCAATTCTTAGTTAATTTTTATTGGTATCTAGGTATTAAAAAATACCCGTATATTCGTAGTATGTCCTAAATTCAAAATTATATAAAAACTCAAAAGTTATATTATTATGTCAGATCATTTATTACGTCTTATGAAATCTAATTATAATTTAATCTTACATCTAAACATATTTTACAAAAAACTATTTAATACATAACAGCTACTATTTACAACAACAAAATATGAGTTTTATAATACAATTGTTTAGTGGCAGTTGTAATGTGTAATATAATCAATAATAGTCTAGTGCCCTACCCTCTCCGAGGGTCGCGTCCAGCAACAGAACAAAACATTACAACTGACACGCACATACCATCACTCAATTTATAACGTACTCTTTGGTTTTGTCTATGAGTTCATTTTTTAGTTTTCGAATCTACTAAAGTCGTGACTAGTCTAAAGAAAAACAATATTAAAAATTGTGTTCACACTTAATTAGACTACTTCTACCAGATACGCTAAAGGTACTCTTTGGTCGATAGAGTGATTGAATCACATATTTTGTTTGTTGAAATACCATATTAGGAACATAACTCCTTTAGGATAACTCAAAACATAGGCTCGTACGGCTTTAAGTCAGCTACGTAGTGGCGCGCCAGGGCAATCATTTATCAAAAACCGTTGTAGATTTATGTTCAAACTTTTTCTGGGTCGGTATTTCTGTGAACAAATACAATTTCGTTAATTTTCTTTATCCGCATAGAGTCAGCAAAGGGTTTACGTATCTGTATAAAAATCTACAGCTACAAAGTATAATCAGCATTAAAATTTAAATGCTTTACAACGGTAGCAAGTTCAATCCCAAACCCAAGGTCCACACTCCGCAAGGCATTCACATCGCCTTTTACAAGTTTTTTTTTTAAATGATTTGTGTATTTGTCCGTACCACACCACTGCTCGGTGAAGAAAAACGTAGAAAACACGCCTTTTTTCAACAGTTATGGAAGTCTGTGAACCTGCACTGGGCTAATGTGCACTAGGGCTCCCTCACTTGGAGAGGAGAAATAACTAACGGTACATGGTATCAAAATTGACCTCGTAATTATCAAATAATAGAGTAGTACTCACTTCCCAGCCAGCATCTCTTGTATCTCCTGGAAGCTCTTGCCCTTAGTTTCTGGCACCGCGAATAGAGTGAAGAAGAAAGCTGCAACGCAGCACACTCCGAAGAATAGGAAAGATGAGCCCTTGCCCGCCATTTCAGAGATCACGGTGAAGTATCTGAGGAGAAAGGATTATTAAATGAGTAACCTGTATGCTGGCATTACACAATATACCTAATTGGTACCAAATAGTCTCACACACAGCTAAGGTGTACCTTTACATAGGTATGGCAACACGCTAGTGGTGCTCGTGGTGTTGCTAGCCTCTATAGGCTATGGTAACCGCTTACCATCATGGTTATATGCTATTAATGAAATCATAGAAATCTTTAACTATCTGAACGATTTATTATATTAAATTATTGGAATCTCCAAAAATGGGGGAATAAAAAATAAGCAGAAGTATTACCTGGTGATCAAGAACGACAATGTCCAGCAAAATGCAGTCGTTATAGGGGCAGCGACGGCTTTGACCTCAATGGGGAAGAGCTCTGGCATGAGACTTGCTGGCAGAGGTCCGATACCCCAACAGTACATAACTATGAAGAGAGCAACCGACAGAATTGGGCACACACCCATCTTCTCTACCAATGGACTGTGGTTTTCAGCCAAGATGAAATATACTCCCAGAAGACCCTGCAAATCAAGAAAAAAATAATTTGTTTATCATTTCCAATTTTATTGATAGTGTGAAATTTTCTTAATGAGCCTTGCTAAGCAACCTCACCTTAATTTAGAGGCAGTGCAGTGCTCTTGGTGTTATTTAAGTCTGAGAACAGCGGTTACCATTCACAAACAGGTATAAGAGATACCTTTCCACATTTTGGTGTGTAGATCCTTGCTTATCCCAGCATAATTGGGGAAGTACCACCCTCTCACAGATCAGGGTAAAACAACCGCAAGTTCTCCTGCCGTTTTGATGTTATTTATACGTATTCTGCTCTGAGTAACATTAATAATATAAAGGTACTTACGAGGCTGATGGCTGCTCCGCAAGAAGAAAGCATAAGTAACACTCTACGTCCAGCCCTTTCTACCAGGAACGGGGTGAAGCAAGCCGCTACAACCTGCCGAGTGACAAAATGTTATAAGTTTATTACTCTTACTTTTGGACTAAGAATTACGTCAGTTAATATGTAAGACATGACCACTAGTCGTTTTTAGAGTTAAAAGAAAATATATATATCTATCTCACCTGCAAAGCCCCAATAATGATGGTGGAAATGGAAGAGTCCAGGCTAGAGCCAGCCGCTTTGAAAATGTCATTCATATTGAAGAGAACTGCGTTGATGCCGCAGAATTGCTGGAAGAAGAACAGTGCGCAGGAGATGCAGAATGCCTTCAAGTTGCCTCCACGGAACACATCGGCGACCTGGAAGAATATTTTAATTAAAGTCTTGATCTGTATTTTAGCACTTGACATGCTCAGCTACTTTATATAACAAGTTATTCGTGAAAGAAAGAGAGTTTTACTGCGAGCGGGATTCGAACCTGCGTCCCATCCAATCGGGAAAGCGACTAGGCTACTGTATAGTTTTACAATAAAATATGCATGGTAATTACCGTTGCCTCCTTAGCCATGCAGACGCGAACTTCGTCGGCCATTTTATCAATATCAGCTTGTATGGCTTCGCGAGATTTGCCGCGGATTTTCGCCAGACATACTGCAGCCGCTTCCGTATTACCTGTTAAAAGAAATTTCAAGTTTAAGTTTTTGTCCAACTAAAGTTTTAATTTTAATTGAAATATTATAATTCTTTATGAATTTTACCAGGCACACTGTAAGGCGTGTTTTAATTTATTGTTTGTCAATAAGTTTTTTTTTTCAAATAGTGTATTTGACTTCACTGGCATAGCAAACATTTAAATACTAGAAATATACAGAGGCTTATTGTTTTTAATAAATGTAAATGTAGAATTACCTTTAGACAGATGGTACATTGGTGATTCGGGCATGAAGAAGAATAACAAAGAAAAGATTGCAGTGGATCCGATACCGACGCTGGATACCACGGCGTACGACACATAGGGCCCGATACTGAATACCAACAGGAAGCCGAACGTCACGAAGAACATCATCATTGATCCTAGAGCACCTCTACGGTCATCCTAAAAAAGAACAATATAATTAAATTAAAATCCCCATTTACGTGCAGCTTAGGTAGATCTTCAGGATCAGACAAAAGAATGTCTTTTAAATCGGCCATTCCTGTGTTACTGAGGAAAACTGAGCATCTTTATTTTCGTGACCACTTCTGGTCTCTTGCAGATGTAATGGTAGGGGTCCTAATTTAATATTCATTTACAAAAAGGAACTCTAAGATTCGAAATTAAATTTCAAGTGAGTAGTTTATCTACATTTATCAAGCCATTATACTTAATTCAATACGACCTTTCAAAATACGCAAATTTATAACGATTATAATAGTAATACGCAAAGTGGACATTCGAATTATACAAACCGGTCAGAATTAAAGTATCTGCGTTATCTCTTGTGTTACGTAAATGACGTAATATTAAGGACAAGGAATACCAAATATAATTTGCTAGCTTCGCATAAATATTATATTAAAATTAAAAAATAAATTATTTCTATACTAATATAATCGGTACATTAAAGAGGTCGTTTATTTTTTGGAACTGCTTGTCGAATATGAAAAAAGTTTTCATATATCCATAGGGCTACTCCAGAAAGAGGTTTAACATTACAACGACATTTAGGAGCTGAGCAGAAAAGTCAAAAGTTACGCTAAGTTTCTATTGCTAGGACGGTAGTTAAGGGCCGAAGATGGCATCCCAAAGCGTACCGAGTAGATTATCAAACATAACAAAACTGGTAACAAACGGAACTTTAAGTAGATGAAGCCGTAGGCTCAGCTAGTGTATTTAAACCTAATCAGTTGAAAACTACTCAAACAGTAACATTAAACAGCTTTCTAAACAAATAAACAACTTACTGTAGCAATTTCCGTGACGTATATAGGTAGTACTGTGAAGGTTATCCCTATGCCGAGACCCCAAAAGATTCTTGCAGCGTAGATCATGTAGACGTTGGTAGCAATGGTCACTAGTATCCATCCAATAAGTAAAGGTAAGGACACGCTCCACAGAGACCATTTTCGTCCGATGCGTGATACCATAAAACCAGCTAGGAATGGACCTGAATAGATTGAGATGATCAGTACATTCATAAAAGCAGTTATAACAAAGAACTTGAAAGACAGAGGTATCAAGTTCGATCCGGTTCGGATTCTGTGCTCCTCGCAAGAAACACACCTCACTCTTCGATATTTCTCATTACTCACAGTTTGGCCGAAGAAAAACTGTCGTGATGAAACCTGCATGCCTGAGGCTTTTTCTGAAGGACTTGTGCAGTCTGTTAACCCGCATTGAGTCTGCGTGTTGGACTATAATAGTAAGGCTTATATGCTGTTCAAATCGAACTTGAACTAGGTATCTATCTAAGCAATTAAATAGTCTATGGTACTTGATTATTTATGCTCATAGTTTTTATTGCTTGCTGGTATAGACAAGTTTAGGTATAGACTTACTGCATATGGCACCAATGTTGAGTAGGGAGGCGATCCAGGCCATTTCATCTGAAGTGATAACGTGGTCCAGGGGAGATGTGTCGGTATTGGCTAATTTCTCGTTTATCGGTGATGTCCATCCTAGACAGTACCCGATGGAGGTGGTGGCAATATTTGCTATAGAAACAAAATTAGCTTTGTGTTAAAATATGTCTATATCGGTAAACAACATCTTAAAAGGCTTGCTGTAGGTTAAAAGTATATCACTACGATTTTTTCGCAGGATTTATTGTGAATAGCCTCTGAGTAATGTTAGATTTTATAACTATGATTTTTTTGAACGTATGTTACTTAAAGTCACGTGTTGCGCGCTCTCCAGACCGTAATAAAACTAATAAAGAATGATTTACCTATTGTTTCGACCACCATAAAAACTCGTATACTTTGAATATAAATTGTAAGTAATTTAACTTCAAATACTAATTAAACTTATATTTAGGCCGGATTTTATGTTAAATAATTTGACTTTTAGTAACAATCATTTGAATGGCGGATGTGGTTCGCCACCCGTCACGAATTATTTCCATAGGTGCAAAAAGTGGGAAGGCCCTTTCATGATAAGTGGCAATCTGTTGCCTCTGCTTACCCTTCTAGAAAACAGCCGTGAGTCTATGTATGTATATAATAACTAGATAATTCGATAGTCATGAGATAAATTGAATCATCGCACTTTATAAAGTAACATTTTAATAGTGTTTTTTTTTTCAGCTATATCTCAGGTTCCCGATGTAGTAACGGGATTAAATGTTACCCAGTTTTTAAGTCTAATCAAGAGCTACCAAATAAAAAGTTGCATCAAAATCAGTTTAGTAGTTTTTGCGTGATGTGCGAACAAACAAACAGATAAACAGACAAAAAATCTAAAAAGAATCGTTTTGTGTTCAGGCACGTCTATATAGCCTAATATAGTCATTCTTTCTCAAATATATTAAAGCTGTAATAAATACAAATATGCTGTAATATTACAGCTTCACAATAGTATAGATTATTTAACTTTATACGGAACTACGTAAACAATCAATTTATCAATTCACATGTTGTTATTATACATTTCTATTTTCCTTTTAGCAACAGTCTCCATGTTTGTAAGTTTACTTTAAAAAACACTGAGTATAAAAAATGAATTTATGAATTTTTGGTAAATTAAATTTTTGATTAATTTTTTTTTTACGCGCAATTATAATGAACGCTATTTTTTACTAACACATTTTTTTAGATAGAAATAGAGACGAATATAATTGTAATAAGTGGCTATAATCTTATAACACAATACATTAAAATACCTACATTAAAAATAATTATTTGATTGGCAAGAAAATTATTTTTTTAAATTCGGCAGAGGTTAAAAAAATAAAATTGAAAACTTAAAATTCGAACGTACCAATGCCGGCAATTATGTATTGGCGCCACAATTGTCCTGTCTCCATTGTCATTGTTTCTAGACTGAACTGTTCACTGAAGCTATGCAATTTAATACTGCCAGCAGGTTTCCTGCCACCTGTATATATATGTGAAAATAACGGTTGTTTTTCTCTCGTTATTACGTAGGACATCCGAAGGCGTTTTTCCCCTTGGCTCAGGCTCACGCCCATCATACAGCGTGACGTAGGTAATGTATCCTTGTTTGTTGTTTTTAAGTCTGAGGTAATAAGTAAATCAGTTTCCAATCGTCTATTCCCGTTATGGTAGTAAGTCTGCTTATTAAATAATATAATCAAACATCCTTGAAAACAACTTACGATTTTGAGGTTAGTTTGGTATTTTTTTTATACTGCATAGGTGGCGAAGAAGTATGTTTTTGTTTTTGTAAAGCTTGTAATTGAATAAGTTGTGGTGAGAAATAAAACATTTATTATTAAAAAGAAAAAAAATATGGTTCACCTGATGGTAAGCGCTTACCGTAACCTATGGACGCTAGCAACACTAGATTTATTCGCGCATCGCCATCTCCAAGGAAAGGAATATGAGGTGAATAGGAAGAATAATAAGAAGAGGATAGGTAGGATACTAAGGAGAGGATAGGAAGAATAACAAGGAGAGGTTACGGAGGGAGTTTGGGCCTCCGGCGCTCTCACTAGCTATACGAAACAACAGTAACTACCGTAGTTACACGCTGATCTTATGTGAGAGGGTGGTAGGTACTTCCCCGATAGAGCCGGCCCATTCGTGCTAGGATAAGCAAGAGTCTCTCATACTAGTTTTTGAGTTAATTAAAGGTAACTTTATGACACTGCATTCATATTCAGAAATCTTATTGGAGTAGGTAGGTCCACTTTCTTTTTAATTTTTCTTGGCCATCTTTAAATCCGCAACACGCGAGCCGCATTCTTTTTTACCATGCGTGTAATTCAAAATAAGTGTTAAGCCGCATTCTTTTTTACCATGCGTGTAATTCAAAATAAGTGTTAAGCCGCATTCTTTTTTACCATGCGTGTAATTCAAAATAAGTGTTAAGCCGCATTCTTTTTTACCATGCGTGTAATTCAAAATAAGTGTTAAGCCGCATTCTTTTTTACCATGCGTGTAATTCAAAATAAGTGTTAAGCCGCATTCTTTTTTACCATGCGTGTAATTCAAAATAAGTGTTAAGCCGCATTCTTTTTTACCATGCGTGTAATTCAAAATAAGTGTTATTTCAAGATCACTATATCTATTTGCCAGCTAAGTTAGCTGAGCTAACTAAAGATTAGTAATTCATGGGCATCTATATATAAAAATTCGAATTGGTTTTTGGTTGGAGTGATTTCGATGACATTTTCAGACTATCTACATAATATGCTCCGCGGCTGATCCTGTGAAGTTTGAAACGATCGGTTCAATAGTTTTGTTTTATTAGTTTTTGTATACCCCTATAAAGCCGAGACATGTCTTCTATTAAATAGAATACTAGATTCATAAAAATATTTTTGAAAGGCACTATAAACTGCGTGGACACAATTGGGTCAAATAATATTTATTTATTTATTTCTCTCACAAAGGTACATCATTTACAAATTTTCATTTGATAGTGATAATATACTTACCTAATACCTTTGTGAGAGCTGGAGTCGGCAATAGGCTCGAGACCTGTATGACAGATCACCAGGCTCGTGTGCGTATGTGTGTGTTAGTATAAGTACATGCCTTTCTATAAATATGCCACTGCGATATTATGCAAAAATTGCTTTTCTACGCATACCTTTTTTTTGTTTAGGCGGGAAATTATGTACCTAACCGCAAACCCCGTCGTTAGGGCTCACAAACTAAAAAAAAAGGGGGCAACAAACTGGGTAGTGTGGGGCCCTCACTCACTAAAGAAACCAGCCGTGTGCCGTCTCTCCGCCTGTATTGACGGACCACTGGAACTGTGTTACTTACATTGCTTCAGTAGTTTTCTACACATACCTAATATATTTTATTCGGGATACGAAGTAGCCTATATTCTTTCTTAGTATTTGGACTATATGTATGCTAAATTTCATAATGTAAAAGCGTAGCATACTATTGGTAGAGCCTTGATTATCCCGGCATGAATCCGGCTCGATGTTATAGGTACCTGGTACACCTACCGTTGTTAAACACAAAGTGAAAAATGTGAAATCGAAAATAACAGTCACGAGCAGGATTTGAACCTGCATCTCCTGGATACCGTCCAGATGCTTTGCCAATTCAGCCATCGTGACAATTGCTCCTGACTGCTAATTTCGATAACACATTCATACTTAACGTCTTTGGGTGACGCCTGCGCCATCTGTCGACAGTATTTTCATACATTGTACCGACCAGGTAAACTTAATTTTACAATTAAGATTTTTACCTAATAATGACGCAAACCCTATAAATATTTAGATATTTTTATATATATTTTTAGCATTTGACATGCTTAGCACTATACATTAAACACAAAGTGAAAAATGTGAAATAACAATTGAATTGGCAAAGCATCTGGACGGTATCCAGGAGATGCAGGTTCAAATCCTGCTCGTGACTGTTATTTTCGATAAGCATGTCAAATGCTAAAAATATATATAAAAATATCTAAAAACCTACCGTTGTGTTTCGTATGATTAGTGAGAGCGCCTATCCTCTCCTTACTATCGTTCATATCCCCTCCTTAGTACCCTCCCTATCCTTTCTCTCCATATCTTGTATCCTTGGAGATGGTGGCGCGCGATTGATGCCTCTGGTCCTGGACAACTTACCATCAGGTTTACCTTTATAATTTATTAGAGGGATTATAGGATAAATTTCTCGCGATGAAAAGCGAGAACCCAAAATGTTCAAGAAAACGTTAAAAAATTGTGCAACTTAAAAGATAAAAAATGCCCCACGTCAATTAGGATCAATCAATCAATATTTTTAAGTAGAATAAAAGCGGTTTTATAGCCGTGTCAAAGTTTCTGGATCAATCAATATCTCAAAGTTATAAAAGCGGTTTCATATAACGTTGTTACAGTCTCGCTATGTCGGAAGATTCTCGCTCGTAACAGGCTCGAAATACACATAGGTAGGTACCCCGGAAAATTTACTCAGATATATCTACGTTTGTTGACTACGAATAGATTGTTGTATTTGTTCAGCTATTTTATAATTAACAATGGCTTATGTAAACTTGTATACGGTGATGCACTAAGAATACCGTCCGCATGTCACCACATTGCTTACTATACAAGTGTCACCACCCCAATTTTTCCCGTGGGTGTACGAGATGAGGAAAGGAGGTAAGCAATTATCACTAATAGGTATTAGTTGCAGTTGTGTACCAAGTGGGAGTACTCACTTGCTTACGGGCCCGAACGGGTTGGTACCACCATCTCCCGTGTGACCGGTCATGAAGCACATCAGTGTGTTTTGGTTGTAACAAGAGATAGCCGTTTATTCTTTCATTTCATATCAGTGACAATACTCCCGGTATAGGGTTATAAGGGTAAGGTTTGTACTCTGTCAACTCATAATAGTCTTGGAAAAGACCGCTGTTGTTTTTAAAAGGTGTACTCCGGTGCATACAGGGAGAATAGAGATGAAATAACTGGAAATACGTGCGGTGACGGACTAAGAATACAAGTGTCACCACCCCATTCTTTCCCACGTCGTGTCGTATGAGGCGACTAAGGGAAGTAAGCAATTATCATCCATTGCATGACTGGTGGTACGTTTGGGTACCTATCAAGTGGGAGTACTCACTTGGTATCGGGCCCGTACCACCATCTGTGTGACCGGCCATGAAGCACATCGTTGCGTTTTGGCTGTAGCAGGAGATAGCCGTTTATTCTTTCATTTCATAATGGTGAAATAAAATGGTGAGCAGCGGTTTGACGATACTCTCGGTATAGTCGAGTCCATGGGCGACAGTTACCATTTACCATCAGATGGGCCGTGGCTCGTCTGCCACACAATATAACATGCAATAAAAAAAAAACTTTTTTTGTACTACTTGGGTGGTAAACGAGCATAGGGCCCCACCTGATGGTAAGCGGTTAATGTATCCTATAGACGCTAGCTACACCAGAGTCATCACTCGCGCGTTGCCGTCTCCAAGGATAGGGACAGGAGTGGATAGGAAGTATATTAGGGAAAGGATAAGTAGGATACTAAGGAGAGGATAGGAAGAATAACAAGGAGAGGATAGGGAGGGGGTTAGGGCCACTGGCACTCTCACTCACCATACGAAACACAACGGTAGGTATCACTACTGTTGGTTCACGCTGATATTTTTTGAGAGGGTGGTATTTCCCCGACCGAGCCGGCCCATACGTGTTAGGGTAAGCAAGGCTCTACCACCTGCTTTCTGCCTGTCGTAGCGAGAAGACTTAGGTACTTTAACTTAATCTTAACGGCCATCTGCGTTGGTGCACAAATAGAACGATATTAATTATTGTAGGCGCTTTTTTGTTAAGCATTTTTGATCTATATTTTTTAGCATTTGACATGCTCCGCCACTTTTTAAAGTACAAATTATTTGTGAATAAAGAAAAAGGGGTTTTTTTTAATGCTTGTAAATGCATTCCGATAGATGGCGTTGGTCGTAAAGACAAATGTGATAAGGAGATTGGGATGATCGAAAGATCTGGACGATAGCTCAGTGGCTTGGAGCACTTCCCCGGATTGGAAAGACGCGTGTTCGTTTCCCGCTCGTACGAAAAATCTCTATTTCCTTATTCACAAATAATTTGTGCTTTGTTGTTGCTTATTATGGACAGAAGATTTACTTCCCACTAGATGGTAAGTGGCAGCCTCCGCTATATACTCGGAAAAACTGTTAATGGCTAACAACTTTTCAACCAAAACATACGAAGATACTTCACAGTTGATAATACGGAATATGGTGGTAGCATCCTGCTCGGGCCCGATATCAAATAGCAGTCCCATTTGATACCCATCCTTACCATCAGTGTAATAGCCTACTGGAAAGAATGTGGTAGACGTTGCTTGTCCCTCTCGATCGGGAAAGTACCTATCACAGGAGATCAGCATGAAAACAGTATCTACTATACTCTTACAGTAGTGTTTTGTACGGTGAGTGAGAGCACCGGAGGCCCAAATCCTCTCTCACCCTTTCCTTATTATCCTTCATCCCTTTCCAAGGAGCTGTTGACGTGCGAGTGATGCCTCTGGTGTTGCTAGCGGTCTATAGGCTACGGTAACCACTTACCATCAGGTGGGCTGTATGCTTATTTGCCATCCATGTGGTATAAAAAAAATGTGGCGATGATTCTTGTATTCTTAGTCCATCACCACGCTCTATAAATAGACCGGGCGGGTATTTACAATCCCAGTGTATTTAAACCATTAATGTCAACGTCAGATCATCGATGTGTCATGATGTGAATACCACCTGCTCATCACGTTTGAATGACTCTTAAACTAAGTATTCCAAGAAGAAAATTTTTATGGATACCTTGCCGGAAGGGCAGAGGAAAGATATTTCATAACTTATTTTAATTTTATTAAAACTTATTTGTACCAGTGCTTAATTCTACTCAACAACTATATACTAAAATCCTTATTTCTAGTTTTTATGATAGTCATATAAACTGAGGGTATAGCCAAGTTGCATTCTATGATCGCTAACGCTAATAGAAAACTATTAAAATGTATGAAAATTTGACAGCTCTATCGTTAATGTGACTTAGCGTTATAGATATTGTTAAAGACTTAGATAAATATAGGTCCTTTATCTATGGTTACAGATGTCCAATTCCCATACAATTTAAATAGTTTTCTATTGGCGTTAGCGATCATTGAATGCAACTTGGCTAGGCCCACAGGTTTAGTTCAGGTTCAGACACTCCACAATGTAAAGGCAGAGAGATACAGCTCTGTCAGCGTTGTAATAATACAAATGAGCAGACTTAAAATTGTCGTACACGTTTTATCCCGCTCCTGTGTCCTGAAATATAACATAAAAACTAGCTTTTGTATGCGGCGGAGCCAAGCCTTTTTCTTTTTGTTAAGGCGAAAAAAAATGTTCCTAACCGCACACCCCGTCGTTCGGGGCAACGAACAGGGTAGTGTGAGGCCCTCGCCCACTAAATAAACCCGACGTGTGCCGTCTCTCCGCCTTTTGGAACTATGTTACTTCAGTGGTGGTGGAGCCAAGCCTAGTTTATTTTTTCAAAATTGTCCAGGTTTATAAAATAACGGATTCCACGAGAGTTAAGCAAACTAAATGGGTTTAATCGAACAAATTAATTGCATGATATATTTCGCGGTTTTTACCATATTAGAAGGTAAAACGCGAAGCAAATGCGCGAGAGTGTTCTTAAATCGATAAGTGAGAGTGTGCGTCAACCACAATACCGAGAATTCATTAGCAAACAACTTGACAGATTACATACTGAAACCTACGCCATCTTTTATTCTGTTTGCCACAATATTCTGAAGAATTATGCGCAAGTGAAAATAACGTTTTACGTTGTGACGACATTTAGTGGACAAAATAATAGTAAGCAAAATACTAACTATTTTAAAGCTGTAACAGATCTGTATCTGTACATTAAAGATATTTGAGAAACTGAATTAGGCTAATCATAGGCCTATCTGAACACAAATTTTTTTTAGATAGATCTACATTTTTCTCGAATATCTTAAATGTACAGACACAGCTATGCTACAGCTTTAATAGTTGTAAGCTATAAAATAAATAAACTGTAATACAGTAGGTACTGTCGTGCTCACTCATATTATGAAATAATATGTAAAGGTTGATTTGACCTACTTTCACATAGCAATAATAATAACTACATATACATAAATCGTTAAAGGAAGAACACTTCTCTACTCTGTTTGTTAACCGAACTTTTTTAAACGCGCTTTTTTAATTTCCTCTTTTACTATCTATGTAAAGGAATTTTTGACCGTAAACTCGAACGCTCGGGCCCGGTTGTAGCAGGAGATAGCCGTTAATTCTTTCATTTCATATTATTTGTGAAGCCGCTGTACACCATGCAGTGGCTTGACAATACTCTCGGTAAAGTCCATGAGCGACGGTTATCACTTACCATCAGGTGGGCCGAGGCTCATCTGCAACCATACGCTATAAAAAAAAGACATCTATATAGCCTAATACAGTATTTTTTTTCTCAAATATTTTAAATGCACAGACACAGCTTTGTTACAGCATTATAATAGTTTAGACTACA